>JAJQQW010000022.1:3333615-4623271 GCA_025583905.1 Ia io
TGGTAGCTAATAAATTCTAGCCCATGAAAACCAAGGTTGGAGGCTTCGGCCATAAAAATTAAATATTTATCTAGATGCCTCACCCACAGAGACGTGAATGCACACACACGCAGTTCAGGCGTCACTGTTCATTTTTAATTTCTTATGTGGTGTCCACGAAGAAAAGATATCCAGTGGGGAAAAATAAAGGGAAAATGTATTGCCTCCAAATTAATACCACCCCTGAGAGCGGGACTCCTCTCCCAGCACAAGAAATAAAACGCCACACACACATTGACTGACACCATTACCTTTCCTCTCACGAGAAAGGCGGGTTAATGTCCGTGAAGAGCTAAGAGCTCCCTCCGTGGAAGGAGGCTCCATAAATATGCAGCATTATTATAACTTATTGTTGAACAGAGTCCATGTTTTCACCCGAACCATTTTCAAACCTCTTACAGCGGTGGCCTGTCTGTGGGGAGCTCAGACACGGAGCCAAAACCTCTCCCAACACGGGGAGGCCATCAGTAGGTGAATGCCAGGTGACACCTGGGCGGTTGCCCCGGTGACCCAGCAGGGCCCACTCCCAGCTGCTTTCCTTCCCTCAGTCCAGGGAGGTCCCCGGGGACCCCACACTGGGTCGCCCTGGGCAAGGGCTGGAGTTTCCGCCCTCAAAGCCTTGCTCCACCAAAGGGGAAACCGAGGCTGGGGACCCTCACTTTTGCCTGCTCAGCCCTAACTTGTGCTAAATTGTAACCAACAATCGCACCGCACCTGACACCTCCACTTCCGCGCCCAGCACTCCCCGTCTTGCTGCTCCTTGTGGTGCAGGAAGGTGTCACAGAGTGAAATACCCTCCTTCCCCCCAGGGAGGGTGCGGCCCAGGCCCAGGGAGGAGGCCGACTGCAGGCAAAAGCAGGGCACCTAACGCTGAAAAGCTGGGCTCTGGGAAACTACTCTTTTTTTAAAGATCCAGCAAGCAAGATTTGTACATTTCAATAGCCCAGATGTGCTGATCCAAAGCAAGTGTCCTCAGGACGGGCCATTTAATTGGAGCATGAGGCTCACTGATTTCAGCTGTAAGATCCGGGGGTCACGGGAGGAGGGGTCCCGGCTGGCCTGTCCTCCCGGCCGCATGGCCTCCCCCTCACCTCGGTGGGCACTGTTGCTGTTGCTTAGGAAGATGGTCAGGAACAGTGAGCCAGCATTTTCTAATCTGACACTTTTTGCTCTCCAAACCTGATTTCATTCTTAAGAATAATGCGTGTCCCCACCCTTTTTTTTTTTTTTTTTTTTTTAAGAAAGGAGAACCCTAGCTGGTTTGGCTCAGTGGATAGAGCGTCAGCCTGCAGACTGAAGGGGCCCGGGGTTCGATTCCAGTCAAGGGAACATGCCTGGGTTGCGGCCTTGATCCCCAGTGGGGGGCGTGCAGGAGGCAGCCGATCAATGATTCTCATCATTGATGTTCTATCTCTCTCTCCTTCTCCCTTCCTCTCTGAAATCAATAATATATACTAGAGGCCCGATGCATGAAAATTCGTGCAAGAGTAGGCCTTTCCTTTCCCTGGCTGCTGGCACCGGCTTCCCTCTGGCACCCAGGACCTGGGCTTCTCTCCTCCGGCTGCCGGCAGGCGTCTGGAATGACATCTGGAAGGACGTCCAGTCTAATTAGCATATTACCCTTTTATTATTATAGATATAGATGAGGGAAAGATCAAGAAAGTGAGCGAATGATCTGGGGCTTCAGAATAAACCAATGCTGAGATCATTTGTTTGTAGTCCTTGCAGACTGTTTACTACCTGCCTGCTGTGGGCCCCTGATAGTCACCAGGTCACCCTGATGGTCACCCAGACACCAGCTCCTTTGCTGATGCCTTTGTCTCTTGGAGACACTCAAGGTTCAGGTCTTGGAATTCTTCTCTAATCTGAACCTCATCCTGTTGTGACCCCTCCATTCGTTCACAGGACTTTACAATACCGTCCATCTGCCGTTGACCCAACATTCATACCTATAGCCCCAGGTCCCCTGGAATCCAGACTGGAGCATCCACTCGGTGTCCGATGGACCACTCAGTTCTAATGTGTCCCAAGCAGGACTCTTGACTTCTCCCCATTGTCTCTTCCTGGGGCCAATGGGTGAGTTAGGGTGGATTTGATCTTTCAGGTCAAAACTGGGGGAAGAATTTTTATGTTCTGCATAACTCATGATTTCAGGAGTAAAAATGTTATTAATAGAGGAATTGGAAAATATAGAAAAGCATGAAAATAAGTTACAACCCCACTGTTAACATTTTGCTGTATTTTCTTTCAATGTTTATTCTGATGCATTCTTTTTCAAAATTGGGGTTACATCCTTAATGTTTTTGTTTATTTGTTTTTACTTAGGGCTACCTATTTTTATTTTATTTTTAACTTTTCTTAGGTATTGCTTTATATAAGTAGCCACCCCCCTTGCTGGAAACAGGTTATTGTTGACTTTGAGCATTATAGTGTTGTAAGAATCATCCTTGAACATAGACATTTTTCACCCTCTACTTATTTCTTAAGAAATAAATTAAGACACATGGACATTTGTACCCAAAGGAAACCTTTAAGCTGAGGGCTGACCACTTGTCTTTCTGACAGTGGCAGTGTACACGTGGCTGTACGGAGAGACTCTGAATACTTTCTCACCAACACTGGGTGCAGTCCTTCAACAAACAAACAAAACCCAATAAACAGCCTGCTCAGTGAGCGAAACACAGAATGTCATTTTAAAATTTGCGTTTCTTTGGTCGTCCGTGGCGTGGAACATGGCTCATGCGCACTCTTTACCACGTGTTCTTGCTCTATGAATCGTGCGGTGACGACCTTTTTTAACATTGAAAAGACAAAACATTTCCTAGAGTCTCTCATCTTGAAAATACTGTGCTCAACTCTACTCACTATTTGCAAAAACACTTTAATTGTTTCAAATCGCCTGCCTTCAGAGGTGAGTTCCGATTTCACTTTGTCTGTCTGTCTGTCTGGGTGTGCTTTCCTAAGAAGTGACTTCTGGACGCAGGTCCCTGCTGGGATGTTCACCCTCCCCATCGCACGTTCTGTGGCTATTTTCCAACTTCGTCATCGCCCTGTCGTTTGGTGTCTTTGACACTTAGAAATTGAAATTTAAGTAGTTAATTTTATTTTTACCCTACCCTTGGAAAATATTTCCTCATTTAGAGACAAATATATATTTACTTATATTTTCTGGGAGGAACTATGTTCAATGACGTACTGAAAAACATTCCCAGTGAAAACGTGAGCGGGGTTTCAGCAGCAGCAGGGTTGGCAGAATCACACCCATTGCTGAATGTGCGCACAGACGCGCCCACCGCATCCCCGGGAGTGAGTCTGGCAAGACTGACTCCATCTACTGAATTGCAGCAAAATGGCGAAGGCAAAATCGTGGGGTTTCTCAAGGGGCCGTGACAACACAGCCATGATCACAGTTTTTGCTTTGTCTTTTAATTCTATATATTTATTTTTCTAAATAATTTTCATTTTTCAGTTATGGTGACGTGCTATTTCATAACCATATTGGGGATGACATCATTACCCTTCTCTTAGGATTTCGCTGCCTTTAAAGTCCCGCAGCTGGTGTGTTAACGTCTCGCAGTTTCTGTAAAGAAATGAAAGCTCAGGGGCAGAGGCACGTGTGGGAGCCGCTTCGGAGGCGCGTGCACCTTGCAGGCTGGCGCCCACCTCCCGGGGGTCATGCCCCTGAGGCCTGAGGGCTGGCTGGCTGGGGCCCTGCGCCTCGGCCTCTGTGCCTGGCCTGTGCCCGCCGCAGCTGGGCACGCAGGGTCCGGGGCACACGAGGGTGCTGGGCCAGCCCTGGCCTGGCCTCCCTGTGGGTCCCTCTGGCCTGACCCTTCACCCCTTCGCCCTCCAGCCCCACAAACAGTCTGTGCTCAGGCCTGGAGGAGGCCGATGCGGTGTTGATGCCTCAGGGGTCTGTCACATGGGTTTGGTCTGAACTTTACACGCCCGCCTAAGAGGCCCCATTCTGAGGTCTTCCCTTAAAGAGCCTAGTCCCCTAGTCTGAGTCACCATCGGCCTCTGGGCACCTCTCTCCCCTCAATGACCGGCCTGGGGACACATGTGGTGCCTTCACCCCCGCCCCCCCATCTCCAAAGCTGTCACCCCACTTCCACCCAGGGCAGCTCCACCTGGAGCTTGTTTTGGAAGTACGTGTGGAGCCCCGGGATCACAGGAACGGTAACAGGACCGTGGCCGCACCCACACCCGGTGAGCCCAGGCAGCCAGCGCCCCTGCTCCTCCGTCCACGCAGCTGGCGGATGCGGCGCGCTTCCGGTCCCCACGGTAAACGGGGGCACTGACCGCAAGCCGGTCTTTCTCCGGTGCCCACAGGCCCGGGTCCCTCTGTGAGCGTGGGCCCCGCCGTCAGACTGGAGCCCCCTTCCCCAGCGACCTCTCCCGGGCTGTGTGGAACACCCTGTGAAGGGGGCCTCTGGTCACGTGGCAGCCCCTCATGCCCCGTGGGTGGTCTCGCTGGCACCAGCCCCCTTGTCACACGCACCGAGTCCAGCTCTGCCCTGGGGAGTGAAGGACAGGCTCTGTCTCCCTCTGTGGCCTGGCAGGGCTGAGGGCTGTCCTCGCTGGCTCCCTGCACCCTCCTCTCCCCCGAGGGCTCTGCCAGCTCTGTGAGGCCCCGACCCACCTCACTCCCTCAGATTAGATAAAGCCCTGTGAACGGAGGTACCCCCACCTCCTCCTCAATGCTTCTCTCTGATTTCGGCTGCCAGATAAACCTGCCCAGGTATAGGCAGCTAGAGATGCTGAGTGCTCCCACTGCCTCCTCCCTCCTCCTTTCTCCTTCCTTCTTCCTCCCTTCTCCCTCCTCCAGGGCTGGGCTGGGCTGGGAGGGGGCCAGCCTCAGGGAGTGCCTGCGGGAGCCTCTAAAGTCAGATGTTAATCTCCTTCCCCTCCACCCACCACCAGCTCCTCAACGGTGGAGACACCTGTTCCTCGGGGTGGGGGTGGGGGTGGCGGTGGGGTTGGGGGTGGGGATGGGGGAGTAGATGGACAGAGGCAGAGTCTAGCTGGAACCTCGGGGCCTCGTGCAGCAGTGATTGGGCACAAAAGAGACCCCTAGCTCCAGACAGCCCAGGGCTGGGCAGAAACCAGGACGCAACGAGGGCCCTTGTCACTGAAAGCAGGACACCACCAAAGCCACGGGCCCGGTCAGGAAGGACTCAGGCGCCAGCCCCAAGAGGCACTGCTGGCTGCGGCGGAGCCACTAAAGCGTCGGCAAGGAAAGATCACAGCGATGGGAACGGCGGAATGCCCACGCATGCCCATCACCAGCCAGACCAGCAGCGCCTCGCTGTCCGCTGAGACGTCAGGGAACACGCCAGGACTTAGTGTTTTTATGGGAGAAAACCCTGCTTTTTGTTAAAAAACATGTCAGATACACACAAGAGTGGGATGGACCTCCGCACACCTGTCCCTGGACCTCAGCAACGACCACCCTCCCCCAGGATTTGTTCAGTCAGGTCACAGGCGCACAGCCACCACTCGATCTGAAAACAACAGATGGCTGTGAGGGAGGGGAAGGGACCCAGCATCGGGCCTGGGTGTTTATCAGGGTAACCGAGTACTCGATGAGGCGGGTTCTCTTTATAGAGAGATTCTGGCAAACAAGTGGGAAAGAGCTCAGTCCTAGTTTCACAGCGGCTCCGGGCCACGATCGCGATAGACGTCCGACGTCACAGGAGGAAGCCCTGGGGACAGCTCAGCTCCGGACCCACAGGAGGAACCGCTGGAAGCGTCTCCTACAACCTCAAACCGGGCCCGCCCAGCCTTCAGGTCCAGCTGCACCTCATGGAGATCCAGGAGGCAGAGGAGCATGACACAGACCACAGGCACGTGACGGGCGAAGTCCCGACGGGGGACACTCAGCCTGGCTTCCTCCACCAACAGGTTCAAGGAAATAGAGGCGGTGGGGCGGGCGGGGCGGGCGGGGCCGGGGAGGAAACAACAGCTACAAGCCTGTGAGCCAGTGGCTCCTAATTCAGACAAACACACTGTGAGTTTAGAAAAAGAGAGAGCCCTAACCGGTGTGGCTCAGTGGATAGAGCGTCGGCCTGTGGACTGAAGGTTCCCAGGTTCGATTCCGGTCAAGGGCATGTACCTTGGTGCAGTAGGAGATGTGCAGGAGGCAGCTGATCGATGTTTCTCTCTCACTGATGTTTCTAACTCTCTATCCCTCTCCCTTCCTCTCTGTAAAAAATCAATAAAGTATATATTTTTTTAAAAAAAGAGAGAATTCGAGAAATATACACACTGACTAGGGATTAGCTGGTATTGAGGGATTATTGTAAATTGTGCAGGTGGGACAGTGGAATGTGGTTATGTTAAAAAAAAAAAAAGAGCTCCTGCCGAAACCGGTGTGGATAGAGCGTCGGCCTGCGGACTGAAGGGTCCCGGTTGGACTCTGGTCAAGGGCATGTACCTTGGTTGCGGGCACATCCCCAGTAGTAGGTGTGCAGGAGGCAGCTGATCGATGTTTCTCTCTCATCGATGTTTCTAGCTCTCTATCCCTCTCCCTTCCTCTCTGTGAAAAATCAATAAAATATATTACAAAAAAAAAAAATCTCCGATTTTTGAGAGATACATCCTAAAATATATATGTGTGTGTGCTTCTTGTTATAAAATTCATTTTATGACAGTTTATATTCATTATATTCATTCTATGATATTTTCTCGTCTGTGGTATGTTTGCAGCAGAAAGCCTGTTGGTTAGAAGTCAGCCTCGCGGTCACTGTAGCCCCCGGGGCTGAAACAGCACCGACTGCAGAGCGAGGGCGAGCAAGCTCCTGCCGTGACGGGAAGAGTCCCATGTGGGCTGAAACACGCGGTCATGTCACACCTGTAGGAGCGAGCCGTGCTCCTGACCGAATTCTACGAGCTCTGTGGGCATCACCTCATCCGTTATCGGCAAACCCTCTGGGCATGCGCTGCCAGTGTCCTCCCCTCACAAACGGGGAGGTTGAGGCACAGAGAGGGAAAGGCCGGTGCCAGGCTGGTCGTATTTGTTCTTCCTGCTCAGAGGTGGCAAGGCCCCCGGCCACCCCGTTGGAGTTTGGGGGACAGCAGAGCGTTCCCTCTGTGGAAATACCTGTGCACGGAGGCCTTTTGGACCCGAAGAGGCCTTGGTCATGTGGAAATCACCCAGACAGGGCCGCACCAAGCTTCCGCACATCACTGCCTGAGCGTGAAGTTAGTTTTCAGATTCCTCCTCCTTCAGGACCCCGAGAGGAGGAAGAGGGGGTTGGCCAGGCCAGAAGGCACCCAAAGGGAAGAAGGAATTAAGGACAAAGTCCATGACCTTGGCCATTTTACCCGGAGCCTGCCTTGACCTAACCTTAAGTGGTCAGCGCCCAATGACAGGCCGACGAAGCCGCCTGTCTTGTCAAACAGACCCCGGGAAGGAGAAGTCCTCCCGGCGGGCCCAGGACCCTCCTCACCACCCCTCCTGCCCCCCAGGCCCTGGCAGACCCGCTGCTGTGACTGCTGATGCTCGGCGGTCACCTGTGGGAGCTGGGCAGCTGCCAGCCCTGCTGCCTGGTCTGATCCCCTCCCCTGCCCCCCAGACAAGGGCAGGGCTGGTGCTGTCATTTGGGTCCCCCCACGCTAAGGCCCGGAGACGAGTAAGTCCCTTCTGTGGGCTGGGCTCTGCAGGACCCGGCAGTCACAAGGCTGGACGAGTCAGGCCGAGAGCTGTGAGAGGCGAACAATTTGGGAAAAGCTGTCTGTTCACTGCAACTGAGCGGTTACACATGGAGCCAGCCCGCCTCCGGCTGCCCAGCGCACATGGTAGAGAGGCTGCACACGTCCTGGACGAGCTCCCCACGGCCGTGTTTGCTTCTAGCTCTCAGCTACAGAGCCAGGCCCGCTGAGTGACGGCCAGCACGCGGGGCCTTCGAACCGTGAAGAACGACTGAGATGAGGTGTTAAGCCTGGAAAAGCAAGACTTGGAGACCTCAGGGATGCTCTCAATAGCAGAGGGCCGTGTCATGGAAAAGAGCCTGGACGTGTGTGTGTGTGTGTGTGTGTGTGTGTGTGTGTGTGTGTGTGTACATGTGTGAATGTGTGTATATGTGTGTGAGCGTGTGGGTGTGTACAGGAGACCAGTAGAAGCTTCACTAAGACCCGCTGGAGAGTCAGTGTGGTGGACAGGAGTGCAGATTCTGGAGTCAGAACATCTACCTTCAAATCCCACTTTCTGGGCCTCAAGTTTTCCTATCTGTGAAGTGGGAATAAAAAGTGGTGCTCATATCCAAGGGCTGCTGTGAAGAATAAATGAGTTAATGTATGTAAAATGCTTTGAATGGCTGGTTCATGCTAAGTGCTCGATAAATGTTAATATCATGTTCACAGCCGTCAGAAACTGGGAACTTCTGTGCGATTCTAAAACGAGACGGCAAGCTCCGCGTTGTACGGTGTGATTGTAGCTTCGTTGTTTACAATGCACATTTTTGGGAAGAATACTAGAAGAAATTTTTAAAAATACCAACAATAGATTAGGTGATTTCTGGACAGTAGGATTTTGAATGTTTTTAATTTTTAGATTTTAAAATATTGCATATTTTCTTGGTAAGTGTATTATTTCATAAATGGAAAAACACTTTTATTTGTTTTGTGTATGTATTTTTATAAAAAAACATTTTTAATGCTGTCTATTTTTAAAAGCATAGTTTGCTTTAAAATGTAGTGAGGGGTGGGGCTGGAGCTGGGTGGCGGGAGTTAAGGGAAGGATGGGGGACATCTGTAATACTCTCGACAACTATATGTGAGTGAATAAATGTGGTGAGATCCTGATCGCCACCAGGATTTCAACCGCTCCGTCACTAACAATATTCACGTGCAGGCGCGTGGACAGTCGGGTTACTTACACCACAACCACAGCGAGCCAGCGCGGGCCGCGCAGCGTGGAGGGAGCAGGGCGCTGGCGGAGGATGCTCTGCAGAGACGGGGCGGGGGGGGGGAAGGGGGCGGCGCGTTGTCTGGTTTCTTTGTTCCTCTCTGCACTTTTTAAATTTTTCTAAATTAAATATGCATTACTTTGAGAGTGGAGGGTACAGGGTTAACTGGAATGCAAACTAAACTAAAAAAAAAAAAAAAAAATCAAAGGAAAAGGAGGTCGGTCTAGGCTAGCTCGAAGGCCCCTGAGACCTGCCGACCTAGTTTCCATGACCATGATTCTGTGACCGAAGGACGGTGGCCATTACATGATGCACACCCCCCCGAGCGCCACACTGCAGCCCGTGGCGGCCATGCACCCGCCCGAGGGCCACACTGCAGCCCGTGGTGGTCGTGCACCCGCCCGAGGGCCACACTGCAGCCCGTGGTGGTCGTGCACCCGCCCGAGGGCCACACTGCAGCCCGTGGCGGCCGTGCACCCCCCCGAGCGCCACACTGCAGCCCGTGGCGGCCATGCACCCGCCCGAGGGCCACACTGCAGCCCGTGGTGGTCGTGCACCCGCCCGAGGGCCACACTGCAGCCCGTGGCGGCCGTGCACCCCCCCGAGCGCCACACTGCAGCCCGTGGCGGCCATGCACCCGCCCGAGGGCCACACTGCAGCCCGTGGCGGCCGTGCACCTGCCCGAGGGCCACACTGCAGCCCGTGGCGGCCGTGCACCCGCCCGAGGGCCACACTGCAGCCCATGGCGGCATGCACCTGCCTGAGCACCACACTGCAGCCCATGGCGGCCATACCCACCTCCGTCCCCACCGGCACAGACAGGTCAGGAGCTGCAACGCCTGCATCACATTGCTGACCCCCTCCACCACGAGGCTTCAGGTCTCATGTTCTGATCACTCAGCTTTCCACCTGGACCCCCAGTCCCTGCCCCTCCCACCCCCCAGGCGCACCTCCATGCGGCCTCACCGCACTGCCCTTCCCGTGTTTGGACGGCCACCCACCCCTCACCTGGCGCCACCTCCCTCCTGTCAATCCACATTCTGCCCCTCGGCCAAGGTGCTCTGTGCAGTCCCTGCAAACACCATTCCTTTTCCCACACAATTTATCTCCTCGCCTCTCTCCACGGCTCTGAGCCTCTCCCCCGTGGGTGTGAGCTTCCTGATTATGAAGCCTCTTTAGCGCCTTCTCTGTTGTCTCCCGTGCCCCAAACCAAAGGTCTAGCTCTGTCCATGCTGATGGGGCCCTTGGGATGCAAAACTCCACCGCCAGGACCCTGCTGCTCCATGGCCACTGCCTGTGGCCTGACCCCAGGCCCAGCAGAGGCCAAGACGTTGAGGGGTCTGAAAAGACAGGAGGCCTGCTGTTGAAGGGGGCTCGTTGGGGTAGCCCTGCCAGGAAGACACGGCTCCGCAGAGAGCGAGAGAACTCGGTTTTGTCGCTCCCTCTGGACACGCCGCGTTGGGTTCGAGCTGCTCAGCATGCAGCGGCTGGGGAGGAACCGGGCGGTCTCGGCAGGGCATGAACATGGGGAACAGCTTTGCAAGTGGAATAAGAAGTGAAGGAAAAAGAGTTGCCAGGAGTCACACTAGTTTTTATATACAAATGAAGACCTTTCAGAGACCACCCTGTCCCCAATCCTGTCCCCAACACCTTTCAGAGACCACCTTTCAGAGACCACCCTGTCCCCAATCCTGTCCCCAATACCCCCAGAGGGCTCTTCCCGCTCAGCCAGCCCCTGAGTCAATGTGAGTTCTCCCCAAGTTCAGTCCAGAACCCCCGAGACCTCCGGCTGTCGGCCTCGGAGTGTATCAGCCAGGGTAAGGTGAAGGGCCTTCTCAGACCATTTTAAAGAAGGTAGAGCTGTTCTAGAGGAGGGAGTAGCAGGGCCTTTGTCAGCCTTTTAACTCTTCGACCTGCCTGCTTTCAATCAAACCTGAAGATGCACACACAGCACGGCATGTGTGGCTCTGTTGGTTATACGAACATATTTAAAATGACAATGAACATATTGTTATTTTGCTATAAAAGATACAAAAGTATCTTCGTCATTTCACTTCGGAGATTATTTAGTTATGAATAATTCATTTAATTTGAGGTTGGCTGTGATTTCTTGGCCTTCGTCAGACATTCTTGGGAATTTCTGTAATGCGAGCAACATCTAGCCTCCAGCCTGTTGCACAGTTTATGGAAAAGCTGACCATCGGGCTGGTCTGTTAGGAGGTACGAGAAAAGTGTTCTTCTAATAGCCTATAAGAACTCGGAAATAAATAACTCACTTCTATTAAACATTTAAAGTGGAGTCAAAGCCACACCTGTCTCAGCATCACTTTCGCTCATTTGCTTTCCACAAGCTTTCTTGACGGGGAGAAAGCGGGTGTGGCCGTTCAGAGCAGGGCCTGGGACCAGACAGCAGAGGACCAGCTCCAAGGCCGCGGCAGCCCGGGAGGCCAGGCCTGGCCCCAGCGCCGGGCGGCTGCAGTGACCCAGAGGAATCCTCGGACTCGTGTTCTGGGCGAGAGCCGTGGGCTGCCCCACCCTGGGAAGCAGCACCCAAGGGTGCTGAAGAGCTAAACAGGGGACAGAGAGCCCTGCTCAGCTCCTGGCTTTGACCCTTCCTGGGCTGCCCAAGCTGACCTATTGACCCCACGCTGTACCTGCAAGCAGCTCACAAATGACAGGGGAGAAAATCAAGCCCCTCCTGGCTTTGGTGCTAGACCCTAAAACTAGCGCCCTCCCCTCCTGCTCCACTTCACATCCAGCCGTGCAGGTCCTCACACCCTTTAAACCATTCGTGCTGGTTCCTCCCACCAAGGAGCGGGATTTGCAGCATTTAGTACTATCCCCAGTGCTCCTGGCACTGGTTAGAAATGTTAATCCCATCTAATCCTCAGAGCCCACTCAGGGAGAGGGACCATATTCTCCCATCTCACAGGTAGGAGGAAGAGGCTCAGAGAGGTTAAGTTACTTGCCCAAGGTCACACAGCTAGTAGGCAGGGGAGCTGTCTGTGAGGCAGCAAGGCCCATGCCACCGCAGTGTTGCACCTGGCTCTGGCGGCCGCCGCGGGCACATGTGCAGTCATGACAATGGCCGCATTTCACCTTCGCACAGCACTCGGCAGCCGCGCTCCTGGGCTCTGAAATGGGGCGTGAGCTGAGCTGAGTTCCCCTCCCTCCTCCAGCACAGTCACCTCGGCACCTCTTGAGGGACATGAGGCATCGCTTCCCCTCTGGGCTGGCCACAGTGACAGCGGCTTCCCGCCTGCCCCCGCCGGCCGGTGAGCGTGGGGCTGGGACAGGAGCACCTGCGTCCCAGCTCTGCCTGAGCGTGGGACTGGGAGGCAGAGTTTAGGACGTGACATCGGAGGTCAGCACGCAGGCCGCCGCCGCTTTGTCCCCAGCATCCCCCCTGTGCGCGGGCACAGAGGCAGCGGCCCCTTCTGCTTTCTGCGTGTTTCCTGGGAGTGACCGAGTTATCAGAGCCTGATCCCGTTACCTCCCATCAGCGACAGGTGCCCCTGCCCACCCTCTGTCCTGTCCCCTTCCCCACGGACTCGTGCTCGTGGAAGACCTGAAGCTCCACCTCCGACGTAGGGGCCTCTCCCGGCCCCCCGACCCCTTCCTTGGCTCAGGGGTCAGGGTGGACGTCCTGGAGGAGGCGGCACTGTCTGGGGCCCTCTGGCCAGAGCATCCCGACAGCATGTGGGGCCTTCGTCCCCACCTTTGCCGCTTCAAGGAAACAGAGGCACGAAGGGCCCGGGTGCTGACGGGAGGGCGCCCTGCCCGAGTCCCTGTGTGGTGAGGGGTCAGGGCCCCGGTGCTGCTGCTGGCCCTGCCCCTTCCTGCCTGCACCCCCACCTCCCCGCTCAGCAGGAGGGACTCAGTCCAAGGTGAGGAGTGTTGGGGACTCGGGGACACGCGCCAGTTACACGCCTGCCTCCCCGAGTCCCATGAGCTCCCTGCGTCAGGCACCCTGCTCACTCCAGGGCGCGGGCCAGGCCCATGGGGAGGACCCTCAGAGGGTGGGGGCACGAGGAGCAGAGCTCCGGACGCCCCACTTGGTCCTGTCTCCAGCCCCAGGTCCCCACAGGCCCCGGCTGGTGGCTCCTCCTAGTGCTTCCCACCAGGAGCCATGGGCGTGCTGCCTTCCTCCCCGGCGCAGTCCAGAGGAGCCCAGTGCGGCCCAGGGTGGGCGGGGGCGCGGGGGGAGCAGCCAGGTGCTGGCTGGGAGCTGAGCAACCAGGTCACTAACCAAAAAGGACCGGACAGGAGGCCTGGGCGGGAGCAGGACAGGGTGTTGGGCCATGGCCCGAGCCTCCTTCCCTCCGTCCACACTCCCCCCCCAGGACCCCGTGCTCCCAGGACAGCGGCCCGGCTCTGGGCTCAGCGAGGAAGGGGCACCGCAGGCTGCGGAAACGAGAGCGGTAAGTCAGTGGAAAGAAAGCGCGTTTCACCACAGCCAGGGCCAGACTGGGGTGTCCCTGCACCGGCCCCCGTGAGAAAGCAGACGAGGGCCACCCGCCGCGCAGCTGCTGAGCGCTGAGCGCAGTGGGGGGCCCGGGGCCCACTGCGTGTGGACCCACGGGAGGGCCGTGGGAACACCTGCTGACTGAAAACCAAACGAAACGGAAGGATCAGTGGCAGAACTGAGACTAGAGCCCAGGCCCTAGGCCCAGGCCCGGCTGGCACCCACCACGGCTGCGGACAGGGTGTCCGACGGGACAGGCAAGCCCATGGCACAAGCTGTTTCCCACGCGATGAGGCCGGGCTCCGCGACCACTTCCTTTCTCTCCGGGTTGTGGGCCAGCCCTGCGAGCTGCTCGGATGCCCCTCCCCCAGGGGGTGCCCTGGGCTCCACTGCCCAGTGCCTGGTGCCCAGCCCGGTCACGGCACCTGGCGGTGCTGACCACGTGGTCACTAGTCTCACTTAACATGCTTGCTCCATGTCTTCTCCTGACGGGCAGCATGGCCGAACTGGGGGAACGCCGGCCTGGAAGTTAGGAGAGGTGGTCCTGGCCCCACAATGTCACCGCCTGGCTGTGGCCCCTGCGGACCTCACCCAGCCTTTCGGTGCCCGTCTGTCAGCGGGGACGGCGGTCCCTTTCTCAGGGTTCGGAAGCTCGAGAACAAGATGACACATGAGTGTGCTCTGTGAGCGCCCCCGGACCCGGCTACGGGCGGTATTCCCAGAGAGTCTAACAGAATTTAAAGAATGATTTATCGCCCGGGCGGTGTGGCTCAGTGGTTGAACATCAACCTATGAACCAGGAGGTCATGGTTTGATTCCCGGTCAGGGCACAGGCCTGGGTTTCGGGCTCAGTCCCCAGTGTGAGGCGTGCAGGAGGCAGCCGATCGATGATTCTCTCTCATCATTGATATTTCTATCCCTCTCTGCCTCTCCCTTCCTCTCTGAAATCAATAAAAAATCTTTTAAAAAATAATTTTATCGCTAAGGAGACATAATGGCAACGTCTTTTAAATACAAAGAAAAGAGACCCTTTCTGATGGAACCAAACAAATATTTCCGTTCTGCATGTACCACGTATGGAAGCTCCAAATAAAAACCCAGGGAGGCAAGACTGCAGGCGGGCCCAGGAGGACGGGGTGTGGGCCCCTCCCATAGGCAGCGAGGGGGCAGCGGCTGGAGCCCTGGCCCAAGCGCAGCCCCCTCTGCCGGCAGGTCAGCCCTGGGAAGCATAGCCGGATGTGTGAGGTTTGCATACCTGACAGATACAAGCCTCGTCAGAATCCGGGGCAGGGTTTTCCCAAGAGGCATGTGTCTCTGTGCAATAAAAGCGAAGAGATAAAGGGAAGTTTCTAGAAGGATTCCCCGCCCCCATTCTCTGCAGGGACAGTTTAAAACATACGGGGTGTCCGATTAGCACTCTAGTAACAAAAATAAAAGTGCTCCCACATCACCCTCTTTGAAGATATGTATTCAGTTGGGTGGAATGTTCTCACGGCTTTTGTCTGGACCCGGGTTAGTTAGAGGTTTCCTGCCTGCTTTGGGATCTGGGACATTCGCATTGAGATGCCGCATCGCCCCGTCTACTTAGGGGGCTCTGTTCATTTCCTTTGTAGTCACAGGTTTGGATGAGATTCCACGTCGGACCCCCCGGGGGAGAAGCAGAGTGCCCTGTTCCCCCACAGCTGTGTGTTTGCTCAGGAAGCCGGTGCCTCGGAGACGCGGGCACCAAACCCGAGTGGCACAGGACAGGCGCTCGGCCTGCCTCCCTGGAGCTGTAAAATGCGCCTGAATGGCCCGAGGGAGGGGCTGGGAGGGGGGTCTCCAGGGCCAGAGCCCAGCGGCTGAGGGGCGGGCTTTGCTGGACCGAGGTCCAGGCAGCCCCCCTGAGCTCCCCTTTCTCAGGAGGGTCGCCCTGAGAAGAAGGACTGAGATGCATGTTCTTCTTCAAAAGGGGCTTTGAAATGCATGGAACAGAACAGAAGACCCCCAGGCCTGCCTCGGACCTGCCAGGCCCAGCGAGAACGCAGACCCTCGGCCCCATTCAGCTGCCAAATGCCCTGGTCTCCACCCTCTCCCACCTTCAGCCCAAGCAAGGAGCAGTGGCTTTCTCGTCTTTGAGTCCCCAGCACAGGCCAAAGGATAGAGAGCAGCCAATGTCCCTTAAGCAAATATATGTACCCAGGACCTGGGCGGGAGGGGCGGGCCTCTGGCCAGCGGCCGGTAATTCCCATGTGCCCTCCAAGCTCTTCCACGTTTCCCCCAACTTGCCCCTCTTCACTGAAATTTCCTTCTCCCATTCTTTCTATTGTCCCCTCTCCTCTCTCTTCCTTCTGACATCTCTGAAGGAACTTAGACAAGCAGTGATATTTTTACGTGTGTGAAAATCATTTGCTAAATCACATTTGCACATTTAAAATCATATGTTTTATTCTACATTTACAAATTCCGAAATCCTAGTTTTGTCATTTCTTCCCTTTAACAAATTTAAATGACGCCATGAGAATGGCCGTTATTAAAAAAACAAAACCACAGAAAGAAGTATTGGTGAGGACGTGGGGACGCTGGAACCTGCGCACCCTGGGGATGTGAAACGGGCAGCCGCCGAGGAACACGCTTCGGCAGTTCCTCACGCAACAACAGTTACCATCCGATCCCGCACTTCTGCTCCCAGGAACCGACCCAAAGAGCCACAAGCAGGGGCTCAGGAAACACGTGTCCACCCGGTCACAGCAGCGTGTTCACAACAGCCAGCACGTGTCCCCACAAGTGACGGTGAGCCAGACGTGTAGACACATGTGATGGGCGTGATTCAGCCTCAGAAAGAAGGACATTCTGACACTGAACCGTGAGGACACTGTGCTGAGTGAAAGAAGCTCCTACAAAAGACCACCTTATGCCTCCACTTCTGGGAGGTCCCCAGAGGAATCAAGTTCACAGGCAGAAGCAGAGAGTGGGTGCCAGCGGCTGGGGCGGGGCGGGGAGTTCGTGTTTAATGATTCAGTGTCAGGTTTGCAAGATGAAGAACCTGGAGACGGATGGTGGTGGCGGTAACCCAGGCACTTGGAGGTGCTTGTACCACTAACGTTCACTTAAAAACGGTTAAGACGGGTCCATTCCATGTGTATTTTACCACAATAAAAATCGGGAAGCATTTAGAAGTGCACACCTTAAAAGTGTCTCGTTACAGGCACAGTCTGCATTTGTGGGGCAGGACGCGGGCTGCGCGGCGAGGGGCTGGGAGAGGCGTCGGCCCGCGGAAAGGCTCACCTCTGAGCAGGGGAAGGAGGAAACGGCCTCTATTTTTTATTCTGTTATTCTTCAGTTGGTCTTTACTTATTGTTGTGAGTCCCACATTGTTTCACTGGTTCAGAGATAAGGCAGGCAGCAGCTTGTGAAATTTAGAAGCTGATGTGCACAAAGAAAGAAGCAAAACAAAACAAGGAAGCAAGAGGCGAGTGGGCGGCTGTGCAGCCTCCATCAGGAGGAGGGAACTTTCCTCCTCGGCTTCAAACCACAAACACCTCCCGGGCCAGGTGAGTCCCAGGGGGCGGGCACCCCACTCCCCAAACCTCCTCCTTGAACTGCCCAGTGGGAGGTGGGGAACCACTCAGATCTGTCTCCGCGGGACCCCTCTAGGCCGAGCTGGTGGCCTCGTCCAGGGACACCCAGGATAGCAGCAGCCTGGAGGAGCCCGCCCCACCACCCCCCACCCCCACCCACCCCTGGTCTATAAGCTTCGTTCCTGGCACCTGGGGCTGTGGGGGCAGAGAGGGAGGCCAGGGGAGGAGTGGGTATTTTTTGGAGTCCATGCAAGTCATTCCACTTCTGGGCAGGTGAAAAGGATTCCACTGCCACCCTCAAACCTTTCCCGCCTGCCCCCCCATCGCCCCCGGCTTCTTCATTTGTCTCCCCTTTCCTTCCCTCTCGCTCTCCCCCTGTGCCCCGCGGAGGAAGATCAGCACTTGTTTCTCAGGACCACCGTGGCAGGGCGCCCTTGGGTTATCTTTGGAGCCTCACAACAGCCTCGTGAGCTACGTGTCATTACACCCATTTTGCAGATGGAGATGCCGAGGCTGAGAGCGGGCAAGGCCACTTGTCCAAGGGCACACAGCTAGACCACGGCAGAGCAGGATTTGAACCTTGAGCCCAGACCCGAGACGGCGTTGGTGTACTTTTTGCAGGTTGTCCTCCTCTCCCTCCCCCTCCACAGCTCCCTCCTTGCACTCCTTTCCCTAAGGCAGGGCCCTGACGACAATGTGTCACAGGGAACAGGCAGGAAGTTGACTGACGGCGAGGAAGAAGGCCGAGGACTCCAGCTCCGGCCACAACCCGAACGCAGGGGTTTTCGGCATGGCTGAGTGCCGGTGTGAGAAGGAGCCTGGTGACCATCGCTGTCCACACCTCAGGTCTCACTGGGAAGAAAACAGGATCAGAGACCTCGAGAGCTGTGCTTGATTGGGGGTCGGTTCATCCTTCCGAAAGGGTCCAGGTGTGTGGACTATCCTAGAGGCCGATCTTGAGTGGCGGGAGGATTTAGTTCAATAACGTAGAGGCTGCCCTTCAGGCAGGGAGCAGGACCCTGGGAGAACTCGCCCATCTAGGACCTGGAGGTGAGCTCCTCCCGCTCGGGGCTGCAGTGAGGGTCGGACGAGAGACTGCGTGGGGCGGGGTGCCCAGTGGGAACCACAGGCAATGGCCTGGGGCATCGTCCGGTGGTATTGTGCGCTGTGGCTTTACCCTGCCCAGTGTCACTGGCTGGTTTGAGGGTCAGATACGATCAGGAATGAGTCGTGTGTTCCTTGGAAGAATGAAGCAACACCTACCTTCAGAGAAACAGTTACTACAACAGTGAGTGCTGAGTGTCAAGGTCTCGTCAAAAACCCCGCGTGAGGGGCGAGGCCGTGACCACATGGGATCACATGCTCTTTGGCTCCCAGAGCGAGAAGGACCGGTGGTTCGATGCCCGTTCCCGGGCCTTGTGCTTACAGCAGAGGTCGGCGTCCAGAGACTCGAACGGCTTCCCCGAGGGGCCGGGGGTCAGTTCCCCCCGGTTGGGTCCCTGCGTCCTCAGAGCAGCGTGTGGACCTGCCCTCAGGACAGACCCGAGGAGCGGGCCGGACCCAAGGGCTGTCCAATCCGAGGAGGCGTCTCCCACCAGCGCAGCCAGGGCTGCGGGCTCGGCCTGAGACAACCCTGATTTCTATCCAGCTCGGCTACTTCCGTGCCGGGTGGGTCTCAGAGCCTCAGTTTCTTCGTCTGTAAATGGGGCATCGTGGTGGTAACCATACGGGTCTTTGACAGGAATGATGGCAGTCATGGGCGGGGCTGGAGGAGGAGGTGGCGAGTTGTCACACTGACACATAGTAGATACTCAGTGAATATTTGTTGAAGAAATAGATTAATGAACAGCAGTGGAGGCCGGTTTGGTTTGTTGTTGTTTTTGTGCGTGGCGAGAATTGTGAACTAAAGCAGAAAGCAGGTGGTGAGTTGTTCGTCACAGAAGTGTTCCCAGCGGCCTGGGTTTCCTCCCATCCAAGACGCTAGTGGGTGAGAGCCGCCAGGATGCCCTGGAGGCCACCGCCAGCTCTGCTTGCCGCTCCTGGGCTGGGCCTGCATGTGCTGTGGTGGGACCACCGGGGCCCTGTGCACCCCTACCCCCATCCATCCACCCTCCCCAGTCAGTACGTGGGCCTGTCTGGCTACAGGTCTGCTCAAAAGCAATCGTTTGCCCCCAAGTCCCGAGGCGATGAGGTCCTACCCTTTGGCCCTCCTGTGCAAGCTCCGTCCCGCGGGGATGCGACTCCTCTGCAGAGCAGGGCAGGCAGGAGGAAGCAGCGCAGAGGCGCTGGGCTGAGAGAGACACGAGCAAGGCCCGCGGACCAGCAGGCTGTCCTGGTGGGGTCGGGAGGTGGACAAGGGGTGGGAGGAGGAAGCAGGACAAGCAGAGACACCACAAAGCAGGACCAGAGCCTAAACGGGGCTGAGCCACTGAGGAGGCTGACATTTGGGGGACTGTTCCGAAGCACCTCGTGCACCTCCTGAGAGGAGAACAGTGCCCACTGTCCTGTCTCCATCATAAACCCCCGGGAGGAAGGCTCTGAGGACCCTGTTCGGCCTTGACCCCTGTGGCTACCAACAGTCCTCAGCTCTGTCCTCGGAGAGCGGACGGGCCCCGTCCCGAGGAGCTGGGCCTGGGTTTAGGAAGCTCCTCGAGGAGGAGGATGTGCAAAGCTTGGGCCACGCGGGCACCAGAGCGCGGACCCAGGAGCAGGGGCAGGACGGGGAGGGGAGACCCAGCAATTCTCCTGGTGGACATACGCCCAGGGATGCCCACAGCCGCCCTCTATAAGCACGACGTGTCAACACGTGAAGCCGTCCAAGTGCCCGACGGCAGGCAGCGGGGCTAACGCACGGCGCTCTGCAGGCACGAAGCCCGACGCAGGGACATGTTTCACCCGGGGAAGGTGGCCACGCTGCACCCCGAGTGGGAACGCAGCCTGAGCTCAAAGTGCGCCTTCAAGCCCAGGAGAGAGGCACCCACACAGCGAAATTTTTAAAAGTGATTTTTGTCTTCTCTCTGCCTTTTTATAGTCCAAGTTTTCCACAAGATGTGTGCTTTGACCTTGTAATCATTAAATATGAAAAACAGTATCTTCTTAGGTGTGTGTGTTTCCGCCGCGGAGCAGGATGCCGCAGGCTGGCCGGCTTCAGCCATCCTTGTTCATTTCTCACTTTCTTTAGTGTTCGCCGGCAGGGGAGCCCTTCTTGGGGGTAAATTACGGCTTTTAGGGGCAGCATTGGATAAACAAAGACCCGGGATTGTGGAGGTTGCCGGCATTTGGTTGGAAAGCAGTCCTGGTCTCTGAATGCCTGTTATCCCAGGACTCGGAGCTAAAATAAGACAGACGAGGGCGCTGGCTGGCCCAGCAGAGAGCCCAGAGATGAGCGTCAGTCCTGGGGTGCAGATTGGACTCACCCACTCTCCACTGAGAACCCACCCACGGCCTGAATGCCACCGACAGCGTCTTCTGGCTCAGGCCCTAGCCTCAGGGTTCTGCCACCTCCTTTCTCAGAACCAGTGAAATAAGGGCACTGGGATGAAAGGGGTCTCCCAGGCCCTTTACCACCCCCAGGCCTGTGATGCCGGGACACCTCCCACATCATCCTGGCCAAATAGTCGACTGAGGGTCTGGCCCGTTCTTCTTGGTGCCTGGTACAGACCCTGCTACAGGCGGCGATGGGTGCCAATACAGGTGGGCAATGGGTGCCCATACAGGTGGGCTATGGGTGCCAATACAGATGGGCAATGGGTGCCAATTCAGATGGGCAATGGGTGCCCATACAAGCGGGCGATGGGTGCCAGTATCATTATACAGACAGGTGATGGGTGCCAGTATAGATAGGTGATGAGTGCCAATACAAACGGATGCTGGGTGCCCAGAACTTAGCCTTGGCTGTCCTGGGCTGTGGCAGCTCTCTGCCACCCCTCCTGTCCTTCAGCCTCTCCGCAGCCCGCGCCCAGGTCGGGTTTCGGTGCCGCTCAGAGCTCAGATCCAGCGCTGCCTTCCTACCCTCGGGTGGGCTCATATTTCATCATCTGTGGCTCAGTGATGTGGGTTGTTTTTCACTCCCCGGATCAGCTCCGCAGCTAAAAGCAACGACGCTTTGGCTTTTCCCACACAAACCCGTGCCTTTCCACCTTCTGTTCTGGAAGGCTCGGGTCCCTCGAGAGTCAGGGGAGCGGGGCTGTTGGGGCGAGGTCAGGTGGAGAGGCCCTCGAGGGGGCGGGAGAGGGGCATGTGCCTCAGGGGTCATCAGAAGTCCTCGGAGCCCGGCTGCAGGGGACTGGCCGCGCCATTCCTTACTCGTAGCCCCAGAGCACATGGCTCAGTGCTATGAGCTCAGCCCATCGGCTCTTGGTGCGCGTTGTCATTCATCCTCAGCTCTCCGAGGCAGGCAGGGTCCCTTCATTTTATAGAGGAGGTGAGCGTTTCAGGGCGGCCTCGTCGCCTGCCCCAGGTGACAGCGAGGTAGTGATAAAGCCAGAATTCCACGTTAGGTCTGGTCACCCATAAGTCTACGCTCCCTCCGTTTCCTGCTGAGACTGACCTGCCTCAATGCCACCATCAAGACAGGAATGTAATGGGAGACAGAGGAGGCACGTGGCAGAACAGTGGACACGGTTCTGTCGAGTGGCTGCCTCCGCAGTTCAGGGCTGCTCCCCTTGGCGAGAGCCATTCCAAAAGCCAGGCTCACGGGGCAGCCCTGAGGCCGTCGTTTCAAATGACGTTGAGGCACGTGGTTAGCAATGGGTCAGCTGTGTGCTCGTGAACTCAATGACCGCTGTGACTTTGGACTGGATAGTCCAGCAGGGCCTCATCCATTGCTCAGTGATGGACCAACCAAATCCTGACTTCCGTCCCCTGGCGCTCAACCAGGGCTGCCTTTCTCCCTCGGATGTGGGTGGTCACAACTTAGAGACGCAGCTAATGGGCGGAGGTCAAGGAAGCTGCTCAACTTGCTACGAAGCACAGGACAGCCCCGCAGCAAAGGACCATCCAGCCCCAGGTCACAGGGCAGAGGTCAAAGCACCCTGCTCCAAGCACTCACCGAAAGGGATGTGACACGACTCCAGACTAACGAGATACCAGAAAGAGCAGCCATTATTCCTGGGAAGTTGTCACTGGGGTGGGGCCAGACAGGAGTCAACTGTGACCAAAGCTGCCCACATCCTGTTGGGCTCGTCCCTGGGCGTTGTGTGTGTGTGTTTTTCCAGTTTGCCTTATTTGAGAGTGGCCCATGGAGTTTAGCCTTTCTTTGGGTTAAAATCAGGAATGGAAACTTTAACCTCTAAGTGGAAACCAAACAGAAAATGAAAAAGTATGTGTAATAATGGGAGCATGTGTGCAAATTTTAGTTGAGTGTATTCTTTTCTCTAAGGCTACTCCCCCGCTGCACAGCACCCCTCCGGGCCATGGGGATGTATGCAACTGCCCACTGGAGACAGTAGGACAGTTGCTTCGATTGGGATCCAGAAGCAAGGAATAAACTCCCAACGCTGCCTTAACTGGCCTTGAGAGGAACACTGACCTGTGAGCTTTACCTTCTCCCCAGTAACGGGGGCCGTACCTACACATCGCCAGGGGCTGTGATTCTCAAGAAGTGACTGACATAAAAACACTCGGCAAGACTACAGAGTGCGGTCTAACCGCTCCCCCGACGGCGGTCACACGCACACAGGGCTTCTCCCCGTGGGGCCTGGGGGCCTGTCTTAGATGGTCCCACATCCCCTCTGCCTCTGGGTGCTTCTCCGGGCGAGGCTGTCTCCCAGCTGCACGGGAGAATACTCGTCTGGGAAGTGGAATGCAGATCCACCTGACGTCACTCATGGCCCAGAGGGTGTGACTGCGCCCGGGACGATGCCTCCCGTTCTGACGAGTAAGCAGACGATCTTGGTGACACAGCTTTCCTCTAACAGGGGTAAGGTCGTGACGCCACCCGAGCTTTCTTGCCACTGAGCCCAACTTATGGCTCCTTAGAGAACTCACCTGTTTTTGTCTTTGTTTCTTTCTTTCTTTTTTTTTTTTTTTTTTTTTTTTTTTTACTGATTTCAGAGAGGAAGGGAGAGGGAAAGAGAGATGGAAACATCAATGATGAGAGACAATCATTGATCAGCTGCCTCCTGCACCCCCTATATTGGGGGTCAAGCCCACAACCCGGGCAGGTGCCCTTGACCGGAATCAAACCTGGGACCCTTCAGTCCACAGGCCAACGCTCTATCCACTGAGCCAAACTGGCTAGGGCTGTTTTTGTCTTTCTTCAACTAACAGGAGCTGGATTTTTACTTTCAAATCAACACAATGTCAAGGGTGATAAAAAAAAAAAAAAAAGCTTAAAAAAGGAAAGGCCCGTCTCAGGCAACCCTGAGTTTGGTGTGAATGAGGGGGCCTGTCCACCTCCGTGTGCTGTGAACACACTTCTCTCTGCTGATGTGGAAGCCCCGGCAGCCTGACACGCGGTTTCTCATAACCACCACCTCTTGCTGTAAAGGCTTGTTATGGGAGCAGCCATTTGAGGACACATGAGCAATGTGTTGATGTGCTGAGGCCCTGAGAATAGAAACTTCTATGACTAAACTCTCCACGAACAGAGCAAAGTAGAGCGCAATCACAACGCTCCGGTGCTCGGGCAGCCGACTCACCCTGGGTTTTCCATTTCCCTGACGTGAAGGGTGATGCCCTGGACGGTGCTCCCCGCAAACCTGTCATGTTTGTTTTAGGCTCAGCACCTGTGCTCTCTGCTCCTGGGGCCTGAGGAGGGCACGTCGGTGTCCCCAGGGCTGTGGGCGGGAACAGGCAGAGGTGGGCAGACACGTGGATGGGAACTCAGGCATGAGAGGACCCGAGCATCCGGCCCTACTGTTCTTCCCCAGGGCTGGCGAAGGGTGGCCTGGGCCCCCATCTGGGCAGCCTGCTTTGTCAGTAAAGTTTTATTGGAACTTCGCCATGCTCACCGGTTTCATATTTCATAGCAATTTTTGAGCTAAGTCTGCAGAGATGGGTAGTTGCCAATGAGATCTTGTGGCCGGTAAAGACCAAGCTGATTATGATCCGGTCCTTTGGAGGAAAGGCCAGCTGATAGCTGTTACCCTGGTGCCCTGGGAGGAGCCCAGCGATGAGCCCAAGGCACAGAGGGAGCACCAGAAACCACATCCTGGCCTCGAGCATTCCCATGGGAAAGCGGGGGTGACCACCTGAGCATGAGTTAATAATACAAGACATGGGCCCAGCCAGCGTGGCTCGGTGGTTGAGCATTGACCTATGAACCAGGAGGTCACAGTTCAATTCCTGGTCAGGGCACATGCCCGGGTTGTGCTCTCAATCCCCAATGGGGGGCGTGCAGGAGGCAGCTGATCAATGATTCTCTTTCATCATTGGTGTTAGTATCTCTCTCTCCCTCTCCCTTCCTCTCTGAAATCAATAAAACGTATTTAAATAATAATTACACAGGAGGTGGGTGGCGAGGGAGTCAGGGGTCAGTGACGCACACAGTGATCCCAGGAGCCGTGCGGACCAGGCCCCGACTGCGGGGCCCCAGCCCATCCCTCCTCGTGCACCTCAGGTGAAGGTGTCACCCAGGAGACAGATGAGGAGCCCAGAGAGCTCCGTCTGCCCAGGGGCACCGCTAACATTCTGCAGGCGGCGTCTGAGCCCCATGCACGGGACTCCAGAGCCCGCGCTCTCACTGTCAGCTGAGAGGTGGTGACCGGCTGGGCTCACTGAGGGGGGCGTTGCAGGCTGGGGTGGCCACCCAGGCAGTGAAGCAGAGGTGGGCTGAGCAATGCCAGGGCTGAGGGAGAGGCTGGGAAACAATCCTCCCGGTGCATCCTGAGCCGCCGGCCCTGGGAGGGGCATGGCTGGGGACAGGCCTTCCCGGGACTAGCCACTCCCAGAGCCGCTCAGAGCGCCCCCAGTCACCACGCACCAGCACCAGCGGTGCCAGCAGGAGAGCCGGCTGCCGGGCACAGTGATCCTGGGTTCCTGGGGGGCTTGAGGCAAGGCTGTGTGAGGCAGGCTGTCTGACCTGCCACCCGCCACAGAGACCCAATCCGGCCCCTCTCCCTGCAGCCATCTGATTGGTGGGCTCAGCACAGCGAGGCCCCAGGAAGGACCGGCATCAGGGACTCTGGGTCAAATCCGGGCAGCACCAGTGACTAGTGACAGGTCCTGAGGCAAATCTCCTACTGCTCAGAGCTTAGGTTTTTCCACCAAAAATAGAGTCCTGACGCCGACCTCACTGGGTTGGCATAAGATTGAATGAGCTCTGAGATGGGACCGTGTGTGGAAATACCGGGTGGTCTTCTCCCCAAAAGAACTATTTTCCAGCAGCAGGACAGATGCTTTGTGCCTTGTGGTCAACACGACCGCCCTCTCCCACGGCAGGAGCTCACCTGCGGGAGCAAAGGGACCGCGGGAATTACATCCTTTTCAGGGACATCCTCTTTATACAGCTCCCTGTCCCTTCCTACCTCCTGGTCCTCTCTCTCTCTCTCTCTCTCTCTCTCTCTCTCTCTCTCTCTCTCTCTCTCTCTCTCTCTCTCTCACACACACACACACTTGCACCTGCAAAGAACATCAAGGTCACCCCTAGTCCTGGCTTGTACACCTGTTTTGTAAACAAGCAGGTCCCACTGGGATTAAGCTTATTCTGAACTCAAACGCACTCACACGGCCTTTCTCTGCAAGACCAGGCTGGCCTCCCGGGTCTCAGAGGCTCCCTGGAGCCAGGGCCTCGTGCTCCCCCCAAGGAGAACATGCTCGGAGCATTCAGCCCAGACCGGCCTGGGAGCACCCTCCTCAGCTGGCCCCCCACAGCTGTGACCTGGAAACCTTGTTCTTCGTCACCAGCCCAGGAGACTGCAGAGGAGGAGGGGCCAGCAGCTGCCGCTTCCCCTCCCCGACAGGGCCCTCTGCCCCGCAGAGCTGCTGCCCTGCCTTCTCAGGTCTCCTGGGCCCGCAAAGCAGAGGACGGGGGTGTGGAGCCGGCAGGGGCACAGTCTGAGCCCAGAACCAGCCCTGCTGCGCGAATCACCGCTCAGATTCATTTCGAGATCGCAGAATGTGCTGGCGGCGTTTTTCTAAAGGGCAACCCTGGTGTTCCCGAGCTGGGAGGCCCCTCTCGCTGATATACTTATTCCACCCTCAGCAGCAGGGAGGGGACAGGGCACCCAGGCTGGGCACCAGGGCAGGGAGGGGACAGGGCACCCAGGCTGGGCACCAGGGCAGGGAGGGGACAGGGCACCCAGGCCGGGCACTGTGGTCAGCTGGGCTCTGGGTAACAATGCCCCCTTGGCTGGAAGTGTCCTCCCTCTATGAGGCCAAGTGTATTATTTATGTTGACACGTCTCTTCCTTTTTGTCTCTGAGCCATGTCCTGGGGACAGCACTGTGCAAACCAAACAAACAGAGCCACTGGCTGTAGAGGCCACTTTGCCAGATGGTGTCGGGAAAGTGGAGAAGTGTGATCTTAGATAACAATTAAAATGTTGACTCAAAGCACGATTTCTGCAAGAAACCTTTCCAGGGTGCCAGGGCGCCTGCACCTGGATCTGTGCCCCGCGGGGTCGGCTGTGAGAGTGAGGCTGGGCTCTTCCAGCCGCAGACCCTGTGGCAAGGGCAGCTCCCAGCAGCTGGCCCAGGAAGCACCAGGAGGTGTTGGGGTGGCATGGTGTCCCGTACAAACGGGAGTCCTGAGCCCAGGACCTGCCAAGGCGCCTGCCCTGGGTCAGGGTTTGCAGGTGATCCCGCAAGACGGGTCCTCAGGGTGAGCCCCCACCCAATCAGCCGTGTCCTTGTGTAAGGGGCGAGGTTGGACACAGAGACAGATATACACGGGGGAGGCCGTGTGAAGATGAGGTGCAGATTGGGGTGATGCTTCTACCAGTCAAGGGGTGCCAGAAACTGCCCACAGCCACCAGCTGCCCCAGCTGCCCCCAGCAGCCCCCACCTGCCCCCAGCTGCCCCTAGCAGCCCCTAGCAGCTGGGGAGAGGCCTGGCGCGCACTGTCCCACAGAAGGAACCAAACCTGCTGACCCTTGACTTTGGACGTCCAGCCTCCAGAGTTGGAGCAAACAATGACCTGCTTGCAAGGCAGGGGCACTTGGTCACAGATGCCCCAGGAAACCGGGGACAGTGGGTGTGAGGGATGCAGGGAAGGGGGGACTCAATCAAGGGCCTCACCAGCCATTTCCCCAGAGCTGCCCTGTGCCGGCAAACCCCAGGAAACAGGCCAGCGTCTGCAGCTCCACCGAGGGGCAGCCGCCAGGAGGCACAGAGCTGCTCTGGGTTCTGCCCCGGCATCCACCCTGGCGTCCAGCCTGCGGGTGCCCAGGGCAGAGGGGCTGCAGGGCCAGATACGGCCACAGGGACAGAGGCCTGAGGCCTCCACTGGAGAGGAGGCTACATCCTCCCCGGCTGCAGGGAGGTTTGGTTGCAGAGTTTAACACCTGGGCTATTTGAAAAGGATCCATATCATTGACCCCTCTGTTTTGGGGGACACTCCTGCCCATTGTGCCCCTAACGGAACCTCCAATCCTGTGCCCGTCCTGATTGCCGTGGGGACATGAGGAGAACAGGAGCCCAGCTCAAAAGGCACACAGCCAAAAAGTCCCCTCCCAGAGCAGTTGGCTGTCACCGGGCCTGTGGCACGTGGCTGCCCGCCCAGGCTCCCCACTTTGCATTAACTCCCACCTATCCTCACCTTTTCCCATGATGCCCCGTCACCCCTCCAGCCCGCCTTCTTAGGACCCCTCTCTTAGAGCTTCTCCGTTTGACCTGCTCAGTATAGTTCTCCACTGAGCCTCTTTCTCAAACTGTATTTTGCAGGCCATTTAGTAGGTGTGTTTTTTGGGGGGGCAGGAGGGGACACAAAACACAAGTGCCAAACGGGATAGAATCCAATTGCACAGCATTGCAATGAGAGACGGTTCTGAGAAGTCCTGCAGCGAAACAACAAACAAAACCTCCCTGAGTCAGTGTTCCAAAATGTCTGCCCTCTTTCTGGGGTGCAGCAATCAGTCTGGCAGATCAGTGGGGCCCAGTGCCTTTGTTATCAACGACAGAGAACCAGTCCTGCGGGAGCGGCCTCTTTCACCTGGGAAGGGAGGTCCTGTGAGCAGCTGGCTCACGGGCAGGGCAGGGCCAGGCCTGGAGGAGAAGAGGGCTGAGGGTGGGAGGTGCCCTGGCTCTCCATCCCAGAACCCCCTCCCCCGAGGGTGGGGAGTGAGATTCCAGGGATGGTGGGGCTCCCAGGAGCCCTGGTTTTCCAAGGTGAGGCACCTGCTCCCTCCACTGGATCTGCCCTCTGCCAGCCCCCTTCTGTACATGGCAAACAAGCCTCAACCCCACCCCCAAGTTTATGACCAGTGCCAGGCTCTGATCCCCACCCAGCAATGTGGTTCATGGGGCCCGGCTCCGGGGTCAAAGCCCAGCTCTGGTTCCTGCCAGCGGGTACCCCTGGGTCCTGTCCCAGCACAGCGCCTGCCGTGTCAGAGCTGGCTCAGAACACACGACAAGGGCACGGCCACGCTCCGAATTGTACTCCAATCTCTGCTAACGCTTCTGACAATGATATGTATTGTCAAAACACACGCTCTGCACTAATGGAAAATCCCTTGATTTTCTCTCCCTGGTGTTAGTCTTCTCTCCCCAACTAGATGACAGGTGTCCTGTCATTGTTGGAAGCGAGTTTGGATCAGCGAGTCCCTGTCCTGTGGTCACCACGGTCCCAGACAATCTCACCAGACCCGTCCAAGATGCCGTTGAGTTATCTGTCCCTCCCAATCACCGACGAGATGCCAGGGGAGGCCGGGACCGCAGGCAGAATTGCATCACAAAAGAAAACCCTTCTAAGCCCTAGAGGTCCCCTCGGGGGTCACTGCCAGTGAACGACCCACAGGACACCCTGGGCATGTCTCTCCTTCAGAACATTAACCGTCCTGTTGGTTCTATGAAAATTCAATAACTGGGAATCCACACTCATGAAAATCGCTCAATGAGGATGCTTGCAAAGCTTGGAAAATGTTAACAGCCCCACGTCGATCAGAGAAAATCCCCTAGAGCAGTGGTCGGCAAACTCATTAGTCAACAGAGCCAAATATCAACAGTACAACGATTGAAATTTCTTTTGAGAGCCAAATTTTTAAACTTAAACTTCTTCTAACGCCACTTCTTCAAAATAGACTCACCCAGGCCATGGTATTTTGTGGAAGAGCCACACTCAAGGGGCCAAAGAGCCGCATGTGGCTCGCGAGCCGCAGTTTGCCCACCACAACCCTAGAGGCTCCATCTGTTATTCTTGTCACTGGAGGTGAAGTTCACGGGCAGCGTCCCAGCCCCCACCCAACCTAATCAGGAGGTGACCACAGCCACCTGTGGTGGCAAATGTGCAATGAGCGTCAGCGGGTTTTAAATGGCGCACACAAATGGAGCCCATGTTAACTTTTTGTATTGCATTATTTTGAATCTGCATAACTGGACGGTTCATTCCCTGGGACTTGTACCCTCCCTCTGAGAGGAGCTGAAACCTCAAAGGGAAGGAAGGGCGGTGACGGGAGAGAGGCCATGACACAGGGTCAGCGTTGACAGAGAAAGACCTTGGACTGAAGGACCTGCTCCAGGAGAGAACACACAGCTCTGAGCATCAGACGCCCCCTCCCATTCCCCTCCCGTCCCCCTGAAGCGCTGCTCCTGATGAGGGCGCTGCCCATGTGGGAGGACCTGCGTGAGAGCCGCCCTGTGGAGCGGGGACATGGCTGCTGGGCCCTCTCTGTGTCCTGGGTGCCCCCCCCCTGCCCCCCACAAGCGTCCTTCTGCTCCATGGTCTCTCTCCATCAACTCAATCTAACCTCCAAATTGGCAATCATCTCAAAATCAGGGGAGGTTAGATTTCTTTTTTCTCTTTCTTCTTTTGCTTTTTTTTTTTTTTTTAACTGAAATCACTCCAGGCTTGAAAGCTGCTAGAAAAATGTTCAACCCCCGATTTAAAGATGCCTAAAGAGCCGAATCCTCTCTCCCCCTCAGCCCAGAGAAGCCTTTCTGTGCTCTGTCAAAAGGGCTGGTGGGAATTTTCTGGCCTGAAATTGAACCGGGGATCAGATCGGCTTTAGTCCGAGGCCCTGTGCTTACAGCCCTAGCTAGAAACCAGCAGATGTGTGTGTTTTTTCCCCAAAACCAACCAAATCAAGACATTGCCGTAAAAATCAAACATGCTCTCTAAACCGGAACTGTGGATGGGATGGTCAACAATGCTTTGTTTGCCATGGGCAGGGGGAGTGGCCGCGTTTCTAAAGGGGATGCCACAGGCCAGGTCAGCTGAGACGGATGGGTGAGCGGTGGTGGGGACAATTATTTGACTTTCCAAGCTGTTCTTTTGAAGCCTCTACACTTAATAGAAAGAAAAAGAATAATCCTCTTTGCCAGCCTTTTGTAGCTCCATCTCTATTGTTCCCACTGAAATCCAAAGAAATGGACAAGATTAATTTTGTCCAGACGGCATTTGTGTATTTTATATAGGTCCGGGCTTTGAAGCGTGGATAGTTATGTGGGAGAAAAGGCAAAAAATGTCTCTCTAATCTGAGGAAATAAATCAAAGGGGCCATGTCTGAAGCTCTCCAGCCTCACGCAAGACCGTCCTGGGCGGTGTCTCCCGGTAGGCGCTCCTTTGTGACTAGCTCAGCGTGGAAATCAGCACGGGCTCAGAAGTGATGAAAGCCAGACCGGACCGTAAAGAGGCAAGCCTCTCGGCCAATGGAGACTTTTTCAGAAAACCCAGGAAATGGCCCACCAGGCCAGGGAGGGAGGCTGTCCTGGCTACGGGCTCTCAGTCACGTGCCGTCCACGGCCTGGTCCACGGCTGGCGGCCAACCTTTGGGAGAACCGTGTGCTTGATGGGCACACCACAGGGGCCTGGCTTACTCGCCGGTGAGGCGAGTGGCTGACCAGATGCTATGCATGATCAGATGTTCAAGGTAATTCCAGGTCTGGCAATACCAGCTCTCGATGGCCAAAGCTGGTCACCAGGAGCCACGCGACCGGATTGCTACTGTGCTGGTCGACCCCTAAGGATGGCCGCTGTCGGGGAACCGGGTGGGGGTTGGGGAGGTGGTAACATTTTGTGCTGAACCAGGTGTGTGCTGGCCTCCACCATGAGAAGGCCTCGCCATGGGGAACTATTGGCATTGGGTTTTTAGCCCTGAACCCTGAGAACAATAACTTTCCACCTCCTTTTGCCACCTTAACTCCGGAACCAAGGCCAACAGTAGGTTTGGGAGACCCCCATGCATCTGGCTTGAGTGTAAGGGGTAGGCAGGTCTCCACAGGTGGGCGTGGGCACAGAGTCGGATCCTGAGCAGAGGGACCTGGGAGGAAGAAAGACCCACAGAGGGAAGGACAAGGACAGCGGCTCACCTGGGATGTGGGGGAGCTCCCAGGGGGCCAGGCCCCCCAACCTGAGACGTCTGCGTCTGTGGCCTCCCAACCTCTCTGACCCTGGAGACTTGAGTCTGGATAGAGGCTTTCTTGTCTCCCTTCCGCACAGAATCCCGGGATGTGCTCGGGGACCCGGCGGCCCCTGTGCACCTGCCCCACTGCCAGCTCTGAGCTGAAGCCACATATGCCCTTCCCCCCCAGCCCGCTGCTGCCGCCAGCCTCTGAGACACAGCCACTCGCCGGTGCACACGAAGCAGGACGAATTGCAAGCTGAGGCCCATTCCTCCCCAGAGAAAGCTCCCAAATAGACATAGTTATTAAGAGCAAAATGGGAAACGTGGGTTTTACCAGATTTAGGGGAAATGTGAGATCAGAACTATAATAAAATGTGAGAAAAAGCAACTCCATACGAACCACCAAATGTTTCATACTCGGCAGAAAATGTATAGCAAATGAGGCTATTCAGCATCAAAATAATGATGTCTTACACCCCAGACGGAGAGGAGAGTGGTGATCAGTGCTCACTAAGGGAGTGCCTTCAGACGTCCGCTCAGAGCACAGTCGTCGGTGGATGACATGGCACGTCGGCCAAGGCCGGCTGGACCGGCGGCGTAGAAGACTCGAGAGCGTGGACCCTGAACGGGGGTTGTAGAGACTGGTGGGGCCGCATTCTACCCTCGGGCACATCGACAAGTCTCAAAGCCTCATTTTCTTCATTTGTCAGAAGAGAATCCCCTGACTTTCCTGCCATTGGCCACAGGACGGCGACGAGGATCGAGTCTACGAAGGTGTCAGCTGCACTGGGCAAACAGAAGGGTGACGGTACCGAGAGAGGGCCGGCTGGCCTGGGCAGGGACCCTGCTGTCTTTGTCCCAGTGCTTTCTACTCAGGTTTTTCCCCTTGAGCCTGAAAATTAGCTGCTGAGTAGCACCGAGCACAGCAGGCTAGGGAAGTGGACGGGGCGGGGGAGTTGGAGGGGTGCAGTTTGGCTGCTTCAGACCACAGCTTGCTTTCTGTCCAAGTCAGAGCTCACCAACAGAGTCGCTGCGGCCTCAATAAGCCTGCAGCCCGTGCACAGCATAAGGAAGAAGCCAGCAAAGGAGGAACTTGGTCCTGTGTCTTTCCCACAGAGGCCCCGCTAGGGAGTAGGAACCAGGGGGTGAGGTGGACACCAGGGAGAAGCACTGGGCGCTGCAGGAGGGAGTGGGGCTCCGGCTCCATGTGCTGTGCACCTATGCCGTGGGGAGGGGGACGGGGGGCTAAATATCCTTTAAAAGTTTGCAATTTCCAGACCACGTGCCATCCATGTGGTAGCGGAAAGGGTGTCCACCCTCTCAGACAAGAAAGCTAAAGCTCAGAGGAAGGTTTCTGTCCACATTCGCATTGCAATTTAGTGACAAAGGTGAGGACCAGGTTGCCACGGCATTGCACGGGAAAGCAACTGTCTTGCTCTTTTGCAGGTTGGGAAACTGAGGCACACGTGGCAATGGCTCCTGGGTTTTGAGCACTGTGTGTAGGCACATCCAAGAATGCCTGGAGCCCACAGCACTCTCCTGAGGGCCGCCACCTTACAGAGGAAGCCCGAGGCTCTGAGGGATGGGGGAGCTGCTCATGGCAGGGACAGGCTAGGGACAAACCAGGACTCGGACCCCGATCTTCTGGCCCCTTGGCCTCCTCTCTCCCCCCATCAGGTCTCCTGCTCCAGAGGAGACAGACACCATGCGATGGGCTCAGAGATTTAGAAACAAGCTCTTTCCTCAGCATGATTGTTGTGCACAGAAGTCTAAAGCGCACTGAGAAATGTCCTTGGAATCCAGCCTCTTCACTGTCAGTCCTGGAGAAGTTAGCCCAAGGAAACACTTCAAAAGAAAGTGTCAAAGCTTCCTACCTGGAGATTTTTCTGGCAGGGTCAGCCGTAGTAACAAAAATTAGACACAGCCCAAATGTCCAACAAGAAGGAACGAGTGGAGAACCGGGGGGCTGAGCTATGGAAGTTTACAAAGCAGTTAAAGCCACGGTGAAGGCTACGCGTGGGAAAGGCCACCATATAAAGAAAAAAGCACATGAGACCATTTTTTATAACAGCAGCTCTACAAAGGTGTGGACACACTTGTTAAGAATGATGGAATGGAAGATGAAGAAGTGAAAGTGAAAAGTTCTTGGGCTAGCGTGGTAAGATTATGGATCTTAAAAAGTTTATAATTTCCTCTAATGATTTTTATGGTATTTTTGTTAAAATTCCTCGAATTAAGACAGGAAAAAAGACCGTAGCTACGTGGAGCATTTATTTAGTGACACAGACCAAACTGAAGGTGATGCTTGGCTCTCGTGTTGTTGCTTTTCTTTCCATATTTTGAGGCAATTCAGCAATTGGATAAAATTGAATGATGCGATTTATACTATAACCACACACTCTATTTTCCTCCTTGGGTCCTCTCATTAGCTTATGAGTTCATCATTAACAACCTCCACGGCGGGGCCTTCTGTACTGGCTGCTTTGCCCTCATGTTAAAGCCGAGTCTGAAAAATGAACGCCTTTCTTCGTTTTGTTTATTTTTGAGATATTAGTTGAATCGTATGAAATTATGATTTTTGTAGGTCCAGAATAAATAAATATTGGAAATTTCATCTGATCAATGGAGAACATATTAACATTAAGGTAGGATTTTACCTTAAACCATCCTTACAACTATTTCGAATCATTCTATTTACTCAAAATGCTGTCTCCTCCGCCAGTTTAATTTCTCTTTAAAAACCACAAACTTTGATATTCCATTCTCTAGGGGTTAGATCCCAACAACGCCACTCCAATACCCCCCAAACAAGCCATTAAGTTAATCCAATCACACAGAAACCCCCCGATTTCCTTCTTCCCCCAGCTTTAACCCACTCCACAGACATTTAGGACCTGACTCTGCTCGGGTGCCGAGCTACGGGCGGGGACACATGGAGGAGGGGGAGGCGTTACTTCCCTCAGGAGCACAACCTGGGGCTTCAGGCGGAAGAGATGGCCGTGGCCGTGGCCATGGCCATGCAGGGACTTGGTGGCCATTTTGTTTCAAATAACAAGTCAGATGGCTGGCTCGGTCCTTTCTTCACCAAACAGACTACTTGCTCAGACAGACTCAGTCTGCCGTCACGCCGTGTTGGTAAGAACCAGCCGTGGCCCAAGCCGAGAAGTGTATTATGAGCTCGCCCTGCTGTTCGTGCCGCCCAGCAGTGGCCCGCGGGGAGCAGCCGGCGGCAGGACGCCCGCAGCATGCGTCTGGACAAGCTCCCGCAAGCCAGCTCCCGAGCGCCTGAGTCTTCCCGAGAAACAGAGGCGCAACGCCTGGGAACTCTTAAAAGTAAAAGTGAACTTCCAATAAAAATTAAATCTATTTTGCCCTAACCGGTTTGGCTCAGTGGGTAGAGCGTCGGCCTATGGACTCAAGGGTCCCAGGTTCGATTCCGGTCAAGGGCATGTACCTTGGTTGCGGGCACATCCCCAGTAGGGGGTGTGCAGAAGGCAGCCGATCGATGCTTCTCTCTCATCGATGTTTCTAACTCTCTATCCCTCTCCCTTCCTCTCTGTAAAAAATCAATAAAATATATTTTTAAAAAATTAAATCTATTTTTTTAAAGACAGAGATGAAAAGGATGTGAAAATAAATACACCACTCAACAAGCACTTCCCAGGACCACTTTTGGGGGGATCACGGCTGCAGGGACGGTCTGGGGCCAGCAGGCCTGAGAATTAGGCCACGGCAGGAAATGAGGGGGTTCACGGGTGAGCAGAGCCAGGCGATGGAGGTTGAATAAACCACTGGCGAAAATGCTGGGGGTGAAAACCTGGTCCTGGCATCGCTTACAAGTGCCCCTCAAGTCCAGCTCCAAGCAGGTAAGGCAGGGATCTGCTCCGCAAGACGCTGCACCTCAACACCAGGCCCTCACCCGCACCCGCACCTGCACCCGCACCCACCACCGCTGCAAAGTCTGGGTCCCGCCCTGACCAACAGGGCCAGGGGCCTTGTCTCGCACACCCTCCCCTAACCACGCAGAGTGTGTCTTTTTCAGGCTTGTTTTCACTTTGGGGGAATATCCCTACAGAGTAAGTGTCTTAAGAAATAAACGTGGGAAGTCATCCTGAGACCCGCCAGAGCTTTCCCGGGTTCCCCGTGGGGCCTGGCTGGGCCACATGCCCTGTGCTGGTGTGAGCGCGCTCAGAAACCCAAGGGAGATGGGCAAATGCCCGGGGCTGCTTCACAACACAGCCGAAAGCACACCAAATCCCGACCGTGGGCTTCCGCTTCCTGTTCCTGGTGCCCAGAACAAGGAAACAGCCAAGGGTGATAACAGTGATAATTAGTACAACTTCCACGTTCTGCCTGGCTATCATGTATCAGGCACGCTAGTCACTTCCCATGTCACGGCTCTGCGATGGTTCTCCTTACTCTAGAGGGGAGAAAACGGAGGCCCAGAGAGGTTAAATAACTTGCTTAAGGTTGCACAGACACTGTGACTGGCCTGACTCTGCACCCCATCCAGCCGCTTCCCTGCAAGCTGAGCCTGGGAGCCAGTTTCCTGAGGCTTGTGCCATGGCCACACGGCCTCCCCAGACAAAGGACAGAGCCACCCAGATCCCGCGTGCGCCTGGGCCTGTGAGGCGGGCAGTCAGAGGCACCGAGCCGAGGGCCCTGCAGGCCAACGTGCGTGCCTGGCACAGGCAGGTGACTTCAGTCTCCACCAGCCTCAGACCCGGTGGTGGGCGGCCTTGGGGACTTTCACCAGGGAGACCTCACGTACAGACCGGGTCATTATTTCTTTGATCCGAATGACCCGGGCGTTCCCGAGGAAACGCGAATGGACAGGTCCTGGTGAAGTGGATGTTTTAAGGGGGTCGGGGTGAGTCACTTCACTGAGCAGAAAAGAGAGACCTGAGGTCGGATTCGGCGAGGAGCCTGCCCTCGGGGCGGCAGGGGGTGTGGAACCTCGGAGTCTCCGGTCCCTCCTGCAGGGCCTCGGGCTCCGTGACGCACTTTGCCAGGAGCCCGTCTGTGTGTCTGTGTGTCTGTGTGTCTGTGTGTCTTTGCGGAGCTGAACGATCACTCTCCCGGTGCACTGAGAGAGGGTGGGGAGGTCCCTCCGGCTCCCGCTTGGCAGGTGTGCAAGGGGCTGTGCCCCATCTTGTCTGCCGGGCGGGGCTTTGTTTTCTGCTTGTGGTGCCCCCAGCGCCCAGCTTTTCTTGTCCCTTCTAAGCCTCCTTTCCCCCGACCTCCCCGTGGCCCGAGAGGCAAGTCCAGCGGTGACGAATCTCCCAGCAGCGCTGGGTCCCCGCCCGCCAGGACGGCTGCTCCGGGCGCACTGGGGTGCCCTCACCCACAGCTCCGTGTGACTCATGCCCACCCAGGCCTTTCTGAGAAGGGCTGCGATCTTACAGAAAACCCGCCATGGCTCAGCCCTCGAAACCCCGAGCCGGAAGTGCCAGGCCTCCCTGCCTCCACCCTGTGCCGCCCAGGCTGAGGGAGGAGGGCGTCAGGCACAAGCGTCCCTGTCCTCGGGTGTAAGCACAGCTGGTCCCGTTCCTGGGAAAATGCACCATGGGCGCCCGGGACACGGGAGGCGGAGAGCCTAGAAAGGCCGCGCTGCGGACCGGGGGAGGCGAGGGTGTTTGTCCCTCGTGGTGGTGGCTGAGCACGTCACCTCCCCGTCCCCGCGTCCTGCCCGCGGGCCTGGCCTTCCGGGCACAGCTGGAGAGCGGCCTACGGGGTGAGCCCTGAGCCTAGCGTGGGTGTGTCACGGGGAGCGCCAGCCGCGGGGTGCAGAGCTGAGCCCCATGGAAGGCCAGTCCCTTCTCCGTGAGCCCCAGTTAGTGCCCGGACCGCCGAGGTGGCTCACGTGAGCCAGCCCACAGCGTGGCCCTGCCTCCGGCCACGGACATGCGCTCTGTTTGGCGAAGGAAGCAGGACGGGGACAGGGACCGAGCCAGCAGAAACTAGAACCACGTCGCAGCACGAAGCCTGGCCTGGCCAGTGCTTCCCGGTGCCACCAGCTTCAGCTCGACGCTGGGCCTGCGACCGGGCTCCCTGCGTCCTTCCCGGCCCTTCCCGGCCTGACCCCGGGAGAAGTCCGCACCTTGGGCAGGTGTGAGTGGAAGCCGTGGAGCCGCTACGGCAGCTGGGCCCCCTCCCCCGCACCCCTCCCCGCCGCCCCCGGCTCCGCTGCCCATTGTTTTCGGAAGGACAGGGTGTGGAGGAGACGCCGGGTCCTGCCAGCCCCTGTGGTCCCCCCCACACAGTCACAGACTTTCTCAAAGTGCCTTGCCACCGATGTCGGCCTTACCTGTCACCGGGAGCTGGGCCTGCAGGACGGCCGTGATGACAAGCGCCTCCCACTTCATGCTGTCCGTCCCGGGATGTGCTGGGACACAGGGGCCGGGCAGCCGTGCAGGACGCGCAGACAAAGGGAGTGTGTGCTGGCGACTGGGGCGGCCTGCTCAGGAAGTGGGGGACTAGGCCTCTGAGAGGCAGGCACCTGCCAGCAGCCAGGCTCACACCCCCTCGGCTCACGGGCAGGAAGCGCTGGAGGTTTGAGGGTTTGGGGTGTGTGTCTGCCTGCTGCCTGCCTGCCTGCCTGAGTTTTGCTCTTTCTCTCATTTAGCCATTGTTTCATTTTCCTTCCCCCACCCCCTAATTTTGGTCTCATTTTCATCTAATTCCTACCTTGATTGGTGACGTTGGTCGGATGCATGGAGGAGCACACCGTTTCCCTAGACTTGATGTGATGGTGGTGGGTGAGACGAGGGCTCTGCTTCAGAGTCAGGCTGAATGGGGAGACAGACTGCCTGCCCGTTCATGCTGTCTCTGCTACCTGCTTGCTGTGTGGCTTTGAGTAGTCACTCAATATCTCTGGGCTTCGGTGTCCTTATCTATAAAGGACACTGATGGAGTAGGTCTGAGCTTGCAGTTCTGAACTTGGCCTGAATTTGGAGCTTTCATACATGCTGGTGGGAGTGTAAAATGGCACAGCCATCTTGGAGAACAGTTTGGAGGGTTCTTAAAAAGTTAAACATACATTCTCCGTATGATCCAGCCACCCACTCCTAAGAATCTACCCAAGACAAAAAAGAAATATATGATCATAGGAAGACTTTACATAAATAGTCACAGCAGCCCTGGCCAGTTTGGCTCAGTGGATAGAGTGTAGGCCTGCGGACTGAAGGGTCCTGGGTTCAATTCTGGTCAAGGGCATATGCCTAGGTTGCAGGCTCGATCCCAAGTAGGAGGTGTGCAGGAGGCAGCTGATCAATGATTCTCTCTCATCATTGATGTTTCTATCTCTCTCTCCCTCTCCCTTTCTCTCTGAAATCAATCTGTATACACTGAGTGGCCAGATCCTATATAATAAAAGGCTAATATGCATATTGTCCCCTTGACCAGGAGTTCGACCAGCAGGCAGGCCGACCAACCGCCCATGTCCCTTCACCCTGGCCAGGCTGGCCGGACCCCACCCATGCACGAATTCACGCACTGGGCCTCTAATATATATATATATATATATATATTGAGTGGTCAGATTATTATGCCGTCAGAGATCATAATAATCTGGCCACTCAGTGTATATAAAAGCCTAAGTGACCGTTTGACCGGTAGCTATGATGCACATTGACCACCAGGGGCAGATGCTCAATGCACAGGCATGGAAACATGGAACAGACTGATGAATCTCAGAGGGAAGGGGGAAGTGGGGAGGGCAGGAAGAGATTAGCCAAAGATCTTATATGCACTCTAGAGGCCCTGTGCACGGATTCGTGCACGGGTGGGGCCGTCCCTCAGCCTGGCCTGTGGGGATCGGGCCGAATCTGTGCACCAGGCCTCTAATAAAAATATATATATATTTTTTTTAAAATATATTTTATTGATTTTTTACAGAGAGGAAGAGAGAGGGATAGAGAGTTAGAAACATCGATGATAGAGAAACATCGATCAGTTGCCTCTTGCACAACCCCTACTGGGGATGTGCCCGCAACCAAGGTACATGCCCTTGACCGGAATCGAACCTGGGACCTTTCAGTCCGCAGGCCGACGCTCTATCCACTGAGCCAAACCGGTTTCGGCTAAAAATATATTTTTGAAAAAGAGTCACAGCAGCTCAAACTGGTGGTTTCCAGTTTGTAACAGCCCCAAACTGGAAACCACCAAAATATTTGTCAGCAGATAGATGAACAGTCTATATGTATACATTTTTGAGAAAACTCAACCTATAGGTTACCAATTGCTATTTGAAGCAAAGGTAAGTAAATCAACTAGTATTCATTGGGTTTTTATTGTTATCTATTTTAAAAATAGTTTTAAAATTGATTTTTAGAGAGAGAGGAAGAGAGAGGGAGAGAGAAACATTGATGTGAGAGGGAAACATCGATTGGCTGCCTCCAGGCATGTGCCCCAACTGGGAATTGAACCAGCAACCCCTTTGGTGCACGGGATGACGCCCCACCAGCTAAGCCACACCGGCCAGGGCTTTTTCAATGTCCAAAGTTACCAGTGACCTAAAGTCAATGCCACTCTTACCTATTGGATCTGGGCACTCTCACACCTGCTTGTAGGACTAAGCGGTAGAAATTCTCAGGAGCAGTTTGCAATGTGTACCAACTGCTTTTTCCCGTGGCTGGGACTCTAAGGAAATACACATGGGTGTAGAATACCATTGATGTATAAAATGGTCTGTCTCTTCAACAGGGAAAAATCAGGAGTGACTTATATGTCCCCACGCTGGGGAGTGGTGACAGCACTGAGCTCGGCCTGGCCATGTCCCTCCCATTGACGGAGCTTCTCTGATTCCCCCAGTCCCTGTGGTTCTGACGGGGAATGAGCTGAACCCTGAGCTGCAGGGGAGGACCCGGGACCCGGGACCCGGGCTGCGCCAGTGAGGGTACCCCACTCCCAGACACAGTGACCATTCAGGAATGGCTCCCTCCCAGGCTGGGAAGGATGCCGCCTCTTCGCTCTAAGATTGCTGACTGCAAGTAAAACCAACTCAGCGGGAAGAGGACCACGGCAGGAAGATGAGCTTTGAAGGAAGATGTAAGGTCAGTGAATTAAAGGGCTTTGACCAGGGCCTCTGTCACTAGCAACAGGGGCTAATATAGGCCATTGTTGATCTGATGAAGTATTCTGCAGCCACCAAGCCATCCTACGGATTCCAGTATCCTAAGCTTATGACTAAGTGAAAGAAGTGAGATACACGATCAGTGATCTATTATTCAATGTTATATTTAAACATTTCTTGGAAGCCAAGATTGGAAGAAAACACATAAAAATGTTAGCAGCTATGCTGGCTGGTGAAGTGGTCATGTTTTAAACTTTTAAAATTTTCCATATTTTTCACACATCTTACAATAAATACTAAGGAAAAATTAAGAAAAAATGACGTTTTACTGGTTGATTTATTTGTCCCTTCATTCCTGACAGGACTTAAGTTAGAACTGTCTTCTCAGAGCACCTGGCTCTGAAATGAAGGTTTGGAATTTCCCTAAAAAATACTGACACACCAGCTTGACAGAGCACAGTGGTTTCTGTTCTCAGTGCAAAGCTGAACGCCAGCCCGCCGCAGGACAGCGTCCCTCCTCTGTCACCGGGTCCTCCGTGTGGGTACCACTGAGGGAAGCGTGGCAGGAGCCAGGTGGTCAGGATGTCTGTGCTTTGCCTTCCCTGGGCCCGCCCCCTCTCACAGGGAGTTTCTCCACCCCACGGACCTGGGATGAATAAGCCGTAGTCATTGGCTGTTAGCAGGACAAGGCACTTCGGTCACTCCCTCTTCCTACTTTTCATTTTCTCTTTTCTTGATCAGAACCTACCTTGCCCTCTGGGCCAAAGGCTGTCCCCATCCCAGACACTCATGCCCTTGCGGGTTGAGGCCAGGGCTCTGTCCCTCGGTGCAGGGAGACCCGGAGCGCGTGGCATGGAGGGAAGGAACAGGAGACCAGGTGTCGTCTCCGGTCCCTACGGGGAGCTGCCTTTGCCCCAGTGTCGTCACCACCCAGGGTCTCCCTCAGCTCAGCGGTGAAAAGCAACTGCCAGCTACCCAAAAAGTGGTCTGCAGTGCCCTCTGGTGGCCAATAACTGGAACATATTCTGCCCATTCAACCTGTACCACCTGCTGTGACCCAGTGGTTGTCTTTCCTGTGGTGACAGGTATGTTTTCACATGGCACCAAGTGGTGAAGACAGAACTCCCACTAAGTGGGTAGAGAGGAAAACTAGATGGGCGCCTCAAACTAATTCCACCACAAGCAGTGTCAGCACCGAGACCCCGGGGGCAGAGCCTTGACCAAGGCTGCATTCCGCCTCACCCCCAATTCTAGGACACCAGGGGCTGTGCATCAAAGGGAAAGGGTCGAAGGATTCCCTTGCAACATTGAAGCAGTGTTTGACTCGACAGTACCCTAAAATAAAGACACGAAGCGTGGACAGTGGCCAGTGAGAGTAAGGAACAGGAGCATCTTAAGAAAATGAATCCAGCCCAGCCGGTGGGGCTCAGTGGTTGAGTGTCAACCTATGAACCAGGAGGTCACAGTTTGATTCCCGGTCAGGGCACATACCCCAGTTGCAGGCTCGATCCCCAGTGGGGGGTGTGCAGGAGGCAGCTGATCAATGATTCTCTCTTATCATTGATGTTTCTCTCTCTCTCTCCCTCTACTTCCTCTCTGAAATCAATAAAAAATATATATATATAAAAAGAAAGAAAATGAATCCAACTCATGTCATTAAAATAATGCTTTTAATTATTGATACTTTGAAAAAGAAACCCGTTTTACCAAGTTTAATGTAAATCATTTCTCTTTTTCTTTTTCTAATCATTTTTCTTCACCAGAGGCTGTTGCTGGATTTCGGGTAAGTTCATTTTTTGTCTTCGAACATAATGACGCACACCCCACTCCTTTCTCTGAGCCACTGACGGGCTCAGCAGTGATTCCCGGCACGCCTCTATGGGGGATCTCATCTCGTCTTCTGAAACCATGTATATAAGTAAAACTATAAATTTAAATGTCTAAAATTTAGCAACCTCCTTTTCCAAGAAATTCAGTAGCAGTTCTACTTGATGCTGTAACCAGGCTGATCAGGACATTTTTCAGAGAAATCCAAAGGCCTCGGGTCTGTGGGAAACATCCGGAGAACTTCACCGGGTGGTTAAATTTGCCAAATTCTGCTTCACCTAACCAGAAGGAGAGCGGACGAAGGATTATTTCATTAGATGAGATGACATCTTACAAGTTCATTCATTCTGGGGAAAGACTAGAGAAACTCCCAACAGTTTAAGACTCTGAGCTAACTTCCGCCACTCCAGTGTGGTGAGCAGCGCCTGAGATTCCGGAGTTCTGTGTCCAGGGGCCTAGAAATCTTCACGCCAGCCAGCACCCCCTTGTGCAAGGCTGATGCGCCCATGTGCACGGACACAGCGCCCTTCAGGCTGGGTGTCTCCACTCAGAATATCTGAAGGTTTAAAAGACAGACACAGCTGAGGACAGAAGGGTCCTGAACATTAGGGCAGAGGAGCGCTAACCAGCCGTGCCCGATGGTGTTGAGTCCAGCTGGGACCCTTTTCCTGTTGCAGCCAGGACCACGGCTATCTGGAACTCCATCTCCCAGCATGGGAGGCCGGGCAGGTTAGTAATCTGTGACCTCTCCTTACCTGTCCCACTAGGGCCAGCTGGGCACAGCCGAGATGGTATGAGGCCTGGTGCTCAGACTTAACCATGTGCGGAGGCAACTGCGGATCCTATGGGAACTGCTCATCGAGGGCATCACCAAGCACCTCTGTAAACATCAGACCTTCATTCCATGTGCAGATGTGCCCATGGCATCTGACCCAGCAGCCCAGTGAGGCAGACCGATGTCCGTGAGGCCCCTCATTGCTCCACCCGGGCCGTCTGTGCTGAGCCACCTCAAAAGACGCCTCTGAGAGCAGTAGAGTCTAGGGTGCAGGCGGCTTCGGCGTTTGGAGAAGTCACATCCTCCAAGACTGATCTGGGCAGACGCCATGGGGCGGAAGCTCCTGCAGGCCCCTGGGAGGGGTCCCTAAGAATGTACAGCCCCTACGGGTATCACTGTCCACTCCCCGGACTAGTGGACAGAACTGGTGGCAATCCGAGTGGGCGGCATGGTGGCAGGGCCACTCCCAGGCTCTGCATCCTGCCTCAGAAGGGCCACACCCTGGCATGTCTTTGGTCTCCCCATCTTATCTCTCAGCTGCAGAAAGGCCACACGCCTGTGCAGTGAAGTAGGAACCTTGGGTGTGTCTCACTCAGCATGGAGACTTAGAGAAAACATCTGTATTTTGTTATTAAAGTGAGCATCGCCCCTGGGCGTGTTACTTATACAAAGACTAGAGGCCTGGTACACGGATTCGTGCACAGGTGGGGCCCCTTGGCCTGGCCTGTGGGCACTGGGTCAAAACCAGCTCTCCAACATCCCCCAAGGGGTCCCAGATTGCGAGAGGGTGATTCTCGGGTGACACATCCCAGAATCAGGCTCCCTCCTCTCTGGTTCTGGGTGTGTCACCCAAGAACAACAGCTGCCAAGTCACCACAGCTCGGCAGCTCCTGGGTTGAGCGTCTGCCCCCTGGTGGTCAGTGCACGTCATAGCTACTGTCCGGTCGGCCGGTCGCTCAGGCTTTTATATATATATAACTGTACTGCAGAGATCCTTATGTCCTGTGAACATCCCCTTTAACCTTGAAGAGTGGGCCTGTCATTTACTGACCGTCCTCCTGGGTGCTGTGTTGCCAGGCCGGCACACTGTAATGGCGCCTCTGTGTCCCTATAAAGCGAGGTGGCGTTACCAGTCCCAAACCTGCCCGTGCCCCTTCTCCCCCAGATGCGTGGACTCTTTTCAAACAAGCAGCTGAGAATCTGTGTCTCAGATGATCAGGCTGGCAAATCACCAGCATTTACGAGACGCCTGCTCTGTGCCATGCATTGTCCTAGGCTGTGTTTAAGATTTTAAAGAATCAAAAATAAAAGCTGAGCTTTGCTGTGAAGAAATGTACAATCGTGGTGAGATGTAAAAGCCCAACGTGGACCTGGCCTACGTGGAATAAGATAGGACACATAGTGCTGGGAGCAGAAGCCCGAAGGTGAGCTACACCCACCAGCTTCGTATCCCCACCCTCGCCTCTGCCAACAGCAGTCATGTCATCATCGCAAGGAGGCCCTGCATCAGGAGTGACACTGGAGCAGGAGCTGGCCGGCCACCAGGGGGCGACCCGAGGGTCAGCATAGCATCATGGTAGGAAGCCAGTGCTGCTGAGGGACCGCGTTACCTAATTCATAGGTTGCGGTGAGAGCAATGAGCTGATACATATAAGCAACTCATACTGCACCCAGCAGGTAAGAGCAGCTCAGCACACACTGGGTGCTGTTGTGACTGTGGTTGCATCACCGCCCGTGAGGCCATGCGGATGGCAGGGATGCCAGGGTTACTGTGTACCTGGGAAAAGATCGGTCCCTTATCTTCCTTCATTTGACCCCTGACTTCATTGCAAAGCACCTGACCACACCTCCTCAGGTCCTGCTCTCCTCCCTCCTTCTCTCCCATGGCCTGTGCTCTAGGCCTCCTCCCCTCTGGTGCCCACTGGCTGGCAGGGGACCCACACGGCCCACAGGCACCCCCAGGCTTGGGGGCTGCTGGGCATGGGACCATGTGCCCAGACTTGGGTGGGGTCACTCAGTCCAGAGGCACCCAAGTCTGAGTCTCACGAGAAAAGGCAATCCCGGGTCAGAACTGGTTCTTCCTGAGCCCACAGCCCAGCCTCAAACGGGTCTGGTCTGTAGGCGGAGTTCAGGGAGCCCGGGAACGGGGGTGAAAGGAAAAGCTCTCCTTTCCATTCAGCTCTGACTGAAGTTTCTCATCTCCTTCAATGAGGAATGTAGGCAGCAAACCACCTGGTGACAGTGTACCTGTGCCTGTCACCCACAGAAACACAGACGCTTTCCTGTCACATCAGAGCTGCTGCAGGTGCCTTAACATGTTACTGAACGTGCTGATTAAAGAGCCAACATATCACTGTACCATAATTACAAGACATATTTTATGAATGGACTTCAATATAGTCGTTTTCTTTGTAATCCTATGTATTTTATGCATTACAAAAATACTATTGTGAGTGTGGCCACAGGGCTTACCAGACTGCCAAAGGAGCCACCCCCTGGCTTAGGACCCCGGGTGAGGGCTTCGAAATAAGGTGCACAATAGATAAACACGCACCTACTGAAATGTGGCATTATAGTATTCCTCGGGCGTCACGATTTTGGGTCCACCGAAGTAGTCCAGGAGCCAGATGTTGGTGATGTTCAACTTGGCAAAGAACCAGTTGTGGCTGGAAGGCCAGTCTTTCATCTCGGGGTGTCGAATGAACAGCGACTGCTTTGCAATGTCCATCTCGGTCTCATTCACCTGAAAGACAATGAAGTGACCATGCTCACAGCGGGGACACTGTCTTCTCGTCTGTTAACAATGCGATTCCAGCATTCCACACATCCTAAGTGTTTAGTTACAGATCCTGATTTTTGTACTGTTTTTTTCAATTAAGATATAATCCTATATAATAAAAGCCTAATATGCTAAGTGTACAGTAGTTCGGTCGGCCATTCAACCAATCAAAGCGTAGTATGCTAATAATATGCTAAGGCTGCTCAACTGCTTGCTATGACATGCACTGACCACCAGGGGGCAGATGCACTGACTGGTAGGTTAGCTTGCTGCTGAGGTCCAGCCGATCAGGACTGGGTGAGATGGGCCGAATATGCCCTAGAGCCTTCCCATGGACCTTCTCTGGCTCTGATCATGCACCAGTGTGGTACCTCGGCCTGGCTGTTGCCTTATCACAATCCGGGACCCCTAGGGGGATGTTGGAGAGCCGGTTTTGACCTAATCCCCTCAGGCCAGGCCGAGGGACCCCACCAGTGCATGAATCCGTGCACTGGGCCTCTAGTTCAAAATAAGACAAGAATAAACTCTGTGCTTCGAGTACTCACGACTGTAAAGTGACTTTGGCCAGCCCCTGTATAGATTGTGAAATGATCACCACAGTGAGTTTGGTTAGCATCCATCGCCACACATACTTACAAAAATGCTTTTCTCTTCTCTTTTTCTTTCTTTCTTTCTTTTTTTTTTTTTTTGTGTGTGATGAGACCTTTTAAGGTCCACTATACATCCTGATCATAAATGTAAGGAAACAAGAAAGCATAAAGGAAGCTTGGATATGCAGCAGCAATGAAGAGCTCACATGGAGATGAGAATGGGTGTGGATATGAGAGACCAGTGCGGGCCCATTTTCATTGCTAAACGGTCATTTTGAGCTGGTAGAGGACTGGCACGAGGCACTAGCATGAAATGTGCCTGTTGCCTATGACATATCCCATTAGCTCATTCACCCCAGGACAAATGTGTGGGAAACACGGGCTGCAGGTACGCAAAGGTGAGTCTTTAGAAGACACAGGGAGTCAGGAGCACTTGCTGTCTTGCCCCTCCTCCTGCCTGTGATGGGCACACAGACACAGAGATGCCCCCACATAGAACTTGGAGACCATAAACAGAACTGGGCCGCGAAACCCGGGTCAGCAAGGTCAGGAAGCGATCTGCTGGCTGGGCCATCAGTCAGTGCTCGTGACACCTTGCCCTTTGTGCTTCCCAGGGTTTTGAACCTCCTCCCTCCAGCACTCACCGCAAACTGTCCGGATGCACAGCCGGGACTTAGTAATGGATTCTCCCCTTCCAACCCACTCAGGATGCTCTCTGCTCTAAGCCACTGTCACAGGGTGGAGACAGGAAGGCGCGTGCTGTCCAGTGTAGAACACGGCAGGAGAGTGAGCTTGGGCTGAGATGTTCCTTACTTAGGGGCTTCCCAGCTATTAGATCTGTTTGACCTCAAGAAATACTTCCTTTTGCTCTTGAGTGTCTGATTGAACACCTATATGAAAGCAACCGATGAAATCTTTGGCTGCTTGTGAAATTACTTCATACATGAGTACATATTCTAACTCGGCATCTCAATCACAAGCCAGTTTTATTTTATTTTCCAACTGTCCCTCCTTCGTTGTTAACAAGATGACGCTCTTCTAAAGCCAGTCTGTTCCTGCAGCAACTACATACCTTGGTTACAGTCCCTGACAGGATGATGTGAGCACAGAGGGGGCTTTGGGGGTCAAACCCATGTTTCCTGCAGAAGTTAGTCTGCGCCAAAGACATGGTCAGCGTAGCATACGGATTCCCCTGGAGAGAGAAAATGAAGACCCTCTGGTGAAACACTGTGTCTGGAGAGGCAATCAGTTTGAAATCATGCTCACACACCATCCCCAGAGCTCGACCACTGTTCTTCCATAAAACAATGGATTGTGAAACATCATCTTTCACTCCGGACAATGTCTGTTTGAACAGAGAATAATCTTGATCCTCTCTCCAAAAAGGGGGAGGGGCACTCACATTTTAAATTTAACTGACTCAGAACCCTAGCCGGTTTGGCTCAGTGGATAGAGAGCCTGAAGGGTCCCGGGTTCAATTCCAGTCGAGGGCATGTACCTGAGTTGCAGGCTCCTCCCTGGCCCCGGCCCTGGTTGGGGCAAGTGCAAGAGGCAACCAACCAATGTGTCTCTCCCACATCAGTATTTCTGTCTTTCCCTCTCTCTTCCACTCTCTCTAAAAATCAATGGAAAAATATCCTCGGGTGAGGGTTAAAAAAACTGACTCAGAATTATTTTAACACTTCTTAAACCCTTAACTTGTCCCATATTCCCCAGAGAAGTTATTATTACAGTACCACCCAAGCACAAGGCTGCTCTATACCGTCAACAGATCTCAAAGGGTTAGACGCTAACGTGAAACTAGTGCATAAAAACACCAGTTGCTCAACTAGCCACTTCCACAGCTTCAGCGAGAAAGTGGCTGAGTCATCTTCTTGGTGATCTTGTGCTGGCAGACACGGTCATGGGATTTCAAAACAGGAGAAGTTCGTTCTTGCTCTGACAGCAAGAGAACGCTTGGACTCAGAAGTTGAGGCAAGCAACATTCCTAGTTCTTTCTTATTAGAAGTCAGCTTCACCAAAGGCACTGCTGACAGACTACAGCCAAGTTCACACGCTGCATTTTAGACTGCTGAGCTCTTTAAAGGCAAAGGGTCTTGTGCGGCAAATTCTGCCTTGTCATGGTGACCCATCAAAGCAGTCAGTCAGAAGAGAACTCCTTGAAACCACTTAGCCAAATATTTGCTTCTATGCATTCTTAGGCAAGGCACCCAGGAAAGGCAGAAAAAGAGAGGGTGGGGACTGGGACACGGTCTCCCCTTGGAGAGTCTCCCCTTCTGTGAGTTTATAGTCTGGTTGAAAAGTCAGACATAAACAAAACTTAAATACTGCAAAACAAAGATACGGAAGACATCATAAGGCAGCACGTAACTAATTGCCAAGTGACAGGTACAGTTAAGCGGTTTTCCAGTTCAGTGTAAGGAGCCGTCAGTAGGGCCTGGGGTTACACAGAAGCTTTGTAAGGTATTCAAAACCAGGGACCCGACTCTGCAAAATGACGGAGCTGGGGAAGTGTAAGAGGTGGCTGAGAGCAGTGAGAAACCCAACTTGCTTGAAGGAGTGGCTTTCTGAGGGGAGCGGGTGGGGGAGGGTGGTTCAAAGCCAACCTCAGGAGTCAAGGTGGTCTTTTGTAGGCTGGCATCGGGTGGGGATTTTTAGAACGCTGATTTCTGGGCTCCCTTCCCCACCTGGGTTCCTGCATTTCATTTCACAGTGGTTCATTTTTTTTAAAATCCTCCCCCGAGGATATGTCTATTGATTTTAAAATATATTTTATTGATTTTTTACAGAGAGGAAGGGAGATGGATAGAGAGTTAGAAACATCAATCAGCTGCCTCCTGCACACCCCCCACTGGGGATGCGCCTGCAACCAAGGTACATGGCCTTGACCGGGATCGAACCTGGGACCCTTTCGTCTGCAGGCTGACGCTCCATCCACTGAGCCAAACCAGCTAGGGCCTGTTTATTGATTTCAGAGAGGAAGAGATGGAGAGAGAGAGAAACATCTTGTATGCCAAACAAGAAACCTAGGTATGTGCCCTGATGGGAAATGGTGTACAGGATGATGCTCTAACCAACTGAGCCGCCCTGGCCAGAGCAGGTACATGCATTTTAAACAAACGCCCAGGTGGATCTTAAGCTTCAGATGTAAAGGTTTCCGAACAGAAGGCAATCCCAAGTGGCTCATGTCAACCTGGTGGGCAGGGTGGACAGGAGCAGACAGAGGTCAGAGGAGGAGGACAGGCAGAAACTGGAAACCAGGGGTCCTCAAACTTTTTAAACAGGGGGCCAGTTCACTGTCCCTCAGACCGTTGGAGGGCCGGACTATAGTTTGAAAAAAACTATGAACAAATTCCTATGCACGCTGCACATATCTTATTTTGAAGTAAAAAAACAAAATGGCAAAAACACCCGCATGTGGCCCGCGGGCTGTAGTTTGAGGACGCCTGCTGTAAACCAACCCTGGCTGGTTAATGATGGGACCCGAGTCAGACTAACTCTGATGTGGCCTTGCCTTTTCGCTCTGCTGTAGAAACCTGCAATCCTGGGCAGGGTCTGTCTCTTCCCAGACCAGCCAGACCTGGGCTGAGTCCCTGCCCCTCTGAGCCTGTCTCCCTCACAAGTTTGAACATATCATGTACAGCAGTGGTTCTCAACACCTCCCCCCATCAGAAGCATCAGGATGGGAGGGGGCTGTTTTTTAGTGAAATGTATTTTAATAAAATGCCTTGTAGTGTTGGCTCGCAGACTGAAGGGTCCCAGGCTCGATTCTGATCAAGGGCTCCGATCAAGGGCACATATCTTGGTTGCAGGCTCGATCTTGAGCCCCATCAAGATGTGTGTCTCTCTCACATCAATGTTTCTCTCTCCCTCTCCCACTCTCTCTACAAATCAATGGAAAAATATCCTCAGGTGAGGATTTTTTAAAAAAATGCCTTGGCATCGGGTTTAAAAGTCCTCCCAGGTGACTGTATTTGCAGCTGAGGTTGAGCCCCACTGACGGAGTGGAATGAGCCTGCTTGAGCACACGCTCCGGGAGCTGAGTGGGCTGGGAATAAGATGGCGGAGGGCGGGGCGGGGGCGGGGGGAGGGTGCCTGGGCTAAGGAGGCAGCTGCTTCTGTTTTTGCTCAGACAGTGCGGCTCCCGCTGTCACCTGATCTTCCAATTTTTCAAGAAGTTACAAGTTTAGATTTTTAACTGAAATCTCAATTTTTAAATGATGGAACTAACTCAATGTTATTTTAAAAACAACAGAACCTTGTGTGGGCGAAGGAGAACTGGTTGGTGGACATACTCAGTACATGAGCCTGTGGGCTGTGTTGCAAAGGGGATGGACCTGGGGTGAAATTCCTGTCTGGCCACTGGCGTTGGGAGAGTTCCTTAGCCACCTAAGCCTCAAAATAAGGACAGGAACACCTCCTCAAAGCGCCATCAAGAGACAAGGACTGGAAAGTGCAGGTCCCCTGGCGCATAGTGGGTGCTTACTCAAAATATCACTTTCCTTCATCTTATCTTTACCAACTTCGTTGTCTTTTCCCAGTTAACCTCAAATCTGGGATCTTTGTCAAAAGACCCTCCACCAAATCGAGCTTCAATGGGAGACTGTGTGTGGCTCTAGCGTCCCCAGCTGCATGTCTGGCACCTCTCTTGGGAGGGCAGGGGTCCCCCGTAGTTGTAAACCTGGCCTTGCCCCTAAAAGGTGGGCGAAGGGCGAGGGGGATGGATTTCCCATCGGTTCTGCCTCCCGCCAAGGTGGCAATGTGCGCAGGAGGCCTACAGGTTGCTATAACCACTGTTACCGTCCACACGTTGGATGCCAGCTTCTTGGTGCACAAGGGAAGGTTCTTAATTCAGAAGGCGGGGTAAGCAAGAGAAACCCTTAGGAAGTGCTTAACGTCCCAACAACCTCAGCGCCCTGTGTAGCTTTCCCTGTGGAGCCCAGAGTCAGGGGTGGTTGCCCGGGGCGGTCCCTCCCGGGCGGGTGCAGGTGACAGTGGAAAGCCTGGCCCCACGGCCCGGGTGCCCACGCTCACCTGCAGGTTGCCCACCAGCTGCTGCATGGGGCTCAGGTAGAAGTAGGGCACGCCGCTGCCCGCGCCCGGGGGCCCGTCGCTGAGCGACAGGACGTCGGCGAAGGCCCAGCCGCGCACCGCCTCCTGCGTGGAGATGGTGGCCAGCGCGCCCCAGTCGCAGACGTGCGTCACGAAGCGGGCCACGCGCGCCGCGTCCTCGCGGGGCGGCAGCGGCGGCATCAGCCCGGCGGCGTCCCAGTCCCCGTGGTCCCGGCCGCCTCGGCCCCGCGCCGGGGCCACCAGCAGCGCCACCAGGGCCACCAGCGCCGGCGCCAGCAGGGCGGCGAGCAGCGCGCGCGCGGAACCGTGGGCAGGCCCGGCCATGGCGGTGACTCCGGCGCCAGTCCCGGCCCGCGCCCTCCGGGCCCTGTGTTAGCCCTGTCGGGACCACGCCCACCGCCGGGCAGGTCACGCCCCTCTCGAGAGGAGCCAATGGGAGCCGGGGGAGGAGGGGCGGGTCCCCGGTCGCCCAGCAACCTGCGGGCTTGGTCTGTCAGTCTTCCCCAAGCTCCGCCCGCCTATCTGTAAAGATTGGGAAATGATCCCCAGTGGGAAGTTGTTTTGTTGGACACTCCACTCAGAAACCCGGGCTCAAAAAATGGAGCAGCTTGCCTAAGTCGTCCTCTGGGAAAGGACCGACTCCGCGCGCGCACGCCCGCGCACGCCCGCAGACCCGGGCGCCTTCCTGGAGCACCTAAGGCTTAGGATATGGGTCTCTGGCCTCCGCGAGGAAATGCTGCATTTTCTACACAAGTTCCCCTTTTCTGTTTGCCTCACTGTCCGCACCAAAGCGCAGCAAGGTGCCAGGGATACGGAACAGGGCCCAAAGCTTAGGACCCATACACTAGTCCTAGCCTCTCTCGGACGGTATTCCGTGCGCGAATTTGAACTCATCCAAACCATTTGGGGACCTGTTAAGTCATCAGGCTTGGGGGTCAATGCTTTCGCAAATGCCTTGCCCTTACTGACTCTCCTCCCAACAAGGTCCTTTCCATTCAGGGTGCCTCCTCCTTCTGATGTTCTGGGATGGTCTGAGCTCATACCACCTGACCTACATCCTTTATAATTGTGAGCTTTGTCCTAAGTCCTCAGAGTGAGTTGTAATCTTTTGGCCTCAAGATCCCACCTTAGTCGTCATGAATGCTGCCCCTTGTGCCATGCAGGAGTTTGTCAGCTGGCGGTTCTGGCTCTGGCCCTGGAGGCTGTTGTTCTACAGGTGAAGTCACGTCACCCAGCAGCTGGGGCCAGTCATGTGAGCAAGGGTGGGCCACAGGTGTGTGAGTCAGAGTCTCCACTTCCTGTCTCCCACTCAGCTCCCTCTCAGCAGCCCAGGTTCCCAGGTTCCCAGGTCAGAACTTGGGTATGGGAACAAGCTATTTGCTCCGGGGGCCCGGATGTCATACCCATGGCTTTCACATTCAGGTCAAGGGGTTGTGAACAACCCTTACACCAGGTTGGTTTCCTTTTCAACGACTGAATTTGGAAAAGCATCGAGCTAGATGGAATGCTACGTGGGAGAAATTTCAGAGCAGGAAAATCCAATGTATCATTTTCAAAACAAATACTCCATCCAAATAGTGTGAGTGCCTGCCAGTGACGAATAGTTCCTCCTAAACCTGTGAAGGGAAAAACATGTCTGTGATTTCTGCCACTGTCGAGCCATGTGGCCCTGGGACTTTCGCCTCACCTTTTGGGGCCTGTTTTTTCATCTATAGTAAAAGGAGGAGTTGGGTTAGACAATCTGACATCTCTTCTGGCTCTAGATTCTATTTTTCTATTAACGTGCCCTTTGTAAGTTTCATAGTTGGAATAATTTGTTTGCAAGAACATAAAAAATTATTATTTGTTGTTTATTGCTGCACCACTTAGTGCTGGTGGACAAAACCACAACAGGCCCTACTACAGCTGCGTCACAAAACAGTTGCCTGGGCTTGGTCTCCTGCATCAGAGCAGGACAAGTCGCTCTTTTGAAGGCAGAAATAGAATATTGGGACCTAGCTATAATTATAAGAAATATTAATCATGCTCTGTTATCCAGGATTGTTTTGTTCTGATTAAAGAAAGCACATTCTAACCTGGCTGGGAGTTGTACGCCCACCAGGACCTGGGAGTCAACCTTGGACCCAGGAGTTGGCCTTGGACCCAGAAGTCTACCTTGGGATGCCTTCCATTCTCATTGAAGAACTGCCTATTATCATGGAAAGATTAACAACCTTGTTGCCCAAACAATGGAGTCCCTCCGCAACCCCATTGCCCATTTCCCCACTGTAATACCATCTTGCATACCCATTCTTTTTCCTTTTGCCTACTTCCCCATGTTATCTTTGTCCTACCCAATGTAAGAAGCTGGCTTATAGGAGCTCCCCCACCTCCACCCACCCCTTCACCCCCGCAGAGCAGATCTTTGTGGACGACCTGCTGCAGGATTGTGTTAACGAAAAAAAAAAACATTGAAACCTGTAAAGAATTTTTGTGAGTTTATTTGAGCCAAACTGCGGACATATGCCAGAAAGCAGAACCTCAATGAATTGAGATAATGCTCCAGAGAATGCAGGGTTACATCTATATTTATACATTGCAATCAAAGGAAAGGGACGTAGGTGAGTTACATGAAATTCATTGGTGATAGATTAGGGAGGTGGGACAAAGCAAAGTGGAGGGGGCGGGGGAACCTCTAGGATAGGGTAAAAAGTGAAATGATGGACATGTGCTTCTCTTACAGAGATGGATACAAGATACTTTAACGTAATTAACAGTTGACAATTAACTTGATAACAATAACAATGAGGGAATGTCCCAGTGCCATTTGTTGTGCCCTGAGGGGCCCCGGGGTAAAAAGGAAGTTACAAGTTACCAAGACATCTCACAGATCAGTTATCCTAGAGGCAAAAAAGCAAATGGGCTCAGTAAAGAAGATCTAAGTTGATCTTTGTCAGGGAAAATATCGGCCTAGGACATGACTACCCACTATAACTTGTTTGTAGTTAAATATTTAATTTCCAAACCATCTTTTGTGGTTATTTTAGGTCTCTGAGTTTGCAAGACTGCCACACAGGCCTCCCCTGAGCTTGTCAGGTCAGCATGTGGCTCCTTTCGTCCACAATTGGAATAAACATTCATATATGATTCAAGCCTGTCTCTGCTGAATTGGCTCAAGTAGTGACAGGCAGCTGGGATCCCTAGGTTGTCAGGTTTCAGGTCTGCAAACCCCCAGTTTGAAGCACCTCCCCTCAGGGTCTGTCTGCACCGCCTATTCCCCACGCCCAAAATGCTGCTCCCTCAGTAGGGATGTGGCCACCTCACGCCCATCCAGATCTCCACTCAGTTGTCACTCTTGGAGGTGCCTCCTTGACCACTCTTTCTAAGAGGCCTTCCTCTCCGTGGACAGTCCTGCCTGTTTCTGTCACAGCAATCGTCGCACAGGGAACTCACCACGTATGTTCATTTAGTGACTTGCTCATTGTGCCCCGGCTGGAAGGTGAGCTCCCGGAGAGCAGGAATGTTGCCTCCATGTCCACCTCTGCTCTAGATCCCCACAGCACAGAGTAGGCACTCAATAAATACGTATCACATGACTCCCCGGTTGCATAAATAACTGATGAAATTCTTATCAAATCAACGGAGGAAGTGACGATGGAATGGAGCCACTCAAGAATAACAACGGGGTGCTTGGGCTCTTAATTAGCAAGCCGTCCTCATTGGAGAACTGGGGGAAACCCCCCATCAGGAGTGTCTGCACCAGGCGTCCAGACCCTGCTGCTTCTCATCTGGACTTTCTGGCTGTATCTGAACAGCCTGACCTGAGCCCCTACCCTCCGCCCCACCAGGAACAGGACCTTCTCCTTACACCTGGGTTTGGTCCTGGTCCAGAGCCCGACCTGCCTGTGTGCCTTTCATAGGGTGGACCCTTGTTTATTTGTCTGGGTCCTGCCAGCCCTGGTTTCATCGAGGGCAGGAGCTGTGGCTTTGTCGTGTTCGTATCCCGGGTGTCTAGCAGGCACACAAGACAGTCACGGCCATCGCCAATGGTCCTCGGGCCATCTGCTGTGGCTTGGGAACTGTCTGCTCTGCGGCAGGCACACACACCTCAGACAGCAGGTAGCCAGCGAGGTTGAAGAGCTGGCTTGGGAGTCAGCCACCTAAGCGTGACCTTGAGAGGATGAGTTCCTCATCATTAAAAGGGGAAATAATAGCTCCTACTTCATTGGATTTTTTTATGGGGATTAAATGAGAAAATGCAACTAAAATGCCCAGCCTATGGCCTGGAACATAGCAAATGCTCAGTAAATGCTAGCTGTGATATTGGTGACTGCTAACATCTATTTGACTCTTTGTTAACCACTTAAATTGCATCATTTCATCTCTTTCTGAGATTGAATGCTTTCCACTGTGACCTCCTGAAAAAGTAACTACAAAATGGCATTCCCCAGCAGCTACTGAGGAAGAGTGTCAGCCCCTGCTTGGGAGAAGATGCCTGAGTGCATCCTTTCTCCTCATTTCTTATCCTCCGCCCTCGCTGAATGTCCCCAGACTCTAAAATGTAGTCGGGAAAACCTGTCCTCTCGTTGATGACCTTGGGTCCGTATTTTCCTCTTTCATGCACACTGACATTTGACTAACAACCATTGTCCAGATGTTTGGGGAACAACCTTGACCCTTCTAATCCAGAGGACGTTTTCCATGTTCTGGGACAGTCCTTGGCACATACAAGGATGCCTTGACATTTAAATACCTTTTGGATTAAATATTTGTCAACAGATGAAGTATGGTAGCAACCATACTTCGGTAAAAACTGCTGTTTGAATTTTAATCCTGCTATTCTGGCTTCTGCACGCACTTACTTGCTTAAAAAATAGGGTAGTTACCTCAGCTTCCAGACTGAGACCTGGAAACTCACAAAGGTAATTTTCCTGTGCCTGTGGACCAGAACTACAGGACATTGATTCCCATTGACTCATGCAGAAATTGCTTTCGCAGGATAGGGCCACATTCCAATGTCCAGCAGGATGTGGCTGGGAACCTCCCTGTGGGTTGTTCCCAGCATTTAGAATTTAGAATTTAGAACAAAGGAAAATTTTTGTGGTTTGGACCTTTAAAAGGAGTGCCTACACCTGGGACAGCGTGGTCGTGAGGGTGGACTCCACCTGTGTGTGTTGCTCTCGTGGCCATCCTGGCCAGTTCAATAAATCCTTGCCTGCTTTTTTTAATCAATTAGCAGCCTCCGGTGGTCTTATTCTGACTCCAGGGTTCGACCCCACAACATTTGGAGGCCCCAGCGAGATACCTGAGAGAGAGGAGAGAGAGACCCCCCCAGAGAAGGGGCTGGAGGCTCTCCCTCCCGCGAGAGGAGAGAGGGACCCCCCAGAAGGGGCTGGAGGCTCTCCCTCCCAAGAGAAGAGAGAGGGATCCCCCAGAAGGGGCTAGAGGCTCTCCCTCCTTTCGGGGACCTTAGCCGGAGACAGGAGGAGCCACAAGGATTTATTGAAAATGGGGAGACCAGTCTGACAGGAGGTAAGGCGCCCAGGTTGAGATCTCAAGGGTAAGAATCTGTTGGAGGGCTGGACACGGCATAACCTCCAGACTCTGGCCAGAGGACACAATGGTGTCCTCGGCTCAGTAAAGGTGTCCGGACTGGTTGTCTTGTGTTTTGTTGTGTTGGTGTCAGAACTATTTGTTTTGTGTTTTGGTCTTCGTCAAAATGGGTCAAGGTTCGTCTGTGTCTCCGTGTTCCCCTCTACAATGTTTTTTGAAAAATTTCCAGGACTTCAGAAAATGGGCAGATAACTACGGCTCTGATGTTAATGCTTTTTATTTACAGATCCCAAGACTGTAAGAGTACTTGTTCACTGAAAGGGTGTTCACTGTAAGATGTTTGTTTGATATTTTGTTTGTCTGCCTGGGTATAATTATTTGTTCAAGTCAGTGTGGAAGTCTGTGAGAAGAAAAAAGAAACATTTAATTTATTTAAGGCTGAGTGTTCTGACAGATAGCAAACCCCCAGTGGCCACTGGGATTCCTTTTTCCCAGGAGTGCTTGCTCTCTGTCAGAGGGGGAATCGGTCTGCCTAATAACATTTCTGTCTATATTTATTAATTTGAAGGTAGAAAGTTGTAACAATTGTGGCCCAAAGAGGTTTAAAGCAGGGACCAAATTCTAAAGTTAACTATTTATAAGAAGGAAGCTTGAGCTGGCAAAGTCACCAAGTCTGCCCAGCAAGCGCAAAAACTAAATGAATCTTATTTCTGACATCTGCCGCCACCCAGTCTTAATCAGTGGTGGAGGAACGGTCTCAAAGGTGTTTGTCTCAATTGGCCATTTAAGTTTGATGTGATTAATGATTACAGTACATTGCAAATTCTTTAGAAGGAAAGGAAAATATTTTGTGGGCCACTTGGTCCTTGTGTGTGTGTGTGTGTGTGTGTGTGTCAACTCTTAAGTTATAGTTTTAAAATCAGTAATTTTAATGGAAACACACTCAAGCAGAGGGGCTTTTCAGAATGGTCAGGGAGTCTGATTGCAGTGTAAGGGTTACTGGTTCCCCCCCACGCCACCTTTGCTGGCAGGAGGCAAGCGCTTTTCCCAGTGGGAACAGAGATTGGACTGCCAGATGAAAACGCCTCGGTGGGAACACCTCCTTCGCCACCTGGGACCCGTGCCACGCTCCCTGCCTCCGCCCACCTAGTGTCCATCCCTTCCAGGGGTTGTTTTGAGTAGCTGGAGGCGGCGGCGAGGAGAGAAATTCCCTTGTGACCCCCTGTGCCCCAATGAGACCCAAGAACCCCCGGTGACTCCTTGGACACTTTTCACCGTGTTCTGTTAGGGGGCTTAAAGATGGCAGCTAGAAATTCCCCCATTCCCCTTTTCAGGCTTATCAGAATCTGAGATCTTTATCTCTTAGGAAGAATGTGGCATTTTGAATTTCAAGTGGCTGGAGACCTGGGAACAGAGTGCTGGGCCTGCTCCCTCATCCCTCTGCCTTTTCTAGCATACAATACTGAAACATTGATTGCTAGACATGTTTAGAAATACTTAATAGAAGATTTGAGGCATGGTTATACATTTTTAAAGGACATAGAAAGAAGAAATTAGTATGCCTATTGCAGGAAGCAGGGGCACTGGAGGAGAGAATGTCCTGGCAGGTTAGCTAAAAAAGCAAAAGGGGATATTCAGACTCCAAGGATCTTTAACTTAGAGGAAGAGGACTGACAGGGCTGGGGCTCCTTTCCATTAAGCCCCCAGGAGCTCAGGGTAACCTTACAAGTGGGGGGCAAACCTGTTAGTTTCCTGGTGGACACTGGGGCAACCTATTCAGTCTTGATAGAGCCGATAGGACCCGTAACCTCTAAGAAGACATCAGTCCAGGAAGCCTCCGGACAAACTGCCTGTTTTCCTTGGACATCAAAAAGGACTGTGGACCTCGGAAGGAACATGGTAACACATTCATTTCTGGTCATACCAGAATGCCCATACCCCTGTGTAGACGTGACCTCCTACAGAAACTATTTGGACGTGCCACCATATCCTTTGAGGGGGATGGAGCAGGAATTCCTAGGGGCAGTTGGATACTGCAACCTGTGGATACCGGGGTTCGCAGAAATTGCTAACCCTCTGTACTCAAGTACTGGGGGTACGCAGCCGCTGAACTGGACCAAAGTGGAACAACGGGCCTTTGAGGAGCTGAAGAAGACCTGCCCTAGCCTTGCCAGACATCACGAAGCCCTTCCACCTCTACGTGAGTGAGGTAAGGGGCATTGCCAAAGGGGTTCTCACTCAGACTCTAGGTCCCTGGAAGAGACCTGTTGCCTATCTGTCTAAGAGGCTAGACCCTGTGGCAGCAGGGTGGCCAGCGTGCCTTCAGGCAGTGGCTGCCACAGCATTACTAGAAAAGGAGGCAGATAAGCTGACTCTGGGCCAGGAACTAGCCCCGACAACACCCCATGCTGTGGAGATCCTCCTTTGAGGTGCTCCAAGAGAGATGGATGTCAAACACCAGGATCACCCAGTGCCAAGCTCTTCTCCTGGACCAGCCCCGCATCCGGTTCCATAAGACACTGGCCATCAACCCTGCCAGCCTGCTTCCAGATGATGATCTGGAGGAACCCATTCATGACTGCACAGAGGTAACAGACACAGTACAAACAGCTCGCCCAGACCTGACAGATGTCCCGCTATCATCACCAGACAAGGTACTGTTCACGGATGGGAGCAGTTATGTTTAGGATGGCATCTGATATGCAGGGGCAGCAGTAGTCACCCTGGACCGCACCATTTGGGCTCAGTCCCTGAATAGGGGAACCTCGGCACAAAAAAGCCGAACTTTTGGCCTTAATCCAGGCCCTTCGATGGGGACAGAGTACCATCCACCAGGAAAGAGGGTTACCAACTTCAGCCGGAAAGGACATTAAGAGATGTTAGCCTTATGGCTCCCAAGGGCAGTTGCACTAGTGCACTGCAAAGGATATCAGAAAGGGGAGACAACTGAAGCCAGAGGAAATAGAGCTGCAGACCAAACTGCCAAAGAAGCTGCCCAAAAACCAGTGGGGCCTTTACAAGTCTTAGTAACCCCGCTGGACCCCGACCTACCACAGACCCCCTCCTACACCAAACAAGAGGAGGAATTGGCAGAACAGAAGCAAGTCATCAAAGGACCGGATGGTTGGTGGACCCTACCCGATGACAGACTGTTGATCCCAGAGGCTATAGGTCGGGTGTTAGTTGCCCAGTTACACCAGGCTACCCACATAGGCGTCGCCAAGACTTCTGAACTTCTGCGAGGCAGGTACTTCCAAGCTTAGATACGGTAATTAAAGGCATAGTCACTAGAAGTACTGTTTGTGCACAGGTAAATGCTAAGCAAGGAAAGAGGGTCCCCCTGGGAATTCGGGCCCCGGGGAAATTCCCTAGGAGAGCATTGGGAGGTGGATTTCACAGAGATTAAGCCACCAGCGTCAGGGTACAAATACCTGCTAGTTCTCATAGACACCTTCTCGGGTTGGGTTAAGCATACCCCACTAGGACAGAAACTGCCTCTATAGTTGTCAAGAGATTACTCCAGGAGATTATACCTAGATTGGGGCTGCCAGCAGTCATAGGATCAGATAACAGCCCCACCTTTTAGCCAAGGTATCTCAAAGTATAGCTCAAACCTTAGGACAGGCATGAGCAGGACTCTAAAAAGGAGTTTAACTAAATTTGTCCTAGAAACCAGTGAAAACTGGACCAACCTCCTGCCCTTTGCCCTCTTATGGGCCAGGTATACCCCCTACCGGGAGGGGGTTCCCCCCTTCTTTTTGAGATCATGTATAGTAGACCTCCCCCCACCTTCCCAGGGTCAGGGAGAAACTGAAAGCTGGAATTCATAACCATTCCCTTACTCAAGTCCTTACAGGCTCTGCAGTATACCCAGAGAGCCACCCATAAGCTTGTTCGAGATGCACTGCCAGTGCCCACCGCGGACCCTGTACATCCCTTCCAGCCCGGGGACTCGGTGTGGGTAAAGAAATTCACTGCCCAAGGACTCACCCCAACCTGAAAGGGACGCTACACTGTTATCCTGAGCACGCCCACGGCTGTTGAAGTAGATGGCATCCAGACCTGGCTACACCACTCCCAGCTCCTGCACCAGGAAACGGCCTGGATCCTGGCAACCAGCGGCCTCATCCATGAGATCCCTAACTTGGGTTCCACGCAGGCCAGGAAGAGACTCGACGCCTGCAGGGGGGAACTGGACAGTACTAACGGGGACCTTGGTACTAGGGGCCTTGGTAACTGTAAGAACATTTTTGCTAGCCAGTGAGAAAGTCCAGGGCTAACTAAGGCTAGATGTGCTAGGGTACGGGAGAGCAGAAACAGAACAGAGAATGCCCTTAAAGGAAGTAATATGAGTCCATGATTTGACTCATGCATATAAAACCAGTGGGGAATGAAGTATGGTAGTAACCATACTTACGTAAAAACTGCTGTTTGAATTTTAACCCTGCTATTCGGGCTTCTGCACGTACTTACTTGCTTAAAAAATAGGGTAGTTACCTCAGCTTTCAGACTGAGACCTGGAAACTCACAAAGGTAATTTTCCTGTGCCTGTGGACCAGGACTATAGGAGATTGATTCCCATTGACTCATGCAAAAATTGCTTTTGCAGGATAGGGCCACATTCCAATGTCCAGCAGGATGTGGCTGGGAACCCCCCTGCAGGTTGTTCCCAGCATTTAGAATTTAGAATTTAGAACAAAGGAAAATTTTTGTGGTTTAGACCTTTAAAGGAGTGCCTACACCTGGGACAGCGTGGTCGTGAGGGTGGACTCCACCTGCATGTGGTGCTCTCGAGGCCGTCCTGGCCAGTTCAATAAATCCTTGCCTGCTTTTTTTAATCAATTAGCAGCCTCCGGTGGTCTTATTCTGACTCCAGGGTTCGACCCCACAACACAGAAACATAGCTACGATGCTTTGGAAGAGTGGTCCTTCTAGTATTTCAGTGGCTCAGGAATATTAACAGGAAAGGGAAGTTGTCTGCGGGTCAGAAGACAGGATTTCATGAGCATGTGCGCTAACAGCCGGCTTCACATTGGGAGCAAAGACGAGGGGCTGAGAAGCAAACCTGACAGGCTCAGTGGTTGGGGCAGAAATAGAGTGTTGGGGACCAGCTATAATTGTAAGAAATATGAATCCTGCTCTGTTAACCATGATTGTTTTGTTCTGATTAAAGAAGGCGCATTCTAACCTGGCTGGGAGTTGCATGTGAGACCTGGGAGCTCCCCTGGAAATGCAGCTCATCCTCCCCATCAGGGAGCTGCCTATTATCCTGGAAGGATGACCAAGTTTGTAGTGGAAAGGAAACAATGGATCCCGGATGGCCCTGCCCTTTGCAAACCCTCAGCCCACATTGTCCACCTTGCCTGTAACCTGTAACCATTATATCCATTCTTATTCTTTTTGCCACTTCCCCATGTAATCTTTGTCTTGTACCCCATACAAGCAGCTGGCTTATGGGAGTACAGGGCAGATGTTTGTGGATGACCTGCTGCTCTCCCATGCTGCCGGCAGGATTGGAATAAACGCTCATATATGATTCCACCCTGCCTCTGCTGGATTGGCTCAAGTAGCGACAGGCAGCTTGGACCCCCTGGCTGTCCGGTTTCACAGGGACACACCCTAAACCCATGGGGACAGAGCCTCCTGTACCTCTTCCCTGTCCATCTCTATCCTCGATTATAGTCTTTACTAGAGGCCTTTACTAGAGACATTCACGCACTGGGGGTAGGGGTGCGCCCTCTCACAGTCCAGGACCCCTCAAGGGATGTCCGTCTGCTGGCTTAGGCCCAATTCCCCCAGGGATCGGGCCTAAGCCGACAGTCAGACATCCCTCTTGCAATCCAGGACGCCTTGCTCCTTACTGCCCCCCTATAGCGGAGGCGGGAGAGGCTCCTGCCACCGCCACTGCACACACCAGCTGTGAGCCTGGCTTCTGGCTGAGTGGAGCTCCCCCTGTGGGAGCGCACTGACCACTGGGGGTGGGGGGGAAAGGAGGAGAGCGGGGGGGAGAGGGCAGCTCCTGCATTGAGCGTCTGCCCCATGGTGATCAGTGCACATCATAGAGACCCATCGTTCTGCTGTTCGGTTGATTTGCATAGTATGGTTTTATTATACAGGATAATAAACAGGTAAACAAAAGGGTTTCCCTGAGTTCTGTAACAAGTCATCAAACTTGAGAGGGGGATCATGGGAACCCTCAGTTTGTAGCCAAGCTGGAGAGAGGGTGGGTCACCGATGGAACCATTCCTTTCAATTGACACAGAAGTGGGGGCTGTCTTGTGGAACTGAGCGCCTGACCTGGGGGGCCTGGGCTAACTCCAGTAGTTGGCGTCAGAGTTGAATTGTAGACCTCGATTGGTCCTGGAGACTGGGGAATTGGTTGATGTGGGAAAACCCTACAAATTTTGTATCCGAAGTGTTATGAGTAGAAGAAAGTTTTCCTTTAGCCATTGATGGGCGGGGGGGGGGGGGGGGGGGGGGGGCAGATGGGAGGCAGGGTGTGTGTGTATGAGAGAGAGGGAGAGAGTGAGGAGGTGGAGCAGAGCGATGTACGTGGACTGACCTGGTGTAACTACCATACCTCATCGATCACTGTCTCCCCCTCTCCTCCCACAGCCCTTCTGCCAGGACCTCTCCTGACACCACTGCCCTTGCAAGGGCACCTTGGCTTCTGCTGACCCTGCAGACACATCTGTGGGGGCCACAGTGGCGGGCTCCGATTCCTGGCTGGGGTCTCTGGCCATCTTCTATGCTGAGGCCCCGTTTGTTTCATATTGTTTTAGATAAGAGGCTTGTAAGGATACTGGACCAAGGGTCAGCAATCTCACACTCAGATGTGTGCTGTGCTCCGGACACACGATGGCGCTGTGCCCCCAGTTTACAGCATTCACAGTGCAACCAGGTCTGTGGAACTCTGCTACGAGTTCTCGGCTGGTCGGGTTTTCTGGAACGGACGGGACACTTTCTAATGTACCAAAGGAACATGACAAGGGTGTCAGAACCTGCGAGCTGGCCTCCTGGCCACAGGGCTGCTGCTTGGAACCTCGCTGAGATCAGAACAGCTGCATCTTGTCTGTCTCGGAAGGACAGTTAGCACATGCAAACATCAGCTTTGGAGTCTGACCTCGAATCAGAGTTATGACCTGGAGCCAGGTGTTTAAACTCAGTCTAAAACAGGCCTGTGAGCCCTGACCGGTTTGCTCAGTGGATAGAGCACCGGCCTGCGGACTCAAGGGTCCCAGGTTCGATTCCAGTCAAGGGCATGTATCTTGGTTGCGGGCACATACCCAGTAGGGGGTGTGCAGGAGGCAGATGATCGATGTTTCTCTCGCATTGATGTTTCTAACTCTCTGTCCCTCTCCCTTCCTCTCTGTAAAAAAAAAAAATCAATAAAATATATTTTAAAAAGTGGGGCAAGTGGGGTGCTTCTATCTGAAACAACTAACACACATTCGGCACACAGTAGGGACTCAATAAATAGCCACCACTGCTATTTGTGACTTAGCAGTGCCGACATGTGGCGGTGCCCAACACCTGTGTAAGCAAGTGAGTGGAAGAATGAATGGGGTGTGGAACAGACAAGGCTATACTGGACTGAGGAGAACTGACATTTCAGAGCTCCGGTGTGGAGTCAGCTGACTGACTCGCCTGGGGACAAGTGTCCAGTCTGTCTGCAGGAGCACTCTAGGTCTGTCCGTCTGTCTGCTCTCCATTTGACTGGGAGGAAGGGAGGTCAGAGAAAAGCGCTTTGCCCAGGACTCAGGTCCTGAGTCAGTGAGCCCCTCGGCCTCAGGAAGCGGGGGCCCTGGCACCCCCCAAGGAGCTGGAGCTTAAGGGGAAGGACGGGGGCGGGGGGAGGAGCGGGCGGGGCTTAAAGGACTGGCCCTAGAACACACATGGGCTCTGGGCCTGGTTTGGGGGTGCTTGTGAGGGGCACCCTTACTCAGCAGTGACCCACGCGGGTGTGGAAAAAGCCAGAACCGCAAAGCCTGTTGGCCTGCTCCGGGGCCACCGGTGGTTGGCCTCAAAGCTGAGCGATCTGCAGGGAGAGGTCTCACTTCCCCAAACATGCTTCTTCCGGTGTCACAAGGAGCCTTGGGTCACCTCCTTCCTTTGTGCAACTAGAGCAAAGCACAGTTTCTGCCTCTGCTCCCTCTTTCCTGTCCCACTCGATTGTCTTCCTGACCGATTCCCAGGACGCAGCCCTGCGGCTGGCTGACCCCTGTGTCAGAGGCTTCCCCGGCTTCCCGCCTGGACCGCGACCCCAAGACCCTCCCTTCCCTCGGCGGCACAGGCTGTCCTGGCCGGGCCGCCACGCTCTGCTGAGCCGCCCGCAGGAAGCAATAAAAGGCCCTGTCCACGTGCCTGTGGGACCAAGTTTCCAAATCCAAGAGCAGGACTCATCAGCCAACCAGGACACGTGCCTGTCCAAGGACTTTCCGTCAAAAGGCGTGAAGCCGGACCACGCCAGGATGGTGGCAGCCAGGCACGCACCTCGTGGGAGTTCTCTCCTCTGGGGATGTCTGCCAAGGTGCCACCTGCATCTGCCAGACGCACTGCTGTGATCACGGCTCCGGCACCACCCACGGGTCACCGGGTACCCCTGCTCAGGTCTGCAGGGAGCCCTGCGCAAACAGGAAACCTGCTTCGGTTCTACTCGCTGTGTTATCGCCACGGACACCCTGCGAAGGCTTTGCAGGGTGCTCTAACTCCATCTCCCATGAGTCCTTAGAAATATGAGCCTTTCAAAAAAAATATCGATACGACTTAAGTATCTCCAGTTTCACAGGGCAGGGGCCACGCTGTGCTCTGCCAGAGATAAATGGTGGCACATGCCACTTGTGCTCACACCTTTGGGTCCCTATTGTGGGCATGAAATTATGAAGTGCTGGGGGAGGTCTAGGGTGCTGCTTGCTCACTCGGGCAGCTGCCCACTCCTCAGCGATCAGTAGGAAGTAATAACACCTGCTTCCAGGCTGGGTGAGGGGTAAATGCTGGCTGGTTGTCTGTGTGACTTAATAGATGCTGATTCCCTCCCTCTCTCCTTCCTGGAGCTTGGAGGCTGGCAGATAAGAGCAGGCTCTTCTATAACTAACATGCGCTGCAGACTGCCATACGGGCTCAACCAGGGGTGAGGTACGCCTCTGTGGTTTGTGGCGTACGGGTGGGGCGGAACTCTTCGATTGGCATCACTGGGGGCTGCTGGCCAGTTTCCTTCCTGGGCTCCACCCAACCCACGTGGCCAGGAGTCAGTTTCAGGGCCTTCATCAGCCATAGGTGATAGGACTCAGAAAGGTCCGTGGTTGGGTGGCCGGGTGGCCGTGACCTCCGCACACCCCCAGGAGCTGGGCACAGGTGATGGGTCACAGCAGGCCCCACCAGGGAGAGGTAGGACTCCAGGAAGTTCTCCCGGGAGTGGAAACACAATGCAGAGGAATTTCAGGAATGCGGTTTCACCCTGACCCAGCAGGCTCACAGTTTTAAAAATTCAAACAACAAAACGCACCTCTACCAAGCTTGCTGCCTCCCCTAGGCCCTCACAGAGTCTGGGCTCCCGGCATCCCAGTGAGGAGGGGGAGGGGGTGGGGGGCAGTGGAATGGAGGCTCAGAGAAGGCACACAACTTGCCAAAATCACAGCCAAGGGGCACACTGTGGGCGAAGCCAGGTGATCTGATTCGCAGCCCCGACTTCTTAACGGAAACACCGATGGCCTTACCACTCCTGCAGAGCTGCCCAGCGCTCCACGGCGGTGCTCTCTGCTGTTTATGGCGGTCCTGTTTCTATGGCAATGGGAGTTTTACTGCACATGCGGCAGCTCAGCTGAAAACTAGATTTCCCAACTTCCCTTGCAGCTACAGTTGCTCGTGCAGCTACGTTTGGGCCCCTGTGAGATGAGTAGAAGTGACATGCGCCCTTTTCCCGGTAGTTACAATGAAGGCGTGTGCTCGCCCCTTCATGACCCCAGGGGTACAGGTGTGGTGGTAGGAGCCCAGGAAGCCATTTTGGGGTGTGCCACCTCCCAACTGCTCACGTGGCATCTCATGGGAGAGAGAAATGAACCTAAGTCTCTTTGTTACAGCAGCCTCTGTATCTGATAACAGTCAGGGTAAGAAAAGATAAAACAGAACAAGTGGGACGTAAAGTAGAGCATTCTTAGGCCTATTACCAGCGGGTTTTGTCTGATGCAAGAGGACACACCCTTAGGCACACAGAAGTGCCCCCAAGTTCTATTGCATTGAAAGGGGACGTGATTGGCCTTACCCTCCAAAGGATTTCAAGTGGCACAACTTGAAAGGGCCTGAGGTCTGACCCTAGCTGTTTTTTCTGCCTTATGTGAGTTACTTAATCTCTCTAAGTCTGAATTTCCTCTTCTGTAAATAAAGAGGATGCGGCCAGCCTCCGGGATCCCTGTGAGGCGTGGCTTAGCACAAGCTTGTCACATAAGAGACATTCACTACTGCCTCCTGCCCTGACCCCCCCTCCCCCCAGCCTTGTGACCCTGGAGCATTGGACAGAGTGTCTGCCCCAGCCCTGCTGTCTGTCTCATCGGCTCTGCAAAGAAGAGTACACAGGAGACCATCGGCCCGTCCCACGTGGCCTGGCATTTGATGGGCACAGAGAGAGCCCGGCGTCACGCTGGCATAGAGGGGGCTTTCTACACGCAGGGCGCCCGTGAAGCCTGCAGGGAAACGAGAGCTGTGGCCAAGATGTGGCTGAAGTGCTGAACAGGACCACAGCCTCCGGGATCTCAGCATGACCTTTGGGGTCAGAGGTGCGCAGGCAAGAATGGCTGGGTGGTTTGAGTTCAGGGCACCCCCATGTGGGGGCTGCAGGGAGAGCCCTGAGGACAGCCCAGGGCTGACATTGACCTGGACGGGGCGTGGCCAAGTATCAGGAGAAGCTTCCTTAACAATCAGACACCCTCTGACAGGGAGAGAGCAGTCCTGGTCCAAACCCCTCAACTCAGAAATTCATGTCCTTGGGATCAGTGCACAGCCCCTGGGGACAGGTGCTGTCCCACTGGGACCAAAACACCTCAACCCACCCTCCAGCCAAGTTCTGGCCCCCACCCATCCTCACGCAGCGCCTCCAGGGCAGTGACCCCCACACACACCCTGCCTCTGCTCCTGGGGCCCCGCTGGACCCCAGAGGCCCTCCCACCGATGACACAGCCGAGGACAACTGTTATTCTGATGACCGGCGCCCTCGACTTAGTTGTGTTTGTTCTAAATGTCAGAGCACGGGTCTGGCTTCCGCTTGGCATTCTGGTTTGGAAATTCATCTACGCCGTTGGGCATGTGGCTGGTTTGTTTCTGTTTATTGCTGAGTGACGTCTTTTTGTACAAATAAGCCATGCTTTGTCTGTTTGTTGGCGTTTGGGTTCTTTCGAGTTCTGCGCTCTGATGAATAAAGCCGATGCGGACATTCGTGTACACGTCTTTTGATGGATTATATCCACCCATTTCTCCGGGGAGTGGACCTTGGCGTGGCTGCTGGGCCTGGAGCCGACACTCAGAGTTTTAAAGAAATGAATGAAGTCAGTCTCCCACCACCTCGAGAAGAGGACGGCCGTGATGCAAACCTCCAAGCAGGTAAAGATGCATTTATTCCTCTCCAGGCTCTTGGTGCCCTGCCCTCGCACCCATCACCCCGCGTCTCTCCGTGTCCCCATTGTTATGGAAATGTCTGAGAACACGCAGAGACCGGTGCTGAGAATTCCCACCCACGCACCCTCAGCTTCAACCACCATCAATACATGCCCGTTCTTGCCAAATCTATCCCTCTAGCCAATTTGTTTTCCTGGAATATTTTAAAGAAAACCCCAGAGGTCACATAACAGCCGTGAATGCTTCAGTGTGTATCTCTGACAGATAAGAACTTTGCTGTTTAACATAAGCATGACAGCAATACCCTGCGTCAGAAAGGGAACATGGGTTTCTTAGCATTTTCCCAATGTCTCAAAGATCGGTGTTTACATGAGGACCAACATTGAATTTTGTTCATACGTCTCTTGCGTCTCTTTACGCTCCTTCTTTCTCTTTCTTTCTTTTTTTAAATGTCATTTTAGTTGAAGAAACCATCTCATTTGACCTATAGAAATGTCTCGCATTCCAGGCTCTGCTGATTAACCCCTCCTGGGTCGCACAGGGAACGCGTGCCGTGCTTCCTGTGAACGGAAACTTGGAACTGGAAGCTGGGTTAGACCTTGCTTTAATGTACCTATTTTTTTACTTTTGCAAAGATCACAGCCTGAGTGCGCCTCGTTGTCTCCTGTGGGGAGGCACGGGATTTGAAAGATGCTGAGATTGACAGTCAGCCTCCCCTCCCCGGCTCCCCTCCCTGCCACCCTCCCCCAGGGCTCTGCCAGCTTCCTGCTCTATTTCCGCCCTTCCCTCCACCCCCACCCAGCCCACCAGGCACATCATAGAAGCTATCACACCCCTTACCCACTCACACGGGCCTTCACTGTGGCTTCGACAGTTCATCGCGTGGCCCCGTGGCAGAGAGTGAGATAAATAAAGGGCCTCTGCCCCTGCTATCGCCACTCCTCAGCCCCATTCTGTGGTTTAATCTGAGGACCTCCCCAATGGAAGTTACTTTGAAAGTCTAGCAGTTCAACCCGAGGAGAACGGAGGCTTCATCCCGTCCCGAGCCTGCCCGAGGTTGGCTGTGCGCTCCTCTGCACCACGCCATCCTGCGGGCCGGGCTCTCTCGTAATAGCTGTTCCCTTTGTTCATGCCAAACGGGCCCCTCTAGAACTTGTCACTGTTGCCACGGCGTGGCCTCTGAAGGAAGCCAGAGGGCGGCACCCAGAGGTCGCTGATGGTCTGGCTTATGCAGTGTTTATACTTTTACTTTTTTCTTCCTTTCTAGTTTTAATTGCGGTAAAACACACACGCACTATAAAAGTTCCCCTCTTTACCATTTTTAAGTGTGCTGCTCGGTGTTCCCTGTGTACATGTGGCTGTAGCACAGATCTCCTGAACCTCTCCATCCTGCAAAACCAAGTCCAGACCCCCGATAGCCTCTCTCCTCTCCCCTTCCCTGCAGCCGCAGCAGCTCTGCTTCCTGTTTCCATGCAGTGGGCCCCTCTCCACCTTTCCTGTCCGTGGGAGCATGCAGCATTTGTCTTTTCGGCACTGGCTTATTTTGCTCAGATGTGTAGCATGTGACAGGGTTTCCTTCTTGTTTAAGGCTGAATAATATCCTATCTAATAAAGGCGGATATGCAAATTGACAGTCACTTTTCGACAAAGATGGCGGTGCCCACAGCCAATAAGGAGAGAAATAGCAAATTGATGCGACAAAGATGGCGGTGGCCAGGCCGGGATGCTTGCGTCGTCGCCATGGCAACGACACAGGCGTTCCGCCCCGCCCTGGTCGCTCTGGGCCTCTGGGCAGCATGCAAAGGCAGAAGGCGGCTCCAGGCCAGAGTGAAGGCCCAGGTCCCAGGTGCTGGCAGCCAGGGGAAGGAAGGTCTATTCTTGCATGAATCATCATGCATTGGGCCTCTAGTCCTATATAATAAAAGGGTCATATGCAAATAGACCAACAGCAGAACAACCGAACAACCAATCAAAGCGTAATATGCTAATGATATGCTAAGGCTGCTCAACTGCTCGCTATGACATGCACTGACCACCAGGGGGCAGATGCTCTGACCAGTAGGTTAGCTTGCTGCTGGGGTCTGGCCGATCGGGACTGAGTGAGATGGGCCGGACATGCCCTGGAGCCCTCCCATGGTCCCTCCCCAGCCCGATTGTGCACTGGTGGGGTCCCTCAGCCTGGCCTGTGCCCTCTCACAATCTGGGACCCCTTGGGGGATGTCAGAGAGCTGGTTTCAGCCCGATTCCACAGGCCACTACCCTTGGGAGGGTACCAGATGCAGGGCTCATGGCTGGAGAGTGCTGCTGTGGCAGGGCGAGCCTCTCCTGATTGGCTCCTGATTGGGACTGATTGGACACGAGCCTGTAGCAGGCACAGTGGGGCTGGGATGAGTGGGAGTGGCAGGTAGGAGCTGTAGGCAGCGTTGGACTGCGGGTTTAGGCCCGATTCCTGCAGGCTACCCAGAGAGTCCCCACCCGTGCATGAATTCGTGCACTGGGCTTCTAGTTCCACTATAAACATGCTGCAGGCATGCACCACATTTTCTTCATCTGTTCATTTGTCAATGGTTTGAGCTTCTTTATTCTGGGACTTTTATAGTTTTGAGTCTTATGTTTAGGTCTTCAGTCCATTTTGGATTAATTTTTGATGATGGTGTAAGTCAAGGTCAAACTTGATCTTTGGCACATGCTATCCAGTTTCCAAACCCCGATGAAGAGAATGCCCTTTCCCCGTTGTGTGGCCTGGGACGCTGTTGAAGACCCTGTGACCGTGTTCACGAAGGGTATTCTGGGTTCTCTGTTCTGCCCCACTGGTCTGTCCATGTGTCTGTCTTTATGCCAGACCTCGCTGTTTTGATTACCGTAGTGTTGTAATATGTTTTGAATCCAGGAAGCATGAGGCCTCCAATTTTGTTCTTCTTCTTTAAGATTTCTTTTTTCTGGCAACTTTGGGTTCTATTAGATTTCATACAAATTTTGGAGCTTTAAGTTTTTCATTGTTGAATATGCTGCTCACTGTGGCTTTATATAGCTTACCTTTTAAAAATAGAATTCCTGGACTAATTTTGAAATATAACCTGGGCAGGCACTAGCCGGCATCTGAAACGAGAGCTCAGGGTTACTCATGTGTACATTTTTCTGGATGTGGCTTCCTGGAGACATAGTGCCACGCCTGCCTTGAGGGCCACGCTAGCTCGGACTCCTGTCTCAAACGCGCTGGCTGGAGGCCATCCCACCCGCGTGACGCTCAGTCTCGGCCTCAGGTGCTCCTTCAAAGCCAGCCCTGCGTGTGATTTCAGCGGGCCACTGCCGTCACGAATGGGGGCATGCAGCTGCGAGGAGAACTCGAGAATAACCACCACTTTCCTTCTAGCAATTGGGTGGCTCGCGGGCCTCAGCCTCCCTACGTTTGGAGGTCTTCTCCTTCTAGACTTGAACCAGAGGCCGTGGAAGAAAAAGCGACGAAGACAGACCCACGTGCTGTGAGTGAGAACAGACCTCCTGGGTCCTACGGGCCCTGCACATGAGCAGCTGCAGGGACTAAGGCACGTCGCCTCCAGGGGGCCAGCAGCATGTGGGAGCCGTGTGGGCTTTTTAAGTGATAGTGACTTGGGATAAAAGGACGGAGAGAAGCCTCCTGTATTCACTTACCCACCGCTTCCCCAGGGAGAAGGTGCGAGAATAAGGCCCCTGGTGGGCAGGCACCATGGGTACCGGCAGGAGGAGGGCCCACTCATCCCTGAGACAGGAGGTTGGAGAAGCCCCCGGAGGGGTGAGGAGGGTTGGCAGTGGGCGAGGCACAGGCTTCATGGCTCAGGACGTGTCCTAGCATCTCCTCCATGACCAGCCCTGGGCCAGCGGTCACCCTCCTTAGTCAATAGCTCCCGGCAGCCCGAGTGCTTCCTTACCACCCAGTCCTTCTCATCAGCCAGGGCCTCCTCTGGCCCACTGGGCTCACGGGCCCATGGCTTGTACATGTGTGTGAGAGGCCAGGCAGACAGACAGACCCAAGACACACAGAGCAGAGACACACTCATGGAGCCGAAGCACAGCTGCAGAATGAAAACAAGAATGTCAGGGAACAGAGCGTTCTGGCGGACAGCTTCCTGTTGATAAGTCTCTGGGGCGGGGGGGTGGGGGGGAGAGGTCTGGAGTCCTGGGCCTGGGGTGGAGGGGGGCCTGGGCCCGGCGGGGTGGGGGCTGACCTCCTGTGCAGGCACAGCCTCTGGGGAGTAGGGGTCCATTTGCGAGGCTGTTGACACTCACTTCCGAGCTGGCCGTGGTCAGGGGCGCTTTCTGTCCTGTGAGGGTGCCCCTCACAGAAAAACAGGATGTTAGCTCTCAGGCTGGTTCGGCCATGAGATGCAAATGCCTTCCCCACCGCCCCCACGCTCCCCGCCCTGCCCCCACGCTCCCCGGCAGCACCCACACATCCCCTGCCCCTGAGCTGCGCAGCTCCCTGCCTGACCTCCGCCAGGGCCTCGTGGAGGCCGCGCCTTTGGCCTCACTGCCAACTGGGCTGTGGGCGGTCAGATTCAGTGCTTAACCCGCTTCACCATGTTTAGATTTATGTTCATTCTGATTAGGAGTTCCTCACCACAGCCCGGGCCCGAGAGGAGGAGCCTCAGAGAAGGAAGCAGAGCGGACGTGGCTTTGCCTTAGGAAGCGGTGTGGCCCCGGGGTCCCCGGGCTCAGGGGCCCCTTCGGCAGGGCCCAGCTCGTTCCCACCACTCTCCCTCTCTTGTTGCTGCTTCACAGCCCCGCCATCTGCAATGAGGGAAACAGAAACGGAAAGTACAAGCCAGAGCAACTCCACTCAAGGTCAGTCATCTTCAAAATGCAAATGTCGTCTCTTCCTGCAGAGGCCAGGACTGAGCATGAACATTCCAGAACAGCCTTCAAGGAACGAGGAGGCCGGGTGGGTTCCGAACGTCGTGCCCCTCGCACAGACCAGCGTGTGGCCTGCTGGAGGGGTGCGGGCCGCGACAGTCGGAGCTGGCCTCTGGCAAACCCCGGGGCCCTCCCCATCCACCCTCAGACTCCTGGAGCCCTTTGCTCACGTGGTTCTTCCCGCCGGAGCCCCACCATCCCGTCTCCACCAAGCACGCCCGGGTCACTTCCTCTTCCCCTGGCCCCAGCCCTGCCCTGAACCCTCCATTTGGGTCAGAACCCAGCAGCACCCAGTCTTACACGCTCAGGACATGTAGCATTTCGCTCGAGTTATGACTCAAATGGTCAAGGGTCTGTAATTGCGCTATTGCCTTCTCAGATGCACGACACCTTATGAGACAGAGACCCCTTTCTTTGTGGGCCTAGGAATAGTCCCCAAGAAGAGGAACATCTAAAAAGTCTCAGATGCAATCAGAGGTCAGAAAGCAGAAAAGGGGAATGAAGATACCCGTGTGGAGATGAATAACAACGCCAAAACCGTAGAGAACCTGGCTAGACCTGGGCACCAGGAGGTGTGAGGTCAGACACCGGCTGAGGGCTAGGAGCCCGCTCCTAGGTGGTGACATCTAGGGAGGAGGTCAAACCCTGCCGATGCCACGAAAGCCCTATGGTGTCTGTACATGAAATCTATGCGTTATTTAAATCACAACAACTTAAAACTAGCTCCCAAGATTAGAAAAACACACCACTCAAGAGAGTGAAATTTAGTCAGAGCTGAGATGTGAAAGCCCCTCCTCCCCCGCCTTTCCTCTGCGGCCTGTGTAAGGAAAAATGCAGAACCAAATGTGAACTCGGAGAACTCAGGACTGTGGGTAGCGTATGGATGAGAAAAATGAGATGAGTCTTTGCTCCAAGGCCAGGCTGCAGCCAACTGAGGAACGTCCACAAAGTAGGTGGGATTCACGGGGCCGGCCTGGCAGCGAGATGAGCAGGGTATCGCGCTGGCTGCTGCCGAGACTTGCTCCTGTTGTAATCGTGGGACCTAACGACCGGCATTTATCACACTTACTATTCCTTAGCACTCTTCTAAGCCTTTCACGTGTATTCGCTCGTTTAATCCTTAAACGCTATGTGGCAAATTCTTAATCTCATCTTACTGATGGAGGTGCTGAGGAGCAAAGTGGTTCAGTGCCTCGACCAAGGTCATGTCGGACCCAGGAAGTCGGTTTCAGGGTCAATCGTTACATCTCTGCTCTCCTCTAGGCTCCGAGTCTGTTTGTACTGCGTGTGCGCCATTTGAGAGCTGGATCTCAACGGGGATTCTCCATGTGTTTTGCCTGGAGCCAGGGTCTGTTCATTCATCCACGTATTTACCGAACTTGAACCAGGAGAATAGAACGTTGACCAAGACAGAAAGGAATGTGCCCTCATTAAGTTTAATGTTTGGAGGGAGGATGAGGAGTAAGGGACATGATAACGTACCCTTCGCAATGACGAACATCGCAGGCACCGGTGCACGCGGGATGCGCGTCTCTCCCGGGGGGCCTCGGGCGGGACAACACTGTGGGTCTACAGGCCACGTCTTCCTGTGTGTTTCCTTGTCAGAGGGAACAAGTTTCCTCTCTGGTCCCATGGGCCAGAATTCCTCACTGACTTGTCCCTCCCTGCACCAGCTTTTGGCCAGGGGAATAGTACCCACAATCGGCTTGGACTGTTCTGGACGTGTCACTTCACTGAGGCCAAAAAGACACTGACAGCGGGTCTGTGTGTCACTGCCCATTGGTCTGGAACGGGGCCAGGCATTGATCCCGGTGCTCTTCTCATTCATGGCAGGATGGAGACATGCCCAGTGCTCTGCCCAATGCACTCTTTGGGTAGGAAAGGTTTGAATTTCCTTGTAGCTGTGTCTAATTTTACTCCTAAACCTGGGATACGCCTCAGAAGGAGAAGGATGTCTCTGGGCATCCCCTTTGGTTTTTTCATCAACACTGTTCCTTGTCCTCGGTGACTGGCCAGTGTTCTCCACCTCCAGGTCCTCCCCACCTGAGCCCGTCCCAGGAAGTCCCTGGCTGGCCCTCCTCTTAGCTGTAGACGCCAGCTCCTTCCATAGGGTACCTGGCTCAGTGCATGCAGGCTCCTGTTTCTCTCTCTCTCTCTCTTTCTAAATTAAAACTCTCCTCCAAAATTATGAAAATACATGTTTATTGCAACCCCTGAAACAACACAAAGATATTTGTACAAAGAAAGATTTGAATAATCTTTTCTTTCTGTCTCCATTCTCTGTCGTCCCAAGAGCCTGGGCCGTCTCTCTCTCTGCCTGTTGTCCCCCCTGGTCACCAGCATCATCAGGCCTTGCCCATCCTGTGGGTTTCTGGGGGTGGGGGTGGGGTGGCAGGAACAGGTGATAAAGGGACAGGGGGAAGGGAGGGGTCAATCTGGAATCAAAGAAAATCAATTCTTACCCACAGCTTTTTTCTTAAATTTTTAGTTTGATGTCATGTTAAACTTTGAGAAAAGTTGTAAGATTCATACAAGGAACTCCCATGTACCCTTCACCCAGGATCCCTTACAGTTTTGCTAATTGCCCTCATAATCTCTCTTTTTTCCAGGTTTATTGAGGTATAGCTGACAAATAAACTTGTCCTATGCAGTGCACACTGTGATGATTTGATATATGCATGTATAATAATTCCCTTAATAGAGTCAGAGAACCAAGCCAGACCACACGTGGAACCCAATCGTCACGTGGCTCTGGTCTCTAACCTACAACCCCTCCCAGCCTAGCTTTGACCTTTCAGCATTGATGCTCTTAAAGATCACAGACCAGTGACTGGGAGGAATGTCTTCCCACGTGGCTTGCCCAGCGTCTCCTCAAGATCAGGGCCAGGTTGTGCACTTTCGCACAGAGTACCTTTCATTCCCATTCTTCAACACAAAACCCCAAACCTGGACGCTTCCCTTTCCGCTCCTCAAGGACAGTCACTTGCAACACGGGTTGGTTTTTGCCACATTCTCGGGATGTAGGGCTAAAGCACTGCATATATTTGAAAGTTCATATTTGTAGTCCTGAAAGAATACACTGAGTGGCCAGATTATGATGATCTCTGAACGCATAATAATCTGGCCACTCAGTGTGTATTCTATATAATAAAAGGCTAGTATGCAAATTGTCCCCTCGACCAGGAGTTCGACCAGCAGGCAGGCCGGCGAACCGCCCATGTCCCCTCCCCCTGGCCAGGCTGGCCGGACTCCACCCATGCACGAATTCATGCACCAGGCATATATATATGTATATATATACTGAGTGGCCAGATTATTATGCATTCAGAGATCATAATAATCGGGCCACTCAGTGTATTTGCTTCTTGCTCTGAGTTTTAACACGGGATGGCCATCACAGTGTGAACACTTACCAGGAGCCGACTGAGGCTCTTGGCAATTCTGCCTGAAAACGAATTAAGTTCCTGCCTAATTTATGGGGCTCTTTTCTTCACATTGGAGACTCCTCAAAGCCTCTGCCTTTGATGGAAAAGCAAAAATCCTACCAGTTGGCTTCATTCAGTCATTCAGTCAGTCGTCACCCATTCACCGAGTGTTTACCGAAGGCCTGCCATGTGCTGGGGCACAGGGTCTCCCCTGCGGGGAGGGCTCCCTGACAGGTGCCCGCACTGTCCTCTGTTCACTGCTCGGCTGGTTCTGATACCAGGGTGTGAAGGAGAAGTGAGGAAACAGGTCCTGGGGAGCCACCCAGCCCCAGAGAGGGCGAGGAGCCACCCCCTAGAGGCACTTTCCCTTCCCCTTGGGTTGGCTCCTCTCATCCACAGAGCCAGGAGTCACATCCCAGCAAAACCGGGTGTTTACCAGCAAAACCGGGTGTTTACCAGCTGTGTGGTCTCCATTCTGGCTTCTGGGGTCTCCTGGAGGGGCAGGAGGGGGGATAAGGCGAGCATGGCCCCTGGCCTACCCGTGGCGGGGCTGCTGAAAGTGAGCTGTGGACCCAGCCCTCTCCCCCATCTCCTCTCCTTCCTGCCATGAAGGTCTCTTCCCAAACAGCCCGGTGCAGCCAGGAGCAGGGGAGGCGAGCTGCTTGTCTGTGGGTGGGTCTGGTCCTCGCTGGCCGAGGGAGGGTGCAGCTGCAAGCACCTTATCTGGGCCTAACGGTTTCCTCTGGGTCGGCACTTCCGCCTCCCGTTGCTGAAGCCAGAAACCTGAGCTGGGGCAGCCCCATCTGAGCAGAAAGGACTCCACGGAGGCAGCGAGGGAAGGCCCCAAGCGCCAGGGCTCAGAGACAGGCGAGAGGCCAGGCCCCTGCATCAGCTCAGTCCCGCACCTTCAGGAAAAGAAAGGAAACAAGACCACAAGTGCAAACACGAAGTGCAGGGTCCCAGGAAAAGGCTTTCCTGCCGCCAACTCTGCCTGGTGCCCTCACCCCTGGCATATTCACCCCTGGCGCCCTCACCCCTGGCGCCCTCACCCCTGGCGCCCTCACCCCTGGCGCCCTCACCCCTGGCGCCCTCACCTCTGGTGCCCTCACCCCTGGCGCCCTCACCTCTGGCATGCTCACTCCTGGCGCCCTCACCCCTGGCGCCCTCACCTCTGGCGCCCTCACCTCTGATGCCCTCACCTCTGGCGCCCTCACCCCTGGCGCCCTCACTCCTGGCGCCCTCACCTCTGGCGCCCTCACCCCTGGTGCCCTCACCTCTGGCGCCCTCACCTCTGTTGCCCTCACCTCTGGCGCCCTCACCTCTGGCGCCCTCACCTCTGATGCCCTCACCTCTGGCGCCCTCACCTCCGGCGCTGTGCCAGAGGGAAGAGGACTCAGCATTTATTGCCAGCGTTGGGGACCCCAGAATGCCCAGCTCTAAATAAGAAAAATACCGGGTCCCTATTCATTTGAACTTGCACATGGGGCTAAGCATTATAAAAAGTTACTCTTTTCAGAGTGCCTACTAAACTGCATAGGTGAGGAAAATGAGGATCAGAGAGGTTAAGCGACTTGTCTATGAAAGCACAGCTAGAAAGTAACAGCTGGAATTCAACTCTCCATCTGTTTCTGAAATCCAGGGTCTTGGCCCATGCTCAGCTGAGTTCAATGAACGTGGGAGACGCTTTGGCATTAGGGCTGTCAGTGTTCTAGAAGTGCAGGCCTGCAAGGCTGTGTGACAGGAGGGAGGCCACGTTTCCGAGGCTGATGCCCAGAGCAGCCAGAGCCTGGACGTTGGCATGAGGACCAGAATCCAGGCAGTGCTTTGTAGCGGGAGCAACGCTCAGCACAGCGCTCAGCATCCCCGGGGCCACTGTCCAGCTCTGGGATGGCTCTCCCTTGCTGGGGTGGTGGGGGGTCAGGGCTTGGGGATGGGGGTGGAGCCACCGATGGCTGTGGGACCACAAGGAGGCTTCCCTGCCAGCCCCCCTTCACGCACAGTCTCAGAGGCGAGGGCTGGTGGCCAGTCTGTACCCTGGTAGCAGGGAAAGAAGCTGCTCCAGATCCCAGGCGGGGAACCCCTCCCTCCCATGGAGCTTGTTCTTCGCCTCTTCACTACCCTTCCCTCTGTTTAAAGGAACAGAGAAGAGGCCCTTCAGCCAGCAGTCCACGGGAACTGAAATCCCCGCACCCATCAAGAGTTGCTGCTGGAGAGCTGGATACCTTGTTTCCCTCTTCCTCCTCCTCCTCCTCCTGTCCCTTCTCCTCCCCTTCCTTCTCCTCCTCTCCCTCCTTCCTCTCCTCCTCCTCCTGACCCTTCTTCTCCCCCTCCTCCTCTCCCTCTCCCTTTTCCTCCTCCTGCTCCTCTGCCTTCTATTCCTCCTCCTCCTTACCCTCTCCCTCTCCCTCCTCCTCCTGCTCCTCCTGCTCTTCGTCCTCCTCCTAGCACGCAGAAGAGGGATGGACAGGTTGGTTGTGAAAATGTGAGGCTGGGCGGTGGGGCGGTAGAGCTGAAAGGGGAAGGGTCCTGTCTGTCCGCACAGTGCGGGCTCCGTGGGCACTGCTGTCTTCTGGGCCAGGGGTTAACAGGCATCCACCTCACGCAGGCATCCGCGGGCAGGGTCCTGCTCTCCGGCCGGGAAAACCATGTGTGACAGGAATGCAATTAAAGGGAGAAAAAGGGACGGGAAGGAAGCAGGAAGGATGTCCATAAAAGAGGGGAGATCAAAAGAGTGAAAGAGCAACTCTGACTTTCAGAGCAGGAAAAGGAGGAAGGCACATTGAAGGAGGGAGAGGCAGAGAAGGCTGAACCGCGGCAGAGACCGGGTCCGGGACACACTTCTCCGGAAAGAGGCGCCGGCGGCTGTCCCATCCCATGTTTGGGCACATGAATGGAGCGAGGTGGCTCCCTCGCTGGAGCCCTGCCCTGGGAGGGGACAGTATCTGTTTAGATTTGTGTCTAAATTTAAACCCCGATGGCCGGCCTCCCTCCCCTGCTCCTCCTCCTCCCCCGCCCTCCCTCTCCACCTCCTCCTCCCCCTGCTCCTCCTCGCCTTTCCCTCCCCCCCCCCCACCCCCGCTGTCCTCACCCAGAGGCCGGAGGCTGGCTGTCCCGCAGCAGCTAGCGGAGCGGCAGCCCACTAGCCCTGCCGCTGAGCGGGACCCGGTGGGGCAGGAGCGGGGACAGCGGAACCGTGAGCGGGGGCAGAGGAGTGAGGTGGCACCTGGAGGACATGGAGGTAACGCGGGGCTGGCGTGGTGGGCGGGCGCGGGCTGGGCAGGGCGCGTGGGGTGGCCCCGCTGCCAACCGGGAGAAGGGCAATGCCTGCCGCTGGCCACCCCAGAGCATGCCCAGCCCACCTGGCAGACCCCTGGGCAGGCGGGGCGGCGGGAGGGCCGCCACGGGACGGGGGCTTCTAGGCTGCAGGCACTTTGGAGAGGAGCTTACAGGCTCAGGACAAACTCCGTCAGTGGGCGATCTGCGAGCCCAGACCTCAGAAAGCAGAAGCCCCTGCCTCTGGAGCCCGTTTTGAAAGAGAAACGGCTGGCAGCGAGGCCCTCCCCCGCACCCGCTGCCTCCGCTGAAGGTGGCCTGAACTCGGCTTCCCCGTCCCACAGTCACAGCTCTCAGAACTTTCTGCAAAGCTCCCTCGCGGGCAAATAGCACTGCTGATGATAAAACTTGAGGCTCCGCTGCATAGCTCCGGGTGTGTGTGTGTGTGTGGGGGGGGGGGGGCGGTGCTGGCCACCTCTGTGGGGCGCACGGGGCGAGGCCTGCCCTTCTCAGCCTGGGATTTTCCTGGCACTGTTCCAACCTTAGGGGGTCCAGGAACCACCCTGCAGCAGAGGAGTAGCTGGCTGTGTGCCCAGGAGTAGCGGGGTGTGTTCCCCTGCCTCCCTTCTCCGGGTCCCCAGGCTTCCTGGATTTCTCCCTTGCAGCTGAGACCTGACATTTAGCCCACGTCCATCTCCGCAGGGCCTGGGACTTTTGAAAGGAGCTTCTAAGGTGAAGCTCTGAGAGAGGAGACCGGCTCCCCCACAGCGTGGCCGGCACGTCTGCTGTCTCCTCCCCACTCCAGCTCTACCCCGGAGCCCCGGTTGACTCGCTAAGCTAGCCCCACGCGTGGCCTGTGGCTCTGTGGATTCCCTGCAGGGACCACGGTGTGTCCTGGGCATTCACCCTGCATTCTTGTCTTCAAGGGCTGGGGTCGCCTGCAGGGAGGCTTTATGAAGTCTAGGGAACTATGGGATCTGGTAAATTGGGGAAACTGAGGCAGGTTAGGGCTGGGTGGAGTGGGGGTGATGCACAGACATCAGCAAGTGGTGTTCAGAAGTCCTCTCAGAGGTCTCCAGCTGCCTCCAGCTTCAGGGCAGGAGGTGGAGATGCCAGGGATGCCCGCCTGGGGGGTAAGGCTGCTCTGGAAGTGGGTGCCTTCCCCCGGGAGCGTGGGCACCTCAGGCCCCAGGCCGCAGGTTCGGTCTGCTGTGCGCCTGCCTGGGCTCCTGTAGATGTGGGTGCAGGTAAGAGCAAAGCAAGTAGAACCAGGCTGCTGCTTGAGGACCAAATGCCAGTTTGAATCTTGTTCTGGGAAGACACAGAGGGACCCTCTGCGCCAGGCACTTCCTTCTCCCTCGGCTGAGGAAGGAAGTGTGTGTGGCACAAACCCTGAACCGTCACCCGAGCTGCTTCCGGGGGAGGGAGGGCATGAACAGCCCAGGCCACCAGTCTGCACAGCGGGGGGTGTCGTACCCGATCGGCTCCCCCAGGAGGGCAGCAGGCAGCCTTTGCCTGTCCGGGCGCCCTGAGCCCCCCAGGCACAGATCTGCGGGTGGCAGGGACTGCTTTTGAAGTTTCTTTGTGAAAACACCTGAGTGTGGAACCGCCGAGCCCGTGCAGGGAAGGAAGTAAAGAGGAAACCAGGAGCCGGGAAGTGGGGACTCTTGGCAGGAAGTAACTCTATGTGGGACGTGCTATGTGGGAGTGGGGGTTGGGAATTCCTGGACAATCTCAGAGTGTAACCCTTTTTTGAGATGCAAACCCACTTTGGAGACATGAAGGGACCTCGATGTTTGGGGAGGAACGGAGTCATATTGTCCCCACTAATAGGAACCCGAGCCAGGCCAGCAGGCTCCGGAGCGTTCCTTCCTGGGAACCCACGCACCCGCCGGAAGTCTGGGACATCTTTTCTTCCTTTAAGTCACTGCGACCAGGATGGACAATATCAATCTTTACTCAGCCCCACAGAGCTTCTGGCAGAGACAAGGTGCTGCGTCAAGGCTCACCGTCCCAGTGGGGCACGAGGCTCACTGTGTGTCATGGCACGGCGCCGTTTTTCAGTTGTGTCAGTGCCCAGTGATGGCCATGTGGACCCTGAGTTCTCGCTATCCAGACTCTCAAGAACGAGGCCTGGGAGAAAGGAGGGTGGCGAGGAAGGGCGCGGCGGGTGCGGGGAGAACGCCGCCTTCCTCTGCGGAGGGAGCAGGCCAGGCTGGAGAGGGAGGTGGCAGCAGCGGAGAAATGAAAGCATGCGGCAAACCCGCAGGCCTCTGCGTGGAGTGGACGCTGGCCAGCGGCAGCTGGACTCTCCGCCGTTGGGAGGAAAGGGTTACTTTTTCTTCATGCGAAGTCTCCTTGCCTCACTGTGCCCCAAAGGGGGGCCTTTTTCTGATTCAGACAGAGGCCAGCTCTAGTCTTCAAAGGCCAGATGGCGGGTGGCCTGGACTCAGCTCGTGGGCAGTGGGCAACGCCGAGAGAAAGATGGGACCACGCGTGGCCGGAATGACGTGGCAGGAACGCCAGCCATAGACAGCCAGGGAGCCAGGCAAGGTCTGACTTCACGAGTGGGGAAGGTGGGAAGGAAAGCCTGGAAGCTGTAGGAGAGTGAGAAATGACCTGTGGGTGGAGCTCACCAGGAGCCCCGGATGCCGGGGGGAGGGCCGCGCATCCTCTGGGGCAGGGACGCTCAGGGGCAGGGACGCTCACTGGTCTTAGGTCTCCAGAGAGCAGCGCCTGCCTACACAACAGCCATGCAATCTCACCAGACAAGGCCGGTTGACAAATGAATTAACAAACAGGAGCTCCATCCCCTCCGTCCCCGGCCCCACAAGCCTCCCCAGACGTCCTCCGGCTCCACGGCTCCACGCCCCTCCGAGCCCTCTGTTCACACCAAGTTAGAGCGCTGGCAGCACCGTCCGCCTGGGCCTCTCCCTGAAGGTTCCTTGAGTTTGGGAGCCTGAGCGCCTGTACCCATGGCCTGATGGGCACGCGATACTTGCTTGTTGAATGAGAAACAAATGCTTGAAGGTGGGAGAAGAATCGGGTGCTCCTTTTTAAAGCCAGGTTTAGATCTGTTGGTTTTGATTGCCCTTGGTAGGCATGTCCATGGGAAACACAGACCCCTGAGGCGCAAATATGAATTCTCTTCAGGAGAGGTGAATGGTGAAGCTGCTACGGTAGGAACGTAAGAGGGAAGTGTGTAGTAGAGAAAGGAGACTTAGGACGTGGAGGTTAAAGGGCACTCTTTACACATGGGCTGTAGTTGGCGCCAAAGAGCCGGAGAGCACTTGCAAAAAGTCTGATTCTTGTGGACTAAGTCCTTCATTTGCTCAACAAAATAGTAGACACGTGAAATCGGCTACTATTTAGGTGAAAAGTGGGGAATTCAGCGAGTGAAAATTAGACTTCGTTGCCATTGGTTAAACAGTGTCTACTTTAGATGGAGACGGTTAGCGAGCCCTTTCCTCTGAGGCAACTCCAAGTCCCTCCCAGCTGTTATCTGTCCTTCACCCATTTATTCTGTATTTATTGGTTACATGCTAGCGTTCGCGTTTCAAATGGCACCAAAAGATTATTGGGCTATCATATCTGTGTATCCTCACAGACTATCGGTATCACTGATGAGGGGCGGGGGGGACATGTATTAGTATATATAAGGTGTTCATTTTACTTCATGAAGTATTTTCTACCCCAATCTCACCAATAGCCTTTGCTGTTTTGGGATCCCTCCTCTCGTTGAGCCCTGGGTCATAACTAGGGACTGTGTGGCCTTGGGGAGCTGCAGTCTGTGGGTGTGGCTACATACCCCACTTTTCTGTCTGGCTCCCAGGCACAATGTGGGACCCTCGGTAACAGTGGCTTCCACTAGGAGAACCTCCCATTGGCTGTCCGCAGTGATGGGGGAGTTTGGGGTAGCGGGACTGAAGGGCTCGGGGCCTGTCACAGAGGCCGAGCGCATTCTGGAAGGGGGTCGGGTGTCAGAGCCTGCTGAGGCATGGCCCCTCGCAGCCAGGCAGCCGGAGCTTGGCTGGTGCGTTGGTTCCGTGGGAAACCTGAACACTGGCGGCTCAACGGCCCCGTAATCTTATCGGGGCTACAAGAGAAAGCATTTTGATTCCAGAGAAATCCACAGGCAGCTCCGCCTGCGTCCAGTAATAGCTTCAGGTTTGCAGAGCCAGCTCGACCAACCCTGCTCACTCCCCAGCATGGAACAGCTCATGCTCTGGGTGGGAGGAAGTCACAGGGTCCAGGAGAACCTGAGACCCTGGGAGGGACACCGAGGCTGCGGGGGACGCCGAGGCCACGGGGACCGGGCTCCATGGGCCTTTGCAAAGCTCGCAGCGTGTCTCTCATCGGGGCAGTAGCTCAGCCTAAGCCCTGAGAAATGAGATTGTCAGTTTCATCACAAAAGCAGCATTCACTCCTGGTTGGCCTTCAGGGTGTACATAGATATTTCTATCTCCATGGAAACAGGATACTGTCTATCACTGAGCACAGAAATGTAGCGGCTGCCAGGGCCCTCCTGAACCAGACCGGAGAGGACACTACCTCATACCCCGGTCTTTTGGGCAGTGAACTCCCCAAATTTTCCCTTTAGGCTTCCTGAATGCCTGTCTCCTGGGATTGTGGGACATGAGTGGGGAGCCTGGGGGCTCAGCTGTGAAGTCCCACGTGGAGGGCAGGGACTCCCCAGGAAAGGTGAGGTGGACATGCAGGCCCCCCTGTGGGGCACCCTCCTGGTGCCATCAGGGCCCATCCTCGATGGTCAGTGTGGGCCCAGGCTGGAATCCCTGAGAAGTCCAGACATTGGAGCCGGGCATTCTCTCCGGCCAAGAAGTGAAGCGTCGGCCTCATCGGATGCCCAGCCCCTGGTTTGGAACCTGCTTGCTCCAGGTCACGCCACCCTCCTGGAAGTCACAACCCTCCCAGGCAGGGTCTGCTCTAGCGAGGCAGCAGCACGGCACAGGCCCCACAGACACACATGGAGGGCCGCCCACCTGCAGCCCTGGGGACACACAGGTGAGCGTGTCCCCTCTGGTCCTGGCAGGACTTGGGGTTAGCAGGCAGGTGCAGAACAGGGACTGAGCTCACCTGGACAGAGGGCTCGCCCACCTGGGCCTCAGGCAGGGCTACCTGTTGCAGATGACTCTAAGTTGAGTCTTGAGGGAAGAGTGGGAGTTCAAAGGCAGCTTCTCTAATGGGAGCTGGAGAAAACGTGCTTCCTCGGTGTGCGACTCCCCCATGCGAGGCCTCCTGGTAGCCCTGGGGGTGCCCGATCTGACCTCATCCTGATTTCAGCCCCCCACCCACCCCCACACACTCTGCCTGGGGCCGGCCCCCAACCGCAGCTGCTGAGGGGATGTGTCTGAAACAGGCCCAAGAGATTGCCTGTGGTCACGCTCACCAAAGGCCACCCCAAGTCCCTCCCACCTGCTCCCCCGGAGAGAGGCCCCTGGGAATAAACCCCATGGAGAAATCGCCTGGGCCCCTCACACCTGGACCTTAGCCCGCTCACTCACGGGCACTGTGCTACCAGGTGACACCGTGGCCAGTCCCTGCTCTGGAGATCCATGCAGCTGAGTGGAGAGGGCCCGAACCGGAAGGACCGCTCAGCAACAGGCAACTGGCTCCATCCAGGCTCCGTCCAGACTCCGTCCAGGCGGGAATAATCAGTCTAATGAAATAATCAGTCAAATAAGGACCTGCGGCTGCAAGGGGTCAGCTGGTGAGCTGCTGTGAGACGCAGCTCCACAGTGTTCGCAGAGGGTTATTTCTACTCGGGCTCTGCGTCCGTCCCGGGTTGGCAGGGGCTCTGCTCCACATCACTGTGTCCCAGGGAATGGAGCAGCTGCCATAGGGAAGGAACATTCTGGAAGACTTGCCCCGCCATGGCCCTGGCCTGGGAGGGTCAGAACTAGCCAGCCAGCCACACGCTCCGCTCAACCGCATGGATGAGGAAGTCAGTCCCGCCAGGTGCCATGGCAGCTGCTGGAGACGCTTGGTGAGCATCGCTGGTGTCCTGGTCCGGAGACCTCTGAGCAGCGCTCTGGGAGCTGGGTCTCGGATTAGACCGCGTCTTTCAGGCCGGCAGGGTGGAGGCCGAGGGAGAACACGCGTGTCTGTGCCACTCGAGACTCACTCACGGAAGACTTGCGCAACTTGTGGTCAGGGTGTCCTAAAGCTGTCACCACGTTTTCAGTGATTTCCGTTGCTCTTTGTGCTTTGGGGTGTGACTAGGACGGGCAGGTAGGTTTGAGGGGAAGTCATGGGGTGCAGATATGCCCCATTTCTACAGGAAAGGTATCAGCGAAGCATAAACCTAAGCCATTAGGGGCAGCTGCTTACAATGTTTCTCATGCATCTTAGCCCCAGAACAGCCAATTGGATGGATCGAGCCATCGGGAGGGATAGTCATCCTTTTTGATTTGGGAATTTCCCCAAGTGAATAGGGAACTGAACCTTTTCTTCATGGAGTTACACACACTCAGAATTGCCCTCCCCACTAAGCCTTGAACAGGAGCCCTGCCCTTGTGTCTAAGGAAGTGGTGAGGGAAGGTGGCCTCGGGTAGCGTTGGAATCAGGGGTGGGTTTGAGGAAAATGGTAGTAACAGCGGCCTTCTGCCCCGCGCCCTCTGGGTTAGTCTCATTGCGGCTTGGGGCAGGCCACGGGGGCTGCCTTGCAGAGCGATAAACCCGGAGACCTGGGTTCCAGGTCCAGCGTCAGGCACTCACCTTGGGGTCCTGGCTGGTCCCTCCATCTGTCAAGCTGGAACCTGCTTCACTCACCTTGTAAGGCTATTTTGTGAGGAAGATCATGCATGCTGCATGAGATAATCTATGAAAGTACCTTGGAAAATGAAAATATCCCACGAAACCATGGTGGTGTGGTTATTAATAATAAGTGGATTTTGTGAGAAATTGTAACAACCCGGGGTGTCTTATGTAAGAAAGTTCCGGCGTTCTCTGCCCCATGGAAGGTGGCAGAGGGTGTGCAAAGAAGGCGACGTTGATGAATATGAGCAAAGCTAAGGCTTCCATTACGGACCAAAGAGGATGCACGGAAGAGGCTGTGAAAAGGAAAAGACTTCCCGATCCCAGCTCTCCTTCTCAAAGCGCTTTCCCTCATCTCGGAACTGAAGCAGCGAGTCTGAAAACCCCACCACCGGCCCTCTGCCTGCCACGAGCAGAATTCAACTCACCCTTTCGAAGGAAGGCTAGAGAAGGACGCAGGAGTTAAGAGCACAGGCCCGGAGCCAGACAGCTGGGCTTGCATCCTGACTGCCCATTACCATTCTCTGGGCCTTGGTTTTCCCGTCTGTGAAATGGAATAGTAACAGGACCTACGCGATTGGGTTGTTATGAGGATGAAATGAGGTCATCGTTGTGTGAAGTGTGCAGAGCTGTGCCTGCACATCACAGGCGTGGTAGCGTGTTTGTTGGGTAAGAAGGCTTTATAGTCACTTAGAGGGTAACGCCCTCCCTTGCTGTGGGTGCCGCTTTGACTGGACCCAGGGTGGACAAGGAGACATCTGAAGTCTGCTTTCGGCTGAGAGTGTGGGGAGAGGGGTGGTTAGTGCACCCAGCGTGCAGACCTCTGCGGGGACGCTCGGGCCTCCTCCAGGGGCTGGTCCTGGGGGCAGTGCTGGGACCCCCACGTCCAGACGAGAGCCTGGGAGAGGGGGATCCAGGGAGACGGGGAGCTTGGGCCTGGGAACGGCAGGTTCGAGCTGTAGGCTCCAAGGCAGCCAAGGCCTGGCTCAAGCAACGTGCTTTAAAGAAAGGGAGGGAGGAGAGGTGTGTGTGGCTGCTCCCGGGTGGAGCCGTGACATGAGCAGGTGGGAAGCCGCAAGGACATCAGTCCAGCTCACCTGACCCTGACAGCGTGCTTCCCTCCTCCTCCTCTCTCCCCGCACCTGGTTACCTCCTCCCTGCCCTGTGCTCGCCTGTCGCCCCTGCAGGCGAGGCCCTGGACAGGTGGGATCCTGAGGCAGCCGCAGGATTGGAGAACGAGACGCTAACCATTCACACCCGGCCCCTCTCAGCCGACATCCCACCTGAGCTTCTCTAGGCTTACGAGTTGAGCGCGTTCATATGTCAACAGGGCGTTCGGATCTCTCAGCCACGCACGTTACTTGCGTCATGAGGATTTTTTGGCGAGATGCACCAGCAGGTTGAGCCACCTGGCCCACAGGTAGCTGTGCACCTGGGAACGCAGGTCTGTCCCGAGGGCAGTCTCCAGGGACAGCCGGGGGCTCTGTCCTTGGCCCGCCCTTGCTAAGTGTTTTTGTTAATGACTTGGTTGAAAAATAGAAAGACTCCAGATGACCCACAGCTGGGATGGTTAATACGCTACATGACATATTCAAGTTCAAATGATTTACATAGGAAGGGATGCCGGGCCAAAACCAACATGATGAAATTAAACAGGGACGGATGTGGAGTCCGCCGCTTAGCTTTAGGAAAATGTCCTACGCCAGTGTAGGGAGACCTGCTGGGAAATACATACCCACGCGCCCAGTCATTCCACAAATATGCACTGGGCCTCCTCATGGATTCTCGGAGGAGGTCAGATCTGAAGATGCTGTCTCTGCACGCTGAGCGTGATGCAAGTGGCCTCTTATCTCCAAATCAGTGCAGGCGGCCTAAGTGGCAGGCAGGCAACAGCTGAGGGGCTGACGAGTCAGGGAGAGGTGGCCTGGAGATCAGAAGGCACGGAGGCCCTGAGGAGCCGGGGGAGGGTCCTCGGTATTTGGTGTCTGCCTGGAGGCTGCTGCGGGTGGTGGTGACAGGGAAGGAGCCTGAGTGACTGAGTCTCAGGCCGGAGCAGGAAGAAGCATTTGCTGGTTTGGGACCAGAAGGGCTGAGTTTGATTGAGGCATTGGCAGGATGATCAGAATTGGGAATTCAGAACTGAAGATTGGAGGGCGTTGGGCTGGAAGGTGGTCCCCCAGGCGGGGGGCGGGGAGAGGTGCCGGGAGAAAGACGGGTACGCTGAAAACAACGCTGTGGGCGTCTCTTATGTTCGAGGAGCACCAGGACAGTGGAGGACAGCGAAGGGCGCTTCAGTTTATATGCAAAGGATTGGATGTTTGTTCAGCTGACCACACACTTCACATAAACTAACACTTTTCAAAGAAAGACTCCACCTGGGGCTTTTCCCTGTCTCCCACAGATGTAGGACGTGGGATTTCTCCCCTGCCCACGCGCCCTCCCCACGACCCTTCCCCAGAATTCTCTCTCAAGCTCCAGGAGCACAGGCCGCGGGCGAATGGGCCTGACTCAGGGCTGACCTGAGCTGGGACTGCAGCCCAGAGGGACAGGATGGGGCAGTGGGGGAAGGGGGCAGCATTATGTGTCCAATAGGCAAAGGTCTTGTAGGTGCTTTTCGTTGGACCAGGCCGCGGTCCCCATCCATCCCACGTAGGCCCCCAGCCATGCACGTCGGGAATGGTCCGCACCCAGCACATGCTGATTGTTTCTAAAATGACAAAACCCCAGTGGACCACAACTCCTCTCAGAAAACCCCAGGACTGCATGTTCTGCTTGCTCTCCATAGTCTTAAAATATAAATTTATAATTCAGCTAATAGTAAACCTTTCAGGCAAAACTAAAAATGTATCATCCTAACACAACAATTACTTTCTCACTTCTGATCCTCAATTTTATCCCTTTTGTTGTTAAAAAACTGGGAGAAAAAGACAATTCCGCTTCCTGTAACTACTTCCCATTTTATGTGTCCTTATTATTTGAGCCACATAGATCCTTCTTACAAAACCGTTGTATAACACACCGTGACGCGGCACACCACCTCTGCCTCAGTCCGCAAGGCAGCAGCCTGCAGGCCTCCGCTGCATCCTCATGTGGGACGTCTGCGTGGCGTTCTGTTGTACAAATATGCCCGAAGCGACCTCATCATTTTTCTATTTCGGGCAATGGCCTTTGTTTCCACTTTCTTCGTGTTATAAATAATGTCGCTTTAAACAGTCCATGGGTTGTTTCTTCTTCTTTTGAATTACTCGGTTGGAAGCAATTCCCAGGAGCGGGATTATTAGGGCGAAGGGTCTGGAGGTTTTGATGGTTCTCAGTGAAGGCTGCCACATCACCCGGCCTGCCTACCTTCCTTCTGCAGCGTCTCAGTCTACCTGGTGAGCACAAATCTCAGGGTGCCTGGAAGGAACGTGAGGTGACAGCCATCGGCCCGGTTCAGCACAGAGCCCGTCCTCCCAGGGCCCATGCTGTGGCCCCCTCCTCCAGCAGGGAGGGGGAGGGGTAGGAAAGGGGTGTGGACACCCTGGGAAATGAAGCAATCTGTGGCACTTCCTGCGGGACAGATGCAGATGCGGGGGCGGAGGGGGGGGAAGGGGATGACATACCAGCGAAGGGGGCAGGGCAGAGTGATCCGGGGACACAAGGAGCCCCTCCCCCCGCCCCCCTCTCCCTAGCCGTGGATGGAGGCAGAACCCTGAGAGTTTGCCCTGGCCTTAGGGAGCCACGGACTGGCACCTGGGAAAGCTCTGGGTCACGGGCAAGAGTGGTCTGTGTGGTCACTCACCTGCCTGCTCGCTGAGGACGTATTTGACGAGTGTGTCCAGCTCTGTGCTGGGAATTCTGGACACGAAAGGGAATAGAGCTTGGACCCTGCCCTCGGAGCTTGCAGTCCAGTCAGGAGTCAGAGGATGATGGTGACGACCACAGGGTGAGCCAGTGTCCAGTCACCTGTGCTCCTCAGGCCATGAGCGTGGAGGAGGTGATGTCTGAGCTCCATCCAGCAAGGAGGGCGTAAGAGCTGGGGCGGGAGAGAGGAGAGTGTGGAGTAGGACAGGAGCAGCTGGCAGACCACACGAGACTTGGGACTTGGCCTTGGAGGTGCCAGGATTCCGCACCCCACAGAGCTGAGGAGCTCAGTCTCTCTGGGGAGCACCTGAGGGGCTCAGCCTCTCTGGGGAGCACCTGAGGGGCTGGCCTTGAGCTGTGTCTTCCCAAAGCATTCGTCCAGCTTTAGTTGGAGATGCGTTTGGCCTGCTGGTGAGATGACAGGAAGTTTAAGCTCTTAAAAGCCTCCCCTGTGTTCTCAGAGCAATGGTGGGGGAGTCATGTGATCAGATTTCCACTTTAGAACAATCGCCGTGGCTGTGGTTCAGAGAATGGATGGGAGAGGCATGTCACGGAGACGTTAAGGGCTGTTCGGTGGTCCGGAGTGAGAACCAGGCCAGCTGGCTGCAGAAGGGACTGCGAATGCAGAGCAGGGAGAGGAGCCTGAGAGGGCCCTTCCTCTGATGGCCGAGAACTTTCCTCCTGGGGCCTGGCCGCGGACTAAGGGAAAGGGCAGCGGGGTTCCCAGGGACCTGTGCTCAGGGCACACCCAGGCGCAGCCATAGCCTCTAAAGGGCAGGCCGCCCTGGGACTGGGTGTCTCACACCCACAAAAGCAGCTCACCTGCGCCCCTGGGTACCTGTGCAGGTGCATTGTGTGTGTGTGTGTGTGCGGGGGGGCGGGGGGAGGGAGGTTGGAGCGAGTGTTCCGTGTAGCAGAGGAAGCCAGGCATGGCGGCGCGGGAGTCCGGGCTCGGGACCAAACGCCATCGCCGGAGTGCTGCGGGATCTTGACTCAACAGCACAGGATCTGGGGCCTCACCAGGACGGTAATTCCATCCGTGCCCGGCTCAGGGGATTAAATGAGATAACGTTCATAGCCAGGAGCTTGGAAAAGGAAGAAAGGACTCCACAGATGGAAGGTGTTGTCACCTCTGTGTTGGGAAAGCGCAGGGACATATCTGAAGTGACTTTCCCTCGGAGAGGAGCAGGCGCCCCGGAGCCGGCGTGTGGAGGGGGGGGCTGTGGACGCGCTTCCACGGGGCCTCTGCTTCCTCCTGCCCGTGGCCTCCCTTTGAAGCTGGAGCAGCTGCACGGAGGACAGCCGGGCCGGGCCGGGCCCAGATCGCTCTGCTCAGAGGCAGAGGCTGTGTTTGAAGCCGCAGAGAGGAAGCCGGTGGTGGGCGGGCAGGACTTCCTGACTCTAGTGCTCAGGTCTGGCCTGAGCCCCCAGGCCCACCAGGGGACCTGCTGTCCACACCAGGGGGCCCTGTCCCTCCCGCCTGGAGCCTGACTGTGCCAGCTACAGTCCAGGGGGAAATTCAGGAGCTACAGGGACGCCCCACCAGTCCAGTGAAGTGTTACGAGTTTCAGAGACAAAAGCACAAATTAAGAACAGAGCAGGGAGGTGAGAGGCCAGGTGCCTGCCGGGCCAGTGGGCGTGGGACCTTGGGCGGTGTTCCCCGAGGAGGGAGGAGGATGCAGGTGCTTTCACCTTGACACCGCGCCTGAGGCGGGGAGGGGACGAGGGGACGGACCAGAGGCAGCTTCCACAGGCCAAGCTCAGCGCCTGCATCTAGTGCTCGCGCTGCCACCAAAAGAACCACAGGCTGGTGCTTAAACCAGAGTCCCGCTCACCATCCGAGGCTGGACATCCCGGATGGGTGTCGGGGGCTGGCTCCTCCTCTCAGCTTTACAATGGGCGTCCCCACAGGGTCCTCCCTTTATAAGTGTCTGTGTCCTAAGCTCCTCCGGTAAGGACCCCAGGCACAGGGATCGGATCAGGGCCCCAGGACCTTATTTGAACTTAACCACCTCTTTCAAGACCTTATCTCCAAATACAGCCTCATGCTGGGGTCAGGACATCAACATTGGGGACACAGTTCAGCATGTAACAGCCCCAGCCCCGGAGAGAACAGAGAGGTCGCCCACCCTCCACTTGGCGCCTGGCTACTCTGTCTGCCTGTCCCGGCCACATCCTAGCAAGAGCACTGAGCGGCAGGGCGCATGCACCGCTGGGCGGCCTCCTGCAGGCCTCCTCACTGTCCCGCACTCCGCACTCAACCCGGCGCAGCTCCATCCCGCTGGGTGGATGGACTCAGGCCACCCGTCCTGCCCACTCAGGGCTCAACGCCACGGACTGTGGCCACGGCGTCCCGGCCACTGAGCTACTTCCAGCCTCTGTCTTGGAGGCCTTTGCTCTGCCGTCCCTCTGCCTGGAGCTGCCCTCTCTCCCCCATCATCCTGCGGGTAGTCTTGTTGCTATGGGGATCTTACTCCTCACTCACTATTCCATTTGGGGGGCCACGTCTGCCCAGCCAAGATGAAGGGGTGAGGCCTGGCAGGGACCAGCCTGCTCCCCGTCTGCCCTCTGTCACGGGGCACCAAGGGCCAGGGAGGGGGGAGGCTGAGCCTGTGACTGGCTTCCCACAGTTATTCCTGAGAGGGACTGCACTCCCCCGCCCCCAAGCCTTATCTCGGGGAGGCCCCAGATGTTTCCTCTCACCCAGACAGCCCCCTTCTCCCCCGAGGGAGGTGCCTGCGACCCGGCCCTGGGAGGTTTCTCACCGGCTCCTATCTCCTGGCTCGTTCCTCTTGGAGCCTGGGAGCCAGCTTATCTGGCCTGGAGAGCCTTTGAGGTGAACAGCAACAGGGCCCCTTTAAAGCCGAACCAGCTCAGAGGCCGGGGCAGAAGTACAGCAGTGTCAGAGGGAGCCAGGCCTGCGCCCCGGAGGCCCAGCATCCCGCCGGCCGGACACACATCGTCTAATTAGGAAAACGCTGACCACCCCTCAGAATGGGTGAACCCCGGGTCTTTGCCCCTCCTTCCACACTCACTGCCCGGCTCTGTCACGTGTGTTTCTATGTTTCTGTGCGGCCCTCGTCACTGGCCTCATCACTTTCCCCCTTTTCCATGCACAGCTCCACGTGCTAGAAATGTGTCTTCATTTTTAATGGAGCATCTGTGGCCTTCATGCTCTCTAAAATGTAACATTCAGACCGTTCCTAATTTCCCACCTTTAGGAGACCAGCGAGGCTACAGATAACTTTGCATCAACTGCCTTTTTCTTCTTTATTTCCTTCGTGTTTATTCTAGTGATAGAGCAGAGCGTTTCCCAGCTCCTGTTGTGTGGTCTGGCTCAGAGGCGGGTTAGGCAGTGCGCCATGCTGCCAGCAGCGTGAGGGAGACGTCCCCACAGGCCTGGCAGCCCTGGCTGTCCAGCGTTAGAACTCTCTTCCTCTGCTTGTTGCGCAGCAATCTCACAGCCACTGCGTTTTATTGGTGACCAGGAAGGTCCCATGTCTGCCCCAAGCGTCACTTCAGCTGTGGTCGCCCCGGGCTTTGGAAGTTTATCTCCTTTGTCACATGGGAAGTCATTTAGGCCTCAGCTCTGATTCTGCCTTCGACGCGGATCATAGTGCTTGCCTGGCTGTTGCTTGGGGCGTGACACCGTCTTCATTGAGACGTAAGGCCACCCACGCCACCTCTCTCTCGGCACTTCCCTTGCTACCTGGCGCCGTCTTGTCCTCTCACCAGAGTGTGAACCCCGTGAAGGCCTGTGCCATGGCTGTACCTGTTTCCCTATCCTGAGCACAATGGCCAACACATAATGGGTGTGCAATAAATATTTATTGGTTTAAACCAGGCGTCCTCAAACTATGGCCCGCGGGCCACATGCGGGTGTTTTTGCCGTTTTGTTTTTTTACTTCAAAATAAGATATGTGCAGTGTGCATAGGAATTTGTTCATAGTTTTTTTTAAATTATAGTCCGGCCCTCCAACCGTCTGAGGGACAGTGAACTGGCCCCCTGTTTAAAAAGTTTGAGGACCCCTGGTTTAAACACATCAGCCATTGGATAAGACTGAGGCTCTGGTTTCTGGAAGTCTCTGGGCCTCGGGGTCTCCAACTGTTGGTGAGACCAACAATCTGCTTAGCACCTTCGTTTCCAATGAGGCCCCATGTTAGTGGGACGCTAACATGCGCCCAGGGTTCTGACCTAGAGGAGGCTGCCATGAACCCCAGGAAGCAACTAAGCTTGGGTTGTACAGCGGGTTCTACATACAGCAGGTAAACCAAACAAAGACATGCCCACCCAGATTTCAGACATGGTTTGGGCAACAGTGGGGAGAACGGATAAGGCAGAGAAGAGCAGCGGCAAAGAAACCTCTCCCCACGGATCGAGAGAGGTGACGGGGCCTTACACGCAGAGACCACAGCGAGGGCGGAGGGGCAGACTGGAAATACATGGAGCAGACGGAATGCCTGGGCGTGGTGACCTAAAGCAGCAGTCGGCAACCTTTGGGACCTCACGGACCACCGGTTGGCAACCTCTGATCTAAAGGATGTCAGAAGGCGGGGGGGAGAGGAGAATCCAATGGGTGCGCATTCCACCAACTCCAGAGCTGCTCTGTGCTCGGCCCGGCCCCGCAGACCAGCCATCACTCCTCCTCGGTGGCTCCCGGCCTGGCTTCCCGGGACCAGAGACTGTGGAGGAAGAGCACAAGGACCCCTTTTTTCCAAAGTCAGATGGAGGCTGCACCTCGCCCCCAGGAAAGGACTCGGCTCTCTCACACCCTCCCTCCTGCAAAAGAAATCTCGAGCTGGAGCCAGAGCCTGGGCCTGCTCTGGACCGGCCTGGCCACCCCTCTGGCACCCGCGTGTCCTGGGCTGGTGAAGCATGTGGCCCAGCCGTGTCTGTCGGGGAGGGTGCCTGCAGAGAGGAAGTGGCTCAGACCAGATATCGCCTTGTTTGTTTTCCCTGTGAAGAAAACAGAGCGCTTCGCTCATTTTTTGGGGATAAGGCAGATATTTTTAATCCCTCTAGTTTCCTGCCGCCTACAGGTGTTTCCTCTGGTGTCACCGCCAGAAGGACAGAGCCATGACATCATCCGCTTTGTCCCTGAGATTGCCAAAAAGTGTCCCTGCTCCGACCTGTGTGTGCCACCTCAAGTCCCTCGGGACAAGGTGAGGTGAATGCCACCCATCACCTGCCTGTTCTCCACGTTCACCTGTGGTGCAGGCGGGGCTCTCTCCTAGGACTGGGTGGCAGCGGTGCCCCGGGCAGAGTGGAGAGGAGGAAGGCTCTGGTCTCCAGCAAGAACCCTCCGTGGCTGAGTCCCTCGCTCAGTGACGTTAGTGACAGAGCAGCTCGGTAGCTCCAAGGCATATACTCTACTTCTCACACATGGGACCCTCCCCCAAAACAGTCTCCACAGCCTATAGAACAGGCGAGGATTCCGGGCCATTCCAAAGGCAGAATACCGTTTGTTTTTACCCCAAAAATTACACATAAGCTAACACTTTGGGAAACATCATGTTTTGCACGCCCCAGAGAAGCCCTGGTGGGAGGTCCTCCATAAAATGGAGAAACCGACATACCTCTCTCGGCTTGTCTACTTGACAGTCGTGTGATCTGTCTGCTAGAACTGTGGTTGGCAAACTGCAGCTCTCGAGCCACATGCGGCTCTTTGGCCCCTTGAGTGTGGCTCTTCCACAAAATACCACGGCCTGGGCGAGTCTATTTTGAGGAAGTGGCGCTAGAAGAAGTTTAAGTTTAAAAAAATTGGCTCTCAAAAGAAATTTAAATCGTTGTACTATTGATATTTGGCTCTGTTGACTAATGAGTTTGCCTACCACTGTGCTAGAAGGAATGGAACATTTATTGAGTACGTTTGTTACACAGCTTAAAACTTAACTCTCAGGCCTTTCATTCTGTGAGCTGGGAATTACCGAACCCTTTTACTGCGTAGGAGACCGTGGCTTGGAGCAGGTGAGGAGTCTGGGGGCCAGGGAGCGGCGGGAGCTGAACTTGAACCCAGGTCTTCTCATCCCTTCTGGAGTCCTACCCCACAATCCCCATTAGAATTCGATGAGGGGTAAGAATACCTTTGCTATTATTTAATATTCGGAACAGCAATCTAGTGTTGTACATGTAATAATTAAAAATAAATGTCTATCACACCAGCAGACACCTCCTGGGATTACCCAGGAAAACAGGTCGAACAGGATAAACACAGTCTTTGTGTAAATACAGAGTAGCCAACCGCTGGCCTTCCGGACCCACTGCCGCAGGCAGGCTTGACTGAGGTTTGCCTTAAAAACAACAACACTGAGTTGGTGTGTTCAAAACAAAATCAATCGATTTTACCTAAAAATATGAATTTTAATCTTCTCTTGAAAAGTCAGATCATTTGGTGATGCTGGGCCTTGAGTGACCCTTTGAAAAGTCACCCCATGTGACCCAGGCTGTGGCTGGAGTTGACTGGCAGCGGCCCCTCCCATTGGGGTGGGCGGGGTTCTCCCACCCTCACCCACTGCTTGGCGGTGCCTGCTTGGCCTCTGAAGTTTGCAGCTCCCGCCCTAAACGATGGGGCAGAGGGGCCTGGACACGGGTGCGAGGTGCCGCCAGGATCACAGCCTGGCACATCGGGAAATTTCTTTTCCCACCTAGGCCCGAAAGCGGTCGTGGCTCCCAAGTGCCAAGCCGGGTTCTTTGCTCCAAAACGGCCGCGTTGACATGCAGAGTTGAGATGGATTTCACAGCAGGGAGGATGGCTGTGCCGTCGGGAGTCAGAATGGCCAAGTCTGAGCCCAGCTGCGCGGCACCATGTGTGACTATGGGAAAGCTTTGCACACATCCTTGTACAACAGGATTAGTCACATGACAGCACTCTCCCCGGGCTGCGGAGAGCACCGAGCGATCTGCGCCTGTGATGTGCATACACAGCGCGAGCTCCAGTCACTCCTTCCTGTTATCCTTTTCCCTTCCAAAGCGACCAGAGCTCCACTCCTCTGGGGACACAGTCAGCTCGTCGCCAGGGACAAGTGTCCAGGACCTATAGGAGGTCAGGGCGTGGGCCGACAGGAAGTCACCCCTGTCTTTCTCCTTTCGCGAGTCTTGTGATGTGCTTGTTCTAAGAGCAGATGCTGAGACGGGAGGGGACGTGTTGGCTTTGAATGGATTGTTTCCTTAAGCAGAGAGCAAGATTTGGGGAGTTAGAGCTTGAAACTCTCATTTCAGTGTTTGGCAACGTGCTTTCTTTCCCTTGAGAACATGTCATGGCGCTAATTCGCTCCCTTAAACACATGTGCACAATCTCACATAACGGATGGAGCGGGCATGCTGGGGTTTTACAGGCATGTAAAGATCTTTAGGGTTGCCTCCCTCAAACCAGCTCCCGTCCCTGTATTATCCTTAACATATACCCTCTGTAGCATAGGCCATATTCTCTAGAACTATATACATTATTATATATGTGTTATATACACGCTCATATAGATACACATGGACATGCGCATATAGGGGGAGGTGGTTAGTTGTTGCTTTATAAAACTGGGGTCACATTATATACACACTTCTCTGCATCTTGCTATTCTGACTTCACAGTTTCTCATGGAAATGTGGAGTACTCTAGTTCATTCTTTGTCATGGTTTCACCAGAGCCCGTTATGTGGATGGGCGGTAAAACCTCCCCCTCGTGCTGGGAGCTCACTGTTTCCGGGGTTTTGCTGCTGTGCATGCTCCGTCCGCTTCCGTGGCCGCGCACCGGGCTCTGTGTCTAAGGAGTGGGTTCTCAGGAGCATGGGGCTGAGTCGAAAATGTTACCAGGTCCAAAGGCTGCAACAACTCACATTCCCCCAGCAACATGGGGAGGACCATGCTTCCTTCTTCCTGATTCCCAATAGCAAGAGCTGCTTCTCTCGCCCGCCCCTCTCCCTGCCTGCCCGATAAGCAGAGAGAAAAATCTTAGTGCACTTTAATTTGCATTTCCCTGACAACCTAGTGAGTTTGAGCATCTTTTTATGTGTACTGACTTTCTGAATTTGCTTTCCTATGAATTGCTTATTTATACCCTTTGTTATGTATTGTGAGAGCGCTTTATATAGCAGATACTATCTCCTTTTCATCTGTGTGACAGCTTTCCAGATCTGCTGTTTTTGCTTTCCGTCATTTATAGTATCTTATCCAAAAAAATGTTTTTCATTTTTTATAGTTAAAAGGAAAATGTTTCATGTTAACACTCTCTTATCCTGTACTCTGCTGTTACATCTATGTTTTGGTTAATCTCAGTTTGCCTTCAAAATGTCATGAGCCAGGCGTGGGAATTCAGCAAAGCATGCTGGGACCTGCTATCACAGGCTCCCCTTAGACCACGTGTCCTTCCTCTCCAGATCCTAGACCTGATACCAGCCTGGAATTTTTCCATCTCCAGCTCTTAGCCTCCGTCTTCCTTCCCTCCCCCACAACCCCCTCCTCCATTTGCTCCTTAAATGGAAGTTTTCCTCCCATTTTCCCAGCTTTCTTCTCCGTCCTGTCCCTCTTTCTGGCAGGATGATGTGGAATGTCCCTGAACTCGCCATGCCTGGCTCCAGGGCCTCCCGGGGTCACAGGGTCCTTTCCTGCCTTCTGAGCTGAGACGCCCACCCTTCCCGAAGGGATGCGTGCCGCTCTGTGGGTGCCTCCGTGCCTCTCCGCACGGACAGAACTCGGGACAACGTTTCCCTTTAAACGCCTTGCTGGTTTCACACCTTCAGGATAAACCCAAATACCTTGGCTTCCAGTCTAATAATCACCCGAGGCCCTGGCTGGTGTGGCTAAGTGGTTAGAGTGCCAGCTTGCGCACCGGAGGGTCTCAGGTTTGATACCCAGTCAAGGGCACAAATCTGGGTTTCAGGTTCTATCCCCAGCCCTGGTCAGGGTGCATGTGGGAGACAGCTAATCAATGTGTCTCTCTCACATAGATGTTTCTCTCTCCTCTCTCTCTCCCTCTTCCCCACCTCCCCTCCACTCTCTCTCAATGGAAAAAATGTCCTTGCGTGAGGAGTAACAACAAAAAAACAAAACCAAAATCACCTGCATTTATTGAGCACTTGCGCTCTCTCACTTGAGCCCACACAGCCTGCGATGTCAATGTTGCTGTCCTCACTTTATAGACGAGGCACCTGAACGGTACATACATTCAGTTACCTGCCCACTGTCACCTGACGAGCAGAGTGGGAGATGGCGCAGACATTCTGTCTCCGGAGCAGTGTCCACAGCCTCCCTCTGAGCTGGTCTTCCCCATCCTTACCCCGTGGCTCCTGCTTCCTGGGTCCTCAGATGCAGCCACAGGGCAGCCCACACTGCTCCTTGGGCCGTTAATCACACCCCACATGGACACAACATCTGAGCCACTGAATCCTCAGCTCGCGCTTGAAGTGGTTGCTGGGACATGAACCAGGCTGACCCTTAGCTTCCACAGAACAGGGACTGAGACTTAATTTCCCTGTACCGCCCCCCAGCCCCCAAAGCTGCTGATTGATTTTATTTTCAGGAACTCCTCTGTCACCGAAATGTTTAGCCAAGACTTCCTACGTCACCCTTGGCTTTAAGGTGCCTGCGCCCAAGAACCTACAGAAATTCTTGCTTAGTTTATGGTCTCAACTACCAAACAGGTTGTAGCCCCAACATGGGCTAGTGGTTGGCCATATTAATTTAAAAAAGCAGGAAAGAGAGAGAGAGGATTGGCTGCTAAGGCACATCCCCCGCACGTTTCGCTCGCTATGGTAATGACCCTGTGTAGGAGGCATCGCCCCCACTCTACGGACGAGGAAGTGAAGCCCAGAGGAGCGAGCCTGGGACCGGCCTAGCTGGGACAGTCCTCCCTGCACTGTGTTTGGATGGCAGGCCGACTGCAGACAGGCCAGCACAGGCCAGCCTGCCTCATCCCCAGCCCCACGCTGCCCAGGGGTGGGTGAGCATTTCTACTCTCTACTTTCTGTGGGGTTAAGGAGGTCCTTTTGCAATCCCAGGATCCTCTGTGGGAAGTGGCCCGGAAGCCAGGACGCATGGAGCCAGCTCCCCCTGGAAAGGCCCAGCCGCCCCTGGGCAGGGCTCCCTGGAGGCGCCCGGGCTCCCCAGAGGCACGGGAGGTGTGTGGGGGCAGTGATGGGGGGAGCACTGCCAGGGCTGAGCACGGCTCCTCTGTCGATAAGAAAAGCAAATCACCTCTGAGTCATGGCCAGGCGCCTCGCAAGAGCAGCTGGCTGGTGCCCAGCCAGGCTGTGCCAGCACAGATGCTGCTAAGAGGGCGTCCAGGGGCGGCCGGCTCCTTGAGGCTGGACCTCGCAGTGGTGCATCCGGCCGGGGGCCAGGATATTTCTGTGCTCAAACCAGGAGAACCTTTCTTGGGTTTCCTGGGAGGAGCGGCTGCTCAAAGGCTGGGAGCCCCTCCCACGGGCCTCTAATCCTCACCCTGCCGAGGTGAGGAGCTCGACTGTCCCTTGGGCCCCTGGTGTCTCCGAGGCCCCTGGTGTCTCCGAGGCCCCTGGTGTCTCCGAGGCCCCTGGTGTCTCCGAGGTCCCTGGTGTCTCCGAGGCCCCTGGTGTCTCCGAGGCCCCTGGTGTTTCTGAGGCCCCTGGTGTCTCTGAGGCCCCTGGTGTCTCTGATGTCCCTGGCGTCTCTGAGGTCCCTGGTGTCTCCGAGGCCCCTGGTGTCTCTGATGTCCCTGGTGTCTCCGAGGCCCCTGGTGTCTCCGAGGCCCCTGGTGTCTCCGAGGCCCCTGGTGTCTCTGAGGCCCCTGGTGTCTCCGAGGCCCCTGGTGTCTCTGATGTCCTTGGTATCTCTGATGTCCCTGGTATCTCTGATGTCCCTGGCGTCTCTGAGGTCCCTGGTGTCTCTGAGGCCCCTGGTGTGTCCGAGGCCCCTGGTATGTCCGAGGCCCCTGGTGTCTCCGAGGCCCCTGGTGTCTCCGAGGCCCCTGGTGTCTCTGATGTCCCTGGCGTCTCTGAGGTCCCTGGTGTCTCTGATGTCCCTGGTATGTCCGAGGCCCCTGGTGTCTCCGAGGTCCCTGGTGTCTCCGAGGTCCCTGGTGTCTCTGATGTCCCTGGTGTCTCCGAGGCCCCTGGTGTCTACGAGGTCCCTGGTGTCTCTGAGGCCCCTGGTGTCTCCGAGGCCCCTGGTGTTTCTGAGGCCCCTGGTGTCTCTGAGGCCCCTGGTGTCTCTGATGTCCCTGGCGTCTCTGAGGTCCCTGGTGTCTCCGAGGCCCCTGGTGTCTCTGATGTCCCTGGTGTCTCCGAGGCCCTGGTGTCTCCGAGGCCCCTGGTGTCTCCGAGGCCCCTGGTGTCTCTGAGGCCCCTGGTGTCTCCGAGGCCCCTGGTGTCTCTGATGTCCTTGGTATCTCTGATGTCCCTGGTATCTCTGATGTCCCTTCTCTCTGAGGCCCCTGGTGTCTCTGAGGCCCCTGGTGTCTCCGAGGCCCCTGATATGTCCGAGGCCCCTGGTGTCTCCGAGGCCCCTGGTGTCTCCGAGGCCCCTGGTGTCTCTGATGTCCCTGGCGTCTCTGAGGTCCCTGGTGTCTCTGATGTCCCTGGTGTCTCTGAGGCCCCTGGTGTCTCTGATGTCCCTGGTGTCTCCGAGGTCCCTGGTGTCTCTGATGTCCCTGGTGTCTCCGAGGCCCCTGGTGTCTCTGATGTCCCTGGTGTCTCTGATGTCCCTGGTGTCTCCGAGGCCCCTGGTGTCTCCGAGGCCCCTGGTGTCTCCGAGGTCCCTGGTGTCTCCGAGGCCCCTGGTGTCTCTGATGTCCCTGGTGTCCCTGGTCTCCGAGGCCCCTGGTGTCCCTGATGTCCCTGGTGCCTCCGAGGCCCTGGCTCCCGAGCCCCTGGCTCCCGAGCCCCTGGCTCCCGAGCCCCTCCTGCTCCAGGACCATGTGGCTCTCAGGCTGAGCACCCAGGGCTGAGCCTGTGCCTCAGAGGCCCTCCTGACTCAGACAGCAAAAAAGTAACATGCCCCAGGGTGTGAATGAAAGACATTCCTGCAGTCACTCCTTCTTCGTGGCATCATTCCCCATCATTCCTGGAGCCTGCAGCAGGCCAGGGGGTGGAGCCCGCCCCCAGCTTACTTGTCCTGTCTCAGTTACACTTCTTTCCGTCTTAATCCCCCCCTCCAGCGTGGCCGTGGCTCTTTTTCATTCTTTTTAAAGTAGAGTCGGTATGCAATATTCGGTTGTCTTTCAGGTGTACAATATAACGTTGGGCAATGTGCTCACTCCACTAAGTCCAGTAACCACCTGTCGCTGATGCAAACGTATCGCAGTGCTATGGTCTCCATTTTCCTTGGTTACCCGCTGTCCCACCCGTTCGCCTCCCCGCTGTGCGAGCTGCCTGTCTCCTCTCCTGAAACTCGGCTTCTGAAGAGTGGCTGGCCTGGTGGCTCATTTGGAATGGATGTTCATTGGCTTTGGGTTTGAGAGTGGGTCCGGGTCACACATCATCATGGGTGAAGATGCTGGGGTGTAGGGCCACATTTCCTTGGGGTTCCTGAGCTTCCCAACAGAGCTCCCCCATTCTGCCGGATCCTAATGACCCGCCTCGGCGTTCTACACAAGGCAGAGAACCGCCGTGTTGTCAGTTTCCTTCACCGGGATGTCAAAGTGAAGAACAGAGTGAGCCAGCGGGAAGGGCCTTGGGCGGCATCTCTGCAAGCCCTGAGCTTCGAAGACCAGGGCAGAAGGGCCGAGAGGGGCGGGGAGTTCACACAGCGCCCCCACCCCCACGGTGGGTCAGTGGCCTCCCCGCCCCGGGCTGCTCAGCTCTTGAAATAGCTCATCTGGATCTTCCCTCCTGACTCTGCAGGACAGAGCATGTTTGCCCAGAGGCTTAACCCCTTAGTCCCTCTGCCTGGACACATGCCTTTCCCCGGAGAGCTACTCAAGCCATCCGCCCCCTGTGGCCCCAGAGGGCCCCTGCCCCCACTTGACAAGCCAGCCTGGTCAGGCCTGCCTCAGACCAGCCTCAGGGCTGTCCCTTCACAGCCCCTTCATGCCACAGGGCCCGGGGCGAAAGGCAAGACCCTTCTCCAAGCCAAAAGCAGTCCTCCCTCTCAGGCTGGTCCTGTCCCTGTTCCCCTGCCCAACAGCCTGAGACACACAGATGACCCCAGGGCAGGAATGGCCCTGCTATGAATTAGGCCACTCATGTCTGGAGTCCAGAGTCACAGCCCATTGGCCAGCCTGCCCCTTTGTGCGATGCAGAAGGTTCCCATTTGAAAATTGCTTCGACTCTAAGTGCCCGCCCACCCAGCTCGTCTCTGACTTGCTCTGCACGAGGAGAGGAAAAAGCCTGGCAGCAGCAGACCCCTGCGCCCCCCCCTCCCCCCCCCCTTGCTATTAAGTCTTCAGAACCGACTGGCAACATCCGGAGGTCCCTACAAGGTGCAAGGAGCTCACGCTCTGTCTGATACCTACTGGGTGGCGACCAGTCGTAGGTGGCAGCAATGGCAGCTAAAACGGGGAGGGAAAGCTTGCCAGGTGCAGGGCTGTAGGTGCGTGATCTCATTTGGCCTCTGACAATCACAGGAGATCAGTGCTCTGTTTGACAAGTGGGAATACGGATGCTCAGCAAAGTGAAGTGTCTTGCCTGAGATCACACCTCTAGGAAGAGGCAGGATTTGGACCCACAATGATCAAACCGTCTCTGACCATCGGTAATAAAGATTTTTCTAAAAAAAGGCTTGTATGCAAATATTTAGAGCAGCTTTGCTAATAGTCCAGATCTAGAAACAACCCAAGCACCCATCCCCATGGTCCCTCTCCACCCCGTTCCCGCTCCATCCCAGGCCTCACCACCCTATTGTCTGTCCATAGGTAATGCATATATTCATATAAGGTCTTTGGTTAATCTCTTTCCACTCCCTTTCCCCCTTCCCTCTGAGATTTGCCAGTCTATTCCATGTTGCCATGCCTCTGGTTCTGTTTTATTCATCAGTTTATTTTGCTCATTAGGTTTCTTGTTTGTTTATTTTGATCTTTCGATTCAATTGTTCATAGATATGTATTTATTGTTCATATTTCTTCTTCTTCTTCTTCTTCTTCTTCTTCTTCTTCTTCTTCTTCTTCTTCTTCTTCTTCTTCTTCTTTTTCTTCTCCTTCTCCTTCTTCCTCTTCCTCTTAAGGAAGACCCTTCAATATTTCATGTAATCCTGGTTTGGCGGTGATGAACTCCTTCAACTTTTCCTTGTCTGTGAAGCTCTTTGTCTGACCTTCAATTCTGAATGACAATGATAGCCTTTCTGGGTAGAGTAATCTTGGTTGTAGGTCCTTGCTAGTCATCATTTTGATTATTTATTGCCCCTCTCTTCTGGCCTGCAAAGTTTCTGTTGAGAAATCAGCTGACAGTCATATGGGTGCTTCCTTGTAGGTAACTAACTGCTTTTTTCTTGCTGCCTTTATGATTCTCTCTTTGTCTTTAACCTTTGCCATTTTAATTATGATGTGTCTTGGTGTGGGCCTCTTTGGGTTCCTCTTGTTTGAGACTCTCTGCACTTCCTGGATTTGTAAGTCTATTTCGTTCACCAGGTAGGGGAAGTTTTCTGCCATTATTTCTTCAAATAGGCTTTCAATCTCTTGCTTCTCTTCTCTTTCTGGCACCCCATGATGTGAATGCTGGTAACTTTAAGTTGTCCCAGAGGCTCCTTACACTATCTTCATATTTTTTATTCCTTTTTTTTCTTCTGGCTCTTCTAATTGGGTGTTTTTTGCTTCCTCATATTCCAAATTGTTGAGTTGATTCTTGGAATTCTCTACGCTATTGTTGAATCCCTGTAAATTATTCTTCATTTCTGTTACTGTATGCTTAATTTTTGACTGGTGTTTTTTATGTCTTTGAAGTTTTCACTAATTTCCTTGAAAATCTCACTAAATCCCTTGAAGCTCTCATTAAGAACCTTGAGCATCCTTATAACCATGGTTTTGAACTCTGTATCTGGTGGTTTGCTGGCTTCCATGTCATTGAGTTCTTTTTCTGGAGATTTCCTCTGTTCTTTCATTGTGACATGTTTCTTTGTCTCGACATTTTGGCTGCTCCCCTGTGTTTGTTTCTGTGTATTAGGTAGAGCTGCTATGTCTCCTGGAATTGGCAGAGTCCCCTGTAGGGCCCAATGGCTCAGCCTCCCCAGTCATCTGAGCTGTGCACTCTGGGTGCACCCCTGTATGGGCTGTGTGCACTGTCTTGTTGTAGTTGAGCTTTGATTGCTGTTGGTCTCACTAGGAGGAATTGACCCCCAGGCCAATTGGTTGTGAGGATCAGGTGCTGCTACAGCAGAAGAGCTGCTGTCAGGAGACACCCCTGTGGGGCAGGACTTGCTTCAGTGGGGCTTTGATACTCACTGGGTCTGCCCCTGAGTGTGTCACTCATGGATGGATGTGTAGAGTTGTCATCTGGTGTGGTCTGAAGCTGTCCAATGGGTGCACTGGCTCTGGGGCCTCCCAGGAGGTGCAAAGTCAGGCACTGCCTGGGGCCACCCATCAAGAGCTACAGAGCCATCTGCAGATGGCTGCTACTTGTATTGGGCTTGGACATGCCCCAGAGAGGCCAAGCTGTAAAGCAAGACAGGCTGCTGCTAGTGCAGGGTCTTGGGCCTCTTATTGATATGCATGGGGCATGCTGACGCCAGCTGTGGCTTGTTTAAGAGATTTTGGGAAAGTCTGAAGCCTGAACCAGGACAGGCCATTCATATGGAAAAGCTGCTGGAAACAGCTTGGGTGGGGCTGCAGATTGGATGGGGTGAGATCTCAGGGAGTCACTAGGACAGAGGGGTGAGCCAAGGTGATGGAAACTCAGATATGGCTACCAGTTAGCTCTGCTACAGGGGAGGTCCCAACACAGGAACAATGACCCCTATGAGCACCCCCAGTGCTTACCCTGATGCCAGACAATCCATTTCCTCCCCCAATGTCCCAGGTTCCTTTCAACCCACCGCCCCAGTGCTGGAGCTCAGAGGGATTGTGTCTGAGTAAGTCCATGTGCCAACCCTTTAAGAGGAACTGCTGAGATTCCTGCAGCCTCCATGTCACTCAGCCACAATCCCTGCTGATTTTACAGCATGAAGTTTTACGGGGATTCTCTTCCCAGCTCTGGAACCTGGGTGTGCGGCTGGGATCCCTTGCTCCTCATAGGTGGCCTCTGCAGCCACAATATCCCTCCTGATTAAAAAAATGCCACATGTGGGTGTCAGACCAGCCCATTCCTCCTCCGCCCCTTCTACTGGTATTGATGTGCTTTCTTCTTTACTTCTCTAATTGTAGCACTTCTATTCAGCCAGATATCAGTGATTTGAATGATGGTTATTCTGTATTTTAGTTATAATTTTGATACTGTGGGAGTCGGCAAGTACCACGTTTACCTACACCACCATCTTGGTTTTCCATGCATACAAGTCTTTATGGAGACATATGTCTTCCTCTCTTGGGCGAATACTAAGGGTGGGATTGCTGGGTCATGTGCTTGGTGTGTATTTAACCTAATGAGAAGCTGCCAAAGTATTTTTCCAAGTAGCGTTCCCACCAACAATGCGTGAGCATTCCAGTTGCCCTGCAGGCTTGCCAACACTTGGTGCTGTCAGTTTACTTCATTGTTGCCATTCCTGTGGGTAGGTAGTGGTATCTCTTTGCAGTCTTAATTTGTGTTTGGCTAATGACTAGTGTGCCTATGAGCCATTCCTATTACCTTCTTTCATGAAGTGTCTGTTCAAAACCTTGGCCCGTTTTTCTCTTGGGTTGTTGGTCTTACTGTTACTAAATTTGATGGGTGCCTTTTAAACCCAAAATATGACCTCCCAAGTGCTCTGGCTTCTGGAGGCAGCATGAAGCTGTGTCTAGGAACGCAGGCTTTAGTAGACCATCTGAGCGTGGACCTGGGGAGGGAGGGCGGGCGTGGGGAGCCATTGTAACAGGAGAGTCCGCAGCTGACTGGGAGGCAGGCCCAGGTCCTTGGGCAACTTGTTCTAATCTTAGAAGTTATGCCTCAGCTTTCTGCTGTGGCCTGAAGGACAAACATCCCAGACCTCAGGGCACAGACAGTCACTCCCACTCAGGAAGCAGAAATGGTCCCTGGTGACGGGGATTCCTCTGGGGCCTCCGGGCAGTCACCACAGCCCCCAGGACTCCGGCAGCCCTGGTGCAGGGGCTCCCCGGGTCCAGCCCACCCCTCGCACTCACAGGGGCCTTCAGTGATACCAGGTTTCTTATGGGACTGACCTGCGTTGAGAGGAGCACATGACAGGGAGCCCTAAACTGACCCTGAAGAGCAATGGAGGACGGTTTACCTGCTGGCCTCAGAGACAACCCGTCTCCATCACCCACCAGCCACACAGAGGCACTTTCCACACTCTCCTCTTTTCCCTAAAAAAAAAAATTAAAAAAAATCCTAGCCCAGCTGGGGTGGCTCGGTTGAGCATAGGCCTATGAATCAGGTCACATGTCAGGGCACATGCCCAAGTTGTGGGCTCGATCCCCAGGAGGGGGCGTGCAGGAGGCAGCCGATCAATGATTCTCTCTCATCATTGATGTTTCTATCCCTTTCACTCTCCCTTCCTCTCTGAAATCAATAAAAATATATTTTTAAATAAATTTTTAAAAGCCTAGCTGTCTGCCCCTCGGCTGCTGCGCACCGTGGTGGGAGGGGAGGGGGGAGGAGAGAAAAGCAGGGTGAGCAACCCCAGCCCAGCAGAGCGGTGGCGCACCCAGCAGGCCCTCCGGCTCCAGGCGGCCTCGCTCTCGGCCTGCGCGTAGGCTCATCCTCACTCGAGCGTCAAACCCAGGTTTGTCTGCGCTTCAATCCCAAGCAGGTGCTTCAGGGTCCACCCTGGGCCCTCTGCTCCGTCCACTCGGGGAGGACTTCCCACACCCTGGGCTTTGTGTGAAACACGTGGTGGGCCTCTTAGGAACTGGGAAGGAATGCGAGTCCTGGGGAGGCTCAGGGGTCCCAGCGAAGTCCAGGGCAAGGCGGGAACACCAAATCCTTCTCAGAACCAGGAGCACAGCCCAGGTGAGACCAGTCTCAGGACTGAGCGAGCTCCCAATACCTTAGCTCGCCAGCCTGGGGCTGGGATAGTGGGCCCTGGAACCTGGGGCCCAGGTGGGGTGTCCTGGGACCCTGGGGGTTAGAGGTCACACCTGTAGGAATTGCAAGGCGGAAATCCAGGTACAGCCTCACACAGGCTGAGCTCTGCTGCCCCGCCCTCCCGCCCCCCACACCCCCCCGGCTTCTCCTGCTATGCCAGGCAACCAGCGGCTATAGTTTCACTAGTTGTATAGCACTTTACAGTTTGCAAAGCACCTTCAGCAATCACACTCCTTAACTGGTATGCATTGCTAGGCTATCAGGGGTTGAAGTCCATTATTCCATAGATTATTCCGTTTGGCTTTCCTGTGTGACTCTGCCTAAGTTACTTGCCCTCTCTGGGCTGCAATGAGCCCAGCTGTGAGCAGGGAATACTAGTCCTCCACACAATGACCGAGAGGGGTCTGGAGAGTGGACTTGCTCGGCTCCAGCCAGCTCTGGCATCTGCAGACATTCTAAAGAAAGCCCATTCACTGGGCTTCAGGAAAGCAAACTTGGATGAACTGTAATCTTCCTTTCTTTAAGCCCTAAATGCTTCCAGAAGCCTCTCGTTCCCTCGCCTCCAAGCCCCTTGCCCAGCCCCATTCGGGACAGGGAAGTCTGGGAGGCCTTTGATCCCTGCGCGGCTCTATTTTTATCTGGAATGTGTCTCCCTGCACCGCAGCCCTGGGCGCCTCGAGCCGAGGTGAGGTGCACGGTCAGCAGGATCCGAGCAATAAATAGCAGCAGACAGAGAGACTGATCCGTGATGTGGGCAGGAAGTTAGGCAGATGCACAGACCGATGGCGGCGGTGCCAGGACCGGCTCAGCGAGTCTCACTGTCCCGCAAGCCGCCCTTGTTCCCGGACAGGATGTTTGCCTCCTGGCGCTCCTAACCTGGGAGTGCTCACAGTGCGGTCCCGGGAGCTCTGCCCCCGGGCCCTACCGCAGGCCTGGCACTCCCCACCTTCAGTGTTCTGGGGAACTCCCATGTCTTCATTGGAGGTGACTCCCTTTGTGTCGGGTTTGCTGTTCAGGCTGGGACGGGTGAACTTGAACTAGAGCAGACACAGAAGAGGACCATCTCTTCTCCAGAGCCCGCTCCCAGTCTGACGGCTGTGGCCCCCGCAGTTCCTCCCCATCTCTGAGCAAGCCTTCTTTGCAGAGCTTGGTCCCGCGTGCTTAGCATCACTGCAGGAGCTCAGGGGGGTGGCATCTGCTCCCCCACTCTGAGGCGGCACCATAGCAGGACCCCTCACATTCACTTGGGAGGGACACCCAGATCAGAAGGCGTGGAGAGGCTTTTAGCATAAAAAGAGGGCCTAGGAAGTGTGTGTGTGTGTGTGTGTGTGTATATACATCTGTGTGTGTGCATATGTGTGCATACATGTGTGTACGTGTGCATATGCATGAATGTGTATCTGTGTGTGTGCCTGTATGCACGTGTGTATGCGTGTATGTGTGTGTGTGTGGTACACAGGGAGGCAGACCTGCTGCTGGAGGGACAGCCATGAGCCAGGGAGGGGAAGATAGAGCTGGGCCAAATCCTGTGTCTGGGCAGCACTTGCCTGGAGGGAGTCTGACGTCTGTGCAATAAATGCCATCATCCTGGTCACAAAAAAGGCCTAATGTCTCTGAGACCAGCCGTTTACAAACATGATTAAAACCAGGTGGTTGTGTGACCTCACAGACGTGGGGTGGCCTTCCCAGCGCTCACTGACTCACCCGTGTCTGTGACAATTGGCCCATGGGAGTGAGCCGAGTCCAGGTGCGTCTCGGCCTCTTCAGGGGGCCTGCAGGCCACTGTTGGGGGGTGGTCACTGTAACCCAAGGACCTCCCTGGGGCAGAGCAGGGCAGGGACCAGCCTGCTTCCTCCCTCGGAAAGGAACATGGGGGGGGGGGGGAGTCTCCCAGTGAGGACTCTGTGGAGGGAGTGGCATTGCATGCAGCCCCACCGGCCTCGCCGAGGGCTCCGGGAAGGGCCCCGTCACCCGAAGTGGTGACAACCCTTCTGAAGGCCTGTCCTGCACTTTCCACAGGAAAGCATTTCATCCACGGACCCTTCAGGGGCTGCACTGCCACTGTCCTTGTCACGGCGCAGAAGGTGAAGGCCGAGCCCGCAGCCACTGAGATGGCAGCACGTGGGGCAGCGCACGGTCAGCAGGCAGGGCTCCGCCAGGCTGCTGCGCTCGCGTTGGGCGTTCATTAATTTGACGAATAGTTACTGAGCACGTCACCACCCGCACACCTGGTGAAGTGGGGGGACGAGGCCATACACACGTGAGAAGCTCAGCGGAGGGCACTGGCCACCCGTTTCATACACTTAAAGGCCCCTCTCTCCAGTGCCTGCCACCGGCACCCCTTTCCACAGCCTGCTCTGGCCAGTGCTGCCAGTGATACAACAGAGTGAAGGCCCGTCTGCCCCCCAGACCCCTGGGCACCCTCCAGGACAGGACCCGGTTTTATTTCCCTCAGCTCCCCAGAGCCATCCAGGGCCCCGCACATCTGAAATATTCACTAAATGTGGTGGCTTAAGTGTTGTTGTTTTCATCTTTGCATGTGGGAGCCAATTGCAAAATGCAGTTCAAAGATCTCATTGTCACCACCTCTGGCTGTGGCCACAGAACAGGTGCCGGCATGGCCCTGACACGGCCCCAGCGTGGATGCTGAGCTGAGCCAGTGCCCGGCTCCCATTAACTGCCGCTTCCCCTGTTTTGCCAGGAAAGACCCGCAGAGACCAATGCCAACGTGGACAGCTCGGCGTCCCCCTCGGTGGCCCAGCTGGCCGGGCGGTTTCGGGAGCAGGCAGCGGCGGCGAAGGAGGTGAGTCCGGCAGCTCGCAGCCCTGCTCTGGGAGGGGGCTGGCGGAAGGGGAAGTCTGGGTCAGGCGCAGAAGAAAGGGAGGGAGGGAGGAAGCGTGGTAATTACCAAATTAGGAAGAGAAGCCTCAGAGGGTCCCCTGCATGTGAGGAATGTCATGGCCACTGCTGGGCCAGGCAGGCTCTCCCAGCAGCAGCGGGGCCTCCACTCAGGGCGGGGGGAGCAGGGCCAGAGCCACCCGCTGGCCAGCAGAGGTGGGGTCTGGGTCCCAGGCCGCCTCCATCACCCGCTGATAGAGACCTCGTCGTGCCCGGCTGTGCCAGGCCTAGGCTGGCTCAGAATAAAGACCTCCCCGCTGGCTCCTGCCTGGAGCTTAGGAATCCCAGCTAGGAAGCAGGAAACCAGGGTCAGGAAAGGTAAGGGACCCCGTGGCCAATGGGTTCTAGAAGAATCCTGCTGCAGAGGACAGTGTGAAAAAGTGTTGTCGGGTGGAGATTCAGACTAGGTTTCCAGAGCGCCCACCCGGTCTCACGGTCTCACGTGAGGGCTGGAAGTGGGGAGGGGCAGCCGAGCGGGGAGGTTCGCAGGGCCCCTTGGGGCCAGCGAGAGCGCACTCGTCAGGCTGTTTCAGGCGCATTTATTTTGCGCTTTTATTCTCTGGTCTGAAAAAGCCGTCCATCATTTCTAGACACATGGGAATGGCATAAAGGGCCAGGAAGGTGGCATTGGTCAGAGGTGCTGGCGGTGCCTGGGGCTGGACGTGGGTGTGGTTTTGAGACATTTCAGGCCAGTGGCTGCAGTAGGCGAGTCCCGCAGCCTGGAGGGAACAGGAGCCAGGGCTGACTGTGTGTGGGTGGCGGGGACGCGGAATTCACTGATCCAGCTAATGCCACTCTCAAGGACACACCACCCCTGCCTCCATCCTTTCCTCCTCCCTAACATCCCTAAAACCACCTCCACGTCCTTCCTCCTCCTCCCTGTTGCCTGACTTGCTCTTTCTCTGTGTGTCTGTCCATCACTCTCCCGCCCTCCAGATGCCAGCCAGTAAGCCTGCCAGGAGGAAACCACCCTGCTCCCTCCCCCTGTTCCCCCCCAAGGTAGAGCTGGGCCAGAACGGAGAGGAGGTAAGTGCTGGGAGACGCTGGGTATGTTTTCTTCCTCCTTCTCATAGGAAGGGTGGCAAAATCATCATGCTTAGACACCTGTGCAGGGCAAGGTCCCCACTGTAGACTCAGGGATGAACTTCCTGCATCCTTGTCTGACAATGAGGCTTGGTCCATGCCCCCCAGCTGAGCCTCATTTGTGATTGGTCAGGGGAAGGGATGCTGTTTTTCAAGCCTGGGAATTTCAGCAGAGAGAACAGGCCCTGTGGTTTCACCCCACCCCCACCCCCATCCAAGGGCGCTGAGAGTCATGCTTGCCATCAGGTCTGACCTACACGGTCTCCCATGCAGAGACACACCTGGAGGGAGGGCTGTGCTTACCCTCAGGCAGAACGGCACCGTGGGAACCACGACAGGCCACTGCTCTGGATCATGAAGCAACCCAGAGCGCACAGGAGGCTCACTGCCCTCAGAGAGAAATCGCCCACGTTACCAACACAGGCAAGGCCTGGTGTCATAGGTCACGCCAGCGACGGAGGCCCAGGCAGGAAGGCAGGACCCAGTCGGCCCTCGGTTCCTAGTGTGCAGTGCAGAGAGGGTCTCCCACCTCTCTCATCCCTGCCTCTCCCTGTGCCTGCGCAGGCCTGAGGCCATAGGGTTACCCCCCTCGGTAAGGCACAGCCAAAGGGTGTCTTAATGTGGCCACAGACCCTGCCTTGTCTGCCCAGAGAAGGGCTGAAAACACTCCCATCTGATTGATCAGGTCCCTAACTTCTAGACATCACCAGAATGTCCAGTATGGACATAGAAACATCCATATTGAGGGTGGACCCTGGCTTTTCTCCACACCACCTCCCCTCTCCCCCGCCCCACCGCCTTCCCCAACCGCTTGCCTGAAGCTGCTTAAGTGGTAAAGGAAATGCTGCCCCCTGCTGCCGTTCGCAGGAACTGCATTAGTGGCAGATGTATTCCTAGAGTGGTCTTTCAAGGGCACTTGCCTCCTGCATTAGTGGCTTTTAGAATCCTGCTTTGCAGTTCAATTCAAATCAACAAGGATTTCGTGGATCCTGAGCTGGGTTCCCAGGGCTGTGCTATGGCAAAGGGGCCAGGTTTATTAAATTTCCAGTCTCTTCAGAAGGTAGTGGTCAGCTGGGGAGGAGAAGGGTTCCTAGTACTATGTAAGGGTAGCTTTGTCAGCAGCATCGTAGCTGCCGTTTCTATCACAGCATCTTCAGAAACACTGGCTCCTGGGAAATGTCACCTTAAAGCACAGAGATTAAGGACAACACAGCCTGGACTGGAAGCTCTTGTACTCACCATGGACACGAGTTCCTTTAAAGACCGCTCTAGGAACACATCTGGGTGTGAAGTCACGGGGCCCGGGGCACCCTGGAGCTGGACAGCGGAGCCTTTAGACTCACTGACTCCACCTGCTGTTGGGCCCTGGCCGAGGAGGCTGAGGCGGGCAGCCCCTGCTCCTGTCCCGCCAGTGACTGTCCCTCGCAGCCCCTCCCCTGAATGCTGGGCCTTACCAAGGTCCCAGGAACTCAGAGTCCGTCTCCTCCTTCCTTCGCTGAAATACAGCCATCTCACTCAGAACATTCTAGGAGCTGGTGTTATTCTTCCTATGATGCAGGAACATTAGAACATGGGGGTGAGACTAGGTGTTGGGCCCCCTATATCTGCCTCGGCCTCTGTCCAACATGAAGTGTTTCCTCCTCCTCCTCCTTCCTTCATTTTTCTTCTTCATCATCATCGCCGTCATTCCTACGTGTGAGGATGAATATATCTGTGGAACCAGACTCAGTGGTAGGGGTTTTGCACAAAACAGAAAGGAGTTCATCCTTTTGGATAACATCAAATCAAAGCAAGATAAGATTTCTACCTCCTTTCATCACAAAAATATCTTCACCTAAAGAGTGCAACTTCATGCAACCAGCATAAGGCCTGGAACTTGGTACATGTTTCATAAATGTCTGTTCACCAAAATGAATATTCAGTGCTTTGGAAAATAATAATTTTTTGTGGAATTTTCCAGAATACCACTAGTTCAAGGGGGGAATTTCCAAAATACCTCTGTCAGGTTTCATTCCTGGTCTGTGGTTTCTTGTTTTGTTTGTGACAAATGGAATGGGTCATTTTGTCCTTTCTCTTTGAAATTCCCTCCGAGTGTTGTTGACGGTCATGAAGTACAGAGAAGTCCCCTCTTAGACACCGTCTGTTCCCTCAAAATGAGCATGAGATCATCTTGCTGGTACAGGAGACCTCCTGTATTTTGGACGTCTGTCCTGCCTGCTCTGATCCTGCTAGGGGAGAGATGGGGTGGGGGAAGTCCGCCTCACTCAGGCCCTGGGGAGGAATGTGAGCCTCCAAAGCTGAGTGAAGGCAACGCGTCCTCCTCCTCCACCCGTGGCTTCTGGGCTCCCAGAACCCCGCCTCCTTCCACCCTACTCATTCCGTTGTTCTGGTCTGTTTGCTCTGCAGAAATCACCACCCAACACAAGCCACCTCCCCAAGGTGAAGGTGAAGAGCTCACCTCTGATCGAGAAGCTTCAGGTGAGTGCAGCACGGTTGCCCGTCGCAACCTCTTCCCCAGCCCCACCTCTTCCCCAACATCTGCATGTCCCTGTGTCACCTGGAGAGCTGACCTCTGGCCACCAGCCAGTGACCACACTGCCCTGAAGGACGGGGGCTCCACCTGGAGCCAAAGGGCCAAAATAAGGTCCCTGTCCAGCATGCGCTCAGGTGCTGACACCTAGCAGTGGCGATGGGTAATGGAGCGCCGCAGGAGTCCTCCGGGAAAAGGGCATCACCGTGCAGGAAACACCCGGGAACCTCAGGCCCTCTCCCCCCCAAGGCCTGAGGCAGCCACCAGCCATGCCAGCCTAACAGGCTGAAATGCGGCTGCTGGCCCTGGGGCGGCCCGACCCCTCCACCCATCAGTGCGCCCAGAGCCGAGCAGACTTCCCTGGGAGGTAGATGAAGCATACATCGGGGCAGTGGATCTCACGTCTTGTTGGGAGACCAGATTTTCCCATGCGATGCAGCAAAAGGCGTGCAGGAGGGTAAATGCCAGAGATCTCCATTGTAACTGCCTGGGTCCTCCCGCCCAGACTAGGGTTCCTCCACCATGGCATTGGCTGGGCTGGATCATTGTCCTGCCGGGCGGGGCTGCCTTGTGCATTGAAAGATGTTCGGCAGTGTCCCTGGCCCCTTCCCACAAGATGCCAGTAGCACTTTCCCGCGAGTGGTGACAGCAAAAAATGTCTCCAGACATTGCCAATTATCTCCTGGGCACAAAATCGCCCACCCCCACCCCAGGTGCCACCACCACTCTAGAATTCTGCAGCTATGCAAGGCCAGGTAACCAATGGGCTAGAGCAGAAACTCACCTTCTCCCGCCCCGATTTGAAATGTCTCATCTCCTCTCAACAGGCCAACCTAGCCTTCGATCCCACCGCCCTGCTGCCTGGGGCCTCACCCAAGAGCCCTGGACTCAAGGCCATGGTGTCACCATTTCACAGCCCGCCTTCCACTCCCAGCAGTCCTGGCGTGCGGTCTCGGGCCAGCGAGCCAGAGGAGGTGCCCATCAGCTTCGACCAGCCTCCGGAGGGCAGCCACCTGCCCTGTTACAACAAGGTACTGTCTGGGTCCAGAATCCGTGGTCCGTCTGTGGAAACGTGGGCATTGGACGTTCCTGACCCAGTTCCACCCTGTGGTTGTTGCGGAGAGAGGAGGACACATTGGAGTTGTGGTCAGGACTGCTTATTAACAGGAGGAAACATCCCTGGGCCAGCCAGGGTCAGCCCTCTCCCTGCCTGCCTGTCTCCTCCCCCCTGTAACTGTCACCAGAAAGGCAGGCTTAGGGGTGGCGAGCACTATCCTTGGTGGCAGGAGGGTGGGAACTTGGGACTGAGCCCACCTGCACAGAGTTATGTCAAAGCTGGTCAATGACTCATGCAAAAGGCTGGGCAGCGTCGCTAGGATGCGAAAACACCCTGCTCTGGCCTGGTGTGACTACTCCTAAGTGCCCAGTATGGGTTTAAAGCATTGTTCCTGCAGTAAGAGTTCTTGCCCCAGTTAAAGACCATCCAGATTGGTCCCTCTGCCAAAAGCTGTGAGGCTGGGCTGGTTTCCATAGATGCTGCCCCACACTCTGTGCTCTCTTTCACTGGGTCCCTGGCCCTACCAAGAGGTGGGAAGTTTCAGAGATACAGTGCAAGCAGTTGCCCAACAAATGTGGGGCAGAGCCAGGCAGGGGCTAATGCCAGGGAATGGCATTGGGTGTGACTTTGGAACTATGGATGGAGGGAGTGGCACCTTCTGGGCCATTCCAGAAAACCTATCTGGGGAAAAAAGGTCACATGTGCAGAAACAGGTGGGGCCCAAGGAAGCAAACTGGTGTGTAGAGGTGATGGGTGGGCTTGAGCCTGCTGGCTGGGAGTCAGGAGATCCTGCAGCCCAGGGTGACAGGAAGAGGGGCCCAGGGGACAGCCTTGTCGCTCACAGGTGTCGGTAGGGAGTAGGGGCAGGGAGGGAGGTGCTGGCACCTGGTCATATATCAGACTTCAGTGTTCTTATGGCAGCAAGGGAACAGGAGAGACTAGTTCTGAGACCTCCTGGCCATGAGGGCTGGGTCCTGATCCCCTGCAGGGCTGGCCTCCTGTGGTCTCAGGACAGGCCTGGGAAGGCTTCTAAACCACAGTATTCATTCCAAACCCTGAGATGGAATTAGGATTGACCACTACCAATAATGAAAGTCAGTAGGAAAATAAACTTAATGAAAATAAGGTTCAATTGACATCATTGAACCTGACTTCATGCATCCCTTGGGTGAAGTCAGGCATAAACATTTCCAGGGAACTTCTTTTTTTATTTTTTATATATTTTATTGATTTTTTACAGAGAGGAAGGGATAGGGATAGAGAGTTAGAAACATCGATGAGAGAGAAACATCCATCAGCTGCCTCCTGCACACCCCCTACTGGGGATGTTCCTGAAACCAAGGTACATGCCTTTGACCGGAATCGAACCTGGGACCCTTCAGTCCACAGACCGACGCTCTATCCACTGAGCCAAACTGGTTAGGGCTCCAGGGAACTTCTGTCAAAGTCTGGAGGGCCTTGATGACTCCTGACTCAAGTCCACATGCTTCCCAGGGAGGAAAGGACCTGCACCCCGCTCTGCTGGGTGCTCCCGAGACTCAGCTTCTGGTCACGGTGAGCCTGATGCCCAGAAAGAAAAGACCTGGCAGCTCATCTCTCCCAGGGTCACCCAGCCTTGTGTGGACAGGAAGGGTCAAGCTGGGGTAAGGGAGGAAGCTGGTCACCAGCTGCCCAGCTCTGCCCCACTGAGGTTGCTGTGCCAGGGCTGGGCCACCAGCCCCAACCTTCTTCTATATTGGATTTACCTTTGTCAAAGTATAATTTTCAAAATATTAAAACATGTCTCATACAAAACAGGTATCAATTTTATCCTTAATTTATAAAGAAACCTGCAAGATAGTGAAGCTCATCCTAAGAACATTAGAAGAGGGATAGGACCAAGATGGCAGCGTAGGTAAACGTGGTACTCACCGGCTCCCACAACCACATCAAAATCACAACTAAAATACAAAACAACCATCATTTAGAATCACCTGAAATCTGGCTGAATGGAAGTCCTACAACTAGAGAACTAAAGAAGAAAGCATATTGAGACTGGTGGGAGGGGCAGAGGCATGAGACAGGCTGGTCTGACACCCATCTGTGGACCCAGGCAGTGGCTGACTTTGCACCTCCTGGGAGGCCCAGAGCCAGTCCACCTAGTGGACAGCTTCAGACCACACCAGATTACAACTCAACATATCCGTACACTCAGGGGCAGACTCAGTGAGCACCCAAGCCCCACTGAAGCAAGTCCTGCTCCACAGGGGTGTCTCCTGCACAGCAGCTCTTCCGCTGTAGTTGTAGCTGGTCCTCACAATTGGCCTGGGGGTGAATTCCTCCCAGTGACACCAACAGCAATCAAGGTTCAACTGCAACAAGACAGTGCACACAGCCCATACAGGGGTCATCTAGAGTGTGCAGGTCAGGTGACTGGGGAGGCTGAGCCACTGGGCCCTACCGGACACCTACTACACAAGGCCACTTTACCAATTCCAGGAGACATAGCAGTTCTATCTAATACTTAGAAACAAGCATAGAGAAGCAGCCAAAATGCGGAGACAAAAAACCATGTCACAAATGAAAGAACAGAAGAAATCTCTGGAAAAAGAACTCAATGGCATGGAAGCAAGCAAACCACCAGATGCAGAGTTCAAAACCATGGTTATAAGGAGGCTCAAGGCTCTCAATGAGAGCTTCAAGGGATTTAGTGAGATTTTCAAGGATTTTAGAGAAAACATCAAAGACATGAGAAAAGGACCAGTCAGGAATGAAGCCTACACTAACAGAAATGAAGAAAAATTTACAGGGAATCAATGGTAGAGTAGAGGATGCTGATAATCAAATCAACAATTTGGAATATGAGGAAGCAAAAAACACCCAATCACAAGAGCCAAAAAAAAAAAAAAAAGGAATAAAAAATATGTAGATAGTGTAAGGAGCCTCTGGGACAACTTAAAGTTACCAGCATTCACATCATGGGGGTGCCAGAAGGAGAAGAGAGAAAGCAGGAGATTAAAAACCCATTTAAAGAAATAATGACAGAAAACTTCTCCTATCTGGTGAAAGAAATAGACTTACAAGTCCAGGAAGTTCAGAGAGTCCCAAACAAGAGGAACCCAAAGAGGCCCACACCAAGACACATCATAATTAAAATGGCAAAGGTTAAAGACAAAGAGAGAATCATAAAGACAGCAAGAGAAAAGCAGTTAGTTACCTACAAGGGAGCGCCCATACTGTCAGCTGATTTCTCAACAGAAACTCTGCAGGCCAGAAGGGAGTGATGAATAGCAAGGACCTACAACCAAGATTACTCTAGCCAGCAAAGCTGTCATTTAGATTGAAGGTCAGATAAAGAGCTTCCCAGACAAGGAAAGCTAAAGGAGTTCATCACCACCAAACCAGTATTACATGAAATGTTGAAGAATATTCTAGAAGAAGAAGAAGAAGAAGAAGAAGAAGAAGAAGAAGAAGAAGAAGAAGAAGGAGAAGAAGAAGAAGAAGGAGAAGAAGAAGGGAAATATGAACGATAAAATGGAAATAAATACATATCTATGAACAATTGAATCTAAAAATAAAAATAAATGAAAAAGGAATCTAATGAACAAAATAAACTGATGAATAAAATAGAACCAGAGGCATGGAAACATGGAACAGACTGACAAATCTCAGAGGGAATGAAGGGGGAGGGGGCAAAAGGGGGGAGAGATTAACCATAGGACCTACATGCATATATGGATTACCTAAGGACACAGCCAATAGGGTGGTGAAGGCCTAGGGCAGGGTGGCAACCGGGTGGAGGGGCCAATGGGGGATAAAAGGAGGACATTTGTAATACTCTCAACAATAAAGATTTTTAAAAAAAGAACATTCAAAGAACTGGTTATTTAGAGGCAACTGAAAAAACAAAGGCTAGAATAAAATGGCTAAATTAGACACCAAACCGATGACTGTTTACAGGGCAATAAAATCATGTTACATTTTTTTTTACTGGATGGTTAGGCAGCACCTTCATGAGAGGTTGCGTGGAATTTCACAGTCCCCGGCGCTGGCCTAAGGAGAGGCAAGCTGGTCCGTTCTCCGGGAAAGCAGCGGTCCCTGGGCCGGCCGTGAGGCAGGAGGCTGGCATTGAAGGAACCTGAGTTTTCTTCTTGGCCTTTTGACAGGTTTGGGGTAATTTTCCTTTGTATCTTCTTCCAGGTGCGCACGAGGGGCTCCATAAAGAGGCGCCCTCCGTCGCGGCGGTTCCGGAAGTCTCAGTCGGAATTTGGGGAGCTGGGAGATTTCAGGGCCCCAGAGTCGTCCCAGGAGAATGGTGCCCAGGAAGAAGCCGGGGACGAGGTGTTCCTGTCCAAGAACAAGGCCCCAGGCTCCCCTCAGCCCAGCGAGGAGGCAGGAAGGGACGGGAGCAGGACCCTGGGGTCCCACGAGAGGCCCCCTCTGAGGAGGATGGACAAGCAGGAGGGGGAGGCCCCAGCCCCCGAGAAGGCCACCCCAGAGCAGCTGCCTGAGAAGGCCGCCCCGGGTGCCCAGGAGGAGGCTGCCCCACCACCCCAGGGCCCCAGCACAGAGGCCCCCGGCGCAGAGGTGGAGAGTGGGTGCGGGAGCCCCACGGAGGCAAGGCTGGCCACAGAGCAGAGGGAGGAGGCTGCAGAGCAGAGGGAGGAGGCTGCAGAGCAGAGGGAGGAGGCCACAGTGGCGAAGGCGGAGAGGGCCAGTGAAGCAGGGGAGCCTGCACAGCAGAGCCTGGACACGCAGCAGCTGGAAGAGGGGGCTGGGGGGCAGGAGAGCCCCCGAAGTCCCCCTGAAGGCATGGAGGGCAGCCTCACCCCTGCAGAGGGGAGTGACAAGGGAAAGCAAGAGGAGGGGGCCGTCCTGGAGCCAGGCTGCCACCCCAGGACCGGCAGCAAGGTCCCTGAGAAGGAGGTAGGTGGCTCTGCTAGTGAATCCTCCCAATAGGAGGGACTCCGGACTCCGCTGTCCTGGGCCCTCGCCCCCCCTACCATTTCCTGGATGTTTCACAGGACACCTGTGGGCTGCGCCTGTGCGCTGCAAGTGAGGGGTTAGACTAAGAGTGTCCAATGTGGTGGTTCTTCTGTTTCCCACTCCTCACTAGCTCACCCCTTTCTGCCTGCAAACATACCGAGTCTCCCTAACTGCCAGGGTTCTTGTCCCAGCATTAAGAAGGGTTCAGCAATCTGGAGAAAGGCTGTGCGTAGATTAAGAGTCCAAAGATGAAAGATAATTTTGAAAGGCATTGGGGGTCAGAGGAGCTTCAGCTAAAGGAGCTAAAGGATCTCCTTGTCTCAGGACCCTTGCTTTTTATTAACACAATTTGTCCTAAGGCACGGTGGAGACATAAACTTCAAAGGGTAGGGCTTACAGAGGCATTGTCAGATTGGGGAATAGCCTACAGCTGTTCAGGTGTTTGGCCAACAGGAGGCAATAACATGTAGATTAAGATGCCCTGAGCTGTCTGGCAGCAAACAATCATCCTATTCAGGTTTGGGGGAAGTGCCTTTTCAGCCGTTCCAACAGGTAATTACATATGTGACTCAGCCCTTGTTGAGCCCCCAAGTTTCATCAACCTTTTAATAAAACTCTTCTAATGATGACATGCTGGAACTGGCTGCCGGCACCTAACCCTGAAGAAAAGCCCCTCAACTCTGCCCTCACCACATCCCCGTGCCCTCTGTCCCTCTTGTTTCCCCGGAGACCTTGCTCTGACCGCTGGCTTTACAGCTCACCAATGCCCTCCCAGCCACCAAAGACTAACGGCCTCTTGGTTCTTGTCACCCTCACCTCTGCCATCTGCCCTGAAACCCCTCCTGCCTGTCCAGCGAGGCTGCCCGGCCCCTCCCCACTCTGTCGTGGGAAAGAGTCCCCGCCTACTGAGCTTGGCCACGTGCTGACCCCCGGCGTCTCCTCTGGCTCCCACTGCCAGGCGGCAGCCCTGAATGACTGCGGGGCCTGGGCCTCACCACCACCTGCTGGCGACTTCCAATGGCTCAGCACCGGCCTGGCTCGCGCAGGGGCCTGACCACGCACACAGACTTCTCACAGGGCCCTCCAGTCCCCCGCTCCCAGCGCTCCCAGAGCCAAACTTATCTACCACTCAACAGACTTTCTATGCATATTCAGCTGAAACCCAGCCCCCTTTGCCAGCCTTCCCTGTTTCTGCTGCTGAAGTACTGACTCCTTTCTCTGTCACCCTCCTCCCACCCGCCGCCCCGCCCCGTCCAGAGGCAATCAGTCCACGGGTCTTACTAAGTCCCCCATTGAGGGCCTTTGGTCTCTCCTCCTCACCACTGCCCGGACCCCATGTTATCCATCCCTCCTCATCTGCACAGTCACAGTGCTCCTCAGAGTCCTGGTCTCCAAGTCCACCCAGTGCGCCAGCCCCTCATTCACCTTCCGAAGGCCAGCTCGATGCCTGCTCTCCTACCCACACCTCCCTGTCCTTTGGGTAACTGAGTTCATGTTTCTCTGCAAGCTGACCTTTGCTGGCGTCCCCCACGACAGGGCCCAGGCCTCCATCCTTCCCCACCTTCCATTCCACAGCAGGCAATGGCCATCTCACCAGCTCCTGCCGGCCCTGCCCCAGAACCCCCTGCACACCAGCCCAGATGCTCTGGGCAGCGTGGGCCACCTGGAGCCCACCCACCGCCTCTGGGTCTCCACAGGCACCCCCTGGTTGCCCGGGACAAACACCCCCAGCTCCTCACACACCTTCCACTCAGTGCGGTCCATGAGGATGGCCCACGCCACATACACCTTGCACTGTGGATCCGTCCATAAGTCTCTCAGCTTCTCAGCTGGAAACCTGATGGTGATGAGGCCCAAGCGGCTCCTAACACATGGGGAGCTGACAGCGCTGTTCCCATGAGCTCTCAATCAATAGCTGGCTACCTGGCCTTCCCTCCAGGGTCAGTCTTTTCGTTTCAGTTCTTTCTGTTAGTTTCCATCTTTGTGCTGACAAAGACTTCTGAGCAGTGTTTCAGGACGGTGAACTTGAGTGGGGATGTGCGAGTGGGTAAGAAGTAGGGCAGGGAGGATGTGGGAAGCCAGGCATCAAAGAAGAGGCAGCATCACCTCAATGTTGAGGGCTTAAGCTCTGGTCCCTGGGTTTAAATCCTGACTCCACCGCTTGCCAGCTGTGTGACCTAAGGGAAGTCACCTGACCTCTCTGTGCCTTAATTGCCCCATCTATGAAACAGAGCTAATAGAAGTATCTGAGTCATATTGCTTTTGTGAAGAATAACTGAGTTGACACATGTAAAAGACGCATCAGGCACGTAGCATTATTATTACTATTACTACTACGGTTGCTATTGTTGTCTGACCTGGCATCCCTGAGGAGATGGCTGGTGTCAGGATTTCCCACTCTCCTCCCAATTCATTCTTTCCCCCTCTGTTCACAGGACAACACCTCTGTCCAGGACACGAGGATGTAAAGAGAAAGCGCCTGTGCCGGGTGACGAGGGGGCTAGACGGCTCCTCAGAAGTAGCAGCCGCAATGGCAGCAGCGAATGAAGACGCCAGAGCGGACTACGGGCAGGAGTCCACCTGAAGACACGGATTGTGCTTCCTGGTCTCCACCCTGCCCGGCAGAGACTGGGTCTGAGGGCAGCGGGTTTTATCAGCTTGAGTTTGTGTTATTTGATGGACTTGGTTTTAAAAACAAAACAAAACACTTATTTAAAACAACTTGCTAGAGTGACTACTCCCTGGGGCTACTGGTCAACCCCTGGATCCAGACACTGTCCATGCGCACCCACCCCTGCACTGACCTCCGGACGGACTCTGACTGAGCTGATCGGATTGTGTGTCAAGTGCTAGCCTTTTACTGCCCTAAAGTTTTTACCTGCTCGAATGTGAGTAAAACCCAATTTCAGGTGGCCAGAAACAAAAAAGAAAATAGTACTGCTGAGAATGTGAATCCTGTGACAAAAAGACCTTAAATTGTGTCAAGACCCTAAGACAGCCTTTCGCAGGGCCCAGATGTGAACTAGCCAGTCAACTCTTAAAACGCCAGGTCCTAGCTGGTTTGGCTCAGTAGGCAGAGCGTTGGCCTGTGCACTAAAGGGTCCCGGCTTTGATTCCAGGCCAAGGCACATGCCTGGGTTGCAGACTCCACCCTCAGTGGGGGGCATGCAGGAGGCAGCCAATCCATGACTCTCTCTCATCATTGATGTTTCTATCTCTCTCTCCCTCTCCCTTCCTCTCTGAAATCAACAAATATACATATTAAAAAAATAAAACCACTGAGCTAGGAGAGATAATCATAGAAACATAAAAAAAAAACAATGCATCTGTGTGGGCAGCAGCCCCTTGGTTTCCTAGGTGCCGGGCTCAGTCACCAGTCACCCCTTCTGCAGGGCGGAGGAGACGGCAGGGAGCAGATCCCGTGGACAGGTCTCCGTGGACAGGCCGAGCCAGTAGGTCTCTGGGCTCTGCTGTAGCTCTCCATCCTGAGAGCAGACCAGTGCGGACCATGCCTCGCCGCTGATTCATCCAGGGAGGCCTTGAGCCGTTCCTGGGAGGTGCTTTGAGCGCTGGGATGTGCAAACCACTTAATAAAAACGCCCTCCCCCGCTTCCCTGGGAAGCTGTCCTCCAGGGAAGCCCAGCTTGGCGGCCGCCTCGGAGGACTGGCGGGTCTTCAGTCCATTCTCACTTAGCTCTGGCTGTGTGCTCTGTGGAGAGCACAGGAGGCTTTGCAAGGCCGGGGCCTGACTCCCCACTCCTTGGCTCATAGCCTCTCCCCCATAATGCACTCCTGCTGAAAGATGTTAATCCAAATAGATGTTTCATCTTTAGGCTTGGGCCTTATGAGTTCAGTGACTTAGCAGCTGAACCTGCTATTTCTCTGGAGCTCTGTGAGACCACACACTCTCCTCCAACTTCAAAAATCATCTCCCAGGTGAAGAGGCCTTATCTCAACGCTGGTACCTCAACTTTCATCCCATTCTCAGTTCTCCGACCTGCAGGATAGTGTTAATATTTGGGATATTTTTTTCAAAACTTTAAAAATATAATGCATTTTCTAAAACAGGTAATGTAGTAAGGACTGGTGCTGTAATAGGCTTTGTATTTTAGCAGAGTTCTGGAGCCATGGAGTGTCTATGAAATATCTCTGTCTCTCTATCTGTCACCCACCATCTGCAGAGATGTATCCCCCCTAAACAATACATGGTTTTATTTATACATGTCTTTGGGTCATTTGTACACTCACACACAGAGCCAGGTAAGAATTCTGTGAATGGCCCTAGCAGGTTTGGCTCAGTGGCTAGAGCATCGGCCTGTGGACTTAAGGGTCCCAGGTTTGATTCTGGTCAAGGGCACATGCCCAGGTTGCGGGCTCCATCCCCACCCAGTAGGGGCATGAAGGGGGCAGTCAATCAATGATTCTCTCACATCATTGATGTTTCTATCTCTCTTTCCCTCTCCATTCCTCTCTGAAATCAATAAAAAAAATATATATTTTTCAAAAAGAGTCTTGTGAATGTGTGCCTGGTTGTGAGTGTGTGTGACCAAAAGAAAAGGAGGGGAACAGAAAGTGTGGGGTGTGGGTGTGAAAATAAAACTCCATTTTTCTTCTGGGTCTGTCCCTTATAGTAGCAGGTGAGAAAGGAGCAATAACAATGGACAAGAACGTGGCGGTGAAGGAGCGTGTGTCAAAATACCTTCCCACCTCCCCGTTCCCTGTTAGTTATAGTATTTGATCTATTCTGGGGGTAAAGGAGGCCCCCTCCCAGGGTTGTATGTGATGGGGATTCACCAGGGGATTCACCTGGCTGCTTGCCGCTCTCCTTTCCCGAAAGGTGTCGCGGTTGCATGGTTGATCCGGGAATTTCATGGCTGGGCATGAAAGAGATCCGTTGTGTCTGAGGTGGCAACCAGGAAGACAGTTTCATTCAGACTTTTTCTTTTTTAAAATATATTTTTTTATTGATTTCAGAGAGGAAGGGAGAGGGAGAGAGAGATAGAAACATCAATGAGGAGAGAAAATCATTGATTGGCTGCCTCCTGCACGCCCCCTATTGGGGATGGGGCCTGCAGGCAGGCTTGGCTCCTGCCCTGACCAGGAATGGAACTGGTGACCTCCTGGTTCATGGGTCCATGCTCAACCACTGAGCCACACCCGCCGGGCTCATTCAGACTTTCTTCATCACAGGACGCAGAGGGAGCCTTGGAATTGGGCTCGGATGGCCCTGGGTGCTCCCGTGAGTAATGAATGACTCTGCCCCTTCACGCTGTCATTTTACATAAAACTTTGAGAAAGTTTCTTTGACTTAGACAAACCTCTCATGTCCGTTATGTCACTAACTGCTTCTGTTTTAAAGAAAACGTGAACTGAATAGCTCTTTAACCAGCATTCAGAGACAAAATTCTACAATGATTACATGGTTGCTATTGAAAGATGGGTATTACCAAGAGACAGGCACTCCTTCCATTTCAAGAAAACTCCAGGACGTCCAACACTAGTCACTGCTGTTGGGCTGTCTAAGGAGCCCTGTGTGCCCAGTGGTGCCAGGCACTGCCCCTCAGGAGGGACCGCCCGCTCACTGCAGCCTCTGCCAGAAGTCAGAGCAGGAAGGCACAGAAGGCCCCGCCCTGCGTTGCCTCACCCTCTGCCTCCTTTCATTCCACCAACACAAGGAGACGCATAGTTGTAAGAACTCTCTTTTCTTTGTGATTTAAAAATGTTTGGTGCCAGGTGGGTACTAGACTTACAGGGGGATCACTTCATAAGGTCTATAAATGTCTAACCATTATGTTGTACACCTAAGACATATAATACTGTATGTCACCTATAATTGAAAAATTAAAAAAAATAATAAAGGCCAATTATCTTAATTTTTCTCATTATAAAAGCCTTTATTTTAGAAAATTTGTGGAGGAAAATAATATTTTAAGTGAATAAACATCCTATCTAATAAAAGAGTAATATGCAGATTGACCATCACTCCAACACACAATATGTCTGCCCCCATGTGGTCAAAGATCCTGCCCCCATATGGACACAAGATGGCCACTACAAGATGGCCAGCAGGAGAGGGCAGTTGGGAGGCACCCGGCCTGCAAGGGAGGGCAGTTGTGAGGGAGCAGGCCTGCAAGGGGGGGCAGTTGAGAGGGACCAGGCTTGCAAGGGAGGGCAGTTGGAGGTGATCAACCCTGCAGGAGAAGGCAGTTAGGGGTGACCAGGCCGGCAGAGGAGGGAAGTTGGGGGCAAACAGGCTGGCAGGGGAGCAGTTAAGCATCAACCAGGCTGGCAGCAGAGTGGTTAGGGGGTGATCAGGCTGGCAGGCAGAAGCGGTTAGGGGCAATCAGGAAGGCAGGCAGGCAAGCAGTTGGGAGCCAGCAGTCCTGGATTGTGAGAGGGATGTCAGACTGCCCGTTTAGGCCCGATCCTGGGGCCTAAACGGGCAGTCGGACATCCCTCCAGGAGTCCTAGATTGGAGAGGGTACAGGCTGGGCTGAGGGACAACTGTGCTCCATGCATGAATTTCGTGCACCGGGCTTCTAGTTTATTCATAATTCCAGTACCCAGAGATAACAATATTTTATGGATTTTCCTCTAGTTTTTTAATGCATGTGTCCATGTTTTGTTTTTCTTGCTAATTCTTGGTTGTTACAAAATTAGGATCTTACTCTATGAATCTGTGTATCTTTCTCTTTGGTAACACACTGTCCTCAGCCGTCTTCGCACACAATCACAGTCTGTCCTCTTCTGTTCACCCAGGAACATCCAGAGCAAGGCCCAGTATGTGTAAAACACGGGGTGCTGTGATCCCGGGGGGAATGAATCTGATCTAGACCTTAGATCCCTGTCACCTTTATGACCTCATGCACCCTCAAAACTTAAAACAAGGGACAACTTTTGAATGAAAAATGAAAGGACTGAGGCAACTCAAAGTTCATTCCTGGTGATCTAGTGATTGCAAAATTCAAAGGGAGGCATGCCATCCACCTTAGAAAAGAGGATCAGTGAGGGGAGCCACATAGAAAGGTTTTTCGTAAAAGGAGCTGAAACTATCGTAGGACGTTAGACTGGAGTCCGGAAAAAGACACACATTTCCAGTCAGATCCAAGTTTCTGTTCGGATCAGGACATGGGGTTCAGCAGGCGAAGCCTATCTACCCTCCCTGACTTGGGGTGGCCGCGCCTCGCCCCGCAGGCTGCCCACAGGCCAGCCCGGTGCCAGGTGAGCGGACCAGGCCGCCGGCCCTCCGATCCCCAATGAAAGGTCGCCGAGGATGGAAGAGGGCTTCAGAAACGGGGAGCCTCTGCCCTGTGACCACAGACCGCAAGGAGAAAGGGCGGGGTCTGGGGAAGAAGGGGACGCTCAGGCCTAAGACAGACAAGGCCGTGGGGAGCCCAGGCCAGGAACCCTGCCGCCTGAGAACCAGTGCTCCCACTCCTGGGTCCGGGCCGCAGGGTCGGTTTCCTGCCGCAGGGGGGGGGGGCGGGGGGCGGGGGTGGAGCTCCTTCCCCCCCTCCTCCCCCCCTCCCCTCCTCCTCTCCTCCCCTCCTCCTCCCCTCCTCCTCCCTCCCTCCCCCCCCTCCTCCCCTCCTCCTCCCCCCCCCTCCCCCCCTCCCCCCTCCCCCCTCCCCCCTCCCCCCCTCCCCTCCCCCCCCCCCCCCCCCCCCCCCTCCCCCCCCCCCCCCCCCCCCCCCCCCCCCCTCCCCCCCCCCCCCCCCCCCTCCCCCCCCCCCCTCCCCTCCCCCCTCCCCTCCCCCCCTCCCCCCCCCTCCCCCCCCCCCCCCCCCCCCCCTCCCCCCCCCCCCTCCCCCCCCCCCCCCCCCCCCCCCCTCCTCCCCCTCCTCCCCCCCCCCCCCCCCCCTCCCCCCCTTCCTCCCCCCTCCCCTCCCCTCTCCTCCCCCCCCCCCCCCCCCCCCCTCCCCCCTCCTCCCCCCTCCTCCCCCTCTCCCCCCCCTCCCCTCCTCCCCCCCTTCTCCCCCCCTCCCCTCCCCCCCCCCCCCCTCCCCCCCCCCTCCCCCCCCCCCCCCCCCCCCCCTCCCCCCCCCCCCCCCCCCCCCCCCCCCCCCCCCCCCCCCCCCCCCCCTCCTCCCTCCTCCCCCCCTCCCCTCCTCCCCTCCTTCCTCCCCCCCTCCTCCCCCTCCCCCCCCTCCTCCCCTCCCCCCCCCCCCTTCCCCCCCCCTCCCCCCCCCCCCCCCCCCCCCCCCCCCCCCTCCTCCCCCTCCCCCCCCCCTCTCCTCCCCCTCCAGCCCTCCCTCCCCCCCCTCCCCTCCTCCCCCCCCCCCCCCTCCCCCCTCCTCCCCCCTCCCCCCCCCTCCCCCCCCCTCCCCTCCCCCCTCCCCCTCCTCCCCCCCCCCCCCTCCCCCTCCCCCTCCCCCCTCCCCCCTCCCCCCCACTACCAGAGCACCCACCGCTGCGCCCTGCTCCACACCAGTCAGACCAGCCTCTCGGGCCTCGGTGGTCCTACGCCAGGGCCGCCTCCTCTGGCCAGTGGCCTCCTGGGGTCCTAAGGCCTCTGGGCCTGGACCGCTCCCTGCAAAATGAGGACAACGTGGCCCCTCGGGCCGAGGGTTGTGCCTGCCCAGTGGGTCCGTGCGCGCAAGGAGCGTAAAGAAGGCATGGTCCACGCTGCAGCTAGGGGAAAGTTGGCTGCTAATGCTTTGGGGGTTTTCTTCCCATCACCTTCCTAGCCGGGACCAGGGTGTCTCTCTCGCCCGGTCTTATTGCCCTCGAACCCGGGCCCACCCACCAGCGGGCATCGGGTGGGGGCGCAGAGAGGGATGGGCCCGGTCCGTGGCGCACTAAGGGTGGTCTCGGGAGACGCGGGAGCTCCCCACCAGGGAGAAAGCTGGAGGCGGGGAAACCCTGGGCGGCGAGCACTCGGCGGCGTCCGGCGCCGTCCCAGGGGCTCCGCCTGCGCCCTCCCAGCCGGGTTCCCAGCGCGCGGGCGCCCCACGGGTGGGAGGGCCCGGCCATCCCGGGCTCCGGGGCGGCGGCCTCCGAACGGACGGGGTGCGGACGGCGCGACATGGGCGCTCCCGCCGCGCCTCCTCCGCTCGGCCGGCGGGGCTCCGCGCCTCGGGGAGGGAGGGAGGGCGGGCGGTGAAAAGGTCGCTGGCCGCCTCGGGGTGGAAATACGGCGAGAGGCGGAAGGAGAGAGGCGGGCTGAGGCTGAAGGGAGGCGCCTCGAGCCCGTCAGCCGAGAGCGGCTCGTTGGTCTAGGGGTATGATTCTCGCTTCGGGTGCGAGAGGTCCCGGGTTCAAATCCCGGACGAGCCCAGGCTCCTTAGGCTTTTCTCAAACCTAGAAATTAAAAGCTTTTTTCTTTTCCACTCAGGCCATTTAGCGGTTTATATTCAACAACTCCAGCCTAGAGCTCGAACGTTGATCACCTTAATCTTGCGAAGCAGGGCATCGAATGAGGTCGATTCGTACAAATATATGATTGCCGTGCGTCCGAGAGTGAGGCATGACAATTGCTTATAACCCTTCAAACCACACGTGCTTGCCAAAGAGACGCCTCGTGCAGAATCCGGGGGCACCCCAACCCCTCCTAACCGGAGCAGCGGGCGCCTGAGTTGGCGGGTCCCTGGTGAGGGCGGGCCAAGCTCCTCCAGCCCAAGCCCCGCCCCGCGGGCGGTGGACGTGCCCGGCTTGGGCCAGGGTAAGGCTCACCCCCCTGCAGGCTACCCCGGTCGGAACTGTGCGCCCGCAGCGTGCGCGCTGCCCTCCGGAACTGGCCGCGTCTGTAGTGTTTCCATGTTACATCTTTTAATGGTATTTAAATGTAAAGTGCGCTTTCAGTCTAGAAAGTCTCATCTTCGTGTTTTGCAACAATACGTATTTATAAGATGTGGTGAAGTAGTCTGAAGGCAATTTATTTAGAAATTTTAAATTCTTTAAGGAAGGAAAAGTGGGCTCGTCCGGGATTTGAACCCGGGACCTCTCGCACCCTAAGCGAGAATCATACCCCTAGACCAACGAGCCGGTGTCCTGCAGCTTCGCCACCATGACAAAGGAATGTGAAGCTACTTAGTCCCGCGCCCCCAAGCGGTTATTTTTATAATGGTGTTTATCTTTAGCTGTTCTTAATCTATAGTCAGTTTTCTATTTTATTTTGATATTTGCAAATCAGTGACACAAAAGAAAACAGTGTCATTGCTGGTGTACTATTTACCTCTTATGTAAAAAAAACATAATTCTATGTATATTCGTGACTAACAAATTGCATGAGTGTGTGGCAATGCCTGTGGCAGCCAGATTCCAGACTCTACTGAGGTCTGGTTGTTGCAGTTTCCAGTAACAGTAAAATGGTCGGTTTCTAGCCTGTATCTGTTATCCTAGTGTTCAAAGCACCATCTTTCCAGCCTTGTGAATGCCCATCTCTGTTTTTACTCAAACTGTTCTCTTCAGCTGGAAAATCTCTTTCCTTTTGCATAAACCCCAAACTCGTACCTTTCCAGAAAAAAAGATACTTTAACATATTGAAACCAATTGTATGTGTCTCCTTTAATCACAATTTGCTGGAGGCCAAGACTCCAACACCAACACTGAATTCTGTAATTGGCAACCAATTTTATAATTGGTTATAATTGGAGCCCAATTCTCCCAATATCTCTAAGGCTTGGCTTATTTATTATATGTAAAATTTTAAAATAGTATTGAGGTTTATGCTAGCAAAGCCAGCACTCAATGAATAATTGCTGACTGACTGTAAGTTGTTCCAAATTCATTAACAATGTAAATGTTGGTACTTGGACAATCAGTAATTATGAAGTGTCACTCTAGCAATAAGTAACCAGATAGGAAACAATAAATAGTGTGACTAATCTAAATAGACCTACTCATTTATTTTATTTCATATACCATTCATTTGTCAGCTTATTCATTTGTTCCCTAGCTCGTTTATTCAACAAACATTTAGAAGCTCTTGGTGCCAGACACTGAATTGTCAACTTCCTCCCTATGGTTTGACACCAGTAAATCAGTGTGGAGCTCTAACATTCAGCCCCGCCCTAGTTTTATTTGAAACTGTCCTCTACTTCCCCTCCTACTCTTGCCTTCTTCTTAGAGCTCAAGGCAAAGAGGATAATAAATACACTTTAAAATGTTAATTAGTTCTAGATGCCCGAATAGTTTACTCCCCAAATCTAACAAATGTGCCCTGAAAACGTAAGTTTATATTTCCCCAGAATGAGGAAACTACAAACTATAACTTACGTAAAATAATGTAACCACTTCAGATTTCTGAAAACCCCAGTCTCTGTAGTTATTAAGAGGGCTCTATGCTCTCCTTTCCCACGTGAACTTACTAGAGTTGATTATCATTTTTTGGGGTTTTTCTTTTTCTTCCTCCGACCTCTCTCTACTGATTGAAAAAGAGTTTGCCTTTTACTCTGCAGGCTCCCCGAGAGTATCTCATTTGCCCCTCACAACAGAGATGCAGGAAGACTGACAGCAACAAAACTCAAGATGTCAATTGCCTATCCCGGTGAGAAACCCCTGCAGGAGGCATCCTTCCCCAGGGAGGGGACGTAGGACAGAGATGGCTGCAGGGCACGGGCAGACAGGGTCTCCAGTCCCAGCCAACAGGGAAGCCTGGTGACGTATCTCCCACGACAATGGGCACCTCCCAGGGACCCCGTTACTCTGGTTACCCAGTGGCGCCTCCGTGCCCAGAGCCATCAGAGCCAGTAAAACTCCTTCAGATTTCCAAACATTTTAAATAAAAATGCAGCCCTTCTCCTGGATTGAGATGTTCTTTCTCTAGCAATATCAATGAAACTGATTTAGCTTCAGGCCACCCTTTCTCCGTGGGGTCTGGCGTTCACCTTTAACTCTATCTGATCCAATTCTGGGGTCCAGGAGCCTCTGGTTATCACTGCCCACGGGCCACCGCTTTCCAGTTGTCCTCTGTCAACAAATCTCAGGACACATGGAGGGAGGGGATGCCAGTGAGAACACAGAGGGTGGAGAGGGTTCCGCCACAGCCACGAACATCCGTTGGAAACTTGGGTGCCCGTCACCCTCTTCCTACTGTCCCCGCGAATCCCAGCTCTAGAAAATCCTGCGCAGATACCTCCCTCAGCACCGGGAGATCCTGAGTGTCCCTTCTCTTAGCTCGAGGAAGAGAAAGCAGAAGCCCGAGAGGTTCCCAAGGTAGGCGCCTTCTCAGTGTGCTGGAGGGAACAGGAACCCAGTTCTCAGTGGGTGCTGGAGGGAGCAGGAACCCAGTTCTCAGTGGGTGCTGGAGGGAGCAGGCACCCAGTTCTCAGTGGGTGCTGGAGGGAGCAGGAACCCAGTTCTCAGTGGGTGCTGGAGGGAGCAGGCACCCAGTTCTCAGTGGGTGCTGGAGGGAGCAGGAACCCAGTTCTCAGTGGGTGCTGGAGGGAGCAGGAACCCAGTTCTCAGTGGGTGCTGGAGGGAGCAGGAACCCAGTTCTCAGTGGGTGCTGGAGGGAGCAGGAACCCAGTTCTCAGTGGGTGCTGGAGGGAGCAGGAACCCAGTTCTCCTGGAGGGAGCAGGAACCCAGTTCTCAGTGGGTCCTGGAGGGAGCAGGAACCCAGTTCTCAGTGGGTGCTGGAGGGAGCAGGAACCCAGTTCTCAGTGGGTGCTGGAGGGAGCAGGAACCCAGTTCTCAGTGGGTGCTGGAGGGAGCAGGAACCCAGTTCTCAGTGGGTGCTGGAGGGAGCAGGAACCCAGTTCTCAGTGGGTGCTGGAGGGAGCAGGAACCCAGTTCTCAGTGGGTGCTGGAGGGAGCAGGAACCCAGTTCTCAGTGGGTGCTGGAGGGAGCAGGAACCCAGTTCTCAGTGGGTGCTGGAGGGAGCAGGCACCCAGTTCTCAGTGGGTGCTGGAGGGAGCAGGCACCCAGTTCTCAGTGGGTGCTGGAGGGAGCAGGCACCCAGTTCTCAGTGGGTGCTGGAGGGAGCAGGCACCCAGTTCTCAGTGGGTGCTGGAGGGAGCAGGCACCCAGTTCTCAGTGGGTGCTGGAGGGAGCAGGCACCCAGTTCTCAGTGGGTGCTGGAGGGAGCAGGCACCCAGTTCTCAGTGGGTGCTGGAGGGAGCAGGAACCCAGTTCTCAGTGGGTGCTGGAGGGAGCAGGCACCCAGTTCTCAGTGGGTGCTGGAGGGAGCAGGCACCCAGTTCTCAGTGGGTGCTGGAGGGAGCAGGAACCCAGTTCTCAGTGGGTGCTGGAGGGAGCAGGCACCCAGTGAGACCCCGGCCACGCACAGCTGACTGCCTACCAGCCAGAGGCCTCTGCATGCGACAAGAGCTATTACTGATTCTGCGGGGAGCTCTCCGCAAGCAGCCCGTTCCTTTCGGGGCCGTCGCCCTCTGACAAGGACCTTTCTGACCTTACTGGACTCCTCCGATCCCACGTGTTGCCTCCGCTGCTGGAGCCGGAAAGAGGCGTCTCCAGGGCGGAGGAGGAGGTGTCTGGAAAGCGGGGGGGCTGTGGAACGACCCTCAGGCGAACCATCACGAATGGAATCTGGGGTTTGGTTTTTGTTTTTCCCATTTACTCCCTTGACAGCAGGGTCAGAAGCTGCCCCGCAAGGACGGCGCCGGGAAAACACCTTGCATGGCGTCCTGTCCCTGCAGCCTCTCTGACGGGCTCGGCCAACACCCACCCCTCCCTTCAGCAAGCGTCACCTGGCCCTGAAGGCCTGGCCGTGGAAGCCTGTCGCTCCGGGTGCCCGTTCGCCCTCTGCCGGGCCCGGCCCGGCCCGCCCGGGGCTTAGTCCCGGGAGCCGGAGCGCCCTCTCCTCTCCTGCTGGGGAGCGGGGCCCCAGCTCTCCGGATGCCCTTCTCGGGCGGGAACTGACCACCCGCCGCAGCCCAGTCCTGCCATTCTTTTCCCGAACCGATTGATTCTCCAATCTGGTCCCTGCCGCCCTCGGCCCCCCACCTGGATCTCAGCCGCATCTCTCTCTGCCGCCGCCCCCCGCTTTCCCTTTTGTCAGCTGTTCTGGGGACCCCTGCACACACGTTTCGGTCCCCACTGGGCCACCGGGACGGGCGGACCCGGTCCTGGGCCCGGGTGACCACGCTCAGCGGGGCGGGCGGGCCCTGGGAGTCCGGGCGAGGAGCGGCCCCCTCCCGTTTCCACTGACAAACGGAGGGACGTTCGGTTGGCAAGAGCGAGCCAAACCCAAAGCACCTTCCTTTGTCTCCCAGGTGGTGCGAGAGTGCCCGGCGCCCACGCCCAGGCCGAAAGGGGCTCCCCCAGGGGAGTCGGGCAAGATGGAGACTTCTCCAGCCCGCGGGTCTCTCCCTGCGGCAGCTCAGGCATCACCCAGGCCACCGAGGGACGGGCCTGGGGCAGGCGGGGGGCGGGGGGACCCCTGAAGCGGAGTCTCCCCGCCGCACCTGATTGACTTTGTCTCCCTTACGAGGCTCACAGAAACCCACAAGAGCTGACTCAGAGGCAGGACCCCGGCAAAGACCGCGACGAGGGGGCCATGGAGAGATCTGTGGGCCGGGACCCCAAGAGAGGCGGGGGACCCTGGCAGGGGTCGGGCGGCGGGCACGGCACCCGGGCTGAGCGGCGCGCCGGCTGCTGGCCTCCCGCTCCGGGATGGGAGCCTGGGTGGGACCCGGGAGGCGCGGCCTCGCCTGACGAGAGGGGGTGATGGACAGTCCGTATCTTCCAATAGCGTCTTTCCCGGGGCGCGAAGCCGACCAATGAGAGGACGGATGGGCGGGGCCGGTCGGGGCAGGCGGCGGTGGCGGGGCCGCGAGTGGGGGCGCGGCGCGGAGGTGCCACTGGGCGCGGTGGTGGCGAGGCGGCGCCCCTGCGCGGAGCGGAGCGGACGGCAGCCGGGCCCGGTGCGCGGCCGCGGGGCTGCAGCGGACGACGATGGCCGCGCCCGCCGGGGCCGGGGCGGCGACTGCGACCCTGGACCGCCGGCGCTGTCTGTGGTCGGTGCTGGCGGCGGCGCTCGGGCTGTGTGAGTGCGGCCGGGCCGGGCGGGGCTCGGGGCCGCGGGGACTCCGGCTGCGCTCGCCCCTCGCGGGGCTCGGGCCCTGCGCGCTGGCGCCGAGGCGGGGGCCGGGCGCGGCCTGCGCGCGCGGGGCGGGAATTCAGCCGGCGGGGAGCACGGCGCGGAGGCCTGGGAGGTGCGGCGCCTCTCCCTCCTCCTTCCCCGGGTCCCCGCGTGTCGGGAGGCGGGAGCCTACCTGCTGGGTCCCGGGGTCGCGGGGGAGCGGCCCTGCTCTGCGCTGCCGCCGACCCCCGAGCGGTGACCGGCGCCCGGGCCCGCCTGCGAACCGGGTCAGGAGCCCGGGTTCTGCGTTCTGCACCTTTGGAGAGGCAGGCTTTTCGTCGGCGGGGCCTTTGTTGTCGGTTCCTGTTCGTGTTTTCAGACAGTTTGCTTTGCTTTGTGAGCTTCCTTTCCACTGCTCCCCAGCCCACCTTTCAGCCTCCGATGGGAGAGCCCTCCAGCCTCCGGTCTCACCCCTGGAGCCTGCAGGGCGCCGGCAGGAAATGGCCAAAGGGGGTTCGGGGCGAGGGTGCAGAGACCTGGGCATGCCACTGAGGTGACCTGGCTGAAGAGACTGCCCAAATCCATAATCGTGCCAGACACAGTCACCCTAGTTTGACAAGACATAGGACATTTTTTAATTTTTAGCACATTTTTCTTTTCTTTTTTAAACCGCTTTTTTCCCCCTTGACAAATTTTATGGGTCAGACTTAAGGTGAACCTCTGCCTCCGTGTGCGGACTTGGGTGGTGGTTTTGTGGGCTCCGCCGTGGGACCTCCGCGCTGCAGCAGCGAGAACTTGCCGCTGTCTCAGGATGTGCTTGGGTAATGGTGACAGAGGCCACCTCCTAAGAAACACACACTTGCATTCCTTTTGTTCTGCAAGAATGTCAGTTGCATCATTAATACGAGTATCTGAATACAAGTTTACTCATTAATTTCTTTCACGGGGAAAAAAAAAAGAAGTCCTTAATGTAATTGCCGGAACCAGGAAATACAGAATTAAAGCAATGATTCCAGGGGCCATAAAGTATGAATGTAAAAGTTCCCCCATCCTCTGGAGGCTGACAGATAAGATACAATTCATTCTGTATAAATGTTTTTTCTGAGACCAAAAAAAAAAAGGTTAAAAGTGTGGTGTGTGTTTTTTATGTTGTTTTGTGGGGATTTTTTTGGGGGGGGACAGGGGTTGGTGATGGTGGTGTCATTTGTGTTTTAAGATAAGTCGGAAATAGCCTGAGTCTGAGGTTTATCAGAAATCTGTGTGCTTCAGACAGAATTATGCATGAGGGGTCAGACATTGCTATTGAGGACAAGGCAGTTGGGCTGATCTTAAACCCAGGGTGTTAAAAGTGGTAAAACTGAAAAATCAAAAAACTTAATCTTAATGGATAGTATTACAAAAAGATCATCAGAATAATAGTGACATACAGCTTGGACATATCTAGCTGTTCAGTAATGAAAGATGAATGCTGGTATGTGAAAGTCAGCAGGTGTGGTTATTAGTTAATTTTAGAAAAATACGCTTTCTTCTTGCCAAGTCACCTTTTCCTGATCATGGGTACTGTATATAACAGTTCATGTCTTGTGGAAAACCTTGTTGAGTTTGATCCAGATTCAGTTATTCAACAAACATTCATTAAGCGCCTTTTAAATATTAAGCACCAAAAGTATTGTGGGAAGCAGATTCCTGCCCGCACATAATGTACAGTTCAGTGGGAGAAGCAATGTAAGAAGTCTCTCGATAATGGTGTGCTCTTAGGGCATGAAGGATTGTCATCACTTCAGACCCAAGTTCAGGCCCTGGAGAAAGGTATGGGGAAGCGGAGTAGTTATGAGAGAAACCTTCCTGCCTCAACGTGGTGGGAGGTGGGAGTGCACAAGAGTTGGTGGGAGTTGAGGCAGGGGAGCCAGCCAGAGGCACTAACTCACAGAGGACCCTGCTGGCCATTCCTAAGGCTGGATTTTGCCCTCAAGTCTGGAGGAAGGAGGGATTTCTCTATTCAGGTGTAAAGGCTGGGTTAGAGGGTGTGAGGCCCACCAGAGGGCAATTGTAATAATCCAGAGGAAGGTAAAGACCTGAATGAAAGCAGTGTGATATGAGAGAGGACATTTTCATGAACCAGTTAGAAAATAAATTTGATGGGGCTTGGAAATTGATTTGCTGTGGACTTGAAAGAGGGAGTGTATGATGATCCTGAGGTTTGGGGTTTGGGAAGCTGGGCATATTTTTGGAAAATGGGGCTTTTCCCAGAGGAAGAATATGGGATGAGGGATGGGAATCTTGGAGGAAGATGATGAAGTTACTTTTGGATATGTTGTTTAAGATGCAGTGAAAACATCCCCATAGAAATGGGCAGAAGACAGCTGGGAGATGGTCCTGGAGGTGAGAACATTCTGGCTGGAAACACAGATATGGGAGACTTTAAAACTATGGTTTGCTCGGATGAGGTCACCAAGCGATAGTGTATTGAAGGAACTAGCAGGGGCCAAGGGCAGAACTACAGGTGTGCAGACCCCGAGAAGGGGGCTTGATGGCTAAGAGAAGAACCACGAGAGAGTGTGGTGTCTTGGAAACCAAGTGAGAATGGAGTTTTAGGGGAGAGCAAGTGGTTAATGGTGTCAGATGCAGGGACATTGGGTACAATAAGGACACACTGGATTTGGCAGTTGGAATGTCTTTGGTAACCCTTGGGTAGGAATGAACACAGAAGAAAAAGAAATCTCAGTCATTTGCACTACCCATTGCAAAATCTGACAGCACCATCTGTCTGGTTGCTCAACCCAGAAACCTAGTCCATCCTTGATTCCTCCTTATCCTTCATCCTCCACATCCAATCAGTTCTCCTATCTCCAAAATGCATCTGGAATTCACCCACTCCTTTCTCATCAGTGGTCCACTCCTAGCATTTTAGTCAAAATCCCTGCCATTTTTGCCTGTATTACTGCACTAGTCTCCCAACTGTGTCCCAATGCCCCCACCTCTTGCCTCTTTTTAAAAAAATCTTCATCTGAGGATATGTTTATTGACTTGAGAGAGAGAGAGAGAAAGAGAGACTCAGTTGCCTCCTGTATGCATCCAGACCAGGGATCCAAACCACAATCTGGGCATGTGCCCTGACTGGGAATCAAACCCAAAACCTGTTGGTGTGCAGGACTCTGTTCTAACCAAGGAGGCACCTCCTTAGGGCCCCTCTGACTCTTTTGAATCCATTCTTCACACAACCGCAAGAATTATTTTTATTAAAATGCAAATCAGATCATGTTGCTTTCTTGTTTACAATCCCTAAACAAGAAATCCTTTTCCATTGCTCTGCCGTTGCCATCCCAGCTTTTCCTCGTGCCTGCGGTGGGCTGTATGGTCCCGTTTCTGCCTCCCTCTCTGACTCTTCGCCTGCTGCCTCTTGCCCCTTCCTGCCATCTTTCTGCTCTTTGACTCATTCCCACCTCCTCCTTTGCACTTGGAATGCTCTTTCCCCAGGACTGCCCAGTACTGCCTCCTCTTCATCTTTGGCATAAATGTCACTTCCTCAGAGGGACCTTCTCCAACCACCTTAGCCAGAAGAGTCCCCTGTTATCATTTCCTGGCCCCTTGCTTTCTTAGTGTAATTTCTAACTCGTCGGTTTTTCTTTTCTTTTTCCCTCCACTAGAATCCAGGATAGACACCATGGTTGTCTTGTTCATAGAAGTATCTCTAGTGTTTGCTTCATGTGTATGATAGATGCTAGTAAGTACAGTGTTTGTCCAATGGCAGGGGGCTGTAGACTTGTCTTGGTAACAGTTTGTTAGCAGTTTGTAATATGTAGTTAGAATTTTTGTCAGCACTCAATAATTGTTTATTGCGAGAAAGAATATTTTTCCCAAGTGTGATTTCATGCATTATCTGATTATTTTCATTCTTTACCGTTTCTTATTTCTTCAGAGACGTACAGAATGAATGAACTAGCATTCTTTAACTACTTTAGACACCATAGCTTTTTTAATTAAGTCATTTTTAATATATATTTATTGATTTCAGAGAGGAAGGGAGAGGGAGAGAGAGATAGAAACATGAATGATGATAGAGAATCATTGATTTGCTGCCTCCTGCACGCCATCCACTGGGGATCCAGCTCGAAACCCAGGCATGTGCCCTTGACTGGAATCGAACTTGGGAACCTGCAATCTGCAGGCCGACACTCTATCCACTGAGCCAAACCAGCTAGGGCTTAAATGATTTTATCATGTTTGTGTTTTATCAATAGGACTTTTCTATATTAAAAATATTTTATTTAATCCTCACTGGAGGAGTGAGAATATTTTTTCCATTGATTTTTAGAGAGAAAGGGAGGAAGGAAGGGGAGGGAGAAAGAGGAGAGAGAAACATAGATGTGAGAGAGACACATCAATTGTTTGTTTGTTTAGTGAGAGAGGAAGGGAGAGGGACAGATATAAACATTGATGAGAGAGAAACATCATCAATCTGCTGCCTCCTGACTGCCCCCTATTGGGGATGGGGCCTGAAACCCAGGCATGTGCCCTGACCGGGAATGGAGCCAGTGACCTATTGGTTCATGGGTTGATGCTCAGCCACTGAGCCACACTGACCGGGACCTACTGAGTTTTAAAAATGTGATTTCATTGGAAAAAAATTAATATACACAGTTTTTTACAAATTGTATTTCTGCCCTCCCCCCTCCCTCTTCCCCCCCCCCCCCCCCCGCCCCCCATCTAGAAAATGCTGATCTACCTGCTAAATGTTCCTCACTTTCCTTTCTATCCCCACTGGGCTGTTTTCCTTCATTCAGTCGCATTTCTCCTGCATGATTAGAATCTGCCAACTGGAGCCTGAAGGCATTTTTATTTAAATTGTATCTTTTATCTGAGAGTTTGAATTCTCCATGTAAGTACATGCATCTCAGGTGTCCCTAAACCTTGGAAAGATTTTACTCTTGCTTCTAAGACCACTGGTGTCATTTAAAAGAGAATAAACGGCTTGCTTTGGCATAGAACTCATTATAGATGAGTTTGGTCTTTAACCCCCATCAAAGGGAATCTCTCTGTATAAAAGGCTAATATGCAAAGTGTCCCCTCGGGAGTCCAGCCGGGTTTGATCGCTTGCTATGATGTGCACTGGTCACCAGGGGGTGGCATGGAACGAAGGAAGGCCCCAGCCGGCAGCTGGCAGCAGGGGAATGAAGGCCCCGATCGGCCCTGATCACTGGCCAGGCCTAGGGACCCTACATGTGCACGAATTTCATGCACCGGGCCTCTCGTTTAATGATAACTAGAAGCATCTCCTGAGGTCTCATGTATCTGATGGCTATGCATCTTGGTCCCTAAAACTCGTGTGAGCGGAATATCTTGAGTGATATTCCTTTCTGCCTTTTCCACTTATTTTGCCAAGTGGTTTGACATTAGCAACGCCCCGGAGACAAAACCAAAGCCCTTGGATTTTGGGGGCCTAGGAAGGCGGAGGTCAGTTGCCTTTGTGACCATTCACAGTGCCTGAACTGAGAAATTGTCTTCGTCTTCTGGGACATTTATATCTGTGCCCTTAAACCTCCTTATTTATTCATTATCTTTTTGAATGCATTTGGCTGCTGTACTATTTTATTCACTTATAATTTCCCCTTGGTTCCATTAGGCCTTTATCCAGGAACGGAAGGATGACTTTGTTGATATATTCTCCTTTATTAATTTATTCTTTTTTTCGTACAAACTCTGAGTCTCTTTAGAAATGGCAAGACTTAGTGATACCCCTGGTCTACTGTCAGGGCCTGTAGCTTGAGTAGTTTTCTGGTAACTGTGATACTTTGAGTCCCGTTCTTAGGTTTAACTAATTGGGTTTAGAAATGCTCCATACCTTTGCTGAGCCTCAGTTATTTATTGTTGCAGATAAGATTGCCCCAGAGAATGAAACCAGGACCTGAGCTTTCTTAGTATTGTGCTGTAACCAACGAAACAAACTTTGCTCAATTTACAATGAGCATTTTCTATCCTGGGACTCAGATACTCTGCTTTGGGGTCTGGGGAGTTTATTTTAGGCAATTTAGAACCATTTTTTTACAGTGCTTTTCTCAAAATTAAGAAATGTATTCCTTTCTCTTCAAATATTAAAGAAGACAGTGTGGAATTATGTAAATTTAACATAAACATGAGCTTCTTCCAGATAGCTAAATATAGATGTAGACACAGATGATCTATCTATCTGTCTATCTGTATTTATTTTTTTCAGCCAGGTGTAACTCCTGTTTCTTAGCCCATAGGAATTTGGACATAAAACTAAGTTCGTGCTGTATCTTTGCCTCTTCGCTCATTTATTGAGTGCTTACTATGAGGCAAGCCTCTGCTAAATAATTTATATGCATATCTCATACAGTCCTTAGCAACACTGTGTGATAATGAGTATTGTTATTAATGTCACAGATGAGGAAACTAAGACTCAGGCAGGTTGTGTAACTCAGGCAGGTTGTCCAAAGTCACACAGCTCGTATATGGTAGGGTTAGGCTCCTCCTCCAAAGTATGTATTTGCAACCACTCTGCTATATTGTAGAATTTCTCTTTCCAAGTCTCCAACCAAATGGAGGAAAGGCTTCTGGACGCCTTAAATGTCTACAGAGAGCCTCTAACTGCCCCAGGGCATCCACCCATTTCTTTCTTTGTGTAGTGACGACCTTTGTGCTGGGAACCCAGGCCCTGCTGCTGCTGACTCCACTGGGGCGGCGGGAGTAGGGGGGCGGGGGGCGGGGGCGGGGGCGTGGAAGGAAGCTACCACGTTGGAGCCGTCCTCACCACCTAAAGCTCTGACTGCTCCTCAGGATTTTAATAGTGGGGTTTTTGCAGGTTCTTCTCTTTCTTCTGCTGCTCCCTCTGGCTAGGACCCAGCCTGACTCCATTTAACTGAGTGGCTGACACCATACTAGACTTAGGAGGCAACACTGTGGACCAAGCCACTGAGCCTCACTTCTTCTCCTCAAGCTTTGTATGTTCCAAACTCTCTCTCTCTCTCTCTCTCTGCATATATATATCCCCTTTCCAAACTGTGCCTTCCTGCCTCTCCTCTCCCCTCCCCTCCCCTCTCCTCCCCTCCCTTCTCCCTTCCCCCCTCCCTCCCTCTCTCCCCTCCCTGGCCATTGTTCTCAAAAACATTCAGGGGTGCCCACTTCCCACAGGATCCGGTTCCAACATCTCAGCCTACATTTTCAACTTTCAAGTTTTCTTCTGCCCCAGCCCAATGAATCTACATAATTCATGTTTGCACATCATCCCGTGTTTTCCTCTCTGCAAAATGCCCTTCCTGTGTATCTATCTTGATTCTTCTCAATTCCAGATGAAATTCAAGTGTGTTTCCCATAAAACACTCCCTGACCTCTTCATTTTCAAACTTAGGGGAAGCTTTAGTAGAAACTGTTTTAGGGAAGAGAAGGTGTAAACAAGAAGTGAAACGCAGGCTTGCGGCATGTGCTCACTCTTTGGGGATCTGTTGTTCTCGTGCCTCCCGTGGACACTCAGTGTTTGCTGGGTACATTCCGTGGGCGCGTGTATGTTCGCACCGAGTGTCTGAGTCTGCACCCCCACAACACCCAGCATTTGTTTGCTATCCAGTAAATGAGGTGCTTAATGGATGCTATCTCTTTTGTTTTATTGTAACCAAGCCTGTATCCCAACAGGAAGGGGCCAGTTTCCATTCCTCCCATATTTACCCCCTGTTCTCGGGGGAGCGTTTGCACTTGAACTCTTCCCAGCCGTGATAAGTTGGTGCTGGTGAGTCTGGACTCTTTGCCAGATTTTTCTAAGAGCCACAGAATGCTTGACTGGGGTTAGGTGTCCATTTAAGGGCAAGTTGGTTTCTTCCATTTATTTTAGGGGGGAGAAAGGTGTTACACATTTCATTACCCATAACTTCCCATTATAGGAATCCTAAAAATCCAGCTGCTATCAGTCTGTTTACTCCTCAAATGTCCTTTGAGAGCTTTCTGACCACCAGGAAGTATACTGTGTGTTCGGCACACAAAGGCCAAGTAAGATGGCGTTCACCCCTGAAGGAGTCGTGAGCTTTGCAGGGGAGGTTGAGGTTATAGCAGTACCTGTGCCCTAAAGACTGCCTCTCCCTTGAAGGAGAAGAGGCGGAGGCGGACGGGAGACACTGAGCCCTGGGACCGAAGAGGTGGTCAGACAGGGAAGGCTTTGCCCAAGTCATGCTTGGGCGGAGTCATGAGATTGTGCAGGATTTCGGAGGTGGGCCTCCTTCCAGGCCCAGAGGGTACACGCATCCGTGCTCAGAGGTAAGCCCCTTGCGTGGCGTGTTGGGGGAGGGGAGCCAGCCAACCCCAGCTCACCCGCGGCAGCCCTCACTTGTGCAGAGCAGGACATGGGCTGCCACATTGGAAGGCCCAGCCTGCCATGCTGAGGCCTGGGCTTTGTGCAACAACAGGGGAGCTTTCAGACTGGTTTTACAGGAGAATTTGGCAGGGGCACATTTTCATTTGATTGAGAGGGTGCCCAGCGGAGAGCCAGGTAGTAGCCACAGCTCTGAGAGCACCTCCCGATCGCTTGAAGAAGGATGAGGCATTTCCTCCCCTCCCGTGTAGTTACACTGTGGTTGGCCTGCCCAGCCTCCGGCCGCCATAGCAGCAGGTGCTGCCTTTACCCCCTTCCTAGACTTGAACTTCTCAAAAATGAAACAGAGCGCTGGCGTTCAAGCTCTCGTCACTAGATTCCTAGGGGTTAATGGCAACTCTGCTTTAGAGCTTTCAGATGTTTGGTGTACATTTCTTTGGTTCCTACGGTGTATTTTTTTAAATATATTTTCATTGATTTCAAACATCAATGATGAGAGAGAATCATTGATTGGCTGCCTCCTGCCCGGCCCCTACTGGGGATCAAGCCCGCAACCCAGGCATGTGCCCTTGCCGGAATCAAATCCAGGACCCTTCAGTCCACAGGCTGACTGACGCTCTATCCATTGAGCCAAACCAGCCAGTGTTTTTTTAACCATTAAAATAATAATAAAGAACAACATGCACAGATACGAAGTTCTACACATAATTCAGCTGCTTTGGAGATCACTGCCGCATTAACTCCCGCAGCCAGTGCGCTCCTTAGGATGAAGCAGGTTTAAATTTGTAAATGTGTGATTGATTAAGAAGGTAGAACAGCACTGCCCTCGTCTTTGGAAAAAGGTCCACGAATGTGCACTAATATATATTTCAAAAGTCAACATACCTCTTGGTAACACTCAGTCAAATGCCAGACAAGCATGGCTCATCGGCCTCAGGACCATCTCATCACAATATCATAAGTGAAGTCCTGTCTCTCTTTGGGGTGCTGGATGGTGGTTGCAAGTGTAGAGTCACCTGATGCTCAAGCCACGCCCCACACGAATTAAATCAGAAACTCTGGACATACGGGCAGGACCCAGGCATCAGTATATTTTTTTAATAGGCTTTATTTTTCACAGCAAAAATTGAGAGAAAGGTTATATATACCATATACCCATATTTCCCCCCTCCCCCATTCCCACACACACACAGCCTCCCCCACTATCAGCATCCCCACCGGAGTGGTCCATTTATTACAATTGATGAACCTTCAGTGACACATAGTCCCCCAGAGTCCATCATTTACATTCGGTTCACTGGTGTACATTCTCTGGGTTTGGACAAATGTCTGATGCCATGTACCTACCATTGCAGTAGCATACGGAGTCTGTTCAGCAGGCACCACTCTTTTCTTTTTTAAAAATATATTGGAGAGAGAGAGAGAGAGAAGCACCAATGATGAGAGAGAATCATTAATTGGCAGCTTCCTGCATGCCTCCCATTGGGGATCAAGCCCACAACCCAGGCATGTGCCCTTGACCGGAATCGAACCCAAGACCCTTCAGTCCACAGGCCGATGCTCTGTCCACTGAGCCAAACTGGCTAGAGCAGGTGTCACTTTTCCAATGCTCTCTAGGTGGTCCCCATGCTCAACCAAGCTTGAGAGCCACTGTGCTGTATTGTAGTTCTGGGCCTTATCGTTACCGTAAGTTCTGGGCCTTATCGTTACCGTAAGTTCTGGGCCTTATCGTTACCGTAAGTTCTGGGCCTTATTCGTTACCGTAAGTTCTGGGCCTTATTCGTTACCGTAAGTTCTGGGCCTTATTCGTTACCGTAAGTTCTGGGCCTTATCGTTACCGTAAGTTCTGGGCCTTATCGTTACCGTAAGTTCTGGGCCTTATTCGTTACCGTAAGTTCTGGGCCTTATTCGTTACCGTAAGTTCTGGGCCTTATTCGTTACCGTAAGTTCTGGGCCTTATCGTTACCGTAAGTTCTGGGCCTTATTCGTTACCGTAAGTTCTGGGCCTTATCGTTACCGTAAGTTCTGGGCCTTATTCGTTACCGTAAGTTCTGGGCCTTATTCGTTACCGTAAGTTCTGGGCCTTATTCGTTACCGTAAGTTCTGGGCCTTATCGTTACCGTAAGTTCTGGGCCTTATTCGTTACCGTAAGTTCTGGGCCTTATCGTTACCGTAAGTTCTGGGCCTTATTCGTTACCGTAAGTTCTGGGCCTTATTCGTTACCGTAAGTTCTGGGCCTTATCGTTACCGTAAGTTCTGGGCGCCGCTCGCCTGACTTGGGTGTGAAAGCTGCCTGTCTCCTCTGTACACTGGGTTCCCCACGAGATTCTGTTTGAACCAAGGATTCTGTTAAAGCTGTATAATCAGCTCGTGAAGAGCACTGGCCTTTGGAGTCAGAAGGTTCTAGATTGAACTGTTTGCTCCACGTTTGCTGGATAAGTAACTCAGGCAAGTTCCTTAGCCTCTCTGAGCGTCTATACAATGCATAACACCCAAAAGTGTTGATGAGAAATAATAAATGTACCCAAGTTTAATAAGGGTTAACCCCAGTGAGCACTCGTCTGCAGTGGTTTTCCCATTGCTTCCTTTGTGCCTGATATTGGAGGTGAGGAACGTTCTTCTTGCCAGGTAGGCGTAGCCTTTCCAATCTCTTGTTCTGATATTTTCTATTGGCCTTTCCTGGTTTGGATTAAATTTGGGTTCAAATATCTTCTGATGTATAGTAAACCTTCTGATATGATTTGAGAGCTTGGAAAAATAGATTTAAGGTCCACTGTTCTTTGGCTTGAATAGAAAGATGCCATTTTGACACCTGGGAAGTAGAAAACGTGAGAGCTAATAATTGTCCTGTTATGTATCCGATATGCATGCCCCAGAGCTTTCAACATGTTCTTTATGCTGAGCATAACCCGTCAGAAGTAAAATGATCCAATTTCTTACCAAAAGCTCTGTATTATCTTCGTCCTCTTGCTGAGAACTGAGAACTGTGTGGACAGGATGCAGATGACACGGTTCAGGTTGGCTACACCTGTGGCATGTGCTGACTGCTTGACTGGAGATCTTGGCCTTGAATGGGAGTCCTGGCACCCAGGTCACCGCACTCAGAGGCTCATGTACTTGTCCCCACAAGACTGCCGGTCCAGCCAGGGCAGGGCGAGTCCCAGCGTGGCTGGGAAGAATGAAGGGCTGATTGAAAACAGGAAAGCAGTGGCCGGGAAGAAAGACGCACAGCACACACAGAGGAGGGCATGGAAGAAGCAGCAGGGCTTGCGGGAGTCAAGTGACTCGCTCAGTGACTGGCCTGATTCAGGACTCTTGAATCCCTCTCATTTGAGAAACAGAAAGGTCTTTGTTGGTGCAGAAAAGGTTGAGGATGGAGAGGAGGCCAGCTGGACGTGGATCAGGGGGAAGGAATGGATTCTGAGAAGAACTGGGTAATCCTGTGTATTAGGAGAAGTACATGTGTTCTTTTTATTGAGCATTTCAAGAGATGAGTCTCCTTTGGGATGCTCTCATCCAAATAGGAAGATGATGGGAAGAAAGTTAGCTAAGCCTGTCCCATACGGGAGTGTCAGCATTCATACTCGACCTGAGGAATCTCTGCAACACCATGTGTTTGGGGCCATTATGGCGAAGCCATTTGTGGAGGAGCAAGTATAATTTTTATGGCTGAGCCCATCTGAGTATGGTGAGTTTTATTCTTCTCTCATTCATTCATTCATTCATTCCTTTTTTCTGACTTTCAACAAGTGTTTGTTGAACATGCTGACAAAAGGCAGGCATCTGTGAGGTAATGAGAAGAACATTGTGGACTAGGCGGACGTAGACCCTGCACTCCTGGTCATTCCAAGCAGAGTGAGGGTGCCCTGACGGGGGCTAGGCAGGATGGGGGAGCACAGCCCAGGGAGTTTGAGGCTGACATGGGGAGGAAGTCACTTCTGGAAGGAAGGAATCACGTGAGCTGCAGGGGGCCCTGCTCTGGGAGGGTGGACCATCTCCTCAGTACCATCTGCAGTGGCTGCACCCCAGCCTGGTCATGTGCTGATGGCTTTCACTGGGCATATGGAGATTAAAGAAGCAAATCTTATAACTTTACTGATGTCTTCTCTCTTTAAAAAAGCGGTTTGTATTATGAAAAATAAAATATATTAAAAAATAAAATATATAGGGAAAATGTGATTGAGTGTAGGTATGGGATGTGTGTGTAGAGTTGATGGAGGAATATTAAAATGAGCTCGCATACCCTGGCTGGTGGCTCAGTTGGTTGGAGTGTCTCATACACCAAAAGGTTGTGAGTTCCATTCCCAGTCAGGGCACATACCTAGGTTGCAGATTTGATCGCCTGGTTAGGGTGTGTATAGGAGGCCACCAACTGATGTTTCTCTCACATCGACATTTCTCTCTGTCTCTCCCTTCCTTTCTCTCTAAAATGAATTAAAAAAAAATCCTTAAGTGAGGATTAAAAATAAACAAAGCTTGCCTGCTGTCATTCTAACCTAGGAAGTTGCACATTATCCTCAGTGGTGCCTTTTCATCCTGGCCCCCCGGCTGCAGTCATGACCACTGGGTGAATTTTGTGTCCAGTGTTCTCTCTGGTTCCTCTCTTTTCATGTGATGTAAGAGGTCATGTCCATGCTTGTACCAGGAGACACTGCAGTCTCACCTCCCACTGTGTACCAACACCAGACAGACAGGCTGGAGAGCTATTTTTAAATAAATGCTTTATTGCACTCTTTTAAGCAGGTGAATATACTGGTGACATCAAAGTGCTTTCAAAATTTTTCAAAACAAAAGCCTTCTTTTCATCTCAAGGAGAACCTTAACACAGTTTGTTAACAGGATGAGGTTTTGACAAACCAGGGTACTATAATGGACCCAGCAGTGACAGGACCAGGAATTGCTCCCATGAGAACAGTTTCCAACCCCCATCTAGGCCGTGAGAGTGTTGATTCGCTCTAGCAATGCTACTCCAGTGTATTTCAGATGACTTCATGGTGTGAGAGTTTGAGCTCACTTAGAGTAAAATCATCTTGACAGCCTCGTTGGGAGGCGTTACTTATATTATATTAATGCAATCATCTAAAGTACTGGATAGATCCTGTCTGGAATAGCCTCTTGGGCAAACCAGCCTGGAATGTGCTTTTTTTCTTGTGTTTGTGATGGATGTTGTTTTGTATTCTCTATTTGCTTCCCTCTTCCCCTCACCCCCAAACTGTTGTGGTTCTCCATCCAAAATAGAAGAACATCAACTTTTGGGTTTGATATTTGACCCCTGGTGAGTAGATTCCTTAAATTGTTTGATTATTTATCTAATGATTTTCAGGCTCTTTTCATTGGACTCTGTCTCCTCCACGAAGGGCTCTTTTCGTTTGTTTTCTTGCCCTTCAACTCTAGAGGCAAGATTCCTTCCTCAGGGAGAAAGTGAGCTCAGCTCCTGTAGCCATGGTGAAGTGTGTGTGTGAGTTAACATATACCTGGAATCCAGAGTTGGCGGAATAGGAAAACATGGGCATATCACTTCATCTTCTCATTTCATTTCATTTCATTTCATTTCTGTGTTTTATTCCTGAGGCAATTGGTTCTTCCGGGATTCAACACTTTCCCTCCCATCTCTGGGTTGTTAAACTGAAGCTTTCGTATTTTTTGCAGCGATTGTTGCCACTACCCCCTGATTATTAATTCTTCAGCCTACAAGAAACCTATTTACTCTCCTATTCATGCCGGTTGCAGTGGCAGTGCCTGGAGGATGTAGGTTAGAACAATAGTTTCTCTACATCTCAGCCTTCTTTACATTCTCTGTTTTAACTAGCCCCTGAAAACTCTCTTATGACTCTGAAGACGAGCCCTCTGAATTCCACAGTGAACTCAGTATGTATGTCCACTACTCCCAAGTCCCTTAGAGAAAGTCTGGACAAAGCACACCGTTCCCCTTGTTAGCAGGCCAGCCAGCTCCTCCTGCTGGGGCTGCGGGGAATGTGGTCCCAGAGGAAACCTGTGATTAGTTCCTCTCATTACCCAGACGGGAGAAACCTCCCAACTGTCTCGTTCAGGCCCCTCGTGGTTGGTCAGAAACCGCAGCACTGTGCTTGGTAAATGCACTTTGAGATCTGTCCTGTGCGTGGTGACCGCGGGCAGTGTTACGCAAGGGCGTCCGCTGGACCTGCTCCCTGGGGTCAGCTGTGCAGAGACTCAGCGTTTCAACAGGGGATCCCTCTCCCCTCCTGTCTCACGCGTCACGATCGCCTAGGACACCTCCAGTCTCTAGACTTGGGGTGCTCATCACAAGCAGAGGAGCCAGGTGACCAGGGTGGAAGGGGGGACATGTAGAAGAGGTCTGTGAGGTGGCCAGGCCTGTGAGGACTGTGGCCTGATCCTGACTGATGTGAGGGACCCGAGGGTTCCGAGCAAAGGAGTGATGAGAGCTGCCGGGCATTCGGACCGGATCTCTCTGGCCTCTCCCTGGATTGGCGGCAGGTGAGTGGGTGGAGGTGGAAACAGCCAGCAGTAGGAAGCCACTGAGATAACCAAGTGAAGGATGGTGGGGCCTGGACCAAGACGGCAGCATAATTAAATCTGTCTTAACCCGATTGTCCAAAAACCATTCAGGGATTTGGCTAATTTTTGGTTAAAATTCCTGGCTGGGAACTTGGACGCTTGGCCTAAGTCCATCTGTCAATCACATTCAGGGTGACCGTCTTGTAGCCAGGCCTCGGGGCAGGTCCGGTTTGGGAAAATCCTTGAGAAACCTTATTTATTGACTTTAAAGATGGGCTTTCCTTGCAGGGCTCCTCACTGTGGAGAACACTGGTCGGAATCACAGAGTAAATCAGGGTTGCCAGGCCACGACACTTCCTGGAATTGGGGGTCAGAGCGGCCAGCCTGGGCTCTGCCCTGCGTGGCGAACTCCAGGGCCCTGGGGCTGCTGTGCTGCTGCCCACAATGGCGAGGGACGCCTTTTGTTTGCTTCTTGTGTGAAAGGAGGGCTTGTTTTGAGGCTTGGACCACAAATAATAATCCATTGTTCCCTATAATAATAACCCACCCTCTTTAGCAGAAAAAAATCTGCTTGGTGTAGTGTGGCTATCAGCTTATTTGAAAGAATAACCCAAAGTGCCCATTGTGTCCTGAGAATAAATATTTGGAAGGTGGTTGTGAGGGCTGGGAGTCCCAGTTAGGACGCAGGAAGGAGAACTTCTGACTCCGTCCCAGGACAGTCCCTCCTTACTCTGCTGGTCCGTGACATTCTGAGAGTAATTGGGACACTCCAGATATAGATTCTCTCCAAGAGATTTCTTAGAAAAATATCTTATTTTGAAGATTGGTGTTTTTAATCTTTTCTGAATTTGCTCGCCTGGTTTCTAATTTTAGGCCAAGTAAGTTTTTTTCTAACCTTCATTGCTTCTATGAAAGTGTCTCTTTCTGAGGGAAGATTATTTTATTTTAGCAGCAATCCTTCATAATTCCTGCAATTGCCTCTGATTATGGATCTTGGGGGCGGGGGAGCTATTTCTATATTTCAAGTGATAGGATTTTAAGTACTATTTCCTGGGCTTAGGCTAACTGGAAAATCTTCAACGGGTGGGTTAAAATGGGACCCAGTGTGGTCGACCACTTCCTGAGTGTGCAGGTACCTAGCACACTGACTTCACCAGTGAAGGCCTGGTTCTGTGGGGAGGTTAAATAAAAAAGCATGGCTTTCAATGATATGTCCTCTCACCTAGAATAGCTTTAATTGCTTTAGATATAGAAGATAAGCCCTGGTCGGGTAGCTCAGTTGATTAGAGCATCATTCTGATATGCCAAGATTGCAGCTTCGATCCCCAGTCAGGGTACATATAAGAATCAACCAGTGAATGCATAAATACAACAACAAATCAATGTTTCTCTCTTCCTTTCTCTCTAGTTCCCTTCCCCCTTCGCTTCCTCTCTCTCTCAAATCAATAAAAAAAAAAAAAGGAAGATGAGAAAAGTCCAGTGTGCTAGCAACTACAATGTAACACATGAATGTGAGAACAATTTGAAGAAGAAAAGCCACCCTGGCTGGTGTGGCTCGGTTGGTTAGAGCATCGTCCTGTGCACCAAAGGGTCATGGGTTCAATTCTTCAGTCAGAGCATGTGAGGGAGACAACCAATCAATGTTTCTTTCTCCCTCTCCTTTCCTCTCTCTCTAGAATTAATGAAAATCATACCCTCAGATGAGGATTTAAAAAAAAATTAAAGAAGTAAAACTATGGCCTCCACATCTTTAAAATCAGACCATCGGAACCCGGCCCGCATGGCTCAGTGGTTGAGTACCAACTGCCAATCTATGAACCAGGCGATCACAGTCCGAGTCCCAGTCAGGGCACATGCCTGGGTTGTGGGCTAGATCCCCAGTAGGGGGTGTGTAGGAGGCAGCTGATCAATGATTCCCTCTCATCATTGATGTTTCTCTCTCTCCTTCTCCTTTCCTCTCTGAAATCAATAAAAACATATTTAAAAAAATAAAATAAAATCAGGCCATCAGAGAAGCAGCTAAGATGTCCTTCAGCAAGTGAATGGATAAACTATAGTAGTACTAAAAACATCTTGTTACTAAAAAATAAAATTATCCCAGACCATCAGCAATTTATCCTGTTTGTAGGAAGTATCTGGCTATAGAATATTTTGCCAGATTTATATAGATGGCAGCAGGTTACTGTGTGTGTGTGTGTGTGTGTGTGTGTATACACACATATACATACACTAGTGGCCCGGTGCATGAAATTCATGCACATTATAAGGGGATTAATTAGAGGAAATATTTTAATATTGCTCTTTGCCCTTTTTCTATAATAGAAGTGTCAGAGATGAAAGAAAATTAATAAAATGTATATGAAAACCTTCCTCCTGTCAGAGTCTGGGGCACACCATGGAACCCAGAGTCAAGTCCCTGCCCACCCACATGCGCCTCAAAATCGCGCGAGACCCAGACCCGGCTGCCCTCCCCCCCATTGGGCTAGATCCAGACCCAGCTGGTCCCACCCTTGTCAAGCCCTGCCGGACAGGGGGAGCAGCCTCAGGTCCCCTGGCCCAGTACCGGGGCGGGAGGCACAGCCTGAGGTCCCCCAGCCCAGGCTGGGGTGGGGGGAGCACCTTGAGGTCCCCTGTCAAGACCTGCAGGGTTGGGGGCATGGCATGAGATCCCCAGTCAAGCCCTGCTGGGCAGGGGGCGTGGCCTCAGGTCCCTCGTCAAGCCCCGCTGGGTGGGGGGACGTGGCCTCAGGTTCCCCGGCCTGGAGCCAGGGTGGGGGGCACGGCCTGAAGTCCCCTGTCAAGCCCCATGGGGGTGGGGTGGGGGCACAGCCTCAGGTCCCTGCTGATTGCTTGTTAAGGCTCATTCGGGGAACTCAGCCTCCGCTCTGGGTGCAGCCATCTTGTGTTATGGAAACCCCCGCCTCCACTTTGGGCGCCACCATCTTTGTGGCGGAGTGATGGGCAATTTGCATAGTCCCTCTTTATTGAGTAGGATATATATATATATATATATATATATATATATATATATATATATAGTAATTTTCTTGTACCTTTGTCATCTTCTCTGATAAATATGCACTGTGGTATTCATGCTAAATCCTACTCTCTTTTTCTTTTAATTGTTATTTATAGCTTTTAGAGAGAAAGACACAGAGGATGGGAGAGAGAAAGAGAAAGAGAGAGGGATTTGTTGTTCTACTTATTTACACATTCACTGGTTGATTCTTGTATGTTACCTGAATGGAATCGAACTCATAACTTTGGCTCTAACCAACTGAGCTACCCAGCCAGGGCCATGAAATCCTACTCTTAATCCTTTCTGTTTCTCTCTCTCCAGTGACTGCTGGCGTATCAGCCTTGGAGGTATACACCCCAAAAGAAATCTACGTGGCAAATGGGACACAAGGGAAGCTGACATGCAAGTTCAAGTCTGCGAACACCACCAGCAGGTTGACCACAATCTCATGGAGCTTCCAGCCAGAGGGATCCCACACCACCGTGTCGGTAGGAGTGCCTGACTGCTCTTGGCTAGTCCTGCCTCAGAGGGTTCCCTCCCGCTGCAGTGTGTTCAGTGAGCCCTTCTTCTGACCCATCTCTTCCAGACCGAGTGAGGCTGCCATCTGGTACAGACATCAGGGCACTGCTCTTGCTTCTGACTCTCCAGGAAAAAAACGGTTCAGTTTCTCTTAAATGCAGCTTGTTTTCTCGTGTTTGTGTGTCACAGTCACCTGCCATCCCTCCCGTCTCCACCATCACGTCCCATTTTGAAATGTATCTTTTCCACAGAGCAGCCCCTGATTTACCTTGTTGACTCTAATCACGATTCATCTGCATCTGTTCAGCTGCCATTTGCTTCACTTTTTTTTTTTTAAATATATTTTATTGATCTTTTACAGAGAGGAAGAGAGAGGGATAGAGAGTTAGAAACATCATCAGCTGCCTCCTGCACACCCCCCACTGGGGATGCGCCTGCAACCAAGGTACATGCCCTTGACCGGAATCGAACCTGGGACCCTTGAGTCCGCAGGCCGATGCTCTATCCACTGAGCCAAACCGGTTTCGGCGCTTCACTTTTATTTGTATTTCTTTGAAGCATTTCTACACACACACACACACACACACACGCACACGCACACATCCATCCGTCCCAGTGACAGTCTTTGGGAGCTCTCTGTGCAGCAAGCCTGTGAAGCCTTTAGAAATGTGGGATAGCAGCCTGTGCCTCACCCCGGGGACAATTAGGAGTAACACTGTCGATGAGTCACCCTGAGGAGGGTGGCAGAACAGAAGTGCAGGGCCATGGGGTTGAAAGGAAGGTTAGTCACGAACCAGATGAGTGCTGGTTAGGCTGGGTGCTTATTAACCAGGGCCCGACGCTCCGCCTCTCGTCTGTGGAGTGGAGACCGTAGAACGTGCACAGGGAGTGTTAGGAGGAGAGCCTAGAGCCTGGGGTGAAGACCTTTTATCTCCAGCGAGCGAGTCACTGAGTGCTGAGCCTCACGTCCTCCTTTGTGACTCTCTGGCGGACCGTTATCAGCTGTGACCCTGAGGAAATGGCGTGAGTCTCCCTTTTGTGTATAAACGATGCGTGGTTGTCCCTGTAGCACGGGGATGTCAAGAGGAGGAGAGAAGACACACAAGTGTGTTTTTCAACAGAAACAGGATGGAACCCCTTGATGTCCAGATCCCTGTCTGGCTTAGATTCCGTGGCATTTGCAGTGGGACGTGTTTCTTTCCATGTGAAGTCTTTGTGAAGAGCCACACAGCACATCACGCAGCCTTGAGAACTTCTGCCTTCGGGGAGAGCTCATGTGTCCTTTTTCTCTAATTGCAGTTTTTCCACTACTCCCAAGGGCAAGTGTACATCGGGGATTACCCGCCATTCAAGGACAGGATCACCTGGGCTGGAGACCTCGACAAGAAAGACGCATCGATCAGCATAGAAAATATACAGTTTATCCATAATGGCACCTACATCTGTGATGTCAAAAACCCTCCCGACATCGTCGTCTACCCGGGATACATTCGCCTCTATGTTGTAGAGAAAGGTACCTCCGGAGTATTTGGGCAGTAATGGCGTAGTCCCCTTTGTCGTGTGTTGAGTGGCAAACGAGAGTTACGTTGTGGGGTGTGTGTGCCGGGAGCATCCTGCCAGTGGCTATGCACCCTGTTTCTGGGAACCTGAGGGTGGGCACTGCTGCCCACACGCAGGGTGAGCAGCCGGCCTCTCCATGTGTACATCTGCTGTCCGAAGCCTAGTGGCCCGGTTTCAGGAGGATTACTTTCTCATGTGAATTGGAAGTAAGACCAGATTCACGACAGTCGATGGGCTGAGCCTGGGAAAGAAGGAGGTTAATACTGTTTCAGTATTCTCCAAGAGAAAGTTTTAGCATTCGTAAAAACAACACAGCGGTTTCTTCCATTTTTGGAGAAGCAGCAGGAAATGCAGGTTCTGGTGTCTCCTTTTGAGACGACGTCTGCTTTGTTGGTGAGTAGATGGAGGTAAAGCCACATCCCAGTTTTGCTTGGATCTTAGCGCATTGAGAGGGATTGTGTGTGCAGAAATGCTGAGTTCTGTATCTCATTTTCTATCAGCTGCTCTTTGCATGTCATTACTTAGACACTAGGATCTCATAATTTGGGTAGTAATAGAGAGTATGATAACTTGCTTCTTAGTTGAATAACATTCTATTTTCTTCTCTTTGTCACAATGGACCTTAACAGTGTTTTCTTCTTTCTCTCCAGAGGTGTTGCCCATGTTTCCGGTTTGGGTGGTGGTGGGTATAGTGACCGCTGTGGTTGTGGGTCTCACCCTCCTCATCAGCATGATTTTGGCTGTCCTCTACAGAAGGAAAAGCTCGAAGCCGGATTACACCGGGTGAGAAACAGCTTCTGGGGAAGGGAGAGGGAAGGGATCAGGGTTTACAAAAACGTCTATATTTTTTTGGAGAAAAGAATTGTGAAGAGTTAGCTACTGTTTGCTTTAATGCCAGAATCAGGCAGTCTGCTTAGGTGTTCTGAAACAGTGGCCTGCTAGTCAATGTGGGATTTGACGCAAATCCCTGTTTCCCGGTTTCTTCCCCAGATTTGTGCAGCCAGTGGCTCAGCAGTCTGGGTTCTGTTTCAGTACCAGCCATTCTGCCAGTGGCATTATTAAGCCACAGACATCACTTACCCAATTTCGGAGTTTAATTTTTATCTCTTGGCAATAATCTCATAAGGTGCTTCTTTTCAGTTAGGCAGCTATAAAACGAATCAAGAAGAGTTGGGCTAATAAACGACCCCCCACCCCCATGGGATGGCACAGGACTTCTCTTTTTTATAGTTTTGCTGGCAAGTGAATGGCTTTGATCTTTATTGAATGTATGGCTGGACTCATCGCAATGGAGATAATAAGGGTTGAAAACCAACATATACTGGCAGTAAAGAAACGTAGATCTTTTTGTTTATGTCTTCTCAAAGAGAACATCCTTGAACTCAGGGAGTGAGTCTAATTGCAGGACCTTCTCTCCTCCCCACGCCAGCTGGAAAGCTAACCCACATAAGCTAAGTAGGACTCACGTGGTAAGAGAGTGGAGGCCAATTGCTAACACGAGTTGGGCCACAGGTGCATGGGCTAACCACAGCCACCCAGAGGGCCTGTGCTCTGAGGCTTGCACACCCAACTGCCTGCCTGGTGGATGCTGGGAACCTCCTCTCTCTCTTGCTCTCTCTCTCTCTCTCTCTCTCTCTCTCTCTCTCTCTCTCTCTCTCTCTGGGCTCTGAGGTTCTAGTTTTTAGGAGGAGTGCTGTGTTTTAACAAGCTTGAGTGTTCAAATTCAGATTTTACTTGCTTGGAATGCCTCTGTTCTGCTGACCTGTATCTACCCTCTTGCATGGTGAGTGTTTTTTGGTGACATATATCTGGAGTGTTGGTTTTCAACATGAGACTAATCCAAAGTGGTGACATGCCGGACTCTGTAGTTCTTGCTCTTGGGTTAATAAAGGGGCGGAGCGCGTGCCTTAGAATCCTGCATGGCATCGTGAATGCTGCTGTTCTTCTTACTTAGGTTCCCCTCCCCTGCCTTTCCACCTCGTGTGCCGGGATAGATCCTGCTTATCCTCCACTTGTTCAGAAAAGCTGACCCTGGGACTGTAACAGGGCTGGCTCTCCTACTCCCACTAGACACATGGTAACTAATCCCATTGCCCGTTGCTGTTAATACTCATGTGTGTGTTTGGCCCATCTCCCTTGGTGGCAACTAACCAGCTAGCTCTGAGCTAACCCAGCAGCTGTTATGATTTGTCCACCGATACGTCCTGTGTCTGTTTTAGAAACATACTGAGCACACCATCCCAGTGAGTTGGGGTTGTCAGGTTACATGGAGGTGTGAGATCATCGGAAAATGCACGTTCTTTATGTAAAATGCCTGTGTGTGTGTGTGTATGTGTGTGTGTGTTTCAGTTTTCTTTTTTATATGTGAATTGTATTATTAATGATTGGGACACTCTTTGTGTTAGATTAGTCAAACCATTTTGGTTTGGGTCATAAAACCTCCCGTTTCAGAGAAGCACAGTAGAGAATTCATTGGGTGCTTTAGTCTTAAAAGTGACACTTAAAATGGGATCCTCCCAAAAATTCCTCTAAGATTTAAAAAACATACATTATAAAGGATTTAAGCTCTGCCGATGACACATCCCCTTAGGAAATCTCTGATGAGTTACCTCCCAGCATTCACTTTCCCTGATTTATTTATGAGATCGGCTTGCTAAGGATCCCCTGCCTGGAAGGGCTCAGCCATGTGATGGGCATTCCACAGCTTCTTGTTGTTCGCACCGCCCTGGGTCTTCTTTAGTTTGGTCATTGTCTTGGTGGGGAAACAAAATATGGGAACCAGGGAATCGAAGGAATGAGCCAAACCAAGACTCTGAGCCTGAGTGTACATCTGTAATCTTTTAAATGCATTCAGAAGAGGTTTGCCTTTGCTGCTCACAAGAGCGAATTGCCTTTTTGAAGGTACAGCTGCTCCCTTAAATCTTTATCCCAAAGGAGGGTTGATGACAGGGAAAAGGCGAGGGCCAAGGATACACAGCAAGGATCCATCCAGCTGGTGTCGCTCTTGCAAACAGGCTGAGGGCTCCCACTCCCCAGCAGTAGCTTCACAGATGTGGGGCCACAGCATCAGGGAGACAGTTTCCATATATGTGATTCTTTGGATACCATTGTTTTGTTGTTCTGTTCATCTACATCTGCTGCTGCTTTGTCTTGCCATCACTTGCATTTCTGTATTTTTGTTTCCATTTGTTTAAAAACATTTTTTTTACATTTGTTCTCCAAATTGCCGACTTATCAGCTGCAGCACCTCAGAGAGTGTGTCACCGGTTAAGCAGGCTCCACGGAAGTTCCCCTCCGACACAGAGGGCCTAGTAAAGAGCCTGCCTTCTGGATCTCACCAGGTAACACTGGCTGCCCCGGGGCTGTGCAGGTGGGCACTGTCACCACCCTGGGGCGGGAGGGAGTGCTGAGCCGCGACACAGGAAGAGAGTGACAGCCAGATAGACAGACAGACAGACAGATGGAGACAGAGAGAGGGAAAGGGGTTAAGGAATCGGACCTGAGCGAAGGTTCCCACCAAAGCACCACTAACAGACTGTGCCCTTGGGCTGTGGCTCCCATGGCCAATGTATAGTCAGGAGGTGGCTTTGTCAGCCATAAAAGGTTCCTTATAATCGCTCAGGGAACTAAAGCCAGTGAATTGCATTCCACACTGAGGTGCTTTAAAAGACAAGGAATTAGCAGGGGACATTGATCTTGATATTGATAATAAGCAGAAAAATTATTTTGCATGAATTCTTTAGAAGAACTTGAAGGTCGGCCCGTAGCTGAATAATTGAACAAGCAGAGGCTTACACTGCTCCCTCTTGTAGGGAGTACCGAGGAGACATAACTTTATTGGAACCTGCACAGCATCCAGCGCTGTGGCTGGTGTCATGGCTGTGCTATTATAACTGTAATTGTGGCAGAGATCCCAAGCAGCATGATTGGAATCCCAGAAGGAAAGGGGAGAGAAAAAAACATTGACAAAGTCATAGCCAAACACTTTCCATCTTTCAGCCACTTCTTCTGGTATTTATCTTCATATTGTATTTCTATTTCTAGAGTTTGCCGTTTTAGATACTATTCATTGACTCCATATTATGGAAATGAGAATTTAGTTCTTTCTTCCCCCTAGCCCTTCCTCCCAACACGCACATACCTACTGTATGCACACATGCCTCTTCCCAGGATGCTTAGCTCACTATATTGAGGTAGAAGTTTTTCAGTGTGACGTGTACCCGTTGTTTTCACCATTGTACTACATATATTTGTTTCATGTACAATTGTCCTGTTTATATGGAGCTAATATGTGCCTTTTTTTATTTGTTCAGTCTTCTAAGTACCTACCTGCATCTATCTCAAAGCTCTCCCATGAAAATCCCTGGGAACATCCAGCCCCACATGCACATGCTCCTGTGGTTTCATTCTATTCCTGGAGTCGGGCCTGTCCGCACCGCTGGCTCTGCTGTGCTCCAGGCTGCTGGCCGCAGTCCTCCTGGGCCTCCCGTCCCAAGGCGTTTCCTGGCCCTCTTCTTTTGGACCGCATGTCTTCACCTGTTTCGTTCATTCCCACGTTGTGGTGGAGCATATCCTCCGTAACTTCTTGAGAAAGGGCGCACAGGAGATAAAGATTCTGAGGCAGCGTAATAACCTCCAAAAATGTCCACGTCCTTGCCCTGGAGCCTGTGGGATGTATGACCTCACCTGTCATAAGGGGCCTTGCAGCTGTGTTAAGGATCTTGAGATGGGGAGGTTTTCCTGAATGATCTGTGTGGGCCAAGGTTGACCACAGGGAGGCCGCAGGGTCAGATCCAGAGCGATTTGAAGAGGTTATGCTGTTGGCTTTGACAATGGAGGCTGGGCCAAGAGCCAAGGAATGCAGGCAGCTTCCATCTGCTGGGAGGGGAAGGAGACAGGTCCTCCCTGAAGCTCTGGCAGCGGGATCGCGGCCCTGCTGACCTTGATCACACGCAGCCCCGTGTCAGCCCTCTGACGCACTGGGAGCTGATACATCTGTCTGCAGCATGTGTAACATGGCTTTCTCCTGCCTTGATCTTTTTTTTTTTTTTTAATATATTTTATTGAATTTTATTGATTTTTTACAGAGAGGAGGAGAGAGGGATAGAGAGTTAGTAGATCAGCTGCCTCTTGCACACCCCAGTAGGGGATGTGCCCACAACCAAGGTACATGCCCTTGACCGGAATCGAACCTGGGACCCTTGAGTCCGCAGGCCGATGCTCTATCCACTGAGCCAAACCGGTTTCGGCTCCTGCCTTGATCTTGAATGAGGATCTGGTTGCGTCGATTCCAGGTGGGAAGTCACTTCCCTCCTGCATTTGGCGGTGTGGCTGACTTTTCCGCTTCTAGTGCTGAGCGGCTACTGTTGTGATTTCTGCCTCTTCGTGTGCCCTTTCTCAGAATGGTTTTTATTCCTCATGTTCTGAAACTGCACAAAATTGTGGGTCTTTTTTTATTCATTGTGCTGGCTATTCAGTGGGTTCTTTTAATCCGAAAGCTATGACCTTCAGTTTTAGGATATTTTCTTCCATTATTCTCTGGAAATTTTCCTCCTTTCATTTTCTCTCTTTTGAAAATTCCTATTAGGAATTGGACCATGTCCTACCTCAATCCTTTAGTTTTTTCCTTTTTTCTGTTTTGCTTTTCTTGTTCTTTCTAGAAAATTTCTCCAACTTTGCCCTCCAACTTTTGTTGAGTATTTAATATCTGCTATCTTTTTAAAATATTTGCAAGAGCTATTTTTGGGGACCGCAAAAATAAATCTGGATGTTTATATGGGGGGTGGGGAGTAGAAAAGAAAGCAGCCCCTATACCGGGCCCTCCTCAGTGGCAGCTTCCTGTTCCGTAGGGTTAAGGAAGACTTGGAGGAAATAAAGTTGTTGGGGGAAATGCACGTGTAGTTGCTTTATATGCTGTGGTGGGTAGAAGCGTGGAGTGCATGTGAAGGCCCGCACACCCTCCGCCTTGCCTCAGACTGTGTCCGGGAACCTGGGGCCCAGAGAGTGCCACCTGCCTTCCTGCCTCTTGAGACCCACAGCAGGAAGAGCGACATGCCCGCATGTTGGCTACAGATGGCGGATGGCGAGCTGCATCTGTGACATCCTGACCGGTGGGCTCGGCTCTGACGCCGTCTCAAGAGCTGTTTCTTATTCTCTGATTATAGTAGCCTGCATTTGTTTTCATGGATGCATTTCGTATCTCTGAGTATATCATTTTCTCGTGTTTTGCAAGCTCTATTTTTTAAAGCTTGCTTCTGATACTGATTTGGCTCTGTTTCTGTGGAATTCCCCTTTTCTCTTACAATTTCTTTGTCTCATGTCAGAAGCTTTCCTGAAATGCCCAGTGGTCCTGGGTTCTCCACTCGGACCCACGGCCGCAGATCTGAGCCGGAGCTCTGGGCCGTGGCTTCGCGGTGTTAAAGGGCTGGCTGGCTGCTTTGGGGGCCTCCACGGTCAGTTGCTGAAGGTCCTTTCTCTGGAGCTGGTTGATGTCTCCACAGGGAGTTGAGCAGAGAATGAAGAGGCTCACTGTTCAGTTCATGAACTTGCCCGCCCCAGCCTGTTTTCAGGGCCGACCCCTCCCCCTGCTCATCTGTGGCCCCTGAGTCAGGACTGGCTCATCTCCCGGCTTCACTCCCCTGCCCGCCCAGGCCTGCCTCTGGCATTCTCTGGAGGATGGTGAGAAGGAGTTCAACCCTTGTGTCAATTCATCGTCTCTTTTCAGCATTTGTCACGGAACACCAGAGCGAAGCTGAGAAAGGACTTGTAGCCATTTTTACGGTGTGTCTTATGTATAAGCTCCTTCTCCCATGAGCACACCCCAGAACTCCTTATGGGTCTTTATGAATTATGGTGGGGGTTGTTCTCTGGGAAGTTACATACCAGTTTCAGGGTCTGTCCTGTCCTTGGAAGTGACTGCAAGCAAGGGTCAGTTACTCGCAAGAGAGCACCTTGTTTTCCTTCTGGTCCTAGTACTGCTGACCCTGGAACAACGCTGGGTTAGGGGCTCCGACACTGCACAGTGGGAAACTTGCATACAACTTTTGGCTCCTCCAACACTTAGCTGCTCCCAATCTGCTGTCTGTGACTGTGCATGCCTTCTGGCGGTAAATGACAAACTAGACTAGTGTCCACACATGCTCCATGCATTCGTGCCATACCTTTTTTTTCAATATTTCTAGGCTACTCCATTCCTCTGTGTGGTTTTTCAAAGAGTCACCAATCTCCAAAAAAACTTTCCAGGATATTACTGAGAAAAGTGTTCATATAAGTGGACCCACGCAGTACAAACCCGACTCGTTCAAGGGTCAGCTGTGGTAGAAAACAGGTTGTGTGTTTTTCAGCTTCTTTTCCTTTTGGGCTTACATGTAACTTGCAGGTTCCTGGCATGAATGTAGAGAGTCTCTGACTCAGTATTAACAATGTGATGTGATATTACCTACGACAGATATGAGAGCATCACATACCAACCAGAGAGAGAGAGAGAGAGAGAGAGAGAGAGAGAGAGAGAGAGATCCGTCTGTTGTTGCACTTATTGAAGTATTCATTGGTTGCTTCTTGTGTGTGCCCTGACCAGGGATTGAACCCAAAACCTTAATGTCATCAGGATGATGCTCTAACCAATAGCTACCTGGCCAGGGCAAGGATGTTTATTTTAAACTACACGCTTTTAGCTACTGAGCTTATTAGTTCAAAGTTGAATGCTTAAGTACAGCATCAGACTTCTCAAGGAGACTGTCCCTGGATCGCAGGCACTTGACTTTGGGCCCTATTGAACGCGTCTTTGGAAACCAGGGCTCTTTTGCTTTTCTTGTTGCTGTTTATAATTTTAGAATCTGTGGGACCCTAACGTCAGGATGTGCAGCCACCTGTCAGATGTTTGAACCCCTGACCTCGCCCCCAAGAGTCAGAAGACACCTCCCTCCCCCAGGCAGCCCCGCCCTCCCTGGCTCTCCTGCTGGGACCCGACAGTTCTCATCTCTCCTACCTCAGACCATCTAGGGTTCCTTTATGTGTCTATAGAACCTGACTTTTTTTTTTTTTTACTTTAAAATGGGAAAAAGTTACGTGATCTTAGATATCAAAGAAGCAATATTTTTACTAGTATGATAGGATGAGACTAAAAGAATCATACTTTAAGTTGCTATGTGGAAGAATATTGAAATGGAATACTACTCGACCATAAAAATGAAGGAAATCTTACCCCTTGAGACACCATGGGTGGATCTGAAGAGTATTATGCTAAGTGAAATGAGCCAAATACCATATAATTTCACTTATATGTGGAATCTAATGAACAAAATAAATGAACAAACAAAATAGAAATAAACTCAGAGATACAGAGACAGACTGACAGCTGTCAGGGGGGCGGGGAGAGAGTGAAAACACAAAAAACCTCATAGACAACAGTGCAGTGATTCCCAGAGGGAAGGGGAGGTTGGGGGGAGGTAGGAGAGGGTAAAGGGGGTCTAAATTGTGATGGAAGGAAACTTGGGGTGATAAACACACAGTATACAGATGATGTATTATAGGATTGTACCCCTGGAACCTATATTATTTTATTAACCAGTGTCACCCTAATAAATTCAATTTAAAAAACCCTAAAAATGCTAAAAAAAAAAAAAAAGAATATTTGAAATTTGTAAGTGCCTGTTTGCAGAAAGTGACCAGTTCAGATTGTGTCTGTGGGTTGGTTTCTTAGCTTCATCGTGACTCCAGGGGGTCTCGGGTTCACGGAACTGCCCGTCTTAGTCCTGAAGACTGTAATCCCAATACGAGGGTTGAGGAATTGTGTGACAGGTCTTTTAAGAGAAGGATAATTCTTGAGAAGGAGTATTGCATAATTATAGACATTCCCAAACGGATACAGAAGTAGACAGAGTAATGTACCAGCTCTCGTGTACCAGCTTTAACAGTGGCCGACATCTTGTGTTAAAGTCGATCTGGGACATAGGGTTCCTGGGAAGCCTTCCTGAAGGCATTCTAAAGAGGGGACTCTGCTCTGGAGCTGCCGCTGTCACTTTAGTCACTGCTTCTACCTGCACCGGAAGGGACCACCAGGTGTTCCAAACCTAACCCACCCTCTCTCCTCCAGGGCCCAGTCATATATGCGCAGTTAGACCACTCTGGTGGACATCACAGTGACAAGATTAACAAGTCAGAGTCTGTGGTGTACGCGGACATCCGGAAAAATTAAGAGAAGACCCAGATCATATCCTAAGCGAGAAACAAATTCAAACGGGACTCTTGTGCAGCAGTGTGGCCCACAGCACGTGTGGCCCGGACACGGACAGGCGCGGAGAGGAGGAGATGGAAAGGATCTGTACAAATCTTCTATTTAATCTTCGGATGGGAGGAGCAGTGGTGCATGATGAAAAGATGATATGATTCTACATATATGTAAATTGTCTCGCTGTTGTTGTTTTTTTTTTACTTTTTGCATCCAGGGTCATTTACAATTGAGGAAATTCAGCAACATTCCTGTCACCATCATTTGGATATGGTGTGCCTTAATGGTGATGTAGCGATCTCTTAGTATCCCAACAGACTTGGCCTTTTTGTCTAAGGGCTTAACCAGTCTTAGCATTTATTGTAGTTGGAGAATGAAGATACTGTGCGGGAGATATAGCCAGGGTGGCCTGTCCCCCACTGTCTGTTCCGACTGTTTGGTTGTAGTTTTTAGGAAACACCCGTTAGCTATGCCACTTAGAGACAATTTGAGAAATTTTTGTCAGTGTTTTTTTCTCTCTAAAGCAGGGGTGGGGAACCTTTTTCCTGCCAAGAGACACTTGGATGTTTATAGTATCATTCTCGAGCCAGACAAAATTATCAGCTTAAAAATCAGTCTGCTGTATTTGGTCAAACATTTAATTAACTCCCCCTGATGCCTTTTGCAAGCCTTATACAGCCCTCGGGTCGAAGGTTCCCCACCCCTGCTCTAAAGCAAAGGGCATTTTTCTTCCTAAGTTGTCACACGGACTTTAAGGTTACACCCTTTCCTGTCAGCTTGTTCATCACACCAAGATCAGCAGGGGTAGCTGCCGGGCCCAGTCTTCCTCCGTCTCTCAGACCAGAGCCCTGTACGTGGAACTGAAATAGGAGCTGTGGCTTGGGGAGGAGCTGGCGGCCTGGGGAGGAGCTGGGGGCCTGGGGAGGAGAGCGCAGGTGTCAGTTACTTTCTTTGCTGCTGGAAAGGAGCAGAGCCCAGCCCAAGCAGCTGCAGGGGAGGAGTTCACTTCCTTCCAGGTGGGCAGGAATGGGGTACATGGAACCTCCGTTCTCGCACTTAACTCGTCCCAGAAGACTGTTCGAAAACGGAATCATCTTTTCCCATTAGAAATCACGTAAACTGAATTAGTCCACTCCAGACCCCCAAATGATCCCTGTTTTAAGCGTTTTTATATACAGTACATGTCTAGTGCACTGTTTAATTTATAAATAAACACTTTGAGCAAAAAGGGCATGGAATATAAATGAAAATTTAACAAAAAGGAGATGAAATGTACCGTAAAAAATGAAAACTTAATAAGCAGCAGCAAAAAAAAAAACAAAAAACCTACGAAAATATTCACAGGATGAATCTATATCAGGACCGAGATGTTAACAATGTGAGGTTTAGTGGTAAACGAACTCAGACTCTCCCATCCTCTCCTTTGTTCGCCACCTGAGAGACACGTGACTGATCACACAGGTTTCAGCAGAACAGGGTTGCCAGGTTGAGACGTGAATTGCTGGGGACGGGAGCCCCGGAGAGGCGGAGAGGCGAGCGTTGGCTGTAATTGGGGAGCCGGCTGGCGGATCCCAGAGCGCTCTCCAGGGAATCAGCTTCTTCTGACCCTGTCAGAGCTCACGGAGCTGCAGAGGCCTCTGAAGCTCAAGGCCGAGGGAGTTTTCAGATCAGCAAGTAGGGCTCATACTTCTCCTTTGGGAATCTCTTCTCTGTTCCTGGTTGCTTTTGTTTGTTTTCCACATTTTCCCCCATCGATGGAATTGATGAACAACGAGATGAGGAAAATCTAGACAGTTCAGGTCATTTATTTTGTCCCATCGACAACCCCCGCCCCATCTCAAACCTATGATTTCTGTTATTACTGGGAATAAAAAGCAAAGTGAGATCATTAAACATTTATTTATATTTGCCATTCCTCCACTTCCTGGATTCTTTTGTATTAAAATAAGTGTTTTAAGTTTGAAGTGATCGGAAAGCCCACAGTGGCGGGAGGTCACAGGACATGTTTGGGGAAGTGGAGTGGCGGGCAACGTCCCTTCCCCCCGTAGTGTGGGGTCCGCCGCCAGCTGCTTCCTTTTCCTTCCGGCTTCTGTCGTCGTCGTGAGGCAGTTTGGCCGGTTCCAGGAGGACTCTGAAGCGAGTCCGGCAGGGTCTGGGTGGAAAGGTGTGGAGGTGATCCAATGGGAGAGGACACGTGAGCCTCCAGGCTCGCCCGCAGACGCGTGGTCTAGTTTTCTGAGGAGCTGCTGGCTCTTCCCCAGTGTCCAGCCAACATTCATGTACATATCGCCCACAGGAGGGCTTTGTGGTCACGCCACACCCTCCGTGTCCGTGTCCGGAGGCTGGCGGCTGTGGTCTGTGCTGGTGCGGGGCGGGGTGGGGGGGGGGGGGAAGGCAGGGGAGTACACGCCCTGAGGCCTCTCTCCTCCTGCTCATGGGCCCAGCTCGAGCCCGGGACCCCGAGTCCGCCCGGGACCGGTCCGCCGGGTCCACCTTGCCTCCTAAAGCTTCCTGCATCAGTTTGAAAACAAGCCCTCGTGGGTGTGGGAGGGAGGATGGCTGTTGGGCTGTCCCCTCTCCAGACTGATTCCCAGGTAACGGTACTCATGAGCCTTTGTTTTGCAGCCGGAAAGGACACGTCCAGAGGCAGGTGTGAGGTTGGATGTGGGGTGTTCCCTGACGGCCACATTTTACAGAGAGAAGGGGCGTTCTCCTTTTCCTCCCTTCTCCCCGGGCCCTGCGAATAAACTACACATTCCTAATGGCTCGGGAGAGCAGCAGCCCCAGTTTCTCCTTTCGTTTTGAGGACCGAGAGCTGCCACCCAGAGCACCTGCCCGCACTCCCTCCAATGACACGGTGGCCTCTCAGCTCCCCATGAGACCTCCTGCCCAACACGTCACCTCCCACCCAGCCAGCCCCTCAGATGGGTCAGCACTTGGCAGCGGGCCTCCCAGCCGGGGCCACCAGCCACCACTCTGGCTCACACCTGGCAGTGCCTCCTCCTCCCCTCGCTCCGCCTCCTGTGGGTCTTGGGGCCCTTGCTCCTGTGTCCCCGCCTTCCTGTCCCAGGCCAACCGCGGGGTTGCTTCTAAATGGAAGAGCCCTCCCCCCCCCCCCCCCCCCCCCCCCGTCCTCTTACCGGCAGCATGAGCCCTCCTGGAATGACGTGACTTGGGTAAGGCAGCACTAAAAGGGGTTACCTAGAGATACAGTTCCAAACCCTCTAGCTTTTCCATGGAAATGTATCCAGCTGGGAAAAACCATCAAGTTCGCTGTTTTTTGTTTTCTTTTTCAATTGTTGTACTTTTGTGAATATTTTAATACACCTTTTTCAATGACTGAATTGTGTTGCGTGCTCATTTTTAATCAGAGAGAAAAAGACTTAAAAGCCTTCTCATTCATTCCCGCCCCCGCCCAGCCGCAGTGCCTCCTGTTCCTCAAGCACCAAGCACGGCCCGCTCAGGCCCTTTGACGTGCCGTGGCCTCTGCCCAGAACACACGTAGACCCGCGGCTTTGCTCCCTCACGTCCTTTAAGTCTCTGCCCCAATGTCACCTTCTCAGAGAGACCTTTGTCGTATAAGAAGGGCAACCTCCCCCTCCCCGGCTCTCCTCACCCCCTCCTTCCTGCTCTATTTCCTCCTACTCACCGCCATGGATGCCGTCCGTCTCCCCACGAGAACATAGCACAGGGGCCAGGACTCTCTGCGGTTCACTGCCCCATCCTTGGCGCAGAGCACGGCTCCTGGCCAGCTCCTGGCAGGTGCTCACTCCGTGGCAACTGGATGGACGGACCCATCCATTCAGCAAATCTGTATCGAGGACTGCCCTGGGCTAGCGTAAGGAAACTGGACAAGGCAGGCTCAGGGAGCTCGCCCAGAGGGGGTGACAGGTGACACGGCTGTTACTGAATGAATACTGTGTGCCGCGCTTTGCATGTCTCACTGCCGCACTGAGTTAACGCTGGTGCGCATCTCACGCCCACTCGAGGAAGACGGCATCAGGCTTAGGGTATGTGACTGGCAGGGAGGCGGGGCTGGCGCTGGCACTGTCTGTCCGAGGCCTCGTGCTTAACCTCTCCCCAAACTCCCCAAAGACAGGAGCCTCACTTCCTCCCTGAAATAAACGTGCGGGGGGCCGGGGGGGGGGGGGGGGGGGGGGGTGGCGCCTGACCTGCGGCTTCTCCCTGGGCCTCTGGAGCTGGAGGGGGAGATGAGGGAGGTGGTTGTGCGGGGGGTGGGAACACAGGTGCCAGGGGCCTTCCTCTCGGTGACTTAATCTGTGTCACCCAGACCACGTTACTGACAAAGCACGGCGTTTTCCAGTGACTGTGAACTTAATAAATCACTGCGCATTCGAGTCAGGCTTGCTAACTTTCTGGATGGGGGAGGAAGAGTTAGGGCTGCAGGGCCGCCCTTGGGGTGATCTCACGGGACCGGGACCACGGCCCTCACAGGATTTGGTGAGAGCAGGGATGCTTCTCCGGCTCGGGCAGCAGTCACAGGGCCCCTGGCTCCTCCGTCTCCCTCGTCCCCACTGCTCCCCGTCTCCACACTCCTCCCACGGTGGAGCTAAGTGCTAGGGAGTTTCCCCTGGCTGCTGGGCCAAGCTGCACAGACCATGCCTGCCACATACGTAACCGCTGTGAGCAGGCGGCCTGCCCAGGGAGCTGGCCCAGCACCGGAGGAGAGGAAGCTCCAGATACGCTTAGGGCCTCGGCTCCCTCCCGAGCCCTGGGGGTGAGTGCTGGGTGCTAACTGCTGACCCCATTCAGGAGCCGGTGAGTAACCTTCCCAGCAGAGGAGGGCATTTGTAGGTGCAGAGGTCGTGTTAGGGACTGACCGTCTGCTTTTACGGTGCCCCTCCCCCCACTTTCCCCTGTATATTCAAGATATGTTATTATGAAGAATTTTAGACATGCCCAAAAGAAGAGAGAATAGTCAAATCGACCTCTGCATACCCGTCTTCAATCACTCCATCCATCCTTTTTGTCTTTTTCCTCTTTTCTGAATTATTTTAAAACCAATCCCCAAATCAGGCCCATTTACCCCTATATTCTCTGGTGTGCATCCATTAAAAAAATGGGCATTTTCTGACATAACCATAGCATCTTGTCACATTTAATGGAAACGTTTTAAAAACACATTTAAACAATTCCTTCATGTCATCTCCTACCCAGTCCATCCTCAAATGTCCTGGTCTCAAAAAGGACATTTCACAAATGGCTCCTTCAAATCAGGCTCACAGCGTTCCAGGAAAGCTGCCATGTGTGTTTTATTTTACTTATTTTTAAAATATATCTTTATTGATTTCAGAGAGGAAAGGAGAGGGAGAGAGAGAGATAGAAACATTAATGATGAGAGAGAATCATTGATCGGCTGCCTCCTGCACACCCCCCACTGGGGATTGAGCCCACAACCCCGGGCCTGTGCCCTGACCGGGAATCGAGCCATGACCGGGCTGCTGTGCGTATTTTAAAGACAAACACGGCCTCGGGGCCTGCAGCTGGCTTCTTCCTCCGCTTAGGCAGGCACAGGCCGTTGGCTGTTAACTCTGCAGGGCCTTCTCTTCCATAGACGGACCATCACCTTTTAGGCCATTTCTGAATTTCTGGGTATTTAGGTTGTTTCCAGTTCTCTTATTTTTGCCCATCACCAGTAATGTTGGAATAGTCATTTGTCTTTATTAAAAGAGCAAACAAACAAACAAACAAACAAAAAAGCAAATGCAGGTCAAAGGCAGCTCAGGATGAGAGAAGCCTCCTGGCCCCTTGGCAATGGGGTCTCATGTCTGGGTGGTCCCGCCAGCTCCCAGGCCCAGCTCCCTCCTCACACCCTTCCGGAACCATCGGGAGCTGCTCCAGGGCTGGGCGGGAGCCCAGGGAGCCAGCACCTGCTGGAGACCAGGCTGTGTTTACAGGGAAGGAAACCCAGATCTCTCCAGCTCGGCAGCCCCTGGGGACTGCTGCTTTCACTTCCTTTCCCCCTGCAAACGGGGTGAAGCCATTGTCCATTGTCCCTTCCTCGCGGGGCCTGTGCGCTGGCCTTTAGCGTTCCAGAAGGCGGGAGGGCCGGGTGTTCTTTGATCTCCCTGCATCTGGAAGAGGAAGTCTGCAGGTCTACTGCCACACTGGCGCTGGAGCCCTGCCCTCCATGGCTGCATGGCAGGCGCATGCGTGGTTTCTCCGCCCTTCAGGGCATGGTGAGCTTGGGCCTCGTGCCTGCCTGGCTGCCCCGCTGTGGGAGTGGGCACAGCAGGCACAGGGACCCGAGGGGTCCCTTCCCCTGATGAGCAAGGACTCCAAGGACACGGGGTTTTTAATCTAGATCCATTCTCTGTGCTTTCGCTGGCTTTGGATTTTTTTTTTTTTTTTTTTTAATGACAGGGTTTGTTTAAACCAGATAAAAAGGAACATAAAATCTAACTTTATTTTTTAGGGACTCTCTTAGAATGTGTGCTCAGGCCCAGAGGGATGTGGGACATTTGCAAACCCCTGTCCCTGCTCCTGCTGCCCCAGCAGCAGCCCAGGCGGCTCGTTCAGAGCGTGTCTGGATGTGCTGGAGTTAAAGCCCGGCCCTTTCTTCCACTGGAAACCATTGCTGAGCGAAGCATTGGGGGGGGGGGGGGGTGAAGGGGGGCAGAGGGGGTAGGGGGCAGGCGCGGAGGCGGGGTGTTGTTTCTGAGAGCTTGCTCCAGGATTTGGTTTCCAAGAATGTACAACCTCCGCGGAACCCACGGGGACCCCACGGGGGAGGCAGCCAGAGGGCCCCGCGCTCTCCGTGAGCCCAGGAAGCGGAGCCCAGGCCGGCGGCGTCCGGCCCCCCTGCCCCAGGGCGCCTCAGGACACACGGCCCTGCGGGGGAGGCCGAGCGCATGATTTCATGTTGGCTCACTGAGGTGGAGCAGCGGAGGACAAGCCCACGGGGAGAAGCAAGTAACTTCGGAGCAGAACTACTTGGCTGGAAACGAAGGGCTTCGGTCCACGTCCTCTAACAAACCCCGCAGGAGAAATGGGATGTGCTTCCTGCTGTAAGCTTCATGTCTATTCAACCCAAGCTTAGAGGATGCTCTTCCAGGCCCCTCGGCCCCTCCCTGGCCCTGGCACTGCACTAACCTCCCTGGAACGCAGTCCCTTCCCGTGGACCCAAAGGCCCGGGAATGGAGCCGCCCCTCCGGAGGGTGAGGAGGCGTCGGGTTAACATGGAACTTACTGTCCAGCACAGTTAGGCGCCCGGAGTCACGTTAGTGATTCAGAAGTGGTTTAGCTTATCTGGCCGGATTCGCTTTCTGATCTATTACTATCTCCCCTCCACTCCAAGCTGGTCTTACCTTCTACTATGGCAATGACCCAGTCCAACCGTCAGTGGCTCTGCGGTGGCATTTTAAGGTGATTGCAGGCATTACTGCGCGGGCCACACACAGCCATTACAATTGATGTTAATTAAAGTGAAAGCAGAGGTAAAGGTCTGACCCTCAGTCACCTGAGCACGCCTCGAAGCCAGCAGTGGCATGTGGACGGACGGGAGGTTCCTTGTCACCGGCAGTTCTGTTGGGCGGCGCTGGAGTGGCGTGCAGGAGTTGGCAGCCTCTGGGTGGGTGTGCCAGGTTACATGCGTGCTACAGGATCCCCGCGCCCCCCTTGCTCCCGGTGACTGCCGCTTTCTGGGGGTGGAGAGCACACTCGATCCCTCGCTCGCTCGGCATATTGGTTGCTGCCGTGCCCCACACACTGCGCAGCGCTGGGTGCCACTGCGAACAAGACAGAGCATGCTGAGGCCTTGGAACGCTTTGCCCCTGCCAAGTGCTGGGAGACCAGCTGAGGGAGCAGACTCCTGCCCTTGAGGAGCTCAGAGAGGACACAGCCCCACACAAACTGAGCCAGGGGTCCCGTGAGAGCAGCAGGAGGGGAAGACAGACGGCCGGGGAATAGCAGGGTGGACTGATGAGCAGACCCTGTGCTTTCAGGGAGAAGGAGATTTGAAAGCTGGTTGGGAGGAACCAGAAGACTCTGGTAAAGACCGCCCAGCTGGAGGGACCAGCCAAAGGTCCGGGTGGGAGAGAGCGAGGCATTGTGGTCGGGCATCGGACACGGCAGGAGCCTCACATTCCAGGCGGGGAAGCTGGGATGGCTGGACGGCAAAGAGGATTTTAAGTGGAGGAGTGACCAGTGGGGGGTTGCCTGTGAGCAAGCTCACCCCGCCAGCTGGTGGAGGGTGCAAATCTGAAAGCGAGATGAATTAATTATGCGGATACTGCAGAGCTCAGAGGTGGGGACCTGGGTGGGAATGATGACAGGAAGGACCTGAGTGGAATTAGGAGAACGTTAAAGGGCATGGGCAGGACGCGAGGGCGGCAGGGGCTTGAGAATCCTGAGCAGCAGCGAGTGGTCAGGAGGTGGGGGAGCCGGGCTCCAAGGCTGGGGTTTGTTGGCATAGGGAAAGGGGAGGGAATGTGATCATCCAGTTAGCAGGTGCTTGGTACGGCTCCGTCCTTGTTGACCGGCCTCTCTCCATGTCTTTGTTACTTCTGAGCATCCTCCTTCAGAAGCCAGTCTCTGATTTCCGTATGTTCCATCTCCTCCACCATCTTTCAGACCAAAGCGCGGATCTCTATCTCCACCCAGGCTACCCTGGTCCCAGGCTCGCAGCAGCAACCATCTCCCAGCCTGCACCTGGGCCCCGCCCCCTTCCAGTCATTCTCCACAAAGGGGAGGTTTTTCTAAAAGAGAAGCCTGGTCCATGCACATCCTCCATAAAGGACATGCTCAGTGACTCCTCTAGTGCTGGCAGGTTAAGGTCCCAACCCTGACGCCACCTGGCCCACAGGCTCTGGTCACCCAGATCCTACCCACCCCCATGTCATCACTCACACACCTCCTCTCCCTCCGAACGCCCACCAGACCAGGTGGGAGGACCCAGGCTCTCCATGGCCCCCCAAACTGCTCCAGGTCCCCACCTGGAAAGTTTTCACCTGGTTGAGTTTTATTTCCCCTCCCAGGAAGCTTTCTAAAGCCACGTTAAGGTGCGTGTCTCTACGATTTGTTCTCCAGCAGTACCCTTTATAGTCTGTATTTTAATTGCTTATTTCCTCAGCAGAACTTACCTGAATTAACTCATGTCAACCTTATGAGGTGGATATTGTAATCATCCCCATTTTATAAACAAGGGGACGGAGACACGAAGCAGCGAAATGCCTTGCCGAGGACACACCGCTGGCCACAGGCAGTGTGGGGACCCGATCCAGTGAGGCCCAGGCCCACACTGCTGGCCTCAGGCAGTGTGGGGACCCGATCCAGTGAGGCCCAGGCCCACACTGCGGGCCACAGGCAGTGTGGGGACCCGATCCAGTGAGGCCCAGGCCCACACTGCTGGCCTCAGGCAGTGTGGGGACCCGATCCAGTGAGGCCCAGGCCCACACTGCTGGCCTCAGGCAGTGTGGGGACCCGATCCAGTGAGGCCCAGGCCCACACCGGTGACCACAGGCAGCGGGCTTCTTGCTCCGCATTGTAACCCTACCACCTCTGGTGTTAAGTAATGTTTGTTGATCTCCGTGAGGGTCCATATAGTTTACTCATTCGATAAATATTAGATTCCTACTTCTAAGGGTTCCTTTAAAAATTAACTTAAGATAATCAGTTGAAAGTGTTCTTTGTCCAGTTGGCGTGGCTCAGTGGTTGAGTGTCGACCTATGAACCAGGAGGTCAGGTTCGATTTCCGATCGGGGCACATGCCTTGGTTGCGAGCTCGATCCCCAGTGTGGGGCATGCGGGAGGCAGTCAATCAATGATTCTGTCTCATCGTTGATGTTTCTATCTCTCCCTCTCCCTTCCTCTCTGAAATCAATAAAAAAAATATTTTTTAAAAAGAAAGTGTTGTTCAATAGGCTCATTAATTCATAACACTTTCTGAGCACTTACTTGGCATAGTTGGAGACTGCCCTCCAGGAGTTCCTAGGTCAGTGGAGGAGAGGTCAAAGACTCATATTAGAGGGAAAAAGATCATCACGTCTCCATTCCTCTCTGCTCCTGAAACCTTCGTGGATTATCTGCCTTCTCCTATAAAGAATTCTAGCCAGAATCTACCTTCTCAAGGGTTGCTCCTGAGAACCTGATGCTGGAAGCTTCCGGTAGGAATGAGGGTGGGGCTGTGGAAGATGGAGTGCCTCCCAGAGCTCGTGCTGAGGCTGTGCATCTGAAGACAGAAGCTTAACAGAGGTTGACTCTTCCTTGGGTGGCAGCCACAGCAAACAGCGGGTGCTGCCATCTGCTGGTGAAAAAGAGGATGCACCCACGGCCATCCATTGGAATCACAGCAGGATGGGGAGGGGTGGGACCTTGTTACAATCTATGTAGGTTAGACCTGAGGAAACTGACGCAGAGGTCACATAACCAACTGGTTGGTGGCATAGCCGGGGTTCCTGCAAAGCCTGATGCGTGCACCTCTGGATGCAGACGCGTGGAAGGTTAAATCTTTAATCTGCCCTCTCCTTTGCTCGCCCCTTCCTCTGCCCTGTCTCTCATCAGCCCCTGGGCTCTCATCCTCGCACTTCCAATGCAGCCGCCCTCTCCACCGCCTCCTCCAGCCGCGCCCAGGCTTGCTTTCACTTGGTTACGAGCCAATAAACCAAGTGAAAGACGTTTGTGAAGTTTTGGAGGAGGAGAGTTTGTGGGTACCTGTCCTCCCCAGCTGCCCCCTCCCCGGTTCCAGCTTCACACTGAGGACTTCACCTCCTGGGGTGCAAGCACTGAAATGAGAGGCCAGGTGACTCTGCTGATGAGCTGGGAGCCCCTGATAGAGCCGAAGCTCGCATTTCCTAGCCTCTTGCCCCCAGCGGGGCCAGGGCCCCCGTCTCTGTGCTAACCTCGTGGCACCAACAGGGACATCCCACCTCCCTCCTGGAGCTCCATTTATGTTCCCAGGAGGAAAAATGCACAGCTGTGCCCTTTGCAGAAGGACAATGAAATACTGGCCTGTTAAAGGGACGCTGTGTGGGCACTGCCTATGGAAATGCTGAGAGTCAGGGTGTGCTCATCGGAGGAACCCGCTTCCAGGATCAGAAGGTGACTGGACTCAACAAAGGGAAATCCGTGTGCACCTGCCAGAGGAGGCCACCTGCGTCGGGACACGAGCTCCGGGGCAGAGCGGGCTGAACTGGCACGGATTCCAGCGGTCCTCAGAGGCGCCCAAGCCAGGAAGAGCTTCTCTTCTGCCCACAGACCGGCGGGGGAGGGGGAGGGCAGCGTCTCTGACATCTGGGACACGCACGCTACCGCTTGGTTAAATAGAAAAAGGCGTAAACTCTGTGCATGTAAAAGATGCCCGCATCGAAATGGCTAATAGTTCCACTTTTAAAATTTCACTCCGGTAGATAGTCAGTGGGGCAGGTGGTGAGAGGGCTTTGGGAGCTGCCACCAGGCTCTGCGAAATGTGTCTCTCCCAGTCTCGCCCTCGCAAACTGTGACGAGAATTTGCTGTTTGCAAACCTGTGCTACCTACACAGACTGAACAGCTGGACATTTACAAATAAACATTTTCGGTTTAATAGGTTAACTAGAAACATATCTGTTGCAACATGTTCCATCTCAATTTTACTGTCTCCCCATGTGCTAGTCCTGCACGGGCTGGAATAACCAGGGGGAGGAATACAGCATGAGAGGCGAGGGCCATGCGTGTGGAGCCGGGGAAGGGAGCGCTGCCCGCGGCCCAGGTGGGCGCTCCGGGCGGACGAAGCCACCAGGCCTGCCTCTGGGCACAGGAGAGGTAGTGTGGGCCTGGAGCGCTGGCCAGAGGAAGGTGGTAATAGACGAGTCACTAAAATCTCTTCTCTCTCAGGAGGCATTAGAAAGGATTGTCCAGGATGTTCACTTTCATGAGGAACTTGTTTTTCTGAATGTCCTGCACGTTTACCTTGCCGGATAAGATATTTTCCCACGTGGGGAGGTTCACAACTATTTGCAGCCACTGGTCCTTGTTCAGGTCGGAGTTTGAGTACCACCATTCCTGAGAGGGGCAAAGAGAACACAGGCCCGGTGGGTGCTCCCTGGCCAGTGAGTTCCGGGCTCAAATATCTCTGGGCTTTTAAAACTATGTGGAGCCACGAAGAATGAACTTTTCTGCCCAAACTGCTGACACATGACTGTAAATAAACATGGCGACGTGTACTCTCATTCATTATCCCACTGACCCCGAGCAGAAGGCACTGTGCTTGGTACTGAGTGTGGTTTCTGCTTCTCAGGGGGGAGAAAAGATATGCACTCAAATGTAACACAAACTGTAAAGTGGTGAGGGCCACAGGAGAGGGGCCACAGTCTGGCTCAAGGGCTCTGGAGGAGGGAGGGCCCATGGGAGCTCAGAGGGGAAGAGGAGGTGCACATGCCTGAGCTATGGACGTGTCACCCCTCACAGTAAGACTCCCGAGGCCTCCCACACCCTCAAAACCTCAGTGCTCAGCTCCCGGCGTCTCAGAAGGGTGAGCACCCTACCCCACACACACCCCCCCCCCCCGCGCGCACACACACACACACACACACACACACACGCACACACACACACACACACAGCCTCCTGGCTGCTGGCACTCACTCTGTTCAGGCTCAGCCAGCACATCTCCAGCATGTTCCCGTGGTTCTCCGCGAGCTGCAGTGCTGTGTTCAGGAAGAGGTCACAGTTCTGCCCGTCGCCCATGAGTATGCACACGTAGGCCATCAGGTGGTACATCCTCGGTAAGAAGATGGGGCCCGTGGTGTTCTGAGCCACCGTGCTCTCCAAGTTCTGAGGAAGAGCCAGCATGTCAGAATCCCAGAGCGGTCCTCGGCTGCAGTGTTCCCTCCACAGACCATTTGGGGACAGTTCAAGGATAGAGCCATCAAGGAAAACATATGCTACCGAGACCACATGGGAAAGGGTGGAGGTAAGACAACAAATGGCAGGTGGCCGACCCAGACCCAGAGTGCGAACTGGGTGGACTCGCATGGGGACCCTAAGCAGAGTCCACTGGATGTTCACAGGTTCAAGGCCCTTTGCTACCTGCGGGGAAGGCAATGACCCGGCGGCTTTCCGGCACACACGGTGCCGGCGCACCTTTCTAAAGCCCAATGCCGATGTCACTGTTTGGCAAGAAGCCGCTTTAGTCCGAGTTGGTATAAAAGCACGTTTCTGACCAGCCGGTGCGAGGCTGCTTTGTGTTTGCTGCTGCGTTAGCGAGAACTGCTTTGTCTGATGGCTCCTGTGTCTGCAATGGCTACTTGGTCTGCAATCAAGTCTCTCCCATCTGCCTCCAGCTACTCCTGTCTTCTTCCAATTCCAGGTGTCCACAGAGGTCCCGCCCCTGGCAAAGGGGGCGACCTCACAGCTCATCAGCCCTTCCCACAACCACTTTGTAAAAAATAGGTTTTCTTTTGATTACCAAAGCAATATAAGTTGATTGTTTAAGATTTCCGGGGAAAATGAAAAGAAGAGCAAAAAATGTAAGAGTCACCTGTAACCCTGGCACCCAGAAGGAAATAATTTGGGTTCACACTTTCTCACTATTTTATTATACTCTCTCTCTCTCTCTCTTTCTCTCTCACACACACACACACATACACACACTCACACACACACACACACACACACTCACTCTCACACATATGCTCAATCACACACATTCACACACACACACTCACTCTCACACATATGCTCACTCACACACACTCACACACATTCACACACACACACACTCTCGCATAGGCTCACACACTCACAAACACGCTCACACACACTCTCACACACACTCACACATTCACACACACACACACACTCATACAGGCTCACACACACACACACACACTCACACACTCATACACATTCACACACACACACACTCTCATACAGGCTCACACACTCACAAACACGCTCACACACACTCTCACACACACACACACTCATACACATTCACACACACACACTCTCACACAGGCTCACACACTCACAAATAAGCTCACTCACACTCTCACACACATGCTCACTCACACTCACACACTCACATTCACACACACACACACTCTTACACCCACCGCAGTTAGGATCATACTATCACATGGCAGGGTAACATTGTTTTTCTCACTTAACATCCTGTTACGAACATTTTTCAGTGACATGGTTCCTCTACATCAGGGCTCGTGGATTTAAATATTGACAGGAGCCAGGCAAGTAACGCAGGTAAGCAGGCTGATGTCGCTAAGCAGCAGCGGGGGTCACCTCCCCCTGGAGAAAGTGTGCCCTAAGTGTCACCTTGTCAGGTCCAGCCAATAGCTGCCCTTGAGGACTGAGGGCCTCGGGTTGCCATCTACTCCAGGTTTCAAAAGAAGGATCAGAAATTCGGATTTTTAAAACATGAAATGCCCCCATGTTTAAAGGTACCATCCCAAGGTAACCCATCGTTTTGAAGGGTGTATAAGCGTTTGCTTTCTCCTGGTGTTCTGAGATCGGCAGCTCCATAGATACATTTTTGTTTGCCTTGGGACGGTTCCCGGAAGCACTGCTGGGACCAATGGTGTGAAGACAGGCAGGCGTTTGGCCGGAGTGCTCTCTAGAGAGCTGGAGGGGTTGCTTACAGTATGGAGGTATGGGAGCCGTGGTCCCCGGAGGAAGACAGAAACCCACTCAGGAGACCAGCGGGCAGCCTCACCTTGAGCAGCTCCACGCCGCTGTCCTGCGCGTACTCAGACTGCCCTTCGATTTGCTTCTGCAGGTGCAGGACTTGGGCCTCCAAGTACCTGCAGACCCCTTGGAAGTAAAGAGCTGTGGGCGTCCTTCTTGGCACCAGGTTTTTCGTTTTATTGAAAAATATCTGAAAGTCGTCCCACTCCTGGAGTCTGGCATACCTGCGCCGCCACAGAAAGACAAGGAAAGTCGGTGTCAGCCTTGGAATGGGCGCAGTTCTCAAACTGGTCGCTCCTGAGGTGGTCCCAGCACGTGGCTTCTGGAAGCCCACCGGGGACCTTATGTGGTATGGACCAGGGAAGAATAGGATGTTTTGATGGTTTGAGATGAATAGAATCCTTGGGAACACTCCGGCCTTATTAGCCACCATTGATTTAACTCTTTGAACTCTAAAAAGTGAAGCCAATCAGACATTGGAGCTATAGCTTCTAGAGCTTGAAGACATTGCTCCAAATCCACAGAGAGGTGGCCTTAGCCAGTACTACTCCAAGTGTGGGCCACACACTGGCATCATCAGGGTCAGGTGGATGCTCCATAGAAATGCAGGCTTTCTGGTCCAATTCAGATCTGCTGCATCAAGCAGACTGGGGATGGACCAGGACTCTGTGTTATAAGCTCTCTGAGGGATGCCAAAGCCGCAGCTGTTGAAAGAGCTTTGCAGAGTAGAATAATAAATTAGGACGACTTTTGGACTTTAGATTCCTTGAACTTGAACTCACGTAGGCAAGTTAATTTGACTTTGAACTTTAATCTCTTTGGACTTTAATGGGCAAGGGTAATTCATTTGGGGGCTTTAACTTCTCCCTGGGCATTCTGATAAGAGGAGGTCGCTATTCACATTTGGAACAGCTCTAGTTTGTGGCACTTTGCATAGCAATGTCTCCATATTGTCATTTAACCTCTTCCCGGCATCTCTAAATACCGGGCAACATGGCTGCACATGTAATTTGAGATGGGAAGTAGAGCAGGAATGACTTCCAGTCTTGGGGATAGCTAGGGAAGAAGTTCCATGAAATGCTCTGAGCCTTACTGGTCTATTGCCTTGAAGCCAAGGCCATGGCTGCAGGCTTGCTGAGTTAGACACTTAACGGGGCAAAGGATCAAGCCTCAGGTTCACTGGGTTAGCGGGGTACAGGCCTGCTTCTCCCTCACCCCTGAACTTGCCTTGATGTGATCGCCCTCACCGGCACACAGCTCCGTGCCCCTTCCTGGCCTCCCTCCCTCCTCCAGTGATAAGGAGTAACGTGGTTGATTGCAGACTTTGGGAGAAGAATTAGGCAGGTAGAGCTCAGTACCCACCCCTCCACCTTGAGAGCCAGTGATGCCCACAGCAAGCGTGGAAATGCTCTTCCCTCTGCCTCCGTGGGCGAAACTGTAGCTTTCAAGAACTCCCCACTGCGAGTTCAACATTAGGCCCACTCGCTTGCAGCTATCAGCCACACCCTCCAACACCAGCTCCACAACAACGTTTGTCGGCATGATTAGATCTTGGGAAGGGGCAAGTGCTGCTCTTTATTAGTCTCCCTCAACCTCAACCCTCCTCGGGGACAAGTGTTCTTTCCTCTGGTCTCCAGAGCACCACAGTGTAACACGTGCATAGGCGATGCTGGTTGCCTTGCTTACAACTGAGGCAGCATCTGTTTCCCGTCTTGGGGGAGGGGCACAAACTAGCAGGTGATTCCCTGGTGTCTCAGTGTCAGGCCACTGATGACTTCTATCTGTCTCAGGGATGATTTATAAATACTTTTACTTTCTTTAAAAAAAATAAATCTCAAAGAACTCTTCTGCGGGACTGAATGGGTTCAGAGTTGGGGGTTTAGTGATGGGCAGCCCATGGTTACCAGATCGCCACACACGAGTGCAGTCCCAGGAGGATCCCGCTCTGGAATTTGAGGATCCTGTTGTCCTCATTTTCCTGGATGAATTCCAGACACTCGCTGAACGTCCTGTAAATAAACCCTGAGAGAGAGATGGGAGAGCTTTGCTGAGGGAAGGTGGCTCTCAGGGAACTTCCCACCGTGGAGAGAGGCCGAACCTCTGGTTTCTTTGTGGGGGTCATGTTATTCATGTTATAAATACCAGAGGGACTTGGGTATTTATAAATCACTAGTGACCCAGTGCACAAAATTTGTGCACATTAAAAGGGAATTAATTAGAGGAAATATTTTAATATTGCTATTTGCCCTTTCTCTATAACAGAAGTGTCAGAGATGAAAGAAAATTAGTAAAATGTATATGAAAATTTTCCTCCTGTCCGAGTCTGGGGCACGCCATGGGAACCAGAGTCAAGTCCCCGCCTACCCACGTGTGCCTCGAAATCACTCGAGACCCAGACCTGGCCGGCCCCACCCCCGTCAAGCCCCACCAGGTGGGGGGGCGCGGCCTCAGGTCACCTGGCCTGAAGCTGGGGTGGGGAGTGTGGCCTCAGGTCCCCCGGCCCGGGCCAGGGGGCACACCTTGAGGTCCCCTGTCAAGCCCCACATGGTGGGGGGCACAGCCTGAGGTACCTCGGCCTGGCACTGGGGCAGGAGGCATGGCCTGAGGTCCCCTGTCAAGCCCCAGCAGGTGGGGAGCGAAGCCTCAGGTCCCTGCTGATTGCTCCTTAAGACTCATTATGGGAACTCAGCCTCTGCTGTGGGTGCAGCCATCTTGTGTTACGGGATCCCCACATCTGCTGTGGGCGCAGCCATCTTCTGTTACAGAATCCCTGACTCTGTGTGGGCACAGCCCTTTTGTTATGGAGTGATGGTCAATTTGTATATCCCCTCTTTATTAGATAGGATACCCAAGATCAATAGAAGGCGTCAGAGTGGCCTGACACAGAGACACCTGTGGATTGCCACAGCCACATTGCTGTTCTGCCCGTGGTGGCCGTGCCCAGCTTTCGTGGATGTGTGTGTAGACATGATTCACTTCCACAGGCCGACCAGGCAGGAGCGGGGTACAAACCAAGAAGTTAGCCAAGTGCCACCTGGGACTGCCTGTCTCCCACCCACCCTTCCCATCCGCAGCAGTATCTTCTGCCCCTTCCAAACCCGGTGAGGAAGCCCAACCCAGGGGCCCCTCTGATTTAACATGTGCCCTGAGCGCGGCCCACTTGGGGGAACCTGGAGGTTATCGGATTTGTTTCCAAATCACCAGTAGCTGCCAGTGCCTGGAACTCCCACCATCAGCAATCCTACCCTTCACTCTCAACCTGACATTACTCCTTATATCCTGAGTAATTAAATGCCTTATTTAAGGATACATAGTGACACTGTCACTTGTGTGTGAACTGATGGGACACTAACTGGCAGCTTATGGCCGACAGCGTCCTCTAGACTGAATTCTTTTCCTTGCTGGCCTCACAATCCTTGCACCTTCCAAATGGCCCTCACCCCCTAACACTGGGCTCTCCTCTTTCTGGCCAGAAACCTAGTGACCCGTAGCCCCAGCCCTGATGGCTGCCACACCACTCCAACATGAGTGTCACCCCCCCCCCCCCAGTCCCTTGAAGACCCCAAAGCCAGGCTCACCAGAATAAAGCATGATGTCCAGGCAGATGAAGTAGAAAAACGCCTTGCTGATGATGTGCTCTTCTGCCACAGAGAGGTCCCACAGCCACCCCAGCACCTGGATCAGCTGCTTGTGCCTGAGGTCAGATTCAGGGAGAAGAGAATCAAGCCCAGTTCTGGCCCAGTCTCATCCTGCCTGGTACTTCAGGACCAAATGCAACGCTAAAGCTTCAAACCCACCCCTAAATCTCCAGTCAACTCCTCGTTCAAACTGTGCTTTCGTGGACCTCCACGTTGGGGTGACCAGGCTCAGGCCACCTCGGGCCTCTGGTCCTGGCTGCTAGTCTCTGGGCATCACTTCCCAGGAGGCTTTTCCTTTTCCATCCCTCTGATGCCCACGGTGGGGATGGCTATCTGATCCTCCTACAGTCACTGGCCAGAGCAGAGAGAGAAGCTAAGTGTGTAAGAACTCTGGGGAAGAGCATTGGTTTCTAAAGGATGATGATGATCCGTGACATCATCTTGCTGTACAGCTTCCTCCCTAACCCACCTGATGGCAGGGTAGTAAGCCCAGAACTCTCCATCACTATGGCTTCCTCTCCCTAATTTTGGAAAATGCTTTAAGATAAATACCTGATTTTCAGGCAAAGACTTCTACTGAGCCAGCAGAGGACCTTGTATTGTTTGTAGGGATTCCGGAGCAGTCCCCACATCTTCTGGGCCCGAGAGCCTGAGGAGAAAACAATTTCAGTAGATTTCCGGGTGTTACTTATATCTGCATGTCCTGTCTGGCTCAGCCAGTCCTTACCTAAGTCAATGGCCAAGTCCAAATGACCCATTAAGAACTTGTTGGAGCCCAGTGTGTCGGCCATGTGCGCCATGATCTCAATGCCCTCGGCTTTCAGGGGTAGGTTTAAGATCATCTCCATGGCCATGATTTCGTATTTGTACCACATGCTGCTCTGGCTGGCCAGCTGTTCGAGCAGCGAGTAGTCCAGGTAGGCCTTGATGATCTGAAATGGCAGATGGGGGAGAGAAGGGCAAGACAGAGATGGAGCCCCCGCAGGCAGCTGGGAGAAGCTGCCCAATATCTGCTGGAGAATGGAACTGGCCACCTGGCCACGCCCTGGGCTTTGGTACAGAAATTAAACTGGGTTTCTGCCACCTCTCCCCCAAACCACCCAGGACAAGCTTGATGGCCCCTCTTGCCACAGAGGCCTTAAACAAGAATTTCAATTTTTGTGAAAAAAATAAAAACAATGGCTTATATGTGTGGCTATGTGATCACATGGCAAAGAGTCAGGAAGGACTCACCTCCAAGTGTAAATAGTAATTACCCCTTGTTGGGGCTGGACAACAGATTAGAGCAGTGGTTCTCAACCTTCCTAATGCCGCGGCCCTTTAATACAGTTCCTCATGTTGTGGTGACCCCCAAACATAAAATTACTTTCGTTGCTACTTCATAACTGTAATTTTGCTACTGTTAAGAATCGTAACGTAAATATCTGTGTTTTCCGATGGTCTTAGGCGACCCTGCTAGCGGTTCTCAACCTATGGGTTGCTGGTTGAGAACCACAGGTTGAGAACCGCTGCTGTAGAGCCTAAGACCATCGGAAAACACAGATATTTACATTACGATTCATAACAGTAGCAAGATTACAGTTATGAAGTAGCAACGAAAGTAATTTTATGGTTGGGGGTCACCACAACATGAGGAACTGTATTAAAGGGCCGCGGCATTAGGAAGGTGGAGAACCACTGGATTAGAGGGAGAAGAGAGACTTTACTTTTCACTTTATGCATTTCTGTAGTGTTTAATGTGTTATGACAGGCACGTATCACTTTTGTAACTTAATAAAAAAGAAAGGCTGGTTTGCTTTATTAGAGCATGTTTTAAATGGCGCTACCAGGAGGGAAGGATGGCCAGAAGTGGTGGTGGATGGGAGAGGGCTGTTGGGCAATGAAAGGTCCAAACTGCAGTAAAGTCTGGGGCTGCCTGGATTGGGGCCAAGAGAACACAGTCCAACTGCTTCGCTTCCTGGGAAAATGTCACGCCAGGAGGCACGTGGCTCGCAGGTGGTCATACCCAGGGAGTTGGGCCCTGGAAGGTGAGCTCACACTCATTCCTCCTGTGCTGCTGCACTCGCCGCCTCACCTGCGTGTGAACACGGGGAGCACGTCCCCAGCTGTTCTGCCCTCAGGCACAGCCATCTCCTCAATGGTGTCTATTGACTCAGTTTTCCATTTTGACTTTTCCATCTTACCCTCCACAGCCCCCCAACTCCACCACGTTTTTAGGAGAAGGCCCCAAACCTGTCGGAGAAGTAAAGCATTTCATTCAATAAATACTTGTTGAGCACCATTAGGTGCCGGACACCGTTCTCGGAGCTCAGCGCTGAACAAGACAACCGCAAGGTACCCGCTCGCTCTCACGGAGCTGACACACTGGTAGGGGCACACAGGCCACACACTAACTAAGGAGTGAAAAAGAACGTCAGGCAGTAAGGAGCCACTAAAATAGGGTGACAGGCTGGACAGTGAATGGGTGAGGGGACCAAGAGAGGCGTCGCTGAGGAGGCGACCTTCAAGCGGCAAAGCAGAGAGCCCAGCCAAGGTCACAGGATGAGCCAAAGAGACGACCAGTGCAGAGACCCTTAGCCCACTGAGCTCAGATGTCTGAGCAGCCAAAAGTGGCCCTTAGAGGCCGGGGATCTAGGAGAGGATTGCAGGGCACAGGCAGAGGCCCAATCTGATGGGCCTTACAAATTCTTGCGTACTCTGGCCTCCTGAAAGGAACTGATGGTGGAATTTAATCATCCCACATGTACAGTGCTCCGCACCACTTCACTCAATAACTGATGGCTCCGAGAAGGGATGACGGTTCCAGGAGCCCAGACTTGATGTACTTTTATTAAGGAACCGGGTCTCTTTGATTAGATGAGCTGGATTTAGCTCATGGAGGTGGGGAGGGAGAGAGAAACATCGATGTGAGAGAGACACATCAATTGGTTGCTTCACACACGCACCCTGACTGGGACCAGGGATCAAACCTGCAACTGAGGTACATGCCCTTGATCAGGAATCAAACTCAAGACCCTTCAGTCAGTGGGCCGATGCTCTAACCCCTGAGCTTAATCATTTCTTGATCATATGACCTGGAGTTTACTTCATCTAATCAAGGACTTGCCAGTTTATGACCTAGACTAGGGCTTCTCCCTGTGTGGTCCCTAAGACACTTTCAGGGAGGACACACAGAGGTCCAATCTGATTTCTTAATATTAAGGCATTTCGTGTTGGGAAAAATAGTGAAAGATCAAAATGGGCGAGGGGACAACCACGGAACTTAGAGGGTGTCCTGTCCAGCTCCCAGCACTGCTGTCTCTGCTCGTCCCTGTCTCTGGGCTATTGTACAACCCCGGATGCCAAAGGAAACCGACGCCAGCGACTTTCTCATGGAAATGGAAATGGAGGCGGAACACAGTGATGACTGCCCTTTGATTAGATGTTTCCCATCTTTCATAAATGGAATCCTCCTTGGACCCAGTGGTAACTTTTACTAGCTCTCTCATTAATTAGTGAGTTGGTAAAGTCTTTGACACGTGAGTCATGATTTGGCACTTTCCTTTTTCACCCTCATTTTCTCACAGGTACATAGTGTTTTCCAAAGGAGAGAGGTGTGAGGGAGCACGGTGGGAGCCTGAGGGGGAATATAGAGGACAACCTGGGGAGGGGAGACTAGCAATCTGAATCTGTGCCAGTAACCAGTATCCTAGTGCACATTCTTGTTAGCCTATCATTAAGTCACTGCCCCTTCCTTAGGCAATAATTTGTTTTCCCAAATACTCCCAGTTTGCAAGGGCCACAAACCAAGAATTTAACAGCTCAGCCAGAGGAGAAGTCACTGGCACCACCCAGGCCAGGCCTTTGGGTGTAATCTCACTTCCCCCACCCCAACCCACAGAGGGACTGCAAAGCCTGAGAAAAGTCCGGAAGCCTGGTCCACATTTGGGGAGACAGAGAAACCAAGGGGATACATGGGAGAGACCCTCCACATTCGGTGCTCAGGCTTTGGAAACCGAATCCCCTGAGTCACCGTCCTCGTACATCTGCAAATAAAAGGGTTTTCCTGAATCTTCTGAGCACCCATTGTGTGTTTTCGATCGCCTGGTAAATTCTGCAACAAGCGGAGTGAGAATCTGACTTCCAGGAAGTCAGGCATTAAGGTATTTGCAAAAATTTGGCACATGCCACTCTTCTCGCTAAATTTTTTGTTTAGAGAAATACTCCCCCCCCCCCATGGAAATGTTAATTGTGTTAATATGTAATGGATTTATTATTTTAAAAATATTTTAAAATATCTGTTTTTGTTTCTTATATCATAATACCATAGCTACAACCCATAGAAATAAAAGCTATTTTGAGGTCCTCAAGAATCATCAGGTGTGTAAGGGACCCTGGGACCAGAGCGCTGAACCGCTGGCCTCAGAGCAGGCCTGCGGGAGGCTGGTATTGGTCCTCGTGACTCTGAGACCCGACTGGCCAAATGAGATGCAGAAATTTAAAAAGCAGCTACAAAAGCCCCCTACCTGGAAGTCATCCTGTGTTTCCAGGGCAGAGTTCACTTCCATCAGAGCGGCCAGGTAGGCGTAGTACTTGTAGTGAAAAAAGTAGTTCAAGCTGTAGATCTTCCACAGCAGGGAGAAGCAGTTGACCTGCTGGTACAGTTCCGCCAGCTGCTTCTTCCTGTGAGAGGGAAGGCAGGGGGGCGGTCACAGAGGAAGGGGTCAGCACCGCCCCTCGCTGCAGGGAGCGCAGGTTCCAGCCACCCCTCCCAGCAGCACATCAGTGTTCTGAACACATGTTCTTCCCTGCAAAATGGGCACTGGAATACCGACCTTGTGAGGATTAAGATTATTTATGTAAATCAGCAGTCCAGTCATTGGTATTTAAGTGAAGCTACTTAAAAAACACACTTTTATCATTTAACCACATTTGATTCTGATGACAACCATGTACGGAAGGGTAGAGTACAGTGGAACCTCAATTCTCAAACCTAATTCATCCCAGAAGGCTGTTCGAGAAGTGATTTGTTCAAAAACCGAAGCATTTTCCCCCATTATAAATAATGTGAATTGAATTCATCTGTTCCAGACCCTGAATGAGTCCCCACTTTAACCTTTCTTACATGCAGTGCATCTCTAAGCTCTATCGTTGTTCTCATAGTTTTCCTTTCACTTTACCGCTGTCACTAGCCTTCTCAGGACCCATGGAAATTTACTGTATCTACACTAATGAAAGAGACAGATGCAAATTGACCGTACCTTCACGGCACCCACCAGCCAATCAGGAGTGAGTATGCAAATTAACCCAACAAAGATGGTGGGTTAATTTGCATACACAGGTGCCTAGTGGCCAGGGGCAGGGCGGGACGCCTGCATTGCTGCCATGGCAACGACGCAGGCCTTCAGCACTGCCCCAGCTGCTCAGGGCCTCTGGGCAGCATGGGAAGGCAGAAAGGTGGCTCCAGCTGAGTGAAGGTGGTGCCAGCAGCCAGGGGAAGGAAAGCCCATTCTTGCACAAATCTTTGTGCATTGGGCCTCTAGTTTAATAATAAGCAGCAATAAAAGCAAGAAAACACAAAATTTTCACAGCACAATTTCCTGAGATGTTAACAACATGAGATTTATCGGTAAACTAACTCATACTCGCACATTCTCTCCTCTGTCTGTCACCTGAGACACATGTCACTGACATATAGGTATCAGCATGAAAGGGTTGTTGGGTTGAGAAGCAAGTTGTTTGAGATGGGAGACGTTTGAAAACCAAGGTTTGACTATAATTAACCCCATTTTACATAAGCAGAAGGTGTGACTCAGAGTCACACAGCTAGGACCCACACTCATCCACCTCCAGCCCAGCCTGTCCAGCGTGTCATTTCCTCCATTGCATGCTGCTCTTGGCGGCTGAGTCTCAACTCAGTGGAGGAACTGCCTAATTTTAACAACTACCTTCTGCCATGGTCTGTATGCATCCCCCTAAATTCATCTGTTGAATCTGAATCCCCAAAAGTTATGACATGAGCAGATGATCAAGTCATGAGGGTGGAGCCCTTCTGGAGTGGGGCTGGTATTATTATGAGCTCCACAGAGCCCCCCAGCCCCTTCCACCACATAGGGACACCCTGAGAAGTTTGTGACCCCAAGAAGGCCTTGCCAGAGCATGCTGGCACCCTGATCTCAGATGTCCAACCTCCACAACTGTTTTTGGGTCTGGCCACTGGTGTATGTGTAGACCTCCCTCCTCCGGGGAGTGAGACGAGAACCCAGCTCTCCCCAGCTCCTTCCCTTACCCTGGAGGTGAGCTCTCTGTGGTCTGCTGATTCATATAATAATGATGTTTGTTTTTCTCAACATGGATATAGAAAAACATGGAGATGAAAGTGAAAGGGAAAGTTCGGTTGAGGAGCTTCAGTGACTTCTTCAGCATTTTCTTGGCAAGTACCATCTGGCCCATGTTAAAACAGACCTACGGGAGAGGAGGGAAAACAGTGATTCTGGTCTTACTTGATGTGTTCCAACAATACAGCCTTTTGGGATTTTAACAGGAAGATGGTCAATTATGGCCCAGGAGCAACCGCCTTGTGCATAGCGGTGTTTCTTGGGTGTGTGTGTGGAAGGATGGTTGAATGACTAGCATTTAGCATTTCTGGTGTGAATAATATACCTCAGAGAATATGTTTACCCATTCATGCCCATTTTGGGGGTCTGTTAGGACATTGCATAACAATATCAAGAAAGACAAGGAAGACCTTGCTACTGGCAAGTGACGGTGAGGAGGTTTGAGTCCTGGAGCTTGGGGTTCTGGAGTCTTGGAAAAGGACCAGGGGTAGAGGATGGGGGAGGTTGTACAAAGTACAGGGGTGGTGACTACCTCTTCTATGTATAGCCCCAATGGAAAATCACAGAAAAATTATGTTTTTAATGGTTTCTTACCTGACCTTTGAGGCCATAGAAGGTGGCAGACTCAAAAGTATGACTCCAAGACTTTTCCTTCTTGAGGATTTTCAGCAACCTCTCTCCCTCATTCAAATATGTGTATGCCTGCAAAGATCGGAGGTGCTGAGTCAGCAGGGACCCAGACCACAGAGGGGTCATCACCCCAGACACCACTGAAGGGGGAGAACTGGGGGCCACTTCAGGTCTCCCCTCCACCTCCACCCCTACCCCCACTCCTGATTGGACAGGGCCTCCAAAGTCTAGATAGGAACAGGATGGGTAACACCAGCTGAAGACAGGGGCCACTTTCATGCCCATCTCTGTCCACTGGATCACTCATTCTAGAGGATGAATCTAGAAATCTCTGCATCTTCAGGTTGTCACATCAGTCCCCTTCCCTGAAATTTCTCCTTTGAGTACTTCCATCCCCAACCTCCCTTATTTCCAACAACACATTCATGGCCTTGACGCAGCCCCACACCTGCGAGAAGCTGGTCTGCTGTTGGGACCAGTTATGCCTCATCCCCATGTCCCTTTCCAGGGCCATCTTTGGTGAACTGGAAGAGGAAGGAAAGGCCTGAGCAACTCTCCTCACTTCCTCTTCAACCTCTTATGACATTGTTAGACAGGGGAGTCCTGGCACATGTGACCACCAAGGCAAGGTCAGACTGGAAGAGGTGAAGCACGAAAGCTCCTCTCCCCAAGTCTCATGCAGCCCAAGGGGCATGAGTGGGAGGCAGGAGGGAGACAGGAGTGTGTGGCCAGCCCTGGTCTTACCAGACTTTTGGAGAGAAGGGTGAGAATGGCACATTCTGGAACCTTGCTCTGAGCTCAGCATCCTATCCTTGTCTTCCTGTCATTTCACTCCCTACAGGTTTAGCAAGTTGGTCCCAGGGCTCCTGAAACCTTGTCTTCCTGGGACTCACTGGCCATGTCCCCCCGGCCTACATGTGTGTATCAAATGTGCCGAGGAGACTTTCATTCTTAACATACATGCTTGAGGGAACTGGGGCTTTCTGACATTGGGAAGGGTTTAATTTTAAATGTTAGGCAAATCTAAGGTGCGAGGGTTGGTTGGCCTGCTGGGGCAGACAGCGGCTGGCTGCTGGCTGTAAGCTATGGGGCAAGCCACCTGCAGGCCGGGGACGCAGGCCTGGCTCCTCAGGGCTGCAAAGCTAGCCGAGCCGGGGAGCCTGAGGCAGAGATGCCAGGCATCCTCTCTGCATCCTTTTGGGAATTATATATGCCCTCCCTCCCCAAATATAGACAGACAATTCACGGCAGGTTTCTACAAATGACGCATAATGCTATTTGCAATTTGTCCTCACTATTTTTTAAAAATATATTTTGTTGATATTTTGCAGAGAGGAAGGGAGAGGGATAGAGAGTTAGAAACATCAATGAGAGAGAAACATCAATCAGCTGCCTCCTGTACACCCCCTACTGGGGATGTGCCCGCAACCAAGGTACCTTGTCCTTGAGTGGAATTGAACCTGGGACCCTTCAGTCCGCAGGCCGATACTCTATCCACTGAGCCAAACCGGTTAGGGCTCACTATTTTTTTTAAATCCTCACCTGAGATTACTTTTCCATTGATTTTTAGAGAGTGTGGAAGAGAAAGGGAAAGACAGAGAGAAACATCAATGTGAGAGAGACACATCAATTGGTTGCCTCCTGCACATGCCCCGACCAGGGCCCGGGCCGGGGAGGAGCCTACAACTGAGGTACATGCCATTGACTGGAATGGAACCTGGAACACTTCAGTCCACAGGCTGACTCTCTATCCACTGAGCAAAACCGGCTAGGCAACTTTTTTTCTCAATTTCCTGTCTGAGCAATTGATTTTCAAAGGAAGGGGTGCTGATGGGTAGCAGGAACAAGAGGAGCGGAATGCTATGCTCCCTGCTGCTCCCACGCCGCTGCCTCGGGCTCCCGGAGGAGAGCTGGGTGGGAGCAGCTTACCATGTAGTTATCCTCCAAGATGAGATACGCAGACGCGGCCTCGAGGAAGTAATACAAGGCTTTGCTGTTTTCTCCCAGAGCCAGGAAATGGTAGGCCAGCGGCATGACGGCCACCTCCAGGATCTCCTCGCACTGGCACGACTCCAAGGGGATGATGTCTTCCTGAGACGGCCTCATTTTTGCTATAATGATGTCAAAGAAATTCAGCATCTTGTCTCTTATTTCTTCGAAACTGTCCAAATGCAGAAATAAAGGGGAGTAATTACACGCAGACACAGTATAGCTTTTGTTGTTGTCGCTGTTAATCCTCACCCGAGGATATTTTCCCACTGATTTTTAGAGAGAGTGGAAGGGAGGGGGAGAGACAGAGAAAGAGAAACATCGATGTGAGAGAGACACATGGATTGGTTGCCCACCGACTGGGGCCGGGGATGGAGCCTGCAACTCAGGTAGGTGCCCTAGACCAGAATGGAACCTGAGACCCTTCAGTCCTCGGCCGACACTCTAACCATTGAGCACACCAGCGAGGACCAGTATAACTTTTGAAATGAAAACATCTTTACAGACTAAGAAAAGACAAGATAAGAAAACCTAATGTAGATCCAACTGACCAAACCTCCCCCAAAGCCCCCCCACCTTTCTCCACTTTGCCTCAGAGGCCAGAGGTGCTGGCCAGATGGATGACTCTAGCAGTCTTTGGAACTGAATGACAGTTGTCTATGCTGTACCCCCTACACACTTATATACATGCCTGTACCTGGAATTTTCCGAAAATATCTCAGACTTCCTCATAATCTCTGTTTTGGAAAAGATGTCTTCTTCAGCTAGAAAATAAATGAGTTGTATGGGTCAGTGAGCTATTTTGCCCGGCACATGTCTGGTGTTTAGTTATAAGGAGCAGGGAACCTTGACTTCAAACCTGCCGTCACCCCTGGCCAGATGGCTCATTTGGTTGGAGCAGAGTCCTATTCACCAAAAGGTTGTGGGTTTGATTCTCAGTCAGGACACATGCCTAGTTGTGGGTTCGATCCCCTGTTGGGGCGAGTACAGAAGCCAACTGATCAATGTTTCTTACATCAATGTTTCTCTCTCTCTCCCTTCCTCTCTTCTCTAAAATCAATAAACATATCCTCTGGTGAGGATTAAAAAAACAACACAAAAATCCTTCATTCCAGCCTAACCTAAATATGTTAGAAAATTCCATGATGACCTTAAAACAGAAAACAAATGAGGATTGTTTATTCTAGCCACTTCTCTATCTCGGGAGAAGGAAAACTCCCAGATCAGGAAAGAGACTTGTCTCAGATCATATGTCTGCTGGCTTCAAGGCAAACACTTTACTCTGCAGATCTTTTAATTTATAAAAGTACAGTTGAAACCCCTCGTTATCACCTTCTTCTGAAAGACTTCTGTGCCCCTGCTCCCACAGAATTAGTGCCCATCGACCTCTGTGCAGGCCTCTCCCAAGGTCCTTATCAGATGAGAGAGGGTTGGTTTGTCCACCTCCCTGCCCCCTGCTCTGAAACTGCCATCTAGTATATCTCAAGGGGACTGGGAGCTGAAGGAATTGAATGATGCCTCTATCCTCCCCCTTAAACTGCTCTTGTCAAGGTTACCAGTGGCCACCAAGCTGCTAAATCCAAAGGCCACATCTTGTAACCTTTTCTGTACAGTGGACCACTCCCCTAACTGGTTTTGGTGACACCCATCCCCTTGCCTCCCTCCCTCGTGGCTCCTATGCCTCTGCCAACATTCCAAATGTTGGTAAGCCCGGGTTTGGTCGTGGACTCCCTTCTCTATCCAATTATTTTCTCTCAGTAATTTCATCTGCCCTTGACTTAAATTCCATCCATATGCCAACCACTTTCAATTGTTTATCTCATCTACCCTTAACTACAGATCTGTGAAAACCCCGCAACATCCTCTCCCAAGTTCTGGGAGGGCAGTGCAATCCCAGTGCAGCCACCGGCCGCTCCAGCTCCCTAGGGTGGGGTAGGCCTCTTCTGTGTCCTGGCACTGATGCTAAGGAAGGCACCTTACAGGGCTGAGAGAATGACACGGGGAACCTCGTGGGTTCTCTTCACAAATCCAGGCCCTCTCCACGCTCTTCCTCGTGTTTATGTCTTGGATCTGGAGGAAGGCTCCAAGATTATAACTGATTCTCAGCGATTTCCTTCATACATTCTCTTTATCCATCTATTTACCTTACTTTGGTTGGCAGCAACCATTGTATTTTAGTGCTTGGTACAAATTTCAATTTCAATATCACGTTACACATATACTACTTTTATAATAGTCACTTAAAGACATATTTCCAATTTCTCAAAACTATAATGCATGGGGGGAAATGTAACATACTAGTAATAAACACTAGATTCGGCGATGTGTATGTTCCCTTGACGTCTTCCTTGTCCCAATGGGGTGAGACTACTAAAGGCTCATCATCTTTGTGCCCAAATGGGGACTTGAAACCCTCAAGTACAGACTTGATATATACAGACTCACAAGCTCTTGACTTGATTTCTCTTTTAAAAAGGTGTTTTTTTTTTCTGATTTCAGAGAGGAAGGGAGGGAGGGAGAGATAGAACATCAATGATGAGAGAGAATCATGGATCGGCTGCCTCCTGCACACCTTCTGCCCCTTCTTTTGCGGCATTACACAGCTCTTTCATCTTCCAGAACCTCAATTTCCTCCTGTATAAAATGAAAATAGCCCTCCACCTTCAAGCGTTGAAATGAAGATCCAATGACAATGCATATAAAATAGAAAACAAATGAGAATAAGACTTATTTTGTTCCTATGAACTAGGCACTTCACATGCATTTCTTCCCAATTTTTAATATCCGTATAATATAGGAATCCTCTACTTGTGGCCTCTGCTTTTCCAGGCAGATTTAGGCATAATCACTGTGGCCGTAGGCCAGGGCTACCCACAAGTGGGGGCTGGAGTGGGCATTGCTGCCTTAAGTCTGACACCCATTATGCCTGCGGGAGCTGAGTCCCGGGGCCCATGAACCCTCCACCCCCGAACCCTCCATTGTGTTCCCAGATGTTTGGCTGGTTTGCGTTATCAGTTTGGCTTCACAAGTGGCCTTGAATCCCAGCCCTGAGCTGGAGCTCTGTTCTCTGGAGCCCTGACCAGCTCGGCCCTGCTCAGTTCTCTCCCATGCATCTTCTTCAGCTGGAGCCTTGTTTCAAAGTCCACCAACAAAACAGCAACGTTCTAACCGCCCTCAGGGACCTTGTTCTTGCTTCCCATGGCAGGCCCCACCCCCACCCCACCCTTAGGGTTCCATCCCTGGTGTGAATGAAGCTGGGCCTGTTTTATCCTTTGGTCATTTCAATTTGAACTCTGGCCACACCCTCATCCTACCTGTCTGTCTTGCAGGGAGACTGGCTCAGCCAGACTCCACCACACACATTCCCAGCTCCCCCTGCCCGCCCCTCTGTTGCTGAGGTCTCATAACTCAGTGTGCCCCCGCCCTGGGGGGACTTGAAACCTTCACCTTCTCCAGGAATGGTTGGAGCTAATTAAGAAAGAAGTAAGTTTACTTTTAAATCCCTGGGATTTGGCCATCTTCCTGATGGAGTCCATGTCCAAAGAGTTGAGCCGAATGTCCACCGTGAAATGGTGATAGGGGATGAAGTCCCCGCTGTGGCATTGGTCGCACCTGTGGGCATTTTCCTCTAAGAAGCGGGCACATTTCAAGTGCATGTCCACCTTCTGGTCCTTCAGCCACAGCTCGTAGGCTGTCTTCTGCATCATGGGCCTGCAGAACCGAATGATGTGGCACTCGATGACCTCGCTCTCCAGTTCACGAAGCGCTTCGCTCTCCCTGTGAGCTAGAGGGAACAGAGGGTTTTTCAGCCAGGTGGGGGTTCGGGGGTACAAACCCACTCCCGCTACTTACCGTGGGTCAGCTCTGACTCAGCTGTGCCTTTAACTAAGAGGAAACATGGGTCCCTTCCAGGCCCTACTCACCCCGTCCTTCAGCGGGCTTCAGAGCCGAGGAGCGATGATACACCTCAAACGAGGCCGAATTCTGCTTCAGAGCCTTCCGGAGCTCCTTGCCATTCCGGAAACAATCAAAGATGTTGGATTCCACAAGAGTCGCCAGGGCGTTGATCATCCTCTTCATGTTCCAACACGGGAGAATCTCAAACAGCAACTCGGTAGTGAAGGTCAGGCCAATGATGGCTGCACATCTGACCAACATCTGGTGGGAGAGGCTCATGCTATCCAGCTGGACCAGAGAGATTTCTGCAAGTGCAAAAGCCACACAGTAGGGAACTGCTTGTCTGTCTGTATCAGATACTTTCTAGAGACAGATCACTGTCCTGCTCTACAGCTCTTGTTCACAGAAACCCCACCAGGTGAGGCCAAAAGAAGTGTTTGCTTAGTGCCTAGTTCACTGAGTGCTTGCGCTGAGAGCACGAACAATGCATATGCTAGGGTCTAAAAATGCGCATGGCACGAAGGCCAGGCAAACATCAGACTGATTTTAAAGTTCTGATTGTGTTCAAGTGTGACAAGGATGGGCCACCGCAGGCGGAAGGAACAGGGCCTGCCATCTGTATTCTGTAGCTGGTCCTCTATCTTCTTCACTGGCTACTCTTTCTCCTGGGATCGCCTAGCAATCGGGCTTCCCTCTGTCCTCCCCAGAGGTCCTGTTTTTCCTGTGACACTCCATTACCATCTCTATGTTCACGACAAAGTGTCAGAGGGTTCCCAGCACCAATCCCAACTTCTAAGCTCAGTGTCATAGCTCACATGTCTTCCTGGACATCAGACCAGAATGTCATCACCTCACCCTCATCAGGGACAAAATGAGAACTTCTCAACTTGTCCACAGACCACTATAGAAGCCACGCTAGGCCACCTTCCTATGCTGGTAGACACAGTGAATGAAAGCACAGAAATGAGCTAGAGACTCTTTTGGAGACTGAGAACCTTGAGGTACCCCTCGGTCATCCTTTGAAACATTTAAAGTTCTTTATAGCTAGCATGAATCGGAGCTGAGTATATACAAGGAAGTGGCTGGAAAATTGTTTTCTTTAAAAGAACAGTAACACATCTCTGATATAAATTCTCCTCTTTGCCATCTCTTACAAAAACAAATGGCAGATAACTTTCAGTATTACCTTCTCTCTCTCCTCACTTGGTTTCTGTTTAATTGAGAATGTACTGTACCTCATTCTTGCATGCAGCTGAAGAAAACTTTGTTCAAATCAGACTCCAGAATATGCACAGGAGGGAGGTGGCTCCTAATTAGAAGCAGAAAAGTCCCACCTTCCTGGAGCCTCCCCAGCCCAGGGTGACGCAAAGCAAGCCACGCCAGGGTGCCGATCTTATCTTCTTTTCAGATCCTTGTCCTAGAGGAAGCAGAGGGTGCCCAGGTTCTGGAGAAGGAGAACCAGGTCGAGTTGTCTTTACCTTTCAGTGATGCTGGTGGTGACAAGTTCTTCAATCTGACACCACTAGCGAGTTTGCAGACTTCCTCACTTCCACCATCACTACTGAGAGTAAATGGTTTTAACAGCTCTGTTGGCTTAGCAACATTCTCTATCAGGAGGTAAAAGGGAAGAAAAGTGGACAGTCACTGTTCTGTCATTATCCTGATTTTCGGATGCACTTTAAGGTGGTCTCACATGAGGAAAAACAGGCAGATGTGTGTGTTGGCTCACCAAATAGTTTGGAATATTGTTTTTAAGTAAAAATGATATATGAAAAATCTAAATTTATTCCAAAGATGTTTTGTCCTGCCCTTGGCCAATATCGCTCAATGATTAGAGCATTGCCCCATGTACCAAAAGGTACAGGTTCAATTCCTGGTCAAGGGTATGTACTGTAGCGGGCCGCCTGGGAGGCACCCGGGCATTTCCTAAATTATTCATCAGCTGAACTCAGGGCTTAGGCCGAGTCACGCCCTGGGAACATGGTTCCCCAATGAGGCTGGACATGTTAATCAGTTCTGACTTCATAGCAGCCCAGGTGTCAGCAGGGGCGGGTCTAGATATGTAAATCCAGTAATGCTAGGGCCTAGTTAAGAATGCAAATAAGCTCCTTTGATCCTAAGTTTTGGTGTTACTTCCTGGATTTTTGGGATATAAGATAAACCTGCTGGGTGGCTCAGGGTCGTCGTCATGCTGCCTCTCCATGAGAGAGGAAAGATGGCGTCCCACCCAGCCCCAGCTTCATGGATCTATTTCTGAGTCTTGTTTTCTTTATTTGTATTATTTCTCAATCCCTGGCCGCCTCCATTTAGAACCGGTTCGTTCATCTCTCTTTTTCCGCGCGGGACGCGGAAAAGGGAGATCCCCGCCATGTCTGGCCCCCGCCGCATCAGGCCCCTGCAATGTACCTGGGTTGCAAGTTCTGTCCCAGCCCTAGTTGGAGAGAGTGCGGGAGGCAACCAATCAGTGTGTCTCTCTCACATCTCTCTTACTCTCTCTGTCTCTCCTCCCTCCCTCCCTCTCTCTCCAAAAAAATCGATGGAAAAAATATCCTCGGGTGAGGATTAACAACAATAACAAAAAAGATGTTTTATCTCCCTGCCCCCCCAAAACAAAAACTATTGGAAGTACATGCAGTTTCACAAAAATTTAATTCAAAGATTATCACAAAGTATCTTACAGTATATAACATCATATATTTTAGAGAACCAAGATGGTGGCATAGGTAAATGCCAGTACTTGCTGCCTCCCACAACCACATCAAAATTACAACTAAAATACAAAACAACCATCATTTAGAACTGCCTGAAATCTGACTGAATGAAAGTTCTACAACTATAGAAGTAAAGAAGAAAGCATATCAAGACTGGTAGAAAGGGTGGAGGTGCAGAATGGGCTAGTTGACACCGACATGCGGTGTGTGTGTGTGTGTGTGTGTGTGTGTGTGTGTGTGTGTGTGTGTTTAATTGGGAGGGATATCTTCGCTGTAGAGGCCTCCCATGAGAATCAAGGGGTCTCAGCACCACACCAGTCCCCAAGCCCAGGGTTAAAGAGCTGGGAAGAGAAGTCCCCATAACTTAGGGCTGTAAAAACCAGCAGGAGTTGTGGCTGAGTGACACAGAGGCTGCTAAAGCCCCAGGCAGATCCTCTTAGAGGGCTGGCACATGACCTTACATGGTCTGCTTCCTCTGAGCAATGGCTGGGGGGGAGCCAGGGCCATAGAGGGAGGAACTGGATTGTCTGGCATTGAGGCAGGAACTCCCTGACCACGGTGCTCGCAGGGGTCATTGTTCCTGTGCTGGACCTCCCCTGTCCCAGAGCTGACTGGCAGCCATATCTGAGTTTCCATCAGCATGGCCCACACTGTTTGTTCCATGTTGGTGATTTCCTTAGACCCTGCCCCATCCAATTGGCAGTCTAACCCAAGCTGTTTGCAGCAGCTTTTCCAGATGAATGGCCTGTCCTGGTTCAGGCTTCAGACTTTGCTAAAATCTCTCAAACAAGCAGCCTATCCCAAACCTATCAATGAAAGGCCCAAGACCTGGCACTAGCACCAGCCTGCCTTGCTTCACAGCTCGGCACTTCTAAGCCCAATACAAGTAGCAGCCACCTGCAGATCTCTCTATAGCTCCTGCCAGGTGGCCCCAGGCAGTGGCTGATTTTACACCTCCCTGGAAGCCCTAGAGCCAGTGCACTAGGTGGATAGCTTCAGACCACACCAGATTACAACTCTACACGTCCACACGTGACATAATCAAGGGGAAGACTCAGTGAGCACCAAAGCCCCAGTGAAGCAAGTCCTGCTCCTTAGGGGTGTTTCCTGCACAGCAGCTCTTCCACTGTAGTCGCAGCTGGCCCTCACAGCCAGTTCGCCTGGGGATCAATTCCTCCCAATGATACCAATAGCAATCAAGGGTTAACCACAATAATTCAGTGCACACAGACCAAACAGGGGCACACCTAGAGTGCCCAGCTCAGATGACTGGGGAGGCTGAGGCATTGGACCCTACAGGACACATACTTCACAAGGCCTCTCTACCAATTCCAAGAGACCTAGCAGTTCTACATAATACAAGAAACAAACACAAGGGAAGCAACCAAAATGTGGATACAAAGAAACATGTCACAAATAAAAGAACAGAAGAGATCTCCAGAAAAAAGAACTACTAGATACAGAGTTCAAAACAATGGTTATAAGGAGGCTCAAGGATCTTAACAAGAGCTTCAAGGGACTTGGTGAGAATTTCAAGGATTTTAGTGAGAACATCAAAGACATGAGAAAGGACCAGTCAGGAACAAAGGATACACTAACAGAAATGAAGAATAATTTACAGGGAATCAGCAGTAGAATAGAGTATGCAAAAAATCAAATCAGTGATTTGGACTATGAGGAAGCAAAAACCACCCAACCAGAAGAGAAAAAAAGAGTAAAAACATATGAAGATAGTATAAAGAGCCTCTGGGACAACTTCAAGTTACCAACATTCACATCATGGGGTGCCAGAAAGAGAGGAGAGAAAGCAAGAGATTCAGACCTATTTGAAGAAATAATGACAGAAAACTTCCCCTACCTGGTGAGAGAAATAGACTTACAAGTCCAGGAAGTTCAGAGAGTCCTAAAAAAGAGGAACCCAAAGAGGCCCACACCAAGACACATCATAATTAAAATGCCAAAGGTTAAAGACAAAGAGGAAATCTTAAAGGCGGCAAGAGAAAAGCAGTTAGTTACCTATGAGGGAGCATCCATAAGACTGTCAGCTGATTTCTCAACTGAAGCTTTGCAGGCCAGAAGGGAGTGGCAAGAAATATTCAAAATGATGACTAGCAGGGACCTACAACCAAGATTATTCTAGCCAGCAAAGCTGTCATTCAGAATTGAAGGTCAGACAAAGAGCTTCACAGATAAGAAAAAGCTAAAGGAGTTCATCACCGCCAAACCAGGATTACATGAATGTTGAAGAGTATTCTTGAAGGAGGAGGAGGAGGAGGAGGAGAAAAATATGAACCAAAAAATGGCAATAGATACCTATCTATCAACAATTGGTAGATATCAAAAAATCAAAATAAATAAACAAAGAATCTAATGGACAAAATAAACTGATGAATAAAATAGAACCAGAGGCATGGAAACATGGAACAAACTGACGAATCTCAGAGGGAAGGAAAAGATTAGCCAAAGATCTTATATGCATGTATGTATCACTTATGGACACAGACAATAGTGTGGTGAAGGCCTGTGGTGGGGTGGGCAAGGGCACGGGGGAGGGGGAATGTGGGGAAGAAAGGGGGACATTGTAATATTCTCAACAATAATGACTTTAAAAAAACATATTTTACACATGTTCAATACCCACACTCAGAAGCCAACACATTCATGAGGAGACGGTACTCTACTTGTGACTTGGTTAGGATCAGAAAGAGATATCAGAAATGGCAAGGCCTGAATAGTAAACTTGCCTAGTAATGTTGTCTTCTGGGACACAAAAATGCTATGTTCTCTCGCGGTTGGAGGTATCAGGTCCCACAGTCCTTGACTCCCCCAACCCTCTGGCCCTCGTGGAAGCCGCCCAGGGAAAAGCCCACTCTGGCTGCCCTCTCTGTGGAAGGACAGGGAAAGCACTCGCTGTGGGACTCACTGAACAGGTTATTCCAGGTCACGTTCGCCTTTTCCTCAGACTGTATGGGTTGGAAAACAAGCACCCTGTGCTGGTCAAGGTTTTTCAGCAATTCTTCGCAGTAGAATGGGATCCCACAGCTTCCCTCCACTAGGTACCTGTAGGGAACACAAGGCAACCCACTTACCTAGAAGAGCCACCTTTCCGGATGGAACAACATTGGAGTCTTCTCAATCACTTGAAAATAATCTCTTCTCAGACCCGATTGCTTTTCTTTCTTTTTCTAATTACCTACAGCATTTACCATCTGTCCAAAGCCAAAACTACAAAATAAGGGACATCCTCAGTCTTGCTTCCCTTCCTCACCTTATAAATGGCCATTTTCATTAATTTCCGGTTTATATTTTCAATGTTTCTTGCAGAAGCAAGACATCCTCATTAGAAAGAACCTTGGCAGAGACCAGGTGGGCTGTAAACAGCCAGCTAAAGGCGAGGTGCTGTCCGTGTGCTTCAGGGAACTCCTGTCAAGCCCCAGGAGGAGGTGACTGAGCGGCTCAGGAGGCACTGACTAGACAGCCAGCTTTCCATGTGCACCGGCAGACAACGCCAGCACTAGGCCACACCGTTGCCTGCCGAGCAGGACCTCGGTTAGGTGATTAGGTGCAGGTTGTGGTCTTTCATGTTTACCATTTTGACTTTTGAGTCACTTGCTCATGACAATGTCCTAAGACTTGATTAGAGTAGAACCCACACCCAGCAAGATGAAAGGGAAACAAATTGATGTCCCCATGCAGTCTGAGCAGGCACAACAGGGATTATAACAAGGAAAGGAGGACAGCATCCTGCCTACCAGCCTGAAGGATGGCCCCTTTGAGAGGCGGAAATAGTCACTTTAAGCCGCGTTTTAAGGAATCTGATGAGGTCTGGACCTGCGCAGTGAATGCAGATGCCTTCGGGACAGAACAGGCTACTCACAAGTCCAGTTCTTTGGGGATGCCCTTGACGTTGAGGTCCAGGCAGACCTTGTTGCGGATGTCGCTGGGCTGCACGGCGCCAATGGTGACGTAGGTGGTGTTCCTGTTCTTTATGATGGCGTTGGCAGCTTCACAGGGCATGTCGAGGAATGGAGACAGGGACATGATGATGAAGATAGGGACGGTCTGGATAAGCTTCTCCAGAAAGGCCCAGGAGGTCGTGTCCACAAACTGGGCCTCATCGATGATGAAAATAACCCTTTCCTGTTTCACTGTCTGAACAAGGGGCAGAAACAGAAAGACAAATGCTGGGGGACTTCGGGGTTTATCCACGTGTGTGTCTGCATGAGGACCCCTGGGTTGTGTGGGGCTGAATTAAACATTTTCTTCCCAACAAAGCTGAATTCAGATGCCACTAACTTGGAATTTGTGGCAAATTGGAGAGAGCTGGCTGGAATGGACTCTTACTTGGGCAAATCTTTGTGCAAAGATAATACAAATTTGTAGGGGAGATGGGGTTGTGGCCAAGTAAAAGCACCCATTCCATAAAATAACAGTCATTTCCTACACGTCATTTTAATCTATTGGCAAATGAAGCCTCCCAGGGATATCGACTTGACGTTCATTCCACCCATGCATATCCAGCACACATCGGTCACACACACCGGCGCTGCACACCAGCCACACGCACTGGCCGCATGCAATCATTCTACCCATGCATATCCAGCACACACTGGCCACAGACACTGGCCACACGAACCGGCTACACGCATTGGCCACACACACCAGCCACATGCAATCATTCTACCCATGCATATCCAGCACATACCGGCCACACACACCGGCCACATGCAATCATTCCACCCATGCATATCCAGCACACACTGGCCACACACACCGGCCACACACACCGGCCACACACACCGGCCACATGCAATCATTCCACCCATGCATATCCAGCACACACCGACCACACGCACTGGCCACACACACGGGGCTGGGCCTGCAGAGGCTGCGCTCAAGGTGGCAGAGCCAGTCCTGCACCCCGGCACCTGCTGCTGCTACAGCTGGAACTCTGCATGGGTCACACTAAAGACAGATCCCATATCCCTCCTCTGTGCAGACTGCCTTTCCCTGCCTGGTCTGAATTATTTATTTGCTCACTAGCATCGATTGGGAACCTGTGAGGGTCAGACGCCATCTAGGTGCTGGGGCACAAGTTAGAGTCAGCCCTCATCTTGTGACGCACATGGTCCAAAGCCTGGCACTCAGAAACTGCCCAGACTACCTTGCTTATGTGCCAGGATGGAGGAGGGTGCTGAATGGTAAGCCTGAGTCAATGCCACATGTATTATATGCCAGTGATCAGTGATTATGTGCCAGAAGCAATGCCGGCCAATAGTGATATAACCAGGAGCAAGCGACTCCCATCCCTAGAGGCTCACAAACACAGTGGGGAAAATACAACCAGAAATATGTCCAAAGTGCCACAGAAGCAGGTAGAAGAGGTTAGTCATGCCTAGTGATTTGGGAAGCTCTCACCAAAGAGGTGACACTGAAGGATGAGTAGCATTTCTCCAGGTTAAAAAAATAATAATAAAATTAAAATATATATATGATTTTATCTCATTAGCAATGGGAATTACTCAGAGAGTTTGAAGTGTAGGCTAGTTGGATTTGCATATACTCTGGCACTTATATGGAGGATGAATTGGGGTGAGGAGGTGTGAGGTGCAGAGATTGGTTGGAAAGCTATGACAATGGTCCAGAAGGAGCCCGATACATCAGGGGGCAGAGCATGGGGGATTCCAGAGACCACACAATGGAGAAATAGGAGGACCCAGCAACTGAGTAGATGTGTGGATGTGGCAACTGGTGAGGAGGGGAGCAAAGTGGAAAGGAGTTAATGATGCATGAATGAATTTGCCAGGAGCTAATCAAGGATCGGGATCAGAATGAGGAAGAAAGGGCATTGGAGTAGGAAGCAAATAAATTTACTACCAGCCACTGAAGTGAGTGGGAGTTTCTGCATCGTGTGGAATATTCGTCCTTGGAAGTGCAATCTGGTACTTATGAGAGACATGGGAACTAGAGTATAGATTTGGTGACCATCAACATACAGAGAGCGCTAACACTGGTTGAGTGTTTCATTTCAGCCTTACGACCCTGGGAGCTAGGCACTATTGTTTCCCATCTTACAGATGATAACGCGAAAGCATAGGCAGGTTAAGTCACTTGCTGGAGGTTCCACCCTGGGTAGTCTGCTGCAGAGGCTACATACAAGCCACTCACGTGTACTGCATCTCTTACAGATGGGAAACAAAGAGGTGGTTTTAAGGAGAGGCCACACTCCCAGGAATAATGTTAAGGAACTACGTTCAAGTTTAGCATAATCTGAGCTCACAGCTTGGGGCAGTGAGAGGCGGGCAGCCTGGGGCTACATTCTGAATGGACTCCGAGCTCAAGGTTGGAAGGAGGGAGGAGAAAGAAACACTTCAGGATACAAGGTTTCCCACAATTCAAAGCTTCCTGCCCTCAGGTCGCCCAGCTCTGTGTTGTGATGCCCAGTTTTCCTCTCCCCATTACTCCACCCGCAGACATTCTTACTCTCTCCAAGATCTTCATAAACAATGCTTCCAGCTGCTTCTGCTTTCTCAAGATGCTCATCTTGGAAACCTCTCGTGAGGTAGGGAACTGTGTGAAGAATAATGTGAACGTTAAGTATGGGAAAACAGCAAAGGAAACTACTGGCTGTGTGACTTTGGGCAAATCACTTTACTGTTCTGTGCCTTCAGATCCTCATGTGTTAGAGATATCCCATAATGTCCTTTCCAGCTTTAATACCCTTTGTCACTGGATCTAGTAGATACAGGGACGAACAGAGCACACTTGGTCCTGCACTGGCAGGCACCGCTGGAGCAGAGGCGTGGGCTAGGATTGTACAGCTTTGATAGAAAGGTGAAGAAAAACGAACCAACAGGTAGCATTTGGATTTTCTTGAGTGTGACATTTTAGACACCTCCAATATGTCTCAGGAAGGGGGATGCTCATTCAGGGAAGATTGGGAGGCACTTCCTCACCACACAGATTCTCCAGGTGGGAAAAGAAAAGGGTATCACAATCAGAGATGCCAGGTCACAGAGCATCGGGAGGACTTGCTACACCTGCCCCATCACCATTTCTTGAGGAAGTCTAACGCTAGGTTGTTACCTGGACATGGAAAATGTCATTAAAGATACAGTGGAATTTCTCATCCAACAGTGTCTTGACTTTATTTTGAATGTTGGTCTGTCGTTCTTTGTAGTGTTTACAAGCATCCAGACCTAAGACATTGGCCATGAGTATCTGGATGGTATAAAAATTTTGATGGAAGCTGATCTTAGTTAAGGCAATAGCAATAGTCCTGTTTATAAGAAAGTCAAGAATCAGAAGAGAGTTTTAAAATATATACATATTTTAAATATGTTTCTATTGATTTCAGACAGAGGAAGGGAGAGAGAGATAGAAACATCAACGAAGAGGAAGAATCATTGATCGGCTGCCTCCTGCATGCCCTCCCCCTCACCGCCCGGACTGGGGATCAAGCCCACAATCAGGGCATGTGACCTCCTGGTTCAGAGGTCAATGCTCAACCACTGAGCAACACCGGCTGAGCTTAAATATATTTTATGAAATTAATAAAGGTTGAAGGCAAGCTCTGACTCTTCATATTCAGTTGTCCTAGCAGCAACTCCCCAAGCGATCTGCAGGCCTTTCTTAATTCTGCTTCAGACACTCGGCCTGTCCCCTGGGTTCCTAAGCCCAGGTCGGTTCGCCTTCTTCCCCAGGCCCACCACCTCCACCTTGGTGCAAGCCTCATCCTCTCACCCGTGCTACCCAATGGCATGCCTCTTGCCCTGCCTGGCGTCATGACACTGCATGCATTATCTTCACAGAGGCTACTGTTTCCAGATAGATGCAAAGCTTCTCTCCTACTTAGAATTGTTCAGTGGCTCCCACCCTCTGAAGGGTAAGTCTGGACTCCTCTCTGTGACATACAAGATTCTCCAAGGCCTCATCATGTGCTTTCCTGCCACTCTTTGTCCAGCAGCCTATCCTCCACCGCCACCAGACAGCACAGCACCGTCTATGCTCTCCGTGCCTTCGCTTCCTGTCTCCCCAGCTGGGGTGTGATCACGTCCCGCAGCGTCTCCCAGCCCTCGTTTCCTGCTCATCTGTGCCTCTCCGTGCAGGCGCAGCCTCCTGCACTCGTCCCTGACGTCCCAAGGCTGCGTTACACGTGCCTCTCCCTCAGCTCCCACCACTCTCTACTATGCCCCTGCCATTGTCCTTTCCGCATCCCATTTCTACTGTCATCTCTCTCTCTCTTCTGTGAGAGCTCCTGCAGGGCAGGAATCAGATGTTCTTCATCTTCGGGGCATTGGCACTGGTTATGGGTTGACTCATGCCCCACCCAAATTCATATGCTGGGTCTTAACCTCCGTGCCTCACAATGTGACCTGGTTTGGCCACAGGGACATTGTAGATGTAATGAAATTAAGATGAGGTCAAGCTGGAGTAGGGTGGGCCCCTAATCCAATATGACTGTGTCTTTATAAGGGGAAATTTGGAGACAGGGAGAATATCATGCGGAGATGAAGGCAGAGGTTGGGGTGATGTTTCCATAAGTCAAGGAACACCAATAATTGCACCAGAAGCCAGGGGAGGAGCACAGACAGGCTGTCCCTCATGGATCTCAAAAGGCACCAACCCTGCTGACACCTTGCTCTCAGACTTCTAGCTTCCAGCAACGAGAGACGATAAATTTCTGTTGATGGGCCACCCATTTTGTGGTACTTTGTTACAGCAGCTTTAGCAAATGGATACAGCACTTAACAGTTCCTGCAGCATAGTATAACTCAGTAAGTGATGGAATGAATGAATGAATGTCTTCTGGTTGTCATGAATTATCTCCTTAACAATGGTAAAGATATTTCAAAACAGGCCTCTCTCAGGCCTGACATCAAAAAGAGTAGAAGTACAGCTACAAATAATATAAGGCTAATAAGCATTTTCCCCTAAAGCCTTCAGGTTGGGTGGTGGAAGCAGGTGAGACATCAGCATCGGCACCTGGTCACCATCACTGCAACTGAAGCCCATGCTGACCTCAGTGAGGGTGCTAGAGGGGTCATCCCAAAGAGCCCTCACCACATTCACGCCAGGAAAGGAGGCAAGCAGTACGCGGTAAATACACTAGCTTTGCCTTCCCAAGGAAAATGCAGAGGCCTGTCCTTGTCGCTCCCACTCCCGGACAGAGCTAAACGGTGTGAACCCATGACTGTCAGCTGGCTGGATAGATGTATGTGCTCGTCCTGCACACCCACCCTAGCCTGGTCTCCACCTCTTGCCAGCTGCTCTCGACCTGCCTGCACACTGGGCTTACCCAGGAAGCTCTAACATATGATAGCCAAGCTCCACCTGGCATGAAATCAGGGTCTCCAGGGCTCAGCCAGGCTTCTCATTGTCTTGGTTCAATATGATTACCATTATTTATTTATTTAGCACAAGGGGGCATGGCACCCGTAATGGACAGGTTGTGTGTAGTTTACATGATGCAAATTACATTAAGGAGAGGAGCTTTAAAATAGATGAAACTTTTAAGGACATCAGGATTCTCTGGGTGGACAAGAAAGAAACGGTCATCGCCAGACACTCACCTGTGGTTCTCACCTTGGGACAGGTACTCAATTTCCATGAGTATCTGGCTTTTTCCGTAGCCCGACAAGCCTTCGTACATGAGGATGCGGCTGCAGTTGGACGTCAGAAATTCCTTCATATTGCACCTGAAGTATTTCAGCTCCTTCTCACGTCCTGCCATTTTTATTTTTTAAAAAGAGAGCAAACCCAGTCAACATAAAATAGTGGAGAGACAGAAGCACATAGTGACATGGACACCCAAGGAGACCTGTGGATTTCCAGGGCATCGTTCATGGGCTCTCGTGAGCTCCTGCACACTTTAAAATGTTTTAACATCTTTTTCTAGAGCTTTCCAGTTGTGATTCCCAGTAATGCACATTATATATGCGACTCTCATAACGTGCATTGAAACGTCCATTGAATTTTAGTGCAGAATAGTGAGGTGCGCTGGAATCACACGGCCAGGAAGAAAGGCAGGGGTCACTGACTTCAATTCTGGTTTTCCCTTCCTTTTCCTTTTTTTCAAGGAATGAGCTATTTGACACACAGTGGAAGTCATCTAAAGATGATTACACTAGCAAATACATTTATTATAGTTAGGGTCTCTATATTGAATGATTATGGATAGAATATTTTATTTCCAATTCTGCGAAGGATACCTGCTCTCTGTGAGTGAGCAATTATAGTTATCTCAGGGCTCCTAGAAGCTTTATCAGTGATAAGAAAATTCAACTTACTTTAAAAAATCATGTAGACTTACTCCCAAGAACAGCCCACATTTTTAGTAAAAAGGAATTTTAGGGTTTTTTATTATTATAAATGTAACAAATGCTCACTGTAGAAAACATGGAAAATGTAGAAAAGGAAAAGAAAATCAAAGTCAGCATGGGTTGCAGCCCTGTCACTATTACTTTGTGTGTGTTTATATATATACTAGAGGCCCAGTGCATGAAATTCATGCACTTGGGGGGTCCCTCAGCCTGGCCTGCACCCTCTTGCAATCCAGGAGCCCTCAGGGGATGTCCGAATGATGGCTTAGGCCCACTCCCCTTTGGCATCCTTAATGTTGCTGCAGAGGCAGAAGAGGCTCCCGCCACCCCCGCTGTGCTCACCAGCCCGGCTTCTGACTGAGTGGTGGTCCCGCTGTGGGAGCACGCTGACCACCAGGGGGCTGCTCCTGCATTGAGCATGTGCCCCCTGGTGGTCAGTGCACATCACAGCAACTGGTTGTTCCACCATTCTGTCAATTTGCATATTAGCCTTTTATTATATAGGATAACTAGTGCCCCGATTAACATCGGAAAGTCGGCCTCAGTCTTTGAAACCTGAACGGGAAGGAACAGGCAGGACTGGGATTCCAAGGGAGCAAGCACATCCTGTCAAAAGAGCTGAAGGCTCATTTGGGGCCAAAGCTTTTCTGGCCAGCTCCATGTGCAAGGCCAGTCTTGTTCTCCATTGATTAACAGAAGCACATGTAATTATATGATATATCATTTCATCAACATGATTTTTAAAAACCGCCTTAGAAATGGAGAGTGTCGGGGTCTTTGGGGGAGGAGGGTGTCAGGGTCTTTGGGAGAGGAGGTTGTCAGGGTCTTTGCGGGGAGGAGGGTGTCAGAGTCTTTGGGGGAAGGAGGGTGTCAGAGTGTTTGGGGAGGAGGGTGTCAGAGTCTTTGGGGGAGGAGGGTGTCAGAGTCTGGGGGAGGAGGGTGTCAGAGTCTTTGGGGAGGAAGGTGTCAGGGTCTTTGGAGGAGGGTGTCAGGGTCTTTGGGGAAGGAGGGTGTCAGAGTGTTTGGGGAAGGAGGGTGTCAGAGTCTTTGGGGAGGAGGGTGTCAGGGTCTTTGGAGAAGGAGGGTGTCAGAGTGTTTGGGGGGGAGGGTGTCAGGGTCTTTGGGGGAGGAGGGTGTCAGAGTCTTTTGGGGAGAGGGTGTCAGAGTCTTTGCGGGAGAGGGGTGTCAGGGTCTTTGGGGGAGGAGGGTGTCAGAGTCTGGGGGAGGAGGGTGTCAGAGTCTTTTGAGAGGAGGGTGTCAGGGTCTTTGGGGGAGGAGGGTGTCAGAGTCTTTGGGGGGAGGAGGGTGTCAGGGTCTTTGGGGGGAGGGAGGGGGTGTCAGGATCAGGGTCTTTTGGGGAGGAGGGTGTCAGTCAGGGTCTTTCTTTGGGAAGGAGGGTGTCAGAGTCTTTTGGGAGGAGGGTGTCAGTGTCAGGAGGGTGTCAGTCTTTGGGGGAGAGGAGGGTGTCAGAGTCTTTTGGGAGGAGGGTGTCAGAGGGGGGGAGGGTGTCAGGGTCTTTTGGGAGGAGGGTGTCAGGGTCTTGGGGGAGGAGGGTGTCAGGGTCTTTGGGGAGGAGGGGAGGGTGTCAGGGTCTTTGGGGGAGGAGGGTGTCTTTTGGGGGGGAGGGTGTCAGGGTCTTTGGAGAAGGAGGGGGTGTCAGAGTCTTTTGAGAGGAGGGTGTCAGGGTCTTTGGGGGGGGGAGGGGGTGTCAGGGTCTTTTTTGGGGGAGGAGGGTGTCAGAGTCTTTTGGGGAGGAGGAGGGTCTTTGGAGTCTTTTGGGAGGAGGGTGTCAGGGTCTTTGGGTGTCAGGTCTTTGGGGGGTGTCAGAGGGGGAGGGTCAGGGTCTTTGGGGGAGGAGGGTGTCAGGGTCTCTTTGGGGGAGGAGGGTGTCAGAGTCTTTTGGGAGGAGGGTCAGGGTCTTTTCAGTCAGGTCTTTGGGGGAGGAGGGTGTCAGAGAGTCTTTGGGGGGGAGGAGGGGGAGTGTCAGGGTCTCTTTGGGGGGGGTGTCAGGAGGGTGTCAGAGTCTTTTTGGGAGAGGAGGGTGTCAGGGTCTTTGGGGGAGGAGGGTGGTCTTTGGGGGAGGAGGGTGTCAGGGTCTTTGGGGAAGGAGGGTGTCAGAGTCTTTTGGGAGGAGGGTGTCAGGGTCTTTGGGGGAGGAGGGTGTCAGAGTCTTTTGGGAGGAGGGTGTCAGGGTCTTTGGAGAAGGAGGGTGTCAGAGTGTTTGGGGAAGGAGGGTGTCAGGGTCTTTGGGGAAGGAGGGTGTCAGGGTCTTTGGGAAGAGGGTGTCAGGGTCTTTGGGGGAGGAGGGTGTCAGAGTCTTTGGGGGAGGAGGGTGTCAGAGTCTTTTGGGAGGAGGGTGTCAGGTCTTTGGGGGGGAGGTCAGGGTCTTTGGGGGAGGAGGGTGTCAGAGTCTTTGGGGGGAGGAGGGTGTCAGGGTCTTTGGGGGGAGGAGGGTGTCAGGGTCTTTTGGGAGGAGGGTGTCAGGGTCTTTGGGGGAGGAGGGTGTCAGAGTCTTTGGGGAGGAGGGTGTCAGAGTCTTTGGGGAGGAGGGTGTCAGGGTCTTTGGGGATGAGGTTTTCAGAGTCTTTGGGGGAGGAGGGTGTCAGGGGCTTTGGGGGGGAGGGTGTCAGGGTCTTTGGGGGAGGAGGGTGTCAGGGTCTTTGGGGAAGGAGGGTGTCAGAGTCTTTGGGGGAGGAGGGTGTCAGGGTCTTTGGGGAGGAGGGTGTCAGGGTCTTTGGGGGAGAAGCGTATCAGGGTCTTTGAGGGGAAGGAGAGACCAACCACGTGGGGTGCCCCAAACACTGCTCTTTTTCTTTGATGGCCTGGATAGTGATCATGAGTTCATTGGTGATAATTCATGACGCTGCAGACTTAGTATTGGCTCACTGTTCTGCATGTTTTGTTATAGTTCACTAGGGGAATTGAGAAATCAAGGCCCAGTACGTACCCAGCAGAGGGTAAGCCTCATTCCTGTTGCAGATGAGGTAGGCCATACCAAACATGCTGAGGAGAAGAACAGAGATGTTAGAGTCACAGCAGGGCAGGCTGAGAGCAGGCTGGCTTGGTCCCTGGGAGCCTCCTTTCCAGTCTAACCGACTGCCCCTGGCTCGCGGGCTGCAGATGCCAAGAGGAGGAGAAAGAGGTGTTCTTACCTGGCGATAGAGTCCAAGCGACGTACAGCCGCCTTCTCCTCAGCGCCTGGTACCTTGTTCAATAAATGCTTGCGGAGTCTGCATTGGCAGAACTGACCCATTTCTAGGGAACCAGACACCCAATGTGGGACCAATCAACTTGGATGTGGCGCACTGTCCCCCATCCTGGGAGGAGTCCACCAATGCTCACACAATCCCCGCTCACCTTTGTTGAGCACATGCTACATGCCTGGCAGTTTTGAGTACTTTACATATATCATTTCCTTTGCTCCTGACAAAACCTTATTAAGGAGATACTATGATTCTGTCCATTTTACAAGTGAGGAAGTGGAGGTGCAGAGTGTATCTTGCCCAAGGTCCCGTGTCCGGTGGTGACTAGGCAGGGAGTTCAGCCTGATCACTGCATATTCTCTCTTGAAGGAGCCTTTTGGTCAAATAGCTCATTCCTGGTCTGTTTGTCTTTCTAGACGGTTCCGCCTGGCATAGCAACGGCAATCTCCATGGGAGGCCCTGTTCTTATTTGTATGTGTATTTCTGCACTCTTTTGTTTAAATATGATTTTTAAAAAATTACTGATTTCAGAGAGAGGAAGGGAGAGGGATAGAAACATCCACGATGAGAGAGAATCATTGATCAGCTGCTTCCTGCAGGCCTCCTATTTGGGATTGAGTCCCTGCAACCCCACAACCCAGGCATGTGCCCTGACCAGGAATCAAACTGTAACCTCCTGGTTCATGGGCCAACACCCAACCACTGAGTAACACTGGCCGGGCTCCACACTCTCATTTGCAGAGATGGTAGAGGAAAACCACGAAGTGGCAGGCTCTGGGGTCAGGCAGTCTGGGTTTCTGTGGCAGGTTGACCTCTGCATTATCTGTGCCCTTTGCTAGGTAATGGCAGTGCCCTCCCATTCTGGGCTTGGCCGTGTGAATGTCTCAGCCAACGAGATGCCAGCAAACACGACACTGAGGCTTGAAAAATGCTTGTGCCTTGGGCTCTCTCTCTTGTGTGAGAGAGGACGAGAAACCTAGAGCCGAATTGTCCCATTTATGCCAATCAAACTGCCCAGTTATCCTACCTGCGGTCATCCTGGGTCTGCCCACAACCTGCTGAACCCCAGGCATGTGAGAAGCCGAGGCTAATGAGCCGAATCCAGCCAAGGTCAGTTGAAGCCACTTATCTGTGAGGTAAGTAAATGTTTGCTGTACCCACGAGCTTTTGTGGTTGCTAATGAAGCAGCATCGTTGAGGCATGCTGAACCTGGTCTCCATTGCTTACTAGATTTGCGACAACGAACAAGTCATTTAACATCTTTGAGCCTTAGTTTTAAAATGTGTAAAATGGAGATAATAATAGTTTCTATCTGATATGGTTGATATTAAGAATACACGGTAGCCTGGCCAGTGTGGCTCCATGGTTAGGTAGCTGGCCCAGGCACTGAAGAGTCGTGAGTTTGATTCCCAGTCAAGGGCATGTACCTGGGTTGCAGGTTCGATCCCTGGCCCTAGTCAGGACACGTGTGGGAGGCAACCAATCAATGTGTCTCTCTCACATTGATGTCTCTTTTTATTTCTCTCTCTCTCTCTCTCGCTTCCTCCCTCCCTCCCTTCAACTCTATCTAAAATCAATGGGAAAGGAGCCTCAAGTGAGGATTTAAAAAAAAAGAAAGAAACATTAAAGTCCTGGCCAGTGTTTCTCAGTGGTTAGAGCGTTGGCCCATGCACCACAGATCTTGGGTTTGATTCCTGGTCGGGGCCTCTCTCTCTCTCTCTCTCTCTCTCTCTCTCTTCTCTCTTCTCTCTTCTCTCTTTTCTCTTCTCTCTTCTCTTTCCCTCTCTCTCTCTCTCTCTCCCTCTCTCTCTCCCTCTCTCTCTCTCTCTCCCCCCCACCCTGCTCTCCCACTCTCTCTAAAAATCAATGGAAAAAATATCCTCAGGTGAGGATTAACAATAACAAAAAGAATACATTGTATATTTTGAGATAAAGTGCCTAATATTTAATAAGGGCTCACAAAAAATTATTACTATTCATTCACTTATTCAAGCAGCATTTTATTGATGGTCTAAACATGTCAAGTACAGCGCTGAGCCCTGGGAACACAAAGGTGAATAATAAAGACTCCTTGAATCTACTGCAGCCCCAATTCTGTTACCTGGCCCTTTAAAACTTAGATTCCAGCTGGCTAATACACAGAATAATACGTTTGCGCTTTCCATGCGAGTCATTCACTCACTCATCAGTGCTGAGTGCCTTCTGTGCACCAAGCACTGGGGCTGTCAGAATGAACAAGCAATAATCACGATCCCCAGAGAGTTTTCAAGGCAGCAGGTGGGCAGCCGTGAGGAGCGTGAGGAGGGATCTCAGAGAAGCATGGGCTGTAGAGTTAGTTGCATGAGGAGGGGAGCGCTGGACTAGCTGGGCTGCGACTGGGTGGTTCCAGGGCCAGCCCCACAGAGGAATGGACCCTGAGCTGGATTTCTAAGATTGACTGTGGTTTTCCCAGTGGATGAGGGATGGGGTGGGTGATGGGGAGGACAATCTACTTAGACCCCCAGAGGAGGGGACATGGGAGGAGGTGAGATTGGAAAGGCAGATGGTCACCGTGTATGTCATTGCAAGGAATTGAAACATATCATGAAAATGACTGGAAGCCACTGAAGGGTTTTAAGCCCTAACGTGACACCCTTGCATCTAGGCTGGGCTTTGGGGGAATATATTTCACTAGAGGCCTAGAGGAGGAGCAATATCTCATACTCTATCAGTCCTACCAATGCTGGCACCAAGTTGGTATAAGTAAATACTTAATGGTTGGTCCACCTTGGTCCACAGACATGTACAAATGTGGGGTTCCCTGTTCTGTTTGCACAACCTTTGAGGAATGACCCTCTGATTCTCAGAATGGGGTCTCCCACCATATCCATAGGATGGAGAAAGATGAAGGATTTTGAAATCTGGGCCTTCGTCCAGAGAAGGAATAGATTTCAGTTTCATAAAGTGGATTTGAATCTGAAATGGGTGACTGTTTTGCTGTCGTAATTCTCCCCCTTCTTTACTGCAAAATACTGCAACGTCAGTGCCCCGCACTCACACTTTCTCGTTAAGGCCCAGACACTGATAGATTGGTCCAGAATCCGCAACACCTTTCATGACTTTCTTCGGAAGCTCTTTGAAAAAGTAGGCTGGTAGGTTGCTGCTATTGTAGGTGACGGAGTCGCAAGTCACAATTCCTGGGTAGTACATCATCATTCTGGCAGCTATGTTGACTTTTTGGCCAATGACTGCAACAGGAAAGAGAAAGGAAAAGGGGGAGAAACGGCCATGGAACTGAATGTAATCTGAGGAATCCTGTCCCCAAGGGGCACTTTAACCCTTTACTCCCTTTGCCTCTCATGAATGACATCAAACTCACCTTCAACTACCCACAGTCAGCCAATGGCTATTAAAAATATGCAGGCAGTGAACTCAGTTAGTCACCAGCAAAGTTTCTGCCTCAGCTGGGAGGCCGCGGGGACAATCTGCTCATAGGCAGAGAGGCCTGGAGTGTGGAGAGGGCTCTGTATGTGGGCTCACCCTAGGCCTGCAGGCTCTCGGGTGAGGTACAGCTGGTCTTTGGCTACAGGATGGACAAGCACAAGCTTGGGCCTGGGACACTGACCTCCAAAGGGGCACAAATTTAGGTCTGCATGTCTCTGGGCATGAACTTTTTCATTTCATTTCATTTTCAAAATTAATTACCTTCATTTGGTGATCCCTTAAGAGTGTGTAATGAGATTATAAGGGGGCTGTGTTTAAGATTGATTTAAGGGTTGCTTTAAGGGGTAAAGTACTGTAGTGCACAGACTCCGAACCCCAGCTCTACCTCCAACTAGTATGTTACCAAATGACTTTAACTCTGTCATGCCTCAGTTTCCTAATCTGTAGAATGGGGATAACAGTGCCTATCTCAGAGGGCAGTTTATGAAGATTAATGAGTTAACACATACACATCGCTTTGGATAGAGCCTGGCTGCTAGTAAGCCCTTGATTAATAGTACAACTAATTAGGTACTCAAGGTTGCACTGTAACATAAACTTAAATACTTCTGATCAAGTTATTCCTTTTTAAAAAACTGTTTATTATGGAGAAATTTGACCATACAATAAGACACAGCCTCATGAATCTTCATGGACCCATCACCCAGTCCCAACAGCCAGTAACCCACAGCCAACCCTGCCCCAGCCTCACTCCCACCCACTCTCCACCCTGTAATATTTTGAAGAAAATCTCAGAAATTGCATCATTTCAGACATAACTATTTCAGTATTTTAGAGGTATTATTTCTGAACAACTAAAATTCTACTAGGATTGAAGAGGGAAATAATAGCAAGAGCAGTGAAAATGAGATAACACCTACTTACTACCCTCTTTTGAGATGAGTATTATTCACCGGTAATGCCACTAGTCATAATTTTTAAGAAGCAGTCCTCACCTATTCCAGGCAGTAGGAAGAGTAACTGTTGAATGTCAACGGGAAATTATTTAGAAAGGCCCCTCCCTCCATGAGCTCACTGCCTCCCCCGGCTCTCTCTCAACTACCGATGCCTATGCACAGCCGCAGAATGCACACATCCAGATGCCAGTGAGCAAAGCCACAAGGCGTGGCCTCATCTGGGAGATAGCAAACTTGCTGGGGACAGGGCCCAGGTCTCGATTCTTTCTGTCCTTCCTCCCGCAAAGCCGGGTGGCTAGGCACGGTGTTTGCTGAAGGAAAGCGGAGCTAAGCTGGCTCAGCATACCTGTGTACTCGTGCCTCACAGAGTGTCCCACGATGCCACAGAAGACAGTCCCGCTGGCCACGCCGATGGAAACAGTACTGGCGCCCGACAAGGAGAAGGTTGTGGGGAAAGAGATAAAGACGGTGAGCAGAGAGAACGTGGGAAGGGGAGACGTGGTGAGGAATGGGGTGGGGAGGGTGGGAAAGGATTGTTAATCAATTACTCTTTCCCCTCTGGACTTAGTTCAGGGCAATTGTACGTGGTCTGGAGGTAGGAAGAGTTTGGGACCTAGAGCCAGGTTCTCAGTAGTGGTTACTCGGTTCACTTTTCTGTTACTTTTAAGTATTCGTCTGAGCTACTTTTCTGGAAAATAAGTTCTCATCTCCCCAAATGGACTAGTTGTAAACAACATAACTCTCCCTGTTATTGCTGGAAAGGACAAGTCATTATAACTCAGATACAGTGTGTAGCATCCAACCTGATTTTGCCAATACATCCACCAGTGTCTATAGATGACTAGGGGCCCAGGGGGGTGGAAAAATTTAGGGCAGAGAGTGACGCATTGGAGTTGACCAGAGAGGGCTCCAATCGGCACCAGAGGCTCAGGCTGGGGGAGCCTGAGGGCACGGTGCGGGAGCAGCCAGGCTGGGGGTGGTAAACCTCACCTTCACAGCTTTACAGAGGCCAGGTCCTTCCACACATTTCCACCCCAAGGACTCATTTGCTCTCCCAGTGACTAAAAACCAACTCAGGTCTCCAGCTTGGTGTTGGGAGTTTGACCTCTACCAAGAAGCAAGCCAGAAGTACAGAGAGACACCCCGTCGGGTTCTCTTGCAAACCTGGCACAGGTTGGCTTTCCAGGGGTGTCCTTTCTCCACCTTGCCTTTCCCATCCCCATCCCACTGTGGCAGGGCTGGGCTTGCCCACTCTGCTGGTGCATTAGGTGAAGGAATGCAGGTGGATGGGCATCCAGTTAAAAACAGCCCTCACCTGCTTCCCTGACCCTTATCCTGCCCCCCACCCCCCATATCCCACAGAAGGGTCAGGGGCCAGGGACCAGAGGACGGGACCGAGGTCAATACTCACTGGATTTTGGGGACCTGAGTGCAGAAGTCGAATATATCCACAGCACTTTCTAAGGCGTGAGTGACCTCATCAGGTGCCTTTTCGCCGGGGAAACCAAAGACACAGAGGAAGGAGCAGCCCTGTGAGGGAGAGTCAGCAAGCACAGCGGGTGGGCAGGACCTGTTCACTGGACTAGCCGAGGCCCGGGGGAGGGGGCAGCAACGTTCCCTTTCTGATCTCTTCGTAATTCCTCTCGCCCCTGTTTCATTCTTAGTGAACTTCGTGTAACTTCTAGTGCAGCATCTACAGTATGACGTGAGCCCAGGAAGGGTTGCTTTGGCTCCAGAATAATGGGCCTGGCTGAGTTCTTTGGGTCACACTCCTGTCTAGCCTCCCGGTGGGCGGTCATATGCTGCAAGTCTAAGAAAGCAGCAGGAAGGCACCAGCGCGAGTCAGAAAGTCTGTGCAGAAACCTGGACAAGTCGATTACACTCCATGAACCTCAGTCAGCATGAAAATGGATATAACATTGACCTGCGAGGTTGCTTTGGCTACTAAAATGATTACTGTATTTAAAACATTTCATTGTAATGTTATATGTAATTAGTACACACACTTTATGAACTACTTTATAGCATACATATACTTAATAGAGTACATATAGTACCCTATATATTTCACACTTTCATATAGCATAGACACTTTATAGTATACACATATAGACAGTGTAAGCTTCATGGTATATATGTAAACAGATCAGTCCTGATTGGCACTGGGCTCTGATTCCAGGTCTGTGTAGGGACTAGAGGGCTCCGTTTCGGGACACTGTGGGTCGGCCTTGCCTGGAAATTTCGCCCTAGTGGCTCTGCAAGGTGAGCAGTGGTCTCGCTCTGGCCCCGAGACCCGCAGCTCCCTGAAGCAAGTGGTGCTACAAGTGCCCCACACGTTTTTCAGAACTTGCAACAACCATTCCAATAATGTCCTTCTCACTGTTCATGAGCAAACCAAGGCCCAGAGAAGTGGGGATTGTGGGAGCCATGTCTGCAAACACTAAAGGCTGCTCTTGGGTGCTGTGCTCCTGTCTCATGATCCAAATGGATGAATGTGGAGGAAAGGGCTGGAGCTCCAAGTTCACCCTCCTTACAGGGAACTGCTTCTTTCTGCAGGGGGTGTGGCGATGTGACTGACTCCTCTTGGCTGCCCAGTCCTAGTGTTCAGCCTTCTGCAAAAGGCTCAATGAATGTTTATGGAATTACTGAATTAGTGTAGCTCAGTTATTAAATGCTCTGATCTTGATAGAGAAAACACCTGAGAATGGAGCATCTATTGTCACCAGCAATTCTGTGATAATTTGTTTATCACTTCTGGCTTTCTCTAAACTTATTAGGGGTACCCCTCCCACCTGCCCATCCCCACCCTTGTCCCCTTCCCTGAAAGCGACAGGGGGCTGAAAGTGTAGATATGGCAGGTGCATTAAGGGAAACAAACTTCTGGGGTGTGAAAGTTACAAAACACCTGACCCAGAACCACTGGGAGATGTGCTGTGGGCTGGGCTGGTCAAGCACAGACTAGGAAGGTGCATGCCCTGGGCTGGAATCCCAGCCCACCACTTACTAGCTGGATGACCATGAGCCAAACCTAAACTTTTCTTATCTCAGAATCCTCATCTCTGCCTCAACATCCTCATCTATAAAATGGAAATAATAATGAGAGCACCTACCTCTCAGAGCAGTCATGAGGGTGAAATGAGACCATAGAGGCAAAATGTTGAGAACAATACCCGGACTGCAGTAATGCCACATTCACCATAGAAGCTGCTATAGTCAATATAAATGAAGACTAATGCTTCCAGGTTAAAAGTGTCTATTCCCTTCCTCTCACCAATGTGCCTGGGCACAGATGGTAACATTAGATTGTTGGCAGCTTCCCACCCCTTAGTTCACACTTACCTTGTCAAACATGAAAACTTTATTGATTTGGCCTCGGAAGTCCCTCAGGACAGAATTGATGTGCACAGAGGCATCCTGGATGGACGGGCCTATGATTTCGGCTTTGTCTTGGTCCTTAAACACCAGGTTCACAAACACAATGGTCACCGGGCGGAGCTCAGACAAATAACCCCGAAGCTGCTTGTCATCAATCTGCCAAGTAGAGACACTTCACTTTGCACCTGTCCTTGGCTGTGGATCCTTCCTCCCAACATCAACACAAGCAGTTCTCACTGGGTGGGAACTAGCCTGTTGAAATTCTCTGGGGAAGCTGTGAAGTGATCAGAATGTGTGAGGCACAGCATGGCAGAGCCAGCCCAAATTCGAGCAGATGGAAATGAATTCACTAGCAAAATCTCTTGCAATGGGAACTCACACATTTGCTAATTTTTGGAAAGGAACCACTTCCTTGCCCCTACTCCTGCTCTCTATGCCAATATTAACCATCGCCATCAGAGAGAACTGCCATTCCTTTGGCTCTCTTACAGTGTAAGGGTAAGAATAGCATACTATGGCCCCATACCACTTACTAGGAGTCCCCAGACCCGGCATTAGCAGCAGCCTGCCTTGCTTCACAGCTTGGCCTCTCCTGGGCACTTCCAAGCCCAATACAAGTAGCAGCCATCTACAGATCACACTTTAGCTCCTGACAGGTGGCCCTAAGCAGGGCACAGACAGTGCCTGACTTTGCACCTACAGGGGGGCCACAGAGCCAGTGTACTTGGTAGACAGCTTCAGACCATGTCCAATTATAACTCTACACATCCACGAGAGACACACTAAAGTGGCAGGCTCAGTGAGTACCAAAGCCCCAATGAAGCAAGTCCTGCTCCATAGGGGTGTCTCCTGCACAGCAGCTCTTTCGCTGTAGTCGCAGCTGCTCCTCACAGCCAGTTGGCCTGGGGGTCAATTCCTCCTAGTGACACCAACAGCACGCAGAGCTCAACTACAACAAGACAGTGCACACAGCCCACATACCTAGAGTGCCCAGCTCAGGTGACTGAGGAGGCTGAGCCATTGGGCCCTACAGGACACATACTATACAAGGCCACTTTACCAATTCCAGGAGACATAGCAGTTCTACATAGTATAAGAAACAAACATAGGGAAGCAGCCAAATACATGTTACAAATGAAAGAACAGAAGAAATCTCCAAAAAAAGAACTCAATGAAATGGAAGCAAGCAAACTACTAGATATAGAGCTCAAAACCATGGTTATAAGGAGGCTCAAGGATCTTAATGAGAGCTTCAAGGGACTTTGTGAGAATTTCAAGGATTTTAGTGAGAATTTCAAGGAAATTGGTGAGAACATCAAAGACATGAGAAAGGAATGAAGTCTACACTAACAGAAATGAAGAATAATTTACAGGGAATCAACGGTAGAGTAGAGAATGCCAAGAATCACATCAGTGATTTGGACTATGAGTGATTTGGACTAACCAGAAGAGAAAGAGAGAGAGAGAGAGAGAATCCAAAAATATGGAGATAGTGTAAGGAGTCTCTGGGACAACTTCAAGTTATCATCATTTGCATCATGGGGGTGCCAGAAGGAGAAGAGAGAGAGCAAGATATTGCAAACTTATTTAAAGAAATAATGACAGAAAACTTCCCCTACCTGGTGAGAGAAATAGACTTACAAGCCCAGGAAGTTCAGAGAGTCCTAAACAAAGAGGCCCACACCAAGACACATCATAATTAAAATGGCAAAGGTTAAAGACAAAGAGAGAATCATAAAGACAGCAAGAGAAAAGCAGTTAGTTACCTACAAGGAAGCACCCATATGACTGTCAGCTGATTTCTCAACAGAAACATTGCAGGCCAGAAGAGAGGGGCAAGAAATATTCTAAGTGATGACTAGCAAGGACCTACAGTCAAGATTACTCTGCCCAGCAAAGCTATCATTTATAATTTAAGGTCAGATAAAGAGCTTCACAGACAAGAAAAAGCTAAAGGAATTCATCACCACCAAACTAGTACATGAAATGTTGAAGTGTATTCTGGAAGAAGAGGAAGAAGAAGAAGAAGAAGAAGAAGAAGAAGAAGAAGAGGAAGAAGAAGGAGGAGGAGGAGGAGGAGGAGGAGGAGGAGGAGGAAGAGGAGGAAGAGGAGGAAGAGGAGGAAGAGGAGAAGAAGAAAAAAAAGATAAAAATATGAACAATATAATGGCAATAAATATATATCGATCAATAATTGAATCTAAAAATCAAAATAAACAAACAAGGAACTAATGAACAAAATAAACTGATGAATAAAATAGAACCAGAGACATGAAATAATGGAACAGACTGACAAGTCTGAGAAGGAAGAGGGGAGGGGCCAGGAAGAGATTAACCAAATAATTTTATGCATAGATGCATTGTCCATGGACACAGACAATAGGGGGGTGAAGGCCAGGGTGGGGCAGGTGTAGGGTGGAGGAGAGCAATGGGGAGAAAAAAGGGGACATCTGTAATGCTCTCAATAATAAAGATTAAAAAAGAGTAGCGTACTATGTAATTCAACCTTCTTAAATATTTTCACAGCCTGGTACCTTCTGGAATATTTTCATAGTCTGACCTACTTTATCCTCAAATGAAATAAAATAAGCATTGTTACTTCCCATTTTCCTGAGGAGATAATGGAGACATGGAGAAATAGCACAAGTTTTCCAGAGTCACCTGGGGAAATAGCAGCAATCGAGACCCCAAATCTCCAGACTTCTAGCCCAAGGTTCCACCTGCCACACCCTGCCTCCCTAGGGTGGCACCTCTCATTCAGCTCCCCTCTCCTCTCCAAGGACATGTTCCCACGTTATCCCTGCCTATCATCACCCTGGAATTGTGTTAATTAAGTGCATAGCAAACCAATGGAGGATAATCATTACACTTTTTTTTTCACTTCCAAATAACACAAAAGTGTGAAACTGTCCATGGACAATGGAAACACCTTCCAGGTGAAAGTGGGCGCTGTGGGTGGGGAAGCTCCCTAACTGGGTGGCGGGCCTGCTCCCATGAAATTTTATTCTTTTCCTAAAAGACAATTTAATTATGTCTAACTAACCAATGTGATTGTTTTCAAACAAATTTATTACATAATTAATGTTAAATACAGGGATAATATTAATTATTAAATATTAAAATCTATCGAACAAATTGATTGAATGATTAAAGATTAATCTACCAGACCCGGTATCCTGGGTTTTGGTTTGGAAAACGCAACCACATATCTCTAAAGCTCTTCATGCTGCAGGGGCGGGGGCAGGGGCTGGCCTTGGAGAAGGGTAAGAGGCTTGCCTTTTGCCTCCTTTCAGCCCTCAGAGGAAAGAGGGAAGAAACAAAATAGAGTCACCACAGTCAAGCTAGCAAAACGCCTTACATTGGAATGGGCTGAAACATGAGGAATAGACTCCATTTTATCTTAACTGGCCTGAAGACTTGAACTTTGAACCTTTTGGTTGTGCACTGACATCTGGAGAAACACACAAATCCTACAGAATGTTCACGTTTCCAGACTCCTGACATCTGGAAGATAGTTCTCTCAGACCAATCCAGAGGCTATGGACGCAAGAAGGGCTTTTTACTATGAGAACTCTCAACTTTTCTCTCTTTGGAACACTCTGGGTGTCCCCTGGTAGTGCTCCTTGATCTTAAGGCCCTTGAAGGAAACTTTGTCATTTAATCCTAGCTGTGGCTGAAGAAGCTTAAGGCATTATATATCTTGGGGGCAGGGAGGAGAGGAAGGAGTGGTTTGCTCAAGCTTCACAAATGTTGACAAGGCACTAGAGGTAGTGTTTTCAAATTGGGCTGAAGGTGGAAGGATCCATTCTGACATCTCTTCAACCCCCACTGGGAAGGCAGGTGCCCACTGTTCATGCTTGCCCTGTAGAGATTTCCTCCAGGACACAACTGCATTTTGATGGGATTATTTTAAAGGGGCATATGTTAGGAGGGAATACAGCCTGTGCACACACACACATAAAAAGTAGGTTCAGATAGAAGAGGGTTTAATTGAAGCCACAGCTCCTCCTTTGCAGCCTCAGGAAAGACCCTGGGACCCTCTGGATCTCCCTTTCCTTGAATGTAAAATGGAGCTGCAGATATCCACAAGGACTGGAGGGGAGATCATGCCACAGCAGAGCTCCTGGCCCATGGCCAGTGCTGAGCGGTGGCTAGAATTCCTATGGATTCATACATTTGAGAGAGCTTAGATCTAAGTGAATAAAAGGAGAAATGTTCTACTAATAGGGGGTTGGAGGTAGTTCTGAGAGTTTTAATTACCTGTATTGTTAGTTTTCAAGGATTGGAATCTAATGCAAGTGACTTGGAGAAATGGTGTACCTGCTCACCCACTTGCTATCTCTCTGCCATGTGTCATTTGGAAAGGGCGGCCATAGGTTCTTTAACTTGGGGCAGTTCCAGTTTGCCCGGTTGTAGAAGGCAGCAACATCCTAGTTTACACCTGTTGTCACAGTATAATAATGAATGATGCCCTTTAATTCTGAAAAATATCCTCTGATAAATTTATTTGAATTCTGATCTCTTAGAAATCCTGAAATCTATTATTCAAATAATAAATTTCACAGTCCTCTAGACATGGAGAAGGTCAGTCCACCTCTTATTTTAAGGCAGTAGTTTGCCGCTCTGTTGACTAATGAGTTTGCCAACCACTGCGTAAGGCATTACCCTTACCCAGAAGTTTTGACTTCAGGTTAAAGACATTAGTACATTATTAAAATTTTTTTAAGTGTTTTTCCCTAAGGCAGTGGTTGTGAGCCGCATGTGGCTTGCAAGCCGCAGTTTGCTGACCACTGTTTTAAGGAAACAGATTACTAGCTATGGGATTTCTTGATCTTTTCAGCTGTCCAAGGTCCCCGATACCCCCCCCCCAAACAATAAATTAAATGATGAAAATACCTGTTTTGATATGCTTTCCATCACATACTTTTGTAGGGAACACTCCAGTTCAGGGTCGGACTCGAGCATGCACGCAAGCCTCAGGATGTCTAAGAGATCAGAAGAGGAGCAGGCTCAGAAAGAGAGGCCTGGCTCTGCGGTGCAGGAGAGGGGAGCCTCCCAGCCCCAGCCCCTTGGGCAGTGGTCATCCCAGGCCAGTCAGGGGCAGAGGTTAAATAGGACCAAGGGAAATCTGGTGAGATGTTCTTAGAGGTTGTGGGTTTATCAAAATGCAATTGCATGTCGCTCAAAGCCCTGTTTTAATTATCTTCACACTTTGGAACTTGAGGAGATTTTTACATCTAGACTTGAGCTAAAGCCAGAGGTGATGGGAGTAGGCAGGTGAGGGGATGATGATGATAGAGGGAATGATGACAGAATGAAGGAGGTGATAGGGTTGAAAGAACAGCAGGGATAAAATCCAGGAGACTGGATTCTCATCCCAGGTTTGATAGGAACTCAGTGTGTGAGCCTAAACAAGTCGCCCACTACCCTGGTTGCCATGTGAGCAAACCGAAGCTTAGATGACATTCTGTCCCTGTAGGAAGTCTATCCAGCAGCCAATCTCCAAATGCCAAGCCAACTCGGGGCCTTCTCACCCCAAACAAGGTCTACTATGTGGCCCTAGCCAATCAAATCTTTTCTTATTTATCTCTTCCTGTTCTTTATTCTCTACGCTATTAAACCTTCTTAACTTCTGGCCCATTTTGCAGTTCTTTGCAAGGAAACTGTCCATGTTATGTTAAATAAACTGTCCACTTTATGTTAAATAAAGTACGTTGTTAAATTATCTTCTTTAATCATTTTTAACATGTTAATGTTGCAAGTGGGGATGGCCCATAGGCAGTTGTTGTATGTGTCTACAATTCAGGACACAAACCGGGGCTGGATTCTGGCAGTTAGCAAGCAACTCACAAGACCCTCAAATTTTGTGCCCCAGGCTCCTGCTTTCCTCCTCCTAGTCCCAGCCCTGCTGGGAGTCGCAGGGAGTCAAGCATGGATGAATGTTCTCCAAGAGATAAGCAGGGAAGACTAGAGGGTCAAGGACACATCCTGGGATCACTAATATTTAAGGGCTGGAAGGAGACTTTGCAAAGGGCACTGAAACAGGGGGCTTGGAGGGTTAAGAGCAAAACTCGAGAAGAATATTCTTGAACATAGGAAAGAGGTGAAGATAGTGCCCAGAAAAAGAGAGAAACCTAAGGCCAACCTAGGATGAGGCCTGAGGAGAGGCCACCCAGGCCGGCAGATTGATGGTCATTAGTGGCCTTGACTTAAACAGTCTCAGTAGACCGGAGGAGAAAGGGATAAGAAGCTAGATGTCAAAGGCTCAAGGTCAAAGAATAAGCATATGCCCCTGAGGCGCTTGCAAACAGTATTTATTGGGCGAATAAATGAATGAGAGGCTGGAGAGAAGAGAGGTGTGGGTGCAAGGTTAGTCTGGCGAGAAGTTTGGTGGTGAAGACTAGGGAAATGGGATTCATGGATGTTTTAGTTTTTCTTTCATTGTGGGGGAGACGCAATGTTTGGAAGATGGGTGAAAGGAGCCATCGTGGGGACAGGCAGGAGGCCCCTTTGTGTGCTGCTCAGGGCTGGGCGCTTACTGAGGACAACGGCACATGGGATGGGGCCCTGGGCATTGGTGTAACACCCTGCTGACCACTGGTGGAGGCAGAGGTGCTTGTCCATGGAGGATACTTACTTTTGTGGTCTCCGGAAGGATAATAATCCATGAAAGTCATACACTTTGTGAAAAATTCTTCAAAGTTAAAAGTAGGGGGTAGTTTTAAGAAATTAACCTAAATTAAAGAAACAGAAGTTCTGGTTATTCTGAGTGTTGGCTGGCCCTTTGAAAGTCATCTCTCAGCAGCACGGCAGGGAGTAAGCTTTGGAACTTCCAGGACGTGGTGAACAGAGGCACAAACAATGGCGTTCTTTAATTGGCATGTGATTACATAAAATATCTCCAATCGCTTAAGATTACAATCCTAAGTATACACACCGAAGGCCATTCCAGGGGGCCAACCCACATAATTTTCCACTCTTAGAACTTTCTATTTCTTCTTTTTTTTTCTTTGCCTTTCATAACATTTTAATTCATATAAAACCTGGCTAAACCATACACCACTTCTTTCCTATACCTGTAAAGGGGCTGGTGCCCCATAATGCATTAGGAACATCACCAGTCATGAGATTCATGTCGGGATCATGACCCCATGGCAGGACACACAGAGAATGGTACAGCCTCATTCCTGTGTTGTTCTTGCCCCAAAATGGACAGCCTTAGTCCAATAACAAAAAAATGTCAGGCAAAACCAAATGGAGAGACATTCAACAAAATAACGGATCCACAGTCCTCTTAGGTGTCAAGGTCATAAAAGACCAGGGAGCGATGAAGCACTGTTATTACAGATTTCAGGGGGCTAAGTAAGAGAGCGATGAGATGCAGTGTGAGGTCATGGGCAGAACCTGGAACACTCCACTGAGGACATTGATTGGTGGGGAAACCGGGAACCCCAATAGGCCTTTCATTAGTGAACAGTATTGTCCCGTGTTAATTTTCTGGTTTTGACTCTTGAACTCTGGTTATGAAAGACTAGGGGCCCGGTGCATGAAATTCATGCACTGGGGGTGCGGGGTCCCTTCGCCCAGACTGCCCCCTCTCACAGACTGGGAGCCCTCAGGGGATGTCCTACTGACAGCTTAGGCCCGCTCCCCATGGGAGGCAACTAGGCTGATCAGGAGAAGGCGCCAGCCCTATCACCCCACTGCTGCAGCTACTGCCAGTTACAGCAGCTGCCAAGGTGTTTTCATCAACATGGACTCTAGTCCCTTCACCATGAAAAAATGACAACTTTCTTTAGGCATTTTCAAGATGTCTCTTTCATAGGATATGCCATTTCTTTCTTTTTCTTTTTTTTTTTTATCCTCACCTGAGGATATGTTTCCATTGATTTTTAGAGAGTGTGGAAGAAAGAGGGAGAGACAGAGAGAAATATCAGTGTGAGAGGGACACTTTGATTGGTTGCCTCCTGCATGAGCCCTGACCTGGGCCCCAGCCAGGGAGGAGCCTGTAACCTAGGTACATGCCCTTGATCAGAATCGAACCCAGACCCTGCAGCCAGCAGGCCGAGTCTCTATCCATTGAGCCAAACCAGCTAGGGCAGGATATGACATTTCTTAGCCCTCCAGCAGCAGACCTTCATTTTTTCCTCCAGGAGTGAGGTGGAAAAACCCTAGATCACCTTCTTGGATTCTTATTACCCAAGTTACCAAGAACACTGCAAGTGGCGGCGTACAGGGAGCTTAGCCAATGAGTGGTCAGAAAAGGTGTTTACGCTTGAACTGGTTTGGCTCAGTGGATAGAGCATCGGCCTGCAGACTGAAGGATCCCAGGTTTGATTCTTGTTAAGAGCATGTACCTTGGTTGGGGGCACATCCCCAGTGGGGAGAGTGCAGGAGGCAGCTGATCAATGTTTCTCTCTCATCGATGTTTCTGACTGTCTAGTCCTCTCCCCTCTTCTCTGTAAAAAATCAATAAAATATATTTTTTTAAAAAGAAAAGAAAAGGTTTTTCTTCTGCTCATGTGTAGAGGATCCCCTGTGTTGTGTACACTGGGCTAGGGGTGTATCCCTGGCCGCTGGGGGCACACCCCCAAGGCCGGCAGCCCCACGTTGTGTCCACCGGGCTTGGGGCGTGGACCCAGGCTGCTTGGCGCCGGCGCACGCACAAGCAGCTGCGGGGCGGGAACATCTGCCACTTCGCCATGGAGATGTTCCCACCCCAACTCCAGCTGCTCGGCGCCTGCACCCGTAAGCCCGGAGTGGCCGGGGCATTCTGGGACCCCGGCTACTCAGGGCCTACATGCGGGCCTACAGGCTAGAAGCGGCCTGGGTCCCCAGGATGTTCCTGGGGACCCAGGCTGCTCAGCGCCTGTGTACACAAATTAACCCACCATCTTTGTTGGGTTAATTTGCATACTCACTCCTGACTGGGTGGTGGGCATCACAGAGGTATGGTCAATTTGCATCTTTCTCTTTTATAAGTATAGAAGTTACCATTTGGGGAAGCTGGATATAAGGAAGCTCTATTATTTTTTAAATTTTCTGTGAGGCTAAAATTAATGAAAAATTAAAACCATCTTGAAAGGGGACGAGGGTGTGTGAGCGGCCAGCTGGAGCTGGAAGAGCAAGTGGTGGGTGTGAGGCCCACACTGGCCCAGTGGGGGCTCTCACCTTTGCCAGCATCTATGTGGACCCTCCGTTTTCCTTTCTGCCACGCAGCCCCTTTTCTGGCTCAGTCAGCACAGCTCTCCTCCCCTCCCCACACTTGGAAAGCACAGCTTCTCTAAGTGGCCATTTGCCCAGGACAGCCGTGCTTACATCAGCCTTCAGTGTCACGTCACAGTGTTTCCACCAGGCAGCCACCCAACAGTCCCCCCCGCCCCACACACACACACACACACACCCCAACTGCTGCCCTGCTCACCTCCAGCCCTGACCTCCGTGGTCCCTGCCCTGGGCGAGGAGGGTGTTGGGTAGTGCAGGTGAGGGCCATTGGCAGCCCCCAAAACGACAACCCCCTGCTCCCGGGGACTGGCCAGGAGACGTTTCCTCTTCCTACAGCAAGGGCACCAGCCCCAGAGGCCTCTGCGCCAGATGCCACGCCCTTCATTACCTCAGGGCCTGGTCATCTCCCCTTGAACTCAGCCGAGGTGTCTCAGACCAAAGCCTTGAGGTGGACCCACACTGACCCCACCTGAGTCTCCCGTCCAGGAGCCTCATGGGCCCGCCTTCCCAGGTGGCCCCTGGCCCAGACTACAGCTTTCTGCGAGCGGCAGCATTCCACGAACCTTCACTGCTCTCTGGTCTGGGATCCTCTCGATCTCAATCATGCTCCGGTCGCAGAGCTGCCAGCAGTTCGGTGACAGAATGACATCGTTCATGTGCGCCATGTTCTGTGCTTGGCGCACGTCATCCACCGTCTGGCCAATCACCAGGAAGAAGTTGCGTTTCTCATCTCCGAAGACCAGCATGGTGATGTGGCCTGCAGCCAGTCCTGGGAGAAGGCGAACTGTAGGTTTGTGGAAGTTCTGGGATATTCCCCAGCAGCACAGGTTCTTGGGAAAATCAGAATCGTGGTGTGACCGCCTCTTCTGGGCCCAGGCATTCCAAAACACCACCTCTCCCAAAGCCAGAAAGCCCGCTACCAGATCTCATCTTTCTGTGACATTTATCTCCTTAGAGGACTCCAGCTGTCTCTCCTTCCTCAAAAACTTACGTATCTTTTTTTTTTTGGTTAATATATCTTTATTGATTTCAGAGTAGAAGGGAGAGGGAGAAAGAGATAGAAACATCAATGATGAGAGAGGATCACTGATTGGCTGCCTCCTGTGCGCCTTCTACTGGGGATGGAGCCCACAATCAAGGTGCATGCCCTTGACCAGAATCAAACCTGGGATCCTTCAGTCCACAGGCCAACGCTCTATCCACTGAGCCAAACCAGCCAGGGCAAAAAGCTTACCTATCTTGACGCGGATGTCCAGGCCTTCTAACTCCTGGGTCCCAAACAGCTCATGGATCTCCAGGCTACACTTAACTACCACCGTGATCATGTTTTTCAGTTGCTTTCGCTCCACCTTCCACAGGGCAAGCAGTGCATCACCTTGAGGAGACAGACCACAGGGGCTCATGACCTGCCCTGGAGACCAGGCTGCTCTGTATGAAATCTGGATGCAAGCATGCCTCAACCCAGTCTCCTGGCCGCCGCTGCCTCTGAGACGCCTCCCATACCTGCAAATTTTAAGATGTCTCCTCCAAAAATCAACACCTCTGAGGAAAAAAAAGAAGAAAAGAAGTTAAATCAAACTTGAATTGTTTAAAGCTAATAAATAGAATTCATTCTTCATCCATGGAGCAGAAATTAGGTCAAGAGAACAGCAATTCAGAGAGCAGACTTGTGCTAAAGATGTCATCTCAGCCGTAGCCCGTTTGGCTCAGTGGACTGAGCGTTGGCCTGCGGACCAAAGGCTCCCGCGTTTGATTCCAGTCAAGGGCCTGTACCTAAGTTTCAGGCTCCTCCCTGGCCCTGAGCCCTGGTCAGGGCTCATGCAGGAGGCAACCAATCAATGTGTTTCTCTCACATCGGTATTTCTCTCTGCCTTTCCCTCTCTCTCCCCCTCTCTCTAAAATTCAGTGGAAAAATATCCTTAGGTGAGGATTAAAAAAAAAAAAAAAAAAAGATGTCATCTCAGACAAGTTACTTAAACCTGTCTGGTGTGTTTCCTCACCCACAGAAAGAGGACATTGAACTAGACTGTGAACATGCTCTGACTCTGTGAATGGGAAAAACCGGGAGAGAAGGAAGTGGGATTTCCAATGAGGTCCGGGGACACCTACCCTACTCCTGTGATAATGAAGGCTCCTATGCTCAATGTAAGTATTATGAGCTGAGGCTTGAGTGACCCCAGTAAGTGGTGCGTGGCAGGACCCATAAGAACTGAGAATCAGGAAATTGAGAAACCACCACCATGGTCAACTCAGGCTTTGTTTATTACCAACTTGCATTTTGTTCGTTTAGGCTTTTTGACATAAAGGAAAATTTTTTCCTCCTATATATGTTTCATCACAAACTTGTTGAATACTGTTGTGCTGAGTGGGATGCAAAAAAACACAATAGATATAGTTTTTGCTTTTCAGGAGCATCACATTTTGCCTAGTGGGTGATACTAAGGCATTCCTAGGGGACTTAGAGCCTGACAGAAGATGAGATCCAGAGTGCACCTTAATAGAGTAAATCCTTTTCTTTTTTCTTTTTTTCCCTGTTAATCCTCACCCAAGAATATTTTTTCCAAAGATTTTTAGAGAGAGTGGAAGGGAGGGGTGGAGAGAGAGAGAGAGAGAGAGAGAGAGAGAGAGAGAGAGAGAGAGAAATGTGACAGAGACACGTCGATTGGTCGCCCCAGCAAGTGCTCCAACTAGGGCTGGGGATCGAATGTAAAACCCAGGTACACGCCCTTGATCGGGAGTAGAACCCGTGACCCTTCCATGAGTGGGCCAACACTCAGAAACACTGGCCAGAGCAATCCTTTTCTTCATGAATAGTTCATATTAATAATGCCAACAAGGTGGTGGGCAGAGGTTGAAAAGGAGACCAGGTTTTTCAGCCATTTCTACACGTTTCAGAAGCCATCATTGGAAGACAAATTACTGTGAGTTACTTATAAACCACTCATCTCTTCACACGGCATTCTCTTAATGACTACTTTCGGGTTATACTGATGCTGGCTTTTTGGTGTTATTGAATACAGCTAAGAGTATCACTACTACAGTTCCTTTCAAAGTAGTCTCTCGGCCAGTCCTTGAATCAATGCAAAACATCCTTTCCCTCGAATACTCCGTGTTAGTGAGGTTGGTTTGCATTCCTTCACTTGTACTGTATTGTATTTTGAAAAGACTGGTTTCATGCACATTTTCTGGGGGAAATTGAATGCTGAGCAATGGGACTACATCAGCTCATAACCAACAAATATGGAAAAACAACCAACTGAAATGGCCTTAGCCAGGCCCAGGGGACACTCACTCTCCACTATTGCGCTTATGTAGTGGTTGAGGATCTCCACCAGCTGCTCAGCCCCTCGGTCCATGTACATGGCTGTGCTGAACTTCTCAGTCATGGCCGTGAAACCTGCAGCAAAGGGCAGGCGGTTTCCCTGGCTGCTTGGAGGAAGCAGCCAGAGCAGGAGAGGGGGCACACTGGGGAGCCGTGGGCCCTGCTTTAGCTACTGGCAAGGCTTCTTCAAGGCCTTTGTGGCTGGCCAGTGTCAGCTGTGCAGCCTCCACCATCTGGTGATTAGCACCAGGGACCTCCTCCCTCCAAATTTCTCCACTGTACAGGAATGACCACAGTTCCTTCAAATGGGGTCTAGAGCTCCCATCCTAAGGTAAGGAAAGCACACAAAATTCCAACACCTCGGAAGCGGTGGCCAGCTTACGGTTATGATGGAAACACCATCTGGAGAGCCCATTTGCGGAGGTCACTTTTGCCTGGGATGTGTGTGAAGCCTGGTGGTTGAGTCACTGAAGCTGGGGCAGGGACACTGGAGCCTGAAGTTCCAGGTCATGGACTTGGGCACCTTGAAGGCTGCCTGTGACCTGACATGCTTTTAGTAGGTGAAGATGTTTTCATAAAAAGCTGGGAAAAGGCACCCCGGTCCTGCCATTGAGCTCTGCCATAAATGGACACTCTGATGCCAACCTATCACTTGCCCACATTGAACATCCCTGTCGTGCTTGCCTGAAATATCAACAAACATCAAGACTCCGTCAAAGTAATCCACAGAGGGCCGCTCGGGACAGAAGTCTCCATAGACGATGAGGTCCGGTAGGTGAGCGGCGATTCTGACGATGGCCCGGTCCTGCAGCTCCTCTCCCTGTGTGCTCATGCTCCACACAAACGTACAGGTTAGGGTCACATCAAGCAGCCCCCAAACACACCTTCTGAAAGAGAAGCTCAGAATGGAGGCAATCTGACTTAGAGCCATTCATTCACTTTCCTATTTCTGTCTCTCCCTTCTAACTTGTGGACTACTTATTTAAGCAGCTGCGGGTACGGTGCCTGAGTTGTCGAGTCACCTTCAAAAGGGCCAACGTTCTATAAGAGAACTAGGCCTGGCCCTCGGACAGCTGTTACTGGGTGAGCACCACTGCAAACAGGCTAGGGTGCAGGAGGGGAGCTGAAGGGGTCTGTCCGTTCCCATGAAGGGGGCGCCTTCCTGGGACACAGTGGCTGGGCACTGTTCACTCAGTCTAGGCCCCCTTTCCTCTGTCCTTGTGTTTCCTCTTTCCTTCCCCCTCCCTTCTGTTTTTTAAAAAATTTACTTTACTTTTTTTAAATTTTTATTGATTTCAGAGAGGAAAGGAGTGGGAGAGAGATAGAAATATCAATGATGAGAGAGAATCATTGATTGGCTGCCTCCTGCATGTCCCCTACTGGGGCTAGAGCCTGCAACCCCGGGCATGTGCCCTGACCAGGAATCAAACTGTGACCTCCTGGTTAATAGGTCGACATTCAAACACTGAGCCATGCCAGTGGGGCTCCCTCTCCCTTTTGGTCTGCCATCTTCTTTCTCTCCTTTTTAGAAAAGAAAAAGAAATAGTGTAGATGTGAGTGTAGTGTGGCTATATAAAGGTGACTAGGGAAGTAGAGAATTATATATAAACAAGAAATTAAGTGTATTAAGGTACAGCCTTAGAGGGAAAAATTTAAAGCCTGTGTGTGTGCATGTGTATGGCTTTAAACTGTAAGTGGAAGGAAATGTAGATATTTTAATTTGTTTGTTAGTTCTGAGAAAACAAGGACTTCCTAAGGCCTTTCGTTAGCTACGGGGGCAAATTAAATGATCACACTCTACCACCTTAAACAGGAATTGCATCCCCCACTTTTTCAGAGTAATCCAAGTTCCTAGAATAGGTGATACAGAAAATAAGAGAATTTTTTTAAAAGGAGGAACTATTATTGAGCAACAGGGAGGAACTGGTTAGAAATTCCAACCAGAGGTAGGTCATATTGGGGTACATAAAAGTATTACAAGGAAAAAGTGAGATAGTTAACATGTATCTTAGAGTAAGAAAAGCATTCTTTTAAAATCAGGGAAAACATTAGCATATTTAACAAACAAACTTTAAAATATATAGCAACCTCTAAAAATGAGTATTAAATACTAGAGGTCTGGTGCACAAATTCGTGTACCAGTGGGGTCCCTTGGCCTGGCCTGCAGGATTGGGCTGAAACTGGCTCTCTGACATCCCCCGAGGGGTCCCAGATTGTGAGAGGGCGCAGGATTGGGCTGAAACTGGCTCTCTGACATCCCCCGAGGGGTCCCAGATTGTGAGAGGGCGCAGGCCAGGCCAAGGGACCCCACAGGTACATAATTGGGGCTGGGGAGGGACGCGGGAGGTTGGCCAGCTGGGGAGGGATTGCGGGAGGGCTCCAGGGCGTGTCCAGCCCATCTTGCTCAGTCCTGATTGGTCGACCGGTCTTTGGTCGACCAGTCAACTGTCTTCCCCCTGGTGGTCATTGCACATCATAGCGATCAGTTGAGCAGCCTTAACATATCATTAGCATATTACACTTTGATTGTTTGGACGGATGACCAGACACTTAGCATATTAGGCTTTTATTATATAGGATTAGGTATTAGATAATCTTTAAAATGAAAAGCCGTGCCCTAGCTGGTTTGAATCAGTGGATAGAAAATAGACCTGTGGACTGAAGGGTTCTGGGTTTGATTCCAGTCAAGGGCACATGCCTGGGGTTGTGTGCTCCATCCCCAGTAGGGGGAGGGCAAAAGGCAGCCATTCAATGATCCTGTCTCATCATTGATGTTTCTATCTCTTTTTCCCTCTCCCTTCCTCTCTGAAATCAATAAAAAATAAAAGGAAAAGCCGTGGTGAAAAATGTTAAGAAGTTAACAAAAGATAGAAAAAGAAGCATATAGCTAAGGTTTTTGTTCTGTTTTTTGTTTTTGTTTGTTTTTTAAGAGCAGCATTAAGCCACAGCATGTACGAGGAAAAATCAATAGATAATGAGTAAATAAAACAATTTCTGATAGTGCATTTGATAAGGAAAGGTGTGAGAAAACAGAATGCCAAGAAAAACCTGAGATCTAAGAAAAATGCTGACGTTAACAGAAACTAAAGGGGCTTTTTTAGGTTTTATTGAAAGCAAGGTTATTAATAAAAGCAGAATAAGGACAAAGCTTAAATAGGATGGACTACACAATTCTTTTATTTCTGCCTTCTCCACTATGGAGAATTGAAAAGTATAACAAATACTGCTGAGAAAGAATTGAAGTGCAAGATAAGAAAGTGGTGATAAAGCCCCCAGTCATTTAAAATAAGTTCAAGTAGCCAGCCCCAGATAACCTATATCCACAGATATTGAAATCACTGACAGATATAATGTCTATAATCTCAAAAAATAATGGAGAACAAAAGATGGGCTGAAAAACTAGAGATGTTCTGAATTTTGAAAGATGAGGCTATCTGCAGACTCCAGAAAACAGCTTAATGTATCAAGCCAGTCAATATAGTTTAAGTTTTGCTTCATTAACAAGTAATTACAAAATCCCAGTGACTTAAAATAACAAAGGCTTATTCCTTGTTCATCTTTTGCTCATGATACGTGTCCATTGCAGGTTGGCTTAGACTCTGCTCTATTGTTGCCTTCACTTTGGGACTCAACCTAGGACATTCTGGCTGCCAAGACAGTGAGGGGAAAGATTCAGTGGGACAGATCATTCCTAAAGTGTTCTTCCAAAAGTGACATATTTCACTGCCACTCACGTGACATTGACCAAAGCAAGTTATGCAGACATGTCTAATTTCAAGTAGGTGTGGAAGTGCTAGCCTACCATGTGTGCAGTGGGAAAGAGCTGGAATCTCTGTGAGCAGCCTCGTTACCATACCCGACAATAGGTGAGCACTTAGATCAGTAAGAGGTTGATTAAAAGGGGTCAAAATGGATTCAGAGCCAAGAGCAAATTAGCCTAACTTCCTTTTTTGAAGGGTTATTACACTTTTAAATAGAGAATGCTATGTAACTTGACTTTAACAAGGCATTTAGCCAAATTTCTTACATCCTTGTGGGTAAGATACAAATTTTTAAGAGTGATAGAAATGTAATTGGCTGGTTAACAATCAGACCTGGAGGGTATTGGTTTGTTTGTTCTACTGTCCACTCAGAGGGGAGCCTTCCTGGTCATGCCTGGGACGGAAACGAAGATAAAACTGGAAGGAGAGCTAATGTATTGAATGACACAGTTAGGATCTCCAAATATCTTAACTGACTAAAATAATCAAATTTCAGAAGAATAAATGCAAAGTGCTGTACTTAGAATCAAATGCATAAGCATATGGTGTGAAAAACTAGATTTACTGCAAATTCAATGCTATCTTTTAAAAAACTCTTATATTGAAACATAACGTGTGCAGAAAATGCACAATTCACAAGTGCATAGCTTGAATTATTTTGAAGTGAACAGAACCATGTCATCCCTACACATATCAAAAACAAGACCAGCCGAAACCGGTTTGGCTCAGTGGATAGAGCGTCGGCCCGCGCCTGAAGGGTCCCAGGTTCGATTCTGGTCAAAGGCACGTACCTTGGTTGCGGGCACATCCCCAGTAGGAGGTGTGCAGGAGGCAGCTGATCGATGTTTATCTCTCATCGATGTTTCTAACTCTCTTTCCCTCTCCCTTCCTCTCTGTAAAAAATCAATAAAATATATTAAAAAACAAAAAAAAACAAACAACAAAACAAAACAAGACCATTCCAAGCACTACAGAAGCTCCTTTCATGCCAACTCCGTCACCACCTCACTTGTTCCCAAAGGTAACTTCTCTCCTGATTTCTAACACTATAGACTACTTTATACGTTTTTTAAATGTTAAATAAATAGGATTATACTGTATATATTCCTTTGTTTTTTTATCTAGAGTTTGTGATACTCATCAATGTTGTTCATTTTCAGTGCTGTATAGTATTCCTCCACTGCATTATAACATAAAGTATCTATTCTACTACTGACCCACGAATTGTTTCTAGTCTTGGGGTATCAAGATTAATGCTGTTAAGAACATTCTTGAAGCGTTATCAGGCTCCAGAAGTGGTTGGTGGCTAAGTCGCCTGTGGAGACATCTGGTCTCTTCAGGGCCGTGGAACACGCACCCGGGACTCGAGACTCATCGGAGGCCCAACCAGAAATCCTAAGGGGTCAGAGTTGCTAGGCAGAAACTTTTGTGATATTGAAATAGTAACAAGTACTGAAATAGAGAACAAATGTCAAAATGGTGAGGAAGGCAAAAAGTCCGTGTCCTGTTCCTAGAATCTATTTCTGACGAATCTCTGGGGTATGGAACATATTCTTGTCAGTTGGCTCAGTCAGCAGTCCATTTTGACACTCTGAAGAGCTGATGCAGAGAAGAGATGCTCAAGAGTGATGGGCAGCTGACTGGGAGGCTGAATAAATTATCTATTTTTCTACACCAGGCAGGGAATCATCTAATTGTTTAATATTAGTCAGGAAATGAAGTAAACTCAATATTTTTGGTAATATCACCACAAAACTAAGACAAGAAAAACCCCAAAGAATTGGACACTTCAACATGTAAGTAAAAAATGAAATGCTTTGTATGAAAAACTAAGAAATTACATTGGTTTGACAGTTACACATCCTTAAAACTCCAACGAGCTGGTTTGCTTTTACCACTATTCACCACATTTCCCAATTGGCTATCCTGCAGAGAGCATGGATGGGCGTTAAGGAAATTCATGACGATATACCTGAAGAACACAGCACTGTGTGTATGAATGTGAACACTTACACAAATGTGCATTCCACTGGATGGATGAGAAGAGGAGGAAGTTGGACAAATGGCTCTGTGCCCAAATGAAATGAAGAACCAGAGCTAAGGGAAGCAGCTTAACGAAGAGAAAAAAAAAAAAAAAACAGGTTTTGAGGCTGCTGAGCCCCAGCTCTACATATACTGTATTTGACTGTGTGAAGAACTGCTCTGAGACTCAGTTTCCTCATCGGTAAAGTGAAGATGACACCTGCCTCACAGATTGGTGAGGACTAAGTGACGAGCACACAGTAACATATAAGAAAAAGCTGACAAAACAAAAAGCACTGTGCTGTTTTCCAGTTTCAGGGGGAGAAATGTCAAGAATTGCTTTATTGAAAGAGATAATTGAGGAAATAACACCATAATCATAAGTTAAAGCATCTTTTATTTTAAATACATTAAGCTTTAAGAAAAAGAGAACTTTCTTATACATGTGTTTTGGTGAACATATGTATGCATTTCACTTGGGCACATACCTGAGTGGAATTGCTGGGGCAAATGATATATATATTTTTTAATATATTTTATTGATTTTTTACAGAGAGGAAGGGAGAGGGATAGAGAGTTAGAAACATCGATGAGAGAGAAACATCGATCAGGTGCCTCCCTGCACACCCCCTACTGGAGATGTGCCTGCAACCAAGGTACATGCCCTTGACCGGAATCGAACCTCGGGCCTTTCAGTCTTCAGGCTGAGGCTCCATCCACTGAGCCAAACCGGTTTCGGCAAGGGCAAACGATATTGAACTGCAGTAGAGCCTGGCAGTTTTCTCAAGAGGTTGTACCAATTTATACCAAGATATGAATTCAGAGCCCTATATCCCAGCTAGCACTTGCTAATGTCAGTCTTTTTCCATTTTAGCCATCTTGATAGGTCTCTGTTGGTTTTGTTTCCCTGGTGGTACTAATGAAATTAAGCAGTTTCATATGTTTATTGGCCATTTTGCTGCAATATTAAGGCATATAAGCAGTGTTCAAATCTGATCCAAAGCACTGTGTTAGTTCTGTTCGTTTTATTTGAAGCTCATTGACTATCAAACATAAAGGATGATGGGAGAGTTTGGGAATGTTGTCAGGACATGATGACATTTAGGTGAAAACAGGAGTTGTCCTCACATATTTGAACTGAAATATGAAAGTTAGGAGACAAAGTTCCCTGTGCAAAGTCTAATGTGGGGTGCAAAGTCTAATGTGGGCCCCCACATTCAACAAAAGAACTCCCCTACTTTCTCCCTCCAGTAGGGATTGCATTTGGCTAAGCAAAAATAAGGTTCAAGGGAGGGTTGAAGAGGGAAAGGAAAGTTGGTGTTTTTTTCCTTGGTGAGGGGGAGCTAACTTATCAAACACGTGACCTTAAACAGTAGTTTCTGTAGGAAATGATCCTCTGAAGAAGTTTCCACAGAGATGCTGAGGGACCACAGCAGAGACAGGACTGAGCAGAACTGAGCAGGGCAGAGTTCCATTCTTCCTCTCCTGCCCTGCTCACTACCTCAACTTGTTCTCTTTGCCTACCACTTGCAAGACTCCCAGAGTTAGCAAATAAAAATATATGACATCTAATTAAATTTGAATTTTAAATAAACAATAATTTAGTATAAATATACCCTCTCAAGTATTGCATTTTATCTAGCAACCCCACTAGCAGCCCCTTCGGTCTCCGCAATACCACCCCCTCCTCACATGCACAGTATGGACTGTTTTGCTTTAGTTTTAACACCGTGTGGAGATTGGGTTCGATTTTTCTCTAGGATTGACTAGAATTGATGGCTATCAGTCACTGGGAGGCAAACTTAGAATGTTTGAACTGGGAAGTCTTAAGAAGTATTGGGTTTCCTGGTGGGAGCTGTCTATCTGCCTGAATGTAAGGCTGTCGAGGTGATTAGTGGAAAGGTGAATTAAATGATTGCTAAGATTCCATGGGTTTAAAGGGTGACCTGAGAATCTGGACAGCTTCTTCTGAGTTTATGATTACTAGGCAAGAAAAGTAGATGCATTTGGAAATTATGAAGACAAATGAAGATGGGAAACTAGAACAACAAAATTATTTGTTATGGGCTGAAGAGGCAAAGACCTCTAAAGTGAGTACCTGAGAGTTTTTCTTAGGAACACACATAAGATAATGGAAGTTTTCTATTTTAGAAGATAGTCTTCTGCTTTAAATTCTACAACATCAGAAAATAGTGATATGGCACATTCCACGTGGTAATTGTAATTTATTAAGACCTTTTGGTGTGAAGCATTTTACATAGTTTGCCTCATTTAATCCTCAAAATAGCACTGAGGCGGCCTACTCTGGCTGAAGGCTAACTCTCCATCCCATAGACACAGACCCTGAAGCTCAGAACCATTAGGTCACACGGTTGGAAAGCTAGGTCTTCAGATTTGGAAGTCTATGTGCTTTCTACTGTACCATGCTATATCGCATTTGTATGTTTTATGACACTTGGGGGACCTTTATGACCCAGAGACAATACATATTCAATTTTAGAGCACTCTCAATGCATGTTGATGGTACCCTCATCAATCATTTGGCCAACTCATTCACAGTCAAGGACAGAGCGTGAACAGAGTGGGATCTGAGAAAACATGGATGCACCTAAGAATGAGGATCCTGAAAGAGTGAAAGAGCAAGCAGGTGAGCGAGGCCCTAAAGTTGTGCCAACAGAGTTTCCGGGATGAGGGAGTGTGTGCAGTTTTTTTGCATAAAGAGAACTCAGCAGTACCCAAAAGTAAACATGAAATTAAAGATCAATTATATTCATTATTGTTTCTGTAAATAGCTCTTCTAAAAATTTCTAACAGATTTCAGTTTCATCCAATTTTACATTATGTAAAATAAAGTTTTATGAGTCCAAAAAAGGAGGTGATCTTAAGAAATCATCTTACTGCTCAGGAAACCTCGCCAGACCACTCCAGCCAACACAGCTTTTCCTCTGAGCTCTTAGGCACTTAGCTATAAATTCATGTGCCTTATTTTCTATTTAATTATCTATTGATCTGTGTGTCTTCCTCTGCACTGTAAGCTTCTCTTGTACAGATCGGGTTCTACACCTGTGTTTCCTCCATAGCATCTTCCTAGCGTCCCCTTCACAGGGTAGGCATTTGCCATTTGATGGCTGATGAGGGGGATATCACGTGAAAAGTTGCAGGAGAGGTAAAGACAAGTCAGAACAATGGCACATCCAGGATAAACAGCACAGGCAACACTTATGCCCTCAAGCTTCTAACCTCACTTCAGACAGACACAGACAGAAGAGGAACCTTGACTCCTAGCCCAAGGCCTTCCCAACACCTGTCATCTTCCCAGAGGGTCACCCTCAGCCAGTCTTCCTGCCGAGACTCCCAGGTCCACATACCTCCTCCTTCTCCAAGGCTGAGAAAGGCCAGAGCCTAGATTAGGGACTAGATCTTTCAGGAGAGTAGAAGCCAGGAAAGGGGCCTGGGTGGCATTATTCTGAAGACTGCGGAAGTACCATGTCTGTCGATAGCTGACCAGTAAAATCGGCAGTTTTGTCTAAAAGCCGTTTTCCTGGCCACACCCTCATCAGAAGCTCATTGTTTCATGTGCACTGACTATGCTTCTGATTGGCTGGCACTGCCCTGAATCCCCTCCCCCGACAGCCCAGGGGGCTAGTGCTCAGACCTGGCCTGGCTCTCAGGTTCTCTGGTCTAGACACGTGGGTTAAGGGTCAGTGAAATGAGGCAACAGTTGGTAGGTGACCATCATAAAGGCGAGTATCACCTGAGTAAGCAAACATGACATTTTGGTCAATAATGATTATGGCTTTTACCAGGCCAATGGAATTTACCAGTTACAGTGCATTCAGTACTTATTTTCAGGGGCTTTTGTGTGGTAAATTTCTGACTTATCCTTTCTGATTCGTCATGTGGATACTTTTAACCAAATTCACCCCTAAGAGAATCTGCAGTCCCCATGTGGCACTGGAATGGAGTTTCTTAACTCAATGTGACACTGGTGGAATGTTTTAAGATATATTTCCTAACAGTTGAAATTATGGTTTGACTTTCTAACAGTTCATATGTCTAGCACAACTACAATTACACTTACTGACACATGTAAAACTGGAATTTAGAAACACTGAACTGGAAAAGCAAGCAAACATTCTCAAATAAAGCCCAACCCTGTATTTAAATTTACTGCATTTCAAAATGTTGTAAAACACAGATGTCTTAAGGGAAGGAAAAAGGGGGCTCATTTAATTGTTTCTCAAGTGAATTTTCTGGTGTGTGGAAAAGAGTCTTAACATAACTGGACTCACATCTCCTATAATTAAACAGACCCCTGAGGGGCAAAGCCAGTCTGAGGAAGTACCAGTGCTTTCTACTTCTGTCTTTATATAAACAAACTCCCATAGCAACAGTTTTGCGAGAGGAACCTGGGCTTTGAGGTCAATCCTGTTAAGATTCAACTTTTCACCATCATTTTAACAACAGAAAAAAAAAAAAAATCTGTTTACTATGGAGAAACAACAGCATTGACGTACTTAGGACCAATGTTTCCTTGAGACCAATGCCTAACCACAAAGATGAGGGTAAGAATCTACCTCCTATTGAGCATTCTCCACCCCGCCTCTGTCCCCCATCCCAAGCACTTGTTTTCTGCTTGAACCTGTGAAAGTTTCAAGAGTTCCAACAGTTATTACCTCAGAAGGTGTGCAAATAGGTTCACACGGTATATATATTTTGCAGCTACATTAAAAATTCCTTTGTGTAACAAAGTACTTTTCGAGTTGATCTTCAATCAATAAACTTACCATTTTCTGAAACTTTCTATTTAACACCCAACATGGCCCAGGCACTGTGTTAAAACATTATCTCGATTCATCTAGACAACAACCCTATACAGTAAGTACTATTATTATCCCCATTTGATTCTTGAAAAGACTAAAACTCAGACCAAGGTCTGTTGATGTGGGGAGACCTAGCTGAAACCCAGACCTGGCAGACTCACACTGAGAAAACACACCTCATGAAGTCACCAGCAAGGGCTCAGTAGAACATTCTGATATAGAATTCAACTCAACTGGTCTGATCAAGTGATCTGTACCATTACGAAAGGTATTTTTACAGCGTACACTACTTACATTGGTAGTAAGAACTTCTAGTATATCCATTCTTCTTCCTAAGTTTTTAAAAACAGCTGTGAAACTGACCACTGTGTCCCAAGTGGCAGTGCGAGTTTTTGATTGGACACGTATTAGTCATTTAATCTGTAAGATTCAATAATAGATGGATGAGAGTTTTGGGAAAGAAAGGAAATATGAGATGATTTGTCTATCAGTGGAACTTCTAAGAACCAAGAGGATGGCCTATGACTGCATCTAAATGCTACAAGTAATCTGACTGGCCAGTGGGGCTCAAGGGAGCCTATATAAAAGCCGGATTAAATGAAAAAAGAGAAACTGAAACACCATTTCAAAATATATTTTAATTATTTTTGTGCGTCTATGCCATATTTCATAATAGATGTTTTTCCTAAATGCTTAACTCTAGGAAACACACACACACACACACATGCCAAACAAATTTAACAGTGTAGCTTATAAAAACGAAGCAGTGCCAATGTCAAATTCCTTCTCAAAGATGGACTACAGTGAAGGGATATATGAAAAAGTGCAGGGTTTTCAATGGCTAATTGCCAAATTTTGATTGTTATAGTATATTATTATTCAACAAGTTCTTTTTTTATTTGCTTCTTCATATTTAGAAATAATTTGCTTGCTGATTCCTATAACGGCAGTTCTAACTAGGACTGGCTTTACTACAATTTTTAGAAAAAAGCTCCATAAACCAAATTGGAGCTCACATCCAAAAGACTGTTAATTATTTCTAGTATGCAGCAATCTATGCCCAGTCTTTCCTCATAATGGGGATGAAGGTCCCAGACATTTACAGAAAGCTTAACATTTAGAAATCCTTCATTACTCTTGTAGCTCTAAAATAATTTCACACAATACGCAAAATATAATTTTTCAAGATTTTTCAAGTTAAAATCTCTTAAGATAGTTTTAAGTCATTTTGCTAGCCATTCTACCCATTTCCCACCTTCTTTAGCTCTATTTCCTTCCACTTTTAGCTAATTCACCATCCTTCACTGAAAATAGATTACTTGACCTTTCAACTATCTTTCGACTCACTTGAATGTGTGCACTCTTAAACACACATACTTTGGTGAACTAGAACAGGAGGAGGCCAGAGGTATGAATGAGCAAGTATGATTTATTACGGGAAAAGAGTAGGAAAAAAATGTTACTAATACCCATAGATAAGTCATATGTAGAGAGAGACACTGTTATTAAAAATTTGCTTTATTTTTCTGCTGAATTGAGCACTAGCTCCTATTTAAGTTAGATTTTTAAAATGTGTTCCAATTATTAGCATAGAGAGCATCACCTTACCAATAACAAATAATAAATCAAACTAGGTCCCAGTAGTTATGGCTACATCTAGGTTGTTGGGATGATCAGGAACTCTTTTATTTGTTTGCGTTAGCTTTTAGTTCTTGATTATATCTATGGAGAAAACAGAAAGAAAAATAATCATGAATCATAACAGATAAGTATACAATTAGAAGGGAATGAGAAGCATATTCCATCTCTTCCCTCGCACTAGTTGAGAGGCTATCTATTTGTAAATACAATCTCCCAAGGCCTTGTGGGTACAAACAGGCAGAAGGGAAAGTGACCCAGACTTTATTTGCAATTGGGTTCCAGCTGCCAGAAAGTTTTAATAACTTAACTGACATGCAGTTTCCTGTACAGAAGTGTTATCTTAATGACTATTTTCATTCTTGAACTATACAAGAGCATGACAAAATGTGTGGACTGCTTCACTGACTCAGAGTGGAGGACAGGACATGCACAGGAACGAACTTACTCCATGACGCTAAGCATACCTCCCAGGTCTCTCAAAAGGCCCCAATGCAAGTATTCGATAGTCTTTTCCTAAATGCTCCAGAGCCCAACATCTGCATCTCTAATGAAATCTCTCAATCTGCTATTGTACCAAAAGGTGCCAAAAATTCTTTTGTCAAACTGTATTTTAATTTCTGATATTAAAAATAATATGGCACTTAGCATTATCTTAGCTCTATTATGTCATGAGTTAATGTTAAAATGGGATGGTACATGAGAAAAATATAAATAAAATCACTGTACAAATTAAGTTTATATTAAATAAGTCTTAAAAATATTGTGAGGCATACTCTATAATGAGTTGTTTATTCACCCATCCATTATATGCTAGATGATTATGAAATGATTAAATTATAGAGTTAATCATTAACCTAGGGGTGGTAAAGATGAATGAAATGTACTATACTCTATGGAATAGAATGCCTTCTGAAAGGAATGTAAATTTTAACTTAACTAGAGGCCCGGTGCATGAAATTCGTGCACAGTGGGGGGGTCCCCTCAGCCCAGCCTGCATCCTCTCCAATCCGGGACCCCTTGGGGGATGTCCAACTGCCGGTTTAGGCCCAATCCTGAGGATCGGGCCTAAACCGGCAGTTGGATATCCCTCTCACAATCCGGGACCACTGGCTCCTAACTGCTCACCTGCCTGCCTGCCTGATCGCCCCTAACTGCCCCCCTATGCTGGCCTGGTCACCCACAACTGCCCCCCCAGCTGGCCTGGTTGCCCTTTACTGCACCCCCCTGCCGGCCTGGTTGCCCCCAACTGCCCTCCCTCCCGGCCTGGTCACCCCCAACTGCCCCCCCACCTGCCAGCCCAGTCGCCCCTCATTGCCCCCCTCTGCCAGCCTGGTCACCCCCAACTGCCCCCCCCCCCCCCCGGCCAGCCTGGTTGTCCCCAACTGCCCCCCCTGCGGGCCTGGTGGCCCCACAAAGCCTGCTGCTCAGTTGTTTGGTCGCCCCTCACTAACACCCCTGCCAGCCTGGTTGCCCCACGCAGCCTGTTGCTCAGTCGTTTGGTCGCCCCTCACTAACCCCCTGCCGGCCTAGTCGCCCCACGCAGCCTAGTCATCCGTTCAGTTGTGATGGTCACTTAGGCTTTTATTATTATAGATATTTCTCCTTATTGAGATCATTCAATTTTTTTTATTTTTTATTTTTTTAGCTAAAGAAAACTGTTATTCATGACACTGTTTTGAAATTTAGAAAGGTTCTATGGTCCAAACAAAGCCAGAGCCTTCATCTCGGATGAGCTCATTGCAGAATATTAATTGATCAGTGACTAATAATGTTACTGATGGAGTAAACAGTTTAAAAAATTTCCAAAGCTCATGGAACATTTTCTAATGAAACCAGAAGCCTCACTGGAAACATCATTCCCAATACTACATAAGTATATGTTTCAGTTCCACTTTATTACATATAATCGAGAGTTCATTCAGAAAACTAGTATATCATAAAGTATATATGTTATCTTAATGAAATAGATTCTATGAAAGAGCTATACATCCAGATAATATACAAACTTAAAACCTAGGTAACATACTGCTTAACACTTTTTAGCTTAAAACCCGACTTTTCTAGAAGTGCTAAATTTTTGCTTCATACACATCCCATCTTAGTATTATACATGAATCTTACCAAAAAAAAGTATTGCCACCTGTGTGGCTTCTGAGACACATGTTTTATACCCTTGGTGGGCTTACCTCCAAATACGAAAGAGCTGAGAGGCTCCTGCTGCCCCGACGAAGAAATTAACAGCAAACAGACTCCAGTTTTTTGGAATAATTACAAGTGAGTATCTTGACCAAATAAGCCCTGTTGAAACAAAATATATATATTTTTAAAGTATAGGTACTGTTGCAATATCTTATCTGAATATTTAATATTACAGTAAAATACTTATTCTAAATAAGACTATGACAACATAATGTAGGACAGAGGATAAAGAAAAACTATATTCTAAGTCTTTATTAAGCTGCTATAATTCATTGTTACATAAAATACTCAGTCCTTACATCAAAGGTAGGCAATCTTTATAGGGCAAGTGAATATTTACTGGAATATTTTTCCGACTCATAAAATTATGCTGATGACAAAACGTGAAAAATAAAAACCCATGCAGATACCTATTCACTGCAACCCTCCTCTGCCTTCTCCATCTAATAACTTCCTAGAGATGAGTCCTGAATTCCTTTGTGTATGTGTAATGTGTTCTAAACATTAAATTGTTAAGTAAAGTAAGGTAAAACAATATACAAATATTGAATGTCCATATGGAACATGAAGGGTATTCTTTAATTTACCTGTAGCCATTAAAACAGCAGACTGAGCTGTGCTGAGTTTTTCTGCAGGTCTGGCCATGTCAGCCAATCCAGCACACACCAACCCCTGAAATACACAGAAAAAGGAAAAAGCATCCTAAGTGTCAAATAATGATTCTTCACTTTAAATAAAACACAGAACCGCTTCAGAGATCTCCACATGATAATAGCGGTAATTTTAGTATCCATGCCTTAAGAAAATGTGTATCATGACAAAAGCTACAGTGAATTAGGAATACTTTCACAATTAATCTGTATTTAGTTAATCACATTAAGAAACCCGATATATTTGAAAATCAGTAGTGTGTGTGTTGTATATATATATTTGTTCCACAAATGACACTTTTTTCATATATGAATTTATATATTCTTTATACATGTCAGGAACCACTGACATGGAGAATGCCTGAAAACTAAGGTAATTTGTATAGATTCCTCCTTTCAGTTTTTTGTCAATGTTATTATTATTTTTTTTTAAAGTGGAAGTATCAGCAAAGCTCTGTTAGAATTTTAGTGTCCTGGTTAGACAGTTTTTCTTTAATGTCAGAGGACAGCTGGTCATTTCGTCTCTGTTGTGTTTTTGACACTGTCTTTGATGGAATTACCCACTCATATAGTCTCAGGATCAAGGGCAGAAGGTCCATGTTCCTTTTCATCTTTATTCTGAACTTTGTTCATTCAGATAATAGAACTGTATATTCAGAGAGTGCTTAGAGTATACCACAAGATTATATAAAATACTCCCTGACCATAGGTAGATCCACAGTGACTTGTTTGAAGGCAGTCATGTTAGTGTTTAAGAGCATAGACTTGAGTCAAACAGACCTGGAGCTTCCAATCCTGAGTCTGCCACTACAACAACATGTGCAGCCAGTTCTCTGAACCTCAGTACCCGTCTCTGAAAAATGCTGATTCTATTTATTTCTCTGATATTTTTTGGTGAAGATTAAATATGAGATAATGTATTTTAAAATCCTAATACAGAAGGCTTGGCATCTGTAAACAAATTTAAAAATGTTGTTTAAATATCTGAAGCCCAGATTTGTGATGCTTTCAGGCATCTGATTATCTCCACTAGGTGGGATGCTCATTCTATATAATAAAAGCCTAATACGCTAAGTGTCCAGTCATCCATTCAACCAAACAAAGCATAATATGCTAATGATATGCTAAGGCTGCTCAACCACTCACTGTGATGTGCACTAACACCAGGGGATAGACAGTTGGCCAGTCGACCAGTCGCTATGACATGCACCGACCACCAGGGGGCAGACGCTCCGACCAGTAGGTTACCTTGCTGCTGGGGTCCAGTCAATCGGGACCGAGCAAGATGGGCCGGACACGCCCTGGAGCCCTCCTGCGGTTCCTCCCCAGCTGGCCAATCTCCCACATCCCTCCCTGGCCCCGACTGTGCACTGGTGGGGGTCCCTCGGCCTGGCCTGTGCCCTCTCACAATCCGGGACCCCTTAGGGGATGTCGGAGAGCCAGTTTCAGCCTGATCCCACAGGCCAGGCCAAAGGACCCCACTGGTGCATGAATTTGTGCATCAGGCCTCTAGTAGATAGTATAAAACTAACTTTCTTCCTTTCTTCTTTCTTTCTCTCTCCTTCCTTCCTTTTATTATATATATATTAGAGGCCTGGTGCATGACATACGTGTACTGGGCAGGGCGGGAGTCCTTCAGCTTGGCCTGTGCCCTCTTGCAGTCCGGGACCCCCCTGTGGGATTGGGCCTAAGCTGGCAGGTGGACATCCCTCTCGCACCACTCGCAGTCTGGAACCCCTCACTCCTTACTGCTCGCCTGCTGGCTCCTTACTGCTTGGCTCACTGCTCCTTAGCGCTGCCATGAAGGCAGGAGAGGCTCCCGCCACCGCCACTGTGCTCACCAGCCATGAGCCCAGCTTCTGGTTGAGTGCACTGGCCACCAGGGGGCAGCTCCAGCATTGAGTGTCTGCCCCTGGTGGTCAGTGCACATCATAGCGACTGGTTGTTCTGCCGTAATGGTCATTTAAGCTTTTATTATCTACTAGTAGCCCAGTGCACGGATTCATGCACACTGAAAGAAAATTAATTAGAAGAAATATTTTAATATTGCTACTTGCCATTTATATAATAGAAGCCTAAGCGACCATTATGGGTGGAAAGACCAGAAAGACCAGTCACTTTGATGTGCACTGACCACGCTCAATGCAGGAGCTGCCCCCTGGTGGTCAGTGCGCTCCCACAGGGGGAGTGCCACTCAGCCAGAAGCCGGGCTCATGGCTGGTGAATGCAGTGGTGGTGGCGGGAGCCTCTACCGCCTCCACAGCAGCGCTAAGGAGCAGCAAGCCAAGCAGTAAGGGGCAGCGAGCAGGCAGGTGGTAAGGAGTGAGGAGTCCTGGACTGCCAGAGGGATGTCCGACTGCCAGCGGGGAACGGGCCTAAGTTGGCAGGTGGACATCCCCCAAGGGGTCCCAGACTACAAGAGCACTTGGGAGTCCTCCAGCCTGGCCTGCTCCCTCTCACAGTCTGGGAGCCGTCAGTCAGATATCCTTAGAGCTGCTGCGGAGGTGGGAGAGGCTCACACCACTGCCGCTGTGCTTGCCAGCCATGAGCCTGGCTTCTGATTGAGCAGCGCTCCCCCTGTGGGAGCGCACTGACCACCATGGGACAGCTCCTGTGTTAAGCGTCTGCCCCCTGGTGGTCAGTGTACGTCATAGCGACTGGTTGTTCTGCTGTTTGGTCAATTTGCATATTAGCCTTTTATTATACAGGACTAGAGGCTTGGTGCACGAATTTGTGCACAGGTGGGGTCCCTGTGGGTGGCCTGCAGGGATGGGGCTGAAACCCACAGTCCAACACTGACTGCAGCTCCTACCTGACACTCCTGCTCATCCCGCCCCCAATGTGCCTGCCACGGGCACGCACCCAATCAGTCCTGATCGGGAGAGGCTCGTGCTGCCGCAGCAGCGCTCACCAGTCATGAGCCCTGAGTCTGGCATCCTCCGAAGGGGAGTGGCCTACGGGATTGGGCTGAAACCAGCTCTCCAACATCCCCTGAGGGGTCCCGGTTTGCAAGCGCGTGCAGGCCAGGCTGAGAGACCCCACGGTGCACAATTGGGCCAGGGAGGGACCTCAGGAGGGCTCCAGGGTGTGTCCGGTCCATCTTGCTCAGTCCTGATCGACTGGACCCCAGCAGCAAGCTAACCTACCGGTCAGAGCATCTGCCCCCTGGTGGTCAGTGCAAATCATAGCAACTGTTTGACCAGAGTAACTGTTTGACCAGTTGATTGTCTGCCCCCTGGTTGTCAAGCAACTGTTTGACCAGTTGATTGTCTGCCCCCTGGTTGTCAAGCAACTGTTTGACCAGTTGATTGTCTGCCGCCTGGTGGTCAGTGCAAGTCATAGCAAGCAGTTGAGCAGCCTTAGCATATCATTAGCATATTATGCTTTGATTGGTTGTTCAGTTGTTCTGCTGTTCGGTCTACTAGTATTTGCATGTTACCCTTTTATTATATAGGATCTATATAAAACCCTAATATGCGAATCGACCAAACAGTGGAATGATGGGTGGAACAACCGTTGCTATTACGTGCAATGACCACCAAGGGGCAGATGCTCAATGCAGGAGCTGCCATCAGCCTACAGGCCCTGAGTGGCAGTGGTGGTGGGCAGGGCCGGCAAGTGGGTGGTGCCTGGCCAGCCAAAGTGGGTGCGAGCGGGGGCCCCCCAATCGCCCCACTGGTTGCCCACACAGAGGGAGGCGACCAGTGGTGGCGGCGGGGTGTGTGGCCAAGCAGGCGGTGCCAGGCCAGCTAAGGTGGGTGCGAGACGGGTCCCTGATCACCCCGCCGGTTGCACTACACATAAGCTCTGATTGCCAGCCGGCTAGGCCTAGGAACCCTACCCATGTACGAATTTTGTGCACTGGGCCTCTAGTATAGATTATATAGATAGATAATCCTCACCCGAGGATATTTTTTTCCATTGATTTTTTAGAGCAAGTGGAAGGGACGGGGAAAGACAGAAAAACTTTGATGTGAGAGACACACATGGATTGGTTGCCTCCTGCACATGTGCAGACCGGGGTTGGGAATTGAGCCTGCAACTGAGGTATGTTCCCTTGACCAGAATCAAGCCCAGGACCTTTTAGTCCTTGGGGCGGTGCTCTAACCATTGAGCGAACCAGCTACGGCTTCAATATTTTTTTTCATTTATTAAAGAAGGTCATATAACACTTTTAGAGGAATGTTTAAAATATGAAATACCACTATTGAATATTCCAATTCCAAAATGCTCATAGATAGCAAAGCCCTCAAGATTTTAAACTGTGAATTAATCTATAGAAGTAGTTCCAGATGAAAGAACAAACAGACAGGTTTTAAAAATATGTATGGTTTATCTGAAAGTTTGATTTATTCCTAAGGAGGAAAGAAAATAGAAAATAAAGCTATACCAAATGGCATATTGTTCAAGAATTAATATAACTCAGTCTGTACAAAAAGATTTTGAACAAAAATAAAGAAGCTCTCTTAACTGATCGTCACATAATAATCTCCCCAGTCTGGTCAATGATTTCCATTCCTTCTGTAAACAGGCCAACAGACGCCCATGACATGCTAAATACTCATGGCTAGTGGGCTGCTTACTCTGTATTACATTAGTTGACCTGTATTTTTACAAATCACTGTGTTTGTCCTCAAACCTGTCTATGCCAGTTTCACTTGTTACATAATTTAATGGACTATAGGGGAAACAGGTGAACTACAAAGTGGGTTGCTCTTTCTATGAAAACTCAAGCAACTATTTTGAAAAGACATAATAATGGCAAGTTGTTAAAACTTACTGTCAAATTTGGCATAAGACAGTTACACAAAAATCTGAGGGAAAGCCATACAAATCTACCAGGCTTCTGTTGTCATACTATTATGAAAGTATCTATGAACTTGCTCTGCTTTAAAGAAAACTAAACTGGAAATTACATATGGGATGCACTATGATATAATTCATCCAAGATAGAAGATGTGGAACTCAAAATCAATGGATCCATACATAAATAAAAGCTTTGGCCTCATAGTAGATGACTCACAAATGAATACATATTTATATAATTTGAGTTAAAATAAAATATTTAAGGTATAATCTTTATGGTTAATTATTTGGTTCCAATTAAAGTGGCTAAGGTCTCCACCATAGTTAAATGTCTGAAGAAGTACACACATGGCTGGCGGCAGCAATTTTTATGTCATGTACAGACTACCACAGATTAATTACCAAATGCTCTGGGAGAAGAACACACATTGTACATACAGTAAATAACCAGCAAAAGAAGTCTCTGCACCAGCGAACAAGACACAGAAGTTTCTATTGCTATGCAGTCATCAGGAGACTATGTTGATTTCAACACGAACTTAAAATAGATGTTTTTAAAGGAGACAGAAGGCACTCAGGCGTATCTGATACTGTCAGTGTTTCAAAACACTGGTGGAACAGATCAAAGAAACACAAAAGCTATTAATAAAATAAATAAACTCCCAAACTGTGGCAAATTTGAGGTCAAAGAGGACCCCAAATTTATGGTAAATAAATTAAATCATTCTTATTCTTTTAATAATGGTGTAGAAACAATACTTCAATAATCAATTCCACTTTATAGATATGTTATTACTATATAATTTTAAGTGTGGTAGGGAGAGGAGAAGAAGGAAATAATAATATACCTTCCATTAGTCTATTTTTTTTGGGGGGGGGCATATCACTATATTTGAATGCTTAGAGTGTGAGCATAATCATCAAAGGTCATATATTGAAACTTTAAAAAAACGAATGGGATCTTTTCTCAATATATAAGTATAAAAAACAACTGCTCTCTAGTTCTCTCTAAAATACAGCTTCCAACCACTCATCTAATCTTGCCATTTTATAGCTGAGTATGTAAAATGGCATTCCTCAAAATTTAAATATAGCCCTGCTGGTGTGGCTCAGCAGTTGAGTGTCCATCCAGGAACCAAGAGGTTGCTAGTTCGATTCCCGGTCAGGGCACATGCCTGGGTTGTGGGCTCAATTCCCAGTAGGGGCCATGCAGGAGGCATCCAATCAATGACTTCTTCTCTCATTGATGTTTCTATCTCTCTATCCCTCTCCCTTCTTCTCTCTCTAAAAACCAATAAAAATGTATTTTTAAAAATGTTAAGTATACAATTATCATATAATCCAATAATCCCACTTCTAGTATAACCCAAAAGAATTGAAAGCAGGGACTGGAACAGACATTTGTCCACCATTGTTGACAGCAGCATTTGGAGTCAGAAGTCCTAGACTCTATCACTAACCAAATGTTAACATATATCCTTGGCTAAACCCCACTACTTTTTTGAGACTACCTTTCCTTGTCTCTGTTTTGGTGTATCTTTAGTTCTCATACTAAATTAACAGTAACAGTTAATTTGGGGAGGAGGGTTCTAACTAGTTTAATGTTTTTCTTAGTCATAAAATTTTACAATGAAGTTTCATGTTTAAAGGGCTCACAATTATGGTGTGTTTTTTTTTTTTTTTTAAAAAAAAAATATATATTTTATTGATTTTTTTACAGAGAGGATGGGAGAGGGATAGAATTAGAAACATCAATGAGAGAGAAACATTGATCAGCTGCCTCCTGCACACCCCCAAATGGGGATGTGCCCACAACCAAGGTACATGCCCTTGACCGGAACCGAACCTGGAACAGGCCGATGCTCTATCTGACGAGCCAAACCGGTTAGGGCTACAATTGTGTTTTGATAACAAATATGTTCCCAGGCCTCCTGATCAATGGAGTTCAGAAAAAAACTTGTGAAAACGATACATTTGAGAATCTTGGCATGACGTCATTTAGAGGCATACCATGAACATTTCAAAGTACATCCTTCATAAAAGTTACTTCAAATTAGTAAGTTCTTATCAGATAATTTTTTTCAGTAGCTTCTATAAAAACTCAAAACTTACCCATTTCATAATTGGAGCCCAGAAAAAAACTGTTCTGGGACCTGAAACAACAACAACAAAAAATTTAGGAATAAATCAATTATTCAACCATTCCACATATGTCTTTTAATAGCTATCACATTTCAAAAACCTAAAGATTTATCAATCTATTTCTAATCATTTTTCCATTTCTAATTTTTTTTACTGTTTTCTGCATATTTAGTTCATCAGCTAACTTTAGAAAGTTGCCACAATATCAATCTTTCATACAAGTTCTTTTGATCTCCCTATCAATTATTTGTATTTTTGTGACCTGTTAAAAAGTAGCTAAAGTGTAACGGAGATGGTTTTGGGAAACATAGAACTTAATGTTTGTTCACTCATGGATAACTTCAAGTTGGGGAAATTACAGATTTGCCTTGACGATGTTTCATACCCAAGGCTAGAGTTTGGTAGGTATTTACTCATCTTCAGGGACATCAGGATCCGTTTACATAAGCGTTGTTTTAGACTTTCACTCACTAGTTACTCCTCTCTTAGACCATGCCACTCCCCTATCTGGCTCCTGAAAATGCTTCCCATGAGTCTGATGCCATGATGTACTGATCCCATAAGTCAATTTTGCAAACTGTCTGGTTATTTTATTTAGCTTGAGCTTCTGAGATTCCTATCATCACACCTGGTTCATTTTTCTTTGTCGTATACAAAGTCTCTGGTCATAGGCAGGATCAATTACTAAGTTCATCTTTTATCCCTGCATGAAGCCTGGCTTCATCACTAAGGGTAATTCAGCCCATGCTTTAGTATCTGGCTTTGAATTTTTCAGCAAACTCCTCTCCTATTTTTCAAAACTCATGTTTCCTCTTGTGCTTTCCTGAGCAAAGCATCTAGATTGTGGTTCTTAACCAGCTTAAGTGATTGATACTTCAGGGTTAATGAACAGGCAGGCTTTTCAGTAGGTTTTCCTGGTAACTGATAAATGCTCCGAGCCAGGTGATAGTCTTAAAATATTAACTAACTGCCCCTGTCCCGCCAACCAAACCAAACAAAAAAACTTCAAATATGACTACAGTTACTAGAGCCTGGACCAGGAGCAGTATGAATATTTTAGTGAATAATTTAAAACTACACAACAAACCCTACATTAGTTTAACAACAAACCCTACATAAGTACTGAATTTAAAAATATCAGTAGCAAATAAAAATCAGAGTTGGATATTAATAAATGCAAATCAGTAGTGTTTTCTTCATTGTTTAAAAAAAGGGAATATGGCTATCACTCTCTGTGATCACACAAAAATTTCAAAGAAAACTAATTTTAGCTCACTCTTCCAATTTATCTTATCTCATTATTTTCTACCTTAAGAGTAAATAAGCCAAATAAATTTAAACGTGTAAGAATTCAAGTACAGAGGTTGTCTTCCTGAAAAAAGCAATTAACCAATAGTGGACATGGTAATGAGAAAAGATTCCAACTTACTTCAAATTTCTAAAGCAAAGTTTTGATAAAACAAAACATTTAAAAATAGATATGCTCATACAGTGACAACACAATGTCACATTAGATCTGAGTGCCATTCTAGACGTGGGAAAACCAGCTTTATAGTCTACAGAATGACACAAATATTCTCACAGCTGTTCATTAAAACACAGCAATTCATTAAAAATATGAGACAATTAAATAATTATGATGCCTGAAACGATTATAATACCTTAAGATCAAGATAGGCAGAAGTGTAAACTAATAGAGTACATAGCTAATATTCATTATGAGGCATGAAAAAACTTGATCAGGTGAAATATACTGAATAAAAATCATCTCATATATTTAATTTGGAGTCCAAAATGAGGGAAATGTGTTCCCATCAGATATAAACATACATTCTTTTAGACAAAGAGTTAAATAACAATTAATTAATGTATTTTCATCTTGTTTCATAGAAGTCCATTCCTGGAAGTTGAAAAAGGTCTTAAATGCTGACAATCTGAAAATATCAAACAAGTATTCAAAAAGTATATATACATTTAAAACTATAAACTATTTTCAGGCATAACAGAAAATGCAGAGGATAATATAATGGTCATTTTCTTTTGTGTTGTTATGGGTTTGTCTTATTTTTAAACTGAAACTTTTTCAGAGTTCAAATTTTCATAGAAGAATTTGAGAAACTCTGCAAGGGAATATCATAACCAAATCTGTGACATACATTTTCCAACAAATTAACCAATCTAGCTGCCTTGATGAACTTTGATGAACCTGTTGATAAAATGACATAAATTTACCTCCCAATTTCCTTATCTGAGAGGAATCACTGTTAATGAAATATATAAATTCTAGCGCTAGCCGGTTTGGCTCAGTGGATAAGAGCGTCAGCTCTCAGACTGAAAGGTCCCAGGTTCGATTCTGGTCAAGGGCACATACCTCAGTTGCAGGCTAGATCCCTGGCCCTGGTTAGGACGTGTCTGGGAGGCAACCAATCGATGTGTATCTCTCACATTGGTATTTCTCTCTCTCTCTCTCTCTCTCTCCCCCCGTCGGCTCTCTAAAAATCAATGGGAAAATATCCTTGGGTAAGAATTAACAAAAAATAAAAACAAACAAACAAATTAATTCTACCAAGAAACTACGTCATTTATTGTATGTATGGTTTTCTCCCTAAGAAAATACTTTCTTCTTGGAACAGAGTACCAGTAAGTAACTTTACAAACAAGCATATTGAGCTGGGGTGCTCAGTAAGTCCCAATGTGAAAAATAAAGTTTCTAACTGAAGGCTTAATATTTAAATGGGAATGATTCAATAACATACTATTATGCAAAACAGTACAAAAAAGCTTGAAGATTCAATCTAGTAACTCTTGGAACATAATCAGTGTTACCTTAGATTTTATTCAATAGTAATACATCGACAGTTATGTTTTTCATGCTTCTCCATTCCTACATTGGTGTGCCTACAACTTTCTAATCAAATCGTTTGCAGTGATAGGTATTCTTTCCCTGCCTACTGGTTAAAAGCTTAGGAGGGACAGAACAAACATTCCTTGAAAGTCTAAGTGCAAACACTCTGCTACAGGTTTTACTGACACTGTCATTTAATTTTCATAACAATCCTTAAATGGTGATAATTATTTTCCCTATTTTATAGATTAGAAAACTAAGGCTTTGGGGATTTAAGGCCAAGCTCACACAGTTAAGATTCAAACCTGGTCTGTCTGGCTTCTAAGCTTATGCTCCTTCCACTGTACAGACAAGGGATGACAACTCATCTAATTCAGGAATACCCAGATGAAACGTACAATCTACAAATGAAAGGTACTCCTCTTCATTCTGAGAGTTGAACAAAGTATTATAAGCAAGGAAGGTGGGTGGTTACAGCCAAGGCCTTGGAAAAGATCACTATAAAACGACCCTGTTATTAACGGTTTAATTGCTCCTGCTCCACCCTGTCCTTGTCCTACAGCCCAGACACTAAGCTGAAAGGGTCAGAATTGACTACAGAATTCAGTTGACTCTAAAGCCCAGATTATTACAGAAGCATTGCCCAACCTCCCTCCTGATATCTTAGCACAAAATGAAGCACAATTCTAAACATTTGAGTATTAAAAGAACTAACAGGCAAACTAAATAAACTTCAGCAATAAACACCTCTCCTTAAAGATCAATTTTATAATGGGTTCAATATGTACTGCAGTAAACAACACTATACTCAGTATAATCCCCAAATACAGTTCATTCCATTATCAAACTGGAAATGAGATTTAGTGATAACCAGTTCAGACTCCAGACAGCCACTTGGGGGGGAGGGGGGCGGGCAGAGGGGGGGTAGTCAACTCTCCTAATGAGGCCAAGTGCAGAGAAGAGTCAGCGAAAAGGGCTCCTTTGAGGGTTGCACTTCAATATTTCAGTTTATAGCAGATTTTTCTCCTTTACAAACTCTTAGGCTTGAAAGAGATCTGCTTTTCGTTCCCAGACAACTAAGTACTATTACTGCCCACTGTATAGAGGATGCCGGATCATAAATACAGAGTGGGAGGGACTGGGATCTTCCCGTTTCCTAAAGATATATATATATTTTTTTTCAACCACAACACTGTGTTCCAACAGGACAAGAGGGCGCGCAAACATTTACTGAGCATGAAGGAACAAACACGCATGTTATATTTAACTCTCACCTTGACCATTTTACAAAACCACAAGAGCGAGGGTTTCACCCAAGGTCACACCTGCAGGAAGGGGCACATCTGGATGAGATCCAGGTGTGTCCACGCGAAACGGTGCAGGGGTGGTTCACCCAGGAATTTCAGGAAGGACAGACCCACGGGCCGGGGAATGACAGACTCTGAAGCTCGGCTCTGCCAGCTGGACGAGAAGGCGGCGTGACCTTTCCGCCAAACCCTCCGAGGCCACAGGCGCTTGGGGCCGGTGGAAATGGAGCCGGCCCCAGCCCGGGAGCCAGACCGGGTTTGAGTCGCGCCTAAGGGAGGGGGTGCGACAAAAGTCGTCAAGGCTGGTGAAAGATGGTGGACGAGGCAAAGGGAACAGCAGGGAAGGCGAGAAAGTAGCCGCCTTCACTCGAGGGTGTAGGTGACGCCTCCGGCGACGGAGGTGTCCGCGGGCCTCGGAGGCGAGGTCTCGGCGGGAGCCACGCCAGTGCATTACCTGCCGGGTGGTTGTACAGCGGCCTCAATTTCTCAGGCAGCATGAGCTCCACTTTATCGAGGACCCGGTGGTAGGTGGCCCTCAGGCCCCGGACGCCGGCGGCTGACATCTCTGCGGACGAGGGATCGTGGCCAGGCGGGCGGGAGGGTGGCCGCGTACTCGTCCCTGGCTGACGACGAAGGCAGCTTGTCACTTCCCTGCCTCGGGGCCTCGCGTCCTACACTCCCCTAGGGTGCTCTCCCCGCCGCCGCTCAGCCAGTCCCCCTTGCGAATCACCGTGGGGCCGGGGCCCGGAGAAGGCGGAGGAGGCGGAGGCTCCGCGACGGCCCGCCCTGGGTCGGCCCTCCGCCCGCCCGCCGCCAACGAGGAGGGGAGGCATGGCAACCGGGGTCAGAAGAATTACCTCCGCGATTCCTCCAGAGCCCGGCGCAGCGCGCGTGCGCAAGCGGACTCGCCCACGGTGATTGGCCTGCCCCGCGGAGTGGGCGTGGCCCAGCGCGAACCTCCTATTTCTCCTTCCTGCCCTCGAGGCCATGTTGGAGAAGGGAAAGTGAAGTTGCTCTGAGCCCCTTTCATTTTGATTAAGGAGGCCCATCGTTAAAATGGGCTTGTCGGGCCTGCCGTGCCCCAACTAAAGATGACGGCGCACAACTCTCTGGTTTCCTTTTGGAATGAAACTCGCAAGCGAGAAACTCCACCTCTCCGCTTTCTCGTTTATCCTTGCAGAATGAAGGACTTGGCTGCAGGGACCTGAGCCTGCTTTTCTAGGGGTGAAGGCGGCTTTTCCTCGTGGGGCCGGACAGAGCGGCTTCAGTCCCCCGGATGGTCGTCATCTCGCGAGAAAGCCTGCAGGGCGGGGTCGAGAGCGGGGAGAGGGCGGAGTCGCGGCCGCCTCCGCCCCCTCCCCCGCCCCCTGCTGGAGGCCGAGGGAGGGACTGTTGCTGAACTGGACGTTCGGGGCAGTCTGAGGAGAGTATGAGGCGAGCTCCGGCCGCCGCACGCCCGGGCTTCGGGGGCGAGGGCGCCGCCGCCTTCTGAGTCGCTGCGACCGCCCGCAAGGTCCGGCGCGCGGATGGTGCCGGTGCGGCTCCGGGGCTGATCGCACGTCCCCTATCCCGGCCCCTCCCCACGCGGTGGGCTCCCCTCCCACCCGGTGGCGGAGCCATGTCTCGGGGTGGCTCCTGCCCACACCTGTTGTGGGACGTGAGGAAGAGGTCCCTCGGGCTGGAGGACCCGGCCCGGCTGCGGAGCCGCTACCTGGGTGAGCGGGGGCCGCGGGGCGGAGGCGCTGGGTGCCGCCCAGGAGTGGGGGAGGGGGCCGCGGTCAGGGCTGTTGGCGGCGGGACGGCGCCTCGGCCGGGGCGCCCCGGAGACTCGGGGGGCGCTGGGTGGACCTCGACAGACGGACCCGAGCCCTGCCCTCCACGGCCAAGCCCCCTTGCGTGCTGCCAGCTGCCGCCCCGGCTGGGTTTTCCTCGCGGGGCCGGACGGTACCGGCCAGGGAAGGTGTCGGGGCGGCTTCTGGAGTGGGACCCGGGACACGACGTGGCGGGCCTCCCGGAGCGTTTGGAGCCGAAGTTGGCGCTCCTGCTCTTCCCCAGCGCCGTCCCCGCTCCGCCGGGGACCTGGCTTTTGGCTGACACCCCCGCCCCTTCGGTCTCGGGAGGGTGGAGGTGTCGCCCCCGACGCGGTGACCGCCCTGGGGAACGTCACGCCCCGGACGGGCTCCGCGGAGACCCCCGGCTCCGAGCCGGGGCCCGAAGGGGTCGCTGAGCTGTCGCCCCGCGCGCTGCCCGCGACCCGCTGTGCGGTTGGCCCCGACCGCCTGGAGGAGGTGTAGGGTTTCACGTTCCCGTTCCCACCCTGCAAAACACACTTGGCATTTTCTGTTTCTTAGTTCAGCTTTCTAAAAACAGCCGTCCGGGCTGGGGCCGTCTTCCTCCTCTTTCCGTTTGGGATGAAGGGGTTTGTGGGGACTCTGGGTCACGCCCGAGCTAACCAAAAAGTCCACTGTCTCCGAGTGGACATGCTGAGTATGGGTCTTTTTGTTGTTTTCTTCTTGTGCAATCTTACCATTTCTCTCTATTCTTCATTTTTTTATTTGAGGATAACATTGCATTTTTTTTCTTTCCAATTTTGCCACTTTTACTGGCTAAACCTTTTTTGATGTCATTTATTTTCGACTTCAAGTCAACAGAGAAGTTGGAAGCATTTTTTTTTCTTCTTCTTGATGTTTTTAGTGTTGCAAGTGACATATGAATACATTCTCCTTGTAAAAACTTAATAAAAACGAAGCAAAAATCCCTGTGATCCTTCCCATCCCAATTTCACACACACATCCTTGGCGGTAACAATATTATCTGTTTCCTGAATATTTGTCCAGACTTTTTTCTTTGCATTCTTACCAGCACATATGTATACATGGAGATGCTATAGTGTGCGTGTGCGTGTGCGTGTGCGACCAGCATATACGTGTTATGCTGTAAACATTGCTGTGCAACTTTCTTTTTCTACACTACGTCTTAGAAATCTTAACATGGCAGTAAAAATAGATTTGTTCTTTCTATAGAAACACATATAAGTTTATATATTACTTTCTTGTTCATCTGTGTCTATGATAGAATCTATTAAAATTAAAACCCTGTATTTCCCCCCTTCCTATTCTCACTCTAGTGGAGTGGAGTTTGTGTTGAAGTTAGGAAATAGAACTGTTACCTCCTGCTTCATAGGTCGAGGGTCAACCACTAAACCACACCGGCCAGGCTAGATCCCATTTTTGAGATTTTAACATTTAAACGTTTTGATTATTTATAGTATTGTAGGTTAATTACATTTCTAATTTATTTCCATTATTTGTATTTCTGATCATCAATTACTACTAATTAACAGTGAAATTGGGATAAAATGAAGTGACAGATCTTTCTTGTGATATTTGCATTTCAAATTATTTCACCATAGAACGTATCTTTTCAATGGTGGTATTCAAACTTTGTTGTTTATTTTCTTTAAATTTGGTTAATTATCTCTTTTCCTCTCATGAGAGAAAATTACAGTTCACAAAATGTACTTTTACATTGTGGGAATGAAGATAATAATTTGTCATACGTTACTTAGGAGAAAAAGTATATTTACTTATACCAGTAGCCCCCAAATTCACCTAAACCAATAGAGCCTGGATTGAGACAGTAGGCCAGGGATTGTCTTCTCTATGAGCCTGATAAAAATTTCAGCGTAGGGTTTATTTTTTTTAAACACTAATTGTCAAAGTCCCGAGTTAGAGACACCTATAAGTTTAAGTATTCAGATCTTCTCAATATGTTGAATACGCTCTATCCACTGAGCACATTGGGTGGTTCTTTGGAATTCAGTGATTGTTACAAATTACTAGCCACACATTTTAGTGTATATTTGTTTTGTAAAGATAAGCATCGCTTATAAAAGAAACTCATTTCTGTACATTTCCTCTTTCCATGTATCTTTCATTTTAGACAGACTTGTCTACTACTTGAATTAACACTTTCTAACTCCTGTAAAGGATGGTAGTTGACAAAAGTAATTTTAAGGAACTTTTTGAGGGAGCTGTTTGCTATAATGCTTGAAATATTTAATATAAAGTGTTTAAGTTACGATTAAGTAGTGTCTTGGTCAATGTGGGCTGCTGTAACGAATTGCCGTAAACTGGGTGCCTTATAAACAAGAGAAATTGATTTATAACAAATTTGGAGGCTGGAAGGCTGAGATCGGGTGTCCACATGGTCAGATTCTGTCTGGTGCATGGCCATCTTTTCACCATCACCTCATGTGGCTGAAGGGCTAGCCACTTCTCTGGGGTCTCTTAGAAAAGCCCAATCCAATCCCACTCGCCTCCCAAAGATCCACCTCCTTATACTATCACTTTGGGCGTCAGGATTTCAATAGAGGAGTTTGGGGATGGGAGGTATATAGTAGGCAGCCTGTGACAACTTTAGAGTGGAGATTGTAACCTTTTTGTAAGGGGATTAGGAAGACGATGTCTGAATATTATTAAAGTCAATATGTATTGAAATGGATCATTTTCCATTTACTCTTTCTTTTAATTAACTTTTATTTTTGAGAGTATTACAGATGTCCCCCATTTTTGGCACATCCTGAATTATATCTACATTCAGATTTACCAAATCCATAATGTGTTGCCAAGTTACAATATATTATATGAGGGTCAGTAAATTCTGACTTTACCTCCTTGTTAGCTACTGGGGAAAAGTTAGTGTTTCTTTAGTCTTGAAATCTCTGAAAATTGGAAAATGTCTGATTTTAGTAGTGAAAATGTCAAATATGAAAATATATCAAATAGAATATGCTAATTCTTGAATATAAGACCACCAGAGGCATATTTTCAGTCATAAATGTAGATAGCAGGATAGGATCGCTCTGCTGAGGACTTCATCCTTCCCTGGTATTGGATGAACGTACGGTATTTAGGAGGGATAACAGCTTCTGGTAGCGCAGAACTTGTGTTACAGTTAGGTATTAGGTCAGTGTTTGCAAATGTTTTGACCACGATCCACAGTGAAAATGCATATACATGGCAACTTGAGATATACACACACACTGAAATAAAAGGTTCTATGAGTGGGATTTAGCCTTACTAGGTGGGGTACATTTTAATTTAGGTTCTTTATTATATTGAAAATGTTGGTGTTGACCTAGTAGAATATCCACTAATGAGTTTCAGCTTGAGGTCTGCAAAACTATTCTAGATGATGTGTATTTTTTTTTATAACTGTAATTGAATGTTGTTGACTTGTGGGTTAGAGTGGCTGGGGTTTCCAAGTACAGCAGATTTTTTAAAAATGTTTAAAGCACTGCTGATGTCTAATATGGAAGATATAAATAATGAAACTTTTTATTTACACCTTGGAAAATAAAACTAGAGCAGGATTCTTTAAAATCCTCATTTATTGGGTAAAGACCTACAGGGAGATTGCTGAGTTGTATAAGTGTGTTTAACTTCTCAAGAAACCGCCAGACTATTTTCCAGTAATTGTACCATACTGTGGTGTTTGAGCGCCCTGTTGTTCCACATTTTCATCAACACTTGGCATTGTGAGTCCTCCTAATTTTAGCCTTTCTAGTAAGTTTGTAGAGGTACATTATTATCTTTTTAAGAAAAAATATTTTTATTTATTTCTGAGAGGAAGGGAGAGGGAGAGAGAAACATCAATGATAAAAGAGAACCATTGATCGGCTGCCTCCTGCACACCCCCTACTGGGGATCGAGCCTGCAATCTAGGCATGTGCCCTTGACCGGAATTGAACCCTGGACCCTTCAGTCCAAAGGAGGACACTCTATCCACTGAGCCAAACCAGCTAGGGCCATTATTATCATTTTAATTTGCATTTGATTTAATTCCCATGATTAATGATGTTGAGTATCTTTTCATTGTTTTTTTGCCACCCATACACTTTGGTTAAATGTTCAGATTTACCTTCTTAATAATTTAAGAATTCTTTACATATTCTTGATGCAGGTCCTTAATTGGATATGCATTTTGCAGGATTTTCTCCCAGTTTGTCTTGTCCTTTACTTTTCTTAACAGTGTCTTTTGTAGTTCATACTTTTGGTATCCTATTTAAGACTCTACCTAATCCAAGATCAAAATGATTTCTACTGTGCTTTTTTTTCTAAACATTTTCTACTTTTAACTCTTACATTTAGGTTTATGAACAATTTTGAATTACTTATGCTATGAGGTAAGGGTCAAGTTTCAGTTCTTTGCCTATGAATGTGCATTGATTCAACACCATTTGGAAAAAGGCAGTCCTTTTCCCTTTGTTGGAAATCAATGGACCATGAACATGGTTTTCTTTCTATTTTTTTAGGTGTTCTTTCTTTTCCCTCAGCAATGTCTTATATTTTTATTTTTTACAGTGTACAAATCTACACATATTTTGTTCTGTTTTTCCCTATATTTTGTTTTGTCTCTCCAGAGTTTTGTCACCCTTTGATTTTCATTTCCAGCTATGTGGTACGACGCCATGGGGGTTGTTACTTCAGGAAGACAGCAGTCAGTAGTGACAGATAATACTGGGAGGTCATGAAAAGTATGTCTTGAAAAAAAGACCATTGGATTCACTGATAACCCAAGATTTCCAAGAACAAAACCAATAAAGAGGAGGGGACCAAAGGCACAATGTCAGAAAAGGAAGACCTGACCATGAGCTAGGGAGGGCAGCAAATGTAGATGATGGGAAATTTGGCATTAAGAAGTTATTGAAAGAGACAATAGGATCAAGAAAAGTGAACGTTTCTGCTCAGACGCTTTCCTTCTCAGTATCACTAGCCTTATTCTTTTCTCTTAACCACTTGAAGTTACCTCAGCCCCTTCAATAAAGTCTTTTTTTAAATCATTCTTTCTCTTTTCAGGCAATATTAACTTAGAACAATCCCACATGTGCATAAGGAGACTACTAATCTTGAGTGTCTACAGTATATCAGGCACATCTATGAGTTTCCCATATGCTAATTGTTTACTCTCAGCATTAAACCTGTAAAGGTGATGGTATTATTCTCATCAGATGTAAAACTTTTACCAATGTGAAAACTGAGGCTCTTAGAGTTTAGGTTTTGCCCAGAGTATGTGTAGTATGTTCCAAGTTAGATATTTAAACCCAAGAACAAAACCAATAAAGAGGAGGGGACCAAAGGCACAATGTCAGAAAAGGAAGACCTGACCATGAGCTAGGGAGGGCAGCATCTGATATTGTAATAAGAGAGCTAGTTATGCAGATAAATAAGTTATAAAGCTATTTAATAAGTTTCACAGCCATTAAAATGAGTATTGGCTCAATATTTATTGTCATTGAAAGATGTTCCTCCCAAATTATTGAGTGAAACACATTATAGAACAGAGTGAAGACTTGGATCCCATTCATTTATTCATTGATTCAGCAGATACAGATTGAGTGCCTGCTTTGTGCTAGGCACTGTTCTAGGCATTTGTTCCTCTTTTTTATGGAGTTTATAATCTATTAATATTGAATGGAATGCTGAGATGGAAATGGAATTATGAGGCATTTTGGGTTGCAGAAAGACTGGAGTAGGAAGCCACAATGATAGGTAAATTCATCCGTAACAAGAGTGTAATTGTTGGAAGAGTTTTCCATGGCTTTGTTACATTTCTGCACATCTTGTGAGCAGAGGCACTGGCTGCTTTGTTCTGGACTATCTTTCCAACAATGTTTATTTACATAGTGTCTCCCTCTGGGACAGAGGGCAGATTTATGTATTGTCCAGCATAATGAAGATAATGTGTCCCTTTTATCAGGCAGGTTTATTTGATTCAAGATTTGGGTCCCCGCAGTTCAGAGGTCTCCGGCTGTGATTCAGATCCAACGCTTGCACATTGTTGCATCCAGACTGCTCCCCATTGCCCAGTGGGAATTGGGGGCTGAGGGGTAAAGTGTTAACAGTTTGCTGTGCCATGAGTAGTAAAATCTTTGCTTCTGGCTTGAGAGTCTTTTTCTTCTGCCAGCTCCCATGAAATGGCAGGTAACTCGTTAGCTTGCAAGTAGGCCAGACTCTTTGCAGGCATGAGTTTATTTTTACTTTTATTTGAGGGGGGGTTGAGTTTCTTTAACTTACAGTTCTTATTTTCTGATGGCTTTCAGTTCCCATTTCTTGGAAGTGCATTTAATTGGGTGAGAGGGTAGAGGGTGTTGACTCTTGTTATTTCTAGAAGCACATTTTATGGGATCTGTGTACGTAAAACCATTTTGATCTCCAAAGTCAAGTTAAAAAATACTCAGGAGCTATCTACTTAACTGTTGTGCTTCAGCGTGTGTTTTATGTACAAATTTCGTAGATGAGCATTCTTACTGGAACTCACTTTGTCTTCATTTGTCTCATGTGCCATCATTATTTTCTGTAGACAGAAATGGCTAGAGCTGTGTTTTCAAAACCAGATTTTTAAAGTTTGGAAAAGTTTCTAGTACATTTATAAAAATATTTTAATGAATTGTTGTCATGTTAATTTGAGTAGTACTTTATTTCTTTTTTTTTTAAATATATTTTATTGATTTTTTACAGAGAGGAAGGGAGAGGGACAGAGAGTTAGAAACATTGATGAGAGAGAAACATCGATCAGATGCCTCTTGCACACTCCCCACTAGGGATGTGCCCGCAACCAAGGTACATGCCCTTGACTGGAATCAAACCTGGGACCCTTCATTCCGCAGGCTGACGCTCTATCCACTGAGCCAAACTGGTCAGGGCTATTTCTTTTTTTTTTTTAATAAATCTTTATTGTTCAGATTATTACAGGTGTTCCTGTTTTTTTTTTCCCCCATAGCTCCCCTCTACCCGATTCCCCACCCCACCCCATGCCCTTACCCTCCACTACTGTCTTCATCCATAGGTGTAAGACTTTTGTCCAATCTCTTCCCACACCCCTCAGACCCCTTTCCCCCTGAGAATTGTCAGTCCACTCCCTTTCTATGTCCCTGATTCCATTATATTCACCAGTCCATTCTGTTCTTCAGACTTTTTATTCACTTGATTTTTAGATTCACTTGTTGGTAGGTATGTATTTGATGTCTTTTTGTTGTTCATAATTTTTATCTTTACCTTTTTCTTCTTCTTCCTCTTCTTAAAGAAGACCCTTCAGCATTTCATGTAATCCTGGTTTGGTGGTGATGAACTCCTTTAGCTTTTTCTTGTTTGTGAAGCTCTTTATCTGACCTTCAATTCAAAGTGTTCATCACTTTGAATATTTCTTGCCACTCCCTTCTGGCCTGCATAGTTTCTGTTGAGAAATCAGCTGACAGTCGTATGGGTGCTCCCTTGTAGGTAACTAACTGTTTTTCTCTTGCTGCTTTCAAGATTCTCTCTTTGTCTTGCCCTTGGCATTTTAATTATTATGTGTCTTGGTGTGGTCCTCTTTGGATTCCTCTTGTTTGGGGTTCTGTGTGCTTCCTGAACTTGTAAGTCTATTTCTTTCACCACGTGGGGAAAGTTTTCTGTCATTATTTCTTCTAATGGGGTTTCAATATTTTGCTCTCTCTCTTCTTCTGGCACCCCAAAAATTCGGATGTTGGTACGCTTAAAGTTGTCCCAAAGGCTCCTTACATTATCTTCATATTTTTTGATCCTTTTTTCTTTTTGTTTTTCTGGTTGGGTGTTTTTTGTTTCCTCATATTTCAGATCTTTGGTTTGATTCTTGGGGTACATTGGTCTACAGTTGAGTTTCTGTATATTCTTTATTTCAGACAGTGTATGCTTAATTTCTGACTGGTCCTTTTCCATTTTTTTGGCATTCTCATTAAGGTCCTTGAAGGTCTCATCAAGTTTCTCAGCAGTTTTTAGAAGATTCTTGAGTAACCTTATAAATGTGGTCCTGAATTCCATATCGTCCCGTAGTTTGCTTTCCTCCATTGCCCCCTTTCGCAACATGCCTCTGTGTCTCCGCATTTTGGCTGCTTCCCTGTGTTGATGGAGCGGCTTTGTGTGGTAGGTGACCCACAGGGGCCAGTAGCTCAGCTTCCCCAATCACCCGAGGTGGACGGTCTTGGTACACCCCTTTGTGGGCTGAGTGCAAAGTTTTGGTGTAGTTAAGCCTTGATTGCTGTTGGTACACTGGGAGGAATTGTCCTCCAGGCCAATTGGCTGTGAGGACCCGCTGTGCCTATAATGGAAGCGCTGCTGTGCTGGAGACACGCTTATGGGGCAGGACTTGTTTCAGTGCGGCTTTGGTGCTCACTGAGTCCGCCTCCTGAATGTGTCACTTATGGATGTGAGGAGTTGAAATCTGTGCCTCACACTGACCACTAGGTGCATTGGCTTCTGGATCTCCAATGGGGTGCAAGTCAGCTACTGTCTGAGGTCACCCTGCAGGAGCTACAGCAAGAACTACAGTCCTCTCCTCCCTGCTTTGGATTTGTAGATTATGGAGCTGTCTGAACAGATTTGCAAGTTAGCAGCGATAGAGAAGGCCATTCATATGCAAAAGCCGCTGCTTGGAGCTTGGGTGAGTTTGTAGGTTGTGCGGGGCAGGGTCTCAGGGCGTCACTAGGCTAGGGCATGGCAAACAGCAATGGCTAGCAGCCAGCCCCCGGGCCTCCGACTACGTCTCGCGCCCCAGCGCAGCAAACAATTATTCCTCTGCGCAGCTCTGCAAGCAAGCCACCCTCACTTTCCGACTGTCTAGCTTCTCCCCATAGGAGTTTGGGTCTTGCACGTCTCCCCTTCGGGTTAAAGAAAGCAACGCCCGCCGCCAGCCAGGATCTGCCGCTAGCCTGTATCGCGCCCGCCCCCGTACCTCAGCTTTTCAACGTTTGTACACTGAATGCTCCCCTCCGTCCAGTTGTAGAACTTCCACTCAGCCAGCCCTCCCGTGGCTCTGGGTGGTAGACGTTTTGTCTTTTAGTTGTAGTTTTGAAATTGTTGTGCACGGCCGCAGTTTAGGTGTGTTTACCTACGCCACCATCTTGGGTTCTCAGTACTTTATTTCTTAACTGTGAATTGGTTACTCCATAGAATTACCAAGCCTGCCATTGGCCAAAGAGAAAAGAATTTTTAAAAAGTTATCTATTTGCGCCCAGCTGATGTGGCTCAGTGGTTGAGTGTCGACCTATGAACCAGGAGGTCACAGTCCAGTTCTCCGCAGGGCACATGCCCAAGTTTTGGGATCAATCCCCAGGGTGGGGCATGCAGGAGGCAGCCAATGAATGATTCTCTCTCATTGATGTTTCTATCGCTCTCTCCCTTCCGCTCTGAAATGAATAAAAAAAATAGTTTTTAAAAATTTGCTATTAATAATGTTTTATAACTGAAAATCAGATTTGAAAAGTTAAAGTACAACCCTGTTCAGGAAAATACCTTACTGAATTTCTGTCAGTTGTTTTATTCTAATAAGTTTTGGAACCGTAGAGCATTCCCCACACACAAAAAGAAATTATTTTTTAATCCATATGTTCATCCTCTTCCTAGCCATCTTGCTGGTTATAAGGAAGGAGAAAGAAAACAATTTGGCTTCAAAGAAGATGCTGATCTTTATGTAGAATGGCGAGAAAACATAATAAAGAAATCTGTCCTGTGACAGTATACGGAGAGCATAGTCAAATTTAATTTTATCCGAGATTTCATCAGCCTGATTACTTAGCTAATTATCGCTCTTTGTCACATACTCAGCTTCCTTTCATTACAGTTTCTGAATAAACATGAAGCTTTTTGGTCCATCTTTGGTAAAGATGATTCATGTCTTAAAGGGAAACATACTTCTCTTTTTCAAAGAAGGAACATATTCTATTTTTGTAGTATTTTAACTGATGGACAGTTAGGTTGATTTTATTTTTTTGCTGCCACATTTCATCATTGTAAAATGAGCTTTGAAATATTTTAACATTTCTCAAATTGAGATGTGTTTAAGTAGAGGTGGCATCTAGCAAATGCTGTGCGCCACCCTATTTAAATTGAAAACCCCGTCCTCCACCTCCAGGCCTCTCTCACCCCTTTCTCTACTTGACTTTTCTATGTAGCACCTTCACCTTCAAGTATATATTGTTTATTGTCTTTCATCCCTCACTAGAGGACAGGGATCTTTTTCTGTTTTGTTTTACCACCATATTCCTAGCTCCTAGAATACTACTTGCAACAGAGTAAGTACACTGAGTACTCAATGTATTTGTTGGATGAATGAGTGAATGAAGGGAACCTTGAGTGTTTACTGTGGTCCAGACACTGTGCTAAGTAAGCCCTTTATGTCCTTGAAATCACCCAATCCTTACAATAACTACAAGAGGTAGGTAGGTACTCTAATGAGGAAACTAGGGCATAGGATGGGGTTAATTTGCCCAATGTCACTCAGTTTATAAGTGGAAGAGTTGAAATTAGAGCTTGAATCTACTTATGCCAGATCCTAGGCTCTTAACTTCAGTGTTCTACTTTCCGCAGCAATAAATGGTAGGATATATTTAGTTCTTTCTTTCTTTTGAAACAGGAAGAAGAGAATTTATCCAAAGATTAAAACTTGAAGCAACCCTGAATGTGCATGATGGCTGTGTAAGTAACAGTTGTTTTTCAACCATGAAGGACTTTAAAACTGAGTATTCAAATGTTTGATAAAATGCCCCAGTCTTGCACACTGAAAGGTTGCTGGTTCGTGCAGGAAGCAGCCCATTGATGTTTCTCTCTCTCTCTCTCCTTCTCCCTCCTCTCTCTCTAAAAATCAATTTTAAAATCTTTAAAAAAAAATTCCCCAGTTTTCCCTGAAGAGATTGTGACTGACCAATAAATTGGGAGAATAAAGTTTTACATTGAAGTGATTTTGAATTTAGAAAAGTATACGGTATGTGTTTTTTAAAGTGGAGACGGTCCATGCTACTCCATCTTGACTAAAAGTGCAAGTCTAATTAGTTTTTTTAAATTTAGATAAAGTTCATATACCATAAAATTCACCCATCTTCATGTGTAATCCAGTTTTTTTTATGTTTTATATTTTTTATATTATTTATGTATCTATTTTATTGACTGTATTGGGGTGACATTGGTTAATAAAATTATATAGGTTTCAGGTGTACAGTTCTCTAATACACTGTATATTGTATTGTGTGTTCACCACCCCAAGTCAAGTCTCCTTCTATCACCTTTTATCCCCCCTATAATTTAGTGGTTTTTAAAATATAATTTAGTGGTTTTTAAAATATAATCATAATGTGGTACCGTCGTCACCACTATCTAATTCCAGTATATTTTCAGCATCTGAAATATAAGTTTGTACCATTTATCAGTCATCCCCATGCCCTCCCCACCTAGCTGTTGGCCTTCACTAGATTACTCTCTGTCTCTGTAGATAGGCCTCTTCTGGACTTTTTATGTAACTGGAATAGCATGTGTGGCTTTTCAGACTGGCTTCTTTCACTACCATTAACGTTTCCAGGGTTTGTCCATGTCACGATATGGGTAATGGGCTGAATAGTATTTCATTGTGCAGATACTTTGTTATAAGCAGACGGCGGTCACATTTCGTTTATAATACTTGGGTTGGTTTCCTTGTGGGCTCTTAGGAATGATGCATTATGGACTTTAGTGTACAAGTTTTTGTGTGGCATGTTTTCTTTTCTCTTGCATATAGACCTTGTTGTGGAATTAATGGGTCACAGCATAACTCTGTGTCAGTTTTTGAGGGGCTGCCAAACTTTTTTCCAAAGAGCTGTGCTGTTTTGCATTCTTTCAGCAATGTATAAGGCCTCCAGTTTCTTGACATCCTCACCAACTCTTATTTTCTGTGTTTTTGGTTTTTTAATTATTATAGCCACCCTAGTAGGTGTGAAATAGTAACTCATTGTGGTTTTAGTTTTCATGAAGATTTACACCTATGTTTTCTTCTAAGAGTTTCATCGTTTTGGCTGTTACATTTCAATGTTTGATCATTTTCAGTTAGTTTTTATATATGGTGTGAAGTAGGAGTCTAAATTCATTCTTTTGCCTGTGTATATCCAGTTGTCCCAGCACCATTTGTTGAAAAAACTGTTCTTTCTCCATTGAGTAGTATTAGACTCCTTGATAAAAATTACTTGACCATGAATGTAAGGGTTTATTTCTATCAATTCCATTCTGTTGATGTGTGTTTATGGTTATGACAGCACCACACAGCCTTGACCACTGCAGCTTTGTAGTAAGTTTTTCTAATTCCTTTTTAGGTGACCCAGTTTTATGTCTCTGGATATAAAATGAATTCATTAAAATAATTTAATAAAATTTAAGAGAGACAGACATTTCATTGTGAATTTTCAGAATATTGTGTTTGCTAAATAGTAGTCAGCATGTACTTTCAGGAAGTAAATTGGTAAATACTATTTTCTGTACATACAACCTCATTAGTGATATAAATTTTGAACCATCAGTTAAGTAAAAGATTCATACTTGTTTTTATGTTCAGTTTGCTGCAATCCCTTTTTTGCTTTCTTTTTAGGTTAATACAATCTGTTGGAATGAGACTGGAGAATATATTTTATCTGGCTCAGATGACACCAAGTTAGTAATTAGTAATCCTTACAGCAGAAAGGTAAGTAGTTTATAAAATCTACAATTTCATGGGAGAGAGAAAAATAAAAAAAACTAGAAATTAAGAAATTATAATAATTATGGACTGGGCATTTGTAATAGAATATTCTTATTTTGCTCACGTTTGTTATATAATTTATAAGTTATTACAGCCAGGTCTCCTAGTTTCCTTAGCAAAACGTTAGCTTTCATTCCGCTTTTTGATTCTAGAATATTTAAGCATGCTTCATGTTATCCAAGTGGATAACATTGCCAAAAGTGATATTATCTCAATAATCCATTCTTTGGGGGCCAGGGAAGCAATGTGATGTTTTTTTCCTTTCTATTCAGAGAAACTAATTTTCAGCCAAACTGGATAAGAAACGGTATTTTATCAGTTTAAAAACAGCGGCTAGGTTCTAGTGACATGTTTCTTCAGTTCAATAAGCTGGGCTAGGAACTAGAATTGTCTTCTGGTTTTTACTGGCTCTTCCTCTGACTTCTTATATAGAAGGAGTATGCCACCATTTTTATGTCAGTGAGAACATGGTAAATAGGCACCCTTTTTTTTTTTTTTTTTTTAAATTTTTTTTCTATATTTTATTGATTTTTTACAGAGAGGAAGAGAGAGGGACAGAGAGTCAAAACATCGATGAGAGAGAAACACGATCAGCTGCCTCTTTACTGGGAAATGTGCCCGCAACCAAGGTACATGCCCTTGACCGGAATCGAACCTGGGACCCTTGAGTCCGCAGGCCGACGCTCTATCCATTGAGCCAAACCGGTTTCGGCAGGCACCCTTTTTTAATATTATCAATCTTACAGGATCAATACTTCATGTATTTCTTATTTTCCTACAAACAGTTAAGATATTTAAATAAATGTTTGTGGTCCTTCAGCCTAAAAAGAAGTTCACATTGATGCTGTCCTTGAAGGAAAAGATAGGTCATAATTTTATTTCAGAGACAGCTTTGCTTAATTGTACTGGCTTACCAGAGGGAAACTTGATATTTTCAAGCTCTACTTCTTGTAGGTCTATAATTACTAGGACTACCTTTTTCTTACAGTGGAGAAATTTCCTGATCATTAGAATTTCAGTGCTTGTAATATACAAAGCACTCATCTAGGTACCGACGAAATTTCTTAAAAAAATGCAGAGCTTTATTTTTTTTTTAAATTGTGATAATATGCACATAACATAAAATTAACCATTTTTAGGAGTTCAGTTCAGTGACATTATATACATTCACCTTATTGTGATACCATCATCCCCATCCAGCTACAGAACTCTGCATCTTGCAGAACTCAGACTCTGCCCATTAAACCGGAGCTCCCCATTCTCCCCTCCGGGCAGCCCTCCCACAACCACCATTCTACTTTCTAAGTCTCTATGAATTTGACTACTCTAGGTACTGCATCTACTTCTAGGTACAACAGTTGGTGCTGCTGGCCCTAGTTTGATGTTAATGAACTTCACATATGTTTATGCAGTATTTGTCCTGTTACGACTGGCTAATTTTACTCGGCATAATTTTCTCAAGGTTCACCCACGTTACAGCATGTGTCTGATTTTCCATCCTTTTTAAAGCTGAATAATATTCCGTTGTGTGGCTAGACCACGTTTTATTTATCCATTTATCTATCAATGGACACTTGGGTTGCTTTTGTTTTTGTCTGTTGTAAATAATGTTGCCATGAATGTAAGTATATAAAAAACATCTCTGAAAATTCCTGCTTTCAGTTATTTTGTGAAAATGCCCAATGGGCCCTAGCTGGTTTGGCTCAGTGGATAGAGCATCAGCCTGCGGACTGAAGGGTCCTGGGTTCGAATCTGGTCAAGGGCACATGCCCAGGTTTCGGGCTAGATCCCCAGTAGGGGGCGTGCAGGAAGCAGCCGATCAATGATTCTCTCTCATCATTGATGTTGCTACCTCTCTCCCCCTCTCCCTTTCTCTCTGAAATCAATAAAAAATTATATATATTTTTAAAAAGCCCAATGGCATAATTTTTAAAAGATCAGGTGTTTCTCTTTTAATTGTTTTTTTAAAATGATATTTGTTTTATGCATGGTTCCTAGTAGATTATACTAGAGGTCCGGTGCACAAAATTCGTGCACGGGGCGGGGTAGGTTGTCCCTCAGCCCAGCCTGCACCCTCTCCAATCTGGGACCCCTTGAGGGATGTCCAACTGCCCGTTTAGACCCGATCCCAATAGAATCGGGCCTAAACGGGCAGCTGGACATCCCTCTCACAATCCAGGACTGCTGGCTCCCAACTGCTCGCCTGCCTGCCTTCCTGATTGCCCCTAACCGCTTCTGCCTGCCAGCCTGATCACCCCCTCACCACTCCCCTGCCAGCCTGATCAATGCCTAACTGCTCCCCTGCCAGCCTGATTGCCTCTAACTGCCCTCCCATGTAGGCCTGGTCACCCCTAACTGTCTTCCCCTGCAGGCCTGGTCACCCCTAACTGCTCTCCCCTGCAGGCCTGGTCCCCCACAACTGTCCTTCCCTGCAGGCCTGGTCGCCCCCAACTTCCCTCCTCTGCAGGCCCAGTCACCCCTAACTGCCCTCCCCTGCAGGCTTGATTGCTCCCAACTGCCCTCCCTTGCAGGCCTGGTCCCTCCCAACTGCCCTCCCCTGCTGGCCTGATTGCCCACAACTGCCCTCCCTTGCAGGCCTGGTTCCTCCCAACTTCCCTCCCCTGCTGGCCATCTTGTGGCGACCATCTTGTGTCCACATGGGGGCAGCCATCTTGTGTGTTGGAGTGATGGTCAATTTGCATATTACTCTTTTATTATATAGGATGTGAAAAGCAATTGCTCATTACCCATCCTCATTTCCAATTGGATAAATAATTAATCAGATAATATTTTCAGAGATTTTAGGTATAAGAAGACTATCTTTTTCACATAGTGGTTTTAATAGTTCCAAATTTGATATCATACAAATATTTTTATTTTTATTGTAAAAGACTAATGATTCATTACATAGGAAAATAGTTTTTTTATCCTGAGTTAAATCTTTTCTTATAGTTTCACTCTATTTTTAGATCCTGTGAATTCATGGGAAGATTAATTTATGGCTAATGAAAGTTTCAAAACACTACCCATAGAGTTAAGAGGTCAGAGGTGTTTCTTATTAATGGTATATATTAATCATCTATACTAATAAAAGGGTGATATGTTAATTAGAGCAGATGTCTTCCGGACATACTTCCAGACAAAGCCGCAGTGGCTGCTGCTGCGAGGACGGGGCCGAGGCTCAGGCAAGTCATGGCGGCTAGCAGTGGGGTGTTGCCTTCCCCTGATCCTCCCGGTCGCCTCCCACAGAGGGAGGCCAGAGGCAGCAGCAGCAAGGGGGTGAGGGGGGTGGTGCCTTCCCCTGATTGGCCGGTCACCTCCTGCAGAAGGGAGGCCAGACTGTGGCTTAGGCCTGCTCCCCATGGGACATCTCCTGAGGGCTCCCGGACTTTGAGAGGGGGCAGGCCGGGCTGAGGTACCCCCTTCCAGTGCACAAATTTTTGTGCACCGGGCCTCTAGTATGTATAATAAATCTCAAATATATTAAAAAGAGAAGTTTTGTTTTTCAAAAATTATGGGCTAGTTTATTTGGACCAATCCTCCCACTGAAGACAATGAAAAAATGCTTGATTAAATAGTCCTAAAAAGAACAAATAACTTTTAAAATAGTCCTAAAAGTAACAGATAACTGCCTTGATAGTGAGGCGTTCAGTCCAAAATGATCGTCAAAATTCTTCACATCTCAGAGGGAAAAAAGAAAATATGAGTGATTTTGATTTTTTTTCCTAATTATAATATTTCGAATCAAATGGTAATATTCATTGAGATAAAAATGTTAATGAGAATTTATTCTTGGTTATGCTTATGTTAAATAAGAATGTTTATTTCTAGGAAGTAATAAATTGCCAAGTATTACCTTCTTTGTATGTTTCAGGTTTTGACGACAATTCGTTCAGGGCACCGAGCAAATATCTTCAGTGCAAAGTTCTTACCATGCACAAATGATAAGCAGATTGTCTCCTGCTCTGGAGATGGAGTAATATATTATACCAATGTTGAGCAAGATGCAGAAACTAACAGACAATGCCAATTTACGTGCCATTATGGAACTACCTATGAGGTGCAGTATTATTATGATTATATATGTGATACATGTGTGTATGTTTTTGTGTAAGTGTATGTATGGTGCATGTATCTACGTAGGACATATGTGTAGATTTGTGTATGTGTATATACACTCCTTCGTGAATTTGTAGGCAAAGATATTATTGACAGAATATCTAGATTTCAGTAAAGTATTTGAGAGAATGGGTCTTGATACGCTTGGGAATAAAGTTAAGAAATAAGCTATGAGTAATAGTAATAAGAAGTAAGCTGTAATAGTAATTATGTGAGCAACCATACTCTTGGCAAGCAGGTGTCAGCCTTTAAGAGATGCTCCTGTATTGTGCTTCAGGGCTCTCTACTGGGCTTTCACCTCTTACACTATCACTGTCTTGCATAGAGTTTTCATGTCAGTACTATAATACTGGTAATGTTTAAAATACAATAGCTTTGTAATATTTTTTAAAAGCAGCAAGTATGAGGCCTCCAGCTTTGTTTTTCTTTGTCCAGATTGTGTTGGCTATTTGTGTCCTTTGAGTTACATATGAATTTTAAGATTTTTTTTCTGGTTCTGTAAAAAAAAATAAATAAATAATGCCACAGGGATTTTGATAGAAATTGCATTAAATCTAGATCACCTTGAGTAGTATGGACATTTAAACAATATTAAGTCTTCCAATTCATGAACATAGATGTCTTTTCATTTGTGTGTGTCTCCTTTAATTTCTTTCACAATGTCTTGTAGTTTTTTGTATATAAGACTTTCACCTCCTTGAATAAGTTTATTCCTAAGTATTTTATTCTTTTTGCTTGTAATATAATGAGGTTGTTTTCTTAATTTCATTTACAGATTGTTTATTGTTAGTGCTTAGAAGAAACACAACTGATTTTTGTGTTGATTTGTTAACCTGCGACTTTGCTGTATTCATTTATTAGTTTTAATGGTTTTTTTTGGTGTGGAATCTTTAGAATAGTGTACATATAAAACCATGTCATCTTCAATCGGAGATAGTTTTACTTCTTTTTCAATTTTGATTACTTTTATTTCTTTTTTCTTGCTTTAGCTAGAACTTTAAATACTGTATTGAATAGAAGTAATGAGAGTAGGCATTCATGTCTTGTCCCTGATCTGAAAGGGAAAGCTTTCAGTTTTTCACCATCCTATATAATAAAAGGCTAATATGCAAACTATCCCCTTGGCCAGGAGTTTGACCGGGAGTTTGACCAGGGGGCAGGGCTCCCGGGGGCAGGGCCAGCTGGCCAACATCCTGCATCCCCTCCCCCCAGCTGGCTAGGCCCTATTGCCCCGATCGGGGCAGGCTGGCCGGACCCTACCCATGCACAAATTCATGCACCGGGCCTCTAGTTGAATATGATGTTAGCCATGAGCTTCTCATATATGGAGTTTAAAATGTTGAGGTAATTTCCTCCCTTTCCTAGCTTGTTGAGTGTCTTAATCATGAAATTTTGTCAAAATTTTTGAGACGTCAATTTAAATGCCTTAATCAATTCAGCATCTTATAGTTTTCTTAAACATTATCATATAAGAAAACTGTAATGTGTTTATAGTATAATTACAAATTTATACCCAGAAATAATAAAAATTAGTCTTTGAATAGTTCGAACAGGTTTCCTAGGGGAAAAAATTTTCTTGTCAAAGTTGTTAGAAGTTTATAATTTTAAACAACTTCCTATCTGCAGGAACATTCGTTTCAAACTTCAAAGTAATGAGTCATACTAATTTAACTATTACTTCTTGTATACTTCTATATATATTTTACTGTTTTGACTTAGTTGCTTTTGCCTTAATCATTTTATAAAACAGTAGCAATGCTTCTCAAAGCCACCTGTTTAAGTGTTCAATAAGAATACCTGGACTTTTGCTCTCATCTTCAGATTATGACTGTACCCAATGACCCGCATACTTTCCTCTCTTGTGGTGAAGACGGAACTGTTAGGTGGTTTGATACACGCATCAAAACTAGCTGCACAAAAGAAGATTGCAAAGATGTAAGAATCAAATTTTTGTATAAATGATGCAAAATATTTAAGATTATAATTAAAATTGAAACAGTAAGCCGTGGCCGGTGTTTCTTGGTGGTTAGAGCACCGGCCCACGCACTATAGGGTTGCGGGTTTGATTCCTGTTCAAGGGCATGTACCTGGGTTGCAGGTTCGATCCCTGAGGTTCGGGCACATGCGTAAGGCAACCAATCTATGTCTCTCTCACATTGATGTTTCTCTCTCTCCTCTCTCCCTCCTTTCCTTCCCTCCCTTCCCTTCCTCCCCCTCCCTCCCTCCCTCCTTCCTTCCCTCCCTCCTTCCCTCTCTCCCTCCCTCCTTCCCTCCCTCTCACTCTCTCCAGAAAATCAAAGTTAAAAATATCCTCGGGTGAGGATTAAAAAAAAAAAAAAGGAATAGTACCAGTAAGTTATCTCTGGATTATTGAGATTATGGGTCAGTTGTTTTGCAAAAATCTTCAATAGCATATATTTTATAATCAAATTTTTTACATTAAAATGTTAATAGTGAAGTTAGGGAACTTGTATTTTTATTGTACATTTCAAATTATATATATATATGAGAATTGTTCAGTATATGCTCTAGTATTATAAAAACTAGAGCATTTATCAGTATATCCCACTTATGGAGATAATTTTGGTTAACCAATAGCCATGATGAAAGTGTGTGGTAGTTTAGTGTCTTCTCTTTGTTTTTTCCCTAGCTTTTAAACCAACAATTATATATTCTTTTTTTTTTTTTTTTTAAATAACAAGATACCATTCTATCAATGTGTTCATTCAGATTTAGCACACTTCTCTATAGGCATAGCTTCACTATCAATTTTGTATTTTTAATACAAAACTTGAAAAAGGCCTGAGAAATCATGTAATGGCCCCAGACAGCTAACCCCAAATGTTATTTAGAAACAGTGGCTTTTTTCTCAGATCATTTTGAAGTACCAAATGAAATAAGAAAGTATTGCTAAATATATTTTTACTGAAAGTCTCCACCCCCCCTCAAAGAAGAATTACTACTAACGAGGTTAAATGTTTGCTAATTAAACCAGTTACTATTATTAACAATCTTGGGGGGGGGGGAGAGATTATTTTCTATATTGAAACAGAAAAAAATAGAAATTAAGAAATTTTAAATGTATGATTTTTAAGTCTGTTTTTATTTACATATATGTACACATACACACAACTAGGAAAGCATTGAACTAATATATAAAAGGCAGAATAAGTTTAAAATATCAGATTGTTTACTAGGGTATTTGGTATTCCTATTTCTCAGTAAATGGTAGATACTAAAATTCGTTATGTCAAATTCTTTTAAGACATATTTTAGTGTGCACGTAGTAAGATTTAATTGTCCTTTTATAACCAAAAATCTGGTAAAAATAAAGATGAAAGCAAAACTAATAAGTGAAAACATTATTAAAATTTTCCTTAATAAAACTTTTTATTTCTTTATATATAAAAATGAATAGAGGCCAAAGTATGAAGAAAAACTGGCACCTAAAGTAATCCTTAACTACTAAAACAGAATTATAGAAGGCATTTGGTGAACAAATTTGGTGTGATAGGAATAATGTTCTGAGGTCAATAACCCTATATAATAAAGAAGTAATATGCAAATTGACCCTCACACCCTCGTATAAGATGGCCGCCCCCATATAGGCAAAGATGGCCACCACAAGATGGCCAGCAGGGGAGGGTAGTTGTGGGCCATCAGGCCAGCAGAGGAGGGCAGTTAGGGGTGACCAGGCCGGCTGGGGAGGGCAGTTGGGGGTAACTAGGCCTGCAGGGGAGGGCAGTTAGGGGTGACCAGGCTGCTAGGGGAGGGCAGTTGGGGGGACCAGGCCTGCAGGGGAGGACAGTTGCAGGGGGGACCAGGCCTGCAGGGGAGGGCAGTTGGGGGCAATCAGGCCAGCAGGGGAGCAGTTAGGCATCGATCAGGATGGCAGGGGAGTGGTTAGGGGGTGATCAGGCTGGCAGGCAGCGAGTGTTTGGGAGCCAGCAGTCCCGGATTGTGAGAGGGATGTCTGACTGCAGGACATCTAGGGATTGGGACTAAACCTGCAGTCAGACATCCCTTGAGGGGTCCCAGATAGGAGAGGGTGCAGGCTGGGCTGAGGGACACCCTCCCCAGTGCACGAATTTTGTGCACCGGGCCTCTAGTTAAATAAATAAAACATAAGGTGAATGTATTCTAAATACACAGTTGTACTGAGAAGAGTGAGGAGCTTGCATTACAGACAAAATAGTATAAAATTAACAGAACACCTTAAAGATATGTGTTCTGGGTCATAACTCTTACATTTTCTAATGCTTATAGAGGGGTAAATAGTGACATTATAGTAAAATCTGTCTTTTATAGGCTGTGTGTGTGTGTGTGTGTGTGTGTGTGAGAGAGAGAGAGAGAGAGAGAGAGAGAGAGATTGTACTTTGTATTTGAACTGATAAGGAGAAAGATTTTATAAGTTAAGAAAAGTTTAAAATCAGTTAATAATACTTTTGTTATATTTTAGTAGTAAAAGAACTAAAATATTATAAGTACCATATAAAATAATTAGTACTTATAATAGACAAAGGTAGATTATACCTCCATCTTTACTGTCCAGTGGACCAAAAACAGCAGCATTTCTAATGTGGTTAACAACTTATTGATACATTACATATGTGAGCGTTTTACATTTCTAAAGATGTTCATTAGTCATAAGCATGAGGATATTTAGGGGGCATTTCTGAGAAATAATTCAAGTTGTATTATATCATTATCTGAAGTGCAGCTAGTTTTGAGAAAGGATTTAAACCATGATTAATGATGAGTTTCTTGAATTATTACCAGCTCTTTTGTAGCTGCTGTTGATTTAGCTGCTGTTTGAGTCTTATATCAGGGAACAATTTGTATTTTTTTCCTCTTCAGAATGTATTTTGAATTACTCAGATGTTGGTTGTTTTTAAGTCTCTACTTTAATTAAATGTAGTTTTCCATATATGTTTTCTTATTTTGTCTGATCCATAAGGAAAGCATAAAATTTGTATTAGAAGTCAGTTTTGGAGTTGTATAGTAAACTGTAAAGAAAACAGAGTTTTTCTTACAGTGGTAAACTGCTGAGGAGGAATATTGACTGCATGTATTTATCTTCCTTTCACATAAGCTAAATTTGTTAGAAACTTACTGATAGAAAGAAATCTGAAAAATGAAAGGAAACGGCATTTTTCCCCTTTCAATGTCATACTTATTGAATTAGGATTTCTGAGAAAGATTATTTTCTTCTAATTGAAGAGAACCTTTTTCAATATAATATCATCTCTACTGTAAAGCTCTATGTAACTGCTGCTATTTTATCTTTTGTAGGATATTCTAATTAACTGCCGACGTGCTGCTACTTCTGTAGCGATTTGTCCACCAATACCATATTACCTTGCTGTGGGTTGTTCTGATAGTTCAGTTCGAATATATGATCGGAGAATGCTGGGCACACGAGCTACAGGTACGAAGATATATATTAATGCAAATACAAGATTCTGTCTGTTCAGAAAATAAATATGACACTTAAATTTTTAAAATTTTATTACAATTTAGTATGTAGAATGTGTTTAAATAATACGTATTACAAAAACAGCGTTTCACTAAGTTTTTATGATCCTATTGGGGTGGTACTTTTGCAGTTTATCACTTTAAAAAGTTGGAGCACTTGATGTATAGTTGTCCTTTACTGTCTCCAGGGGATGGTTCCAGGAGCCTTGGGTACCCAAATCCCCAGATGCCCAAGGCCTTTATAAAATGGCTTAGAAAAATTCAGCCCTCCACTGGTGGAAAGTACTGTTTTCCTTCACGGGTGGTTGAATCTGTAGGTTTAAAACCCGCAAATATCAAGGGCCAACTATATTAGTTTCCTAGGGCTGTATACTAGGTGGTTTAAAATAACAGATTTATTGTCTCATAATTCAGATGCTAAAGTAAGGGTTTTGCAGGGTCGTTTTGTGCTGGAGGCTCTTAGAGAAAATCTATTACATGCTTCTCTTCTTGCTTTTTTTATTTCAAAGTTTTAAAATTGATTTTAGAGAGAAAGAAGAAGGGGGTGGGGAGGAGGAAGGGAGGAAGAAGGAAAGGAAGATTGATTTGTTCCACTCATTTATGCATTCATTGGTTGATTCTTGTATGTGCCCTGACCAGGAATTGAACCTGCAACTTTGGCGTATGGGGACGATGCTCTAACCAACTGAGCTACCCAGCCAGGGCTCTCCTTGCTTCCTTATGGTTGCCGCTGGCAATCCTTAGCATTCCTTGGCTTTTAAGTGTATTACTTCAGTCTCTGTTTCCATATTTACCTGCCTTCTGCCCTGGGTGTGTCTTTGTCTGTATTTCTCTCTTCTGAGAACACCGGTCATACTGGGTTTAGGACCCTAAGCCAGTATGACCTCATTGTACTAATTACATCTACAAAGACCTTATTTCCAAATAGGGTCATATTCTGAGGTTCTAGTGGACATGAATTTGTGTGTGTGTGGAGGGGGGACACTATTCAGCACACAACACTTGGTTTTCCTAATTTCTCTTTGCCATTTTTTAAATTCAGAGGATAACAGTAAGCATGGTGGAGAGAGAAGTCAGGAAAGAACAGTAACTTGGGTGTGCGTTAATGTATAGCATATGTTTCTGCCTGCTTAGCTGATTTGAAGTGCTGTTATCAGTGATGCTACAGCACTGAACTTGAATCTGCCTTCAACTCCTCATCCATTATGGGATCAAACCACTTCTGAAATTCCCAATTCAAAGCCAGCCTCCATTAGTATTTTCTCAGTAAAGGAAGCCAGGAATACTTAAACACTCACATACCCAAATATCAAGTATATATTCACATAAATTCTATTGCTAAAAATAAAAGTGGACTTGGCCAGAAACGAACACAGTGTCAATCTCATTGTCAATTTATGTCATTAAAAATGGTTATTGAAATGGGAAGGTGAGAGGAAATAATTTTTTTCTCAACTGATTGAGGAGTCTTGTCTATTTGAATATGCACATTTAGGGAAACAGTATTAAATATGGAATTACAGGCTTCATTATTGTTTCTCAACAGGTGGGACCCAGGTGACATTTTGGGTGTAAGACCTCATTGTGCAGAATTGTACAACTTGGTGTATAATTTAGATTCTTAAAATTGAGCATTTCTGAGTCCTCCAGGACACAAAGTGCCCATTGTACTGCTCTGTCATATTATATTGTACTAATGACTGCTACAATGAATTAAAACTGGCATAGTATTGCCACTCTGTAGTCTTAGAAGGAAAACATTTCACGACAGTCAAATTTTTAAAAAACATAAAATAGAAGGTAAATCAGTTTAAAAGGATACTGAACTCTTTTATCTAGTATACTAATAAATATAAGCTTTCCTATCCTATCTAATAAAGAAGGGATATGCTAATTGACCCTCACACCATCGCAAAGATGGCAGCACCCACAGCCAATAAGGAGTGAATATGCTAATTGACTGCCCCACCCTTAAAGATGGCGGTGCCCACAGCCACAAGATGGCGGCGCCCAGCCTCAGCCCTGCCTCCGAAGTCCCCCAGTCCTCTCTGCCCAGGGCCTGCCCAAGGCGCAGGCAAGCCTCAGATGTCAGCTGCCCAGCCGCCCAGGGCTGGCCCGAGGTGCAGGCAAGCCTCGGATGGTGGCTGCCGAGCTGCCCAGGGCCGCCCAAGGCTCAGGTAACCAGGGTCAGCTGAGGCTTGCGCTGACAACAGTGGCAGCAGCAGAGTGTGATGGGGTGTCACCTTCCCCTGATCACTGGGTCACCTCCCACCCCTGAGGGCTCCCAGACTGTGAGAGGGGGCAGGCCAGACTGAGGGATCCCCCACTCCAGTGCATGAATTTTCATGCACCGGGCCTCTAGTTTATATTATAAAAAGTATATTAATTTGGGGAGAATTTTTAGAAGATGATTTAGTGTGACTATAATCATAAATTATTTAATTGGTTAAATAACTCATATTTCCAATAAAATATGTAATCTGGCATTCCAGATGATTCTGAATTTTTTTAAAGGTACGTTTCCTTTGTACTGTATTCTTTTTCATTTTGTTATAAAATTTGGTTATTGAAAAAAGAGCCTCTTCTTCTAGAAATAGAATGATAGCTTTGATTTCTATTGCTACATTAAATCACGTATCTCCTCATGCAGATTAAGAGTTTTTAAAATGTTTTTCTTCAAAAACATGAATTTTAAACACCTTCCTGTTTTCTTATGCTAGGGAATTATGCAGGCCGGGGGACTGCTGGAATGGTTGCCCGTTTTCTCCCTTCTCATCTTAACAACAAGTCCTGCAGGGTGACGTCTCTGTGTTACAGTGAAGACGGTCAGGAAATTCTCGTTAGCTACTCTTCAGATTATATCTACCTTTTTGACCCTAAAGATGACACCGCACGAGAACTTCGAACTCCTGCAGAAGAGAGAAGGGAAGAGGTAAGTTTACTCAAAACCATCTTCTTTATTTTACTCAGAAAATACTAATTCAGTGACTTCTGGGGCCTGAAGCGCTTCAAAACATAGAGCTAATTTTCAAGGCACTTACAGTCTAGGAAACAAGGACACAAAACATACATGAAAGAACATGAGCTAATAATTAAGGAAAGGCTCTAGAGCAGTGGTTCTCAACCTTTTTAATGCCGTGACCCTTTAATACAGTTCCTCATGTTGTGGTGACCCCCAACCGTAAAATTATTTTAGTTGCTAATTCATAACTGTAATTTTGCTACTGTTAATGAATCGTAATGTAAATATCTGTGTTTTCCGATGGTCTTAGATGACCCTGCTAGTGGTTCTCAACCTGTGGGTCATGACCCACAGGTTGAGAACCGCTGCTGTCGCAACCCACAGGTTGAAAACCGCTGCTGTAGAGCCTAAGACCATCGGAGAACACAGATATTTACATTATGATTCATAACAGTAGCAAAATTACAGTTAAGAAGTAGCAACGAAAATAATTTTATGGTTGGGGGTCACCACAACATGAGGAACTGTATCAAAGGGCCGCGGCATTAGAAAGGTTGAGAACCACTGCTCTAGAGAGAAGTATTATAAAATATTTTTAAAGAGAAAATATTTAATAACAAAATGCTTCACTAACTCTGAGGTTGCACAATAGCAGCAAGAAATAGCCACAGGTCTAACAGTTACAGAAAAGGTAGTTAAAATAAAAAATGTGATGTACAGATTTCCAGGAGACTAAATGTTTATGGTCATGCACTAATAGGAGTTTTACCTGTTACCATTTACTATTCATATGTGGCCAGCAGTCCCCACTGCTCCAAAGACTGCCTCTCTTTCACAATTATAACCTACTTAGAGGCCCGGTGCACAACGTTCATGCCCTGGGGGAGGGGGGTGTCCCTCAGCCCGGCCTGTGCCCTCTCGCCATCCGGGACCCCCTGGGGGTTGTCTGCCTGCTGGCTTAGGCCCGCAGGGAGTGGGCCTAAGCCAGCAGTTGGAAATCCCCCGAGGAGTCCTTAGCCCTGCCATGGAGGTGGGAGAGGCTCCCACCACTGCCACTGCCACTGCCCTTGCCAGCCGTGAGCCCAGCTTCTGGCTGAGCGGCGCTCCCCCTGTGGGAGCACACTGACCACCAGGGGTCAGCTCCTGCATTGAGTGTCTGCCCCCTGGTGGTCAGTGCGCTTTTTTGTATATATATATATGTGTGTGTGTGTGTGTGTGTGTGTGTGTGTGTGTGTGTGTATTCTTTTGTCTTCTTCAGTTGTTTCTCACTTCTCATTTTCCTTTATTATTATTTTTTCTTTTTATTGTCTTTTCTCTCTTTTCCTTTTCCTCTAATTTTTAAATTGAATTTATTGGGGTGACGCCTGCCCCACTTCATTATTGAACTGCTGCATTGAATACAATCTCTCATTTTTTCCTGGTCCCCATAGTTTGTCTCTAAAATATACATCCCAAGTCTGTAGCACTACTCACCACCCTGGCTACCACTGCTACTTGTTGCAAGGTGTCCGCATCTCTCTCCTCTTTTGTTATGGGGCTTTCTAACCAGTCCCCCTGCCACTCTTCCCATAATCCTCTCCTCAGGTCATGCTGCTCTTCTGATCAGCTCTCCAAGGGGCTCCCACTTCTTTCAAAGCCAGACTGAGGTCCTTAGTAGTGTAGTTTCAAGACCTACATCATCGGTTCCCATACTCCTCTGCCCTCCCTGCTTCTCTGCTCTAGCACATCTGCTCACTCGGGCAGCTAAGCAGGCCTCTACCTGAGGGCCCTTGGCTTCCTCTGCAATATTTCCTTTGCGTCTCTCACTCTTCAGTCTACGTGCGTCCTCGGTACAGAAAGTAGGGGGTGGAGAGAAGCTATTAGATTTGAAGTGTGCTTTAGAGGTGAGCAAACGAGTGTTCTCTCCTTTTAGTTACGGCAGCCTCCGGTGAAGCGCTTGAGGCTTCGTGGTGACTGGTCAGATACTGGACCCCGAGCCAGGCCAGAGAGTGAACGAGAGCGAGATGGTAACTATACTTTGGTCAGCTTTTTTCTTTTTCTATGGTATTTAAAAATGAGTATTTCACTGGTTTCCATTGTTTTCACTGTTACAAGTGATGTTGCAGCAAGCATTCTGGTACGTCTCTTAGCACACTTGTGCAAATGAGTGCAGCTAAATTTACACAAATGGCATGGCGGGGCCACTGGACTAGTGCCCAAAAAGCACTCCTTTACATTCCCACTGAAAGTGTAAGAATGCTCGTGCCTCATAAAACATCAGGTGTCATCAAACTTCTTAATTTTTGCCTTTCTCTTAGATATAAATGGAATGAGAACCCTGTTTCCAATCAGAGAGTTTTATAATAGCACATAAATTTTTTTACCCTTCTCTCAGGTGCCTTTGACAAGTGTGAGAAACTACCTCAGAAGCTTTAAGACGGCACCTTAAATAGAATTAATTTTAATAAGTGGGTCTTTAGCGAAAATGTTACTCTAATGACTTCTGAAATCTTTCAAGATCAAAGGCATATTTCCCACTATATTATCTTTCGTATTATAATACCTAAATATAAAGCTACATAATATAAAGGCAATGAAGTATACAATAAATTCTATTTTCACAGAAAATTGAAGAACAAACGATTTCCATTTTTAATTATATGATTGTAGAATAGAAATGAATTGTCAGTTTTGATGTCATACGTAATTTGAAAATGCTCAAGAAAACTTGTGTATTTGAAGGAGGAAAAGCAAGGGAGGGAAGAGACGAAACACTTCTAGTTTCAGTTAATTTCAAGTATGTGGGATTTGCTTACAGTAAATGATGAAAACAAATTCAGTTTAAGAAAATTTAAGTGAGAGGGCAAACTTTTCTTTTAATCTGAACAGTGTACAATGCACAAGCCCTTCCTAGCTGTGCACTCTTGGAACTAAAGAGGTGGGTTGGGTAGGGGTGGGGAGACCCTAAGACTAGGCAAAGATGTAGGAGCTAAGTCCTGTTCTTGAGGAACTCAAATACACATGGAGAGCCACTCATTTAAACTTTTACTGTGAAATGTGATGATGGCTCTTATGGATCTGTGTACATTCATAGAATTATTTGGGCAATTTGATTTTTTTAAGTTAGTTTATTTTTAAGGCCCTGAAATCTGGGTTTTTGCATTAATGAAAGATGCTGACTTATTACTAATTCACTGATACGACCTGTGTTTTCATAGGAGAGCAAAGTCCCAATGTGTCATTGATGCAGAGAATGTCTGACATGTTATCAAGGTGGTTTGAAGAAGCAAGTGAGGTTGCACAAAGTAATAGAGGACGAGGAAGATCTCGACCCACAGGTAAGTGCTCTTATTAATTACAGTCATCAGAAAGCTGGTAGAAACTCCTGAGGGGGGTTTATTTTTGCCATCTGATTTCCACCATGTTTTAGATCTACTATAACACAAGGTTCTTACTGTTGTGTGAAGCAGGAGAGGGAGAGGGCATTAGGTACAACTGGTCCCTTCAGGGTCCACTGGTTCTAGCCCTTATTTTTTGCTTTTCTCAAAAAAAAGTAAGAGCAGCTGATAGTCCCCATTTAAGTCCTTTTTTTATTAGAGTAGAATATATAAAACTCTGTAGATAAATAAGTTTTATATAATTGAATAGTTTCTACTTTTGGTTACTTATATACATTGGTTATTAATTAGGTTTCTGGTGTTAGCTGATCTGTTTTCATATCTTTATTCACTACTTTCCAGCTTTGTGGTCTTTGGCAAGTTACTTATCTCTATCAAAAGTGAGCATATAAAAGTTAACTCCTAAACATTTTAAATCCCCAAATTAAAGATTTCTATTGAATTTTATCTGTAAGTGGATTTTGTTAAGTCATGCAGATCAATTAACTTTTAAAAAAATACCTTGGGCCCTAGCTGGTTTGGCTCAATGGATAGAGCATGGGCCCATGGACTGAAGGGTCCCAGGTTCAATTCTGGTCAAGGGCACATGCCCGGGTTGTGGGCTCGATCCCCAGTAGGGGGTGTGCAGGAGGCACCCAATCAATGATTCTCTCTTATTAATGTTTCTTTCTCTTCCTTTCCCTTCCTCTCTGAAATCAATAAAAATACATTTTAAAAAAGTTCATTGGACTGTGGATTTGCTGAAGAGTTACTAAATTTGTGCTTAAATTTAAGAAATATTCAAATCATGGTGATTGAAAAAAAAACTTGACATTCTGTGGTAGTTGTATCTTGCAAAGCATGAACTTGGTTTGTCCACTCCATTTTTAATAAAATCTAGATTTGAAGCAAAATCAGGAAAATATTTAATATTTATTGAGTGTTAAGTATTCCTTTGCAGATAGCAGGAAGCCTAGCACGGCACATAATGGACACTTAAGCCCTTTAAAATCATGCCTTCATCATGTTAGTTTAGTGGTTAAAACATTATGTCTAATGAAATGGAAATGAGGAACTTAATCCTATTCTGGCCTATTTGTTGTTTTACTCTTGCTAATAAAATTTTTATTAAATTTTTTATCAAGGACATGATGTTATAGAGTGGAAATATCTCAGTATAAATCCATTATTCTATTATCCAGCTATTGCATCGGAATCATTACCTTATTTATTTATTTATTTATAATATATTTTTTATTGTTGACAGTATTACAGATATCTCCCATTTCCTCCCTTCCCCCCCCCCTTCCAGCCCCTACTTTCTCCCTCAGATCTTCACTACCGTATTGCCCATGTCCATGTTTTATGCATATAAGTATATAAGTTCTTTGGTTTATCTCTTCTCGTCTCCCCAACCCTATATCGAGGTGTGTCAGTCTGTTCCATGCCTCCCTGCCTTGGGTCTTACTTTGTTGGTCAATTCATTTTGTTCATTAGATTCCACAAGGAATCATCACCTTTAAATTTGAGGAACTAGGCAGTGCTTCTAGGCATCTCACAAGTTATTTACTAGTAGCTTTGTCTAAATGAAGCTGCCATATGGAGCATTTTGCTTAAAACAATGATTATTTTTAATAAGAATGTGCTATAGATAGATGTTTACCCCTATTGACTAACCTAGTCAAATGGACCAAACTACAGTGGGTGCTTTTGATTTTCCTGTATATTATATATTTCTGTGTGTGTGTGTGTGTGTGTGTGTGTGTGTGTGTGTGTGTGTGTGTGTGCGCACGCAAGCAAGTGTGCCTGAACATACCTCTTCTGAGTGGTTGGTTTTGGAAAGCATTTAGTATTTGAACTTTCATTAACATGTGCTTTTTGAAGGTGGGACGAGTCAGTCAGATGTTTCGACTCTTCCTACGGTCCCATCAGGCACTGGTTTGGAAGCGGGTGACACTGTGATGGAAGTAGACACTCCAGCTGAGCAGTTTCTACAACCTTCCACGTCCTCCATGGCCCACTCCACAGCATCTCCTACAGGAAGCCCGCCTTCTACTTCTCTGCTGGCTTCTCCAGACATTGAACACAGGCCATCTGCCGAGGCGTCTGGACAGCACACACACCATCAGTCTGGTGAGGATGTTACCCTTTAAATAGGCGGTGGGTCGTCTGATGGTTTCTGATCATGATCATTCTCTAGGGGCTGTTTGGAAAGATACTAAGTCACATCGACTTGTTCCTGCTGGAGCAAATGATCTAAATGACACGTAATATGTGAACATATAACCAAAACATGAAATTCAAATGTGCCTAACCTGCATGAATTTTAATAAGTAGAAGGAATCTTCCATTTACATAAGAGAGTTTTATAAAAATATGGGTACAGTTTAATGCACTTAGTTTAATACAGCTCTCTTAAAGATTATTTTTATAGGCCATTATAGACCAAAATCTTTCTAAACCTATTTGGCTGTAAGTCTTTATTAAAGTAATGGTAAAAATATAGCACTGATTATTATTGTTTCCATTGTATTTATATTTTTTCTTATTTTTTTCTCAAATCATGAAGCACTTTTAATAATTCTGTATAGTGCATTTGATGTGGTCTGTTGTCAGCAACATATACAGTACAATTAACTAAAAGAATTATTTCTTCTATATTTACTTAAAAAAGAGTTGTTTAAACTATTCCTTATCTTTTTGGTGCTTGATATTAGGGGAAAAATTAACTTCTAAATTCTGTTAAAATACTATTTCCTCAGTATTATAACTCCTTGTGTTCAATTTATTTTTCTCTCAAACTGTGGCCTGTACTATTTATAACAGTAATTGTTAGCAGCTATGTCTGTAGTTACTTGGCATCTTAACTGTATATATGTAATTATAATAACTGGTAAGATGTTTTTCCTTGGGTTTTTCTAAGGAAGCATTTTACTTGACATATAACCAGAATATTAGAACCTGGAGGTTCAACTGGCAGGCCTAAGCTGAAACTGATAAAATTCCCTAACAGTCTAACTGCCAAGCTGTCACTGTATTCTTGTTCTCTGGAATTGGATGCCAGATCACCAAATATGGGTGTTTTAAAATTAAGCACTTTTTAAATCAATATTTCCCATTTTTATGAATTCGTTCTAGGTTTCCATGGGAATGGAAGCCAGAATCAATTATGTAACTGTTAACACTATGCTCAATTTATCTATAGTAGTAAGATAAAGCTAAGCTATAAAATCTGGTTTTTCATTCTCTAATCAACATAGCATTCCAACATATGGGAAAATAAAATATTTTGGAGAGTTTGGGAAGTAGGGATCAGTTAAAAGTGTGCTTTTCAAAGCAGGTAAAATTGGTAAAAACGATTTTTAAAGTGATAGCATCCTTGGAAATATTCTTCAGTATTGTAGTCATTTATAAGTTATCAGAAAAACTTAACAAGAAGACTCCTTAGGTCACAGTCACATTCCAGTGCATCTCAACTCATTACAGTTATTTCTGAGAAAAGTACTTAGTGTGGAGTTTCTTTTTCTTTTTTTTTTTTAATAGTTATTTAACACATCGTAATACTACATTTCAAATTGCTAAATCCCTTTTATATTAAATATATTAAATACTGCAGTCATGTGAATCATTGAAATAGAAACACTTTGTGATGACCATGTGATCACTTGGCAGTTTGCCTACAAATTTTTCAAAGAAAAGTAAGGAAATATTTTTAACTGGTAGATTATTGAAAGAATTTTGGTTGACTACACCATGGAAAATTGGAATATTTCTATGTTATCAAGATAGTTTTGCTATTGAGGAAAGTGTTTGATGTTAGATGTAACATCTAAGGATTATGTTTATAATTGCTTTGACAGTAGGCCTTTCATTACCCCAGAACCCAACATTTTAACAGTAAGGACTTAATATCTTCCTTTGTTTCCCAATCTCTTATGGACGTTTAAGTCCAGAACCAAGGTTTGTGATGGTGGGACTTGTCCATGGAGTGGGTGGGAGCGTCATCTTCGAGCCATAATTTCTCTTACTGCCCTGCATAGAAATAGTGAAAACGAAAAGCGTGCTTCTTGCCTTGCTGCGGATACCTCTTTCTGTAAAGGTTTATGCTCTTCCTTCATGTCCCTTGCATTTCCTGTCACTTTTGCTGGGGTGAAGGAAAAGGACATTGAGAATGTGAAAACTTGCCTGGCAAAATTCCTTCTCTGATTGAACCTAATTATTCGCTCTCTCTTAGACTGAGCTGAGTTCTTGAGCGATAGTGAGGAAGGTCATGACCACACACGTCAGTGTGTGCTCCACACTGTCAGGGTAGTCCTTCAACACTGCTGCTCATTCTACCCCTTCCTATCTCTCAGACTTTTCACCCTCCCCTTTACCCTCATCCCACCCCCAGCTGACCACCTTCCACCATCAACACTCCCATTGATGTGATGGGAGAAGTGTCTGCTCCTATGAAAGGACGCTCCCATTCCTTCCCAGAACCTCCAGGACTTTTCTCCCTCTCCTGCATCATTATTGCCTTTTCTCCTGAATTATTCCTTTTGGCCTCAAGCATGCTCTGTTATTATCCCCTGTCTTTAAAATTCTTCTCTTAATTATCCCAATTCCCCTCCAGCCTTACAACTTTGCTTCTTTTAAATCAGAGTCTTCAAAAGTCACTCACACATATTATCTCTATTTTCTTACCATCTTCCACTTATTTATCCACTAATTCCAATCTGCCTTTCAGCCCCCTTTTCCACGGAAACCTTTGTCAGAGTCACCAGTGACTTCCATTTTGCCAAATTTAAAGTCTACTTCTCTGTTAGTACCTTACTCGAACTTTTGCATTTAAGTCTGCTGCTCCTTTCTTTCTTGGAACTTTCCTTTCTTGGCATTTTGACACAACTTTTGCCTATGTACCCTGACTACCAACTCTCTCGGTGGTTTGAAAACTGAAGTGACCACTGCTGATGTTTCTTCTTCTGTAGAACCCCGTAGTCCGACTTCTCTCCTTTAACAGTGATCTATCCCTGGACGACTGTGTCAGTTGCCATAGCTTTTTTAATATCTCCTCCAAGTTGATGAGCCCCAGACTCCTACGTGCAGTGGCTTATAGGACACTGCTTTTTGACTGTCTTTGAACATCTTTAGTTTAGTGTATCCAGACTAAAACTTAATTTAGCCCCCCACCCTTCCAGTCCCTTAATCTATTCCATCTTAGTTGTTTTACATCTTAGTAAATTATAATACCACTGCCCATTTGTTTGTTTTAACAGCCTATGACTTATTCCTGATTGTTCACTTTCCCTCACGTCCCAGGCTCAGTCCACTATTAAGTCCCGTTGTTTCTACTTCTTTCCCTCTCACCACCTTTCTTGTCTGCTGATTGCTCTTCCTGCAGCTGTTTTTGCTCCCTTATCATTTATTCTCCAGGCAGCAGCCTTGTGTTTTTAAAGTTTTTTAAAATGTTAACTCAGATTATATAACTTTACTATTTAAAACCCTCCAAAGAGACCTGGCCTGTGTGGTTCAGTTGTTAGAGAATCAGCCTGCACACCAAAGGGTCACAGATTTGATTCCTGGTCAAGGGCAGGTACCTGGGTTGCAGGTTTGCTCCCGCCCCCGGTTAGGGCTTTTTCGGAGGCAACCAATTGATATGTCCCTCTCACATCGATATTTCTCTCTCTCTCCCTTTTCCTCCCTCCCTTCCATTCTCTCTGAAAGCAATGGAAAAAATATCCTCAGGTGAGAATTAACAAAAACAAAACAAACAAAACACACACACAAAACATAACCTTCAAAGGCTTCTAATTGCAATTGGAAATACAACTACAAGAAGAAAATCAAACTCCTTACTGTGGACTTGTAGCAACTGACTTGGCCTGGCCCTAGCCTCCCACTCCAGCTTTGTCTCACAGCGCTTTCTCAGTCCCTAATGATCACTGCGCTCTAGCTGCCCTGGGTTCCTTTCAGTTTCCCAAATGTGCCACTTTCTTTCTCATTCTGAGCCTCTGTACTTAGAGTTGGAGAACAGTAAGTACCTGAGCTGAGAAGCTCTTCCCCTGACTTAATCATAGAGTCAAGCCCTTGTTTCTTGGGTCTCAGCTCAAATGTCTCCCAAGGGAGGTCTTTCATAACTCCCCTAGCTAGATTCATCTTCTTTTCCTACCCTCCCTAAAATTTTATTCTCCCTTATAAATAGCTCTGTTTCTTTCCTGAAAAGTTCTTATAAAATTTTGTAATTTTTTTGCTCATTTTTGATTGATATATAACTTATTGTCTCTTACTAGAATATATTCTCATGAAGACAGAGAGACATTATCTACCTTGTTCTACATAAGCCTCCCCCAAAAAATATAGTCACTCTCTAAAGGTACTGTTAAGATTGTTATCTTTAAGCTAGTATAGCTATACTAGTGACCCAGTACATGGATTCGTGCACATTGAAAGGAAATTAATTAGAAGGTGGCTGGCGGGGTGAGACTGGGTGAGATGGGCCGGACACGCCCTGGAGACAATCTCCCGCAGTCCCTCCCTGGCATCTGCAGAGTGAGTGGGGGTCCCTCCAGCAGGTGGGGTCCCTTGGTCTGGCCTGCGGGGATTGGGCTGAAACAGGCTTGATCATCCCCCGAGGGGTCCCAGAGTGTGAGAGGGCACTCTGCAAAGTTGCTGTTGTATAGGGTGTGGAACGCAAACACAAGTGTGCAGTAAACCAGCAACAACATAACCCACGGCTGAAGGTGAAGTCACACAGCCCCGTGAGGTATCAGGCTCCCTCCTCTCTGGTTTCAGGGTGCGTCACCCAAGAACCACCGCTGCTCGGCAGCTCCTGCATTGAGCTTCTGCCCCTGGTGATCAGTGTGTGTCATAGCAACCAGTCGGACTGTTGGACACTTAGCATATTAGCCTTTTATATATATGTATATAGATAGATAGATAGATAGATAGATAGATAGATAGATGATAGATAGATAGATAGATAGGGTATACTTAGCTCTACAGTATGTTAGTCTGTATAGTGTTATCCCACTCCATTCATTCTGGATGTTTCCCATAGGCTCCCCAATGTGATGTCATCTAGGGGAGATGCTGTGAATGGGTATCCAGTCAGTCATCATTTTTGGATCCACTGTTTGCCCTCAACTATTCAGAACACATAAGACTACATTCTTTCCTACTTTGTTCAAAAATATCTTAAGGTAACTTACAAAAATACTTTTAAAATCATTTTTATAAATGATGGAATTAGGACAAACAGAAATATAAGTAGGAAAAAAATAAAATGAAGCCATGAGTGAGGTGAACATACCAAATGCATTACCAAGGAAGAGTGTATCTAGGGGACCCGAGTGAACCGTTGTTAATTAGGAAAATAAGTACACTCAAGTGTAATTTGAAATCAGCTGGTAGTACTTTTTGTTTGATTTCTTTACTCTTTGTATACTTAAATTTTATTTCAAGTAGTCAGACCATTTGAAACCATACTCTATATACATAACCCAGAATTTAAAGAGACATTTTGATTCTCATATTACATGCGGTCTTTTCTTGAATATTTAACAAAAGTCTGGTTATATGATTAGCTAAAAACCAGAAAGGTCTGACTATGAGTTGAAACTATGTAGGTTAAAATGAAATCTTCACTGTTTTATGTATTTCAAGGCAATTATAAGATTTTTTCTTTTTTCTTGGTAATGCCAGTCAAACATCACTTTTAGTCATTTCTAAACTAAGCCCGGAAATCTCTTCATTTTGTGTGTTATTTGTAATTTTTTCCCATGGTAATGAGGGAGTGTTACATGAGGCCATCATTCCAGCATGTTATAGCTTTTTTCCTTTGGTTGCATTTTAATCTAAATCAAAGAATATGATTAGAAAAGGTGGTTTTGGATTGGATGGGTATCTCAGTACATACAAAATTCAGTTTGGGAGGCTCCCTTTGAGAAGTGAGTCACATCAAGGGCCCCTGTTTTGAATTAAATGGATCACTTAGACCAGTAGGATTTCATTTTGTTAAGATAGTATATGATTTGGACTATGTGTGGATTCCTGCTTATTTACAAACAACTGTGTCTACTCAGATTTACAAATTTATTTAGATCTATCCAGAATCATTATAGCTGAATTGAGCTCTGTAGAAAAATGTCTGGGGAGATAAGAACTCTATTATCAGAGCACACATTTTAAAGCACAAACATCCAGATTTTAGTTTCCTTAAAGGGGATCAGGGTCTACTCAGACTAGGTAAGGCCATTTATAGATTATAAACAAGTGGAAATGTTAGATTAACGGCCACTTTGGGGAAACTAAAGAAGAGGCTAGAGGAACTTGGAAGTATAAAGTAAAGGAGTGACCAGTTCTAGGAGAAAGAATGCACAAGGACCACCTGGACAAGACACACATTGAGAGCAGGCAGAGAAAGCACCATGGAGTCAGACATAAACATAGCCCAGTGTTCACGACCAAAGACCCTGTGCATTGGAGAGGCAGGACCTGAGGTTAGAACCAAGCTGGCCTTTGTTCTCCTGTCTCAGTGGGAATTAAGGCCTTAAGGAGACTAGCCTGGCATCTTTGAGAAGAACACAAGAATAGAGTTAGTAGTTTTAGAGATGGAAGTACAAATTTTCCTTTAGCATTTCCTGACACATTGTTGAGGGTTTTTTGTTATTATTTTTTAATTCAACCCAAAGGTATTCATTTTAATCACTTTCTATTTTGGCTTATCTTAGCAAAACTAATTCTAAGCATTTATTTGCATTATAAATTATATATGTGTGTGTGTGCATTTTTACAAAGGTATAATATGTGTGTTTTACCTGTCTTTAATATGTCAAACCCACTAGCAGAACTATTTGTATGTGTGGTTGAAATTTTTAATTCAATATATGCTTTTCCCAGGTGGCTATGTGTTGACTTCTTTTTCTAGGTTTATTTATTTTTTAACCCAAGGGGGAAAAGAGCCACCATACAATCAGCCTTAAAAGCAGGCAAACAAATTCTTCTTCCTAGAGCACTGGAAGCATTGGCTAAATCTTGATTTTCTAGGTTAGAAACCTAGAAACCTAGATTTTCACTGCTTGCTCTTAGGGCTACTCTTTCTTTGCTACATCACCTAGTGGTCTAGGATGGAGACTCTTATATTCCCACAAAACATTTGGCAGTACAAGAGAGAGGGTTGGAACAACCATGAAATTGGGTGAATTTTTTGGTGATTTTTTTCTGTTTTCATAGCAAAATTTGATAGAGATAATCTCACTTCTTATGGCAATTTCTTTTGAAGTATAAAAAGATAGACTTTATGCCTTTATAATAATGCTCTATTTTATATTGTTATTATGCTGACAGTCAGTCCTATATAATAAAGCCTAATATACAAATTGAGTGAACTGCGGAACAACTGGTCACTATGATGCGCACTGACCACTAGGGGGCAGATGCTCAGGAGCTGCCCTCTGGTGGTCAGTGCGCTCCCACAGCAGGAGCACCGCTCAGCCAGAAGCCGGGCTCACGGTTGGCAAGTGCAGTGGTGGTGGCAGGAGCCTTTCCCGCCTCAGCAGCAGCACTAAGAAACAGCAAGCCGAGTGGTAAGGAGCAGTGAGCAGGCGGGTGGTAAGGAGCCAGGAGTCTCGGACTGCCAGAGGGATGTCCGACTGCCAGCTTAGGCCTGGGGGGATTGGGCCTAAGCCAGCAGTCAGACATCCCCCGAGGTGTCCCGGACTGTGAGAGGGCACAGGCAGGGCTGAGGGACCCCTACCCTCCACCTCCAGTGCACGAATTTCAGGCACTGGGCCTCTAGTAAGGTATATGTGTCTACCTAAAAGGAAAGCACTATGCCATTGAGCAAACAGTTCATTTCTCAATGAATACTATCCTCCTCAGTACTGCAGAATTCTCCAGGAAGAACTAGCAGTGAGAGACTCTGATGGTACTTGAATGGCTTGTGAAAACTTAGCTGCCAATTGGCTAATTGAATAAAACTCTTTATACATAGATGACATAGTAATGAGAGATTAGAATCTCTGGCATAATGAATTCCCGAAGTAATACACCAGTGTTGGCAGCCTTGTAATGTATGTACAAGAGGCTGAAAGCTGTTATGGCAGTTTGTATAATTTGCAGCCAGTGTCACAAGAAATTGTGTGTGTTCCCACCATCAAATCTACAACTATTGACTCTTACCTGTGCACCCCGCCGGCCCTTTGGTTCTGGTGAGTGAAGTTTTATGCACCTGTCCAATACCAGTTCCTCCTCTTCTCAGTGCAGCCCATCCCCTTTGGTGGATTCAAGGGTATCCTTCTTGTGTTTGCCACTTCTTTTCATACATCATCTTTCTTTCTGCTCCCATTTCAGCATTGTTCGTTAGCATACAAACAGGGATTATCTTCCAAACTAACACAAACCATTCACCTGATTTCTTTGTCCCCATTAGCAAGACTTGGAGTGTAAGTGCCTTTAAAAAAAAAAAGTATTTTTATTGATTTCAGAAAGTAAGGGAGAGTGAGGGAGAGATAGAAACATCAGTGATGAGAGAGAATCATTGATCAGCTGCTTCCTGCATGCTCCCCACTGGAGATTGAGCCTGTCATCCGGGGATGTACCCTGACTGGGAATTGAACCATGAGCTCCTGGCTCATAGGTCAACCACTGAGCTACACCTTCCAGGCATATGTGCCTTGATTCTATATCATTACCTCACCTTTTGTCTTGAACCTGTTCCAGTAGGTTTGGCCCCTGTGATTTCACTCCAACACCTCTAGTCAAGGTCAGCAGTGATTCCAAAGTGCAGAATCCAATGGGAAGTTCTCAGTATGTTTTTCATTATAACAACAGCTTTGACACAACTGCTTACTCCAAACTCTTTTTTTTTTAAATATATATTTTTATTGATTTTTTTACAGAGAGGAAGGGAGAGGGATAGAGAGTTAGAAACATCGATGAGCGAGAGACATCGATCAGCTGCCTCCTGCACACCCCCCACTGGGGATGTGCCCGCAACCAAGGTACATGCCCTTGACCGGAATCGAACCTGGGATCCTTCAGTCCACAGGCCGACGCTCTATCCACTGAGCCAGACCAGTCAGGGCTTACTCCAAACTCAACACATTCTGTCACTCAGCCTATAGAAGTCCCTCACTCAGTTCCCTGTGCTCCTTGTGGGCTTCTCTTTCTCACTCCTCCTCTTAAACACTGGAGTGTCCCAGAGTTCAGTTCGTAGACTTCTCCTCTATCATCACTTACTCTCTAGTCACATCACCAGTGACATCCAGATAACTTGGGGAATTCTAGATTGTCATATTCAGTCCCTGCTCAGCTTCTCTGGATATGTCATATTGGATATGTCAGTTCTTTTCTTTCTTCTAATACCGCTTGCTCCTTCTCTGTTCTTCAGTGTTGCAATAAATGGCATTCTCTTTTTCCTGTTACCTAGGCCATCAGCAAACTATGCTTCCATTGCCTGTAAGGTAATCCCACATCCCAGTGCACTCGCTTCCAAGCATTTACACTTGCTGTTCCCTCCATCGGGAATGCCCTTCCTCCACACAGTGCGTCCTTGAGGTCTTTGTTCAAAATTCATCTTATGAGAGAAGCCCTTCCTCATGACCAATTACAAAACAACCCTCCCACTGTCTGTCCCCATTCCATGTCCTGCTCAATCATCGCATTATCCCACTTGACACATACAGACATACATGTGTGCTATATACATGTGTGTTCAGTGATGTCTGTTTTCTTCTCAGAACATAAACTCCACATGCATAGAGACTATTTTATTTTGTTCACAATTTCATTTAACTCCAGAGCCTAAAGCAGTACTTCATACATAGTAGGCACTCAGTAATTATCTGCAGAATTTTGTATACTTTTTTTTAAATCTATGATCAAGGCTTCAGAGAAAGTTTAAGAAAATATTAAAGATTATGTACATATATTTGAGCATTAAAAAAGCAAAAGCAAATGACAATTGAAACATAAAAAGAAATATTTTAGCTAAAAAATACGCAATTTTTACTTTTTAAAGAGCTCTCCACTAATACATTCCAAGAATTGTTTCCAAATGTCTAACTTTTTCATCATTTTAATTGAATGTAATTATTATTTGAATAAAATTAGTAACACTTTGTAGATTAGATGAGATAACATACTTTTTAGTTTTTAATTTCTTAGTATCATTTTGTTGTAAAAATAAATGAAATTAGTGAGGAGTGAGGAAAGGAATGTTTGTTTTAAAATGTTTTAATCTGGAGGACTTTATTTTCATTCTGTTTAATTAAATATTCTTAGTGAACTATATGTGTCTAAATCATCAAGTTAAAAACAGAAGCGTTAGGGTTTATAAGAGTGTATACTTTATCTCTTAATGACTGGTAATTTCTTTTTATATGAGTAATTTGTTTTTAGTATTCCTCCATGATACATGTGTTTAATTTATATCCTTCTCTCTTGTATAATCAGATTACTATTTTCGTGTATAATCAGATTCTTGCTATTTTCTATTTTATTACTATCTTTTCACCTTTCTTTTCCTATCTGTGTCAGAATTTTTAAGGGGGCCTGAGATAGCTTTGCTCCGTAAGCGGCTGCAGCAACTGAGGCTTAAGAAGGCTGAGCAGCAGAGGCAGCAGGAGCTGGCTGCGCCTTCCACTTCCGGTCAGGCTTCTCATGAGGGCCCCGCCCAAGACCCTCATGCTGCAGGTTATTAGCATACAGTGTCCTTAAGTAGCTGGTGGAGTTGGTGTTTAACACTGCTACTGTGTAGTAAGACGCTTCCCTTCCCATTGGAAACAAAAGCTGATGCGCTTGCAGCCTCTCCTCTTTCTTGCCTATCGGGGTGGTGGTCATCCCATAGCTAGAGGGACACATTGGCAGCAGTATTTGCCAGAAGGGAATATAAAATAATGCATTGTTTTATTTATATTTGGAGAGGGGCTAATGTTTTTTTTTGCTTTTATAGTCAATGAACTACTTTCTAATAATTATCTATTGAATTTTGAGCCTCCATTGATATTTTCTATTGACATTTCCTATACCCTTAAATGGTATCTATGCTTACGGCTCCTAGCTGCTCCTCCTCTTTTCCTTTCTTTCTTTTTTTCTTTTATTTTTATTGCTTTAAAAGTTAACCAGTATTCCTATTCCCATATAAATGTAGTTATGCTGGATTTTAGAATTATAGAATTGTTTGGCCATACTAGCATACTGACTCAGTCATCCCCTTCTGTAATTATTTGAAATTTTCAATATCTGCTGACTTATCTCTTCTACACATAATCAGCTTTCTGATATGTAGGACAGCAGAAGTACTCCACGGTTTTATGTTCCTGTTCTGATGCTCTAAAACTCTGAGATGGTAATTATCTGTACCTCTCTTTTTCTTGGAGTATTTTACTGGCCCAGTTCTTTTATGGCAAGAAAGCTTTTGATGCCCAATAAGCATTTGTTGAGAGAATTGATGAAAGATAGAGCATAAAATAATTTGTCAACTCTTTCCAGATGGATCACAGGTACTGCATATCCTGTGTTGTAGGTATTATCTTAGGTTCCATAAATCTCTGCTTAGGAACTAAAGTGTGTCTGCATTCTCATACAAAGAGATTATTATACTTTATTTTACTACCGTAAGGGGTGGTGAGTTTGGGCATTAATTGCTTTGAGAACTCTGATTTAATTACTTGGAGTTAATTTCAATATTGGTAGAATTGGACCACTTCTCTGTTTATTTGTTCCAGTATACACTCTGATAACAAAAGCACATTATATAATGCCATGGTGGAATAAAACAGATTTAAATAACTTATATACGTGTGCTCTTTGGAACACATTCTGGGCCTGATTTTTAATGCAGTCAGGCAAAGATGTCTCTGTTTTTACTATAGAGAAATATTTCCCTATACTTGAAACTAACCAAAAAAAAAATTGATTAGGTTACAATCATGGCATTTAATAAAACATTTGCTATGACTTTGTGCTTGTATAAGACTTTAGCTAAATTATTTCAGAAGTAAAAAATAGGCAACATAGAAACCAATAAGAAGACAAAATGTCCGTGTGTGTGTGTGTGTGTGTGTGTGTGTGTGTGTGTGTGTGTATCTTAAAAATACAGAAACTTAAGTGAGTTTGAATATAAAACAAAGCTGTCTACATTAGCAGGAGAGCAATTTAAATGGAAGTAGGTTCTTTTTCGAATCAGAAAACTAGGGTGATTATATAGTCTCTGTGAAATTAGATGCTATTTTCCCAACTCTTTAAGTATCATTTTAGTAAATAGTATCTAGTTTGGTAATCAGTATATTTGTGGTAACTTTAAGAAGCTGAAGCTGAATAGACACCTTTCCAGTTTTGAAGCTGAAAAACGTGTTATCTTTTCTTTGCTATTAAAGTACTTGGGCCCCAAGGCTGCCCACATGCACAGTATCAGAGACCCTTGGTATTGCCACTCCAGGTGTGCCACTCCCCTCACTTAAAGGTGGGGTCTTCATCTATTTCAAATGCTTTTGACATAGCATATGTCTACTCTGCACATGCCCTGGGCTCCTCAACAGTGCTCCTTCCACATGTCACAGGAACACTTAGGTAATTACAAGAACTGTTAAACTATGGGTTGTCACTTTATTCTAAAGGACAACTAATAAAATCTATATATTTTATCCAGTTAATAAATTCTTGAAAATACAAAATTCTTCATTATAGAACACATAAATTGTAGAAATAAAGAATAGGAATGAAATTTATGAAATTAAACAGGGAGATGGGTTTTATTGAAAAACTATTATTAAAACATTTTGTTATACTTAGTGATTAAATACAATTTTTTTGTATGTATATTATGGGCATTAAGTAGTCCATTCTTTCATGCTAGAAGTTACTACTAAAGTCTTCTATCAGTAGAGAAAGTATCTAGATTTTAACTTATTAACAATAAGCAATATGCAATTCTCATATATAAAACCTGTATTTTCTCATTATACCTTGATATCTTTAGAGTATCAGTGAGTGATAATACTGTCAGTAAATGATATTTCTATTGTCTTCTCACCTATTTAAATCTTATCAATATAAGATGCTCAAAGGAGACATTAATGTAATATGGAAACCACACAATTTTCACAACTGTAGAATTTCTGAATTATTACATTGTCTAATAAACAGTTTATTCTCTTTTTAAAATATAGGATTGATGAGAATCTTTTGTGAAAGGCTAAGTTTAAGATGAATCTACAGCATCTAGTTTCTGTAGGAGAGTGGGATTAAATCATTTGATAGAAATCATCTACCTTTTAATGGGATGGGCCTCATGCTAGTAAAAGATAATCCCAAATAGAACATATATATATATATATATATATATAACATATGGTGATATATATATATATATATATATATATATACACACACATACACACACACATATATATATATGTGTGTATATATATATATATATATATTATATTTAGTTGCCAGTATTTCTTGGCAAGTAAAAACTAAAACATCATTCGAAGGCACCAAATGGTATCACCTTCAGTTTCAAATTGCTGTTTTAAATGAGCTCTGGAAGATGTTAAAATATATTTAAACAGTTATTTTCCTCTTTTTTTTCTCTCTCTCTCTTTTCAACTGTGAACCCTTGTACCAGTCTCATATAGAAGTTCTAAGACAAAATACACAAAAGTGACACGGTTATGACTTCAGCATAAAAGAAGATAAGGAAGGTTACTCACCTGCTTGCCCCTCGTGCCTCCCCCGAGGCACTGCTGCTCCCTGAAGCGCATTTTGAAACCACCACTCTTAAAGAATTTTGACACCTATAAATGACAGTTCTACATGGTTAATTTTCAAACATTTTAGTTTTCAGTCAATATATTTTTACTTTATTTCGTGTTTTAAAAAACAGCATTTCCCCCCCCCCCCTACACTTTTAGGAAATACACCATAACTCATTTCTAGCCTTTCGGTGATTGTTCTTTAATCATACAGAAATGAATTTGGCTTCATCAGATTACTGCCTGGGTATTAGACTTGGCTGAGATCTTGTACCTGGCTCTATGACTAGAGGACCTTGGGCAGGTCATTTGGCTGCTTTATGCCTCAGTTTCCCAATTATTGCTGTATTTAGATAGTGTGACTGGCCATAATTTACAGAGATAGCATAAGGATGGGTTAGATAATATGAAAAAGTTTTATACTCCTAAGTAGAACAGTATACGTAATAATGTATTATCCTAATCATAGTATGTTTCACTTACTACCTCAAACATGCTTTTATCAGGGCCCCATAAGGCTGATAGCATCTGGGGTTTTGAATGAGCTGTGTGTATATTTCTCAGACGAATGCCGCAAACAGCTATGGCAAAGGCCTTCGGCATATGGCTGATTTTAAACCTAGCTCTTTTTTTCCATTTCAGGTCCCCTGAAGTCATGGGTTGCTGGCTCCTGCTCAGAGTGACAGCACCCTGTGGAGTCTGCTGGTACTGGCCCGACCACCACAGAGCCCCACTGGAGCAGGGAGCCAGCCTAGAGAGGGTCAGGTAGGAACTGTTTTTTCACTTTATGGCACGGTTTTGCTGACTGGAAAAAAGTAATTTTTATACCCCCCCAAAGGGTGTAGAACATTGGTGATTATTTTCAAAAAAAGCTTTTCAAAACTGAGCCATATTGGAAAAAATCAGCACTTACTCGATCCTGGGCAAGCAGGCTCTTTCCATCACTAGATCCCCAGTGTCCGTGATCACAGTCACGTGTGGCACTTCTCAGGTGGATGCACTTCATCCACTTTTTAGTGTTTATAGCAGAGGCCACAGTAAATTTGATACAATATTGACCTAGCCCTGCAAGCACTCCTTAATGACCTTGAATGAGAGTCCAAGCAAAGCGGTGATGATTCTCCTAGAACTTTAAATATGGGGCTATGCTCCATAGTTTTCAGAACAGCTTCCTGTCATCAGTTTTCATTTAATACTATGTTCCTGAAACACAGGCAAGTGATAATACCATGAACTAACCCTGTGAGCTACCTAAGTAGTTTATGTAGATTATCTCATTAAATCTTCCAAGAATAGTGTGTGGTAGCTATCATGTCCATTTTACAGATGGGGAAACTGAGACTTAGAGGAGTTAAATAACTTGCCTAGCATTATAGTACTACTGAGGAGAAAAGCCAGATTTGAACCCAGGGAGCCTGGCTGCTGAAGAGTCCCTGTTATTTACCTGTCAGACTTCCAATTCATTATTTTTTTTCTATAGTTGAGAAGATTCTGACATCAAAGGGCTAAAGAACTTTCTCAAGACCAAAGCACAAACTTTTCAGAAACATACAGTAATTGGCATGAGACTCCTTGAGTTATTATTGAATGAGCTTTTGCTTAAAGTTTGTCTTGACCTTAAAAATAATAATATCATTTTAGACACTTCCAATAAGCTGACAGGCCATATTGTGCTTTGTAGTAAATTACTGCTGCACCATATGGTTAGATAATTATTTTGTGATGGTGCCTTCCAGAAGGTGTCGCACAGAGAGATGGAGTAGAGTGCGGAAACTAAGGCAAGCAGCATTGAGTGAATAAGTGGATTTTTGAAATATAAGCTATTCTGATGGTTATTGAGTTAATTTTTAGAAATATTTCTAAGTAGAAGTCATGGGTATGATATTTATGAATACCTAGTGGTATAAAAACATACAACTTCAAATGTTTACATGATAGGCAAATAATCTTTACAATAACAGCTGCAGGGCACCAGGATTAGAAATAGAAGGGAAGCAATGGACAAGAAGGATTGCTTGTTAAATGCTGGTCTTCAGGATGGGAGGAACAACAAAAGTTCCCTGAATATACGCAATATCCGTGACTGGGAGACGAAAAGGAAACCCTTTTAGTTTAATAGTATCTGTCTTAACATAAACTTTGTTCATATTTTAAATCCTTTTAACAGTTCAAAATATACAATTTTATGGAAATGACAGCATTCTAGGTCCTTTATCAAAGTTGTGGGGTTTTTTAGAAATTTATTACTTCCTAAATTTTATTTTAATAATTAAATAAGACACACTTCATAACATTTGTACGTTCTGTAAGTTTATGGAAAATTAAAGATTTGTAAAAAGATTGCTTGGAGAGTTTATAAGATCTTCATCATGAAATGAGTGCACAATAAAATGTATACTAAATCAAAGGGATGGAAAATATCTCATAGGAGACATTCTAGGAGGATTTTCCAATATTTATTTCACTCTAACTCTCATTTTTATTATGTTTTTCTTCAAAGAATAGAATTTTGCTTTTCTGTAAAAATCAACTTATCTGTTCTTCAAAAACAACATAGGATTGTATCCAACTCTGCAATGGATAATTGAGAAGCAGTCTTGTAAAGGAGAGGAAAGCATGAAGAGATAGGGAACCGATTGAAGTTCTGTCATTCCTACTTTCTTTTTGTGTGTGTGTGTGGTACATATTTGTTGAACAGAATGTTCTGATGAAGAGGTGATAAGTAAGGATAAATAAAGCTGTTATTCAAATGATGGCCATGCTCTATCAAAATCTAGCAATACAAAAACCTATGAGCAAACCGATTATATCAGAAAGTGGACAATTTAAAGTTGATACAAGTGGTCCTAGCAGCAGGATTCAGACTATTAAATGTACAGATAGTCAAGTGATATAAAGTTGCTGAGAATCCAGGATATATTGGAAAACTCTTTGCTATCGTGTTAAGGACACTCTTAACTCAGAAGATCTACTTTAGGGGGCATCAGATGCCATTATGAACAGGAACTGGTGATCAGCCACAATGCTAGATCTTTGTTTTTTTTTAACAGAACTTGGTAAGAACTAGAGCTTAAGAGATTAGAAACTAGGAACCATTCTTACATTTAAGGGAGAACTGTGCTTATTATCCAAATTTTTCCTTTTCCTGTAGCTCACCTGGAACACTGGAACCCAAGCCAGGAATAGTAGCCACCTCCCACTATTCCCCAGTGCCTTGCTCAGGTTACCAGGTCCCCAGGATGGCCAGGAAGAAAGGCGAAGCTTAGTCCTAAAAATGTTGTGACTTGTTCTGTGTCACAGAGCTCATTATCAGAATCAGAATAGAATAAAAAATGACTAACTCCAGCAACTGCTCTTCCATTTTATCATGCTGCCTCCCCTCTATACCAGTGTTTTTCAAACAGTAGAGCCCATTTATAAAGTAAATTCTTCCATAGAAACTCAATGTATCAAAGAAAAAATAAAATATTCTTTTTGGAGCCAAGGTGAACATCAGCATGAAGCCAGACCATTAAGCCTTCTTTCTTTCCCCACCAGGCACCCAAAGAAGCCTGATTTTACAGAGTACAAATGTACTACGCACAACACATCCCATAGGTTTAAAGTTACCTATTTCTGTAGTGGTAATGACCTCACTGAATATTTCTTACATAAACATTTTCTTGTCTAACATCCTCACTTGAGCTTCTTTTCAGCTCAGGGTATAACGAACAACATCTAGCAAAGTGTAGTGAGCACCTCATTTCATGCTTGAATCCTCCAATCCAGAATAAACTCACCTTAAGGGGCTGGCAAAGGGATTAAGAAGGACAAGAAGTCTACTGTTTAGTGGAAGAGTTAGCCATTTCTGTTTTATCTCCCTTGCCCCTTCTGCCTGCGCTGAGTGAATTTGATTAAAGGTATATGCATGGAAGTGGAAGGATACTTTCTCAGTTCATTCTTAAAGTTGCTGCCTGCTTGCCTGGAATAACATATCCTAAGCACATGCCCTGCTTACTCACTGCTTGGGGAACACACCGCAGTCTTACTTCTGTCCCCACCCTGGTCATTTGTTTCTTAAGCATAGATATGATCATGACCTTGCTGTGCAGTTGTCTGCTGCTTACTTTTAAGTGGAAATCTCATTTTTGTTTCAGATTCTCCTTCTTCTGTGGTTAACAAACAGCTCGGATCCATGTCACTTGACGAGCAACAGGGTGCGTGCAACAGGAGATGTGCTATGCCCGCCATCCATAGTTCTATTGCAGTGCATAGGCCAACCTCTCTCCTTTTCCAGAAGGTTCCATTTCCATTACGGTTTAAGAGTCAGTATTTGTGGGCTAAATTGCCCTAGGTGGTACTGTGCAAGGCGCCTTCTTGACCTATACAAATTATGTTCTATGTAAACTAAGGTAATTTCTACCTTTGGCCCTTTATGCCAAATTGAATTCTCTTCCTATACCAGTACTGTAATGGATATAAAGTATATCCATTTTTTATTCTAGGTATCTATCATAAAATTGTGTAGAACTGTGGATGTGAGGTTAGCATATTACCTAGTGGGTAATTTAGAAAAGGTTATTTGAACATGGTAGTACTCTATATTACTACATTGCTATAGTCATGATACTTGGCTTTATGTCTCACTTTTCTGGTGGGTAAGCTCTGGATAGCTGGAACTGTAAGGAATACAGTTATGAGCTACAGTCCTGAGGCTCCAAAGCCACAGTCAGAAAGAAAAGGACTTCCATCTCCTGCCTACACTTCGGAAGCAAGAGAGGTGCAGAGTCAGCCTCAGAGCCTGGAGCAGAGCCTTTTGAGATAGTCATTACAAACATTTTTCAAACAGTCATATAAAAAACTGAGCTTGAAAGCCATAAGCTTATTGGCTCAGTGTTTCCATACGCAAGATGCCTCACTCATAAGCAGTATTGGGAAAGTGAAGAACCTATTTGGTGTGACATCTAATTTTAATTATCTTCTTGGAGAAATATTCAGAAACTAATTTTAAAGCAAATTGGAAAACTCCTGTACTTCTAATCTTAAATTATTGTTTATACAAGTAGGTTTTATGCTACAGGTTTTTCAGTTCTGATTTTTTTTTTAAATATATTTTTATTGATTTCAGAGAGGAAGGGAGAGAGAGAGAGAGAGAGAGAAGGAGGGAGAGAGAGGGAGAGAGAGGAAGAGACATCAGTGATGAGAGAGAATTATTAATTGGCTGCCTCCTGCACACCCCACACTGGGGATCAAGCCCATAACCTGGGCATGTTCCCTGACCGGGAATCGAACCTTGACCTCCTGGTTCATAGATCGACTCTCAAACACTAAGCCATGCTGGCCAGGCAGTTTTTCTGTTCTTGAGGACAAATAAATGAATGAATTGGTAAATTAATTTTAAAACTAAGACATTAAGCGTACTTTAACTTTATGTATTTATTGTAGTGGTATTAACAGTGAAGAATAATTACTTTGAGGTTAAATACAATTATAGTGGCATTACATTTTATATTTTACTACTGTTTAAAACTGCTCTCTAATCAAGTAATTTTTTTGGTAAGTATATCTGAATGTGAAGAGTATGTTACTACCAGGGAGTTTGTAGCCAGCTTCATAGTTTATAAAATCTCATGGAATAATTTCCATGGAATTGTATTAAATATCATATTCAATTTAAGTTGGTACTTAATTTACATAAGGTATGGGATATCATGGAAAGAGACAAAGGACAATTCCATATGTTGAGTTTGAAGTATCTTGGGATGTCCACATGGAGCAATCTCATAGACAGTTGGATGGATATGTGATTCTGGACATCACCAGAGAGGTCTGAGGAGGAGATAAAAACTAGGAATCGCCACTTTCCAGGTGGGAGTGGTGAGATTGTTGAGGATAAGAGGGTGAGGGAAAAGAAGTCTATACAGGAGGAAGCAGAGAAAGAGTCTAGCTCGGAGACGGGAAGGAGTGATCAGAGAGACAGGAGGGGCAGAAAGGGTGCCATTTCCAAAGTTGGGGGATCTGGTCAGTGGTGCCATGGGAAGCACCGGGCGTTGGCAGTTGGCTGGTTATCGATTGCTTTGGCATTGCAGTTCCAGTGAGGTGGTGGAAAGATTTTTTTTTTTTAAGTGGAGACATTGGCCTGTAGATGACTCTTTCAGTAAGCTCAATTAGGAATGAAAAGATAGAGGAAATGTAATATTTGGGGGGTGGGGGGGAGTATAGTTTCAAAACTGTAGAATGGAACAAGTTGTAGATTTATTAAGTTTTTTTTCTGAATATATCTCTAACTAATGGTTGTTTAAGCATATTTTAGATTGCCATACTTTTAAAGAAACACTAATGTATTTTTAATTGATAATTCAGCCCAGGTGCTTTTACATGTTTTAATTTAATTTTCCATAGTATTGAATGTATTTATTTTTGAGGCTCAGGACCTATGTGTCCTCCGGGGGCTGGTGACATGAATGCACTGTGACTCTCTCTGCACTGGGCAGTGGGGCTTGAGAGGTAGCCTCAGTCAGCTCTTGGCTTCCCCACTAATCATCACTAGAGTGGATCATAGACTCATGCCGACTAGGAGGCTTCTTTCTCTAAGGGGCTTGCAGACTCCCTAGACTTTACCCAAGGATGCAGTAACACTTCTCCTAAATGATACTGGGTTTCTATATCCTTTTACTTGGCAGACCCACACTAAGGAATAAGCTGGTACTTGAAAAAAATATATATATATCAGATTATTTATTTGAGGTGATTACCAAGGATAAAAATGTTCTTAATTTTTTTTCATTTTAATGGCTTACTTCACTGAAAAAAAAAAAGTTTTTCTTTCATTAATTATGTACACGTTATTGAACTGGTTGTTTGCAAATAGTGTTTTTGCTTATTTATCTTGAATTTTTAACAAAAGTACAACACTTTAGAAACAAATATATTTAGCCTAAACATTGAGAGTCATACTTTCTCCATAGTTCTTATTTTCTTTTATCAAAATACTTTTTAAGAAACAAAATAAGTGTACAACATGCAGATTGTTTCAATCCTGTTGTAAAATATTTTCTAGTATTCTCCAAAGTTAGGGTTGTGTGTACACACAATCAGCCCTTCTGAGCTAATTAGAAAATCCATTTGGTAACAATGATATCTGTTGTGTGTTTTCTTTAGTTTGAATAGTAGGCCTCAATAAGTAGTTTTTATTTATTTATATCTCTAATTATGCCTACGGGAAAAAGGTCCTCTTCTGACATATTATTTATCTTGCCTATTTATATTATTGAAACTAACAAATTTTTCCTCTTAAAAATATTTATGCCAGCAATTTCTCCTTGTTCTATTAAAACAACAGCAGCAGCAAAAGAAAACTGTGATCTTCACATTTAACTTTTGAGAGGGTATGAGAAAATAACTTGCCTGAGTTTTACATTTCAGCCATGACTAAAGCCACGTGGTTTTGTATTCATCACGGTGACTATCCCTCAGCGGAAGTCAATGATGCTATGAAGTATACAATTTAAGCCTGTAAGCAGACACTCACTTTCTATTCCAGGTTTAAAGAGATATGAATGCTAATTTAAAGGCTTAAAAATATAAATGTTAACTATCCATTAGGTACTTTTACATAAGCAGACTTCTTTTCTAAAAATATATTTTTATTGATTTCAGAGAGGAAGGGAGAGAAAGGGAGCGATAGAAATATCAGTAATAAGAGAGAATCATTGATTGGCTGTCTCCTGCACAACCCAGGCATGTGCCCTAACCAGGAATCAAACTGTGACCTCCTGGTTCATAGGTTGACACTCAGCCACTTGAAGCATGCCAGCTGGGCCAGACTTCTTTTGATGTTAATAAATATTTACTTATAGAAAGAGACTTGAATGATCAGAACCCAGTGAAACAGATTTACTAGTTTTATTAGGTAGATTGGGAAGTTGGAAAATTGGACCTGTCACCAAATTGAAATTTTATTTTAGCAATATCATCTTGACAAGATTGCATCAAATTATATTTTAGATAGCCATTAAATTCACTCTGACAATTCTCATCTTCATTAAATAAATATCTAGTAATTAAAGCCTACTGTGTTAATGGTAAATATAAGTTCAGTGTTCATCACACTGGAATTTATCTATAGATACTATATTTTAAATTGTAGAGAAAAATAGTAAAATCAGACTTTACTCTAGATTTTCTGTATTCCTCAGAACTAATTATCACTTAGGTGCTTAGAATGAAGTAATTCAGGCCCTTCTCCCCAGCTCCTAAGTCTTGTATGTCCAGGTAGAGATACACAGGTCTCCCGCTATCTGAAAGAAGAGGTTCCTATGAAACCTTTGTAAGCTGAAATGGCATAAAATGAAGATGCAATTACCATTAATTAATATGGGAAAGTTTTGTAGCGTTTCCAGACCAGATCATACCAAATAACGCATAACCTAAAATAACACCAACATACTGTAAAAGCGGGGAAGCACTCATCAATGGAGATAAAGCCCAGATGCCCACAAATAGCGCAGAGCTCTGGCAGCTTGGCTTGGTGCTAGACATGCCCAGTGTGGTTCCGGGACCGTGGGGCCACTTGCTGCTTAGGTGCACGCTGCCTCTGTCATGGTTCATGCAAAAAAAAAATACCAGTGTCTCTCTTCATAAAAGCAGAAGCCCTCTTTGGATTTCTTTTGGTTTGGTGAAAACAGGTACTAATGTAGGTCTTTTGTCAAATGAAGTGGCGGAACATGGACTTTCAGAGAGCAGGCTCCCTGCGTTTGTTCTTTTGGAAGTTAAGCCCTATTGAGTTTTTCTGCATATGCTTATTGCTCCACTTGCCTGCTAACCAAGTCAGTATATCTCCAGTTAAATTGTTTCTAACTCAGAATTGTCTGTGATAAAAATAACTGACATTTTTTTGCGTTTTTGAATGTTTTAATAATTTTATATACATTATCGCATTTGTTCTCATTTAATGAGGTAAATGCTAATACTACCTTCACCTTATTGGTGAAGAAACCAAAATGCCAAGAAATATGTAAAGACAAGTGCAATAAGTGGTGGGCCATGTTTGTAAATGTCTATTTCATGAATTCAGCTGATATTTAAATGCCTGTCTACCTGTGGCAAGTACTGGGCTCAGCACTGGGATGCATAAGTGAATAAAGCTAATGCTCCGTGAGCTTAGAACATAGAGTTGATTAACAATAACACTGTTATTAACAATAAGAGAGTCAATTAACTGTAATCATAACAATAACATAGATACTTAATATAGCATTTTTTGTGCCAAATATTACTTTGAGGAATTTTTGTATGGTTACTTTACTTAATCCTCACTACAACCTACAGTAGGGAGTGTTATTATCCCCATTTTCCAGATGAAGAAACTAAAGCAAAGAGAGGTTAAGAAACTATGCTAAGTGTGCCTAAGGTCACACACAGGAAATGGGTCTAAGTGTTAGATATGTGATTCAGACCCAAGCACCTTGGCTCCAGCATCTGTAATCATTACGACTGTGCTTTGCTCATCATCTGTGATCATTAAGACAGATGATGAACAAATAAATGTAAGTGTGATGAGTGTCATAAAGAGAAAATAGCAGAGTTCAATGGGGAACATGTAGGAAAGAGTCTTCTGGTAGAGGCCTAGCAGCTGAAAAAGGGTCAGGCTAAGTTGGGTGAAGGGAGCAGGGACATCGTGGGCAGGGCCTGAGGTAACCACATTTGATGACTGGAAGCAACTGGTGTGGTCGGAGCTTGTCATGGTATCAAGAGAGGGGGAGGGCCCAGATGGGGAAGGATCTTTTGGACATTTTCAGGTTTGGGATTTTATATTAAGAACATCAGGAAGCTAATGGAGGATGTGTATTATGGAGTGTAGCCTGGTCTGGTTTGTTCCACACAAGTAGGGAGAATTGTCCAGAGACTAACTCATGTAGGAGGTTCTCCTGGTAATAGATTCTGACCCGATGATAGAAGTAAGGTAGGAGAGAGGTGAAGCGATTGATGAAATATTTAGGATGTAGAATAAACAGGATATACAAACCTAGTTTCTAAATAGTATATTTTGTACTACTATTAGCACACTTAATTGTTTTGGTATGTCTTTGAGCATGTGTGTTTAGAACCACAAATGAATATAATTTCATAGTAGAAATGCACAGATTAAATGGTTTGAAACATGCATTACCAAAAAGAGTTAATTTGTGGTTCTTCTGTGAAAGGCTTGGAAGATACCTAATTAAACAATTAAAGTTGAAGTAAGTTGCTTTCAAATTATATTCCAGCCCATATTGAAATTTCTTCATTCGCCTGACAAAAGGGCTTTTGTACCATTTCTGGAAGGGATCTTTAAATTTGTCAAGAATCTTATGCTATTGACTATTCACTTCTAACCCTGAAAAATGAAGTCTTTCCAGGACATACGTTGTCATTTTTATGTGGTTACTAGAGGCCCAGTGCATGGAATTCATGCACTCGGGGGGTGGGGGGAGGGTCCCTTAGCCCAGCCTGCACCCTCTTGCAGTCCGGGAGCCCTCAGGGGATGTCCGGACTGCTGCGGAGGTGGGAGAGGCTCCCGCCACCGCACTTGCCAGCTGTGAGCCCAGCTTCTGGCTGAGCAGCGCTCCACCTGTGGGAGTGCACTGACCACCAGGGGGCAGCTCCTGCATTGAACATCTGTCCCCTGGTGGTCAGTGCGCGTCATAGTGACCGGTAACCTTTTATAATATAGGATTATTGTGCTTCTGAAGCATGTATTTTAATTAGGTGTCATTCGCCTTGATTGAGAGCATGCTGAGCTACTAATGTCATAGGTTGTTTTTCATAACTGTAGTCACTAAGCAATATAGAATGGCGCCTGAAGTCTTAGCAGTGTCGGACAAGGCCAAAGTGACTTCCCCACTGTACTGTCCTTGTGCTGAGTGCACTCAGGTTACTTTAGTCTCCTCTGATGTCTTTAGAGGAGTAAGAAATAGTGCAGTCTCTAAGTGCCCCGGAAGAAGGTGTTTCAGTTGCCCAGTGCTCCCGCGCCAGAGTCACAGCGTGGCTACCAGGATGTTGATCAGTTATAGTAGTGTTGCTGAATGAATGGGTTACACCGCCCCCTGAGGAATAGCAGCAGTAACGGTTGATATTTCTGAATCAAAATAGTTATTTATTCAAGCACTCTTATTTTCTGCTTTGTGGTCAAGCTATTTCCACGTCGGTCTAGTAAGGAGGAACTTCATGTTGCAGGAAACTAGGTAACTGGAGAAAAGTTTCATCGTCTGGAAAGTGGAGAGGGTGACAGGTGCTACAAAGGTTGAAAAAAGAGTACATCTTTCTCCCGAGACGTGAGTGCTCAGCAGGCTCACTTACGGTCTGATCGTGCCTTGTATAGGGTCGTTTGTGTGTTGAGGTGAAGCTCTAGCCTTCTGTCTCTTAAATTAACTCTCTACCGTTTAGCGAAGTCTCCAGCAGTGTATATCTGCATTATGTAAGCAAGGCTTTCAGAAATAACAGTTTTAGAATGTGCTGATCCAACCTCTAACAAATAGAGCAAATTAGGAGAACTGAAATGGTTATAAATACTTTTTTCAAATACAGTAGATATAAAACAGATGTAATATTTTTGCTCTTTATTGATTTTTTTTACAGAGAGGAAGGGAGAGGGAGAGAGAGGTAGAAACATCGATGAGAGAGAGACATCGATCAGCTGCCTCCTGCACGCCCCCTACTGGGGATGTGCCCACAACCAAGGTACATGCCCTTGACCGGAATCGAACCCGGGACCCCTCAGTCTGCAGGCCAACGCTCTATCCACTGAGCCAAACCGATCAGGGCATATTTTTGCTCTTTAAAGCAGATTTTTCTTAGACATTTGTAGCTTAAAATATGCACTTTATCAGAAACAAATGGTGAATGAATTTACTAGTAAGTCAGGGAACTTTATTTCTGAGAAAACTAAACCTGATAGATTGTAATGATCCAGCTGAGGAGCATTGAACTGGAAAGAGCAGGATGGAACAGGCGAGGTTGTGAGCTCTGGGCCTCAGAGAGACCCTCCCACTCATACCTCGCTTCGAGAAACTTGGTTCTATGCTGCGTAGTGTTTTGGCCAGAGACACCCTGATTATGTGCGGTCTATAGGGAGGTGCCTGGATTTGAGAGTCTGAAGTTGTGTAGCTGACAAAGGGGTGCATTCTACCTAGATAGTGGGACAATTTTACACAGACTGCTGAGTTCCCAACAACTTACGACAACTGTGGTCATTTTATAAATTAAATGAATACTACTGTGTGTGACATGATTTACAGTATATAGATTATATTCATGAAAGAGTAAAGGGTAACTCTGTAGTAGATGCCCTAAGGAAGAAGGTTTTAGTTAACAGTGACCATCTCAAGCTTCTTACTTTTGGGTGGTGGTGGGTCCTGTCTATTTAAATAAGGTATTTTTTACACCATTCTGACCTCTTAACAGCTCTTTGCTTACTACGTTCCTATAGTCATAGCATGCAATCTAAAACGCCTTCTAATTCTAACGGAAAGCTTTAATGTAGCATTTAAATTTCACAAGGCTTCCTAACCAAGGTGTATCTAGGAAATTTAGTCCTGCAGTTCTCTCACACCTGCATGGTTTTCTTTTTATTCCTTCTTTACTTTAAAATGAAAATAAACAGCAAAGCACTTTATAAAATGTTGTGAGATAATGAAAAAAAAAACAGACCCGTTCTGCCGCTTAGTTTCCCTGAGCAGCAGTCTTTCGCTGTCCTCACCAACTCCAGATGCCTAAAGACCATGACTTCGGCAACAGTGAGACCAAAATTTCAGCAACAGAACTAAAGAGTACAGGAAAACTGTGTGGACAAGTGACTAACAAACATCAAAATTTTCAGAGATGGTCAAGGGCAGGATTGATGTTTTAAAAGTCCCATTCTTGGTAATTTTATGTAAGCTAAAGGTCTGTTAATTATTTTACCAGAATGTCATTTGGCAAAATACCTCCTATAAAATAGCGTGATAACGAATCTTTGGATGTTGTAAGGGATTGCTAATTTATTTCCAGTGCTGTTTATATCAAGGACATAAGTCATAGCACAAGTAGTACAGTGATTTTACCATTTGGGAAATCGGCTTTAGAATTCATTTACATGTTTATTTTCAAATAGTAATTGATGTTATCGGAGAGGACTTCTCATGAGACAAAGGTAAAGATAGTGTTATCAGCTTGATTTCTCAGCTCTTGGAGAGAATCCCTTTCCTTCCTCCGCAGTTCTGTTTAGAAGTCTTGTGACTTGTTCTCTCTCATAATCAAAGCTAGACAAAGGGTCTCTGAGATTCTCTCTTAATAAGTGCACCAGTGTCTCCCAGCAGAATTCGAAAAGACGGAAGTCCTTTATTGTAAAGTGGACCTCAGGACCACAGAGCCTAAGTAGTTTGGGTTTTGTTAAGTTGTTATTGTTTTTATCGTTATCTTACAAGACAAAGTGTATTTTTATACTATTATATCACTCCTTGAACTGGTATCAAGAAAACAATTATATCATAGAAGAGTTCTCTTTCCACAGGCACTGGCAGAAACGGTACATGTTTGATTACATAGCAATTTGTATTCCCTATGTATTTTAATGCTCCCCATAAGCTGCTATTCATCATAAAAAGGAAAAATTTTTAAAGCCCTATTTAATTTTGCCCTTGAATATCTATACTTGGGAGCGTGGCTTTGAAGTGGTCTATATCAATTTCTGTAGAGTTTCTTGATTTTATTTGCCACTTTACAAATACTATGTTCTTTGAAATAGAGGTATGTCATGGAAATCACCTATAGATTTTTAAGGGGAAATTCCCTTTTCTCTAACTTAGTGATCAAATTCCTTGCGAGATTAGCCAGGAGGAAGAGATGAAATATACCAAAACATACGTTCTCATAACAGAGAGTTTTAGAAAATTACAAAGCACCGGAAATTTTCTCCCTCCTCCCCCAGATTATGTCTATGAATTTGAAAGAATTTCCTTTTGGAGCCCTTGCATCCTCTCAGTGTTTCTGAAGGAGCCCATGGTAGTTAGGATTGATGCTATAGCAACTGAAGTAGAAAATCATGAGCATTCTGTTAAATAAAAGTACCAGTTTATAACGTATGTCATTGCATGTTAATATTCTTTGAGTCCCTAATGATGAAATGCGGTTCTCAAATGTATCTGACTTCCATCTGAATCCGAGGGAGTCATGTACACAAGGCCACAACAGGGTGCAGTGCCGCTTTGGGATGTGTGTGTTCCTATGACACCTGCCCTTGAATTTAAGTGAGAACCACAACAGATGGGAGAGTTATGATGAGGACAACCTAATTTAAGTTTTATAAATTTTAGGAAATGTCATCTTTTATTGGTTTCAGAGACTTTTTCAAATGTTTTAAACACAATTTTCAGATAACAATAATGAAAAGCTGAGCCCCAAACCAGGGACAGGTGAACCAGTTTTAAGTTTGCACTACAGCACAGAAGGAACAACTACAAGCACAATAAAACTGAACTTTACAGATGAATGGTAAGTTCATATTTTTGTAAAGATGTTCTTAGCCATTTTGTAGGATTTTGTTAGATATTATTTGCAGCACTTCATCATCTTTGTGCCTTGCTTTGCTATACTGTGTGCTTCAGAATCACTTGGAGAGCTCGTTAAAACAGAGGACTGGGTCCTACTCAGAGTTTATTCAGATTGAGGAGGGATCCAAGAATTTGCATTTCTAGAAACTTCCCAGGTGATGCTGATGTTGCTAGTTCTGGGATATTCCTTTTGATAGAAAATGCCAAAGATAAAAAGAATTAATCACCTATAGACCATTTGTGTAAAAATAATGAACCTAGCATTTTGGAGCTTTTTGTAGTCTTGGTCCTGTGTATGTATGTGTGTGTGTGTATATATATATATGTATATATATATATGTATGATTTTTGTTTTGAGTTTTAAATCATAATTTTAATTGTGTTGAATGTACTCTATTCTCCCCTGCATTTTTGACTTAACTTTATAATAAATATTCACGTTACTACTTAGCTTTCATAAATGTTATTTTACTACCTGTATATAGCCCATCAAGTAGATGTACTACAGTGCACTTAACCATTTCTCTTTAATTGGGCAGTGAATTTGTTATCCTTTTTTTATTTAACTAAATAAGACTATAATGAATATCTTTGTTTACAGGCTTTTTTCCTACCTTTAAGATTACTGATTTGAGATATGTTTCCAGAAATGAACTATATCTAGGTCAAAGATATTGCCAAATTACTTTCAAAAGAATCTTGTATCATTCCATTTTACTAGCAGCATATGAAAGTACACATTTTGCTATCTCTGGGCCAATATTCAATATATTCATTTATTTTTAACTTGTATATTTGATTTTACATTTGTTTCTATTTAATTGATTACTAATAAGGTTGAGCTTTATATTTATTTAATGGTTGTATAGGTTCTCTTTAATGATATTTCTGATTATGTTTATTCCCATTAACCTAGTTAAATCTTACTCTTTTAAAAAAATCAGTTATGTAGGCTTCTTATATTCTTTCCCACTGTCTCATGGCCTTCTGCTTCAGATTGCCTCCAACGTTTTTATTTAAATTTATTACTATTGCTATTTAATATTAATAAAAAAGTAATATGATCTTTCCTAATATATCATTAATTATGTATTAATATAACTACATATTATATATAGTAATTGTATTAATCATTTAATAACCAATATATTAATTACTTGGTATAATTAATATATTAACATACTTAATCACATATTAATATATAATATGCATAAATAATATATAATGTCGTTATATATTGTTTATTAACATATAATTATATGTTCATATGATATTAATATTTATGTATTCCAATTCACTGGTTTCTATTTGTGTTTATGTATGTATGTATTTTACATTAAAATCTGTGATTAAATAATATTTTCAAATATTATAAAATACTTTCTATGTTCCAGACACTATTGTAGACATGGGGAGTGCATCAGTGAAAAAAATAGGGGGGAAAAAACCTCTGTCCTGTAGGAACTCACATTCTAGGTGGAGGAGACAGACAATACACATAATAAATAAGTGAATTGTATAATACATTAGAGTACTAAGTGCTCAGGAAGAAAAGAGAGCAGGTGAGGGTGGTTGACAGGGTGGGCAGTATCATTGGGAGGATGAGGAGGAGTGAGCTGTGCACAGCTTGGGGAAGAGCAGAGAGAAAGCCAGCACAAGGCTCTGTAGGAGCAGACCTACTATGTGTAAGGATCTGTAAGGGAAGCATACATGTGTAGCCAGAGGGGAGTGACCAAAGGAGAGAGCAGTGGCAGAAAAGGTCAGCCGAGTAAGTGAGGAGGACATTTGAAAGGTAGAGGATATCTGGTTGCTGTGTAGACATAGGCCATCGGTAGAGATGGGAGATCAGAGAACAGGCTGTGGCACTAGCAAGGTGAGAGGTGGTGGTGCCTTGGGCAGGACGGGCACAGGGGAGGTAGTAAGAGGAGACTGGGTTCTGGATATGTATTGGAAGGTGCAGTCAATAGGATTTCTTTATGAGCCCTAGCATTTGACCTCTGCTTTTTAAAATTAGGATATCTATGGCCCTTTCTCTTAATATGTAATTTAACATCACAGAAGATTATCATCCTTATTCTGTTTATCTTTTCTATTCTCATAATTCTGGACAAAGGGGCTGGTTTCTTATAAAGAATCTGATCTGAGCACATTTTTTTCTTTTTTTTTAGAAAAAAAAAAGGTTCAGTCCCTCTTCTTTTGAACTTTTCCGTCTCTAAAAACTGACCGTGAATTATATTCTCTTACTCACCAGTTTCTTATTTATTTATCAAAGAAGTAATTAGCTTTTTTTCTGATTATGAGAGTATTCAATATCATTGTAAAAAAAAATTCAAGAAAGGATGCAATCTTTTTTCATCTCTGCCACAGAGCGTCCTACTCTAAGTTTAGTTTCTTTGAGGACAAATGAGGCAATCGAGCCCATGGACTAAGAGCTTGGACTCCAGTGTTCTCACCTGAAAATGGGCATATTTAATAGAACGTCCTTCAGAGGTGCTTGTAGAGTGAGAGACCACGCAGAAAAAGGACATGGCACCTAGCACATTGACGAGCCCTAAAGAATCGTTAGCTGCAAGTGCCATCTTTTGTAAATTGCCTTTCAGATCCTTGGCACATTTTCCTTCTGCCGTGTTTGCCTTTTTCTTCTTGATTTATAAGAGGTGTTTATAGGAGTAAGTGGGGGTGATACCATTGACTTCCCTTTGTTGCAGATATTTCCCCCAGTTTGTTGTGTCTTTCAGTTTTATGGTAGTTTTGCTCTAAGGTTACAGCCTGTGAGCTCATGCCTAGAAAAACCTGTCCTTCCCAGGATTAGAGAGAAAGCTTTCTCTTGTTTTCCTCTTAATTTCTATGATTTTATATCAAAAATTATATGTTTAGTCTTTCTCTAACTTATTTCTCCATAAAGTGTGCTATAGAGCTATAGCTTAATTTTTCCACACGTTGGTTCCTTTGTCCCAGGCCCATTTATTGAGCAATCTCTTCATTTCTCTGTGATTTAAAATGCCATATTAACATATGCTAAATTTATTTACTTTGTTACTTTGTCTTTTCCACTAATGGCTCTCAATTCCTACATCAGTGCCATGATGTTTTAATCATCATAACTATTATACATAAGCATTTTATTTATGCCTGTGTCATAGCTTTCTCAGTGGAATATGACATTAGTTTCTCTTTACCCAAGTGACTATATACTTTTTTCTGGTTAAAAAGAAATACAAATTAATTGCAAAAAAGAATTCAAAATTTACAGAAAAGCACAAAAGAATCACTGGCAATAATGCTACTGAAATGACACTTACCACTGCCTGTTCTTTCTGACATTTTTCTCTGGGAATATACCCAGATGGATACACATTCTTTTTTTTTAAATTCCATATTATACATGGATGCCCTTTTTTAAAAAATCAAATTGACTTTTGTAATTAGCCCAAAAGCGTTTTTTATAAAATCTTGGCCAAAAATTTCATAATAATTTGTATTGTTTACTGAGTCACTGATACTTGTCTTTAATTAATCGTTTTTAGGTTATCGTAACTCTTAAGTTTCATTTCCTTGTTCACATTCTAAATTAGAGAAATAGTCACATTTCTGTTAATTTAATTTAAATCTGAGTCAGATACATTTTCCCCTATTTTCTTTCCCACTCAATTCCCTCTCTATAATATGTGATGCCATGACTGGTCGTCGCAGAAATTCATTTAAATTGGTCTAGCATTCTGCTCTCACCAAAAATGCTAACAGAATTATGGCCATCATCAGATGGGTAGTAAAACTAACCCAGAAAACATCTTCGGCTTCTACAAACTGGTGCCCAGTCACCTGCCATATTGAAAAACAGTCCGAACTGGAAGTGGTCCGCAGAGGGCAGTGCAAAGACCAAAGAAATGTCTAGGCCTTTTTAAAAGTATTAATTTTAAAGTAGCCTAGGAAAAAAATAAAAGTAGCCTAGAACAACAAATCGGGCATATGATCAAAGTCTGTAGAATCAGTAAGGATTAGGGTGAACCATCCCTAGTGAGGGTAAGAAGGGAGACAATGTAATTAAGTTATGAAGTTCAAGAGAGAGCTGGGTAGAAATGTGAAGCCGATCATAGAAGCATTAAAACAGTGTGGAGGTGGTCCTTTTGTATTTCTAGGTCTCCTTTTTAAGATACGTAGGTTAGAGTAGTCACCTTGATTATCAAAAGTGATATTTTGTAAGTACTATTAAAATAATACACCCTATATTTTATTTGAGCCTGAATTTTTGTTTATTATTAACTTATTGGTGGGATCACTCACTTTGTTTTGATGACAGGAGCAGTACATCCTCCAGTTCTAGAGGGAACGGGACCCATAGCAAACCAGAGAGTCAGGAGGAGTCCCTGGTCCCACAGAGCTCGGAGCCGCCTCCATCAGGAGATAGCGAGACAGGTAAGCTGTGACCGTGCTTTGTCATCACAATCCCCAATGATGGATGTCCACCCATTTTTCTGATCCCTCAATGGTGCCCTTTGGTTTCTTGTTTTTAATGAATTACTTTTTCCTCTAGTCTAGCTATTCCTGTTGATAAATAGGTAACAGGTTCACCAGGAAGGGACTGTCAGCATTTCAGATGGGGCCTCACAGTGCAGCCCAGTTTCCCTCTGTGGACAAATGGCCAGGAGATGTGGACACCGCACTGACAGTGTGTGCACTGTCAGTGTCAGTTTGGATCACCTGCCGTTTTTTATACCAAGCAGTGGAATTCAGAGTATCTGTCTTGATTTTTTTCAGTATGTATGTGGTTTATGGAGGAAAAGAAAGAAGAAATATGATCTAAATGAGTTATGAGTGAATCTTGTTTCATACAAGAAGTGCCATTTAGGGACTTTTTCAGAACCCTTTCCTAGAATATTTTTATGTAACACTAGAGGCCCGGTGCATGAATTTGTGCACGGGTGGGGTCCCTCAGGATGGCCTGCGGAGATTGGGCCCCAGCTTGCACCTTCACCCTCGCAGCCCCAGCTCGCGCCCGCAGCCCCACAGCCTCGCCTGGCACCCTGCCTTGGCCTGGCACCTCCCCCTCACCTGCTCCACCTTCCTGCCTGCAGGATGATCAATCAGGGCCAGGCCCCCCACCGCTGCCACTGGTTGCCATCTGTGGGGCGATTGGGTCCCCGCTCACACCCGCCTTGACCTGGTGCCACCCGCTCACCTGCTCCACCATCCTGCTGCGGTCCTGCTCTCGTCGGGGCCCATCAGGGCTGGCAGCGCCTCCACTGTTGCCCGCTTCCAGCGCCGCATTGACGCCGCCTGCCATGTTCGGCGCCACCCCCTGGTAGTCAGCGCATGTCATAGCAAGCAGTTGAACTCGCAGTCAAACGACCGTCCGAGGGGACAATTTGCAGGATTATATGAAAGTTAGAGTCTAGCAAAGAGCTTAAAACAGTCGATTCTCAATAATTATTTGATGAATGAAGGAATAAATGAATTCTGTTTCTTAAGAAGTGAACAGATACTTCAGTGTAACAGAGTTTACAAGAATTAAATATGTGTAAGACAACTGTCCAGTTAGGTAAGCAGATGTCCAGTTAGGAATAAAAAACGGATCCTTCATGGGTCTTGGAGTTAAATCCCAGAATTAAGTGTTTTCAATGGACAAAACAGAATTTAAAGTAGGCTCAACTGTACTATTGGTTCTTGATAGTTCAGGTTATGCCAAATGTTCGAGGGGCTGAAAAATACTCTGTATTAAGTTTAGCTTTTGTGATGATTAGAAACAAGCAAGATAAGGTCATCTTGGCTATGAGGCATCATTGTCACCAGATATTCTCACATAGAGTTAGTTCCCAAAGGTCGGCGCCTCTGGAAAGGGCTGAGGACACAGCTGGGTACCCCTCCTTGAGGGTGTTAGTATTTGTGCACGTCTGTATTTGTGTCATACTGAGGGGAGGCTCATCTGAGTATCTAAAGTTTCCATGGCCCCCAAAGGGTTAAGAACTACTTATACATAAGAGAGCTGATGTATTAAGTTGGTGGTTATTTTCCTACAAACAGTTTGGGCCCTGGCCGGTTTGGTTCAGTGATTAGAGCATCAGCCTACACACAAAATGGTCATGGGTTTGATTCCCAGTCAAGGGCACGTACCTTGGTTGCAGGTTTGATCCCCAGCCCCAGTCAGGGCGCATGTGGGAGGCAACCAATCCATGTGTCTCTCTCACGTCAATGTCTTTCTCTCTCTCCCTCCCTCCTTCCTCCCTTCCACTCTTCCTCTGAAAATCAATGAAAAAAATATCCTCAGGTGAGGATTAAAACAAAAAATAATATGGATTTAATGATCATTTGGTTTATTTCCCAGAAGCTCCTGAAGAATCCTCAGAGGATGTGAACACATCCCAGGAAGGTGCATCTGCAGAAAGCACAGTTCAGAGCCAAGTAGACACAGGTGAGCTGCCTTCTCTCTAGTTGCTTCAGGTGTTAGTCTCCTAGAGTCAGAGGTAATTTCCAAATAGATGTGTTGTGGAATTTTCCCCTCTGTTTAGGGAATATGTTAGTTTATATTAGAAAGTAAATATAACTAAAGGCCTGGTGCACAGATTCATGCACCGGTGGGGTTCCTCGGCGTGGCCTGCGAGGATCAGGCTGAAACTGGCAGTTCAATATCCCCCAAGGGATGTAATAGTGCGTGAAGCGGCAGCTGGCTGGGGAGGAGCCCGAGCCCGGTCCAGGCACCGTGCTGCTCCTGCTCATCCCAGCCCCACTGCATCTGCCACTGCCACCGCTAGGTAGACTTGCTGCCACTCTGCTGCGGTCTCCACGTGCCTATCCTAGGGCAATACTGGCATGCCCATGATTGAGAAGTGGCCGCAGGCTTGCACCCAGTCAGTCCTGATGCCAGTCTCGATCCTGGTCCTGATTCGGATGGGAGAGGGGTGCACATGGGGAGTGTCTGCTGGAGAGGCTTACGCCGCCACAGCTGCACTTGCCAGCTGTGAGCCCGGCGTCTGGCGCCAGAGTGGCGCTCCTGCTGTGGGAGCGCACTGACCACCAGGGGCAGCTCTTGTGTTGAGCATCTGCCCCCTTGTGGTCAGTATGCGTCATAGTGAACGGTCGAACGGTGGAACAGTCGCTTAGGCTTTTATATATATATATAGATACTTTATATTAGAAAATGTCTGTGTCAGCTTTGAAGTTAGATGAAATAGTCAAGGTTGCCGACATGACCACCTGTTACTACTTTATTTTCCAACAGCACAGTCAGACAAGTTCTCATCTGAGCCTTCGGATTCCAGCTCAGGAGAAAGGAACGACTTCAATCCTGATAGTCCTTGTGGGGTTCCAGAAGACACCGCTTTGTCTGAGAAAGGCTGGGAACCAGGGACTTCGGATCAAACCAGTGCTGACAGCACTGCCCATCTCAGTAGCCCTGATGCTGAGCCTAAGACACAGACAGAAGCTGTGGGGCCCGTGCCTCCCGAGGAAACGTCAGCCACAGACTCTGCTCTCCAGGACACCGATGACAGTGACGATGACCCAGTCCTGATCCCAGGTGCCAGGTATCGAGCAGGACCTGGTGACAGGTTGGTAAATTTTTAATTAAAATGAACTGTAAAAAGTATAATTCACAAGTCTTTCTTTGAAGTCACATAAAGGAGTCTCCATTTTGGACAGTTGCTTTCTCTAAGGATGTCTTAGTCATGTAAACTTATGGAACTTTTCAAACGAAATCATTTCACATGGTACCTTCTCTAAGCAGAGTGTGCATGAAGAGGGAGTACAGTCTCCCGCTGTTTCTCTGACACTGAGGCTGCTCCTCAGCTTGCAGATGGGAGGGAGGAACGCCCAGCAGCTTAGTCGTGAAGTCAGGTATATTTAGCAATCATATTGCCCTGTGGACATCCTGTCCTTTAGCAGGTTTTTGGATACTTTCTACTCTTCAGTGTATCTGCTTTTCTGTTGACACTGGATAAGGTAGTGTGATAGCAGTTCTTGTTTTGAGAACATTATTTTTCTCTGATTTCTACTAAATTTTAGTAACTTAATTTAGAAACTGAAAAATTACAGCAAATAACAAATATAACCATGATAAAGAATTGAATTGCTACCCAGCCAGCATAGCTCAGTGGTTGAGCATTGACCTGTGAACCAGGAGGTCACGGTTTGATTCCTGGTCAGGGCACATGCCCATGTTTCGGGCTCGATCCCAAGTGTGGGGCATGTAGGAGGCAGCTGATCAATGATCGATGTTTCTATCTCTCCCTCTCCCTTCCTCTCTGAAATCAATCCTATATAAAAAGCCTAATATGCTAAGTGTCCAGTTGACTGGTCATCCATTCAACCAATCAAAAGTATAATATGCTAATGATATGCTAAGGCCGCTCAACTGCTCACTATGATGTGCACTGACCACCCGGGGGCAGGCAGTCAATCGGTCGACCAGTCACTATGATGTGCACTGACCACCAGGGGCCAGACAGTCGACCAGTCGCTATGACATGCACTGACCACCAGGGGGCAGATGCTCCAACTGGTAGGTTAGCTTGCAACTGGGGTCTGGCCCATCAGTACTGAGCGAGATGGGCCAGACATGCCCTGGAGCCCTCCCACGGTCCCTCCCACAGTCCCTCCTCGGCTGGCCAACCTCCCGCGTCACTCCCCGGCCCTGATCATGCACCGGTGGGGTCCCTTGGCCTGGCCTGCACCCTTTTACAATCCAGGACCCCTCAGGGGATGTCGGAGAGCTGGTTTTGGCCTGATCCCACAGGCCAGGCCGAGGGACTTTACTGGTGTACGAGTTCATGCACCGGGCCTCGAGTAAAAAATATATTAAAAAAAAAGAATTCCTAACATGGCCAGGTACTTTTCCGTATATTTGTACTTGGAGATTAATCATACATCTCTGCCTGCACACATTAGTCTTCAGCATTCTTACTGTATGTTTTAGACAGCTAACACTGTACATACCCAGAGGGAGTCCCACAAGGTTAGCAGGCATAGCACATTTAGGAAATCAAATTGATGGTTTCTAAAACCTAGGGTGGAGAGTGAGAGTTGTGTTTAAGTCTGTACGTTTAAGGCCTCTGTGGTATAAGGGAGATGTGTCCTTGTTTTTTTCTGTACATAAGTAACAAAAACAATACTAAGGTCTAATGAAAAATAAAATTATCCATTTTTAAATAAAACATACTATATCACTTTCCAGATTTGTTTGCTTAAATAAGAAATTGTATTTTTAGTAGATACTAGACACTTGCAGAAAATCATAATTATTTAGCAGCTTCTGTCCAGGCTAATTACAACACTTTTTTTTACCAAGCGTGCTTTATACTTGAGGAATCTGAGGTACTAAGCATGGGTTTTCTATATTCTAGACCTAAGGTGCATTTTTTTAAAACAGAGTAGTATAACATCAGTGGAGAAGGAGGAATTGTGTATGCTGGCTCCACGCTGTGCGGTGCATGCACTCTTGAATTCATGTTCTCCTTCCCCACATCCAGATCTGAGACCGCTTCTGGGTCTGCATTTGCTTCCCTGCTTTTCCTGATGGACTTATGTGATAGTCTGTATACTGATCTTAGGTATTTAACCTTAGTTTGTCCCCTGTGTTATTTTGTTTTATTCTATAGGACATGGTAGTAAACTTACTGAAGAGTCACCGAAGGATAAAATCCTTACCCTTAGAGCAGTGGTCGGCAAACTCATTAGTGAACAGAGCCAAATATCAACAGTACAACGATTGAAATTTCTTTTGAGAGCCAAATTTTTAAAACTTAAACTTCTTCTAATGCCACTTCTTCAAAATAGACTCGCCCAGGCCTTGGTATTTTGTGGAAGAGCCACACTCAAGGGGCCACAGAGCCGCATGTGGCTCGCGAGCCGCAGTTTGCCGACCATGGCCTTAGAGAAACTCAATTGAAGAACAGAGGACAGTACACAAGCCACTTATAAAAACATGGAAAACAGTTTTAATAAACTTACGAAATTAAATACCGTGCTCTACAAAGATGTACATATGAATGTGATGCCAAACTGTTTATAATCACTGCTTCACAGTTTCATCAATTTTTCTTTGATATTTAGGAATTTTCTTTGAATTATTCTTTCCTAGCTAATTACCAAAAATTTGTAAATGGTGAAAAATCTTCCTTCTGACTTTCATCTAAGTAGTTTTTAAGGTTCCTAACTTCCATAGCACCATCTTAAGTCTTGAGCTACCTGTATAAAATATACTTTACTATCTCTACCCTTTCTATGGGCTCTTCATCCTGAGACTGCTGCCTATTTATCTTCTGAATTCAGAGGAATAGCTATGTTGATTTTTATTCTAAAGTGAGAAAGTTTAATAAGACCCTTTGCTTCTTAGGAACATGGAAAAGAATCATTTACCAGCTTGTATGTAAGTAGGCATATGATTTTTGAGAATTTATTTCTGAAGGGACAAAGGATCCAAAGCTCTGTTGTAAAACATTCAGTTCTTGGGGTCTCAGGATACATATCACACGTGGATAGGATGCCCAATTAAAGTATGCATGTCTTAAAGAGAAGCTGATCAAGATTAGTTTGGTTAGGGTAGAAAAATGGTCCGAAATTAAAAATGGTGAAAGTGTGTATTTAGGTCTGTACTTTAATTTCTATAAAGAATTACATAGTAGAGCTCATAATTTCTTTTGTCCCAAATTACGTGGTTTTTTTTAAATCCTCACCTGAGGACATACTTATTGATTTTTTAAAATATATTTTATTGATTTTTTTATAGAGAGGAAGGGAGAGCGATAAAGAACCAGAAACATCGATGAGAGAGAAACATCGATCAGCTGCCTCCTGCACACCCCCTACTGGGGATGTGCCCACAACCAAGGTACATGCCCTTGACTGGAATCGAACCTGGGACCCCTCAATCCGCAGGATGACGCTCTATCCGCTGAGCCAAACCAGCCAGGGCTTGTTTTGGTTTTTTTTAGAGAGAAGGGAAAGGAGGAAGAGAGAGAGAGAGAGAGAGAGAGAGAGAGAAAGAAAGAAAGAGAGAAAGAGAAACATCGATGTGAAAGAGAAACAGAAACATTGATGTGAGAGAGAAACATCGATAGGTTGTCTCCCATACATGCCCCGACTGGGGATCGAACTCGAAACCTTTCACTGTATGAGATGATGCTCCAACCAACTGAGCAACACAGGCCAGAGCCCAAATTTAATTTTTAAAAATGAAACCTAAAAAGTTTATAGCCAAGCTATTTTGGACAAACATGTAATAAAAATATCAAAACAGTTCTTTGCAATGCAGAGTAATGATATCTTTTTAAAGATTTGTATTCTTAAATTTTGGTTAAATAAATACGACCTTGGTTTTTACTTTTGGGCTGAGATTAAGCATGAGAAGGAAATGTCTTAGAAAATAAAGACCTTAACAACTAACATGGCTATTTTAAAATGGAATGCTCTTATTAACTACAGCTAGTCTCGGTGTAAACAGAACTGGACCCTATAGCAGAGGTCGACAGACTTTTCCCTCAAAGGCCAGAGAATGAAACTCCTAGGCTTTGCTGACCAAGAGGCAAAATGGAGGCTGTTATGTAGGTCCTTGTATTCATTTAAAATGTCACCATTTACAAATACGAAAACTCGTCTTAGCTGCAGGGTTAGGTCCAAGAGCCATAGTTTGCTGCTCTTCCCTTTGTATCCAGTCATTCTGATAGAGAAACCAGGCTAGAGTGTACGGTAAAACACCTTGACTGGCAGATACCCAGAGTTTAGAACAATGAAAAGTCTATGATTCCCACATATTAGGTCCCTGTGAACTTGGTCTGGGGCAGGAACATAGAAGAGTAAATGGAAACTAAAGTGAAGGAAGAAATAAAAATGATATTGATAAAACAATACATAAAAATAGTATGTGTGTCCTATAGTGATTTTACGTACTGGATTTAGAAGTAGACACACATGCCTGGGAGTGGGGTGAATGGCAAGTGGGCTTTTATGTAAAGTGTTTTCAAGGTGCCTAATTCATCTTAGAGTAGAGGGCAGAGGCCTAGCTAGTAGCTCTTCCACCTGCAAAGTCCGGGAATTCTCTGCTCAGAGCTGGGGGCATCTAAGTAAGCTTCCTGTGAATAGGTTGTGGTTACAGACTCCAAAATTCAAGACATTAACCCTCTAAGCCTGTTAATGACTTTTAAAAAGTATTTATTTGCATAGAAATTTGGTTCCAGTTACCTATTGGAAGCCAAAATTCCTCACATATTGTAAATTTGCCATCACCTAGTCAGTCATCATCTAATCACTTTCAGTATTTCTAATGATTCAAGTTTATTCTTTATTAAAGAAAATTGCAAAGAAAAAAGAATAACCATAGAGAAGAAACAGGGTTCCTAGGGCATTAAAAGCTGTGTTGTTCTTCGCTCCCTTGTTATATAGTCTTCTGGTTAGGACAGTGAGTCAACTCGGGGCTTAATTAGTTATTTCCCAAAAGAGCAGCTCAGCCCTGAGGAGTCTCCCAGGTGCCCAGGGGATGGTACCGACGATCTGAGTCCTGGCAGGTCCCTCCACTGGAACAGGGCTGGGTTCTAACCTGTCTGAAAGACAAAGGTGTTAAGTGCAGGGCCTTCCTTCTAATCTGCCTGCAGTGAGTGTTTCTGCTTCATTTCCTCAACCATTCCTTCAGCCACTTAGTTGAATGACAGATTCCCACATAATACCCTAAATCACAAAGGGAAGCAAAGGTTTTGTCAGGTTGAGATGTTTGGTGATGAAAGTGGTGACCTTGATGCTTTACATATCTGGTTCTTTGAGGTCTGTGAGTGACTTTATTGTGTTCCCTTCACTAGATTTATTGTCAGAGGAACAGCAATAGGTGATAGAATAATGAGGTAATTCAGTATGTTCCTTCATTCTTTTATTTTTTTCTTACGATGAATTTGCCAGGTCGTCCTTTTCCACAGCTAACCACCTTTCCTATTAACAGTTAATACTCCTGGTACGTACTGAACTCTTCAGTGCTAAGCATCGTAAAGCAGGTTGCTTTTCACGAACTGTCTTAGCTGCATGACTGCATGGGGACAGAATGAAAGGAAATGTCCTGTGTGCACACCTAACGGATGCTCACGTCAAGTGTGTCGTATGCTAAAGCGACTACAACCTGAAATGATGTACTTTAAATGTTGGTGAACTGCTTTGACTATGTTGTTGAGAAATGCAACTTAGGGTATTTTTAAAAGCTGTTTGGGATAACAATTAGCAACTTTTTGTCATTATCTCATTTTCCTTGAGATCATTAACTAAAAAATGGACTTGAGTCTAATTTTGTACCTAAAGATTCTGATTTTTTAAAAAGAAAGCTGTATTCTTACAAATACCTTAATAACGTTATAAGGCGACACATCAAGATAGTACACAACTCTCAAACACTTCTGCAACCTGAAGACTAACACGGGGGTACATTTTAAAATATGACATTAAAGTGAACCTCGGAACCATTATTTATCTACACAAAACCTGGTGTACTGACTAAATCAACCTGGTACCTTATTCTGGTGGCACATGCCTATTATTTACCATTTGTTTCTGAAACAAAGTGGAATATGATACAATATATAGCAACAATCAGGAATACAACAATGGTAGAGTTCCCCATGGGGAATACCAAAATAAGCCAAAAACTAAGAAATCCCGTTAGTGTCTCAAATTGTTTTTGCTTTTATGCTGGTGTTTCTAGGATGTTTTCACATTAAGGCATGTTTGAAGTAACTTTTAGCAAATTGGTCTGTTGCCAATTATCACTTTCTAATTAAATAACAGTAAGATGGAATTTGTTTCAGGGCTTTTTTGAATTTCTGGTTTATACCTTTTATCCCAAGTACTCAAAGCCAGTTTCTGCTCTTACAATGAAGATTGCAACTAAAAAATAACATGTTGCTTTAAATGAGTCACATTTAACCATCGAAGTGGAGATTATTACGAACTGGTGAACCGTGATAAGCAGAAATGTGACCCTTACCTCCCTCAGAGGGAATGAGATTAGACTCCTGCTCTGCCTCAGTTGCTTCTTTCTTCCAGAGAGATGGTCTGGGGAGCTTCTCAGGAAAGGCAGTCTCTTCCTGTCCTTGTTCCTCATTCCTGTTTTTGTCTTCCACTCATTTTCTGCCTTTTGTGATTTTAACTCAGCATTTTATATGCGTCCATTTTCTTTCCTTTCTTGGCACATCAATTATACTTTTATTTTACTTCTTTTAGTGGTTGTCCAAGAGTTTACTTCTGAAATTTTTCATACATATTCATGTCTTTTATGAATTTTAAATCATACGCCAAGTTATTATAATGAAACATAAAAGAAATGGTAACTAATATTCTCAAAAACAACTTTGCAAACAGTAGGTTTTTAAGGAATATTGTTTGCTGCTTCGTGTTCTTCATATGTATGTATATGTGTTCAATGGAAAATTTACAATAAAAGAGTGCACTCTCTTTTTACCTAGAGAACCGCTTTCAACTCCCAGCAACCGTGCCTGTTTTCTTGCACTCTTGCCACTGACAGATAGAAGTCTTGTTCATCTAATAGACAGAGAGATCAGATTGTTTTATCATTATCTCATTGTTAGTAAGGCTGAGCATCTTCTTATATATTTACTAACCATTCATTTCTTCTGTAATTTTTCTACTCAGGTCCTTTGCCTATTTTTCTGTTATAATGTTCATTTTTCTTACTGACTTAATAGACTTTTTACGTATTTTAGATTTTTGGTCTATTACATGTTGAAATACAATGTTTTAAATAACATATTCAGACTAAGAAACTTATTAAGTAGTATCATGGGTTAGGACAAGTTTCTTCTAATAAGTAAATCAGTCTTAAGAGCCCATTATTCTTCAGTCTCCAGCTCTGTCATCAGCTGAGCTCTTAGGAGAGTAAAGTCTGCCTCAGTTGCCCCAAATCTGTACTCCACCATGGAGTCCATATAGCTTAGATGCTCTGGGAAGGTCTTTTTTTATTGCACGTATGTTAATATTTATTCTCTTTTTTCTTGACTCGTCTGTTGTTTGCTGGGAACATCTTTAAACAAAATCTCAAAACATATGTTTATCTATTGCTATTACATGTTACCCTTAATTTCTTTTGGTTTCTATTTATGCCTTTACATTTCCTAATGTAGAGAGGAAAAATGGCATGGACTAGGACTTGTTTTATTTGTGGTAAACTGCACATGAATTTGTCTGTATTACATTTTTATAAAACAGCCCTTTGAACCCTAGTGTGCCGCATGCTACTCCCCTTACCGTCCTAGCCAGGACCGAATCTCTAAGTGACCTATTCACTAAAACATCTTGTTCTAGTAACTCAACTAGTCTCTTGGAGCACCACTGTTGTGTCTGCCTTTTGATGCTTTCCGTGGGGGTGCCTTACTGAGATAATACTTAGTCTACATATTTTCTGACTTACTGACTTCAATGTGCATCATTGCATTCCACAGTAGCCCTTGAGTGTTTTTCATTTATTTCTGTTCTTTTCTTTTCATATGTAACTCATAGACGCTCTGCTGTTGCCCGAATTCAGGAGTTTTTCAGGCGGAGGAAAGAAAGGAAGGAAATGGAAGAACTGGACACTCTGAACATTAGAAGGCCACTAGTGAAGATGGTTTATAAGGGCCATCGCAACTCCAGGACAATGGTACCAAGTGCTTGTGGCATTCTTTGCAGAATGTACACTTTCATAGCATGTATGTTTTTGCATAACAATTATCCTCCTGTGTTGCCAGTGTGGCTCCAGTATAGGTGTCACCTTCATGGTTATCTCCAGACCCAAATACGTTCTAGTCCTGTGATATATCAGGAAAGACCAATAGTTTTTATAAGGAAACTCTACCCAGGAATTATTGTAGAGTTTAAATTTTTAGCTTGTACAAGTAACCATTGCTTCTTCTTTGCTCTCTCATACTTGCTGTGTACTTTCCTCCTAGATTGTTTTGGAGAGAAGGGTTTGGATATAAGAAACTCAGATTCATTGAGAAATATAGTCAGGTTGCTTTCATCATCACCCCGTTAAGATGAACAAGTCAAGATTGGTTTTAGTCACTTTGCTCCCTGAACTTCAAGTTCCTCATCTGTGAATTGAACAGCATAGATCTGATGATCTCTAAGGTCTTTTCCAGTTTTTACAACCCCCACATCTGTGCCCCCAGTGCTACATCCGTCCCCTACTAAGGGAATATTGGGAGGTGGCTAGTGTGTCATATCTGTGATTCTGAACCATTTCTGTCTAGAAAGTGCTGTTCTCACATTCACTGAGGTCTCAAAACGTATCTATAGAACCAGTTTTAAACTGCTTTCTTATTTAAGGAAATAATAAGCTCTCTATAGAAATCAGTGGTAGTAACAATTTAATCATTCAAAAAATAATACTATTATTAATAGAAGTAACCCATTTACATTTCCTGCATTTTGCTGGTTAAAATTTTAGAGGAAAATAATTAGGGGCTGGAATAAGAAAAAAAGAAGATAAGCAAGTAAAATAACAGCTCCAAGTAAGAACAGAACGGGTTCTCTTCTTTTGCTCTCCCCAAAATAGCAGAGTGACAGCTGCAGATAAAATGACTGGAAAATCCGATCTGAAGCATAAAGATTTTGATGGTTCATTAGTATGCATCCGTTGAAAAAAATGTCATCATAACCACTCCAACTGTCTATTCCTTTGTCTCATTGCTTCATAAAAGTACATGTGTTTATATCTTTTCTTCTTAATTATGAGAACTTCAAATAACAAAGAAAAAGATTGGTACTTTTTGTTATACTGTCGAAAACCCAGAAATTTCATACATTCATTTAGCAGTTAATTAATTCAGCACCTACTGTGTGCTAAGGGCCGTTACAGGCACGATAAACACAGTATTGAACAAAAACATATCCCTGTCCTCGTGGGGGACTCTTCATTACTGAAGGCGGAGTTCTCTTTGCTGGCAGATCTATCATTTGAAGATACTAGACCAGGACACTCTTCAATTTGTATTTTACTTTCTAATCCAATTAATTTTTTAACACAAGAATAGAATAAGACTTTATTTTAATAACTTTGATTTGAATTTCCTTATAACTTCCTTTTCTTAAACCCTTAGATAAAAGAAGCCAATTTCTGGGGTGCTAACTTTGTGATGAGTGGTTCTGACTGCGGCCATATATTCATCTGGGATCGTCACACCGCTGAGCATTTAATGCTTCTGGAGGCTGACAATCACGTGGTGAACTGCCTGCAGCCACATCCATTTGACCCAAGTAAGAGGACCTTGCGTAAGGCAAGGGCTAGAAATCATCAGTGTGGCTCCTCAGCCCCAGCGGTGTTGTAGTTAACATACAAATAATCCGAATTATCTGTAGGCAGCCCCAGGAGTCACTTCTAGCTCTGCTTGGGTTTAAAACCAAAACACACTTATAACCTGCTTTGGGCAGAAAGTATGGTGAAGTATGTTAAAGAGTGTTCTCCTAATATTTCTTCTAAGCTGTATTAGCTATAAGAGGTTCGGCTGATTGAACTTCTCACTACTTATGCAAATTGAATCTGCAAGGCTCACTGGCGTGCTCTTGCCTTCCATTGGAAATTGCCCATAGTCTTGAAATTATATTCTAGAGTGACTTTTAGGAAATCTTCAAAATAATATTCTCAGTTAACACATGCATCAGTACAGTTTCCACTGCAGCTCACTTTTGCTATGATGTACACACAGGAAGTCCTCACTGAACGTCATAGATAGGATCTGCAACTTTAAGTGAAACAACATGTAACAAAACCGATTCTATCATAAGCTAATGGTTATAAACAAGATTAAGTTCCTTCAGCATCTCATCAGTGGCACAGTGAAAAGACGTTGAACAGAACGACTTTATTCAAGGCACTGATGTATATGTACATATACCTGCGTCTGTATCCTACAAACACATATTGTATACATATACACACACGTGTCTGTGTGCATAGCTTGAATAAATGCATGTGTTCTGAGTTTATGTTAACCGTACTTTTTGTTTCTAGTTCTAGCCTCGTCTGGCATAGATTATGACATCAAGATCTGGTCACCACTGGAGGAGTCAAGGATTTTTAACCGAAAACTTGCTGATGAAGTAAGATGTTTATTACACTTATTAGACCATAGTTTACCTTGTTCCTGAAATGCTTTCTTCAGAAATATCAAAGCAGCTCCTCCCTTAGTTGGTAACATAAAACAATTTCATGCAGTTAAGGAAGTCAGTTTTAAGAAAAAGAAAAATGAAGATAAAACCATGCCTAGAGGTAAAAATTGAACTAGTATTTTGCTAATTAGAAGACTGAGTATTAGTAATAGCAGATTAAGTGTTTTGTAGTTTAAGAAAAATAGGTTGATTATGCTTACTGCAGTAAAGAATCATTAAAAACACTGTCCTTTTGAGAAAATCGTTTCACTGCAGTGTCTTCATCATCATGGCCAAGAGGTAGCAGCACAAATGATGAGAATCTTTTCCTTTATTCTGTTTTTAGATTTCCTCAGCTTCTTGTTAAATCAGTAGTTTTCCAACTGAGTTCAGTGAAGGGCTAGGTCTTTTATGAAATTAGGATAAGAAAGCTGATTTCTATGCGCCCCCCCATCCCAAGCTTCAGCCAGGGTTTTCATTTGTTGATTTCCATAGATTTCTTATAATAATTAGGGTCCATTGCATTAATCAGCTACTAATTGCTGAACTCCTATGGGCACAAATAGGTAAATAAGGATCTGTCACTTAATAATGTTAGTAAGTGGGTCAAGCAGCACCTCAGAGTGAGGTTGACAGCTCAGCACAGTTCCCATGGGTGCTTTCACTCATTTAATAGACATTTACACAACACTGTGTGTCAGCCCTGCGCTCAGAGCGCATGGGTAAGGGGGAAAGACAGAACGGTGTAGTGTAGTCTGTGTCTGAGGTGTATGCACAGCATTTGGAAGCCTGTAGAAAAGAAAAACTGCTTGTGAATGGAGTCGATGGGGTGGGGACATCTTCACAGAGGCTATAAAAGTCACTAGGACTGCGTTCACCAGGCAGACAGGAGCAAAGGAGCGCTGGAGACACGGGGCCAGCAGGTTCCAAGTTGTTAGAAGGTAAAGGAAACATCCGTGTGCGGAACCTACAGTGCGAGGGAAAGTTGCTCAGTCAGACTGAAAAGCTCATTTAGGACCGTAAAGGGCCCTGAGGGACCCCAGGAGCTGAAAGAGTGGTCATTTCACTGGGGACTGTTGACCAGATGGCATCTTTCTCCTGCTCTCAGGCTTCCCTTTCTTCCTTCTCACACTCTGCTTTTCCTCTTCCTTCTTTCCTTTGCCCATGATATACATTGGGTCCCTCAGAGCCACGGATATTCAGTTAGTCCTTTCCTTGGTACTTCTGACACAAGTCATTGGTAGCTCTTGTCCAAAGGTTTGTTGTTCAAGATTACTTTGCCTCAGCGAAGGTAACAACTCTCCAAGGATCCACTTGACCCAGGGACAATAATTTAACATTGCTTTGTCCCAAAGTACCCGTTCTCCTCTCGGCAAAAATAAGGAGCGGCACAGCGTAGACTGCTCTGGGGAACAAGTAAAGATAAATTGAATTCTTGGATGTTTTAGCAACTAGAGTTGACCTTTGTCTTCCTGCCAATTGCATGAGGCGTGTTCTCTCATCTTACTCCTGACATGCAAGTCAAAGTAACTACTTGGCCTTGAGAAGCCTTAACAGGGAAACGTGACGGCAGGCACATGGGGAAGGAAGGCCACTTTCTTTCGTGCAGTTCTCCTAATCTTCAGGGGCGGGTGGGCACTCTGTGGTCTCTGACAGTGGTTTCACTTGCCCCAGGTGATCACTCGGAATGAGCTCATGCTGGAGGAGACAAGGAACACCATCACAGTGCCCGCCTCCTTCATGCTCCGCATGCTGGCCTCCCTGAACCACATCCGGGCCGGTAAGAACAGCCAGCCTCTGTTCCAACTAGGATTATGTCTCAACAACATGGTATTACTTAACATTTTTATATATAACTTCCTTAGCGCAGTAACTCATGTCCTCATGAACCTGATTTACTGGAAAGCATCACAATGAAAGACAGTCCCCTGAAAACGTACCCACTCTGCTTCTCTGAGTGGAGGCTCCTACACAGCCTTGTCATCATAAATGCCTTCAGCGGTCCATTCGCTCCAGGTCGGCAGAGCCCAGACGAAAGAAAGGCAGCCTGCTAGGAAGGCTGAACAGGCACCTCTCTGTTTTCTTCATCATTGTTTTGTCTTAAGTGATAAACTGAGGCTCAGTGTCACAGATAACACAAAATGCATATATTGTAACTACTATTCGGGAAGGAATTCAAAAGCCGTGCTCATAACAAGAAAAAGTTCCAGTATCCATTATAAACAAGTGTATGTTCACTGACCTCACGAATGAGATGTCTCCCTATGCTGAGCATCACCTGTCAGTTCATGACAACAATGACCACCCTCATTGAGCTCCAGCCCTTCTCAGCGGGCTTTCTGTAATGACTTACCCAGGCCACACCATGATATGTGGTGAAGCCATCTGTAGTGCTTTAAAACATGTTTGTTTAGAATGACATCCATTTTCAAAGTTAACAGTGTTTCCTTTATTTTTTAAAATTTCTCTGTAGAGGCAAAAATTAAGTATGTACACACAGTGGTGAACTGAATTTTACATAATGGTGTGTTGAGTTCTATACATTTTAAGCAGCTTTAAATAAAAGGCATTGAAGATTATCTTAATCATAACCCTAAAAGTATTTCTTTTAGTGAGTCTCATATCTGTTTTCCAGACCGGTTGGAGGGTGACCGATCAGAAGGCTCCGGTCAGGAGAATGAAAACGAGGATGAGGAATAAGCAACTCTGAGTGGCCAGCATTTAAGAATGTTTTGATATTTGTATAAGACACTTATATTTTTTTCTTTACAGAGCTTCAGTGCAATTTTAAGGTTATGGTTTTTGGAGTTTTCCCTTTTGGGGGGATAACCTGACATTGGTGTGGAGTGATTGTGTGCATGAACTTGGGAGAGTGTGTGAAATAAAACTAGCAGAATGTTTTAAAACCTAGTTGCCATGTATGAGGAGTGCTAGCAACGAAAGTGCAATACTGCCAGCCTCCACACGGGGGAGCTTGGATCAATGTTGAAGAGCAGTTCTCATGGTAGAGACAATGTTGGTTCAAATAAATTTCTACACTTGCCATTTGCATGTTTGTTGCTTTCTAATTAAAGAAGCTGGTTGTTGTAAGATCTCCTGAATTTGACATTGTATTTAATGCCTTGTTACCCTGGCCCATGTTTTCCAGTCTTTCCTGTCACATAAGACTGTTTCTCCAGTCTTCTCTAGTTGTAATCATCTTTTCTGTTTTGAGTTGTGTGTGATAGAATCACATAGAAGAGAATTACTCATGTCTCATTCCAAAGTACTTCATCTTCACCACCAGTCATCATCTTAATGATCAGTGAGACTGCGTTACCCACAGACAGGAGTCAGGGCCAGCAGATACCAGAGTGTCTGGGGTTCACATGCTATAGGAGCACAGGCTAGTTCTGGGGGCTCTGGCTTCCGGTCCTCCTGACTGCAGCTACATTTCAGCTGAAAGCTGTGACCATCCTGTCTTCTACATCCTGGCCTTCCTTAACTCCAGTGTCCACCTCCACTCCAGCCATCGACACCCTGGCCTGTATCTTATAGGTTATGACCTGAATCTGTTCCTGCAGACTTAACCCTTCAGTCACCCTCCCTTCCCACTTTTAAACTGTCATCCTTTTCTCTGGCTGGGCCATGAGACCCATAGGTGTAGCCAAGCAGAGCACCCCTCTCCGGTGTGGAGACCAGGGCCGCTTCTCCCCAGGTGGCTGCACACCTGGGGCCCTGCTGCTGATGGCAGGTTGGCTTTGTGGAGAGAGGAAAAGCCCCTCCGGTGGCTCAGTAACTGGAGCTGGACTTCCACACCTGGCCCTTGCCCTGGATGCACACGTGTCTCCACATTAGAGAACGAGGTAAGTGGGTGAAGAGAAGGAATTAAGAATTTTAGCCAAACGGCAGCTGACTTGGCTACAGATGACTTCTGGAAAGTGCCAGGGTCTTAGTTTCTGGTTCCCAATTAGCTATGTGACCTGCTGGGGCCACCTGACTTGTCTGGGCTCCTGCTCCCTCTCCCGTGAAGTGGAGGTGATCAGATTTGCACACCTATGTCCCAGGGGCTGAGTTAGGGCCCCATGACACCCAGAGGATGAGGGGCTTTACAGAGTAACTGAAAACACTACTGTCAGCACATCCAGGACATCATTTCTCACTGAAATGAAGCAGTTGCAGGGATTCTTAGTGTTGGAAAGCTGGCAGGACAGAGGCTACTGGAGGACTCCGTGGGGTCAAGAGTAACTGGCAGGAAAAGCAACTGAAAATCAAAATGGTCTGTGTACCCTCTGGGCAGGATGGGACAGCGGGGAGGGGCAGAAGTATATGGGACCTGACCTTTCTGCTCTGTTTTGCTCAGAACCCAAAACTGCTGTAAAGCTGTTTTTGTTTTTTAAGTGATTTTTTATTGATTTTTAGAGAGGAAGGGAGGATAGAGAGAGAAACATCAATGAGAGAGGGACATCATTGATTGGCTGCCTCCTGCACGCCTCCCACTGGGGATCGAGCTCACAACCTTGGGCATGTGCCAAGTGGGAATCGAACCATGACCTCTTGGTTCATAGGTCGATGCTCAACCACTGAGCAACACTGGCTGGGCTATTATTATTTTTTAATGGTATTTGTCAAAGGAATTAGCTCTCCTACTTTGGGTGATTTTGTAGAGTTTGGTGTGTACATAGGCACAGGGCAGACCAGACCACAGTCCAGGGGCAGAAAGAGGGACATGTTCCCGGCAGAGTTAATAGGTCCTGGCCATGGTGCAGTGCATGCTGCAGGCAGGATTAGGCAGCTGGAGCCGGAGCTCACCCTCGCACTCAGCAAAAGGAACTGCCTTCAGTTGCGGCCGGTGAGGGCTCAGGTGGAGGTGTGGGTTTTATGCCCTGAGGTGGTTTTGAGTCACTGATCACCACACCCCCTTGACCTTGGCTATGGGATGAACATGTGGAGAAACCCTATAAAATCTGGGTTAGGAGTGTTTGTTCTGTATTAGACAATATTCCATGAATCTCACTGTCTTGGGGTATTTTGAAAAATGCATGGATGGATGTACCCAGGTGACTGTGGTATGGATCACCGCCCCCCCCCCCCCCCCCCCCAATTCTGCAGTAGTCAGCCCTTCCTGCTCAGTCTCCTTCCTCTTTTTAGCCCTTGGGAAGGGGGAAGGGAGAAAGGAAAGGGGCTGTGGGAAACGGGGATATGGGGTAAAGGGGGAACACCCAAAACCCACAGTCCACAAGTCCAAGTACAAATTCACAATTTCCACATCTGTACACGTACCAAAAACATTTACTCAGGTAAACAAAGCTATTCTAAATACACTCTTACTTGTTTATAAATATTGATTTATAACCCTAAACATTTTCTTGTTTTAAAAAAAAAGTTTCAAGTGAAATGTATTTCAGGACTAGTTTGTCATTGTTTTGTTTGAAGGTTGGTTTTTAACCACGTTTGCATCCTGGGTGCCATCACCAGAACACAGCCCAGGACTCCCCTCCGCAGGTCCACAGCTGGACCCCTGCGCCCGCGCCAATGGGTTCCTCCCACTGCCCTGGTGTGGCCCTGCCTGCCCAGGCCCAGGCCCCGCGACTGTCCTTGCCCCTGGGAGGGGCTGACGTGCCTGTGATTGGTGACATCGCGAAATGGTGGTGTCAAAAGGAACAGCAAGTGGCCTTGAATTCCAAGCTATTACTACTGCTCAGGAACATGCTTCCTGGGGGAAATGAGCTGTGTGTGATGTCCTAAAATAACGCTGAGCAAAATGGTGCCCGTGCTGGTCTGCAGATGCGGGAGTCTGTGCTTTGAATCTCCAGGGAGTCCAAGCACATCCCCCAGGTCTGTTTCTGCAGGCCCGGCAAGCGGGTGTTCCAGGCCCCCGGCACTCAGTCGCCAGCTCTTTCTACACAAGAAAGCCCGCTGGCCTGCCTTCTGGTGAGGACTTCACTGTCCCTCGTCCTCGAGCTGCACAGCTGGCCCCTTCCTCTCGGTCACGTGGCCGAGACCCGGCGCTGGCCCCTTCCTCTCGGTCACGTGGCCGAGACCCGGCGCTGGGTCCTGACGCTGGTGTCGTGCACCTCGAGACCTTGGGCACTTCCTCACTTTCTAGGTCCTCCTGGATTCTGTCTGTCCCCAACCCCGGAGGAGTGTCCACTCTGCCGCCTCTTGTCAACATAGGACTCTCAGCCCTAAGCCTTTGCTTCAGGTGAAAACGGTGCTTTTCCTCCAGCCCCCGTGGTCCGCTTGGGGTTGTGCACGCACTGGGGTAGCGGCATGGACTCCTGTCCCCGCACTGACTTCCTCAGGGTGGAGGACAGGAGAACCCGAACCCCAGAGCCACCGCCACGCAGTCACTGTCCTGCGGGATGGAGCTGGCCGCAGGGCCCAGTCAAGTCTCCGGGGCGTCTCTTCTGGGCTGGGAAGCTGAGCTGGTGCCGTGACACGGGGTCTACACCAGGCCCCGGGCCATCATCTTGGACAGACACTGTGTGCCCCTCAGACCTCTGCAGCTCCCAACGCCACACACCTTCCCCCTCCTCTCTCCCCTTCCTCACCACATCCCTTTAATCCCAGGTCCTTTTGTGCTGCTCAGCGAGCCGGACAGTTCCCACAGCAGAAGCCTCAACACCTCTGATCTAGGATAACAGCCCCTTAGAGGTCCCTGAGACAAGAATAGGACACCCACCTAGTTATGGACAAGACCCCAGCGGCTCAGCACCACTGCGTCCCACGTGTGGTGCTGGGAGCTTTAATCCACGTGCCCTCCCGTGCGGGGCCTGCATTCTACATCCCACAGGAAACAGGTTCTGAAACCTCACAGATGAGAAACCGATGCAGAAAAAGAACTGGCCCAAGAACACCCAACCACCCCGCAGCCGCGTGGGTCTGAATCCAGAATTTAGCCCAGCCAAGTCTGCATGTTCCCATGGAGCTCACGTGCACGGACACGGACACGGAATGAGAGCCCTCAAGTGCCTAACAGAAGCCGCACAACAGGCACAGAATTCTCCACCACCAGGCACACAGTAGGTGCTCAGCACCGGCCACCCTCATAGCCACGCACCCTCACAGTTCCTCCCAGACAGGACGGGGGCCAGAGCTGGACACCGAGAGTGTCCTGGGCTCTGTCCAGACACACGCCTCACGTGCAGGTGTCTCAGCGAGTCCAGTGGGAAGTATTCCTGCAGTGAAACCTAACAGGCTAAGATCTCTTGCTGGAGCAAGCTTCTTCCCCTCCTGCCCCCCTTCCTGGCCGACTGCAAATACTGATTAGTCTCACTGGTCGCTCAGGTGTAGAGGCCGCAGCAGCTCCTGGGATGGCAAAGCACATTAGCACCATGGCCCTGGTCTTGGTCCTCAGCTCTGCCTCATGGCAGTTGCTTAAGATCTCATAGCTGAGCAGGGGCAGAACCTGCCGCCCCAAAAGGGGTCACACGTGTGAGCAAGCTGGGTGGTCCTTCCAAGGCTGAGGACCAAGGTGGAGACAAGTTCAAAGCCAGAGCTCTGCTGAGGCAAGCCTTCAGGTGTTTCCTTAGCGCTCCCCACTGCTGCCACCTCGTGGCTAAGGTGCTGAACTCCACTCTTCCCAGGCCAGGGAGCCCAGTGCTGGGGTGTGGGGATCCCAGTGCTTCTGGGTCATAACAGCCCCAAGCCTGGAATCTGGGCAGGCACAGCACAGGGACCATCAAGTGGCGATCTCAATGAAAGGAGCAGAGATGGCAACAGCCCTAAACTCGGTCCTGACAAAACCGGAGACGCAGGACAGAGGTTGTGGACAAGTGGCCAAAAGTGCCACCTGCCACTGTCCATGTAGCCACTGCACAGAAGTATAAAGCTATGGCCTGGGTTCCAGCCTGCACTAAGGGCAGGTGTCCTCAAAAATGCCTCTCGGGAGCTTCAGAATGTATGGGACTCCCCACTCCTCCCCACCCACCTCCTGCTCCCTCCTCCTCCCTCCCTCCCTTTCTCTTTCTCCCAGGCTTCATTGGCAACTTTGAATTCTCGATTATGCAAAATATGGTTCTAGCTGCCAGATATCCTCCAAGGCTTGGCTCGACTGCCACCTCCACGGAGCTACATGGAAGTAGTCACCTCCCCCTGGAGCCCACAGTTCTCTCTGTAATAATTACTCCACTGCTGTTTATCAGCATCCGCATCCCCCAGGTCTGTCCCTAAATGAGTGCAAACACGTCCATGCTACGGCTCACGGGCCGAGCTTGGTGCTCTGCACAGGTGACGTGCAGGGCCTGGAAGATGAATAAACGAATGGTCCTCAGTAGAAAAAAAGGAAACAGTGAGTCCTTCTATGATGCGTGGCATTTCTAGGTAAGTTTAGATTTAATCCTAGTAAATCCCAGCTAGTCTGCAACCAGCCAGTGCGGACTTGGGGTCTCAGGACTCTCCCTAGAGCCCAGCCCAGTGCAGCCCAGGGACGTGCACTCCAACCCCCAGGGCTCCCAGCCAAATGTGCTGCACTCAAGCCTCACCAGCGAGCGCCCTGCTCCACCCCTGGGCATGCCAGCTGTCAGGAATATGGTCCCTTTACAAACGACAAGTGCTAGGAAGATAAAAGAAGAGTAAAGCTCTGATTGAGGAATGCCATGGAGTGACAGCAGCCTGACTTGCCCATCTCCTTAGCAGAACCTGCAGGTGACGCCACCCCGCTCCTTCCCTCCCACCCAGAACCACAGCTGGCCGGCAGGGAGTCGTTATCCATAAGCTGATCCCCACGAAGGTGCAAGCCCCCAGGTCTCACAAAGGTCTCTGCAAACTGCAGACTGAGGACCAGCCAACCACTGGTGTCTACACCGCAAATCCACTCCCCCTCCGAGGAGGCATCTCCTCCACACTGGCCCCTTGCAGGCGGCATTCTGAGCAGACGAGCCGGGGAGCCCGCACACCCGGGCCTGCAGTCTCTGTCCGCAGTCACTCAGAAGCTGTGCCAACATGGGCCCGTGGGTCCCTGACTTACAGAGGACATCAGAGATGGCAGCTGGAAACGATCCTGGAGACCATTCAATCTGACAGCTCACTCCCTCATCCCATCTCCCTCGGCTGCAGAGTGCTAGGAAGTCGCAGGTGAGGTGAGGAGGAAGCGGTGGAGCTGGGCGGTGTGCAGGTGCTGGCTCAGGCCCACGTGCTTTCTATTCTGCCTTATCTCCTGTCCATCAAACTTTACACACGGAGTCCGGAGTCCCTGGGAGGAAGTTTTCCTCCGTGAAGGGAGTTCCTCCAGCGACAAGTGTCTCCCCCTGCTGTTGGGCCCCATGGCCGTCCAGGCATGTCCTAGCCAAACAGTTTTTTTAATTCTTGGAAATGAAGCATCTGCCATCGGCTCCTTCCTCCTGTCTGTTATAATGGTTTCTCTCTCCCTTCTTTCGAAATAGCAAAGAATTAGTGAGGAGGGAGGGGACCTGGGGCTGCCCCACGAGCACCAGCAGGTGGCTCCACCGAGGCCAGGTCGTAACCAGCACAGAGGCCTGGGAACTGGATGGGGGCCCTGCTCCTGGGTTCTCCTCTAGGGACCCCACACGGCCTGCTTCAACCCTGCAGAAGCCTGGGGTGCCTCGGCCCCAGTGCACTGGAAGAGCCCCGCTCCTGAGCCTCCCTGGGGGTACAGTGAGTAGCAGATGTGAACAAAAGAACATGACCTGCCCTGTGGTTCCCCACAGCCTGGTCTCTAGGCCCCACCTGTGCCCCACTTCCCAGAAAGCCACAGCCACACCTCCATCTGCTTTTCTTTGTGCTTTTGATGCCTCTGTCACATCACTGGGATCTAGGAGAAGCCCACGGGTGGGCTCGCACAGACACAGAGCTTCTGGCGTGGACGCAGTTCTCGGTGTTTTTTTTCTGGTGGCTGCACCCCAGATGCTGTTCCTACCCCAGTTCCCAGGGCCCCGGCTCGGTGGGCTGTGGGCATCCGTCTGGGGCACAGGCCAGCCCGAGGCTCTCATTTCTGTTCCGCAGCTGGAACGGTGCCCTCCTCGATGCTCTGCAGTTGGAGCCTCTGGCTCCCGAGGGCTCGGCTGCCTCCGCTGCCCCCAAAGCCAGCCCCCGGGATGGTCCGCGCCACCATCAAGACCCCGGGCAATGCCTCCTCCCCAAACAGGTTGATTTTGGCTTCCGCCTCGATGGCTTTGGCCAGGCTGTCTGCGTAACTGTCCAAAGATGTGTGCACGTCGGCTTTCACATGGAGGATGGGGTTCTTGGCAGCTTCTGAGGGAAAGACAGAACAAGGTTAGCGAGAGGCCAGATCCATGTGGAGGGTGCGGGTTTCCAAGGTTCCCTCCTAGGGCCGGGGAAATCTTAGGAGTTAGCCTAACCTCAGGTTCTCCTCTGCCAAGAGAGGGTCATGGTGCACCTCTAGGGTTTCTCTGATAAACCATTCTTCCCAAGATGCTTGGCCGAGGTCCGGCTCACAGGAAAGGCTTGATCAATATTCTCCATTAACCACATTCACATTTTACACCTTTGGAAGAGGTCTTTGGCCGTTGGCTCCCTGGAGTGTGTGATGTCTGTGGTTCTAAACTTCCACAGGCTGAGTGCTGAGCGAGTAGGGACGTCTCATCTCCAAACTGGCTCAGATCCCCCAAAGTCAGGACAGCCTCAGGGTCAGCAGGATACTACGGTTCGGGCACCCCACCCAGGACAGGACCTGACAACTAATAGGAGAAGAGGGAGGGATGTGGGTCTTCCTCGCCCCCAGAGCCTTCTTACTGTGAACCTCACTGCCTACTTTCCTCCTGACACTTCGCGGGAACAAGTACCCCCACTCCTCACATGTTCGGGAGCCGGCGACTTCTACCCCACTCTCGGGGGGTGGCGGGGGAAGAGGGGAGGGACCGTGGGCTCTGCCTCCCTGCACTCATCTGGGAGGACGGAGTCGGTGTGAGCACTGTGTGTCCAGGGAGAGTTCGACAGCCCCTGTTTGCCCAGCTTAGAAGCTTCCAGATCCAATGGCTAGGAAGCCCAAGGACTCGAGGGAGACTGCAGGGTTGGGAGTGGCACGGCGGGGGGAGGGGCGGGGAAGGGGAAGGGGCAAAGGTGGGGGGCCTGGTGTGCTGGGGTGGGGACGGGGATGAGCCAGGAATTTTCCTAAGACCGTTCCCTTTCCCTGTGTTGTCCGGAAGCTGTCAGGCACAGACACAAACCTTTGATCTGTTCCACTTCATCCTCGAACGTCACCGAGCTCCTCCTCTTGGCTGGGCAAGTGGAGTGGGGGGGAGGCTGGTCATCAGACGTGTAGTCTTCAAGCAGCATCACGTCCGTCCCTAAGACCAAGGGGGCAGGTTGCACACATGGAACCGACCGTCCCAAGTCCTCCTCGCCGCCTCCTTCTTGCCCGCCCGCTTTCAACCCCCTTGCATCCCTCTCCCCCATTTATTCCAACCCACAATCCTGTGCAAGAGCTGCTCTGCAGCATGTGCCCAAGAAGCGAACACTGTGCCATCCTATTTCAGGGAGCTGGCAGCCAGCCATTGGGCCTCTTCCGACACGTAAGTTACAGCAGTGCTATGCAGAGCTGGGTGTTCTGGCCACAGCGGGCACACTCAGTGTCCAGTGGCCGGACCTGTACTCGGGGAGGGGAGAAGTGGGAGAGACCGCCCCAGTAAGAGAGCTTTGTGTTCTGAGTGATTCCTCTTACAGTTTGAATTTCTATCAATAATTACTTTAAATGTAAATGGATTACACAATCTACAAGAATAAACTCAAAATGGATTAACAGCTTAAATGTAAGGCCTGAAACCATAAAACTAGAAGAAAAACAGGCAGTAAACACTTTGTGGTTAAAATACATTGTGCTAAGTAAGCATTTAAAAAATACATTTTATTTTTCAATTACAGTTTACATTCAACGTTATATTAGTTTTAGGTGTTACGGCGCAGTCGGCACACATTTACATAACTTACAATAAGTCTTGCACCTACCTGTACCCACACACAGTTACTGCAATATTACTGACTACTAGAGGCCCCGTGCATGACATTTGTGCACAGGGGCGGGGGGAGTCTCTCAGCCCGACCTGCACCCTCTTGCAGTCTGGGACCCCTCTGGGGATGTCTGACTGAGGAGAGGCTCTTGCCACTGCTGCTGCACTTGCCATCCATGAGCCCGGCTTCTGGCTGAGCAGCGCTCCCCCTGTAGGAACGCACTGACCACCAGGGGTCAGCTCCTGCATTGAGCGTCTGCCCCCTGGTAGTCAGTGCGCCTCATAGGACCAGTCATTCTGCTGTTCGGTTGATTTGCATATTAGGCTTTTATTATATAGAATGTCCTCTTGCTGCACACCACAGCTCCGACTACTGCTATGACTGCCAATTTGTAATTCTTAATCTCCTCACCTTTTTCAGCCAGTCCAACCCCCCCCTCCCATCTAGAAACCACCAGTTTGTCCTCTGTCCCTATGAGTTTGTTTTTGCTTTGGTTGGTTGTTTTTTTAGATTCCATATTGGTGAAATCATATGGTATTTGTTTTCCTCTGTCTGACTGATTTCACTTAGCACAATTCATTCTAGGACCATCCATGTTGTCACAAAAGATAAGATTTCATTCTCTTCTTTGGCTGAATAATATTCCATTGTATATATGTACCACATCTTCTTTATCCAATCTCCTATCAATGGATACTTAGGTTGTGCCCATATCTTGGCAATTGTAAATAATGCTGCAATGAAAATAGGGGTGCATATATATTTTCAAGTTAATGTTTTTGGTTGTGTGGGTTTTTTTAAAATAAATACATGCAGAAGTGGAATTGCTGGTTCATATGGTAGTTCTACTTTTAATCTTTGAGAAACCTCCATACTGTTTTCCATAGTGGCTGCAACAATTTATAATCCCAGCAAGAGTTCACGAGGGTTCCCTTTTCTCCACATCCTCCCCAACACTTGTTGACTTATTGATGCTATCCATTCTGACAGGTGTGAGGTGACACCTCATTAGGGTTTTAATTGGCATTTCTCTGATGATTAGTAATGTTAAGCGTCTTCCCATATGTCTGTTGGTCATCTGTATGTCCTCTTTGGAGAAATATCTATTCAGGTCCTCTGCCCAGTTTTTAACTGGATCTTTTTTTTTCTAGTTGTTGTTATTTTTTGGTAAGTTATATGAGTTCCTTATACATTTTACTTATTAACCCCTTATCAGATGTATCATTGCTGAATATTTTCCCCATTAGCTAGGCTGTGCAAAACCTTTTTAATTTTTATGTAGTCTCATTTGTTTATTTATTTATTTATTTTATTTCCCTTGCTAGAGGAGACATATCCAAAAAGATATTACTATGAGCAATGTTAAAGTTTTTACTGCCTATTTTTCTTCTAGTTTTATGGTTTCAGGCCTTAAATTTAAGCCTTTGATCCATTTTGAGTTTACTCTTGTAGATTGTGCAATCCATTTACATTTAAAGTAATTATTGATAGGTAATGTAGTTATTGCCATTTTATTATTCATATTTTTTATTATTCATGTTTTCATCTTTTTTCTTCTTTTGCTTAAAGAAGTCCTCTTAACATTCTTTATAATATTAGTTTGACCAATGGACGCAAGACACTGGGGGGTGAGGGCATGTATGGGAGTGGGATGGGAGGGTAATGGGAAGATTTGTACACATGTAATACCTTAATCAATAAAAAAAAACTGGGGAAAAAATAAATGATTGTTCTAAGAAAAAAAAACACATTGGTTTGATACTGATGGACTCCTTTAGCTTTTCCTGTCTGGGAAGCTCTTTATCTGACCTTCAATCCTAAATGACAGCTTTGCTGGGTAGAGTAATCTTGGTTGTAAGTCCTTGCTTTTCATTACTTTAAAAATTTCTCATGCCACTCCCTCTGGCCTATAGTGTTTCTGTTGAGAAATCAGCTGACAATCTTATGGGAACCCCCTTGTAGGTAACTGCTTTTCTCTTGCTGCTTTTAAGGTTCTTTGTTTTTAACCTTTGCCATTTTAATTATGATATGTCTTGGTGTGGGCTTCTTTGGGTTCATCTTGTTTGGGACTCTTGGCACTCATGGACTTGTATGTCAATTTCCTTCACCAGGTTAAGGAGTTTTCAATCATTATTTCATCAGATAGATTTTCAATTCCTTGATCTCTCTCTCTCTCCCTCTCTCTCTCTCTCTCTCTCTCTTCTTCTAGTACCTTTATGATGCAAATGTTGTTACACTTGATGTTGTCCCAGGGGTCCCTTAAATTTTCCTCTTTTTAAAAAGTTATTTCTGCCTGGCCAGCATGGATCAGTGGTTGTGCATCAAACTATGAACCAGGAGGTCACAGTTCAATTCCTGGTCAGAGCACATGTCCGGTATTATGAGCTTAATCCCCAGTAGGAGGTGGGAGGGAGGCAGCTGATCAATGATTCTCTCTCATGGTTGATGTTTCTATCTCTCTCTTGCCCTTCCTCTCTGAAATCAATAAAAAATGTATTTAAAAATTAATTAATTAGTTAAAAATAATAAATTATTTCTTTTTGCTATTCTGAGTAGGTTTCTGCTACCTTGTCATGCAAATCACAAATTCAGTCCTTTGCTTCATCTAATCTGGTATTATTCCCTCTAATGTATTCTTCATTTCAGCTATTATATTCTTCATTTTTGACTGGTTCTTTTTTTTAATCTTTATTGTTGAAAGTATTGCAGATGTCCCCTTTTTTTCTCCATTGACCCCTCTACCCCGCTCCCTTCTCCTCCGCAGACTTTCACTGCCCTATTATCTGTGTCCATGGGTCATGCATATATGCATATATGTTCTTTGGTTAATCTCTTCCACCCTTCCCTCTGAAATATATCAGTCTGTTGCATGCTTCCATGTCTCTGGTTCTATTTTGTTCACCAGTTTATTTTGTTCACTTGATTCCACATGTAAGTGAGATCAGGTGATACTTGTCTCTCTCTGGCTGGCTTATTTTACTTAGCATAATACTTTCTGGGTCATTCCATGCTGTCTCAAAGGGTAATAGATTCTTCTTTTTCACAGCTGCATAGTATTCCATTGTGTATATGTACCACCGTTATTTTATCCATTCATCTACTGATGGGCACTTGGGCTGTTTCCAGATCTTAGCTATTGTAAATAATGCTATGAACATAGGGTGCATATATTCTTTCTGATTGGTGTTTTAGACTTCTTAGGATATATTCCTAGAAGAGGGATCACTGGGTCAAATGGCAGTTCCATTTTTTAATTTTTTGAGGAAATTCCACACTGTTTTGCATAGTGGCTGCACCAGTCTGCATTCCCACCAGCAGTGCACGAGGGTTCCCTTTTCTCCACATGCTCCCCAGCACTTGTTTGTTGGTTTGTTGATGATAGCCATTCTGGTAGGTTATAGGTGATGTCTCATTGTGGTTTTAATTTACATTTCTCTCATGGTTCATGACGTTGAGCATTTTTTCATGTCTCTTGGCCATTTGTATGTCCTCTTTGGGAAATTGTCTATTCAAGTCTTCTGCCCATTTTTTAAATTGGATTGTTTGTGTTCCTTTTGTTGAGCTGTATGAGTACTTTCTATATTTTGGAAATTAATCCCTTATCAGATATATAATTGGCAAAATACGCTCTCCTGTACAGTGGGTTTCCTTTTCAGTTTGATGCTGGTTTCCTTTGCTGTAAAGAAGCTTTTTAGTTTGGTATAGTCCCATTTATTTTGTCCTTTGTTTCTCTAACCTAGGTGATGTATCTGTGAAAATTCTATGTGAGATGTCTGATACCTTGCTGCCTATATTTTCTTCTAGGATTTTTATGATTTCACAACTTACATTTAAGTCAAGTCCATTACCCATTTTGATTTTATCCTTGTGTATGGTATAAGTCGGTGGTCTAGTTTCTTTCTTTCTTTTTTTTTGCATGCACCTGTTCAATTTTCCCAACACCATTTATTAAAGATACTGTATTTACGCCATTGTATGCTCTTGTCTCCATTGTCAAATATTAATAGAGCATATGGCTTGGGTCGATTTCTGGGTTCCCTGTTCTGTTCCATTGATCTATATGCCTGTTCTTGTGCCAGTACCAGGCTGTTTTGATTATGGTGGCTTTGTAATATGACTTGATATCCAGTATTATGATCCCTCCACCTTTGTTGTTCTTTCTCCAGATTGCTGCAGCTATTCAGGGTCTTTTGGGTCCATATAAATTTTTGGAGTGTTTGTTCTAGATTTGTGAAATAAGCCATTGGTATTTTATAGGAACTGCATTGAATCTACAGATTGCTTTGGGTAGTATGGCTATTTTATTGATGTTAATTCTACCAATCCATGAACACGGTATATTCTTCCACTTGTTTATATCTTTTTCTATCTCTTTTTGCAATATCCTGTAGTTTTCCGAGGATGGGTCTTTTACCTCCTTGGTTAAGTTTATTTCTAAGAATCTTAATTTTTTTTTTTTCTTGCAATGGTAAATGGGATTTTTTTTTTAGATTCTCTTTCTGAGAGATTATTGGTGTTTAAAAATGCCACCGATTTCTGGCTGACTGGTTCTTTTTTATGCTTTTCTATATCTTTGTTAGAGTTCCCACTGAGTTCATCTAACCTTCTCCTGAACCACTGAGCATTCTTTTAACCAGTGTTTAGAACTCTGTACCTGGGAGATGTTTTGCCTCCATTTCATTTCATTCCTTCGGTGGAGTTCTGCCCTGTTCTTTGGGGCATGTTTCTTCGTCTCCCCATTTTGGCTGGCCCCGTGTTTGTTTCTGTGTATGAGCTAAGGCTGCTACATCTCCCAGTGTCTGCAGGGTAACCTTACGTAGTAGGTGTCCTGAGGGCCCAATAGTGCAGCCTCATTGGTCACCTGAGCCAGGTGCTCGAGGGGTGTCTCTTGAATAGGCTGTGCATGCCCTCCTGTTGTAGTCAAGCTTTGATTGCTGTTGGCATGTTAGTGGGTGGGACTGGCCTGGGGCTGACTACATGACTACAGCGCATGAGCTATTGCATAGGGCTGACCCCATGGAGCGGGACTCAGGTCCCAGCTGAGTCCACCCTTTTGGAAGGTCATCTGTGGAAGTGGTTGGGTGGTGCTCTGGTGTGGCACAAAGCTGACCACAGGGTGTGTTGCTTCTGAGGCCTCTTGGGAGGGACTCCAGTGCAGGCCAAGGCTGGCCCTGTCTGTGCCTGGCCTAGGGCCACCTTGTAGGAGCTACAAAGTGATCTGCAGTTGGTAGCTACCTGAGAGAGGCTCTGCTGCAAACTGAGGCGGGCTGCCGCTCTTGCTGGGTTTGGGGCCACTTAGCCAGAGGTACAGGGCATGCAGTGGCCAGATGCTGCTTTTTGGGGGGTTTGTGGGCCTTTGAGAGATTTTAGGAAAGTCTGCAGCATGGGCAGAGCCTGGCTGCTTGTGAGGAACAGCCACTGAAAGAGGTTCAGTGGTGCGCACCGTGTGTGGGATGGGTCTCAGGGCGTCCCCTGGGTGTGGTGAGGGGAGTGAGCCAGGTTGATGGAGACTCAGACTTGGTGCCCTGGCCTGCAGGCTGGGTGGGTGAGGGCTCAACAAAGGAACAATGGTACCTGCTGGCATGTTTGTCCCTGAGAGAGCTGCCCCTCCAGACCTCACCCAGAAACCAGACCATTGAGTTTCTCTGGTGTGTCCCCGGTGCTCTCTGAACGGCCTCCCTTTGCTGGAGCTCAGAGCAAGCATTCGTGACCTCAGGTTCTTAAAGAGGATGCCTGGGTCTACAGCAGCCTTCCACGTCACCCAGGTAGAGTCCCTGGTGATGTTCACAGCCTAACATTGTGGGGACTCCTCTTCCTGGTACAGCTGCTCTGAGCTAGGAGCCCAGCATGGGGCTGAGACCCCTCACGCCTCAGTGGGCACCTCTGCTGTGGAGATATGCCTCCTGGTTCTTAACCATGGCGTGTGGGTGTGGGACCTGCCCATCCCACGTCTCCGCCCCTCCTACCAGTCTCATTGTGCCTTCTTCTGTATATCCTTAGTTCCAGGAGTTCTGTTTGGCTAGTCTTCAGCTGGTTCTTAATGATGGTTGCTCTATACTTTAGTTGTCATTTTTTTTTTATACTTTAGTTGTAATTTTCGTGTGGTTGTGGGAAGAGGTAGGAGAGTGTTTGCCTACTCTGCCATCTTGACCAGAAGTCTCTCACAGTCTTTTAGCAGCAGAGTTATTGAGGTATAGTTCCCACCCCACACAACTCACCCATTCACAGTGCATGCCCGTCTGTCTCCCCACCAGGCCGAAAGCTCCAGGAGGGTGGCTCACACGGCTCTCCGGAGCCTAGTACAGTGTCTGGCCAAAGCAGGAGCTTGGCAAACATTTGTTGAATGAACGAATGTCAGTCTCGGGACCTCTGCTGGTGGTCCGAGAAGGGGGCAGGGACCTTCCCTTCCTTCAAATCACACGAGGAACCCGGGGCCACAAGGGATGGTGTGGCCAGTGGCTCCCCCTCTGGGCTGTCAGGTGAGGGAACGTGTCAGGAAAGATTCTGTGACAGAAGGCCTGTCTCAGTGCCTGCTGGGCCTGCCCCCGGCGCCCATGACACAGGCTCAGGAGGAGAAACCCAGGTCAAGGCAGAGACCTATAGCTGCCGGCAGGGGCGACAGCAGCACGGTGCCCGCTGCCGCTCCATCCGGGACTCCGCGCGGCGCCCTTCAGGCCAGAGCCCTGGGCTGGAAACCCTGGTGCTTCTCCAGCCACGTGGAGCCACGGACTGGGGGGGACACTGCCAGCCTCTGCCCTCTGCCCCCCACCCCAGGGCCTTGTCAGAGCCCAAGAACACGCCTGGCAGGCACAGATGTGGCACTCCGCTTCCCACCAGCAGCCAGGAGAGACCCTAACTGCACAGCCCTGGGGTGCACGGCCCCCGGGGAAGACGGGGAGGATCTGTGGTGGCGATGTGCCTCTTGCGGGGACAGGGGCGCAGGGCACGGAACGGTAGTGACAGAAAGGGTACCTGCCTCGTCGGGGCTGCCCGCGACACAGGGGTTGCCGTCCCTCATTCACAGAGGGGGAAACTCAAAGGTTGGGAACTGACACCAGGCCGCCCCGCTCCGCGGCCTCACAGCCTGCACGGCCGGGGTGAGACCCCCGCTTTAGCGAGAAGGAAGCTGAGGCCGGGGCTCTGCCGAGCTAAAAGCACCACTGGGAGCCCTGCCTCTGGCCCCCGGCCCCCGCTCCTTCCACCGGCACAGGAGATGCGCGCCCACCGGGGCCCACACGCGTCAGAGACACGCGGGAGGCAGGCCGCCCGAGGCTTACCTGAGTCCTGGGAGCAGCTGAAGCCCGTGTCCCCCGTGCTGCTGCTGTGCCCCAGGGGCTGTCCGCCGGCCATGAGCGCCGTGAGGTGTGGGGACAGGCCCAGGTCTGAAAGGCAAAGTCGGCACTCACTGCACAAACCGAGTCCGCTCCCACGGCCCGGACCTCCCACGGCAGGCCCCTCCGCCTCACCTCCCACTCTCCTGTCCCCTCTGTTCTCCCTGCGAAACACGCTCTCAAGCCATGGACAGACAGGAAGCCGTGCCGCTGCCCTTCCCCACGGAGCCTGTGCCCGCCAGGGCAGGCTGCATTGTGACACAGCTGACTGGGTCCCCAGAGGGGAGCTCCCGTGACAACTCAAACCAACAAGGCAGGTGGGAGAGGAAATGGGGGGTGACCCATCCCGGGTGATTTTCCGGTTAAACATGGGACGTGGGTGTACGTTACCTCCTGAAGTCCCACCTGAATACCAAAAAGGGCTTTTTAAAAAGGTTTACCCCCCAGAGCAGGGCAGAACGCTTGTCAGCTGGGGGGGGGGGGGGGGGGGGTGGTGAGGCAATGGGTGTGACCCGGGAGGGAGCTGGGTTGGCGGTGGGAGGAGGCTGGTTCTCACCCCGCGCCCCCAAAGCTCAGGAAGTGGAGGCCCCGGGCGCCTCCACAGGCAGGTGGGCTCGACGGATGTCTCCACAGGAAGCAGTGGGCCCAGTGTCAGCAGGAGACTGGGGGGACAGGAACCGAGCCTGGCCTGGGAGACGCCACACAGAGCCCCGTGAACCCCGAGAGCTGGCCACCGTGCATCGGCTCAGCCGGACCCGCAGCCCAGACGCTCCCCCCAGGGCCTCGTTACGAACCACAAAAGGGAGGCCCAGGCCACCAGGCCTGTGGGCAAGGGCGCTAGAAAGACAGAGATGGGGCTAACAAGGAAAGAAAAACAACGGGTCTCAGAGGCGACAATGCAGGGAGCTCAAGAACAAAAAAGTTCTAATTTTCTCTGAAAATGGAGAAAACAATGAATCCACGGACAAGAGGCTGGTGACCAGGGAGGCGACAAAAAGGGGCTCTTAGGAATGAAAACCTGATCTCCAAAGCCAAACTCTGATGGGACGAGGGAGATCTACGGCCTGGTAGACGGCAGGACCTCCGGTGAGGGGCCACCCCTGTTCCCCACAAACACAAGTAGGAGGGAACTCCAGTCTGTACCTTTAACCTGGTTTTTCTTTTCTTTTTTAATCCTCACCTGAGGATATTTTTTCCATTGATTTTCAGAGAGTGGAAGGTAGAGAGAGAGAAACATCAGTCTGAGAGAGAGACATTGATTGGTTGCCTCCTGCATGGGCCCTGACTGGGGCTGGAGATAGAACCTGCAACCCAGGTTCATGCCCTTGACTGGGAATCGAACCTGCAACCCTTCGGTGCATGGGCCAACCCTCCGACCCTGAGCCATACCGGCCAGGGCTTAACCTGGTTTTCTGAGAGGACAGGTGCAGACACACACTCTCCTCTGTTCTCTGGAGCCAAGGACGAAATGCGATGGTGGAGGGACGGGCGGGCTCTAGACCTTCCCCGTCATGACATCCGGGAGTTGCCCTCTTGCCCAGGGTTGGTGTGGTCGGCTGGGATGAGACCCCACATGACCACCCCCTCCAGGGTCTTGACCCCAGAATGTGACTGTGTCTCAGCAGGAAGCCTGGCTTGGGAAGGAGGCCGGGGACCATTCACTGCCAAGTGGGAAGGCTGAGGCCACAGTGGGTTTGGACACTGTCTCTGAGGCTGCGGTGAAAGCCAGGAACGAGTCCCGGTCTCCACAGGGGGACTCCCTGGGGCCAGACCAGCGTGGCTGGGCTGGAAGGTCTGGGGGCAGTGCGGCCAGGTGCCCTCCAGTCCGTTCACCCAGCATTCCCCACTGGAGCAGGTGCAGTCACCCCGAGATTCTTCAAATGAAATAGCAGACCTACTGGGCTAAGCCCAATCCAGCCCTTTTACACATTATTTTAAAGGCACAAGTGAGAGGCCCCAGGGGTCAGTCAGAAGCCTGGGGCAGCTGGGAGTCACCGGTGCCTGCGAGAGGCCAGCGCAGGGGAGAGGGCACTTGGAAGTAACCCGAAGGCTCCAGGTGGCACCAGGAAAGGAACTTGGGAAAGCAGGTGGGAAATTCAAAGGCTCCAGGTGGCCCCGCCCTCCCTGCAGCCCAGCCTTTCAAAAAGGGCCCAGGAGCCAGCATGTCCTGAGTCCACGTGAGCCAGTGTCCTTGTTCCCGGAAGGAACTGGGACGGCACTATGCCCAGTTTCAGGAGCCGTGAGCATCAGGCGAGGGGCGTTTGGATAGGCTGCCCTCCCCCGATGTCCAGGCCACCCTCTAAATTCCTAGGGGAGCCCAGGGGAGTCGCTAATGACACTGCACGAGCAGAAGATACCTGGGTGGCTCAGTGGCAGGTGACACCCCAGGGAGAACCTAACCTTTGACACTTCCTTGGGGCAACAGAATGAGAAAACCAAAATGCATTCATTGTGGCTGAAAATCTATGTATGAAACAGACATGACAACGTGTTTATAAAACTCCTGGCTTCCCAGTCAGCTGGGAGCTCCGGCTATTTCTGGAATTCCACTCTGCCTTTGCTCATGAGCCCTGTCAGGAAAAATAACTCCACGTCCTCATCCGTAGGTTATAGCTTTGCAGGTGCCCAGGCAGATGGAGAGGCACAAGAGCAAGACAGGCCCTCCACGTTGTTTCCTGCTGCCTTTGGAATGGACCTTATTGTCCTTCTTGGCCCTTGATGACAACTAGTAGGGGTGCACTCTCTAAGGTGAGGGGGTCCCAAAGCAAGCTTGGGACAGAGGTTGAGGAGCCTCCTGCAGATGCAAGTTGTGCCCACAGAGGGCACTAGACCAGGGTGTGCTCAGCCTTGGCTTAGCCAGAGGGGCCAGAGGTGAGGTGGAGGCCAGGGTTTCCCCATCAGAAAGCCATTCCCAGCATGGACGGGGCAGGGTGCGGAGCTGGTGGGCACTGTATCCTGCTGTTTCCAAAGCTCGTGCTGGTGCTGCTGGTCTCGGCCTGGGAACCTCCAGGGAAGAGGCAATAGGGACCCCCAGCTCCCATTCCTGGAGAAGGCCAACAACTTGTATCCCACACACTCTTCAACCCAAAGTCCTCCCACAAGACTGCTTTTCCCTCAATGAGCAGGAGACCGCCAGCTGCCTTGAACTTGCCAACCCAACCACAGCTGGTGTTTTCCGCCAGTTCTCACAGCCTCCCAAACTCTTCCAGGATAATCACCAGTGACTTGCATGGAGAATCTTGGCCTGAAAAGCAGACGTTTCTTTTCGTTCTGTCTACCCTCTCCTCCTCCATTCGCTTTCCTCATTTTTTTCCCTTCCTCATTCTTAACTTCATAAAAAAAACCTTTTTTTTTTTTTTTTTTGCCTAGAAGATAAGCGATTTTACAAAATCTGAACAAATAAGTTAACCAGTGAAATATAACCAAACCCTGGAGGTACTCGTGGCTCACATGTCACACTTGAAAACATGATCTCGCAAGTGTCCTGGTGGCATTCCAGCGGCTGATATATGGGGAGGTTTAGCTTCTCCTTTGGTCAAAAGTCCCAGAATGCCTTCTTCTCTCAAGAAGTAACACTCCATCAACCCATGAAATAAACCAGTGACGTTGGTTTATGTAACTGCCTCAGGGAAAGGACCTCCTAGCATCACTACCGTTGAGTATTGGTGATCATTAGGAGTGGTTCTTTCTCTCCACCCTCTCTATTTCATGAAGAGGAAGACTCCATTTGAGTGGTGTGAGATGCCCAAAGTCATCCAGCAAGAGATGAGAACAGCAGCCTGTATGGGCTCTTTCCATAAACACCTCGTAAGTGCCCTCAAAATCTCTCTTCCCATAGCTCGTCCAGGTGAGGACCCCCTCAAACAGGACCCTAAAAATCCAGCTGCTTCTCCATTAGGACAGCATAGTAGTACCTGCAGGAGGCAAGGCCCCGCAAAGCATGGGAAAAACAGGTGACAGTGGAAGGAGCAACAGGACGTTTAACAGTTGCCTCAAAGCATCTCCTCTGTTGTATTTATTAATGACAAATAGTGGCTGTAAGTGGAGAAACCTGGCCGGCACCACCTTCACTATATGGAGTGCCCTCACCCCCAATGTGATGGTATTTGGAGATGGGGCCTTTGGGAGGCAGTCAGATGAGGTCGTTAGGCTGGGATTCTCATAAGAAAAGACCAGAGAGCTTGTTCTCTCCCACCCCTGCCCCCATGAGAGGACATGGCAAGAAGACAGCCAGGGCGAGAACCTGCACCTGAACCCTGCCCGACCTCAGCCTCCTGAACTGTGAGAAAATACACGTCTGCTGTGTGAGCCACCCAGGCTATGGTGTTCTCTTACAGGGGCTCGCGCTGACGGAGACATCACCCAAGAGATGAAGGGTTCCATGGTAATAAGGTATAGTGCCACACGTGCCCCTGACATGATCACTAAGAGGGGCACGTGACCCCCGGTTTTCCCGCCAAAAGCCTATATCCTCCTTCTAATCCTGAGAACACAAACTGAGGGACTGCTACCAAACCCCTGACCAGAGCTGCACAAAAGTGTCCATGTCACGGAAGACAAGGAGAGAACAAAGACGTGAAGATGACAAAGGGAGACTGATAGCGACGTGGGAAGGGAAAAGAGACATGAGTGGAAAATGGGGCGGCACCTGAACCAAGTCTGTAGTCAGTGGCAGTGTTACTGTCGGGGTTGGTGACTCCTGTGGTTAGGCAAGATGTTCACTCTAGAGGAGGCTGGGCTTTCCCAGCCCTTCCAAAGTCTAAATTATTTAAAATAAAAAGGTTTATAAGGCCTGTCCCTGCCTAGAGTATTTCTGTGGGTCTCATCAAAGGGGACGGGATGGTGTCCAGAACCTTACCTTGTTTGTCCTGAATCGATTGTCTGACTGAGGAGAGCCTTGCAGGGACATTTCAGTGTGTGTGTGTGTGTGTGTGTGTGTGTGGGGGGGGGGGGGGGGGGGCTGAATTACGAGGGACAATCTAGGACACCAGTGACCTGGGACGAAAGGCCAAGGACATGCTCAGCATGAGCAGTGAGGAGGGCGGCCTCTGCTGTAAAGAAGTTTGGAAGGAAGAGATTGGCCGAGAGAAGGCAGCCGGGGGTGCTGGGTTTTCTCTCCAGGCCGGGGGAGCTGTCCTCTGGAGGCCAGGACCGGGGCCAGGGGAACAGGAAGCAGATTTCTGAGCTCTGGCACCCCCTGCCGTGAGCTGCTCAGCTCAGGAAAGCTGCGGGCATCGCAGTGGGCCCTCTGGGATGCCCCTCCCCCAAAGGAAACCTGTACTTTGAGCCTCGAGGCCACAGTCAGTGTGAGACCTCGGCCAGCACCACGCCAGAGCGGCGGAGAGGACCACGGGCTGCCCCGGCTGAGGGAGAGCATCCGGTCCTGACCAGTTCCCACGTTACCTGTGATCCTGTTGGAAATGCTGAAGAGCCTGGACGTTCTCTGCCGCTGCACGAAGGGTTCCCGGTAATACCGGTCTCCGAAGCACATGCCCAGCAGCTCCCTGCGCACCGTCTTGTTCCAGAGTCCGTAAATGAGGGGGTGGCAGACGGCGCTGGTGAAGCTCAGCCACGTGGCCCAGGTCTCCAGGCTCGGGGAGACGCAGTTCTTCCCCCAGAGGGCCTCGCAGGTGATGACCACCATGTAGGGGCCCCAGGTGACCATGAAGGCGCCCAGCACCACCAGGATGGTGATGAGGGCTTTGCACTGGTTGGCGGAGTAGACGACGCCCTGGAAGGCGTTCCTCCGACTGCCCGAGGAGGAGGTGGAGGTGCTGGAGTTCTTGCGCCCGGTCCCCTGGGCGTCCTCCTGCCCCAGGACCACCGTGCCACAGTGCACCTTGCGGGCCTTGACCCTGGCCACACGGAAGATGAAGCCGTAGCAGACGAGCATGACCAGGAAGGGGAACAGGGCACACCAGATCTGCCAGAAGGCCGTGTAGCCAGGCTCCCGGTGCCACGCGGCCACGCACATCCACTTGAACTCGTCAAACTCCACGGAAGACCACCCAAAGAGCGGTGGCAGGCAGCCGATGAGGGAGTGGAGCCAGATGTAGACAAGAGCCATCACGGCTCGGTTCCCCGTAATCTTCATGGGGTACACCATGGGGTACAGGACAGCATAGTAGCTGGAAAGGATGGGAGGCGAGAGAGGAGTCAAAACAGAGAAAACACCAGGCTGGGAACCCGCTGCTTTCCGGGTGGAGAGCACCTCCCCACCCAGATCCTGACAGGGAAATGCTGGCTGGGAGAGGACTTCCCCGAGGGCAATGCACGCAAGGGAGGGCGGCCACGAAGACGCCGCCTGGTGCAGGCAGGACTTGCGGAACGACTGTGGCTACGAGCCTCACATATCACCCATGAAGCCACCTCATCCACCAGGACCTTCTTGAGTCCCTGGGGACACAGCTCTGAGGTCAGCCTGAGGCTGCCGATCTCACATCTGGCCTGGAAACACGGACAGAATCGTGCATGTGCCCCGGGCACAGCCGTCTGGGTTTACATCTCACTGAGGCCGTGCATGCAGCAGAGAGAGAAACAGGCCTCCGAGCAGGGGCGCCTGGCTCCACGGTGGCTCTGCCGTCTGCAGGCTGTGTGGCCCGGGCAAGCTGACTCAACCGCGCAGAGCTCTGTTCCTCCATCTGTGACACGGACCCACAGAACCTCGCCACCGACCTGTGCGAGGACGGGGTGTGCCCGCCAGGCCGGGCCTGCACCGCGCCGCCCTTCAAAGGGCAGCGGGGGCCCCGCTTGTCTCTGCCTGGCCGCCAACTGCTCCCCTTCCTTCTTGAGGACGGGCCGCCCTCTTGTTCCTGCTCCCGTGAAGCTGCTGTGACCACAGCAGCCTGAGTCCCGGGGAACGAGTCAGGCCGTCCTGGTGGTCACCTCGCCCGGCGACGGCTGGAGACACCGGCCTGGGTCCCATCATCCTGGCAAAGGAGCTGTGAGGGGAGTTCGCCGAGGGCACTTCTGGGAACGTTTCCTTCGCGCTCACAAGGAACCAAGGTTGCTTTCTCCTTTGCTCTGCCCTTTGAAATGCTTGCGGGCCGTGGCCTCAGGCCCCAGGGTGGCCGGGCAGCGGGCGGAGGCCCCCCCTGGAGAATGCCAGCTATCTTGGCTCCTCTGACCAGCCCCGTCTGGCCGTGGCAAAAACAATCACGATTAATAACCGTCCTCTGCAACACAGCCCTCTGGCTATTCTCAAGACGCTGTTAGTGTTAGCCCTTTATGGCAAGACTTTAGCTTTATTGTGACAAATGGTGTTTATACCCTCGCTGACTAAGGTTCTGGCAGGAGCAGGTCCGGGTGACAGTGAGTTCTCCCAGCGCGTCCGAGCCCCGTGGGCATGCCCAGCCGAGGAGCCCCCCAGACGGGCCACAGCGCTGCCATGTACCTCCACACCCGCCAGGGGCTATTCGGTTTTCGGGGGACTTGGGGAGGAACTGTATATACATGGAAATGCACAAACCTACACCTCTATCATTTCCATGTCGGCCACAAAAGATGGATTTCGTAGATTTGAAACTGCATGTTTGAAATTTAAGCCTCATTTAGGCCTCGTAGCAGGTTCAGAGGAAAATGGAGACAAGGGCAGCTTCCCCCGCGGAGGAACGCAGGGGAAGTCGGGGGGTTCCTTTGCTCCCTGTACCCTCAGCTGTCTTCTGAAGGCCTCCATCTGTTCTCCAAACTCCTTCTCCGACCGGAGCCCAAGCGGGCCGTGTCCCCAGAGGCTTCCTGATGTCACCTGTTGCTGAAAGGCCGCCAGGCACATATGGGCTCCAACGCTCAGCTCCCCTGCCAGGAGACCAGTGACCTTGCTATGACCCTGGCTTTCATAGGAGGCTCCCCTACCGTCAGAACAACCCTGCGGCCACCCCGGGGACACAGTCGCTCATGCTGAGTGGTGGCTTTCCTAACCGGAACGGACCGGCCGTGGCTCCAGCTACTTTCTCTGATTGGAACACTGCTGAGAGCTGGAGTTCCATCCGGGGTGAAGGACCGCCTGCTTCCTCCCTCCACGTCCTCCCCCGTGCGGACAGCCCACAGGACCCTGGCCCTGGGCCTGGCCTGTGCCCTGCACGGACAATCCAGCGACCATTTGTCAGCTAAAACCCTGATGGTCCACGGGAACCGGGGACTGTGTCAGCCACTGACAGTGTCACGGGCTCGTCCCCTCCGTGTTCCCCTGACGGCTTCTTCCCCGATTCTATGCGTCACGCTGAACCTGAGTCTACCCTCCTGCCTGAGGAAGTCCCCCTCGCCTGGGAAGAATGAGCTGACCATCAGCAAAATGCAAATCCCCAAGCTGAATCCGGGGGGACTCTCCGCCAAAGCCATGAGCCCCCTGGGACAGCACACAGCGGGAACCGGAGGGCGCCGGTCGGACGCAGCGAGGGGCACCCGCAGGGACCCTCCTTACGGAGCCACTATACCACGCAGGGGCAGCCAGCCTGCTGAGAGCGCGTGCATCTCTCAGGCGCCCGCGTCTTCGTCCCTGGGTTGTCTTCCTTCCCCGGCTCTCCTTCCACCCGGAGGGGAGGTTGGTGAGGTCCCTGCACTGTGGACGGGGACAGTGTTTCCTCTTTGCGTCCCCACCCCGAGCCCAGCTCTGGCCCAGGTCAAAGCAACAGGCAGTGGACAGCGGGTCTAATCCCTCCTCTGCCACGTCAGCTTCCGCAGCTGCTGTTTCTCATCTATACACTAAGAAGCAGGGGTCTCTATGAATGCTTTTTAAAAGCCCTGGAACCTCTTTTAAAAAAAAAACTACAGCGAGAATGATATATAAACATATACAAATATTCAGATTACATACACCTGGCACTGGGCTCGAATGCCCACTGCCAGCCCCTCCCAGGATGCAGCCTCTCTCTCGGCCTGGGCAGGGGCAGGGACGTAATGCTGGAAAGGGCTCCAATGTTCCATGACACTAAACAGAATGCAATAGCAAACATATATATAATAAATGATAGATAAAACTCCATGCAAGAGAGACGAGGTAAGGCCCGAGGTCCTCAGGCTGAAGGGATGGAAGTGAAGGCAGAGCTCTGCTTTCTCTCCTGGCCCCACAGAGCCCGGCGCCCTCCCCAGGAGCTCAGCGTGACAATCCCAGGGCCAGGTGACTGAGCTGGGTCCCTCTGCACACCTTCCTACCTCCTCCGTTCTCTGACCTGCGGCAAGCTTACCGGTCGATGGCAATGACCCCGAGGGTGAGCATGCTGGCCGAGCTGATGAGCAGGTACAGGAGGGCGGAGAAGTTGCACCAGACCACCCCGAAGATCCATTCCCGCCGAATGGAGCTGGTCACCACGAAGGGCAGCACCAGCACCGACAGCAGGAAGTTGGACAGCGTCAGGCTGAAGACGAACTTGTTGCTGAGGGTGAGGAGGTAGGACTTCTTGTACAAGGTGACCACGATGACCAGGTTGCCCAGGCAGACGAAAATGGTGATGACCACGATGGCGATGAACTCGGTGACGATGGCGCCCCCTTCACCAGCGACCGGCCCCGTGCGGTTGCTCAGCTCCTTCCAGTGGCCCAGAGAGGAGTTGAGGTTCATGGTCAGTGCGCCTGGGCGTGGGGTGCGCAGCATGCTGGATGACTGGAGGGACAGGGCAAGACGGGGGGGCAGGAGAAGGTCATCGGGTCAGACCACCTGACCTCCACAGAGAGCAGCAGAGGCCCCAGGCCCCAGGCTCGTCCAGAGACTCAGCCAGCCTCCCTGCCAAGCTCTGCACACCCGGCCTGTTTTCTGCAACCCACTCTGTGTGCCACTCACTCATTGTGCCCCATGAATGGGGCCTCCTCCGTTCTAAGTGACCATCCATTCCGCCAGGCCGGCAGTTCCGACCTTGAATGCACCAACGAGTCACCCTGAGTGTCAGCTCCAAGGGTCACCTGCTAGATTCTGGCCGCCGAGACCAGAGGCACGGCCTAGGAATCTGCATGTGAAACGGGCTGGAGCAGGTGGTTCTGGAACAAGTGGTTTCTGGGGGCACACTGCGGGCGGCTCGTGCCACTCCAGGTGGTCCCTGAACCCGCAGCAGCCTCGGCCCCTGGAGCTTACCCGACGGGCAGCCTCTCAGGCTCCGCCTGTGACTCTAGGAGCCAGGCCTGGGTGCTGCTCCCACCCCGCTGACCCGGGTGCATTGGGGCGGCAGCAGGACTCCCGGGGGCGCTATTCTGAGGCCCCTGAGCAGCACACGAAGGTGTTACTATCACTCCGGCCGGAAAAGGACCCCAGCACTGATTACCAGTGGGAGATGGAGGACGAGTTAGGGGTCTGGGCCCACAGGCCCCATTCTCCGGGAGGCGCAGTTCCTGCTCTCAGGAAACTGGCTCGGGATCTTGGCTAAAACTCAACATTGACACATGTTAGCATTAAATGCTGCCGATGAATGTCTCTCCAAAAATTTCTGTCTGCTACAATCAGCCAAAAAATCCCACAATCACTTTCCCCACCTGCTCTGGCTCCCCACAAACAGAAGACACCAGAAAGAAAGGAGAGATTGCTTTGCATGAGCCAGACAGGAAGAGCCGGTGCCTCGCATAGCCGTGGCCCCTCGGGGTCTCCCACACCTCCACCAAACACCTCTGGCCACAGGGAGCAGCTGGCATGGGAGGCAGCCCTGGCCTCCCCGGCACTCGTAATGACAAGATTCCCTTCAGAGGGAGCCCACCCTGTGGGTCATGACCCCGGGTCCTAGGCCCGCTCGCTTGAGCAGGACCCAGTAATTCTAGTCTCTCCTGCATTTGACAGCCTCGAAATACTTCACAAGTTACTTCCTTCCCTTCTCCAGATAAAGCCTCCCCGATCCCGAGATGCCGTCCAGGCCGCCCCTACCTCAGACTCCCTGCTGGGGACCTGCTCATGGATGTCTGTGACCCTCTCGACTGGTTGTCCCCAAACCTGCACACACCATTCTGGATGTGGTGGGTGAGGGTGGAGGACACAGGGGCAATTTCCTCCACGATCAGGATAATCTGGAAGAAGTATTTTCTTAAGCAAGTGTATCAGCCTGTTGGGCTTAATGAGCTCATGTAAGTGTGAGCTCAACAAAAAGCCAACGTTCACACACATACGAATTTCTGTGAAGGAAGGTATGGTGAACCTATGAAATTAATGTTTTAAGCCTAAATTTAAAAAAATTATTTCTATTACATTTTATTTTGTCCACTTCGGCCCGTATGTCCGGGCTGCCAAAGCATTCTGACTTTTGATTGAGTGATGCAATGTGCTAGGTTCCTCCAGCTTTGTGCCGTGACTGTGCTTTGGAGATGAGCCTCGGATGTCTACATCTGTCTTTGGGAGGTCATTGTGGGTTTTGTCTTTATTTTGTGAGTTGTAGATTTTGTTAACTCTTACATGTAAATTATTAATCGCTGTCTCAAAACAAGGCCCTACATAAGCCTGTTACTCTTAACTGCACACGTGATAACACTGTGGCTAAGAAAACAGACTTTGAGAGCCCTGGCTGGGTAGCTCACATGGTTAGAGCATCATCATGATGTGCCAAGGTTGTAGGTTTGATCCCCGTCAGGGCAAATACAAGAATCAACCAATGAATGCATGAAAAGGTGGAACAAAAAATTGACAGGAGTTTTTAAAGCAAAATGAAATTAAAACACTAAGAAAAATGGAAGCTCTTAGAGGTGTGATTAGAGTAAAAATATCCTAAGTTGCCCTAACCAGTTTGGCTCAGTGGAGAGAGCGTCGGCCTGTGGACTCAAGGGTCCCAGGTTCAGTCCCGGTCAAGGGCATGTACCTTGGTTGCGGGCACATCCCCAGTAGGGGGTGTGCAGGAAACAGCTGATCGATATTTCTCTCTCATCGATGTTTCTAACTCTCTAACCCTCTCCCTTCCTCTCTGTAAAAAATCAATAAAATATTTTTTAAACTATCCTAAGTTAGTCTTGGTCCAGAAGCCTTGGTCATGGCTGTTTCCCCAGCACCTGGACAAGTGCCTGGCACACAATGTGTAACTCAAGAATTACCAGTTGATGAATGACTAACCTTCAAAACCATGTCATTGTTAAGTCAAACATGATGGTTAACATTATCAAGTAAACACGAAAAGAATAAAATTTGGGTGCAAACCTTTATTTTAAAGAAGGAATGAAGTCCTCCTGGGCCCGGCTGCTCTCCGGGGGCCGTATTAGCAGGCACACTGAACTGTGAAGTCACAGTTGCGGGCTGGCTGCAGTCCTGGGCTCCTTGCAGGAGGCAGAGAGGGAGGTGGGACAAAGACCTGCCCACCAGGGAAACCCGCACCCCAGCCTCTGCCAGGAGCCTGGAGTGGGGAGGGCACAAGCCCCAGCAAATCCTCGGGGTGTACTTTTAACGAACAAGAGAGGGTTTGGAATGCCCCAGCCCATGAAGGCGCCCAGGCAGGCAGCCAGCATACCGGGGGCCTGACAAGCCAGGGCCCATCGAATGAAGCAAATTCAAGAGTGACTCACATTTCCACTCTCCTGGCCAGTTCTGTTGCCAGACACAAGGGTGTTCCACTCCCACACTCACTCAGTCCTGCCCTGACCAGATAATCCCTGCGCCCCCCGCCCCCGCCCCCAGCTCCAACTCCAGCTTGGAGAAACATGATTGGAACTGGATTGCGGTTTAATGCCAGCATCAGAAATCCTTCCCTCCAAGGAAGGCCAGGCGTGTCAGCACTGTCCCGGCTCAATGCACTAGGTCCCTCCTCTCTTGGAACTGCCTCCAGTCTTTTTCTTTTTTTTACTACAAATATATTAAAATTTTATTTGTAAATGTATAGTTTATAAAAGAGTAAATTGAGGAACATATAAGAATTGTGTTCATGTGAAGAAGCAGTTTTATGCTTATGAAAACCTACATTGTAAAGTGGAGATTGGAATATCTAATTGTTGGGAAAATGGAGGCAGCTAGTGAAAGATTGGATATTAAGATTGTTATTTGTGACTTGGCCTTGTTTTGGCTCTCAGAGGTCGTGCTGACTCTTAGATTAGAAATGCAGCCTCTTTCAAAGCATAAACCTAAATTGAAAGTAATGATTTTAAAATTTGCTTTCTTGGATGCTCCACTTTGTTTTCTTCAGGTGGAATAGCACGAGTACCTATTTTCAGGAGGATGAGGAAAACATTTTATTTCCCTTTCTTCTGTTTTGCCATTTTTGCTGTTGTTTCTGGTTCCATAAATGGAGAAGCATCTTTACCGTGCCTTGTATCATGCCCAGCAATTTTTTTTTCTTTCTTTTTTAAATTTCTTTATTGATTAAGGTATTACATATTTGTCCTCATCCCCCCATTCCCATCCCAAACCCCTCCCCACGCATGCCCCCACCCCCCTGTTGTCTGTGACCACTGGTTAGACAGTAAAATAGTAGTCAAGTTTTCAGACTAATTTAAATTGGCTAATTGAAATAAGCAAATATTCTAGAAAACTTAATTGTGCTGGACAAAAAGCTGTTCCTAAAGTGTTAACTAAAATTTTTATTGGTAGTTCATCTCATGGTAAAATTGCGTAACATGCAATGAACCTCAAGCAGTCATATTTTAGTGTAAAAAATTAAAATTTAAAAGTTATCAAGACTGCGTTATAAAATTTCCAAAAGCCTCCTAATATTTAAATCAAAAAAGGGGGGATAGTAGAAGAATATCATGTAAGGAAAAATATCCTGTAAGTAAATTACATCTAGAAAATTTTTACTTTAGAAAATTAACTTTCATTGGTAATGCTAACAGCAAGACACCCATGAAAAACACACATGGTGTCAAAACAAGACAAAGGAAAATCGTTTGGGCAAAAAATGAAAAAGGATCCCAAGTCAAATTTATAGAAAAGACTCCTTTATTAACTTTTGGTCGAGAATATGTTTGTATATTTTCAGAAAACAACTCCAAGACCATGTGGATCCCTGTAACAGAGAGGAATTGACAGGACTGCTCCAGCCATGAAGACGGAGGAGAAACAGTCCAGAGATGGAAGACGCTGACAACACCTTGCCACACTAGCAGTCAGCAGCTGTGTGTGGCTGCAGGTTGCCCAGCACCAAACCAGAGAGGGCCGGACCTGCATTACCACCATTTGTCCACCATCCAGAACTGAAATATCATTGCTGACATGTACACATAAGGAACTGTTTGACATTGAAATTGGGACTCAAAAGAACTGTTGGCCCAGAAAGAAACTCACTACAGATTGATTCATTTGCCTCTCAGCATAACCATTATTGCTTGTCGCATTTTCTGTTCTTATATGTGTATTTCTAGTATCACATGATCTCACTCATCTATGGGAAATAATGAACAACATAAACCGATGAACAAAAACAGACCCGGAGACAGGGAAGCATCGATCAGACTGTCAAACCTCAGAGGGAAGGTAGGGGAGGGTGGGGGTAAGGGGGAGAGATCAACCAAAGGACTTGTGTGCATGCATATAAGCCTCCAGTCTTCTTGACCAATCCCCGGGAGGGGAGCGAGCTGTCTGCTGGAGCCAGGACTGGTAGTAGCCTCCAGTCATCAAAGCCAAACCTGCCACTCAAATGAGATTAATACCATTGTGTGGGTTCAAAAAACAAAATGCAAGGCTACACTATGGAATACTGAGACAGGTATTCATTGTTTTATAAGTTGGTTAGCATGGTAATTCCCAAGATAAAATTCTAGAAAAGCCTGGTGTGTGAGGACAGAATGACTATAACATAAGGGTGGATTTGTCCCCTCTTATTTAATTGTGTCAGTCTGATACTTTGCGGCTCACCGCATATCTAACCTAGAACTCTTGGATTTCCTTGACTTACACTGGACTCCTTTCCTGCTCAGAGCCATCGCTTGCATGTGTTAGAACCACAGCGAGGCCTGGGGGTTAAGTGTAGAAGCCAAAGGACCTGGGTTTGAGGAACCAGCTCAGGGCCAGCAGGGAGGTATGTAGCGATTGAATAAACAGCCCTGGGGCTAGGAAATACTCCTCAGCACCACTTCAAAGGGGCCCAGGTGAGGTCACTGTGATGCTATTTTGGTCGCACTCTGGGGACTCTTCATCTCAGCACCTCAAAGCACTTTATACACATCACTCACCAGCTTGCGGGGGCGGGCAGGGGAAGGGGGGGTAGAGTTGGGAAGAAGGTTCTAATAACCACCCTCTTTTGCACTAAGATAAAGAGCAAACCCCTGCCCTCACTCCACCCACAAACCAGGCCACACAGCTCGCTCAGTGCCAGAAGGAGATCACAGAACCCTGGGTCCCCTCTCTGCCCTCCTCCATCCGACCCTGGCACTCCAGTGACAGCTGAGCTAAAGACGGACGGCCAGCCAGCCCAGGGTCTGTGACAGCGCACAGTGCTTTGCTCTTGTCCCCGTGAAGGCACCCGACCTAGTAAACACTTGGTTCAAAACCTCTCACTTCTGACGGGGAGCAGGCCTGAGCTCCACGCACCAGAGGAGGGAAAGGAGGCGAGAGTCCGGGCCCAGTGGCCTTGTGGTCCGTCTGCGTTCTCGGTTTGCCAGTGGGAGACGCCGGGCTGTGGTCCCTCTGCACAGACACTCTCAATGTGAGCCCCTGGCTGCCCTGCACCCTGTGCGGGAGCTGGAAGCCTGGAGGCCAGCGTTCCTCCAGATCCTGCACAGACGGTACCACATCCGCAAGGACATCAGCGCTGACTCTTGTCAAATGTCTCCCCAAGACAAGCTCCTGCTCCTCAGCACGGACACTCCCCAAGGCTCGGCCCGTGATCCATTCCTCTCCCCACACCTTGGGGAATCGTACCCATTTCCAGAGTGCTGCTTAATTATCAATAACTATTATCAGTGTTTGCAAAACACTGCGCAGCACACAATGTACCTTTATAAACATCGTCTCATTTGACCTAGTGCGTGACGGTTAGAGGTAGGAATGGCTCCTCCTTGACACGTTACTCAACCTCCCTGGGCGTCGGCTTCGCACTTGTGAATGGAGAGAATATTCCTGCTCAGAGAATATTCCTCATAGGGTTGGTGGGAGGAATCAATGAGTTAATATTTGCACAAGTGTCTGTTGAATAATAAAATGGAGAAACTGAGGCTCAGAAAGGTTGAGTGCCTGGTTCAAGAGAACAGTTAGTAGTCGTTCCACAGTTTGGTCCTCTGGCCGTGGGCTGCCATGCACCTTCAACCCCTCTATCCCCAGAGCAGGGGAGATTCTGCCCGCTGTGGCCTCCTCCACTCTCACCGCCAACCCCTTCATGTGCCTTCCGCTTCAGCCAGCGGTGCTCTGTGCTCCCATTTCTAATTTGCTTTGCTCCTGCCTGTCCTCTCCCTGCTTGCAGAATGGATGAAGATGCCGTAAGTCTAACTACTTTATTGATCTGTTGGTCTAATAACTTTATGGAAGGAGAGAAAGAAACAAACCGACAAATCGGGGAGGGAAGGAAGGGGCTTGAGAATAACTCAAAATATACCAAGTCACACGCTGGCCTTGGCAATGGGTTTTTGGATATGCCACTGAGAGCAAACAAAGGAAAAAAAAAAAGATAAATGGAACCTCATGAAAATTTAAAAATTTTGTACATCAAAAGATACTATTGACAGAGTAAAAAGGCAACTCACAGAATGGGAGGAAATATTTGCAAATCAAATGTCCAATTAGGAATTAATATTCAGAACATATCGAGAACTAAAACTCAACAACAAAACAACAACAACAACCCATGGCTGATAAGCACATGAAAAGATGCTCAAGGTCACTAATCATTAGGAAAAGCAAATGAAATTACAAGATACCACCTCACAGCCATTGGGATGGCAACTATCAAAAGAAGGAGGAGAAAGAGGAGGAGGAGGAGGAGGAGGAGGAGGAGGAGGAGGAGGAGGAGGAGGAGGAGAGAAGAAGGAGAGAAGAAGAGAAGAAGAAGAAGAAGAAGAAGAAGAAGAAGAAGAAGAAGAAGAAGAAGAAGAAGAAGAAGAAGAAGAAGAAGAAGAAATAATAAAGAAAATAGAAAATGACAAGTATCGGTGAGAATGTGGAGAAACTGGAGCTTTTGTGCACTGTCGGTGGGAATGTAAGACGGAGCAGCCAATGCAGAAAACAGCATGGTCAGTCCTCAAAAAATTAAACCAAGTTTCCATCTGACTCAGCAACTCGATTTCTGGTTATATACCCCGGATAATTGACAGCAAGGTCTTGAAGACACAGTTGTCCACCCACGTTCATAGCATTATTCACAAGAGCTAAAATGTGGAAGCAACCCAAGTGTCCATCAACCAATGACTGGATTAGCCAAATGTGATCTATCCCTGTAATGGAATACTATTCAGCCTTAAAAAGGCAAGAAATTCTGACACATGCTGCACATGGATGAATCCTGAGCACATTATGCTGAGTGACATAAGCCAGCCACAAAAACACAAATACTGTACAATTCCACTTATCATACAGTCACTTAGACTAGTCAATGTCATAGAGAAAGCAGAATGGCTGCCTGGGGCTGGGCAGAGAAGGGAATGGGGAGCTATTTTTCAGTTTTGCAAGATGAAACAAGCTCTGGACACGGAGGGTGGGGGTGGTTGCACTATATGAAACGTACCAAGTACCACTGAACTGTGCACTTAAAAGTGGCTAAAATGCTATATTTTATGTTATATGTATTTCACCGTAATTTTAAAATTTAAAAAAAAGTCCCAGGGTGCCTGCTCTTTAATTTCTCCCCCCCACAGAATTCATGCGATGAAGGCAGGGTGATCCTCACAGCCTCTCACCCACGGACAGAGATGAACCACAGAAAGCCCCTGGAGCAGCGGTCGGCAAACTCATTAGTCAACAGAGCCAAATATCAACAGCACAACGACTGAAATTTCTTTTGAGAGCCAAATTTTATAAACTTAAACTTCTTCTAGCGCCACTTCTTCAAAATAGACTCGCCCAGGCCGTGGTATTTTGTGGAGGAGCCACACTCAAGGGGCCAAAGAGCCGCATGTGGCTCGCGAGCCACAGTTTGCCGACCACGGCCCTAGGGTAACCCCTGCTGGAACAGGTAGGACGCGCAGGCCTTGTCGAGCAAGGATCATTCCTCACAAGGGACTAGTCCACGGCTGAGCCCCTGAATACAGCTCGAAATGGGGCTGCACCCTCCCTGGATCACATACTGAACCAAAACCCAACTTTCTGGCCACCAAACGCCTCTGCTGAAGTGTTTCCTGTGCGTGTTGGAGAACGAGAGGAACGCTCAGCACTAAGCCCAGCTGGACTCTGAGCCATGGACTGTCAGCTGAACTTCTTCAAAGGGCAACTGGCCCCTCTCCAGGCCTCCACCAGCAACTGAGAGCTGCCATCATCGCCCTCCTCTTTCCCGGTCAACACGGACAGGGGAGGTCCCCGCGAGCCTCCCAGAAACTCCACAAACAGCAGCTGACGTCATGGTGAAGTCAAGTCACCCACGGCAGAGTCTTGAGCCCCGAGGGAAAGCTTTCGGAAAGAGGAGAAAAGCCAGTGACGGCTTGACCACAGCGCGAGGGGGAGGCTTCAGCCATCGAAGGTGGAGCAAGACCTTCCAATAGAAACAACTTCCGGCACCGGCCCCCGTCTGGACCTGGCTGCTGCCTGGGTGGGAGAGGAGCGGAAACCCAGCGCTCCCAGAGGAGGCTCATCAAAGCCTCCAGCACGGGCCCGTGGCCATCCGGCCTGGATGCGGGATCCCCGCAAATCCCGAAGGCAGAGCTGGGTCAGACCAGGTCAGTGCTGCCCAGGCTCTTCCAAGGCTACCTGCTGCTCTGCCAGCACCATTGCGGTGATTCACCAGGCAGCTGGACCGAGGGCGTGGCGCGGAGCCCCTGCTCTGGCAGCAGCCGAGGCCAAGGCCACGCTGGAGTTCCCGACCGGCCCATCCAGCAGCTGCTCAGCATTGCACTGGGATGTCACTGTGCGCAAGCCTAACGTGTCCAAACCCGACTTCCAATCTTTTGCCTCAAACCTTTCCACCCTCTTCTTCATCTCATGTGATGCTACCCCATCCCTCCCGTTGCCCAGACAGACCCTCAACATCGGGGCCTCCTGACTCCTCACTTCCTCTCACATCCCCTAACTGGTCCATCAGCCAATCTGATTGATTGTCTACCCCAGTGGTCGGCAAACTCATTAGTCAACAGAGCCAAATATCAACAGCACAATGATTAAAATTTCTTTTGAGAGCCGAAAACCGACTTCTGCGCATGGGCCACGAAGTTTCAATCGCACTGTACGTGCGTGCCTGCACGTGGTATTTTGTGGAAGAGCCACACTCAAGGGGCCAAAGAGCCGCATGTGGCTCGCGACCCGCAGTTTGCCGGCCACTGGTCTAACCACTATGCATATACGCATGAAATGTATCTCAAATTTCAACTATGTCTCACTATCCCCACCACCGCCATCCTGGTCCAGGCTACACTATGTCTCCTCTGGAGTAAAAAGCCTCCTCGTTATTCTCTCCTTTGCTTGTTGTAATTAAGCATTTTCTCCAGGGGGAAGGACCCCGACAGGCAGGCGGACTCACACAGCCTGGGAAAGCTGGTGATCACCAGCGTCAGCCATGCCCAAGCCTCTGACCTCCCTGTGCCGCTCATGGGAATAACATCTAGTTCAAGGTCCACCTTAAAGGCAAAATTCTGAAGACCCCTTTCTGGAACCTTCCACCCCCAGGATGACCCTGAGCACCACTTACTAGCCACCGTCTTCCTTTTCTATTTTAGTTATCCTTTCAGACACGCATGCCCTAGCACGAGTTTTTATTTTCGGAGAAGATGCTTTCCCCTGCAGATGGCTTAGAAATCCTTCCTCAGTGTCCCCTTTGATCTCCCAACAGCACTTTGTATGTAGAGAAAATGAATATTTTATATCCCCCTATTCATTAACATCTACTTAGATCTGATATTCAATAGGGAAAACATTTTTTAAAAATGTGTGAAGTGATCATATTCATGACTCCCCAGCATTTGAAACCTAAGAGAGACCTTGAGAAGTAATTCATTCTAGTCGTGCTATGTTGCAGCTGGAACTGAAGCCCAAGAGGGGAGGGGAGTAACTTACAGCCATGCACCTCATTACTGACAAAGCCCAGGTTTCCTGATTCCATCACCACATCCCTGTCCTTACCTGGCCATCCCCAGGGCTGGATGGGCATGCGCACGGCAGGTAAGATAGGACCCCTCTGGAAGACAGTCGCAGTCACAGTGTATAATAAGTGGTGGTCTCTGCTTTGGGCAAGGCTGCCAATGACCTCCCAGCCGAATCCAGCGGCCCTTCCTGGAGCTCTCTGTAGCAGGGGCGCCTGCGACTGCTTCCGTTTCTGCCTGAGACTCCCTGTCGCCTGGGCTCCCTGACCTGCTCTCTCCGGCAGCTCCCTCCTTCGCTCCTGACCAGCCCCATTTACCGGCAATCATCCTGCCCAGTAAGTGTTACTGTTCCCCTTCTGGGGCACGCCCTCCTTTCTCATCTCCTTTCTCATGTAGGAAATGAACTGTCTGCCTCCTCTACATCCCTTTCCCCTGCTCCGGTAGCTGCCCTGAGCTTCCTCTGTGGGGTCCCTCTTTCCATAGTGTGAGTCCCTGTGCCTTCGTGGATGTGACACACCACTTTACGCCTTCTCAATCATATCCCAACTCCCACCACCCAATAAGCTTATGAGATATAATGAGACTGTTGCGGGGATAGATGGGAGAAAGACAGCTTCCTCGGGGGACAGCCTGAGACAGAGGACATCAGAAAAGGAGACCCGATGAAATGATTTCAACCTGGACCCCTGCCTGAAGCCAAACAGACTCCTGAGCTCCTCAGTGGCATGAGCCAGTAGCTTTCCTTTTTGCTTAAGTCAATTTCAACTGGATTTTGTATCTCTTGCAAAAAAAAAAAAAAGAATCCTATTTCCACTGTGTAAAGTACATGATTGTCTAACCACTATGCACGTATGCATACACGCAAAACGAATACAAAATAATATCAAATGCAAACGGTAACTGAAAAGAGAGTCGGATTTGATATCGCATCTCTCTCTCTTAAGCTCCCTCTCTGTACCCACTTAAACAAAGATGATCCCCAAATCTCCATCTATAACCCAGACAACTCTTTGGAGCTCCAGCTTCATAGGAACCACCTGGGGGATGTCTTCTCCCGGATGCCACGCCCAGGCGCCTGGGATGCACGTGCAGATGGAATCCATCATCCCTGCCCTACCATCTCGACATGCCGTTCTTCACGTTTCTCTCTGCCATCGAAAGAACACCACCCGCTCGATCACTCAAGTCAGAAATGTGGATGCCCTAGACCAGTGGTCGGCAAACTCATTAGTCAACAGAGCCAAATATCCACAGTACAACGATTGAAATTTCTTTTGAGAGCAAGATTTTTTAAACTTAAACTTCTTCTAACGCCACTTCTTCAACATAGACTCGCCCAGGCCGTGGTATTTTGTGGAGGAGCCACACTCAAGGAGCCAAAGAGCCGCATGTGGCTCGCGAGCCGCAGTTTGCCGACCACGGCCCCAGACTCCTCTTGCCAGGTATTCCTGCCGTGGAAGGCCCGGACTGACACTTCCCGTTGGCCGGGTAGATGAATGAGCCCTGGATTTCCACACTGACCTTCTCAGTAAGTCATGTATGTAAGGCGTTGGTTGGTCCCACTCCTATCTCAGACACTGAGCGCATCACTAACTTCTCACTCAAAACTGCATCCTCTCTGCCACTGCCCCAGCTCAGAACACCCCCATTGTCCCCCGAGGACTACCAGACGTTCCCATCTCATCTTATCTTTGATCTCGCCCCCACTCCAATCTGCTGCCAGGCTGCCAGTCCCCTACGCAGGCCTGACCGTGCCATGTCGTTCTCTGGCACCCGCAGGATGTATTCGCTCGCGGGACCCTCCACTTCGGCTACCCCGGGGCACTCTCCATCCTCCAAGTCCATGACTTTGCACATGACGATGCTGTCATCACCCAGATGTCCTTCCTGCCCCTTCTCCCACCTGCAGAAGAGGTCATCCTTAAGACGTGGTGAATCAGACTGGAATTTAAATTAGGTGAGAATTTTCTTTGCATTGCACCCCCTGGCCTGGTAATTACTTCTGTTATCACAAGGTTTTTCTGTGGATTTCCTATGTTACTCGGGGAGCTGCTCTTTTGCTCATTTTAGTGATTTATGGAAGAGATAACCTCTCTGCCATTTCTTTAAACACTAAATTGAAGAAAGGATGCAGAACTAAAAAAAACAAAACACCAACTTGGTAAAAAAAGTCACTATGAAAATGAAATTATACATGCCACATTGGCTAAAGGGGCTCATGGACCAAGTCAAACTTGGTGCCAGGGAGGAAAGAAACTGAAAGAAAGTAAGAAAAACAGTAATTTAAAATATATTTAAATGAACAATAGCAAAGAAAAATGGAGAAGGGAAAATTTAATATTGAGACAGAAAGGATTTCCTAATCAAGAAAATGAGAAGCCACTAAAAAAAAAAAAAAAAAAAAAAAAATCAATAGAGATTTAACCACCTAAAAGATAAATACCCTGCACAAAGGTACAATAAACAAAGATGGAGAAAACATAAAAGACAAGATATTTGACCTACTAACAAGAAGAGGATTAAACTCCAGAATTTAGTAAGAGCCTCACAAATTGATGGAATCGCAAACAATTCAATGAAAAACTGGGGGGGGAGGGGGGACTTAATGGTGTAATTGAGTCAGAAAGTCAGCCCTTCCTCCAAATTCCAGAGAGCTGACCGCTACCCCCAGTTTTGTGGATGGTTTTCTGTGGTTGTTGTTCTCAAAGAAAACCATCGAGAAGAGAAAACACCGCTTCTCACCTCAGGTATGTCTGATTGTGTCTCCCAGGACAGCAAGTGCCTCCTAAGGGCCAATGCAGAGGGTGCAAGTCTGCACCTTATGGAAAATGTTTTGAATTAGTTGTCAACTTTAAAAAACGTGGAGCTTTTCCCCCATAAAAATGTACAGCTCCCGCCCTAGCTGGTTTGGCTCACTGGATAGAGCATCAGCCTGCTCTATCTGAAGGGTCCCGGGTTCAATTCTGGTCAAGGGCACCTGCCCAGGTTGCAGGCTCGATCCCCAGTGGGGGGCATTCAGGAGGCAGTTGGTAAATGATTCTCGCTCATCATTGATGTTTTGTTGTTTCTATCTCTCTCTCCCTCACCTTTCCTCTGTGAAATCAATAAAAATATATTTAAAAATGCACAGCTCCCCCTGAGGGCAAGCAACACTGTGCTGGAGCCTTGATGCACCTGCCCCTGCCCCTGCCCCTGTCCCTTTACGGGAAGGCATACCTCCCCCACCACACACACACACACACACACACACACACAGCCCTCCTGCCTGGTCTCCTCCTGCAGGCAGCCTCCTGCCCAGCGCCTGCCAGCACTGAGTTTACACTACACAGAACCAAACCTCCTTTGGCTGACATTTAGGCCAGTTTCAGTTCAGCCCATTTCTGCCTTCCTCAGCCCCTCTGGCCACACGCCCTCCTTTGCCTCTCAGACTCCCACTGCACGGGGTTGCAACAAAAGGGGAGGATGTGAGGACCTGAGGCCTTGGATTTCGTTTCTGAAACGTTCAGCAGACCTCTATATGAGGGGCCTAATCTCCCTGCAGGGTGGTGGAGCAGGACAGGGACGGGTCCTGAGTCCAGGGCCCCAGATGGGATGGAGCTGACTTCCATGTTGGCTCCCAGTTTGCTGGACAGAGAACTTCATCTCCCCAGTCTCAGTGAACTCGCCTGTAATCGGGGCTACTCCGCTTCACAGGGCTGTCAGGTGAAGAAACAAAAAGTGTATGAAAGTGCTGGTAAGCGTCTTCCAAGTGTAAAATAAGATGGGTGTGGCCCTGGACAGAGAAGGGTGCTCTGGAGGAAGCGCCCAAAGGGGCGGTGGAGATCCCAGGTAAAGAGAGTTGGATGAAGAGTCTGGACGGTGTGACCTGGGTCCCTCCCACCTCCTCCTTCTGCTTCCGGCCTCTCCCCACCTGTCTCCCTCGGGGGCTGCGGGGAGGTGATTCTCAGGTGCTAAGCTCTCCTGAGGACTGTCCAGGATGAGGTCGCAGGGGAGGAGACCGGCTGGATGGGAGGAGGCGCTGTGTGGCCGGTCCTCCCGGCCTCCAGCTCGCGGACACCCGCCGGCCCAGGGCACCCACTGGCCCAGGGCACCCACTGGCCCAGGACACTGTGGGCCCAGGACACCGCGGGCCCAGGGCACCCACTGGCCCAGGACACCGCGGGCCCAGGACACCGCCCGCCCAGGACACTGTGGGCCCAAGACGCCGCTGGCCCAGGACACGCCGGCCCAGGACACTCACTGGCCCAGGACACCCGCCGGCCCAGGACACCGCGGGCCCAGGACACCGCGGGCCCAGGACACGCCGGCCCAGGACACTGCAGGCCCAGGACACCGTGGGCCCAGGACACCCCCGGTCCAGGACACCGCGGGCCCAGGACACCCGCCGGCCCAGGACACCGCAGGCCCAGGACACCGCGGGCCCAGGACACCGCGGGCCCAGGACACCGCTGGCCCAGGACACCGCTGGCCCAGGACACCCCGGCCCAGGACACCGTGGGCCCAGGACACCGTGGGCCCAGGACACTCACTGGCCCAGGACACCGCCGGCCCAGGACACCGTGGGCCCAGGACACCGCCGGCCCAGGACACTCACTGGCCCAGGACACTGCCGGCCCAGGACACTCACTGGCCCAGGAAACCGCCGGCCCAGGACACCGTGGGCCCAGGACACCGTGGGCCCAGGACACTCACTGGCCCAGGACACCGCCGGCCCAGGACACCCGTGGGCCCAGGACACCCCGGCCCAGGACACCGCCGCCCCAGGACACCGCCGGCCCAGGACACCGTGGGCCCAGGACACTCACTGGCCCAGGACACCGCCGGCCCAGGACACTCACTGGCCCAGGAAACCGCCGGCCCAGGACACCGTGGGCCCAGGACACCGTGGGCCCAGGACACTCACTGGCCCAGGACACCGCCGGCCCAGGACACCGTGGGCCCAGGACACCGTGGGCCCAGGACACTCACTGGCCCAGGACACCGCCGGCCCAGGACACCGTGGGCCCAGGACACCGCCGGCCCAGGACACCCCGGCCCAGGACACCGTGGGCCCAGGACACTCACTGGCCCAGGACACCGCCGGCCCAGGACACCGCGGGCCCAGGACACTCACTGGCCCAGGACACCGCCGGCCCAGGACACCGTGGGCCCAGGACACCGCCCGCCCAGGACACCGCCGCCCCAGGACACCGTGGGCCCAGGACACTCACTGGCCCAGGACACCGCCGGCCCAGGACACCGTGGGCCCAGGACACCGCCCGCCCAGGACACCCCGGCCCAGGACACCCGCGGGCCCACGTAACTGACCCTTATCCCCACTGAGCTCATCCAGGAATTGAGGTCCTTTCCCTCCGAAACCACACCACCTCCCGTCAGATGACCTGATGTTGAAAGCACTTCCCCAACACTGATGGGAGGCAGAGCACGCAGACAGAGCCGCGGAGCGGTGCCCGGCCCGGTGCGTGGGGCTGCAGCGCAGATGTCTGAGCAGCCCCCCCCCCCCCCCCCCCGACGGCGGCCCGCTCGTCCCGCAGGCTCTGTCGCCCCGCAGGCCTTTGTCAAAGGTGGCCCGGGGTTAAGCTCTGACCCAGGAGGAGCAGCAGGCTGGCCAAGCCCCCCAAAGCTAGCCGGATCTCCCTCTCGCAGATCTGAGGGGCAGAGGCGCCACCCCGCGGCACCAGGGTAGCCCGGAGCCTTCGGGGCGCGCCCCCCGCCCGGCGCGGCGAGACAGCGCCCTGAACCCCGCGGGAGGATGCTGCTCACCTGGTCCTCACGGGTTCCAGCGCAGGGCGAGGCCGCTCTGCCCCGCAACCTGTCCGCGAGCGGGGCCTGAGCCCCTCGGCCTGGGGGCGCACCACCCCCGCCAGCCGGCCCGGGGCACGCACCGCCGTCCTCTCTCGCCCGGGTCCTGGCAGCGGCTTCAGCGGCGCCGGAGCTGCGGAGCGAGGCTGCGAGCAGGGCCACTGGGAAGCCCCGGCTGCCGGGCGGGGCGCGCCCCCCAGATCTTCCACAAAGAACTCGGGCTCCCAAAGCCAAGCGGGTGCGGCCGAGGGGACAGTCCTACCTCCGAGGGGCGGGGAGGCGCGGGGCGGGGCGCGGAGACCCCCGGCCCACGCCCCGCCCTCGCCCTGCACCCCCACCTCGGCCGCGCTCCATCCCGCCCGCGCCCGGCTCCGCGCCCCGCCCGCTCACCGAGGGGTCGCCGCCGCGGCAGCGCAGGGCCCGACCGGCCGCCGCCCGCCTGGCCGCCACCGCTTCCTTCCTCCCGGCCGCGCGGGACCGGAGGTTTCGGGTTTCAGCCCCGCTCCCGCCCGCTCCGCCCGCCCGGCCGCCGGCACGCGGACCCGCAGGGCGCAGGCCGGCAACTTCGCGCCGCCCGCGCCTCCGCCCCCCGCGCCCGCCCCCTGGCGCTGCCCCTCCAGGTCCTCACGCCCCTTCCTGCGCGCCCCCCCCCCCCGCACCCCTTTTCCATTTCTTCCCGAGACCGGCCTCGGCAGCGGCTCTTTGTCTCGCCCTTACCTCTCGGCTCGCCCCCTTGGCGCCGCCAACCCCCGAGGCCCCGGCCTTCCCGGTCCGTCCCTCCGTCCCACTTCCACTCCTGGGACGTCCCCTCTCCATTCCTCTGGGTCGGCATCACACTCAGGCTTTCGGGTCCTTCCGGGAGGCTCCGCGCAGCCCCATCGCCTCCTCCAGGCTCGCCTGGACTCCTGGCACCCTCCCTGCCCACCTTTCCTTCATCCGGCCACAGTGTGAGTGTCTGCCTGGTGCCAGGCGTGTCCGGCCCGGGAGTACCACAGGAGCCACCGCGAAGCCTGCCGGAGGGGACCCACAACCCGTGGGGGTGACGGGTGGATGTTTACCAGCCTGCTCCCCGCTCTCCCGGAGCCAAAAGCGCGATGCACACAGACGGGCGCTGCCAGGTCGCAGGACAGAACGGAGCCTCCTTAGAAGGTTTCTGTCCCCTCTCCTGCGTTTCCTGTGCAGCCAACTTACGCAGAGGACGAGATGTGCAAGCGAACAGTAAAACTGCTTTAAAAATGGGGGGGGGGGGGGGGAGAGCAACAGGGCCGCAAGGAATCGGGTGGGAAGTTAAGTTCAAACTCCAGGGAAAATGAATGCTTTCCCTGGAGCAGGATTCAAATTCCCCAGAAATCCATCTTTGATAAATGCATTGATTATTCCCTTGTCTACAGACCCGCACTGTGGGAACTGCTTTCTTGTTATGATGAGACCACTGAGGCAGCGTTTAGAACGATAATTGACTATGGAGCACCTGCCAAGCACCCCGCTTGTCTTCAGGGACACATGGGGTAAAGGGGAGAGAGAGTGACTGGGTGGCTTAACATTCCTGTGGGACAGCTGCTTCATTTGGTCAGAAACCGAGCTGAAGCTCCTCCGAGGCCAGGTCACCAGCGAGCCAGGTGCTGAAGGATCCCAGCAGTCTGCTCTCCAGAGTAGTTTATACTTTTATTCTGAAATCCCTAGTCATTATGGTTTTTTTAATTTGCACCAATTCCGACACTGGCAACGACTTGGGACCTTGGGGGAAGTTATTGAACCTTTCTGAACCTCGGCTTTGTCAGACACAATCTAGGCACACTCCTGCCTGCCTATCTGTAGACTTTAAAAGATGAATTGAGATAATGTACGTAAATCCCCTAGTGCCATAGAACCTGAGAGCTGAGCCCCTTTGAAAATTGGAATTAGAGAAAGGTCTGAAAATATATGCCATAAGCATGTCAAAACAACACTTTTAGCCCTGACCTGGTAGCTGCATTGGTGAGAGCATCGTCCTGACACACCAAGTTTGCAGGTTCGATCCCTGGTCAGGGCACATGCAAAAAGCAACCAATGAATGCATAAATAAGTGGAACAATTCACTGCTTTCCTCTCTCCCTTCCTCTCTCTCTAATAACCAATCAATCAGTAAAACAAAAACAATTTCACTTGCCCTAACTGGTTTGGCTCAGTGGATAGAGCATCAGCCTATGGACTCAAGGGTCCCAGGTTCGATTCCGGTCAAGGGCATGTACCTTGGTTGTGGGCACATCCCCAGTAGCGGGTGTGCAGGAGGCAGCTGATTGATGTTTCTCTCTCATCGATGTTTCTAAGTCTCTATCCCTGTCCCTTCCTCTCTGTAAAAAATCAATAAAATATATTTTAACAAAAAAATAATTTCACTTCACACCCTCATTGATGGCCATAATAAAGAGGGCAATGACAAGTACCGTGGAAGGTGTGGAGAAATTAGAACACTTGTGGGGATTTAAATTATGTCTCCACAAAAGCTGTTTTACAATTAAAAGAAACTCTTGGGAAGTTTGTTAAAATGTTGAGTTTCAGGACCCATTCCCAGAGACCCTGTCTGCAGAAATTGTGGATAGCTGCTGTCTGCATAGCATCCATAGTTTCCTTTGGGAAAAACATTGCTTCCCTCTGGGGGTCAGCTATGGGGCTTGCATAGCAGTGACATCCCCCCAGTTCCAGGGGTGGGCTCTGATTGTCGGCATTTCCCATCTTTTTCAGCCATGTGATCAATTCAGAGATGGAGACTGGTCAGACGAAGCCTTGAGGACATTTTGCCGAGAATACTGGGTGGAACCAAAATTTAGGAAACAGAGTACAGAAAAAGGGGAGGGAGGTGAGAAATAGGAAAAATTAGATGCTGGCTAAACTGTGTGGCCCTGGATGAAACCTTCCCTGAAGTTGTACCCCTGGACTAATCAGTTACGAAAGCCAATAAATATTTATCTATTAAGCGTATATGGGTTTATTTCTGTTATTTGGAACAGAAAGCATCTAATTCAGTGTTTCTGAATATGACATTCTGGGAGCCTGGGGGTGCTTTGGGGTTGTCATAATGATTAGAGGACACTCCTGGCATTTAGTGGGTAGGGACACGGATACCAGACATTGTGCAGTGCAGGGGACAGTCCAAGACTAAAAGCAATTCCACTCTGCTGTTATTATTACTTCTGGGCATGGTGTCGAGTTAGGAAAGTTATCCATATTATTAACACACATGACTTTTGAAGGATCCTCCAAAACTGAAATTCTTTGGCATGGTCTTGTTACACACCAGTTTGTCCAGGAATACCATTCCTGTGTAAACTGAGGAAAACATGTGCTTTGATTTGTTCAAAGCTCATCAAGAGTTGTTCATCATTTTTTGCCCTCACCAGTTTGGCTCAGTGGATAGAGTGTCGGTCTGTGGACCAAAGGGGTCCCGGGTTTGATTCCGGTGAAGGGCAAGTACCTTGGCTGCAAGCTCCTCCCTGGCCTGGGCCCTGGTCAGGGCTCGTGCAGGAGGCAACCAATCTATGTGTTTCTCTCACATTGATGTTTCTTTGTCTTTCCCTCTGTCTTCCACTCTCCCCAAAATTTCAATGAATATTCTTGGGTGAAGATTAACAAAAATAAAACAAAACAAAAAAAGAGTTGTTCATCCTTTTGGAAAATCTCATCACTGTGATCAGTGGCACTCATGGTGTCAGATTTACCAAGTTAGGGGACTCTGTCTCATTCTCCCAGAAACACAGTCTTAATCAACCAGTCTGGATTCTCTCTAGCCAGCCAGCAGCAAGACAATCTGTTACATGGGCCTCTCCATCCCCCATAGAAAGAGGAGGCAATCTGAATAAAATCCCTCCTGTTCTCTTCTCCCCAAAGAAAAGATGTCCTCGTCCCCACATAACCTGTGTTTTTCTTTGTGAATAGCTCCCTTGCCCGCTCTTCTTCCTATAAAAATCTTCCATGTGTACAAACCCTGGTTCACGAGTCACTTAATAAAGCCAATGAGATCTTCAAACTTACTCAGTTGAATTTTGTTTTTAACATTAATTATGAGGATTAAATGACATAATGCTTGACACATGCCTAGGATTTAGCAAGCTCTAGTTAAAGTTAGCTATTATTATTGGTTTTAGTATTATTGCTATTATTAGAATCTGTCTTAAACTGTACTGTCCTAATAAGTGATTATGATCATTTCACCATTATTATGACTCTGCCCAGAAAATGGCGTATTCCAAACCAATAAAAGTTGTGCCCAGGAGGTGATTTAAGAATTTGTGTAAAAGACAAATCCCAAATGTGTCAGAGATCTAAATGTCAAAAGGAAACCCACATAAATTCTAGAAGAAAAAAAGATTAAATTCCTTTATATCTGAAGGTGGGAAAATTTTTTCCTAACTAGAAACCACATCCAGAAGTAACAATACTAGAAAAGATAAATTTGACTACACAATTTAAAAAAATACTTTCATGAAAAATCACCCTGAACAAAATCCAAAATAAATAAGTAAATAAACAGAGAAAAGCTGTTTGCAGCGTGTCACAAAGGAGCATGTGACACTTTGGATCCTGGCCGGAATCGAATCCGCTTCTCCATGGCTCTAATGAAGGGATGGGCAGCGCTAAGGGAAGGAGCCAGGGCCGTGACCTGTGGAGACTCCCCCAGGGCTGGAGCGACGGGGGAATGTGTTAGCAGGTTGGGAGCTGAGCTGTTCACAGGGGAGCTAGCTCCCCTGAAGTTTTCTCAGGGAGAAGCTGGGAGGGTTTAGTCCTCTTAACCTTGGAAACGACTGTTTGCTGTTGGGCGCATCTTTTCTTTATTTCTTCTCATTTTCCCTTGGTTTACTTGGGGATATTCTTTTGAAAATACCCATGAGAATGAATGGTATTTCTGTTAAGAAAGTTGAATAAAAGACTTTTTCCTCTCCTCTCAGGCTAGGGTAGTAGAGGGCCCCTAGTGGCCAATGTTGGAGCTGCAACAGTCCCAGAGGATGACTTGATGGGCCTGGGAGGTGGATCAGGTGCAAAGGAGAGTGGGGAAGAGGAAGGGGAGATGGGGGAGAGGGAGAGTGGGGAAGAGGAAGGGGAGATGGGGGAGAGGGAGAGAGGGAAGAGGGATGAAGGGAAGAGAGGGAGAAGGAGATTGGGAGGAAAAGAGGACTGGGAAAGATTAGGAAAGAGAGAGGGAAGAATAGGAAAGACAAGAATGAAGAAATGCCAACCTAGGATTATAAAACATGGCATATTCAATAGTAGCTTTTAGCAAATAAATACCTCTAATAACTTTATCCAACACAATACAATAATTTGTCTACCCCCCAAATTAGAACATTTAAGTATTTTTGATTGATATAAAAATAACATTTTTGCAGGAAAATAATATTGCTGAAAGAATTGTTCCAATTACTGTTTGAATGATGGCCATATGCTATCCATAAGCTATAGACTTAACTGAATTTAAAATGTTCCATCACAGATGGCAGTGTTCTACCATGTAACTGTGATAGCAACAAAAATTTATTAAATGATAAATATTACCAATGGGATGGACAGATACTGAGACATAAATTTATGGTTGAATTATTAATATTTTCTTTTTTCAGTCTTGTTGGGGTGTCTCTGTTACTTATAATATTACTTGGTGATCATGTGAAAGTTTACATTTGAGGCCATTTGTAGAAGGGAGTCCCATCAAATGACTTTCCTGATCCCTGCCCCTTATTCCCCCCCTTGGTAAATCCTGCAGCAAGGTCAACCTGTGACTCGCAAATCTTGCTTTCTATCAAATTACATGGAGAGCCTTGAAAAAATTCAGATTCCCAAGTCCCTCCCAACACCTGCTAATTAATGTTTCTGGAGGTGGGTTTTCTTCACACCAGCATTTGGAACTAGGGTCCTGAACTCTCACTTACTGCTGGTAAAAGTGTATACAGGGTGGGGCAAAAGTAGGTTTACAGTTGTGAGTACTAGAGACAGTTCGTCCTTGTATTATTATTATTTATTAATTATTGTATTCTTTCCATACAAAGAACTCTAAGCCTACTTTGCCCTATCCTGCATATATATAGCCACTTGAAAAACAAATCTGACAATATCTGTTAAATTAAAATAAATCTATGTCCTTTGACTCAGAAATCCTACTCCCGGGAATCTATCCCATGGAAAGGAAAACACCAATACAGACTATACATATGCAAGAATATTTATTGAAACATTATCTGTTGTGGCAAAAAATATAAACAAAGTGAACACACATCCACAGAGGAAAGGTTGAATGAACTAGAATAGCCATACTAGGGATTATATTATTAAATAAAAAAGAGTTCACTCTAGTCAGTTTGGCTCAGTGGATAGAGTGTTGGCCCATGGCCTGAAGGGTCCTAGGTTTGATTCCAGTCAAAGGCATGTACCTCAGTTGCAGGCCCTTGTAGGCTAAATCATTGGGGCTCTCTCTCACATTGATGTTTTTCTCTCTCTTTCTCTCCCTCTCCCTTCCACTCTCTCTAAAAAATCAATGCAAAAATATCCTCGAGTGAGGATTTAACAACAACAAAAAAGCGTTAAAGTGGTATAAACTGCTCTGGAAGAATTTTTCACCATGTATATTGTTAAGAAAATATACCAGTGGGTAAAAATATATGTTTTGGAAGTGTATAAAACTATATATTGTAAAAGTATATTTATTCAGGGACTTGCCAGCTAATATATTTCTCTGAAAGTCTCTGAGAGTTTGCAATGGCTGGCTTTTATTTCTCCTTTACTAATGGGTTGCTTTTATCTCCAAGTCATGCCACAAGTTGAGAGTAGGCAATGTTTCCTTTTTAAAAATAAATTTGGATGCAATCAACTCTGCTCTTCTCTCAGCTCTTCAAATCCTATGGGTCTTCTACACCCTGTCTCCCTACCCTATTACACTGCTGAAATATTTATATTCTCATCTCTAGCATGCCCTTTCCCCTTTTAAGTTCCCCACAGCATGAATTCTTATTCTGTCTCCTCCCTCCCCTCCACAGAATGTGGCCTCCCTTATATATTTTATGTGTATATTTGGGGGATGAAGTGTTGTGGATAGGGCAACTCAAGGAGATGTTGAAGGCAGCCCATTGTTTCCACAGAGCTCTTTGATTGTAAGAAACAGATGTGAAGGACCCACGTCCCGCGTGGTTCAGGGTTCGGGATCTGGAGAAGGGGCTGCATGCAAATGAAAGAGACCAGAGAAGAAATACTAATTTGGAAATTGGGGGGCCAGGCGGGAGCCCATCCCAAGAGGAAGGACTCCGCTTGGGCTCAGGCCTTGCCATCCTTTTATTCAATTTAAGATACACCTATAGTCTTTAGGCAGGCAATTTCCAGTAACAGACAGACTATCTTATCAGTAAGGATTTACATGACTATCTGGTGGGGAAGTTGCTTCAGCTACCATTGTCTCGACTAAACAGTGGGTGTATAGCTCTGACCTTTGCCAGGGCTCAAGGGTTACCACCATTCCGGGCTCCTTGTCCACACCTCTCTGCTAGTGAGAACAATAGGTGGTTTCCCACAAATAGAAACTCCACTAAGGATTTTCTTTTCTTTTTAAAAACGTATTTATTGGTGTGTGAGAGAGAGAAACATCAATTTGTTGTACCGCTCATTTATGCATTCATTGGTTGATTCTTGCATGTGCCCTGACCTGGCATCGAACCCGCGACCTTGGCGTATCAGGACAAAAGTCTAAGCAACTGAGCTCCCCGGCCAGGGCACCCCCAAGGTTTTTTAAACGGGGGGTGGAGGTGGAACCTGATCTAACCGTAAGCATGAGAAAAAGGAAAGTGCATTCCCAACTCAGGGTCTAAGCTCTTTGCCTGCTCCTCTGTGACTGAGCCTTTGCTTGATGCTTTGCCACATTCCCTGCCTGCCCCACAACTTCCTGCGGCTGGGGTTCTGCCTTCCCCTCTTCCTGCAGTACTGCCCAAGTCCTGCTCTGGGTCCTCAGATCTGTGGCTAGATCTTCAAGCCCGGATAGCACCTGCCCTCTCTTCAAGTTTATCTTCCCCGTGGGAGCAGGAGTGTCTCTGCTTGCCTACTGTTCTCCCGAGGGGTCCACCCGTCTCTCTGGGCTTCCTCCCGCCAACCATCTCTGGGATCCTCCCAAGCCCTGCCTCGATCCAGTGGGTCCATCAGTCTGGCCTTCCCACCGCTGACCACGCCCCAGGTGCTCCCGTTCAGTAAACGCCCCTAGATGACGTCACCCAAGGAGTTCCGGGGGCGGCACGACGCTGGCCACGCCCCTCTCGGCCGAAGCCCAGCCCCTCACCTGGTTCTCCTCCTCCCCTTTTCCGGTGCGTCGTGACGTAGACGTGGGTCACGCAACATTGGCGCCTGCTCCCGGAAGCAAAAGGCGCAGGGCGGAGAAGAGGGCGGAAAGAAGGGCGGGCGTCGGGGTGGGCGGCGGGGCGGGGCGGGGCATGGTAACGGCTCGGAAGCCGAGAGGGCCGGGCCGCAGAGGCGGGGAAACCGGAGTCCGCTGCCGCCGCTCCTGCCTGCTCCGCGCCGCCCCCGCCGCGGCCATGATGATCCACGGCTTTCAGAGCAGCCACCGGGACTTCTCCTTCGGGCCCTGGAAGCTGACGGCCACCAAGACCCACATCATGAAGTCGGCGGATGTGGAGAAGTGAGGCTCCGGGCCCGGATAGGGGCGCGGGTCGGGGGTCGGGAGCCGAGGGCTGGGCTGGGCGAGAGCAGGGCGGCCCCGCGCAGCCCCCACCCTTCCCTGGGGCGGAGGCCAGGCCGAGGCCGGGCCCCTGGCTGACAGCCGCGGTAAATCTTGGCCTCACCCCTCCCGTCCCTCGGTTGGGTTCGCCTGCGTGAATCTGTCACTCGACCCGGTTTGGGTGGCGCCTGGCTGTTTCGGGGGATCTCTGCCTGCCCTGGCCTCCACCTGCCCCACGTCTCTGCCCCGGGTCACCTCTGCACCTCCCCTTCCTGAGGGGTTCGGACCTGTTTTCTGGGCGTCGGTAACGGGGACGAGGTGCGTGCTTGGTTTCTAGCGCGTCAGGTGCTGCGCCGGGCAGGGCCCTGGAGCGATGGAAGGTGAGGAAGAGCCGCTGCCTTGAGGGATGCAGGGTCTTCGGGGAGACACGGTGATACCCGGTGTGGACCGTGGTTCCGAGGCCGCGGCGTTTTGTGAGCTCCGGGAGCTGGGATGCCTGGACCGAATCTTGATCAAGGTGGTGGGATGAGGCGGGGCTGGGGGCTCCTGGAAAGCAGGGAGGGTGCCGGCTGTGAGCGCCGGCGATGCCTGCACTGGATCTGGACCCGGCGTCGGTCAGGGAGAGGGCGAGCCCTGATTTGCCGGGAGAACCGCTTCTGTGTGGTTGGAGCTTGGCGGTGCAGAGGGGCGGGAGTGAGAAGGGGAGCCGGCCCTGGCCCAGGGTGGAGACAGCGCCGAGAGAGCTTTTCTGCCGCAGGCTAAAGAGTTTTGAATTTGAGCGGACCACCCCAGGGAGTACTTGATGCAAAGGAGCGACGTTATCAGCTGTAGACTCCGAAACAGGGATTTTCAACCTGGGTGCCGCAAGAATTTTTAAAGCATGCAATACCTGACTGTTTAGTCAGGGGCACTCCCTTAGATTGTCAAATAAGAAAAATGACAACAACCAACACAACAATAGCCCTGCGGTGTGACTGAATCCTTTCTCTCTAAAAATCAATTAAAAAAAAAAAAAAAAAAAAGGCTTGTCCGTGGGTCTAGGTTTGGGAATCATCACCTTGTAATTGAAACCTGGAGCCTTGGGAGTGAGTGAAAATGATCTTCTAGGAGAGAAGGAAAAGGTCACGATATGGGACCCTAGGGAGCACTGGCCTTTTAAGATTGAGGTAGAGGGAAGTGAGGGGGAAGGGCGGGGAGGAAAGAGGGAGTCTTAAAAGAATGTTTGCCTAGTTATAAATAAATACATTAAAGTAATATTCTTGCAGATTCACTAAGAACAATAAGGAAAATGCAGAAAAGAAAGGGAAAAATAATTCCCTTCATCCCACCGTACATTGATTTACTGTCTGGGTTTTCCTCTCCCTATCACGTTCCCTGGTACGTTTGGCACCACAGAGGTAAACTTGTGCATATATAAAGCAGTCAGCTTCCAGTGGTGTTTACCATGCAATTTACTTCCAGACTCTCTAAGAGGGGCTGGATGCATGGTGAGTTTTAAAGGCATTCAAATCCTAGGTCTTTAATCTCTTTATTTGTTATTTCTAAAATAGATCTGCCAGAGTATACTACTTGGTCCTTCCTTAAGACAAAGGAGATGCCAGACCTTCACCCATTCTAAGTTTTCTGTGATGCATCACCCAGGGTGTTAAAACCTCTAGGGTGCTAAATAAATGGATTAGGGGAAGTATTGGATTAAAGACGCTTTCTTTAATGATTTAAGACATCTAAATCCCATAGAGGCTTCCTGTCTTCCCTGCCTTCTTAATGGTAATACCTATTTGTTAAGAGTGAATCTTGGCCTTAGAAATGGCATTAAACCCAGCATGTGTGGCTCAGTGGTTGAGTGTCGATCTATGACCCGGAGGTCCTATTTGGATTCCTGGTTGGGGCACATGCCTGAGTTTCAGGCTCAATTCCCCAGTAGGGGGCGTGCAGGAGGCAGCCGATCAATGATTCTCTCTCACCATTGATGTTTCTCCCTCCCTCTCTGAAATCAATACAAATAAATTAAAAAAAAAAAAAAAAAAAAGAAATGGTGTTAAGATACTATGTTTGGCCAGTGGTTAAGATAGTCTGAATTTAGAACATTTGAGACAGTGTAAGTTAGTGACAGTGATTCTTTTACGTATGTGAGTGGAATATTTCATAAGATTACTAGGGGTGTACACACTCAATCGAACTTGAGCATGTATCTTACAAGAATCTTAAATGTGATAATCTCTGATAATCAAGAAAAAGATAAATAATATTTTATGTTTTCTGTTTAAGAACACAGAAACGCCTATAATACATTTTGAAAATTTTCCATAAAATAAATTTGGTACATAGGGTAACTGGAATATTCACTTCCATGAAACCTCTCCTTTCAGGTTACAAGGATCAGAGACCCAAGTTGCCTTAAGTGATGAGAATTTAATAGTAAATGAGGAGAAAATTAAACACAGGAATCATCTCAGAAAATGAGCAGCAGTTCTTGTGGCCCCAACAATAACTATATACAAGTCTCTACTCTTATTACTGTTACTAGAGGCCTGGTGCACAAGATTCATGCACTGGGGAGTGTGTGGGGGGGGTGGTCCCTCAGCCCAGCCTGCGCACTCTCACAGTCCGGGACCCCTGGGAGGATTGGACCTAAGCTGGCAGTCAGACATCCCTCTTGCAGTCCGGGGCTCTCGCAGTCTGGGACTCCTCGCTCCTTACCGCCCACCTGCAGTGGAGGTGGGAGAGGTTCCCGGCACCACCACTGCGCTCGCCAGCCATGAGCCTGGCTTGCTGCTCCTTAGCGCTGCCTCCTGCATTGAGCATCTACCCCCTGGTGGTCAGTGTGCGTCATAGCGACCGGTCGTTCTGCCATTCGACGATTTGCATATTAGGCTTTAATTATATAGGATTTCTCCATCTCTGCTTTCTACTCTCTGCTTCCCTTGCTGTTATTTAACCTTTTCACCCTCTCCACCTCATGCTGCTCTTTCCTGTCACCTCTCTTGGTCTGTGCTTCCTTTGGCTGTCATTCAGACTTATGAAAAGAGAGGTCAGAGTATACTTCCTTGGCCATGGTTTAATTCAGCAAGAGTTCTCAGGCTAAAATTGAAGGGCTCCTGCCAGCCCATAGATAATTGCCTTTGGTTGAGAAGCCGAACTTGCATCTCTAAATTGAAAGTCCTGATTTTGACTGAGGTGATGGGTCATGGGCATGGTGATTTATATACTGTATATAGCTGCTTTTTTCAGAAGTGAGTAGCTTCCACTTAAAAACCTTTATAAACTCAACTTTCTTAAGGATTAAGGGGACTGGTGCACTACCGGGGCCCCAGTTAAGGGGGCAGCCTCTACTCAGCTTCAGCCTGTCAGTGCTATGTGGATTGCCAGGCCCAGTACTGCCAGTCTTCCTTTTTTTTTTTTTTGTCAAAAAAAAAAAAAAAAGAAAGAAAAGAAACCAGAAGTCCAGATTCCTCAAAAGACTCTCAATTTTTGTTGACAACTATCTCTCAATCATTGTGTGTTTTTTTTTTTTTAAATATGGAATGCTTCACGAATTTGCATATCATCCTTGCGTAGGGGCCATGCTAATCTTCTCTGTATTGTTCCAAGTTTAGTATGTGTGCTGCCGAAGCGAGCACATCATTGTTGGCAACTATTTCAAATATTGTTCAGGCAAATCAAAACACATCTGTGGATTAATAATTTGTGATCCTGGCTTCATAGTGTGTCAAATAAAACTTTCTTTTCTAATGAGGTTGGCTAAATAAGGGGCAAGTATTTATTTATTTTAAATATATTTTTATTGATTTCAGAGAGGAAGGGAGAGGGAAAGAGAGATAGAAACATCAGTGATGAGAGAGGATCATTGATTGGCTGCCTCCTGCATGTCCCACACTGGAGATGCGGATTGAGCCCGCAACCCAGGCATGTGCCCTGACTAGGAATTGAACTGTGACCTCCTGGTTCACAGGTTAACTCTCCACCACTGAGCCATGCTGGCTGGGTGAGGGAGGCAAGGCACAGGTATTTATAAAGCAGCTGGCATAAAGGAGGAGGCCTGGTATTACTACTTACTGGCTCTGTAATCTGTCATTAGGTGCCTAAACTCGGCGTTTCTCAGCTCACAAGGTAGTTTTGAGGCTCAAATTCTATCTCAGGAGCAATCTCTGATCATCCTACCTAAAATAGGCCCCCACCATTGCCTTCCTTTATTTTTTATGTCACTTACCAGTAGCGGATAATATATTATTTACTTACTTCTCTGTTTACTATCTGTTTTTTAGCCCATTGCCAAGTCCGCAGCCCTGGCTGGGTGGCTCAGTCGGTTGGAGCATTGTGCTGTGGCACCACAAAGGTTTCGGGTTCAGTTCCCAGTCAGGACACATACCTAGGTTCTCTCCCCAGACGGGCACGTACGGGAGGCAACTGATGGATGTTTCTCTCTCTCTCTCTACGCCCCCTTCCTGTCTCTAAAATATATATAAAATCTCCCCTCAGGTGAAAGTTAAAAAAAAAGATAAACATAGAGAGAATAGATGATTTTGAAGCATTTATAGATTGTACAAAATGTATCATGTTAATTAACTCACTCAGTAATGTAGGGAAGAAAAGGAAACCAAAGTGTCAAGAGTGGTATAAAATAATCCTGCCTGACTTCTGGTTGTGCATAGGTTAGCTGATGAATTGCACATGCCATCCCTCCCCGAAATGATGTTTGGAGACAACGTTTTAAGAATCCAGCATGGTTCTGGCTTTGGGATTGAGTTCAATGCTACAGATGCTTTAAGATGTGTGAACAACTACCAAGGAATGCTTAAAGTAGCCTGTGCGGAGGAGTGGCAGGAGAGCAGGTGAGAGTCCGGGCAGTTATGGGTAAAACCGAGAGGAGAGTTGAAAGAAATATTCAGTCACGATTTTAGAATGAGGGGCTAGTATTATTATTAAACTTTGTAATTGGATTATTCTAAAATTAATCTTTCTCATCTATAACATGGAGATTAGTTACCCCACCTCTTAAATGCTTGTTGAGTTAATTGCGTAACATTTGAGCTGAGCTCTGTGGAGTTTCTTTTTTGAGTGTTTAGTGTTCTTTAGTGAAGAGTACACTGTGTACTTGAATGTTCCTGTTTTTCAAGAAAAACGCTGTGATTTGCATTGAAAATTTGAGGACCTTTGAAATTAAGAAAAATTTATTTTTTTGATAGTCAAATCAGATATTATTTACTTGGTGCCTGTTATGTACTAGGTACTTTGGAGGATACAAAGGAGTATGGGCTTTAACAAAGGTCCTCAGGCAGTGTAGAGACTAATTGGAAAGACTACACAGCACATGACAAGTTAAACCACAGTAAGTGTGCAGAAAGAAAGAAAGGCCTTGTGTTAGTGAATTCTGACAAGTGTATGTAGTAGGATGTTTTACATTATGTGTGGAATGTAGTTTGGTGTGATAATGAATGCAGATGATCTGCATGCTGCGTCACTAAATCTGGTCCTTCTCATTTTGGTATTTGAGGACGGAGGGTGAGCACTCCAAGGAAGTCATTAAACCATACGATTGGACCTTTACAACAGACTATAAGGGAACGTTACTTGGAGAAGCCCTCAAGTTAAAGGTAACTGTTATTTTTTGCTTTTATGAGTCATCAATTATCTTGGATGGTCTTGGCATTAGAACTTTCTAGTAATGCTTATTTTTTACTACTATTTTCACCTGTTTATTTCTGTTGTGGGGGCTTCAGATCCTAACATGAGGGGATTTTGCTTATTGATTATCAGCAGGAAATAAAGTGGAGGGATTTTAATTACATGTGGTTTGATCGTGAACTACTGCCTTAATGTTGTCACTGTCGAGAGGTGTCCAGGCGTGTGCTTTAGACCAGCGGCCGCCCACCTTTCGGACCTCACGGACCACCAGTAGTCTGCAGACCACCAGTTGGCAACCGCTGCTTTAGACAGACCTGCTAGCTGCAGCTTCCTGTTGTACAGCTGAATAGAGATGTGGGCAGATGGGACTTCTGTCCTGCCTGTACTATGTGTGAACTGGTATGATCTTAGGGGATTTACTTAATCTATTTATCTGAGTCTTAGTCTCATCAGTAAATAGGGTAAACAGAAATGTCTGCCTCACAGCAGAGTTTTGATACGAGGTCATCCATAGGAAAGCTCCCAACAGATTCTAAAGCTCTATGTGAATGTTAAATTGCATCTGTGTAAGCCCTGAATAGGGTAGATTACTTCATGATAAATACACAAGGAAGGCAGAATAGGTAGGTCTCATATTGGGAGCTTTGTTTTATTTATTTGCTTTGTTTGCTTATTATTTATTTTGAAATCTTCCAGTGTGACTGAAATGAGGGAAATTTGGCTTAGGTTGCAGTTTCTAAATATCACACTTTGTCATAGAGAACAAAATGTATTTCACTGTAACTATTTTCATTAAAAGTAGTTACTGGAGCCCTAACCGGTTTGGCTCAGTGGATAGAGTGTTGGCCTGCGGAATCAAGGGTCCCAGGTTCGATTTCGGTCAAGGGCATGCACCTTGGTTGCGGGCACATACCCAGTAGGGAGTGTGCAGGAGGCAGCTGATTGATGTTTCTCTATCATCGATGTTTCTAACTATCTTTCTCCCTTCCTTCCTGTAAAAAATCAATAAAATATATTTTTTAAAAAAGTAGTTACTGGAGACCCCATATCATATGTGGGTGTTTAGGCAGAAATGTAAGGAGTGGGGACTCCTTGTCTCTGAGGAGATTGTTAGAATCTTGGGAAGCTGGAAGTTCATGGCAGCAACTTAATTCTTGTCTTCACTTGCTGCCATTCCTGTATTCCAAGCATTAACTATTTTGTGCTGCTTCCAAGACAAAAACACAGTTTTTGAGAACCCATGTATTCATTCATTCATTCTTGAGCTCTTACTATGTGCTGGGCAGTAATCCTAGGAGCCCTGGATACACAGGGGACAGACAAAAATCCCTCCTTTGCAGTCTCATGGGAAGCAAGGTTCGTCTGACTTTTATAATGCTTCATAGGTTCATGTCTTCTCTCCTCACTTGTGATTGAAGAACTCTGTAAATTGGGGGGCGGGGGGGGGGCCTCTGGCACATGGTTACCAGGAGTGAGGAAATTTCGGGAACTTGTTTTAACCCGATGCAGTAATGATGGTGATGACTGTGGGCTGACTTAGGAAAAGCCTCCTGGAGGCTGTGGAGTAGCATTAGCTACTTTCCTATGTCCCCAGCTCCTCAGAAAGATTTTTATGTGCTCCTTCGGACATTTTTCTTTCAGGTTGTGCCTACAACAGATCATATAGATACAGAGAAATTGAAAGCCAGAGAGCAGATTAAGTTTTTTGAAGAAGTTCTCCTGTTTGAGGATGAACTTCATGATCATGGAGTTTCAAGCCTAAGTGTGAAAATTGTGAGTATTGTGATTTTTGTTTAAAATTTCTTCTGTTTCTACTATTGGTCAGAAATATAAGACTCACTTTGAATTATACCGTCTTAATATGATATCATGTAAAGTTTCATTTGAGTCTAGAGCAGTGGTTCTCAACCTTTTTAATGCCGTGACCCTTTAATACAGTTACACATGTTGTGGTGACCCCCAACCATAAAATTATTTTCGTTGCTACTTCATAACTGTAATTTTGCTACTGTTATGAATCGTAATGTAAATACCTGTGTTTTCCGATGGTCTTAGACTCTATAGCAGCGGTTCTCAACCTGTGGGTTGCGATCTACAGGTTGAGAACCACTAGCAGGGTCTCCTAAGACCATCGGAAAACACAGATGTTTACATTACGAATCATTAACAGTAGCAAAATTACAGTTATGAAGTAGCAACGAAAATAATTTTATGGTTGGGAGTCACCACAACCTGAGGAACTGTATTAAAGGGTCGCGGCATTAAAAAGGTTAAGAACCACTGCTCTAGAGTATATCTTACTAATTAATATCCGTTATAAAATTCACAAAATCTTAATATATTGTTAAGACTTTAGCAAAGCATTTTTTTTTAAAGATCTGCCTGGTCACTTTGTACTTTGTTTGCTTATTATGTAATTTGAATGAAAACTATGACTTAATTTTCACATTTTGAATTAAAAACAAGGTGGAGAGACTGAGCAGACAGCAAGGTGAATACTATTTAAGGAAGTGACCATGTGTCAGGACTCAGTGCCCCATAAACTATACTTCAGTTTCTAGCATCCAAGTGAAAACAGGAATGACAAGTATCAGTTCCTTTGGAGGATGGACTGCTTCCATTACCAATGCTGTTGGTGAAACATGCGTAAAAAGAAAACAAACAGGCTGCAGCAGTTACTCATATTTGTTTACTATTAGGTTGTAATTGGGTTTCTTAACATTTTCCAGAAAAACCACAACTTTTTATTAAATGCCTTATCCTTTAACACCTAGCTAAAATGTCAGCTCCTGTATGAGGTCCTCCACAGCAGAGTTAAATATCCCTTGTCCATACTCCAAAAATACATTATTTTTAACCCCTCCATTATAGCACTTATCATAAGGTCTATCAAAGATGGGCCCCAGCATCAAACATTGTTCTCGAAGCACAATGATAGTGAGTATTGTGGTTTAAACAATAATCTATATATATAAAAGCCTAAGCGACTGTTAGGACTGGACAATTGGCTGGTAGCTATGACACACACTGACCACCAGGGGATAGATGCTCAATGCAGGAGCTGCCCCCTGGTGGTCAGTGCGCTCCCACAGCCAACCTCCCACCGCCAGCCAACCTCCCGTGGTCCCCCAAGCCAGCCGGCTCCTATCGGCCTTGATTGCTGACCAGGCCGAGAGACCCCACCGGTGCGTGAATTCATGCATCAGGCTTCTAGTTAAGAGTGAAAACAATAAATCAAAAGCAGCAGTAAATTTGTTTTAAAGTCAAGATTTCTGTAGAATCCTAGGATTTTGGAATTGTGATGAATTTTTACAGAATCATTTAGTTTAGCATCTGTATTTCATAAATGACTTCCCAAAAGACTAGTTTATCTAAGTTGGGGTAACTAATTAGCACTGTTTTCTTTGAACCAATATCTCTATTATTCTAGCATTACATCACTGTTTTCTGAGCAGCCCACTCCCTGTTCACCCATCATTCTCCCCCATTTATCTTTGTCATTTAGATTTGTTCATGCTGACTCATTCAGTCATGTACCTTTCCATTTGTCTACCCACTCACAGTGCTGACGGTGTTGAATGTTCATTATGATGTGCATATCTGATTGGGCACTTGTAACCAAGTGGGTGGATATGTCTGTGATGTATGCAAGTGGGTAGGCATGTGGGGAGCACATGTGTTTGTGTGGGTGAAAATGTTGGAGAAGGCGTGGGCATAAATGGAACATGTGTGTACCAGAGTAAATAGTAAGTCTCAAACTGAAGAGTAATCATCATTGTGAGACTTTTTTTTTCTCACTTAGTGTACTTGGAGGTGATGAGGGTGGACCAATGACATTCCCTTGTATGGCAGCAGAGACTAGCTGAGAAGTAGGGGTGTCTGGAGAATGCAGGGATGTGGTGCCCGAGAGTCGGGGGGAGGACACGTCTCATGGAGGAGGGCGCCGAGGACTCCGCAGTGCTGGTGCAGGGGCCCTTGTTAGAAATGTTATCATGGGGACTTTACAGAGAGAGCCTGAGGTCGTTCCTCACGCCCCACTTTTAAGATGGAGGAGGAGACCTGGGTGGTTCAGTGTCTTGCTCTAAGATACTGGTTTGCCATCTCATCAGACCCATCACTCCATTTTTTCTTTTTCCTTTTTTTTTTTTTTTTTTACACCAAATACTATAAGTACCTCCTCCCATTTACTACCCTGAAATGAAATTCATAGATAAGGTACTACTTTTCAGTAATTAACATAATGTCTTAATTATAAATTAAAAAGAAATTGACTTGGAATAAAATGAGATGTATTTCACTAGGTAAGTGCAAAATATGACCACTAAGTGACATGATGAAGTTGCCAGGTGCTTATGTGTGTATATTGAGTCACTGTGGGTGTGACAGTTACAAATGTAGGCTGACAGAAATTCTGACAGTCAGTGACTCAGATAACAGGTTGGCATTCCGTTGATGCATTTTTCAAAGTAGTGAAATAACAAAATTCCAAACAAAACGAAGTATAATCTCTCGATTTACAAGGCCATTGCCTTTATGGATAATTGAGTGGGTTTTTATTTATATGTAAAATGGAATTAGGTTCTAAGGTTAGACAGATGCCAGGTGAGAGATATGGAAGTCTGTGAGATGCAGGGTTGGACTTCGTTGTGCACTACAGAACAGCGACCGTCTCTGAATGTTGGTGCTGGTTGCTCATCACTGTTGCTCACCACAGCATTCCAGACGCTCTTAGGAGAGAGCCACTGTCTTAAAATACTATACGTGGATTGTGGTAGGATTGGGACTAGAACACAGGTCCCTAATTCCTGGTCTCCCTATTGTGCCGTGCAGAAATGGTACTTTAGTTTGCTTCCCAGTTGTGTCAGGTAACTGTTTACTAATTTTGAATTGGAAGAAATGTTGTAAGTCATTCTTTCCCATACATTTTAACTAGCACTCTGCTGGGTAATGATGTGTTTTCAGATCGACTTGTTGCATATTGTCATAGTCAGTGCTGCCTCTGTGTTACTGCGTCTTCCTTTGGGTCCCTTGCTGCTTAGCCCACCCCAGTGCATCTGACTCAGCCCTTTCTCCAGCAGCGAGCATCTGGCCTCTTTTGTTCAACCTACAGTTAATGGCCACCTGCTGTGTGCTGGCTCCTTTTCTAGGCAGTGGGGACCTGGTGCTGAACGAAGCCAGTATTCCCACCACCGTGGAACCTATAGTCAAATAGAGGCTTTAAGCAAGTAAACACATAAATGGATGTAGTTATAGACCTGTTCATTCGTAATGAGCACTGTGAGAGGGAATAACAAGGGAAATCTGCGATGACATGCAGTGTAGGAAAGGCCCCTATGTAGAAGTCACTTTTGCATTGAGCTCTGAAGGACAGGAAGTGCTGGCCAGGAGAACACTCCAGGTCAGGGAACAGGGTGTGGAAAGGTCAAGGGCAGGAAAGAGCTTGGCCTGTGGCTGGGGACTCTTAGGCAGTTAAGCCACTATCATCATGGGGTTATCTTGTTATTCTTTATTCTTGGTTAATGTTGCCCTGTGCTTATATGGAATTCCAGGCAGTTCCCTGAATATAGCTTCCTATTTCATGCCTCAGTACTTGTGTACACACCACCTCCTCTCCAGCCAGAACTCCTAGCCCAGCTCTCCTTCCATGGCAGCTCAGGTGTCACTCCGTCACTCTTGTTGACTTTTGTCAGTGGACTCAGGTACTTCCTCTGAGCACCTAAAAAAAAAAAAGAAAAAGAAATATATATATATATATATGTATGTATGTATATTATTGATTTCAGAGAGGAAGGGAAAGGGAGAGAGAGATAGAAACATCTACACTAATAAAAGAGAAATATGCAAATTGACTGTACCTTCACCATGTCAGTCAGGAGCGAGTATACAAATTAACCCAACAAAGATGGCGACAACTATGGAGCTGGAGCGAGGAGGAGGCTTGGGTTGCCCCTGGCGATGGAGGAAGCCAAGCTCCCCACCCTCCCTGGATGGCCCTGGCCTCCGCTCAAAGCTGCAAAGTTTCAATTATAGAAGATAAATAAATCCCAGATACCTGCTTCCAGGCGGCCCTGGCCTCTGCTCAAGGAGGTGCTGAAAAAAAAAGGAAGGGCTGGGAGCCTGGGTCGCGTGGGGGCGTGGCCAGCCTGAAAACAGCCCTCAGCCCCTTACCCAGGCTGGTCACACCCCCATGGGGTGAGGGTCCCCGCTGGGGGGGGGGCTTGGCCAGCCTGCAAACAGCCATCAGCCCCTCACCCAGGCTGGTCAGGCACCCATTGGGGACCTCCACCCTGAAAGGGGTGTGGCCAGCCTGAAAATGGCCTTCAGCCCCTCACCCAGGATGACCAGGCACCCCAGCGAGACCCCCCCCCCCCCCCCACCATGAAGGGGCTGTGGCCAGCCTGAAAACAGCCCTCAGCTCCTCACCCAGGCTGGCCACGTCCCCCCCAGCGGGGTGCAAACCACCACAGGCCCCTCGCCCAGGACGCCCCACGCCCCAAGGGAACCCCCACCCTGATCCAGGACACCCTTCAGGGCAAACCAGCCATGCACCTCTATCTATACTAATTAGATTGGGAGACCTTCCAGGAGACGTTCTTCTGGACAAAGCCATGTTGGCGGTGCTGAGGTAGAGGCGGTTAGAGGCCAGGAGGGGAGGGCAGTTGTGGGTGATCAGGACAGGATGGAACAGCAGTTGTGAGTGATCAGGCTGGTGGGGGGCGGGGCCGTTGGGGGTAAGCAGACCAGCAGGGGGGCTTGTTGGGGGCAAGCAGGACGTCAGTAGGGGTCAGTTGGAGGTGATCAGGACAGCAGGGGGGGCGCAGTTGGGGGTGAGCAGGTCGGCAGACAGAGTGGTTAGGGGCAATCAGGCAGGCAGGTGAGCGGTTTGGAGCCAGCAGTCCCGGATTGCGAGAGGGATGTCCGACTGCCGGTTTAGGCCCGATTTCTGTAAACTGGCAGTAGGACATCCTTCGAGGGGTCCCAGATTGGAGAGGGTGCAGGCCGGACTGAGGGACACCCCCTACCCCCGTGCACGAATTTCATGCACTGGGCCACTAGTCATTGATAAGAGAGAATCATGGATTGGCTGCCTCCTGCATACCCCCCACTGGTGATCAAGCTGCAACCCGGGGATATGCCTTGACCAGGAATCGACCTGGGGCCTCCTGGTTAGTAGGTTGATGCTCAACTACTAAGCCACCCCTCTGGGCTCCTCTGAGTGCTTTTGAACCTTGTGCATACCTCTGTACAGCAGTCCACATTGGATATGTCTGTTTTCCTCCTGGATAAACTCCTTAAACACTGGGATTGTAGCTTTGCATCTATATAAATCTAATACCTGCTGTAGTAAGAATTTGACACGTGATAGGCAGTAAGAATCTATTTAGTAAATGGTCAAACATTGTTTTTGAAGACCTGAGGATCCACACCCCTCTCCTCTTGCCACCAGAATCCACCTTTTCACTCTCCACTAACTCTGGCTTCCCGGTTGTATTTGGGAAACAGACATTTATAGATGTGCCACAGATGGAAGATGTCAGGGATGTGAATAATGACCTGATGAACTTGGCTTTGGTAGTAGGACACAGTACCTAATCGGCTGCACTGCTTAGAGCATTCCAGTTCAGGTCTTGCGTCTTTATTTTATATAAAGTGAATAAAAGACAAGCAGCAACAGAGAACTAGGTTCTTCTTTCATTTTGGTATTGTTGGTGTCACCATTTACTATAAGTACTACCATTTTTCATTTTTTAAAATATATTTTATTGATTTTTTTTTTTTTTTAAAGAGAGGAAGGGAGAAGGATAGAGAGAAAAATCGATGAGAGAGATACATCAATCAACTGCCTCCTACACACCCCCTACTGGGTATATGCCTGCAACCAAGGTACTTGCCCTTGACTGGAATTGAACCTGGGACCTTTCAGTCCGCAGGCCAACGCTCTATCCACTGAGCCAAACTGGTTAGGGCTGTTCACCATTTTTAAAAGTGAACATTATAATTTTCTCATTATTTAGGTATGTGTTGTCTTTTTTTTTTTTTTTTTTAATCCTCATCTGAGGATATTTTTCCCTATTGATTTTAGAGAGTAGAAGGGAGGGAAGCTGGGTGGGAGTGAGAGAGAAACATCGGGACCAGGGATGCAACCTTCAAGCCAGGTATATGCCCTTGACCAGGACTTGAACCTGAGACACTTCTGTGCTCAGGCCGGTGTCCTAACCACTGAGTGCACTGGCCAGAGCTGTGTTGTCTTTTTAAGATAAATATCTTTTGACTTAGAAAAAATATATTTCTATTGTACAAAACTGAAACCAGGATGTTAAATAATATACACAAGTTTTTGAGCCTTAGTTGGTGCTAGGACAAAGAACCTCTAGTTCAGAGATTTCTATATAATGCTAATTCAGCCCTCCTCCCATGCTTTAACAAATTCATTTTCTTTTAGCACAGTAACAATATTTAATTTTCATTAAAATATTAATGCACTTTTTTTCTTTCAGAGAGTAATGCCTTCCAGCTTTTTTCTGCTGTTGCGGTTTTTCTTGAGAATTGATGGAGTGCTTATCAGAATGAATGACACGAGACTTTACCACGAGGTATCTAATCTCATTTGACGAATGTACTAACTGATATTGGGCCTGTTTGTGTTGTTTCATGTCTGTGTGAGAATTTGAAATTGAACAGTGCTTTATATTCTACTAGAGGCCCAGTTGCACAAAATTTATGCACAGGGTGTGTGTGTCGCTCAGGCCAGCCTGCTCCCTCTCCAATCTGGGACCCCTCAAGGGCAGTCGGACATTCCTCTGACAATCCAGGACTGCTGGCTCCCAACCGTTTGCCTGCCTGCCAGCCCGAATGCCCCTAACTGCCCTCCCCTGCTGTCCTGGTCACCCCTAAATGCCCTCCCCTGTAGGCCTGGTCACCCCCAACTGCCCTCCCCTGCAAGCCCAGTCACCCCTAACTGCCCTCCCCTGCCAGCCTGCTCTCCCCTGCTGGCCTGGTCACCCCCAATTGCCCTCCCCTGCTGGCCTGGTCCCCCCCAACTGCCCTCCCCTGCAGGCCCAGTCACCCCTAACTGCCCTCCCCTGCCAGCCTGGTTGCCCCTAACTGCTCTCCCCTGCTGGCCTGGTTGCCCCAACTGCCTTCCCCTGCAGGCCTGGTCCCCCCCCAATTGCCCTCCCCTGCTGGCCTGATCCCCCCCAACTGCCCTTCTCTGTAGGCCTGGTCTCCCTCAATTGTCCTCTTCTGCAGGCCTGGTTGCCTCCAACTGGCCTCCCCTGCAGGCCTGGTCGCCCCCAACTGCCCTCCCCTGCAGGCCATCTTGTGTCCACATGGGGGTGGCTATCTTTGACCACATGGGGGTGGCCATCTTGTGTGTTGGAGTGATGGTCAATTTGCATAGTACCTCTTTATTTAATAGGATGGCATGTTTCATAATCACTGTTGACCGCGGTTACTGAAACATTCCACCTTTTCCAAAAGTTTTGGCAGCTGAAATTTTGTTCTACAAGACACTCCCTACTGTGGTCTGATGCTTCTTAAAAAATTGTGTTTGTACTTCATCTGTGTTTAAGAAAACTGCCCTTTAACTATTACCTTTGTTTATAGTATGTATTGTTTACATCAGCGGTCGCCAACGGGTGATCTGTGGACCACTGGTGGGTCTGTGAGGTCTGAAAGGTTGGCGACTGCTGGTTTACATAATGTCCTAATATTGGAAAGTTCTTCTAAAGTTTGAAAGCTTGTGCTCCAGCTCAAGGAACTGTTAACAAACAAAGTTTATAAACAATAATGATAAAGTGTTTTTTAAAAGGACGGGGGAGGCTTAAATTGAGTCATGAAAACTCTTCCAGTAGCTTCGTCATGGCCTGCCCCTTGTGAATGAATTTTTAACTTCAGATTTGTGGGGTGATGAATTAGAGAAGAGACTGCCAGTATCAGTTAGGGCTGTCGGGTAATGGTTACCTCTCCTAACAACCCAAAGAAACATGGGCTGTATGATCTCTGTCTCATAGCTGATGCAGCCGAGGTAAAGAACGACTAACTGACTTTAATATCAACCACATCAGACAGCTAATGGTGGCAGAGCTGGGATCTGAGCCCCATAGGATGGGATTGGATTGGTCATTTCCCAAATCCTGCACTTAGGGAAGGTTTTTTTCCCCTTGAAATAATACGGTGGCTGTGATGACCTTTTTCTTTTTAAAAGTGGTAACAAAATACTAAAAATAGGCTGTTATTTTTTTCCTTCAGAAAGGGTGAAATAAATCTAAATTTAAAAATCTTATGTTTTAACTCAACAATATTGAGTTTTAGGGAATTACCCTAAAAAAGATTCAATATACAATAACCCACAAATATGAATCCACAAGTATGTATATGGCAATGTTGTTTGTAATTCAAACAGGAGGGAAGGAGGACACTTACTGCCCATTGAATGGACATTGATTAAATTTTTTACTTTATATCCATATAGTAGAAAAATATGTAGTCATTAAAATTAATGCCAGAGAGTTATATTTAACTGCTTTGGAAAGATGTGCATAAAATCTTACATAAGATTTTGTGTAGAGATTTCTAAACGTTAAGAATAGTTATCTATATGAGCTGTGATGCTGATGACTTATACTTTATACTAGAGGCCCGGTGCATGAAATTCATGCACTCAGGGTGGGGGGGTGTCGCTCAGCCTGGCTGTGCCCGCTCTGCAGGCCCAAGACATCAGTCGGACATCCTTAGTGCTGCCGCAGAGGTGGGAGAGGCTCCTGCCACCTTCACTGTGCTCGCCTGCCATGAGCCCAGCTTCTGGCTGAGCGGTGCTCCCCCTGTAGGAGTGAACTGACCACCAGGGGGCAGCTCCTGTGTTGAGCATGTGCCTTCTGGTGGTCAGTGCACGTCATAGCGACCAGTCATTCTGCCATTTGGTCGATTTGCATTTTAGCCTTTTCTTATATAGGATTAGAGATCCAGTGCATGAAATTCATGTATGGGTAGGGTCCCTAGGCCTGGCTGGCGATCAGGCCCAATCTGTGGAGTGATCGGCAGGACGATGGGGGGGGTGGGTCCCTGCTGGCACCCGCCTTGGCTGGCCTGGCGATTGCGGGCTGGGAGCAGCTCCTGTGTTGAGCATCTGCCCCCTGGTGGTCAGTGCGCATCATAGTGATTTGTTGTTCCGCTGTTTGGTCGATTTGCGTATTAGGCTTTTATTATATAGGATACTTTGTTATTAGATTGTTTTACATGAACACTAATCTGTCTTTATTGATATGAAAGACTGAAACCTTACGGAGTTTAATCTTGTGGTTTTCTTTTATTGAAAAGTACCTCTAAAAACAAATTATGATAAATTGCTGTTTTAAAACCTAACTTTAAAAAACTTAAAACTTTTTTGTTGATTGATTGGTTTGAGAGAGAGAGATCTTGATTTGTTGTTCCACTTATTTATGCATTCATTGGTTGATTCTTGTATGTGCCCTGACTGGAGAAGTTTTTTCTTTTTCTTTCTGGAACATAAAAGTAGCGGCAGTTATGTAGGTAATGATAATATTGTGACAGGAAAATCTCTTGCGTATCTCACTTATATACATATTTACTTTCAAGGTTAAAACCTTGCTTGTGTTCTCTTACATGATAATTATTAAATCTGCTTGTATTTTTGTATCTGATGTTACTGTGATTTATAGGGATTGGAATTAACAATTCAGAATTCTTGGTGAGAATTAAATAGCAGTTCTTTCACTGGAGAATAAGGTAGTCTCATTGGAGTTCATGCCACCATCACAACCTGTACTAAAATGTAAGCAGCTTTGTTTGATAGAAAGGATTATAAAATAAATATAAGTAAACTTGTTGCAACTTTTTTGTTTTTAAACCTAGGCCGACAAGACCTACATGTTACGAGAATATACATCACGAGAGAGCAGAATTGCTAATTTAATGGTATGGCATTTTAATATCAGTTTTCAAATGTAGAATTTTTTTCTTTTCAGATACATATTCCCCCCGCACCCCACCCAACCACCCAGATCTGCATCCTTAAATCTATTCATTCACCCTAAGGGCTCAATAGGGTGGATCCTACTCTATGTAACGGAGCTTACCTCAAATACAAGAACAGTTAGAGTTGCTGGGTACTATAGCCATCATCCAATCTAATTTCCACATTTCATTCTGGAAAACCTGAGATCCAGAGGTGGGAATTACCTGGAGTCACACCTCTGGCTGGTTGGCACCACCTGGATGTTCTTTCCACATGCCACCCTGTGATGTCTTCCTACCCAGGCTCCCTTTCTCCTCAAGTGTGGTAATTTCACACCATGACTTGTTCTTTTTGGCATAATTTCTCTCTATTTTTGCTCCCCTGGGACTTGTAAGGGCCTTCCTTGGGATTTACAATTCTACAATAAGTTGCTTAAAACGTGATACCTTCCTGCAGACTTGACATTCTTTTTTCACCCTTTGTGTGTACCTCTGTCTGGGCACAGAGTGCACGTGGTTAGAGAAGTTACTGCGCACTCTGGGCTCCCGGTACAGCAGCCACAGAGAAAGGGGACTGGGCCAAGTGGTCCTAAATTCAAAGAGGAATAAAAAGGTTTCAGTAGAAAGAAAAGAGGTATTGAATTCTTAGGACATTGATGGCAGCGTTGTAAATACCATATCCCTGTGATTCCTGCAATCACTAAGTAGCAGAGTCGAAGAGTCAGGAACAAAGATACCTGTTATTATCAGGTACTGGGTCATGCTCCTTACCTACATTTATGTACTTCACTTCAAAACCGGCATGCTTTATATCCAAGCATTTCTAAAGAGTGTCAGCGCAATAACCGAATCGTTGCTGATATAATTTATGTGTTTCCCAGCATGTCCCGCCTTCCCTCTTCACGGAACCTAATGAAATGTCACAGTATTTACCGATCAAGGAGACAGTCTGTGAGAAGCTAATATTTCCAGAAAGAATTGATCAGAACCCCTCAGACTCACAAGCAAACGCGCCTGTGGAATAGAATGTGACACACCAGATCCTCACCGTGGAATCCGATAGAGACCGTGGCTATGTGGATGTGGGTTTTTTTTATTATGAGAATTAATTGCCTTGTCTATGTGCAGATTTTCTGTAGACTTTAAAGGAAAAGAAAAAAAGATTGTTGCAGATAGATTCCACTCAACTACTGTTTATACTGTCTATCTTCAGGTTCATAGTCCAGATTTGTTTCCTGGCGTTAACTTGCATTTCTAACCTGTCACAGTGGAATGTCGTCAGGAGGGATGTGTACATGTCTCATGAGTAGTGGGCATACTCTGTATCCGTTGGGGAACACTGTCTTCCCCTGGGAGGCGGCCGCTCTAAATCCCTGGATTGCAGCACTGCCACTCGGGCTACTGTCAGCATGTTGTCAGCCTTCCACCTGGGCTTTGTGGCATTTTTTCCCCCTGCTGCATAGTCATGGCTTGCCTCCCAGGAAATTGACCTCATACTTTAATGATCTTCACCCCAAAATTAAAGAAATATACATTTCCGCTCTAAATTTAAAGTGACTCTTGAAGTTTAAAAACATTTCAGACATAGAACCAATAACCTGGTCTTGTGGAGAGTGCAAGCTATTGTGCTCCGGGAAACACATGAGCCTGGTTGGCATTAACAGCAGAACGCAGAGCTGTCTTTCCATCTTCGGGTGCTATTGCCTGTGCACTTCTGCTAGTACTGACATTTTCACTTCCATCTTCCACGCAACCGCTGAGTGGGTAAATCCACTGAACACTGAAGTTGGCATGAGCCCTAAAAGTTTAAAGAATCCATATGGATTGTGGTTAGCACATATTACATCAACCCCTAACAACCAGATTAATTTCTGCTTAAAATATTTGAGAGGTAGCTGTGGAGGAGGAGGAGGCGGCTAATTTTTAAATATCAAAGCCAGTTTTTTGGTTTTAAGATTCATGTTGTTAACATTACAGGGAATCCAGTAAAGTGTAATTAGTACAACACCTGGGTAGTCAGTCCAGAAAGTACTCCAAAGTACATTTAAATTCCATTTGGTTATTCTGATGATGACCTTTTAAACATACTGTATATCCGTTCCTGCCTTTCTAAATGATCTTCCGAAAGTGGAAAGTGGTTATAAAGCACCAAGTAAGGACTTAATTAAAATGGATTTTTAAAATGACTTTTTTACAGGGCAAGGGAAAAAACATCATCCCCTTTTTTCCTGGTTTGAAATAACTGTTGTACATATTTCCACTTGATGGATAAATCATTAAATAAGAATATTTAAATAAAAGTATTAGCAAAGCTCTTCAGGTATTATTAGCCTGATGATAAGTTTTAGTGAACATTCATTCATTGGTCGAACTCTGGTGCACTCTTGTGTGTATTGTGGTTTCACTAATTGTATTACCTAATTTTGGTCTCAAATGGTTTTGGTATTTGTTTGCCATCTGTTGCATCACCTGTGACATATAGGAAATCAAGATTTTGTTGACTTTACAAAAACACATGGCATGTTCACTGTGTATTAAATATGCCTGAATTTCATGTTTTCTCTTAGGCCAGGAAAGTAAACATATTGTACTCAGCTTTCTGTGTTATTTTATTTGCCCTGCAGATTTGAATAGGACAGCCTCTTTTTTCATACAAATTGTAAGAAATGAAAAACCTCTAAGAATATTCACTAGTTGAACTTTCTGGGCAGTATCATACATATCTTTTAAAACTTGATTCAGATGTCTTGCTCCTTGAGTCATTCTTAGATTGCTTATTTTGCTTCATTTTAAACATTGCAGGGAATTAAAAGAACTGACCTTGTTTTATAGAAGGTGAGTTGTGCATAGGAAAATGTACTTCTGAAAATTCATGAGTTTATTCCTGCAAAGAATACCAAGAAAACCTGTATTTGCCCATTGCTAAATAAGACATATACCATTCTACATTCATTTGTCCCAAGTGTCTTTTTGTAAGAGGAGAATAAACAATAAGGAACTATTTATCTGTTTTGCTATTTCATTTACTTAAGTTTTTCTTAAAGCTTAATTAAAGAATGGTTTGGTATACCTGTCTTGATTGTGCTTTTTGTTTTGAAATTGGCCAACATTAGGCCAGAATCTCCGGACAGATTATAAATGAAAATCTGATATAATCCCCGTTTTGCTTTTGGGTTCTCTCTCCCTTCTGTACCCCGGTACTCTCTGGATGTTGCAACTAGCCAGTGTTGACTGTGTGTTGGGTTAACGTTTTCTGTTCTTGGAAATGTGAATACCTGTTGTGTGCATCTTTCCATGTAGTTCTTTTTTTAATCTTCATTGTTCAAAGTATTTCATATGTCCTCCTTCCATGTAGTTTTTCCCCCCCAGGTAGTTTTGAGTGTCCCATACGGTGCTAGAAGGGATTGCGGTAAGAGATAGAGTTTATGTCTTCATGGGATTAAAGTCTAATGGAAGAGACCAAGTAAAAATAATTACAGGTTTTAATAAGTGCAATGATGGAAATAACACTGATTTAAGAGAATAACAAATCACTCTTAGTAGAGGTTCTGCTTCTGAAGAGAATATAGAAAGCCTCAGGAGAATGTCACTTCTAATTTAACAAGGAGCAAAGTCTGTGTAAGCGACAGAATGCCAGCGTCCTTTGGGTGTATCAGAGAGCTGAGGTTAAATGGCAGAGTAAACTGAATCCCAGAGTGATGAGCCCTCTGAGAAGATGGGACATACAAATTGCTTTGTCTCAAGAATGTGGGACAGGTGGCCACTATACAAGCAGGTAAGAAAAAAAAGCTAAAATGTTAACAGGTTTTTTAAAGGCTGAGTATGGCTAGCCCAGTGGTCGGCAAACCGGTTTGCGAGCCACATGTGGCTCTTTGGCCCCTTGAGTGTTCTAACGCCACTTCAAAATAGACTCGCCCAGGCCGAAAACCAACTTCTGCGCATGGGCCACGAAGTTTCAATCGCACTGTACGTGCGCGCCCACATGTGGTATTTTGTGGAAGAGCCACACTCATGGGGCCAAAGAGCTGCATGTGGTTCGTGAGCCACAGTTTGCCGACCACTGGGCTAGCCCATCAGTTTGGAAGAGCTGCGAGTCTCAAATAAGGGACTTGAAACACACAGTTCTTCTCAAGGGTCTACACCAGGCACTCATCAGATGCTGGGGCGGGTCAGGGGGGAAACCCCTGTTAGTGGCTCAGGCAGGCACGAGGTATGAGGCATAGTTATGAAACCCTGCCTGCTTCCCCCCCAGACCCTTTCCTTGAGGGATTCAAGTCTTAGGCAGTTGGTGGGGAGGAGCAACACATCACATTACCCTCAGACCCAGGGAAAAACCCTTGATTTCTGGGGGGGATAAAGGCAAAACCCTTTAGCCTCTGGGGCAGAAGTCAGAAATGCTCTGACACAGTCACTGCTAGAGGAGGCCAAGCAAATACCCTTGACCTTGGAGCAGGGGCAGAAAACCCTGGCCCTAGGGTCCTACCGGGATAACAGAGATGTGCTACCCCTGAGGGATGGGCACGGAATTCACACACAAGAACAGCAGATTTAAGGCAGTTTGGCTGCCACAGGGGACGGGGCAGGTGTGTTGAGAGAGCCACCCTCCAAGGCCCAAGCACACAGACTGCCTTAGACTGAGGCATCAGAGTCAACTGAGAAACCCTTCCTGGGCCACCACAGCCTCGCACTAAGTAGCAAGGGCCACCAGTCTTAGTGATGACCTGCGGAAGTGGTCCACTCGGAGAGCAGGAACTGCGTATCTTCACTGGCACATAGTACTCAATACATGTGCTTAGAGTGAATAAGAGATTGATTAGAACCGTGGTCGGCAAACTGCGGCTCGCGAGCCACATGAGGCTCTTTGGCCCCTTGAGTGTGGCTCTTCCACAAAATACCACGGCCTGGGCGAGTCTATTTTGAAGACGTGGCATTAGAAGAAGTTTAAAAAATTTGGCTCTCAAAAGAAATTTCAATCGTTGTACTGTTGATATTTGGCTCTGTTGACTAATGAGTTTGCCGACCACTGGTTTAGAAGAATGAATCAGCAACCCTGAGAACAAAGGGGTTGGGGGAGAGAGTTCTAAGATATTCCTCAGACTTTACATAACTACTTGCATAGTGATAGAACTAATGAAATTGGGCTCCGTGCAAATTCTAATACTCTGCCTCACTCCCTCTTTCTTCAGGGACCTGCAATCAACTGGAAGTATTCCCTCTTTCCAGCAGGACAGGAGCTTGGTCTCTAAAGTTCCTTGAAGGCAGGGATAATGGTTAATTCTGCATTTGTGTCAAGCACCAGGCATTGTGCATGGCGTGTAATAGGTGCTCAATGAATGCGGAAGAAATGGATGCCTGTGAGGCTGAGTCAGTGGAGGCAGGGAGGCTGTCTTGGAGAGAGAGGGTCTAGAGACCTTCAAGGGCAAGGAGACTGTACCAGGTGTCCCTGGGGGAAGACCCAGGCAACCCAATCCCCCTGGATGCAGACACCTCTCCCTTGGGCTCAGGCTGAGTCTGCATTAAGGGCCTTGCTTTAGACACTGGGCTGCATGCTTGCCATCTGCTGCTTTAGGTAACTTCATCACTACTTGGACGTGAAGCTCCCGAGCTGACGCTCTGGTAGCAGCTTGTTTCTCTCCTATTGTAAAACAGAAAATCCTTGTGTTCTTACAAGGTTGAAGCCATCTAGCATCCGGTTAGGCCTTTGACTAACGACTTACAGGCAGGGTTGCCCTATGATTTGTGGGGCCTGGGAAACAGTGCAAATGGAAGGCCATTAGCCATACGTCTAAACAGTTCGTAGCTATACATCAAGCTAAATAATTCTTAAATTATGTATGGCCCTCCTATATTGACAAATACCTGTAGTTATGGCTTTTATATGACTGAAAATTGGCCAAATGTCAAAGATGATATTCAGCCCTGGACGGTCTGACTCGGTTGGAGTGTCATCCCATAAACCCAAAGGTGGTGGGTTTGACTCCCCGTCAGGACACATACCTAAGGTGCGCGTTTGATCCCTGGTCAGGGCACATGTGGGAGGCACCGGATCGATGTTTCTCACATCGATATTTCTCTCTCGCCCTCTCTCTAAAATCAATTTTAAAAAGATGATATTCAAACACCTAAATTCAATGATCACAAAATTAAAATATAAAAATATAAATTCAATTTCAAAATAAATGGCATTATTTTTTATGTTTTCAACAGTTATTTAAAAGTATTCAAAATTATCTGCAAAAATTAAAGGGAAGAAATCTAATTTATAATTAATTCACAAATGTTTATAAATTAAATTTCAGGTATTTGAGTAAAGTTGAATTTTTTGTGGGGGTTTGATTACATTATTTATTTATTGGTATTAGAGAGAAGAAGGGAGAGAGTCATCGATGTGAGAGAGAAACAGGTCAGTTGCCTTCCATTCGCACGAAATGGAATTGAACCCGTAACCTGGCCAGGGTTATTTATTTTTTAAGTTGAAACTTTCTACTTGACTCTGAAAATGTAATGAAATCTTATTAAATATTTTTATTAAAAAGCTATTTGTGATTCTAATGTTCAATATCTTAGAATCAGTATCATGTTTCATGTACTTAATGCCTAGTCCTACATATTTACACATCAAGAGTAATATGAATTGCTTAATATTGCAGAATATTCCTCACCCTCTGTGTGAACTGCAAATACTGCATCATTCTGTGAGTACCTCTGCAATAGTCAATTAAAGCATGTAGAGAAATGAGAAAATAGACACTTGGAACAAATGGGAAATGGTATATTGTCCTGTGAGATTCTGCTGCATCCTGCCATGTCAGTGTGGGCCGGCTTAGGGAAGGCTTCAGAGAAGGCTTCAGAATGACACTGGCTTCCACTAGATGCTAACTGAATGCTTGCCATGTCCTAGGCTCTCCATACACTGTTACGTTTCCTTCCCACAATAACTTACAGAGGTGGTAATTTCTGTCCCTTTTACAGATGGGAAAATTGAGGATCAGAAAGGTTACGTAACTTGCTCAATGCCACACAACTAGCAGTAAGAGTTGGTGCTAGAGTTATAAAACCCCGTTCTTCCTAACTCCACAGTGGGTGGACCTGCCACTGTGTTCTCACATTGGAAAGATGTGTAGGAATTTACCTGAGAGGAACAAGGGGGGTAAAGTGCATCCAGGCAAAAACATTTGTTACTCAAGTTCTGAGGTGTAAACTAAAATTATAGAAGCAAGACATGTTTGAATATCCATAAAGATGAAGTCACATAAGGAGTGTAATTACAACGTTTTGACTGACTTGAATAGGGTCCTGTGTAACCCCCTCTGCCTGGTTGTTTTTAAGTAATTTCCAACAGGCCCAAGTTCTTGGTGTAGACCTCAAGAAGAAATATATCCACCAAGAACCACTCCTGGTGCCTAACTGGGCACAAATTCATAACCAGAGTCTACAGCCATTGCCAACAGAGGCCTCTCACACAGCCTGCTTCTCAGGGAAAAGCCAGACAAGGCTGAGAGCCTCCTGCACTAGGCTCCTGCCAGCTGAACCCACCTTTATAAAGGAGTTCCTGGAATCGCCTTTCAACCAATGGGCTGAGACCTGCTCTGTCCAATCGGAACTGTGCAGCTCTGCCCTCATTTACATACGTACTGACCAATCGGAGCAGCTCTATAACCAACCATTTGGGACAGTTACTATCTAGACCAATCAGATTGTAAATCTGGGCTCCTCATTTGCATAACAATGGACCAATTAGTAACGAGGGCGGGAACTTTATAAAAGCCAGCCTCCCTTTTGTGTCAGAGGAGCGCACTTAGAATTCCTAGCAGGGCCTGTGCCGCCCGGGTTGGCAAACTACCTGGGAAAGGGTTCTCTTAAGGGCACCTCGGACTGAGGACTCCTGCTGGCATTGATTGGTGGCAGCCACCTTTTGTGGACATGGGTAACAATTTCTGTCCAGGCGGTCTCCGTGTGTCCGGGAGGCGGCCGGAGACTCTAGTGGACGCTCCAGGGAACCGGTCTGTGGATTTGTTTTTTGAAGCGAGTTAATTTGAAGTTAGCTTTGCAGACATTACCCAGCGAGCAGTCTGTGAGCCCCTGTCCTGAGGTTAGGGATTCTCCGACATGTATTCGTTAGCGCGGGGCTCCGCTTTGAAGTCGGTGAAAGGAACCAACAAACGAACATTCCTTCTCAGACCCAAGTCCTACCTGATTTCGCCCAAATCACACGCGGTGCATTTCCACTTGGAATTAGCGTCTTCCAAGGTTCCCACAAAGCTCGCCACGGCCGGAACTTGCTCCAGGTGGTCCCACGGGGTGTTGAACTGATTGCAGGTGCATCAGAACGTGGGGAGAGCACAGCACGGTCCCAAGTCCGAACCCACCGGCTTGGGAACGTGCGCAGGGGCCGGGCTCGCCTGTGGGTTCCCGCAGCCCCGCACGCGGGGCACTCGGCGTCTGCTCGCTGAACCTGCGAGGCGGGGAGGGCGCGGGGAGGTGGGGACGTGGACGGACGCGGAGCAGGCTCGGTGGCCCTCAGTTCCCACTCTTCCAGACCTCCCGAAGCCCTCGACCAAAACGCCCGTGAAAGCGGGCGGGGCGCAGGCGGGCTGCGGGGGGCGGGGGCGGGGGGCTCGCCGGGCGCCTGCGCCGGTGGCGGCCAGGTGGGCGGGCCCCTGGGCGGGGCGCGCACCCGGAAGAGCCGAGGACCGAGCAGCGCAACAGGCGGCGGCCGAGGGGCTGCTGCGCGGAGCGGCCCGGGATGGACAAGCTGAAGAAGGTGCTGAGTGGGCAGGACACCGAGGACCGGGGCGGCCTGGCCGAGGTGAGTGCGCCCCCCGCCCGGCCGTGGCGCGGGCTCGCAGGCGCCCGAGTGGGGGCGGGGGGCATGGCGCGGGCTGTGGGCGGCGGGAAGGAGCAGGGCTTCCAGGAGGTCCTGGAAAGCAGCTCTGCCCCGCCCTCGCCTTCTCCCGTCCCGGCCGGGCTCCGCGCAGACCCCTGCTCCCCACTCCGCGCTCCCCCAGGCTGGTCCGGGCGCTGGGCGCTGGCCTCCGCGTCTGTTCACTTGGGTCCTGCACCCCTTCCCCCCGCGCAGAGGGCGGCGCTGGAGCTGAACCCAGAGCCGTCCGCGAGAGGAGTGGGTCGGCCCGGCCCTGGAGGCCGGACTGGGGCGTTAGGGTCCGGCTGGGCCGAGCCCCGGCAGGGCGGGGGCTCCCCCTGCTCCGCGCGGCGGGTGCCGTGGCCGCACCGGGGGCTCCCCGCCGCCGTCCTGCCCAGCAGAGGGGAAGATGTGACGCCCCCCCCGCCCCCGTGCACATCTGCGTGTTGTGTAACTGTCTCCACCGCGAAACCTGGGGCCGGGACCACAGCTTGTTCCTCTGCCCACGCAGCCTGCACGCGGGCCCTGCGGACCCCTCCGGAGGCCCGAGCTGGGCACGAATGCCCTAGGTGCTGGCTGGCGCCCCCAGAATGCCGATTTCCTCTCGGGTGCTTTCTGCTTCCGTTGTTTTCCTTTCTGGATAACAAAATATCATGTCTTTACTTTTTGGCCTGTATTTCAAGGGCCTCAGTTTCCCCATGTCCTCTCAGCGCCAAACCTGTTTTCCCTCTCACTTTCATCAGCGTCTCCCATGGATCTCTCCCACGCTTCTTTCTCGGCTGATGTTACTGAGTTTTGTGTGATGCCCGTACCTCCACCCTCCGTGAAACCTCCGAACTGCACTCCACCTTGAAGTAACGCTGTGGGAATCCCGTGTTGGAGGAACAGATTTAACGCCCCTGTCATTCCAGAACAGCTCCCTGGGTTCTTTCCAAGTTGCTGCCTTTATTAATTGGCGGAGGCTCAGGAGCCATTTCCTGAGCTCTTTGTTCCGGATTTCTGGCTTCTCTTATGAACTCTCCGTGAAACCTCAGACGGGACAGGGCAGAAGAACACAGGTCCTCGAATCTCCAGCTTTATGCCCTGTGAGCAGCCGGCTCCTCCAGGGCGACCTTTTCTCTTCCTGCAGACTCCGGGGAAGGAGTGTTGACAGTGGGATGATGCCAATGTTACGTATTTAGAAAACCATCATGAATCAATGGACAGCCCCCCGCCCCCCGAAGAGGGAGAGCTGCAGTACAGATTGAAAACTACATACTGAGTTTGTTCTTGCCTAAAACGGTGACTGTGCGTGTGGGACCCGGTGAAGGGCTTTAAGTTGGAAGCTCAGGCGTGCGTTAAGTGTAGTGCAAAAAAGAGTAGGCGCTGCTCTCTCGTTCCAGAATACCGCTGTCAGTCGCCTCCTTTGGAGCGTCGATTCCGGTTCATGTCAGAGTCCGAACTCCTGGGAAACATTTCAGCGCCGGCCGAATCATTTTCAGAGTTATTGTTGGCTCTATTCTTTCCTGTTAGGGAAGAGTCTCCTTTAAAACGTCGGTCCTGGCTCGATTGTCCTCACATTTCCCAGGGCTTGAAGGCTGGCGAGGCTGCAGGGTTTCCTGTGGGTTAATGTCTGTCTTCTGTGGTCAGTTGGACAGGTGGCCTTACAGTCTCTGCCAGGTCAGCATATAAGCTGTCAGAAGTCACCAGAAGCAAGTGCTTTTATTTTTAATTTTTAAAAATACGTTTTTATTGTTTTTGAAGAGAGGTGAAGGGAGAGGGAGAGAGAGAAACATGGTTGGGCTGCCTCTTGCACGCCCCCTACTGGGGATTGAGCCGGCAACCCAGGCATGTGCCCTTGACCAGGAATCCAACAGGCGACCCTTTGGTGCCTGGGTCCATGCTCCGCTAACTGAGCCACACTGGCCAGGGCAGCACGTGCTTTTAAAAACGTCTTCTTTTAACGGAAACCATAGAAGGATGACCGGTTCTGTTCTGTAGGAAACAAGGGTTATACACATCGCGTGGCCATGTCCAAACACAGGTGGTCCCACGCTGGGTTTGCTGATGCCACGTCCTCCTAACTGACCGTCAGTGTGTGGTGTCAGTGGACTTCTTTCAAAAGTTTAGGTTTTATGTTCCTGCAAAGGGTTCCAGGGACAAGGACGGTCTGAGTGCTACCTGGCCGGACAGAGCAGGAACGAGGCCGTATTCCTTCCTCACCGTCTCGGCACCAGCCTTGTTTCCCCAACAGTTCTTGGTTTTACTTCTTTTTGGCAAGAGCTGCTCTTCTGTCCACATCCCCGAGTCAAAGGCACCTTTGTGCGTAACTGCCAGCCAGACCGTGTGTGAACGGATTGCCTCCAGATTCTATGCGGGTGCTGTTTTAGCGGCTCTGATCTCCAAAAAGCGTTAGCCAGTTCCCAGCCACCATGAGTTCAGAGAGACATTTTACACCAGCTGAGTGTATTTTCATACACGTGTTTCGTTTTCTGAGTCCAGTTAGAAGCAGTGGGCCGCAGCTGCCTCCTGCCCTTGACCGAGAACTTGCAACCACTCAGAGTGGAAACTGGTGGAAAGTTATCTCCCCGCCGTGGTGAGCAGGGTGGCGTGTGGGTGGAATTCAGCTTGAGAGACTGGTCGAACCAACATATCGCTTTCCTTCTGAAGGTGGGAGGCAGGCTGCCTCCTGAGCCAGTGCTTCTGATTTCTACCGGGGCTGGCCTCTCGCCGTCCGCCTGTTGAGACCATTTCATATCCTCCATGCCAGGGTCAATTCAAGTTGGATACTTAACCTTATGGTTTATTCTCTTAAAAAAAAAAAGAAAAGTTTGAATCTTTTAAAATATCCCTGTTGGCCCGGCCGGCGTGGCTCAGTGGTTGAGCATTGACCTATGAACCAGGAGTCCACGGTTCGATTCTCAGTCAGGGTGGCCGATCAATGATTCTCTCTCATCATTGATGATCCTATCTTTCCTTCTCCCTTCTCCTCTGAAATCAATAAAAATATTAAAAAATAAAATATCCCTGTTGGTGCAAACAGTGTTCCGGTAACCGATCCAGCCCAACCCTGTACCACACTTCTCTCCCACATGCAGCCCGGTGCTTTTTTCCCCTTCGGCAAGGTAAATTCTTTGGTGCTTGCATGAGTAGGAGGAGTCGTGGTTTTTGATTTTATTCTGTTCTTGGTGGGAGTTGAACAGGTTGTCAGAGGGGGTCTCGCCAGGTTGTCTGGATGCACCCGGATAGCAGAGCATCCCTGGACTCATTGGGAGGAGAGGTTTTCCTGTCACTGCACCAGGTGGCCGTGTCCCTGGTCCTGACCCCCTTCTCCCACTGCATGTCACCAGCCCCGAGCGCGCCTCTCGGAGCAGGGTCATGTGTTGCCACACGCTCTTGCAGGTGCTGTGTGTGTGTGTGTGTGTGTGGTATTGCAGTGTCATTAGCCCACTTTCACTACGTGTGAACACCTGGGGAAGCAGGACCCCTGTTGTAACCTGCCCTCAATACCGGTGTCCTGGGCGGAGGGCAGCTGTTCCGGAGCAAGGCCTGCCGCACCCGGGGCAGCCACAGGTTCTCCTCCCGCTCCAGTTGGACAGGAATTTGGAGACAAGGTTGGAAACAGGCCCTGAGCTGGGAACACCCAAGGCCGAGGGAGTTGCCAGTCCAGTGACCCCGCAGCCTCTGCCACCACCTCCCTTCCTCCAGAGCCGGTGGGAGCGTGGTCAGCAGCTCCCACCGCGTTGCCAGATGGAGACTGTGCGGCCACACGCGGGGTCCTGGGCGAACAGACCCGGCCCGGCAGCCCTGGCTGTGCAGGCGGGGCCTTTGGTCTCAGTGGCAGCGCCTGTGCCTGGCCTGGAGCTGCCGTGCCACTTGTCAGGTGGACGGACTGGGACGATCTCTGGGCGGACACTTGGCCGATGCCTTTGGCACGGGGAGAAACCCTGGAGCTGCTCCCGGCTCCCTGTTGGGCAGAGTTGCTCTGGAAACGGTGGCCTCCTCTGGACCTTGCTCTTGGGAGGGATTAATCTTGGTGGCAGAGAGTCAGGATGGGGAGCGAGGTAACTAATTAACTAGGCTCTGCCTCCCACTTGAGGGACGTGGCTGGTGCCAGCCCTGGACAACAACACCGACAACAGCAAAGGACTTAACGAGCGTCCCGAGGGGGGGGCCTCAGCCCCGAGTCTCAGAGGTGCTGGCCCAGCAGCAACTGCTGAGCTTGAGTGGACGCAGGAGACGATGCCCGGTGACAGCCGCTGGGTGCTGTCCCTGCTTTTCCCCATCTCCTGGGTCCTGCCTGGCCGGGCACGAGCCTTTCCCGTGTGGGCCTGCGCCTGCCCGGGCTGCCGTCCTGCTGGCTGTTGGAAGTGGCTGGGGCTGGAGACAGCCCCACATCTGGAGGTGCCCGGCCTCTCACCGCTGCAGGACAGGCGGCTCGTGGGTGGAGAAGGAGCTGGTCCCGCGGCTCAGGAGGGCTCTTCGGCTACAGCGTGTGGGGTTCTGTGCTCCCGCGCCCTCAGTGCAGTCACACACCAACCACACTGCGTGCGTGCTTTGTCTCGGGGCTGTGTGTGACCTGTTTTTCACACGGCAGGTGGCTGAGACATCCTCATTGAGCTGGAATACCAGAATCAAAGGCTTCATTGCGTGTTTTGTTGCAGGAATTCTCTGCTCTCTGCTGGTGAGACTCCCCCCACTCCCCCTTGCCTTTGCCCCTGCCCTCCTAAGCTTGGTCCTTCTGGGCCACCCACCTCCTTTTCTCTGTTGCTTTTCACAGAAATGCATGGGTAAGAGGAGCGGGAGGAGGGGGGGAGCGGGAGAGGACTGGCGGTGGGGTGGGGGGGAGGCAGGTTTCTCGGGGGGCCCTGGTTGAGGCTGTGGCAGAGATGCAGGCACCTCGCTTTGTCTTCCAGGGCACGCTTCTGCTCTGGGTGCCGAGGAAGGGGCTGTACCTCTTTGCAGTGTTTTACACCTTTGGTAACATCGCTTCGATTGGGAGGTAAGTCTTCAATCTGCCCTCAGCCAGTTATTGGATGGGAAAGGGCTGTGCCTGCATGGGGGGTGAGGAGGTGCCTTAAGGGAGGGTGGGGAAGGAAAGAGGTAGTCAAGGTACATCCCCCATGTCCTGTCCCTTCCAGATACGTTTATATTTGAAAGTTCACCTTTGAGACACCCCTGGGGGGAGACAGGAAGCATGTTATGCTCTGATCTCACACGCGGGGCACGTGACGCAGAGCCCTGAATGATGGCTGTGCGGGTACGACGCAACCCTCTGCGTTGTTCTTGTCTTCCTGCTGCCAGCGCTGAGGCCGTGATTTCACGACACGTGAAACTTGTTACTCAGAGCAACACCCTGTCAGACCTGCTCGTGAGGGCAGGGCATCAGCCCGTGCCACGTGCTGTGGGTGCACAGACACTCCGGGTCAAGTGTGTTCACTCTGACGCCTCAGCCACACCCGTGGGCTGACAACCCCAGTCCTGCCTGCAGCCAGGGGGAGCGCTGGCCCGACTCTGTCCTCTTTCCTCGCCTTCCCCAGAATCCCGGGGGTCCACCCCTTCCCCATCATGAGGCTCCGTCCCCTTTGTCCCTATGGCCGTTGCCCCTCATACGAGGAGCCTTGATCATACCCTTCTGGGCTGTGATCATTCAAAGACCAGTATGGCTCGGTTCCTGCCTCGGTGGAGCTCACTGGCCGGCCAGGCAGACAGGCAGACACTGATAACTGAAGATGCTGTGGAGAGAGATGCTCAGGGGGGGGAGCTGACCTGGTCTGACCCGACCAGGGACCGGGGAGGGCTCCCTGGAGCAGGTGGAGCACCAGCTGCTCCCACTCTGCCCTGTGGCTCACCTGACGCTGCAGGAGTCCGTGGTCCTGTCCTCTGCCTCCTCCATCGCCCCTGCTGGCCACCCCCTCACTGCCCCCTGAGCTCCTCGGTGGCTCCTGGTCCCTCTGCAGGTGGAGTCCAAGCCATCAGCTGCGTGCAGGCCAGGCTCTCGAGGGCTGCCTTTCCCCTGCGCCCGCCCCCTGTACCAGAGGCTGAGCCTCGGCCTTTCCCGACATCCGAGCCTCTGCTCAGGTCGCCTTCCTGCATGGGACGCCGCCCCCATGCCGCTCCTCTCCATGCCCCCCCCCCCCCATTGGGTGGATACTCGCCAGACCTGGCTCCAAAGTCACCTCTTCGAAGAGATGCCTCCTGCCCTCCAGATCAGCACCCCGTTTTTCACACGGGCTCTGCATGCCCGCATGTATGTACGTGGTGGCGCACACGGCGCGTCGTTAACTGCCTCGGCACCAGTCTGTAAGCCTCTAGGCTGCTTGTCCCTGACATCCCCAAACCAGCTCAGTTCCAGCTGGAGTGCCGACAAGTGGCTGTGCCTGCCGCTGGCCCCCTTCTCAAAGCTTCCTTACCGAACGCTGCGCGCCGTGTCTCCTGTGCCTCTAAAGCCCTCACGTGCTAACTTCCGGGCGTTTTGCTTTGGGCAGACAGCGCAGGTTGTAATGTAGAGTCTGGACTGAGCAAAAGATCCAGGCCGGTTGTTTAGTCCAGAAGAACCGTTAGGAAATCCCATCGGGACCAGCTCTGCAGCCTTGCGTAGGGCAGTGATGGCGAACCTATGACACGCGTGTCAGCACTGACACGCGTAGCCATTTCTGATGACACGCGGCCGCATGCCGAGGATGAAACATTTGCCGCTCCTGAGGATGAAACATAACGTTTTTTCCTCAAAGTGACACACTACCCGAGTTATGCTCAGTTTTTTGGCGAAGTTTGACACCCCAAGCTCAAAAGGTTGCCCATCGCTGGCGCAGGGGGACAGTCGGGGAGCGGGTCGGTTTCCAGGTTACGTCGAGGAGTTTGTGGCTCTACCTTTAGTCTTCGGTGCTGGTATATGTGCTGCATTTAACTTTAAGGCCAGCCGTGGCTATTGCTTCTTGTTCAGTGTTGGCTAAAAATTTGACCCAAGAGCACAGCCTTGAATTCCACTGAAACTAAATGGCGTTTCAAAGAGAGGTGGACTTAGGCTTAAAATGTCTGTCTTTGTGGAGCACTCAGTGGCGAATGCTGTCTGCTGGCCAGTGTGTTAAAGCCTGGCTTTAGCAGGCTACCCCTCGGGCGATGCCACAGGGGCACTGCTGTGGAGTCAGGAAATGAGTTAAGGCTGGCGCTGGCCCTGGTGTGGTAGGCGTGAGGCCCGCTCTCTCTCGCCTGCCACCAGGCAGGCTCCATTCGCACACAAGGCACACGGGTTTGACAGCTCCTTGGGCTCCCAGCTGTGTGGCCGTGGGTAAGTCAGTTAACCTGTCTGAGCTTCATTGTCTCATCTCTACAGAATTGTACTAACACCCGACTCCCAGAGCTGTTGAGGGGGCGAAACGAGGTCACGTATGTGGTAGCTGGCGTCTCGCGAGTGTTCAGCAATTCAGAGCTGTTCCCACCAGCAGCAGCAGTATTCTCTGGAGAGGAAGGAAGGAAAAGGACCTGCTCTCCTTGTTAACACAAATAACCTAAGCCTGTCAGATGTGCTTTTTCCTTCTTAACCACTGGACTGCCACGATATTTTGAATTTAATTAAAAAAGGTCCACCGCTTGCATCTATAGACGCTTATGGCGTACAATGGTTAGATTACTTGAGTGTTTTTGGTTGGTTGTTCATTTCCAGGGTAGACTGTGAAGGAGGCAAGGTGGCACCTCTCAGAAAGGGTCCTCTCCCCCAGCGGAGGTGAATGTGGCCCCAGAGTCAGCCCTACCTGCACCTACATACAGCCTCTCCGCCATTACTAGTTGGGTGGTGTGGATGGACCCAGCCCTCCTGGGCTGCAGTTTCTTCATCTGTAAAATATGTCTGATGCATGTTCCCGTGATCAACCCCGTTCGTGTTGATGGGTTAAATGAGGATAGTGCAGGCAAGGCCCTTCAGCGCAGTGCTGGGCACAAAGTAAGAGCTTTCAAACGTTAGGCATCGCTGCCGTCGTTGCCATGGTTGCGGTCGTCCCGTGGGCGGTGGGGAGGCGGAGGTGCCCGGTGCGGACTGTTGTGGGCTGATGGCTTGTGTGTGTGTCCGCAGCACTGTCTTCCTCATGGGGCCCATGAAACAGCTGAAGAGAATGGTGGAGCCCACACGTTTGATCGCAACCATCATGGTGCTGGTAAGGTCGCCTTTCAGCTGGGATTTCTGCTCCGGGGCATTTTTTTCCTAAAACCTTTTCCTTTCCTCTTGACTTAGTTTCCGATGCTGGTGACCCTGTGGCAGAAGGGGAGCATGCTCCACCTAATTATCACCCCCCACTTTGTGTTTCTGTGGGTGTTAAGGTGCTGCCAGTTCTGTAAAGCACCTCCAGAGGGTGCTGCTTGTCAAATTAGCCAAAGCGATAGGGTAGTGAGTGAGCTCGACACCCTCCTTCCTGGTGGTGGGTGAAGCCGCACTCGGCCATGGCCATAATGGAGGGAATCACTCCGAGAGACCAGGTTCATTCTCAGGGAGGCGGGGAGTGGGGTGGAGGAGGGGAGGAGAGCCCAGTCTTGGGGGTGGCTTTCATCGTCCTGTGACTTAGGGGTCATGTTTGTTTCCATGGGTCTTCCTCGCGGCCATCGCCCTGTTTCCTGCTCTGACGACAGTGCCTTCAGTCACGTCCTATCTCTCTGTCTGTTAACCCAGAATGCCCATCATTTCTTTGGCCCGTTCGCTTCCATTAAAACCACCCCAGACCACTCTGTCTGTCCATTATCAGTCGTGTAACACTGGGAGCTTGGCAGCACACTTGTACTGTTGGGTTCGTTTATGTTCCTTGCCTTTGTTTAGATGCGTAAGTTTTCTAAGGCCTCGCCCACGTGGCTGTTCATTTCGTGTCCTTTCAGAGCACTGGGCCCAGTGCCAGACACACAGAAAATAGTTAGACTTACCTCTCTGGAAGTCACTGTGACGGAAGGAGGAGGCGACAGGCGTGATGGCCACTCTAGCACCTGTCGTCCTTGGCCGTCGAGGGTGGAGGGGCCTGGACCGGTGTTTCTTGTAGAAAGAACTTTCTGAGAAGGGACCTAGAGGAAGTGTTAGGTGGCAAGGACCCAGATACCCGGCTCGTCGCCTGTGTGCGTGGCGTCTCGTGTTAACCTCTGTCCTCACGTGGCTCTTACACTCTCAAGACTGATGTTGGCAGGAGTTAGGATACAGGTACGGGTGAAGCCCGCTTTACAGTTTGAATGGAAAGACGGACGGGACTGGAAATGTGATTTTTGTTTGCTGGGCAGAGATTTGGGGGAAATTAGAAAAGGATCCTTCTCTTTTTAATCCACTGGGGACCTTATTGGCGATATTAACTTTTCTGCTAAACGCCGGTGCTCAGGTGGTGAATGCTCTGACATGAAGGATGCATTTGCTGCCGAGCGCGTCTCGGGTCTGCATCCTGCAGCTCGGGCAGCATTGGTGTACGTTTGCCAAGAATGAGTCTTGATGGTTTTCTCCCATGTCGTCATTGTCACCGTAGTAATTCAACATTGTTTCCTTTCTCTCTCCAGCTGTGTTTCACGCTCACCCTGTGTTCTGCCTTTTGGGTAAGTTTGTGTTTGCATTCTCCTGAACCCCTCTGTGTGTGCGCTCGGCACCCCTGTTCACGGGACCTGTCGCTTTCCTTCCAGTGGCACAACAAGGGGCTCGCCCTCATCTTCTGCATTTTGCAGTCTTTGGCCCTGACGTGGTGAGTACCCTTCGCTCACAGTCCCTGCCCACGGCCTCGGGTGAATGCGCAGAGGCGCCACACTCCGCGTGCTGCGGGAGGAGGGCTGGGAGAGCACGGAAGCGTTCTCAGTGATGCGGTGCAGCCTGTGACGGGGCGGTGCCGCCTGTGACGGGCCGCTGCCAGCAGGTGGCAGGAGTGGCCCGGGGAGGTTGCTGGGCTCATGCTTGATTTCAAGATGTTACTGTTGCTAACCACTCGCATCCAGTAAGAGCGAGGGTAATGAAGTCTGACGGGCTGGTAAAAATAGTCTGTGAGTCAAAAAGACATTAAAGAGGAAGGAAAGGGGTAAGAAGAATAATGAGCACCGCATTTGGGATGGGATGACTCATTTAACAAGGACGAAGAGAGAGCTGTCAGCAGGAGACCAGGAGCGCCGCTGACGGGCAACCACGTGGCTGTGGGCGGTTTCAGCACCGCACGGAGGCCGGGGCAAGGCCAGTGGAAGGGCTGCTGGAGCTGTGGTTACCTGGACCCACCGTGGACTGTGGGTTCATGACCCTTTCAGTCTGGTCCAGTGTCAGAGAGAGGTGGGTGGGGGGCACGTATGGCGTCTGTAGCTTCTGCCGTTTCTATAAGCCACTCAGGGCTTACCAAGGGATGATCTTTGCCGGCCAGTGTCAGTGCAGGGGTGACTGATCTACTTTGGGGGAAATGTTTGCTCTGACGCAAAGACTAGAGGACTGTGACAGTGTCTGAGCGTCCAAGGATCAGGTCCACTCCGGTGTGGTGGAGTGGACCTTGAGACGGTAAGCGTGGCGCCCTCCCTCCCGGGGGCAGTTTTGGATGAATGTACTTTTGGTCCTTTTTTTTTTTTTTTTTTAATAACTGGTTTTGCTTTATTCTGTTCACATATGACAGCCCCAAACCCAACACTTAAGATTTTTTTCTTCTGAATTTGTTGTTTCAGATGTATATCAACAGAGACTGTTTCTTCCAGTAGCATATGCAGTCCGATCCTCATTCGGGGGGGACATGCAGGCCCTCAAAGACTCTGGCTCTGCAGCACTGGAACCTGGGTCCTCCCCTGGGACTGCATCCATGTCTGTCTGTGTGGGTCACTGCCCGGGTCCCATTACCCTGAGGCGTCCTTAGGCCGGGAATGCCAAACAGGTTCCATGAATGTGCCAACTCGGAACAAACACTGGGGGCTGCCGGGAGCTCATCAGTGAAGGTAGTGAGGCAGGAGGCAGTGTCTGGGTTCCATTACAAAGAACGTGGTACTTGACTGGCAATGTGTGCCATGGCAACACCCACCTGACAGGTCTGGAATGGGAACAGGCTGCATGCCAGCCACTAGCTCAGCTCAGAAAGGGGCAAGGCGTTCATTCCATCCTTGCCTTGGGCAGTTATTCTCCCTGGCCAGCTGGGCTGAGGAGGCAGTCTGAAGGCCACAGCTGCAAATGGCTTCCCCAGGCCCTGGATGGACGAGCATAAGCCACAAGCTAGAGGGAACTTGGAAGGGCAGCACAGGCAGGGTCTGCATTTGCAGCTTCTCCTCCTCTGAGGGCAGTTTCCTCCAGGCAGAGACAGCTGGTGGACTGTCAACATGAGTTAGATGCAACCTGGGTGTAAAAACACTTCCACAAAAATCACCTGAATCTCTGGGTAAGCTCTCAGTAATTTCCAGTCCGAACTAAAAAGCTTCATCTTCAATGTGCTACTAAGAAACTAAAATAGAGTAAAAGGATAGTCTCACTGTGTTCACAGGTAGACGGGCCGGTGAGTGTAGGTAGGGAGGAGAATGAGGGCCCCGTTTTGACATGACACATGTTTTGTAGCAGGCGCTGAACAGGCCTGGCGTGACCGCTTATGTTTATATTTTTGTTTTCTGGGGGCAGAAATGTGTACCCACATACATATGTCTTTCTTATATAGTTGCCCCCCTTATCCGAGGGGGACATGTTTGTTTCAAGACCCGCGTGGATGCCTGAAACCAGGGATAGTACCAAACTCTGTACAGTATATACTAGGCCGTTTTCTACACATACCCACCTGTGATGAGGTGTCCTCAGTAATCAGGCACAGCAAGTGGTTAACAACAGTAACTAATAAAACAGAACAACTTACACAGTTTAGTACAATAAACGTTATGTGAATGTGGTCTCTCTCTGGGGGTACAAAATACCACACTGCCGTGCCGGCCTCCCTGTGACCCCGGGGGTGGTAAAGGGCCTGACGGGGGGCTGCCCCTCCTCTCTGAAAGGAAGCCTTGCTGGCTTCTCCGTGGCGGATCGAAGCGCAGCGCCACTGCCCCTGCACCCGGGCCGTTAGTAAGGGAAGTCAGGGGACCCGAACACCAGCCTTGTAGTTCTGGAGGTTGAGCTGGTAACTAAGTGACTGTCGGGTGCAAGCGTGGAGGCGCTGGACAGCATGAAGATTCATGTCCCGAACAGGACAGTGTGAGATTTCATCACGCGACTCAACACACAATTTAAAACTCAATTATTTCTGGAGTTTTCCATTTAGTATTTTTGGACCACAGTTGACCACAAATAACTGAAACCATGGAAAGCGAAACTTTGGACACGGGGCGGGGAGGGACGGCTGTAGACTGCTTCTAAAGCCAGTTTTCAGAGGTTCCGTGTCTCTATGGGCTCAGGCCAGGCGCCATCCCCGTTGCACTGACGTTTTCCGATGGTTTGCTTTTCCTAGGGCTACAGTTTCTGCCCCGCCCGTCTGCAGGCCTTCCTCAGGGTGGCGGGCACGGCTCCCTGCCGGGCAGGGCGTTGGGCTGCCTGGGGCCACCAGGTGTCTTTGGACTTGGGTTTGAAGAATCAGAGCTTGTTTATATTTTCATCCATAGAGTAGTTGGTACTGGGTTTTATTTTTTTCTGTTCTTTCTTGTTTCAGAAGTAATTGGAGCAGAGCAGGCAGTTCCTCCCAATGGTGGAAGTTGTGTTCTGTTGAGGATTTATAAAATATGAGAGTACAGTGGGTCTGGGGCTTGTTTGGCATTCTCTCCGGACAGGGCTCTGTGCCATCGGGATTTCTGGATCTGCCTGTTTGAGATGACCCTGCTGGCTCAGCTGGTCAGATCGGTCACCCACGAGCCTGAGGTCACACGGCTTGTCTCCACCTGGGCCTGTTGCCCTTCTCCTTTGGACACAGATGACACTTCCCTCCTTAGCATACGGTGGCATAGCGTGTGTGCACGGGCATGCACAGTACTATGTGTGTGTGTGTGTGTGTGTGTATGCGCGCGCGCGCGCGCGTGTGTGTGTGTGTGTGTGTGTGTGTGTGTGCGCACGCACCCTTCACCCCAGGACCCCATAAGTCACTGCAGATGCTCTTACAGTGCAGAAGCCTGTCCTGCCGTAATCGTCTGCACCTTCATTTAATTTGATCTTCTGTTTGTTTCTCCTTGTAGGTATAGCCTCTCCTTTATACCGTTCGCAAGGTAAGTCGGCTGTATGAGGATGTAACATTGTCACTGGGGGTTGTTGATGTGTTTGCACAGGACTGTTGGTATGGAGTGTTTTCAGAGATTGCTTGTTCTTTCATCTTTCCTGAGCCCTTTGAGACAAGCAGGCAGGTGTCGTATACCTATTTATAGGTTAGTGAGCTAAGGTCACCCCGCCCCCAAACAAGCAGCGATGGGCATCGGCCCAGGCCACCTGCACATTCTGCTGCGATCTGTCGTGTCTGTGCACATGCCCACCCATTAACCGGCAGCTTGGAGATTTTCTCATATCCCTGAGCCAGAGGTGGAGGGACCGAAGCTCGTGCTGTCTTCCTGCAGCGTCAGCTGGGGACGATTCAGGGAGGAGTCTAAAGGGAAGTCAGCTGGGCGGGGTTCCTGGGAGCAGGGCGACCTTGGCAGCCCGCTGCCCCTCCGGCCTCAGGGCTTGTTAACGACTAGGGGTTGGCCCTTCCAGCACCAAGGTTCTGACTCCAAACCTCCTTACATTGGAGCTAATTGGAGGTCCGTGGTCTTTGCCTCTGACTCTGTTCTCATATCACCATTTAATTTCCGTTCTTCTCTTGTTAACCAACATGTGTTTCCTAAACTGTTGAGAAAAAGAAAAATGGTGTGTGAGCAGGGGCAGCAGGCTTACGTCTGACGCCTCCCAGGTCTGTTGCCGACGGTGATGTGGACGCTGGGAGTGACTGGACGAGAACTTAGAAGCCCTCCGTGTTCACGGCGGCGGTGGCTTTGTGAAGGGCTCCTGCCTTCCAGATCCCCAGTGTGACGTGTGCCTGTGAGCTTCCGTGAGGGGCCCTCTCTCACGCAGAGCACCTCCTGGGGCCACAGGGCAGAGCAGAGCTTAGGAAACGTTCTTCTAGAATCATCTTGCTGTTAAAGTGCACGGGAACCCTCACCGCCCTGCAGCGGGCTCCTGGGGCCTGGCACAGGTGCCGCTGGGAACGGGCGGGGCTGGGGAAGCCCGAGCCCACGCGTGGCCGGCCGAGTAGGGCAGCGGTTGGTCTTCCCGTGCGGTTCGCACTGCGTCCCGGGAGCAGTCGGGGAGCACCTGCTGTAGGGCGCCCTGTGCTAGGAGCTCCTGGCGGGTGTCCCTTGGTGTGTCGCCTGCTTGCTTACAACGAAGGAACCCCGAGCGGCTGTTTCGCTGAAGGCATTGACTGCATTCTGTGATTCTGGTTGCTAGAAAGGGCACCCTCCTGGCGTGTCCCTTGGTTCCTGATGGTCTCTACTTCCTTCCTGTCTTTTCCTTTGATCGTTATGATTGCTGGCTGTCATTTAGCAAATTCCTACTCCATTCAACGCCCTCATTCCCACTGCTGGTCAGGAGTGTGAGTGGGGACACCCCTTTTCACAGATGAGACATTTGCAACTCAAAACACCCCAGTCTGGTGCTTGCTGCTCTGCAAGGTGCTACTCTGGGTGCCAGGAGGTGGACAGGAGCCGGGGTGACCTTCTCCCATTCACCTTTGTGTTTTCCTCCTAGGGACGCGGTGAAGAAGTGTTTCTCTGCGTGTCTTGAGTAACAGGCGGCCAGTTTCGCAGAGCTTTGGACGGCGCGGCGGAAGGAAGCCGGCCGGCAGACACTTTGTAAATACCTTCGAACCTCTCGCTTACGGACACCGGCCTTTCCTCCTGCAGCAGCGGCTTCCCGCGACCGGACCGTGTACGGACGCGCTGGGAGGCAGCTGGGTCCCAGCCCCCGTGTCTGCAGCACAGCGGGAGGGGGGCTCTGTGTCTTCCTCCCCCTCTGGTGACAGGCGGTGTTTCTGAATCTGAACGTCGGCCCTTGCAGATTCCGCCCCGGCTGGGATGGGTTTTAACATCAGCGCACGCCTTTTTCCCTTGGGGTTTCTAGCTTCCTTTCCTCATGACCTCCTGGAACTAGATCGAGAACAAAGCCCCGGAGAAAACGCTGCTTTTCCTCTGGGAGAGCCGACAGGAGGTGAACATGTTTGCTGTCCTCTGCTGTGTTTTTCCTTCATTCATTTCTGTTCTGGAGTGGAGCCAGGGGGAGAGGGTGGGAAGATAGCCCAGGGCCCCTGACCTGCAGGCGTTCCCAGCGTTGGCACTTGAGCCCGTGCTGGAGACGCTGGAGAAAGGCGCCGTGGGCTGCAGGTGGGCCCCGCTCAGCCGGATGGCCACCCCCCATGTGCTCTCGTGTCCCTGGTCTTGTCTGGGCCTCACAAGCCTCGTGGCTGAGCAATTGAGGAGACAGAGTCAGAGAGGTTACCAGTTCTACCCAAAGCTACGGCTGGTGGCAGAGCCGAGCCAGAGCGGGCGCCCAGCCTTAGCCTCTCTCAGGACCCCGTGTTTCCCGGGGTGGCCCTGGGTGCTCCTGGGCCTGGGTCCCTGCTTTCCTCCGCAAGCCTGCGACTTCATGGGCCCGATCTTGGCCACTGCGGTGGCTCCGGCCCTGTCCCCTTTGGGAGGCGCCCTGACCTGTGGTCTCTCTATTCTGTGTGTCCTTGAGCCATGGCCGCCTGACCATCAGAACGTCCTGAAGGACCTTGGCAGTCTTGCTGGGCTTTCTGTCCTTGCCCAGCTCCAGCTGCCCACGCGGGCCCTTGCTCGGCACCTCCACACCGAGGCCGTGGTGGTCCCCGGCTGTGGCTGTTGCCAGACTCTGCCACTGAGACCCAGACCGGCCAGCCTTCCCTTCTGCGCGGGGAGGTCTGAGCAGGCCCGAGCGAGGCTGCGGTGCCGGACCTGCTTTCAGCCGGGAAGGGACATTGAGCGATGCCCTCTGGCTTTTATGGGTCCCGGTGCCTCTTGGAGAGAGTCCAGGTCTCTGAAGGGCAAGGCACTGCCTTATGATGCCCTAGGGTGTGTAGACGGTGGTAGTGAGCATGGGCGTGGATGCCAGACCCGTCGGGGTGGGATTACGGCTCTGTCACACGCCATGTCGAACCAGTCACCTAACCTCTGGCCCTGAGATTGCTCACGTTTAACCAACGGGAATAAATCTGCACCGGCTGTGGCAGGAGAGGGCCCAGCATGGTGGTGGGTCGCAGTAAACGTTACTTAATCCCAGAAATCGCCGATGGCCGTGGAAGGTGACAGGATGCATGTCTCTGGCCTTAACGTACCTAAAAGCCGTGCCCCAGTACAACAGGCCTGCCCTGCAGGTGTTGCATGTGGATGTCATTTAATAGTCACAGTGCCTCGCCCGGGGTGGTCTTGTCTGCATTGTTTGCAGGGAGCGGCCTGTGGTCTGTGCGGATCCCACCAGGCGGGGGGGGGGGCTCTCGCAGAAAAGCTGCTTTGCCCGCCGCTGTGGCCGTGGCCAGTTTGCTCCGACTTCTCCCATCAGGACCCTTGGGCAGCGTGGGCGTGGCCCTGCCTTCCAGGACCTTCCGGAACCCTTAAGTTTCTCCTGCCGCTGCCTGTTCTTTGCTTCAGACTTGTTTTTTGTGGGAGGAAGATGTCCATTTCAAATCTGCTGAACACCGTTGCCAAGCAACTGCTGGTTTACAGCAGCCTAGTGGGTGGGAGAGACGGGGCGTGGAGAATTGGGGTTTCAGACCCGGGGCTGTAGGGCTGTTACTGCTCCCCTGCCTTGCATGCTCACTGCTGAGGGGAGAGAGCATAGCATTCTGGAGTGGAGGGGACCACTGAGGTGACGTCTGCAGACGGGATGTGCTCACCTGAGGTCACAGTTCCAGCTGTGTGCAGCAGGACCCCTGCCTTCTTCCTCCCTGGACCTGCGCCCCGAGGCCGCTGTGCTGGGAGGTTGGGAGCAGCTGGCCAGCAAGCTCCTGGCCTCTCCACGCCCCGCAGAGCCTGCCTCCCACCTCCTGTAACCCTCTGCCTCTAGTCTCGGCTCCTCGGCGTGGCTGTGCCCCAGCCACAGCTGCCAGGCCCGCTGGCTCCTCGTCCCCCTCTCCCGGGCAGGCCGCCTCGTCTCTGGGAAGAGCAAAACTGCCCCCAGCTGAGCAGTCACGGATGCTTACCAGGGCGAGGAGCTTCTGTCGCTCTGGTGGGGCGACTGTGGGCTGTTCACCTGCGTGACCCTCCCTCCCACCCAGGCAGTGTGTGCTCTAAATACAATGGAGAAGTGGGGCGTACCTTAAAAAGAGGGTGCGAGGGGTGTGGGCACGCTGCTCTGGCTGCGTCTGGCTTGGGGAGCGCCACAGGTGACGGCTGTTGCCGTGTGAGTGATGAGACCACGTGGAATGAGTTAGGAAGCGGCTGCCTGGCTGTGGCCGGGGACCCCTCTCTCTGGGGCAGCCGGCCGGGCCCTGTCCCCTCGGATCACTGCTGCACAGCAGATCAGTGTGCAGGCTTATAGGTTTCTGATATAGTTTTGACTTTACAACCCAACGATGTACAGTAGTTTCCTTTAAGATGTTATTTTTGTAAAAGCTAACAGACCTTCCACTGGAGTTAAATGGAGATTTTTTATCTGTGTGTCTCTTGATAAGACATTAACAAAAGAATTTAGATTTAGAAGTCCAGGTTTTTTTTGGAGTCCTTACTTAAAACATTGGGAGGTTAAATTATGTGTTTCAAGTACCTTCTAACACAAAACTTGATGAAATTCTGAGATCTTGAGGGTTTTATTTGAGTAAAGAGGGAAGGTGCTGTGCAATGTATTTAATCCCAGTTTACTCAAGATACAGGGCGTTTCCCTTTCGGGCGCTTTCCAGTCCTACCCCATGCGTGGGTGACCTCCGGCGTGCACCAGCGTGTCCCCGGGCGCCAGCAGGCACCTTGCTCCAGGGTCGGCGAGGCCCAGGAGGCCAGTGGGAGCAGCAGAGCCTGAGTGCATGGACGGAACAGGATTACCTCCTCCCTCGCAGGAGCGGTCCAGCTGGCAGTGGCTCAGAAATGTGCAGAACATCCTGTCGCTTGGACAAGCTAAGGGCAGGGAGGAGTGAGTCCATGGGACAGGAGGGACCGGCTCTTTGAAGCCACAGGTTGGTCCATAGCATTGTGATAGATCAGTGACTTCAACATTTTCATCATGTGGCACAAACCAACTGCTAAAATTCTGCAGCACACCAAAAAACAGCATGTTTCTTGACAATTTGACCAAAAAAAGAATAGGTGTAATTTTGGTTCATTCACACTGGACGACTGTTGTGTTGGCTGTTGTCATTGTTTTATTTGGCAATCTCCGGGAGAAGAGGTCAGTGGCTGGGCTACACAGTCAGGTGGTGCACGTTTTAAAATTCTTTGGCACACGGGGTGACAATCAGTGTAATGAACAATACTAGTGTGTGCTTCATAGCAGAGTAATGTCACTATACCTGATGAATAGAACCAGGAAAAGTCACAGGTAAAAGCTCCCTGATGAGAACAGGCTGCCCGCACCGAGCATCCTGCCAGGCATCCTGGGACCATGCAGACGGCTCTGGGCAGGTGCGGCTGCGGCCGGACATCCGTGCTGGCAGAGGGCGGTGAGGCTTCCCGTAAGTCTGGACGAACCCCGGGTTTGTGAAGTGTCCTACAGGAGAATCATAGCTTACAGTTCGTCTTGCCTTTCTGCCGTGACACGTTTACTTTGCCTTCCGTATATTTGCTTGACTTAGCCGCTTAGAACAAGGAAAGGAAACACACAAAACCCCCATCTGAACGCATATTTTTTGCTGCATTTGTAAATGGATGGGGACGGTGGGGGTGAGGATGTTCAGAAACCCATGGAAATTTCTGTGCCTTCAGAACATTGTGCCTGTTCAATATGATGAGCTTTTAAAACACTTTGTTAAAACGTGATTCCGTTTTTGTAATTGTATAGTCAACAAGTTTGAATGTTGCTGATTGCATCACTGAACTTTTTAATATCCAAAAAGGTTTGTGTGTGTGCTCCTTTTCCTACCTTGAGACTATTTCATACAATAAAGATTGTGCTCTTTTTACTAGCTCATTTCAGAGAGAAAGAATTTTGCTGGTATAAGCTATTTCACACCCCCCCCCCCAAAAAAAAGATTCACAAAACAATTTTTTGTTTTGCTTTTTTCCCTTCTTTAATAAATGATAATGTTATGATCTTTAATAAAGCTAGTGTTGTCTCTTATTCTTGTTTGTATTTCCAGGAGTCACTACACCAAATGATGATTGTATGACTATAAGGAAAGACCACGCCTTTAATATGAATCCTTAGTGAGTAGCATACATTGTAGGCACTTACAGATGTTTATTAAGCTGAGTTGATATGTGGTCCTCTCAGAGGACCTGTGTTTGGGTCTAAGGACAGTTTTGAAGGTGTTTGAGAGGTAAGTTGTTTTGGGGCTGTTCCTATACACGTAGCTTGTTTAGTCACATTGAATAAACTAGGATTGTCAGATTCATTAGCATAAAGTTTATAATTTTTTAAAATTCTTTTCACGTCTATAGGATTTGTAGTGTCACGTCTTTCATTGCAGAGGCTGGTACCTTGCGTCTCCTCTCTTGCCTGAGGTTTATGAATTTATTGATTGTTTCAAAGAAACATCAGTTAAAAAGATTTGAACAAGTATTTAACAAAAGAAGATATGTGAATGGTTAACAAACATAGCTAATACCAGAGGCCCGGTGCACAAATTTGTGCATGGGTGGGGTCCTTCTGGGTGGCCTGCAGGGATTAGGCCGAAACCCACAGTCCAGTGCTGCCTGCAGCTCCTACCTGCTGCTCCCACTCATCCCAACCCCACTGTGCCTGCCATGGGCTCGCGCCTAATCAGTCCCGATATTGAGAGGCTCGCGCTGCCATAGCAGCGCTCACCAGCCATGAGCCCTGTGTCTGATGCCCTCCCAAGGGGAGTGGCCTGCGGGAACGGGCTGAAACCGGCTCTCCGACATCCCCCGAAAGGTCCTGGATTGTGAGAGGGTGCAGGCCAGGCTGAGGGACCCCACTGGTGCACGATCGGGCCAGGGGGGGACCGTGGGAGGACTCCAAGGTGTGTCCAGCCCATCTTACTCAGTCACGATCAGCCGGGCCCCAGCAGCAAGCTAACCTACCGGTCGGAGCATCTGCCCCCTGGTGGTCAGTGCCTGTCATAGCGAACTGTTGAGCAGCCTTAGCATATCATTAGCATACTAAGGGCCCGGTGCATGAAATTCGTGCACTGGGGAGGGGTCCCTCAGCCCAGCCTGCCCCCTCTCACATACTAGGAGCCCTCAGGATGTCCTACTGATGGCTTAGGCCCGCTCCTCCTTTGCAGGAGGCGACCAGGCTGATCAGGGGAAAGTGCCAGCCCCATAACCCCGCTGCTTCAGCCACTGCCAGTCACCGCAGCTGCCAAGGTATTTTCATCAACACGGACTCCAGTCCCTTCACCAAGAAAAGGTGACAACTTTCTTTAGGCATTTTCAAGATGTGTCTTTCATAAGATATGAGATTTCTTTATTTTTCTTTTATCCTTACCTGAGGATATGTTTCCATTGATTTTTTTTCCCCTTCCCTCCGATCGCAGGCTCGGCCCCTTCCCAAGCCTAAAGCCTCTGCCTGAGGCTTTAGACTTGGGCAGGGGGCCCCTGCCCCTCCGATGGCTGGCTGGGAGTGACCTGGGTGCCAAGGAGGTTCCTGGGACCCAGGTATGCATGCAAATCAACCACCATCTTTGTTGGGTTAATTTGCATACTCACTCTGTTTGGCTGTGGGCATAGTGGAGGTATGGTCAATTTACATGTTTCTCTATTAGGTAAGATTATGCTTTATTGGTTGTTCGATTGTTCTGCCTTTTGGTCTATTTGCATATTACCCCTTTATTATATAGGACTAGAGGCCCGGTGCATGAAATTCATGCACTTGGGGGAGGGGGGTCCTTCAGCCCGGCCTGCATCCTCTCGCAGTCTGGGAGCCCTCAGGGATGTCTGACTGACCACTTAGGCCTGCTCCCTGTCAGTCAGACATCCTTAGCACTGCCGTTGAGGTGTGAGCCCAGCTTCTGACCGAGCGGTGCTCCCCCTGTGGGAGCACACTGACCACCAGGGGGCAGCTCCTATGTTGAGCGTCTGTGCCCTGGTGGTCAGTGCACATCATTGTGACTGGTCATTCTGCTGTTTGGTTGATTTGCATATTAGCCTTTTATTACATAGGATTGTGGTATTGTATGAAGATTAAAAACCAAATAAAACTAAATTCTTGAATTTAAAGATGCATTCTTAGGTGGTAAAATTAAAATGACAGGCAAGGAAGTTATTTGCATAAAGTTAGGATAGTGATGACTTCGGGAGGGTTGGAGAGGTTAATGATTGGGAAGGGGCACGGTGTGCAGGCGGACCTGGGTGCTGGTCATGTCCTATTTCTTGATTAAGTGGAATTTACATTTACAAGATGTTCACTCTGATAAATCATCCCACTGTATGTTTTTTGTGTATGTGCACTTTCGTGATGTATTTGACAATAAACAATGCCCACTTTCACTTCATGATTGGTTATCTGTTTTTCATTTAATTGATTTATTTTCTTACCTTTATTATTTCTTATACTTACTTTGGGTTTAACTGATTCTTCTAGCTTTTTAAGGTGCGAGCTTAAATAATTGATTTTAGATCTTTCATCTTTTCTAATATAATACTATAAATTTCCCTCTAAGCACTGCTTTAGCTGCACTTCACAAATTTTGATATGATGTGTTTCATTTTAATTCAGTTTGAAATATTTTCTCATTGCCCTGTGATTTCTTCTTTGACCCATTGATTATTTGGAAGTGTATTTAACTTTCAAACACTTGGAGATTTTCCAAACATCTATTATTGATTTATAGTTTCATTCTTTTGTAGTCAGAGAACATACTCAAAATGATTTTAATCCTTTAACATTTATTGGGCCTTGTTTTATTATTGCCCAGCATATAGTCTATCATGGTGGGTGTTCCAGGTGTATTTGAAAAGATTGTGTAGTTGTTGGGTGGAGTATTCTATAAATATCAATTATGTCAAATTGTCTCATAGTGTTGTTCAAGTTCTAACCTTACTGATTTTGTCTACTTCTAGAAATTATAACTTGGGTTTAACTATTCAATCAGTTGTTTACACTTTGCTTATTTTAAACCTTTTGAAAAATAAAACACACAAAGAGACAAAATAAAATACAAAACAATAAAGAATGTACAGCTCAATGATGGTGTAACCACCACCCACATCAAGAAATAGAACATTGCCAACACCTCGAAGTTGCCTTGTGCTCCTGTGCGGGTGCCTCCCGTGCCTCTCAGAGGTCACTGCCATCCTGTGTGCTGCGTCCAGCGTCCCTGCGCTCGTTTCCTTCAGAATGCCTTCCTTTCTTCGTTTTACTGAGTTTTAATTGACATGTAGCCCTGGGCAAGTCTAAGGTGTACAGCGTAATGACTTACATATCCTGCAAAATGATTACCACCATACGTTTAGTTAACATCGATCATTTCATATAGATAGAAAATATATGTGTTTTTTCTCTCCCTGTGGTGAGCTGGAAATGGTTCACGAAACCCCTGGGCCTCTGCACAGGGTCGGGATGGAGAGGTGGGAGCCTTTCCATAGAAAAACAAGCCAGCGAAGGGCTAGAAGCGAACCCCGTAGTGATGGGGGCGTGGGAGTCGTGAGGACGCAAACCCAGGCTGGTGCCCCCACATTGCTGAGTCCAAGGACCGAGCAACTCCGTGAAGAAGAGCGGAGCCCCTTCAAAAGGAGCGTGGCAACCCACTCTTGGAGAGCAGGGGGGCGGGGAGTAAACACGGTTTCTGTGCCGAGGGCCAGGTGCGAGCGAGCCCGTCGCTTGCTGGGGTGATGGCCGCGTCTGCTGATTACCCCTCACCTGTCCCGGCGCCTTCCACCGCAGTCGCTCCATCGCAGCCAGCGTGGCCTCTGCACGTGCCTCCCATTGCCTTTAGGACAAGGCGTGTCTCCTACCTAGACCCACAGGGCTGTCCGGCCTGGCGTCCTCTGCTTCTCCCTTTCCGACTGTCAGTCCTGTCTCCGGCCGCCTCTCCTGCCGTGTGCTCTTTGCACGTGCTGCTCCATCGGCCTCTGTCCCCTCGTTGCCAGATGACTCCTCCTCACCTGCACGTTTCAGAGTCGGCCTCGCTTCCTCGGGGAGCGCCCCCCTGACCCCCCTAACCACCTCCCCCACACTCTGTGTTGTCCTTGGCAGACCCGAAGTCCCCTGAGGGCTGAGTCTGTTGTTGCTGCCTGCCGTGCCCCCAGCTCACCACCCAAGGAGAACAGGCTCCCCCGAGTTGATGCTGAATGGATGGAAGCACGAAGGGGGGGTCCCAGGCAGGCAGGCTGACTGGCTGCGGACACTTTGTCTGTCCCCACACGATATTGAAGATGTCTTTGCTTCGGGTGCCTTTGGGTGGCACGCGCCTTTTCCTTTCTCCAGTCCGAGTGCCCAGCCGTGGGTCCCAGGCCCGCGTGTCCGTGTCCCTGGCTTAGCTGCACGAGGGTGGGCAGCTGCGGGGAAGTCAGGAGCCTTTTAACTTGGTCAACCTGGAGGACAGGGCATCCCTCCGGGTGCTGTTCCCTCCCATCACCATCGTCAGCGACTGAATGGAGGTTGGAATGACGGTCTCGTAGAGCCCTGGAGACTCGGGGCAGAATTCACTTTGGGTGACATTTCTGGTGAAAGCTCAGCTGTTTGGGGTCTGACGAAGAGTGGGTTGCCAGTGGCTTTATAGCCTCACCCAGTGGTCGGCAAACTCATTCGTCAACAGAGCCAAGTATCAACAGGACAACGATGGAAATTTCTTTGGAGAGCCACATTTTTTAAACTTAAACTTCTTCTAACGCCACGTCTTCAAAATAGACTCGCCCAGGCCGTGGTATTTTGTGGAAGAGCCACACTCAAGGGGCCAAAGAGCCGCATGTGGCTCGCGAGCCGCAGTTTGCCGACCACGGGTCTAACCTTTCAGACACAGAGAGGGATGGGCTGCTGGCGTGGGAGGGTGTGTGACGAGTCTCTTAGGACATCAGGTTGGAACTGCCCCGCGAGACACTAATGAAAGAGTAATCCTCCCTAAATTGCCCCAAAGCTAGTAATCCCCGGGCTGCAGGTTGGCGATTAGAAAAGCAAGGCAGAGCAGCTGGCTTTTTGTTCGGTTTAATTATGACCGAGTACCTGGGCGAGTGTTAATTTCCTGGGGGCCCGGGCGGGGGAGCAGGTGTCAGGTCTCTGCGGGGACTGAATGTACTGACCGGGGGCTCTGCCCGGTGCTGCCGGCGGCACGGCCAGGGCAGCCCCAGGCCTGGCTCAGGTTGCGTGGCTTTCCACTCCTGCCCTTTGCGTCGGAGACACGGGCGCTGTGTGCCGAGGAGAGCGGTGCGATCAGGTGTCCGCCGGGCCGCACACCTTCATTAGTACCCTCCGCTCACCCCGTGGGGAGCAGCAGGGCAGCTGCTGGACCTGAAGACAAAACTGCCTCGTCCTCAGGCAGAGCATGGAGCCCCTAACTCCCCCTCCCCCAGGTCAGGGCCGGAGGTCAGAGCTGGCATGGATCCCCAGCTCCCAAATTCCAGTCGGTGTCCAGGGTGTTCACAGGCGGCCTGTGAGCTGCGGCTGCTCCTGGGGGTGAGTGTTCCTGCTCGCCGTGAGCGTGGACGCCATCCCTCCACTCCCCCTTGTTCTCTGTCCTGGGAAATGTCTCACCTGCCCAGCCTTCTGGCCAGACCCCAGGGCATCCTCGCATGGACCCTTTCCCCAGCAGCTGCATCCTGTGGATCTCACCTTCTAAGAGCACCCCGCTGCCGTGCCCTCTGCATCCCCACCGCACCTGCTGGCTCACCCTCTCCACCTTGCCTGCCTCCCAAAATGCCAGGCTTGTCTCCTTGCTGAATGAAGCCGCTCTCATCACCCAGGGCGGCTTTTGTAAGCTTCAGTCATCTCCACTGCCTTTGGGATGTGTGCGTCTCCCCCTCACTCTCCCTGGTTTAGTATCCTCACTTAGATAGTTCTCTTATTTACTTCACTTTTTCCTTGTCCTGATCAATTCTGCCCTGGAAGACACAGGTTTCACGTGCTAGTTCTGTTTTTCTGGCAAACCTGTTATAACCACCGTGCTGGTCCCGTGCCACTGGCAGGGTTGCCTGGGGGGAACACGGAATGTCCAAACGCCGCTCAATTTCCTCTCGTCCACGTTCCACGGCTGAACTCCTCCAGGTTGTTGCGACGCTCCGTGTTTTCACACCTCCAGCCTCTTCATGGGATCTCTCCCTGCCTGGAGTGCAGTTCGTCCTGTGCCCAGCAAACCTATGCCCGTTCCGCACTCCGGAGTCCCCTGCTCCGCAGAGGTGCCCGCTCCCCGGTTCTGGGCCTCCTCTGGCGGCTTCCCTTCCAACGTCACTGCAGCTAGCTGGCCCCTTTCTCCCTCCCGGGCCAGCCGCGCAGCACAGAGCGGCACTGCGTGATGCGGCTGAGTGAATGCGGGGATTGATGCCCGGGGAGCACACCCTCCTATGGTGATCAAACCAGTGGATGTCAGGAGAACTCGGAGATTTCGGCTCCTCCTGGCACGTGAAGCAAGAGGAGTGATGGTGTTGACTGCCCAGGACACGGAGCTATGTGTGGCCTCCAACTCAGTGGCTCAGTGCCGTGGACTAGTTACTTAACCAACTTTTTAAGCCAGCTGTCTCACCTAAACGGTGGATATAATCATAGCATGTGCCCCACAGGGTTCTCATAAGGATTAAGTGGGATCATCCACATAAACTGCTTAGCATATAGTGTGCTTGTCAATCAGCACCACTTCTAAAGACACTCTAAGAACACAACCATGGCCGTTCCCAAATATCTATTGTACAGAATTTTTATCTAACTGTTAAAACTGTAAAATACAGAGAAATAGTAAATATACAGGAATGGAAGATTGGGTAAATGAAACATGACCCATTCCTAACATGGAATAATTTACAAACAGTAGAGTGATAACATTATTTGATAACATGGGAGAATTGTCTGTATATGTTGTTGAATTAAAAATTAGGTATCTTACCTAATAATAGAGAAAGATGTAAATTGACCGTACCTTCACTATGCCCACAGCCAATCAGAGTGAGTATGCAAATTAACCCAACCAAGATGGCAGTTAATTTACATACATACCTGGGTCCGGGGAACCTCCTTGGCACCCAGGTCACTCCCAGCCGGCCATCAGGCGGAGGCTTTAGGTTTAGGAAGGGGCCGAGCCTGCCATCGGAGGGGCGGGGGTCCCCTTCCAAAGCCTAAACCTGGGGCGGAGGCTTGAGGCGTGGGAAGGGGCTGAGCTTGGGATCAGAGGCAAGGGGAAAATATCAATGGAAAGATATCCTCAGGTGAGGACAAGAAGAAAAATAAAGAAAGAAATGTCATATCCTATGAAAGACACATTTTGAAAATGCTTAAAGAAAGTTGTCATTTTTCACGGTGAAGGGACTGGAGTCTGTGTTGATGAAAATACCTGGGTGGCTGCGGTGACTGGCAGTGGCTGTAGCAGAGGGGTGATGGGGCTGGCGCCTTCCCCTGATCAGCCCGGTTGCCTCAAGCAAAGGGAGGCCAGACTGAGGTTTAGGTCCACTCCCAATGGGGTGTGAGCTTAAGCCATCCATAGGACATCCCCTGAGGGCTCCCAGTATGTGAGAGGGGGCAGGCTGGGCTGAGGGACCCCTCCCCAGTGCACGAATTTTGTGCACTGGGCCCCTAGTAAATTAATAAATCTTACTAATGTTTCATTTACTCATATGGTTAAAAACATACAGGAAAAAAACAGTATTCCTCTGTCCCTCTCCCCAGAGGCAGTTACTGTCCTCTCTTTCTTTAAACATTTTTAAAAATTGTATTGATTTTTTAGAAAGAGGCAGGGAGGGGGAGAGAGAGATTGATTGGTTGTTCCCCGAATAGGCCCATGGGATTAAACCCACAACCTGGGGATGAGCGCTGACCGGGAATCACCCGCCCCCTTTTGGTGTGTGGGAGGACGCTCCAGCCAGCTGTGCAGCCGGTCAGGGGAGTCACTGCCGCTCTTTATGCTGTCACATCTGCCATTTCTCTCCACACTGCTGGACGGGGTCTGTGTGCTGCCAAGTTTGTTGATTTTCAATGTTAGACATAGTTTACTCTCTTCCTACCACAGGAGATGTGAAGTTAGCACCCCCTTTTCCCTGCCACACAAGCTTCCCCTTTTCTCATCATCCCAACATCATGAGTTTTTGTTAAATCAGTATTTACATTTTTACAATGGCATTTCTAGCTGAGGTCTAGTCTTCTGTGATTATATTTCCTTTCCTGGACAATTTGTTTTATCCCTTAGAGTTTGTAGTTGCCTCTGCTTTTTTCGTCTGTTTTCTGGCTTGTTTTTTAATGTGCTCTGGTGGGCAGAATTCAAAGATGGCCCCCAAGATTCTTTAAAAAAAAATATATATATATATATTTTATTGATTTTTTACAGAGAGGAAGGGAGAGGGATAGAGAGTCAGAAACATCGATGAGAGAGAAACATCGATCAGCTGCCTCCTGCACACCCCGCACTGGGGATGTGCCTGCAACCAAGGTAAATGCCCTTGACTGGAATCAAACCTGGGACCTTTCAGTCTGCAGACTGACGCTCTATCCACTGAGCCAAACCGGTTTTGGCGGCCCCCAAAATTCTGTCCCCTGGTGGAAAAGCCTGTGTCACCCCCTCCTTGAGGGTGGCGGGCTCTGAAGAGGACGGGGTGTCACTCCTGGGTTACAGCGAAAAGGACTCTCCAGATGCAGTTAGGATTCCCAATCAGTTTACTTAGTTAATAAAGGGCGTCGTTTCAGGTGGGTCTCCCCTAATCGCACAATCCCTTAAAAGAGGAGAAGGTCCCTCCCCTGCTCTGGGGGAAGAGAGCACGCAGCGAGGTTCTGCATGGATGGCGTGGAGGCTGGTGGGAGCCGAGGGCCTCTCCTGTGGCCGGGAACAGAGTCCGCCGGCAGCCTGCCCGCCAGAAGGGACTGACTGTAGTTACGGTTCCTCTTGTTCTCTTCTGCTGCCGGCGTGGACTGTTTCCTCAGAACTTCCTGTTTTGCTTTGGTTTGGCTTCAATGTTGGACGGTCCCTGACGGTGCGGTCCCTGACTATGCGGTCCCTGACTGTGTGGTCCCTGACGGTGCGGTCCCTGACGGTGCGGTCCCTGACGGTGCGGTCCCTGACTGTGAGGTCCCTGACGGTGCGGTCCCTGATGGTGCGGTCCCTGACGGTGCGGTCCCTGACGGTGCGGTCCCTGACTGTGAGGTCCCTGACGGTGCGGTCCCTGACTGTGCGGTCCCTGACGGTGCGGTCCCTGACTGTGCGGTCCCTGACTGTGCGGTCCCTGACGGTGCGGTCCCTGACGGTCCCCTGACGGTGCGGTCCCTGACGGTGCGGTCCCTGACTGTGCGGTCCCTGACGGTGCGGTCCCTGACGGTGCGGTCCCTGACGGTGCGGTCCCTGACGGTGCGGTCCCTGACTGTGCGGTCCCTGACGGTGCGGTCCCTGACGGTGCGGTCCCTGACTGTGCGGTCCCTGACGGTGCGGTCCCTGACTGTGCGGTCCCTGACGGTGCGGTCCCTGACGGTGCGGTCCCTGACGGTGCGGTCCCTGACGGTGCGGTCCCTGACGGTGCGGTCCCTGACGGTGCGGTCCCTGACGGTGCGGTCCCTGACTGTGCGGTCCCTGACGGTGCGGTCCCTGACTGTGCGGTCCCTGACTGTGCGGTCCCTGACGGTGCGGTCCCTGACTGTGCGGTCCCTGACGGTGCGGTCCCTGACGGTGCGGTCCCTGACGGTGCGGTCCCTGACGGTGCGGTCCCTGACGGTGCGGTCCCTGACGGTGCGGTCCCTGACGGTGCGGTGCGGTCCCTGACTGTGCGGTCCCTGACGGTGCGGTCCCTGACGGTGCGGTCCCTGACGGTGCGGTCCCTGAATGTGAGGTCCCTGACGGTGCGGTCCCTGACTGTGCGGTCCCTGACGGTGCGGTCCCTGACGGTGCGGTCCCTGACGGTGCGGTCCCTGACGGTGTGGTCCCTGACGGTGCGGTCCCTGAATGTGCGGTCCCTGACGGTGCGGTCCCTGACGGTGCGGTCCCTGACGGTGCGGTCCCTGACGGTGTGGTCCCTGACTGTGTGGTCCCTGACGGTGCGGTCCCTGACGGTGCGGTCCCTGACGGTGCGGTCCCTGAATGTGCGGTCCCTGACGGTGCGGTCCCTGACTGTGCGGTCCCTGACGGTGCGGTCCCTGACGGTGTGGTCCCTGACTGTGCGGTCCCTGACTGTGCGGTCCATGACGGTGCGGTCCCTGACGGTGCGGTCCCTGACGGTGCGGTCCCTGACGGTGTGGTCCCTGACTGTGCGGTCCCTGACTGTGCGGTCCCTGACGGTGCGGTCCCTGACGGTGCGGTCCCTGACTGTGCGGTCCCTGACGGTGAGGTCCCTGACGGTGCGGTCCCTGACGGTGCGGTCCCTAACGGTGAGGTCCCTGACGGTGAGGTCCCTGACGATTCGGTCCCTGACGGTGCGGTCCCTGACGGTGCGGTCCCTGACTGTGTGGTCCCTGACAGTGTGGTTGAGGCACATAGATGATGATGAACTGCCTATGAGCAAGGGCAGGCGTGACCAAGGTTGGCTTCCCCAGGTGATTGGGGCTGGCGGTACTTGGGGATGGGTCATTTCACTGAGGAATCAAGTCTCTTACCTAAGGACTGTGTCTTTCCTTTTTGTTGTTAAATCTCACCCGAGGAGATATATACATATATATATATATATATATATGTATATATATATATATATATACACACACATATATATATATATATATATATGTGTATATATATATACACACACACACACATATATACGTATATATATATGTATATATATACATATATATATACATATATATATATATATATATATATATATATATATATATATATACACACACACTAGAGGCCCAGTGCATGATTGAATCATGCACGTGTAGGGCCCCCTACACGCTTTCCCTTTTGATCATGGGGAGCTGGGTGCCTGTCCGCTGGTGCACCAGGCGCCGGAGGCTTCTGAAAGGCATCCAGCTCCCACGCTTTTGCTTTCTATCGCTGGTGCACCAGACCTTTCAGAAGCCTCAGGCGTGGCGGAGGCTTCTGAAAGGCCTGGTGCCTGAGTGGACAGGCTCTCAGCTCCCACACTTTTGCTTTCGATCTCTGGTGCACCAGACCTTTCAGAAGCCTCAGGCGTGGTGGAGGCTTCTGAAAGGCCTGGTGCCTGAGTGGACAGGCACCCAGCTCCCATGCTTTCCTTTCCATCGCTGGTGCACCAGGCCTTTCAGAAGCCTCCGGCGTGGCGGAGGCTTCTGAAAGGCTTGCTGCCTGAGCGGACAGGCACTCAGCTCCCCCGCTTTTGATGGTCCGCGGGGTGTGATGTCAGCTCGCTGCCCCCGAGGCCCCTTCTGTGCCGCAGCACAGCCATGGCGCAGACGCTGAGCTCGTGCCGCTGCTGGCGACGCAGCTCAGCATCCCACCGGCCCAATCAGCTACCCCGGCCACCCTGAGTCCCGCCTCCCCCGTGCCTCCTGGCCAATCATGGGCATAGCGAAGGTACGGTCAATTTGCATATTTGTCTATTATTAGGTAGGATATATATATATATATATATATATATATATATATATATATATATATATATTTAAATTGATTTCAGAGAGGAAGGGAGAGGGAGAGAGAGAGATAGAAACATCAATGATGAGAGAGAATCATTGATTGGCTGCCTCCTGCATGCCCTCTACTGGGGATCAAACCCGCAACCCAGGCACGTGCTCTTGACCAGAATTGAACCCGGGGCCCTTCAGTCCACAGGCCGACGCTCTATGCACTGAGCCAAACTGTCCAGGGCTCACCCAAGGATATTTTTCCATTGATTTTTAGAGAGAGTGGGAAAGGGGGAGGGAGAGGAGAGAGAGAGAGAGACAGATGTGTGAAAGAGACAACGTGCCCTAACTAGAGCGGAGATCGAACCTACAACCCAGGTATGTGTCCTTACTGCTCATTGAACCCTAGACCCTTGTGTGCGCGGATGGGCGCTCTACCCACTGCGCCACCAGCCAGGGCAGGACTGTGCCGTCATCCTCCATGTTCAGTGTGGCCCTTACACCCACCCCATCAGCGACTCCTGACTCCGAGGACAAACCCTTCCGTAGGATTTTGTTAAAGCTCTCTCTTCTGAACGTCAGGCTCTTAGGCAGCAGAGGAGGGACTGCTGCCTGGCTGGTGGCTGGGGGTCTCCAAAGGGAACTGTTTCTGACATAAACTTTTAAGACATCGTCCCATCCCCTCCCACCCAGACGCACCCACACTCTCCCTTTCAGAGGAAAGCGATGGCCTAGGCCCTGAGATGCTCAGACTTCCCCGCACACTGTGCTGCCTGTGGCTTCTCCCCGAAGCTCAGCACTCTCTGAGCTGCTCCTTCGTGACTTTTCCCGGCCCCTCTAACCACGTGCCCTCAGTGGCCGGCCTTGCTCCTCACCGGCTCCTCCGCCTGCCCCCCTCCCCCTTCCCTGGCCGTCCAGCACGTGTTGGTTTCAGCGTCTCCTCCGCAGAGAACCCTTTCCCTCCAAGCCCTTCCAATCCCGTCCTCCCACCCGCCTGGCACCCACGTCCCCCACCGCCCCTGTGCCACAGCCTGAGCCTGTCTCCTCCTGGTGGCTTGTTGTCTGATTGTCACCTTCTCTCTCGTTAAATCCGGAAGGTGCAGCCACGCCTGCTCCATCCACCCCAGGAGGCCTGGGAACCTGCAGGCACTGAATGCACTTTAGGAATGGGCCTCGCCCTGACTTGATTTCCCTTTTGCTTTTATTCTCTTTCTGTTTTGACCCCAACTTTCTGCTGCAGCGAGAGGAGCCCACAGCCCCAGGGTCCACGCGGGGCTGAGGAGGAGGCGCTGCCCAGCCCTGGGTCCCCAGTCTACCCCTGGCGTGTGGGAGACAGAGGAACGTGTCTAGTATCTTCCCGGGAAGCGGGCACCTCCCCGAGTGTGTGGCTGTCGGAGGAGAACGCGGCCGCAGAGCTTTCTGGACCAAAGCTGCTGTGCACCCTGTGTCTGTGCTGGTTCCCCTCGCCGCGGGCAGAGCACGCCCTAGGGAGACGCTGAGGGACTTTTCTCCCTCCGGCCACAGGCGTGGCTTCCAGGGGCAGGGGGCGAGGGGCAGACCAGGCTCGGAGCTCTGCTTGTGGGAGGTGAGCAGAGTGTGGGTGTGTGTAGGTCCTGTCAGGAGCGAGGGGACCCTTAGGGGTCGCCCTGGGAGAGAGGTCCTTTGCTCCTTTGATCTGACCTGTGACCTGGGCGGTGGTCACGTTCCCTGGCGGCGCCTTTGGCCTCCATACAGGCTCTGAGTCCGGGCCGGCGGGTGGCCCAGGGACGTAGGTTCTTGAGGTGTCAGGAGGGCCTGTGTGGGCCTCGCGTTAGCCCGTCCCCCCGGGCCCTCCTCCTATAGGGGCCACATGCCACGGTTTATACACAAACACGATTGCCCGGTTTGGCAGTCGGGGTCTGGAACGGTTTTAATTAACGGGAAAATGGTCCTCCACCCGCTGATTAGGCCTCTTTGGGTACAACACGATAAAAGCCGGATAATTTGGATGGAGTACTCTTCTTAAACGGTTCCTCTGTGCCAGCAGCCAATGGCAGGGAGGGCTCTCCCCCACCCGATCCAATGAGTGATTAAGAGAGGGCTTTTCTCCCCCCCGGCCTCCCCCCCCCACCGCAACTAAAGCTTAACAGGTTGGTGTATAATTTGGAGACTTGGAGGGTGTCATGCTCGGTAGGGGCTGAGGCGAGGGCCAGCATCTTCTCTCCGCTCTGCACTGTCCTCACAGCGAGTGAGAGGAGGAGGTGGGAGCAGGCAGGTAGGGAGAGTCGGAGCCAACGTCTCCCTCTGAGGGGCCCGTGGCCATGAGTGAGCTGGGGGCGCAGAAGACCGGCGATGGCACCGTCTCCCGCCTGCTCAACGTGGTGGAGAGCGAGCTGCAGGCGGGGAGGGAGAAAGGCGACCCCACGGAGAAGCAGCTCCGCATCACGCTGGAGGACGCCCCTCTCTGGCAGAGGTTCAAGGAAGTCACTAACGAGATGATTGTGACCAAGAACGGCAGGTGACTTCTCTGGGGCCCTCGGGCGGCTGGGCTGGCGAGGGAGGTGAGGCCCCTGGAACATGGGGGAGGCGGTGCTGAGGTCTGATTAAACCCTGGGGAAGAGCAGCCTCCCACGCTTCTCCGGCCAACTGAGTGGATTTCTCTGGGATGGGCAGAGAGGTGTGTGTGTGTGGGTGGTGGGGGCGGGGGAGGTACCTGTCTTGCATGCATTTTCATGGAGAAATTACTCTGAAGGGGGGCAGGCCCAGGGGTTTGGGAAATGGGCTCACATGTCAGCAAACAGTGGCAGTTTTGACTGACGGTGAGTGAGTCCTGGCGGAGACCTGCGTCCCAACTGTTCAGATAAGGTGAAAGGCAACTTCAGTTAGAAGCGGGCGGTTTTGCTGAAGTGTACAAACTTCCTGGAGATTTCTGACTAGTTGAAATTGGGAGCAAAAGGGCAAATTTGATCATTGCCTATCACTACATCTGCTTCCTGGTGTGTGTGTGGGGTGCGTGTTCGGTTGAGTGTGCGTGTGTGCGTGTGTGCGTGTGTGCGTGTGTGCGTGTGTGCATGTGTGCGTGCGTGCGTGTGTGTGTGTGTGTGTGTGTGTGTGTGTTTGATGTGAGCTGTTGGGGTCACAGGTAATGAAACTGGCAGGTACCTCCTGAGCGGGGCGATTTCTTTTTTTCATTGCAACAAATTGGGGATTAACGGAACCTGATCTCCGTTGGCATTTCTTGGATTCTATTAAACCTCGTCCGCTAAGGGGCTTGCAGGTAATTTTAGAAGCTTTCACTTAGTAGGAGAGAGAAGTATTTTGAAGATTGTTTTACTGCTCCCTGCCTGGGCAGACCGGCCGGCTCCCGTCACCCGGCCGGTACCCGTCACCCGGCCGGTGCTCACTCACCGTGGGCTCACGTGGCCCCGAAGGACAGAGTCGGGAGCTGGCTGGCAGGTGGCTGGTGGTCGGTGCTGGTCGGTGCTGGTCGGCAGGACCGGGACAGCCGCCCAGAGAGAAGCTCTGCTCGCGGGAGGGGATGGCAGGGCCGCCGCGCTTCGGGAGGCGTTTGTCCTGGGGCAGGTGCCTCCATTCCTGATGTCTCGCTCCCCCATTTTTAAGTAAAGTGCCCAGAGGAGAGAGTGAACCATTTATTGCCCTGGGAGAACCGTGCAGCCGAGTGCTGGCCTGTGACATTGACATTGGAGTGCTTCGTAGTCACAGGTGTGCCAGGCAATGCATGGCGGTTGCTGCTGGTGCCGGGATGTCAGACTTGTTTGATATTTATATTTTCCCTTTATTTCATATGTATGGTGTATTTATTTCTTTTAATATCTGTAATTGTTCCTACTCTTTATAGGTAGCTGCTACACAGTGTTTTTGGTAGAAAGAGATATAAAACATGTTTTTTGTTTGTTTGTTTAATCCTCACCTGAGAATATGTTTTGAGAGAGAAAGAGGAGAGAGAGACATTGATTGATTGCCTCCCTGACTGGGGATGGATCGAACCCACAACCCAGGTATGTGCCCTCACAGGGAATCGAACCCGCAACCTTTTACCAGTAGTGTACAGGATGCCGCTCCAACCACTGAGCCACCAGGCCAGGGCCAGATTTACCTTCAGTTCAAAGATGAGTGGTGGCACAGCTGTAAACATCTGATGACATCCGATAAGAGGCAGGACTTTCTGTTCCTTATTCTTTGTACTTGCTGGTGTGGTTACACTAACACCCAGCCTCACACTAACTAGTTGGCTGTCAGCGGGTCATTTATAAATGTGAAATAAGTACAGCCACCAAGTGGGAATATGTTTCATCCCTTTCCGTCAGGAACAAACAGTCCGATGCCATTATCAAGCTCAGGTTAATAATACGCCATGTTGGCATGCACTTTCTCTTGCCTTTATTACCCATAACGTTTCTTTCTCCAAATTTAAAATGTAAAATTCTTCACAAGGTTGAAGTCATCTAACATGAACTTTTCCTCATAGAAAAGTGCGACGATGGCCAGCTTGGTTTCTCGCTCTTTCCGTCCCGTGACTGAGTCTTTCCTGAGGGCTCTGACCCTCGGGGCGCAGGCTTCCCGCCCCCCCCCCCCCCGCCCCCGCCTCCTCCCGGGGACAGGCTGCTTCCGGCCCCGGTGAAGACGGGCGTCTCTGCGAGGCGGACTGGGGAGGAGTGATTGGTCTGGAGCGGCTCGGCCTCCGTCCCCCGTGGAAGGGTTAGCAACGCTTCCCTGTTCCTGCACAGACACGTCGTCCTTGCTCTGTCATCTCGTTTACTACCTTCTCCGTCGCCCGAGTTTCTCCTAACCGCCTATCCAGTGTCTGCTGTTTCCCCTTCTTCTGGGACGTAGCCCCTGCGTCTCTTCCAAACCCCCACTCCTTGTCTTCCACAGCAGCCCCTGAGCCCGAGGTGGGTGGTCAGTGGCCCTTCTCCGGGGAGAAGACTATTCCTGGGGTTTCCTCCCAACCCGAGTCCTTTTAGTCCTGTTACGTGCGCCCCGTAGGCAGTGGGCTTTCTGGCTTTCCTAGGAGCCGCGGTGGGGGTCCTTCGCGCCTATGCACTGGGCCTCGTGGTTCTGATGATGATAAGCAGCTTGGAGAGCGCCCGGACTCGCTGCTGGAAGGAGGGAAAGGCTCGCTTCCCGATGGGGAGCTGTTTCTGTGCATAAATCGGAGGCTCACCTCTGACATTGATGAGAAGCAGCAAAGAGAGAGGATTTTTCCCGAAAACCACTGAATTATCCCCAGGACCTGGGGTCCTGCCACCCACATTCCTCCCTCCCTTTGTCCGTTTTAATACACCCTCTCCCTTTCCTTTGTTTCCTTCCTTCTTTTTTATTGAGAACTTTTAGTGATTCATCCTCAGTCTTTCAGAGAGAACAATTGCAGTTCCTCCCAGAGCCTCTTGAATCATCACTGGCGGCCGCCCCCCACTGCCTCTGAGCCCTGTGAGCTGCAGCTTCTATTTTAGGGGCAGAGAAGGCTGCCTTCAGCGGCAGAGGGAACAAGCGGAATCCCTGTCCCTCTCTGTTCATGACTGCGGCATCCTTGGGGAAAGTGCTCTTGGTCATGTACTTCCACCCGCTAAATCACTGTGACTTAATGCTGCTAAATTCGCCTTCCGCAGGCACGTCCATTTGCTGTCATAAAATAGGTGTGGGGTCCGAAGTTGAATTTGCCAGTGATGACGGCTGTCAGCCGTGGCTGATGGTCACGTTCCAGTGAGCCCGTGCAGAGCGGAGAATTCAGGTTGCACACCCGGCAGGCAAATGGTCAGTGTCCTAACCACCCCCTGCCCGCCCCAGACATTCTTCTCTGAGTTTACAGCTGCGATTTATGAGGAGCACGTGTATTTGTGTAATCTGCCCTAACACTCACACACACACACTCTCACACACACACACACACACACACACACACACACACACACACACACACACATGCGCGCGCGCACACTCACACACTCACATACACTCTCACACACACACACTCATACACGCACACTCACACACACACTCACATACACTCTCACACTCATATACGTACACTCACACACACACTCACACACACTCACACATATACTCACACACACACTCTTACACACACACTCACACACACACTCTTACACACACACACACTCACACACACACACACTCCCAGAGCTCTAATGACTGTTCCACGAGCATTCTAGTTCTGTGGGGAGATGGAGGAGGGTGTTGAGGAGGGCACCTCCTGAAGTTTGCCTTTACCACCTCTGCCGCCCCCCACCCACAGCATCTGCCTCGTCCTGCCCCTTTCTTCCGCAGACCCCACTCCCCACAGCCTCCTTCTGCCCTGCCGCCTCCACGCCCCCTGTTAGGGAAACAATATGAAAACTAGCCTCACGGCAAAGCAACGGGGTTCAAGGGCAGCCCAGCCACCATGGTTCCTCACATGTGGTTAGCGGAGTCCTTATTCACTTGCCGCACTGCCTCCCCACTCTCCCCATCTCTCTCCCTCTCTCCCTTCTCCTGCCCCCTCTCTCCAACCTTCCCTCCCCACTCCTCCTCTCTTAGTTGGGAGTGATCTACACATTTCCCAGCCCCCCCAAAACTCCTGGGCATCTCTGTGGTTACCAGCACCTTGGAAAGAAAAGGGGGCTGGGAATCAACTTGATGAGCAGAGCAGTTCACCCCTGAGAATGAGCCCGGCCCCGGGCGCTGCCCACAGGTAAGCCCAGGATGCCTCCTGGCCCTGGTGAGGCCCGAGGAGCTGAACTTGGCTCCCAGGCAGGGGGCGCTCCGGACCCCTTACAAGACTTTTGGCAAATTGACTGACTTCTATTTACTCCTTCCTGGCTTAAGGGAGACTTAGAAAGACATAGCATCCCGTAGTTCATTTGTTTGTTGATGAAAAATAATTGCAAAATTGTTGGCAAATGAAGTACTAAAGAGAATAAGCCATTCCACACTGCCCATGTGGCCTCTGGGCGCCCGGATGCTGGCCCCTCCTGTTCCTCTTGTAGCAGCTTTATTGAGGTCGTCCACACACCACGCCATCACCTGCTTAAAGTGTACAAGTCAGGTTTTCGGTATATTCACAGAGTCGTGCATGTGGTCCCACGAATAATTTTAGAACATTTTCATTATCCCCCAAAGAAATCGTGCATCCTTAGCCGTCACGCCCCGCCCCCCCCCCCCCCCCCCCCCCCCCGCCCGCCGTCCCCCTCCTCCCGCCCAGCCCCAGTCCTGGCAGTCTCTACTTTCTATCCGCCGGATAGACGTGCCGGCTCTGAACACGTCATGCTAATGGAATCATAGACGCATGGCCCTCTAGCTGGCTCCTTTCACTGAGCTAACGTCCTCCAGGTTCATCCACGTTGTGGCATTTTTGTTGCCACCTGATATTCCGCTGTGTACTTATACCTTCACATGCGTCAGCTGGTGGGCACGCGTGCTGTTGCTCTTTGTGAAAGAGGCCGCTGGGAACATTGTGTTTTTGTGCGGATGCGTGTTTTCCTCCCTCCTGCACGTGCTCCTGGGAGAGGACCTGCGGGCTCCGGTGGTAGTTCTGCATCTGACTGGTCAGGGAGCTGCCAGACTGTTTTCCAAAGTGGCTGGACCGTTTCCACTCCCGCCTGCAGGGTCTGGCGGCTCGATTTCTCCGCGTCCTCCCCACACCGTCACCTCACTGTCCCTCCTGGAGCATGGGAGCTGGTGCCCCCTGCCTTTCCCTGCTGGCCAGGGTGGCCGAGACCTTCCCACGTGGTCACGTTTCCTTAGAGCATCAGGAGAAGAAGCCGGCGCGTGTCCTTCCTATCAGAGGCCGCGCTGCATTCCGTGGGGGACCTGGCGTGATGCAGCGGAGAGAGGAGAGGGTACGCGAGCCTGTTGGTGGCGGAGTGGAAACTGGGATTGTTTCTTCCATTTGCCTGAGCCCCCTGGCCTTCTCCCTCAGTAGCCCAGGCCCCTTTGGACCTCAGGCCCGTGGGACTGCGAGTCCTTTGTGTGCAGGTGTGCTGATGTCATCCTTTTCTGGCGAGCGGAGTCTGTCATTTAGGCCTCAGCTGAATGTCGCCCCGAGCCCCTGGGGTCCACGGAGAGCAATCCTTCCTCTCTAGCCCCTCCGGACCCCCCATGGGCGTCCCCTGTGGCCCTCTGACCGCTCAAATTACCTCACACGGTAGACAGACACCTGTTTGCCTTTCGTGGCCTGACGGCTCCGCTCGGACTTGGCGTCACAGGACGCTGGTGAGAATTACACCAATTCCACCCCCAGCAGTTCCGGCCCAGGGCTGGCGCTTCAGGCTGTTAAAGGAGGAAATGCATCTCCAATAAGGTATTCACATGTAGGAAAGCGTTTCGGGGGCTTCCTCTCCTTGGGCCTGCCCACGTTTACTTTCTAGAAGACTCGGAAGGGGAGAGAGAAAAGGTGTGAGTGTGGTGGGAGAGGCAGGGGCTAAGCCAAGGAAATGTCCAAGGAGCTCAGGGAGCCGCTGTAACAATTCCCATTCTGCCTGTCTCTGGGCGGGCACCGCTGCACACGCGATGGGCTCCGTGCCTCCGCAGACCCTCGCCGTGCCCGTCCCTGGCAGGCTGGGACCCCTTCTCCCAGCGGCAGGCCCATCCCACTTCCCCTTTAATTCTCCTCCCAGCTCTCAGAAGCACCAGTCCTCAGGCAGACACCCCCACCCCCCACCCCACGCCCTGCATGTCTCCTTACTCATCATAAGCGCCAACCAGACCTCTGAGCGTTCATGTGTGTCCCTGTGGCTCCCTGGGGGTTTTGGAAAAGCAGGTTCTGATGGAGTGGGGCTGGAGTGAGGTCTGAGGGCCTGAATTTCTGTAAACTCCCAGCTACACGGATGCGCTGGTTCATGGACAAGCAAGTGTCTATCTAGACTCTGGATGCTTAGCTTCTCAATTTGGGGCTGCAGATTTTAAAAGCCGTATTGACGAATAAGACAGCCCCTGGGCAGTCAGGTGTGAGTGTGTGTGTGTGCCTGGAAACCAGGTCTTTAGAGGACAGAGTGGAGCAACTTTGAATGTTTGGTGAAGGAAAAGTAAACCAGAGGGAGTCAGAAGCCAAGTGGTGAGGTGGCTGTGCAAGTGTCCGTGAGAGCAAACGTGCTGTGTGTCCTCACGGGAGGCCTCGAGCCAGATCCGCGTGTCTCCAGCACATCCCTTGGGCGCAGACACCCTCAAGGTGCTCACGCAAGGATGGCTGTACTGTCTGCTGAGTTCAGACTGTGCACACGCCATGCTCCCTTCTCAGAGGTCTGTGCAGCACGTCAGCGGAGTGGAGGCTCTGAGACGTCCTGCAGGAAAGGAAGTGGCCTCACTCACTTTTCCGTGAAACCACGCTTCCGCTCTAGCAGTGCTCTCACTGTAGTCACGCTTGCGTTCTTGAGACTGGGAAGGGCTGCTGGGGGCGTGAGTGTAAAGTGCCCCATGTGCGGGCGAAGACGTGGACATGCTCTCTGCGCGAACGTGCATCTGACCATGTGCCATGGGCTGCAGGGTCCCCTGTCAGAGGCCCAGCTGGGTGGGTTTCAGACTTGCCGTGGAGCCCACGGGTTAGAGTGACCCCGATACAGAGTGCATCTGTGGAAAGGGCTCCGTGGGGGTGGGCCTGCTGCTTGGCTCCTCTTTATTTGTCCCCCGGCCTTCTCTGCACCCCAAGGCACTCAGAGCGGACAGACGGCTGGACAGGCGGCGGTGTCCCTAACACTCACACATCCCTGCTGTGATTCCGTTTCTGCTTTTCTTCCAGACGGATGTTCCCTGTTCTAAAGATCAGTGTCACGGGGCTGGACCCCAATGCCATGTACTCCCTCTTGCTGGACTTTGTCCCCACGGACAGTCACCGCTGGAAGTACGTCAACGGGGAGTGGGTGCCCGCGGGCAAGCCCGAGGTCTCCAGCCACAGCTGCGTGTACATCCACCCGGACTCGCCCAACTTCGGGGCGCACTGGATGAAGGCACCCATCTCCTTCAGCAAGGTCAAGCTCACCAACAAGCTCAGCGGAGGCGGCCAGGTAGGAGCGCCAGTGGCCTGGCCACCCGCCGCCCCGCGAACCAATCAAGAAGAAACAAGGGTGCATTTAGTCAATTAGAGGGGTCCTCACCGGCCTCTTCTCCCACAGAAGCCAATTACTCCCCCCTCCCCACCCCCCAGTCCCAATGTAAACAGGAATAAACAGCTCTTAATTGGTGCTTTCGGTTTTTAATGGACTTCCTGATGTGAAGAGAGCGCTTACTTAATCACGGCCTCGCAGGGTGCGCCCAGGAGGGAGAGGCTGGGCGCCGGTTTTGTTATTCCCTCTCCCCTTTTTATTTTGGTGAGAGTGGCGTGTTGGCAGTGGACGAATGCCTTAATCGAAAGCGGCTCCTAATGAAATAATGGCTCCCTCCTCTTGGGCATTAGGATAATTGTCAGTAGAATATGGATTCAGCTTTGGGTTTGCAGAAAAAACTCCAAAGAAACCTCCAGGCAGGAGGGTCTTCAGGGCGAGGGGACAAGACGTGGGGGCGTCTTCCTCCTTTGTTTTCTCTGGTGGGATGCGAATACCAGTACTCCGCGTAGGGCTGTTGTTCACTTTATGAAATGTAGGATTTGGCGGGCATCAGAGGACAGGTTTGTTACCCCCATATTTCGAGTGGCCAGCCTCTTAGCCTGCAGTCTCTGCGCCTCCCCCATCGCTCCGCGCTCAGCCCCTGGACGCAGGAGGTCATGTTTCAGCCGGGGGAGGAAGCCCCCCATGTCTTGGCAGTTTTCAGAGGTTCCAGGTCTTATTAAAACAGGAAATGGGGAAGTGAACTGTCACCGCCTCCCACATCCCAGCGCCTCTCAGCGGGGGCGTGGAGTGGGTGTTCCGTGACGGGCAGGTGCCGGCATCCCTACTCCTCAGGCAGCTCCTGTGGATGCAGCCACATCTGGGCACGGAATACTGGGTCCTCCCATGAAGGAAACCAGCATGGTGAAGGGTCACAATCCACATCACTGCGCTGAAAATTGGGAGAGAAAAAGAAGGAAGTCAGGATTTGGACAGAAAATGGAATAATCTTTAGAACAACTCCCTGGAGACCCACCCCAGCCTCCTGTAAGCTCCAACGTTATGGTCCCTGGGAGCATCTGGGAGAACCCCCTTCTTGCTCAGAGAGGTGTGGTGCGTCTCAGGGGGCCGGGGATGCCCAGTGCGTGGCCCTAAGTGGGTGGTGCCGAGCTCGGGGCGAACCCCGGGACCGCCGGTCCATTACCCGTGAGAGCCCGGGCTCTGCATGGCTGCCTTCCTCTTCTTGCACCAACAGATAATGCTGAACTCCCTGCACAAGTACGAGCCCCAGGTGCACATAGTGCGCGTGGGAGGTGCCCATCGGATGGTCATGAACTGTTCCTTCCCCGAAACCCAGTTCATCGCTGTGACCGCCTACCAGAACGAGGAGGTGAGGGTGTGTGTGTGTGTGTGTGTGTGTGTGTGTGTGTGTGTGTGTGTGTGTGTCACCTGGAGGGCGTGGTGGGACGGGGAGGGGGTGCTTTATTGCCATCACCCAGCTGGGGTGACAGGTAGGTTTTTCAGGGTTCAGACACTTGGCGGAGGCGGAGTTAAGCAGTGGGGTGGCTGCTTGCTGCTCCCTCTCGCCTGTTCCTGTCCGGCTGCCAGTGGACCAGTGGGCGGGCCGTGCGGAGCGAGGAACCAGCACGGACCAGGGCTGTCCCAGGGCGCCGTGCCTGCAGGGAGCTGGGTGTCAGGAGAAAGGATGGACGGCGGGAGGGAGAACACATGTTTGCCTGTTAGCTTTCATTTGCACGGCGCACTGTGCTCTTCGTTCACCGTGCGGGCTTTTAAAAAGCCACCGCATATTCCCTTGAGCCCGAAGCAGGAGGAAGACGGGGTGTGCACACGTGACTTCGCAGCCGCCTCTCCTTCTCCTGGGCCTCCCCCTCCTGCGCCAGGAAGAGCCGCGTGTCTTGGGTCTTTGCTGACGCACATCTTCTTTTCAATATCCGTTCATTCAGCAGCTGCTTGTTGAGTGTTACTCCCTGCTGGGTGCTTTACGTGCTGGGAAAACTGCAGTGAATCAAACACGTGTCTGTCCTCAGGCACATACGTCCCAGCAGGGAGAGAGGAGGACCAAATATACGTATATCACATGGGTACCGTGTGTCTGATACGCGGTGTATATATGTCAGGGGCCTGAAGGAAAATGAAGCAGGCCAAGGCCGGGGCGGGGGCGGTGCGGGGGGGAGGGATCGGGTGACCGTGGGCAGGAGTGAGAGCTTGTATGCTGTGCTAACCGGCCCCGGGGGTGGGCGACTGCTGAAGAATTAGGGTGGTGAAGCCGGACTCCTCTTGGCGAGGCCGGATGCACGGCCTTACTTCCCACTTGGTTCCCAGGCTAGAACCTGACTGACACGCGGGAGGTGTCAGTAATGGGTGAAAAGATGGATGAGTAAGTCCAGGAAAGGGTGCGGGCTCAGCGCACGAGGCTTGCTCGTTCCCAGTGCTTTGGCCTGTCTTTGCTCACGTTCAGGGCACCTGTCGTTTCACCACGGGCCATGATAAAACGCTCTTTGCCAGAGACAGTGCGATCGATAGTGGCTTTGTGCAGAAGCCAGCAAAGAAACGTGGAGGAGGGAGAAGAAGAGACGGGGGGTCTGGTGTTACAGAAATTCCCAGGTGAAGGGAAAGGTCTGTCTGCTCTGCCTGTCCTGCTTTCACTAACACTTTTATCTCTGTGAACGTAGATAACAGCTCTCAAAATCAAGTACAACCCCTTTGCCAAAGCCTTCCTGGATGCCAAGGAAAGGTGAGTAGAGACATTTCAGTAAAACCTGGTGCATTGATTTCTGCAAAGGTGGGGTTTATGCTTCTCCAGAAAGAGCTAGGCGAGTAGCACTGGCTTTACCTTTTTTTTTTTTTTTTAATATGTTTCTATTTATTTCCGAGAGAGTGAGAGGGAGAGAAACATCAATGGTGAGAGAGAATCATTGATCGGCTGCCTCCTGTACGCCCCACCTCGGGGAATCGAGCCTGCAACCTGGGCATGTGCCCTGACCGGGAATCGAACTGTGACCTCCTGGTTCATAGTCGACACTCAACCACTGAGCAACACTGGCTGGGCTGCACTAACTTTATCTTTAATAGAAATGTTTTTAATACTCAATTTAATATTTAACAAAATCAATAAAACTCAACAAACTTATAATTATCTGTCCCTTATAATAGAAGTCTGGGAGAACCTCTAACTGGCAATACTTTGTCACCTGCTTTTCTACAGATTCCTGACGCTAGCACAACCACATTTAAAAAATAATTAAGTGGCTTAGAATTATATAGTTCACCCTGCCCTCCCCAAGTATCCCTGGTTTCAGTAAGTTGGATTTTTCCAAAAACGACATTTAGCCTAGGGAAGGTGAGTCATTCATCTGAGCAGCTTGTACAGGTGAGTGGGCCACACAGTTCAGGTCTGAGAGAAGGCAGACTTCAGGGTGTAAAGGGTACTTCTACCAGGCTGGGCCGGGGACTTCAATCCCGGTCTCTTTCCTTCCGTTCTAGGAAAAACATGAAAAAGTAATGGTACTTGTCATAGACTTCCATCAGCGAGGCCCAGAGCACTGACATGATTCCGTTGGAAGTGGTCAGATTTTACTGCCTGAGTTCCAAGTCTTTTTTGATGCCTCCTACAATGTCTGTTTCCTTCTCACCATAAAAGCTCTGGGTCAATGGACAGCTGTTTATAATGACGCCACAGGGCCTGTCCTGTCAATATTTGACTTAATTTTGAGGATGTAGAAGACATACTTACAACCTGTTCAGATAAGCGAAGGCCTAAAGAAAATCTGCCTTGTGAGATGACAGAACCTGGAATCAAAACGCTGGTAGTGTGGTACAATCAGAGAGTCCAGGATGAGGAGTGAGCGTCCTGCCTTGAGTCTGAGCTTCGCCATGTCCCACTCTGATCTGGCCTACTTCCCTTTACTCCCTGAGACCCCGCTTTTACACCGTATGTCCCTCACGGGATCGGGGTGGGTCTAGCTCGGCACAGGTGAGGTTGTGCCTTGAAGTCCCCACATATCTTAGCTGTTGTTAGGGCTTGGATTTTGTCAGGCGGGACCATGGCCAGAAGTCAACAGGATCAAACTAGGTAGAGAGAGCTATAAACACGGTGAATTGGAGCAACCCGTAAAGTTGTGATTCAAAGAGCAGTGGCCCAGGCGGATGCAGCGCCTGGAGGGAGGGGATTGGGAGAGACAGCAGCTTCGGGGAAAGGGGGTTCGATTTTCAAGAATGGCGGTGCTCCCCGAGATTCGGGGAGACTTGGCGCTGACGTGAGTGGCCGGCTGGACAGCCATGGTGCGCTTCGTTCCTCTTGCAGGAGCCACCTGAAAGATATCCCGGACGCCATCTCCGAGAGCCAGCACGTGGCCTGTCCCCACCGTGAGTTGGGTGAACTCGGCGTGGGAGGCGCCTGGGGCCACACCAGGAGCCAACGCCACCACATCAGACTCTCCACTGTCGTGACTGCTGGCCTGTCCCAAACCTCCCGTCAACACCCAGCGGGTCATTTCTTCCACTCAAGACAAGTCTGTGCCCTGGCGAGAGCTCCCAGAGAGACAGAGAGAGACGGAGACAGAGAGACAGAGATGGAGACAGAGAGACAGAGATGGAGATGGAGATGGAGATGGAGACAGAGACAGAGATAAAGACGGAGACAGAGACAGAGACAGAGACAGAGACGGACACGGAGACGGAGATGGAGACGGAGACAGAGAGACAGAGACAGAGATGGAGACAGAGACAGAGAGAAAGAGACAGATGGAGATGGAGACAGAGAGACAGAGACGGAGATGAAGACGGTGACGGAGAGAGAGACAGAGAGAGACAGAGAGGCAGAGACAGAGATACAGAGTCATAGATAGATAGATTCAGAGTCATAGAAAGAGACAAAGAGTGGCGACAGAGACATTGTTAGTATATAGAAATGCAACTGATTTTTTTGTGTTGATTTTATGTCCTGTAAGTTTGCGGAATTTGTTTATTAATTCTAACATTTGTATGTATGTGTGTGTGTGTGTAATCTTTTGGGTTTTCTCCATATAAGATCATGACATCTGTGAACAGAGATAACTTTATTTCTTCCTTTCCAATTTTGGTGCCTTTTCTTTCTTTTTAATTTATTTTTTAATTTTGATTTTTTTGCCTAATTGTTCGGGGTGGGATCTCCAGTACCACTTTGAACAGAAGTGGCAAGAATGGGTGTCTGTCTCCCTGCCCTCAGAGGAAACGCTCTCGCCTTTGGACTGAGCTTGTTGTGAGCTGTGGGCTGTCAGATGTGGCCTTCATTATGTTGAGGCAATTTCCTTTTACCCCTAGTTTGCTGAGTGTTATTTTAATCATGAAAGCATGAAGATGCATTTTTTTTCGTCAATTGGGGTGATTATTCACAAACAAATTTCTATGAAATACTCTGCAGCCTTCCACAATATTCTGCAAGATTCTAGCTGCACAGGCAGGCTAGTGGCTCCCCGTCTTTTTGCTTTTCGGATCCTCTTTGTGGGGGTGGGGGGCAATAGAGAGGCCTTCACCCCTTCTGTGCAACCACAACAAACAGTCCTGGTGGCTGCAGCTGACACCTCCTTCTTAGACTGACTTTTAATGTCACTCGGTGAAGTCAGAGCAACTTAAGCTTTGAGTTTCCATTAGCGTATGCATGCCAATAGCCTCTTATATCGCCATGATTCCGGTGCCACAAACCTGGCTAGGACCTGCCATCCATCTCCAGAGAAGCTGACGGGCTGTGACGTGGAAGGGGCAGGGGTGGGCTCTGTCCCACGGCGGACGTTCAGTGTTGTCCACACAGAAATGGTGGCTGGGAACCTGACTAGCGGTGTCAGTGTGTCTTCCTCTCGTCTGTCCTAGTGGGCGGCTGGATCTTTTCCAACCCTGATGGAATGTGCTCGGCCGGGAACGCCAATTTCCAGTATGCGCCTCCTCTGCCTCTGTCTGCCCCTCACACCCACCACGGCTGTGAGCGCTACGCCGGCCTCCGCGGGCACCGGCCGGCCCCCTACCCGTCCGCGTACGTGCACAGGACCCATTCCCCCTCAGGTGTGTGGCTCTGCTCTCTAAACCCCAGGCAGTTGGGTGGGTGGGGGTGGGGGTGGAGGAGAGAGATGGATAAACCATGAAAAGAAGTGTCTGAGGATGAAGGAACCCCTTTCATGGAACACAGGTAAGATCCTTGTATGTTGTCATTTTAATGTCTTCTTTTATATACTAATAGTTGGTTTTAGATAGGACGTTGCTAGCGTTTTGTAATTTTCATAAGACGCTGAGTCTCCTGGTTTGTGATGGGTGTGATGGTGCGGGGCATGGTGCCCGGAGACATTCCAGACTTCACCTCGGGAAGCCAGGTTGGAGGTGCGTCTGAGACAGCCGCTCATTGCCCTCCCGGGCTTTTCTGCAGGCCCAGGGCTCAGTCCTGGGAGCTCAGGGCCTGTCCTGAGGCGCTGCCCGGAAGGTCTCGGGGAGCGGCCGCTCTGCACCCAGGCTTGCGTAGGATTAGTTGAAGGCACACAGAGCCAACCTTGACAATTTTTGGTCTATTATTTTTTATGTTGACGCTGATGTGTGCTTTTACCCTCCCTGACTGCTGCCCGGCCTGCCCTGGCCTGTGTCAACCCCTTGCCTGGCTGTTTTTATGAAGGAGGGAGCAATGAAACCAAGGATGGATTTCTCGTTCAGTTATTTATGCAAAAAATATTTATCAGGGGCCAATGGGATTCTAGGTTCTGCCCACGAACCAATCAGACCCTCATGGGGATTCCATTCTCAGATGGGGAGATCAACATGAAATAAGACAAGCAAGTCAAGTCCGTGGCTGGGAGGTGGAGGAGGTGTTAGGCCTGCAGTGCCAGGGACTCGGGAGCCCCGTGTCTGCAGAGGGCTTTCCTGGTCACCAGCACCTGTTCCTGTGCCCCTGCCTGCACCCTGGCCACCTCGACAGCTGCTGCAGGAGGGAGAGCGGAGCTCAATGTCTGACCCTGAGCAGTGTTCTCACGGCTTCCTGGTTCTTTCTGTGGTCGGCACACAAAATGCGCCCTCGGAGCATGTCCCCAGGCCTCTTCCAGGCGATGGAAGGCGATTGGGGTATAGTGTCTCCCCTGCAGGGGCTCAGGGCTGCATGAATCCACACGTCACTCCTCACGCGACATAGTGGCAGCACTAAGGTTGTCCTGGGCCTGCACGCCCCCCGGAACCTCTTAAAGGTGGGCTCTCAGGCTCTCCTTCTGAGAGAGGCTGCATTTTAACAGGGTCCCCAGGTGACTCCGATGCACAGGAGAGTTTGAGAGGCCCAGGTGCTGAGGGGAAAGGGCAGAGCTGCCCAGAGGGGTTGACACTGGAGATCCAGAGGCTGCGTGGAAAACGAGGGGCGGGTGGGCGGGGTGAAGGATGGATGACATGGGACACAAGCAGAGGTGAAGGGCGTTCCGGATGACAGCGTGGTGTGAGCTAAGACCCAGAAGGGCGAGGGCCGGTGTCTGGGGAATGGAAGAGGAGCAGGGTAGAGGGAGGGGAGGTAGAAGACACAGAGCGGAGGCCGAAGAAGTTGTAAGTGCCAATCAGGTGAGGAGTGGCTTGGCCAGGTGGATACACGGGAAACTTCTTCTCTCTCCTCTTTTCCCTCCTTCCTCTCTCCCTCTTTCCCTCCCTCCTCTCTCTTGTATTTACACTATGTACGGAGGAGGAGATTCAAAGACATAGACGACACTGTTTCTGAGAGGGTTAAGTCCGCCGGAGGCTGCTGAGAGGCGTAGGTTCTGGACCTCAGACAGCTCAGCTGAGGCCCTGGGGGCCCTGAGGCTCGGCCTGAGGGTGATGACATCCTAAAATGTGACGGGCGTCTCAGTGGGCGGACACTCACCCTCAGCTTCACCTGAAGGCGGAGATGAGTGTGTGGCATACAGCTGACATTAGAAATCCCAGCCTCCCCCTCCTCTCTGTTTCCCTCAGAAATGCTAACAGCTACTGGCACCTGTAGGCAAGCCATGGCTGTGATGGCTCTAGGATAAAGGGCTGTGTTGGAATTGGTCACCACTTTGTAGGTCTGCACACTCCCTCACTGTTGTTATTTCTCCAAAGTGAACTTGCTAGAAAGCTCTGGCAACAACCTGCAAGTTTTCTCCGGAGCTGACAGCTGGACTTCCATCTCCTCCACGCCCCACGCCAGCATCCTGTCCGTCCCGCACACCAGTGGCCCCATCAACCCTGGGCCCAGGTAAGACAACGCCAGCAGCTGCTCCCTGACTTGGGGCAAACGTCAGCACGGGGACCCCCGTGCTTTCTCTCCGAGGGAGCCTGGTCTAAGCCATTGTCCCTACTTCTCAGCCACGGGGTAGTGGGGGTCAGTAACAGGCAGACCTGTGAATTGTGGTCTCAGGTAGGCAATGAACAGAGGGGAGTCGGGGGAGAAAGTGAATGCACACTGAGAATGCGAGGCTTGATGGTCCACATCCTTATAAGCCGCGTCCTCATGGGGCCGGGAATGGGTGCCTGGCCCACAGCGCAGGTGAGGGGCCGAGGGCAGGGCAGGACCCAGCGTGGCGCTCACAGACACCCAGTTAGTTCTCACTTCTGGAAATCAGCATGGGCGGTGAAGGCAAGGGCGCCTGGAGTGGGAAGGACATGGGCTTGAGTCCCAGCGCCCTCTCTGTTGTCTCTGTGACCTTGGGCAGCTTTCTTAGCCTCACTGAGCTTCGCTGTCCTGCCTGTAATAACATGAGCTACTCTGTAGAGTCAGAGTGAGATCAAAGTAGAAAATGCATTAAAATGCTTCGGAAGCAGTAGGTTCTGTCTCCATTCAGCTGCTATGCTCAATAGAGGTGTGCAGGGTGTGGAGAAGGTCCACAAAGGGGTTCAAATGACAAGATGGGGCTGGGGGAGGTCAGAGGACCGTGACTTTGCAGGTCGAGCACAGGCTGGAACGCAGGGCCTCGGTCTACAGCAGCGCCTCTCATGCCCCATGCGCCAGGCTCGCCTGGGACGCTGTCACAGTGCACCGAGGGCGAGGCCTGCGTGTGCCACAGGCTTCCAGGTGTGGCCAGTGTTGCTGTCAATTGTGATCTTGGTATTGCCGTGGCCACAGGGTCTCGTGTCATGCTGTCCCGTGCAGCCGCCACCTGTAGCCAGCGGCTCCTGACCCTTGACACGGGGCTCACCCCTGTTGAGACGCGCAGCAGGGGTCGGCACACATGGAAGTTAGAAGGTGGAGGACGAAGCAAAGAACAGAAAACTCAATGATGTTGTACACCCAGTGCAGAATAGGAAATAATACTTTAAATAGTTTCAGTTACATAAAACACTATTAGCAATAAGATCTTCTTGTTTTTCCTTCTTAAAAGAGTGGCCACGAGGAAATGTGCCTGGACTCGTGGCTCACGTTCTAGTTCAAGCAGGTGGTGCCTGACTCAGGGTCTCAGAGAAACGCCCTGACCTGGGCCGAGGCAGGAGGTGAGAGAACGTCCTTGAAGACGTTAAGCCATCCCGGCCACGTCTCTCTTAGGCACTGTGGGCGTCAGGGACAGGGCTCAGAGGTGTCCACGGCTGGCCTTGCGTCTGTTTCACTGACCGAGGAAAACCAAAGCCGAGCAGCATGAAAAGCTCCGAAAGCCACACAGCAGGTCCTGGGCGTCCCTGCGCAGGAGACACCAGGAAGGGCTGCTGTTGCAGGAGAAACTGGGTGGAATCTGGCAAGCTGAGCCGGGGAGAAAGTCAGGCCTGGGCTGCAGGTTGTGTGGCCCAGCGGCCAGGGAAGTAGGGCCGAGTGCGCTGTGGCTGCTGCCTCTGCTTCCCTCGGGGTGGGGTTAGCCCCTTCCGCCTCCATAAAGACGGTGGGGAGGAAACGCCGCGTCAGAGCCGCACTGGGTCAGGCGCCTGTAGCAGGATGGGTCAGGCAGCGCTTCAACAGGATGCAGACTCCACGTCCCAACGCTGGCTACGGCGCGGGGCACTGGGGTCGTGCTGCCGGGCCCCATCGCTGCCACTCCACCTGGTTCTATGTTAGGGTGACAATCAGCTGGAATGCTTTGGAAAGTCCTGACCCCCAGCATAGGCCAGACTAGGCAAACCAGGGTCTGGGGGTGGGGGGGTGGGGCCCAGGTGGCAGTGTTTACAGACCTCGCTGGTGACTCAGTGCAGCCAAGTGAGAGAAGCAGCGCTGTAAGTAAGAGGATCAGGAAGGGCCCTGCCCACCTCTGTGCCAGGGCAGAGCTGGCCCCCGGCCAGGAGGGGAAGACTCATTGGAACAGCTGCCATCTACTGGGAGCCCTGCGCCAGGCGTCACATCCGCATCTGACGGAATCCTCCAGCAATATCGGAAAGGTCTGCATCATTATCCCCCAATCCTGAAGACTGGGGCTCAGAGATATGAAATAATTTGGCCAAGGTCACGAGCTACCGGTGGTCGAGGTGGCCCTCTGCGCCAGGCTTTCTGACCCCAGCGTGTCCTGGTGTCCGCACCACATCGCCCCTCCTGGCCAAGGAGACCGCTTGCTTCCTGCCCTTCGCACATGCTGGGCCCGGGAAGCCCAGGACAGGAACTGCTGTGTTGGAGAGGGAACAGCTTGTTCGTGGCAGGGCCAGCCTCCAAATCCAGGTCTCAGCACACCTAGTCCTGTCCCTCCTTCTCCCCTCGCCTTCTCTGCAGAGTCAGGGCCAGCATGTCCGCGCCCCAGGGAAGCCACGGCGAGGGCCCCTCCAGCCCCACGGCCTCTCGATATCAGATGCGCTTGTCGGGCGATTGTTTCTGGAATGCCATCACGCATCCCGCCTCTCGTTCTGTCTCTGCAGCCCCTACCCGTGCCTGTGGACCATCAGCAACGGTGGCGGGGGCCCCGCCGGGCCGGGCCCCGACGTGCATGCCTCGTCTCCGGGAGCATTTCTCCTGGGCAGCCCCGCTGTGACTTCGCCCCTCTCCACCCAGGCGCCCACTTCGGCGGCGGTGGAGGTTCTGGGGGAGCCCTCGCTGACCAGCATCGCCGTGTCCACCTGGACAGCAGTGGCCTCGCATCCGTTTGCGGGCTGGGGTGGCTCGGGTGGGGGTGGGCGCCATTCTCCCTCCTCGCTGGACAGCTAGGCAGGGTCCGAGGGCAGGGGTCCACAGAGAACCTTCCATGTGCCCAGCACCTAGAAACCCCGATTCCAGTGAGTGAGGCTCAGGGGAGGGTTCCTCCAGAAGCTGACTGGCAGATTGTTCAGCGAGGGTGATGCTAATGATGTACTCGGGTCTTTCTACCACTTCCTGTTTGCGTTCTCCTGTTCTCGCAGGGATCTCCGCTATGCTCGGGCAACAGCGGTTCGTCAGGTACCCTCCTGTGCCCCGCCCCTACTCCCACATGATTGTAGAAGGCTTTCCTTCTTCTGCGGGGCGGGTGCGCAGCTGTTAGTGAGCTCCACGTGTGCCTGCCCGAGGCCACCGCTTTGTGTCTGTGTGCAGCCCCGGAGGGCGTGTGGCCACAAGGCTTCTCTGAGAGCAAGAGGCTGTGACTCAGGGTGAAGTGAGCAAAGGTAGAGCTAATAATGCAACACAGCAGGGAGCCTGGAATCGAGGTCAGATCACGCACTCCCTCGCTCAGAAACCCTCGATGGCTCACCAGTGCCTGCAGAACGGAGTCACAGCTAACCGCCAGGAGATCCTCTACGGCCCGGCCTCGCCGCTTCTGCAGCTGAGCTCCCTGCTACCTGCTAGCACCTGTGTGTCAGTCAAGGGAGACACGGCCTCGGTGCTCTGTGCGTTCAGTGGGCTGTCCTCTGTCTAGTCCCACTGCATCCTACCCCTCTCCCCGCCCCGTCCAGGGCCACACCCTGCATCAGACCTGCCCCGCCCAGGGCATTGCTGGAGCCAGTGCCCCACCAGGCACCTGCACTGTGCCCTGCCCCGCTCGCCCACTGCTTGGCCTCTGGCGTGGAGCTCACCTCATCCTGCCTGTGCTTTTCTTATCTGTGAGTGTGTCTCTCCCACAGACTGCGAGGCCTCGCCTTGACTTTGTACCCCACAGCTCCTGGATCTGTGCCTTGCCTGTCGTAGGTGCCCAATAAACCTTGGTTGAGCTGAACTGGTGTGAAGTGTGTTTGCTAAAGGACCGTGGTGAGGGGCAGAGCTCAGAGACATGTGTCCGGGACAGGGTAGCCTGTCAGTGTGAGAGCCTGGGACACGCTGGACAGCCAGGTCTCAGTGCCTGCTGACACACGGAGACGGGGTGGGCTAGCACTGGTCCGTGCTCCCTGCACCAGGGTCACCTGGAGCACCTGCTAGGGTACAGATTCCTGGGCACACTCCACACCTATGGGTCAGAACCATGGGGCTGGGAGACAGGAATGTGCATTTCAAACAAGGGCTCCAGACAACAAACACAGAGTCATTTGAAAAGACTTGCCTAGAATAGAGAAATAAAACAATAAATACTCTAGGAACCTCATTACAGATAAAAATTCCAACCTCGGTCTCAGCCAAGCTCATCGCTGTAGCCAATATCCCATCCAAGGTCATTGTTGTAGCCCATGCCCCAGCCAAGGTCATTGCTGTAGCCAATGTCCCAGCCAAGCTCATTGCTGTAGCCAATGAGCAAAATCACTCATTGGTTCTCCTTTGCCTCTCCTACCCACTACTGGATGTGATGATAACCAGGAGCGAGGTTTCCAGACCCGGGTGGTGAGTGGTTCTCCCAGCATTGATGTCACATTGCCCTGACAGAGTGGTCACTGAGGGAGTCTAAGGTTCTGCTTGGAGCCCGGCAGTGGTCAGCTGCTCCCACCACTGTTCCACCAGCTGAGCCCATGCAAACCCGCCCCATGCCAAGCCTTGGCCTGGACGTGCCAACATGGCCCTATTGCGTCCTTGGTTCTTTCTGCAGAAAAGGGCCCTTTAACATGTGCCATTCCATGTTGGACTCCGATCTCTGGAAATAATGTCACTCCTACCGCACGGTGACCTGGAAAGCCGCCTGACCGCACCCAGGTTGCCTGGCCAGAGCTCCGGGTCCCCTGAGTGTGGGTGATGAGGCGCGATGCACCCACACACGGCCCTTTGCAAAGCTGCCTGGTCAGCACACCACAGACAGGACTCTTGCCTTCCCAGGCCCTCTGCATGCCATTAGAGGCCGCTGAAATATTAATATGTCAGCATCTCTGCAAGACGGGACATTGGTGAGTTGTGGGAAGTGGCCCTTTCTCGCTCTGTTAGAAGTTGAGGCTGTCGTAGCCTCCTGCTGCCCCTGCAGGTTGGGCACAGCCCCTCCTCTGCGCCAGTTCCTACAGCAGAGGCCGTGCACCAAAGTGCTTGGCCAAGGCAAACTGCTCTGTGGAAACCAGCTGTAGTCTCGCCCTCCCCCCGCCCCCCTCAAGCCTGGAGCAGACGGGAGAGGCCAGGGCCCAGGGCAGAGGGAGCTGCAACCTTCATCCCCTTTCACGCCCCTTGCTCAGAGGAATGGGGTCGTCACAGAGGAGGACGTAAGCACGAGCTGGGCTGGGCTGGGCTGGGCGCGCGTGCGTCTCCTCGGCCTGGGAGCCTGCGATGATGCTGAAACACAGCGAAGTAGCTGCGTGGAGGCCTGTGGGTGTTAGCCCTGCGGCAGGAGCCGTGTGCTTTCTGGTGTTTTCTCAACAGTCCGGGCCCCTTTCTGATCGGGAGGAACAACACTCGACGGCTTGTCAGTTTAAAAAAATGACAGTCTCGCCTGACCGGTTTGGCTCGATGGATAGAGCGTCGGCCTGCGGACTGAAGGGTCCCGGGTTCGATTCCGGTCAAGGGCATGTACCTTGGTTGCAGGCACATCCCCAGTAGGGGGTGTGCAGGAGGCAACTGATCGATGTTTCTCTATCATCGATGTTTCTAACTCTCTATCCCTCTCCCTTCCTCTCTGTAAAAAATCAATAAAATATATTAAAAAAATAAAAAAATGACAGTCTCTGAGGTTTTAGAGAAACTTTGGAGCATCGTCGTCACCCAGCTCATTATAAAGAGAAACAGTGCCACGTTGGGTTTAGGCGGGTTGCATGAAATGGAAGCGGAACTTAAATCCCAGCTGCACAGAGAGAGCTCATGCCGCTTCTTGAGGCAGGTGCTAGACATTCTCACTCTCCCTGGGGCCTGGCCTATTCGAAGAGTCTCCCCTGAGGGGCCTGTGGGTCCGCGTGGCCTCACCAGCCCTCTCTCTGCGGGTGAGGCAGCTTCGGCTCCAAGCGCCTCTGCCTGCCGGGCCGGAGCCAGGTGCTGGCAGGACGCTGCTGATCCCCTAGTGCCCCTCCGTGGGCACCTCCTGGGATGGGGTAAGGGTGGGGGGTGGTAATTGAGGAGAGTGAAAATGTTACCAGAGAATCACACTCCGCTGTCCCTCATGGGAGCGAGGTGGAGGTTCTGGGGGTACCAGCGAAATAAGCATCTTCAGAGGCCCCCACGGAGGATGAGATGTGGAAGAAGGCTTCACTGGCGTGGACGTACATTCCTCAGTGTCCAATGTCCACTTCCCCCAAGCCAGTCCTGAGAGGGGCAGCTGGGGTCTCAGCAGAGCCTGAAGGAGGGCCAGTGACCAGAGCTTCCGTCCCATGTTGCAGCCGGATGTGGTTGGCATCCAAGCTGATTACAGTCTATTCGTCCGTGTGTGGGGTCCACCGTGGCCGTGCGCCACGTGGGCGCAGGGCAGCGATCCCCCTGCCACAGGAGTCACAGAAGACAGCGCCCTGGAGCCAAGAGAGCCAACTGCCTTTGCCTGGAAGTTTAAATATGGAGGTTCCGTGGGCTGGCAGTGGCCACACCCATCCAGGCCGCTAATTTGTTCTCAGGTGTGATGGCAGACAGGTAGGCACCTGCCCAGGTCACTCAGATCTTTCCTGGGCATGCGTCTCAATTGCCTTTGTCTGGTTTCTTCCCCCATCAATCAGTGGGGAGCAGACTTGGAGAATGTTAAATGCCGCGTTTTGGCAGAGCTGCATAAATGGCACGCCTATATCCAGTTTTCCCTTTTTCCCTTCCTTGTTAAATAATAGCCAGGTTATTACAGTGGCATCAAAACACTTCCATTATTAAGACATACATCTCAGTGAAAGCTATTTGAAGCCTGGCAGCTGCTGGCCTCTTCCCCCATAACTTCTCGTCCCCGGAAAGCCAATGAGTCCTTGGGAAACAGGAGTGGCAAGCGTGGACGGTGGACTGGGTGGCTTCTGGGACCGAGGGGCTGAAACCAGGCACCTGGGTGTGCCAGGATGAGTTGGCCAATCTCCACCAGGAATGCGCGCTGTGGGCTGACCAGGGACGTGCAGAGCCCCGCTGCTTTGCCACCTGGGGAGTGGCTGTTCCTGACAATGTGAGCCAAGTGGCAAAGCTGCGATGAGACGCACCTGGGAGGCTTGGAATCCCACTGCTGCACTCTTCCCGGCATCCTGTAGGTGGGGCTGTTGTATAGCACAACTATATGCAGGAGGCCACTGCTGCTCAGAGTGGCCACGAGTGGTGGTGCAAAAAAAGCAGTTTCGGCACAGACAGCCCTGCCCATCTGTCCAGCTCTACCCAGCATCTCCCCGTGAAGAGCTTGATATGGTCTGAGACCTAGAGACATTGTCTATGATCTTAGAGTTTTCTTCTCTCAAAGTTGTTACAAAACTCCAGGTTTTAGGCATCATGTGCCATTAAGCCAAGTTTGTACATCCTATATTTATATGGTCAACTTAAAAAAACTATTTGGCCCTAACTGGTTTGGTTCAGTGGGTAGAGCATCAGCCTGCGAAGCCAAGGGTCCCGGGTTCGATTGTGGCCAAGGGCACGTACGTTGGTTGCAGGTTCCTCCCCCGCCCGGGCCCTAGTCGGGGCTCCTATGGGGAGGCAACCAATCAATGTGTTTCTCTCACATCGATGTTTCTCTCTGTCTTTTCCCTCTCTCTTCTATTCTCCCTAAAAGTCAATGGAAAAATATCATTGGGTGACAATTAACAAAAATAAATAAATAAATAAATATTAAACAAAAACAAACAAACAAACAAACAAACAAACCAAACTATTTGTAGGACTTCAGTCTTCTCGTAAGAGAAGTCTGTTGAAGTTTAGCCTGTTGATTTATTTTTGAATGAAATTCTGCCATATAATAAACACATTCTCAATCCTCCCCAGCCCATGTCGTATCTCCAAGTCTCCTTCCCATGTATTAACAGAAATATTCAGTAGGTCAGACGTGCACTGAGAGTTGTAATTACCAAAATCCCCATCCCTGGATAAGAAGGACAAGCTCCTCCATGAACTTCCAGTTAACTAGAAAAATCAAACGAAACCTTCCAGGCCCTGACCCTGCTGACGCACATTATTATGGAAGTTTGAAGAAGTCTCCTGGGCGCGTTCCCACACTAACACGCCAGCTGCTGTTGGGGCTTTAAGCTGGGGATGGGCCACCACCAACCGTCAGACCTCATTTGAGCCAAATGAGCTTTAGCTTTTCCCCTGGGGGTGTGTGTAGTTGCTTCGAAGGGTCCTGTCCGGCTTCCTTGTGGAAGGCCATGCACACGGCTCCTGGGCGGTTTGCACCTCCTGGGGATTTATGTGATGGATTTAAGGTCGCCTGTTCTCTCTCAGAAGTTGAGGCATTTGTGCTCCAAGGAGGATGGGTGGGTGGGTGGGTGGGTTGAAGAGCTTAGAGAAAATCACATTGCCTATGTTTTCCCTCCTCTTCCTCCCACTGTCCCCTTTTCTCACCAGGGGATATGGGGGGACAGGAGGAGGATTCAGGTGGGAGGAGAAAATGACCTGAGAGCAAATGGAAAGGTCTGGAGGTGCGAGAGTGCTGGGCACACGGACTTTGCCCTGGTGATGGGTGTGACGGGGGTGGGGGACGGTGCCAGCCTCGGGTTTTCTGTCTGTGGGTATGTGTGCTCTGCCGCTTTAAATCAGAGCCTAGCAGCTGAAGGTTCAGAGCCCACCCTGTGACCCCGATCAGGCCCAGAGCCTGCCAGGCATTCTCTCTAGACCACCTACTGGGGAAGTTTGCCTCTTCACCGCACCAACCTCACAGGCCGACACCAGGTGGCAGCAAAGCGCCAGTCACCCGCAGCCCCACTGCGTCCTGGCTGGCGGGCTTCCTACGCAGAACTTTAAAAAAGAAGCAATTCATATCCTCCAGGGTCTCGCTAAATTTATCGGCGGTTTCTAGAAAATTCTTGAAAAACCTTATAACCGTGGTTTTGAACTCTATATCCAGTCATTTGCTTTCCTCCATTTCTTTCATTTGAAGCATACACTGACTGAAATAAAAAGTAATATACAGAGATCCAACAGCAGACTAGAGGATCACAAGAATCAAGGCAAAGATTTGAAATACAAAGAAGCAAAAAACACCCAACCGGAAACGCAAAAAGAAAAAAGAATCCAAAAGTATGAAGATAGTGTAAGGAGCCTCTGGGACAACTTCAAATGTACCAACATCTGAATTATGGGGGTGCCAGAAGAAGAGAGAGAGCAAAATACTGGAAAACCTATTTGAAGAAATAGTGACAGAAAACTTCCCCCACCTGGTGAAAGAAATAGACTTACAAGTCCAGGAAGCGCACAGAACCCCAAACAAAAGGAATCCAAAGAGGACCACACCAAGACACATCATAATTAAAATGCCAAGAGCAAAAGACAAAGAGAGAATATTAAAAGCAGCAAGAGAAAAACAGTTAGTTACCTACAAGGGAGCACCCATATGATTGTCAGCTGATTTCTCAACAGAAACTATGCAGGCCATAGGGAGTGGCAAGAAATATTCAAAGTGATGAATAGCAAGAACCTACAACCAAGATTACTCTACCCAGCAAAGCTATCATTCAGAATTGAAGGGCAGATAAAGAGCTTCGCAGATAAGAAAAAGCTAAAAGAGTTCATCACCACCAAACCAGTATTATATGAAATGCTGAAAGGTATTCTTTAAGAAGAGGAGGAAGAGAAAAAGGTAAAGATAAAAATTATGAACAACAAATACATATCTATCAACAAGTGAATCTAAAAATCAAGTGAATAAAAAATCTGATGAACAGAATAATCTGGTGAATATAATAGCATCAGGGGCATAGAAAGGGAGTGGACTGACAATTCTGGGGGAAAGGGGTGTGGGGGTGCGGGAAGAGACTGGACAAAATCCTACACCTATGGACGAGGACAGTGCGGGGGGTGGCTAAGGGCAGAGGGTGGGGTGGGAACCGGGTGGAGGGGAGCTATGGGGGGAAAAAAGAGGAACAATTGTAATAATCTGAACAATAAAGGTTTATTAAAAAAAAGAGAAGCAATTCTGCAGAGTTTTCTTTTACAGAAAGAGATGCCCACGCAAGACTGGCAGCTCTCAAGAGAGCCATGGAGATAATGGAGACATCACCAGGATGAAGGCTGCTTCTGGATAGGACAGGCAAACAAAACAAACACGCCGCCCCCCCGCCAAGCAAGCATCCTTTATGAAGTGTGTGGGAGAATACAGTGCCATTTGGTCCCGATTCTTTGGAGCTGACAATTCCATGTGGAGGGTGTGCAAGCGGCGTCCCAGAGGCAGGAAAAGGAGGAGGGGGCCGTGGAAAGGAGCCCTCAGCCAGGGTCCAGCATCTGAGCCCTGTCTCCCAAAGGCCAGCCGGTCCTCAGGATTTAGGGAGCCCACCCACCACCCTGCCACCACCCCTGCTGCCCAAGGCCTGCCCACATGCCTGCTCCTTCCACAGGATTTTCCATTTTGGAGTGCTGTCCAAGTCCTGTAGGAGGCCAGCCTGTCCCAGCAGAGGCTGCTACGCTTGCAAAAGCAACCATCTTGCCCAGGACCACTTTCCCACGTGCTGGAAGGCTGTGCCTGTGGCTCTAGAGACAGCAGGAGAGACAAAGGTCATGAGAGGAGGCGAGTCAGAGTTGGGGGAAGGGGAAGGGAAGAGCCCTGACAGACACCTCTTTTTCTTTCTCCATCATCTGGGAGCCCTGCATTCAAGGGCTATTGAGAGCTGCATGCCCACAGAGAATAAGAGACCGGGGGTTGCCAGGTGTGTGGCTCTGACTTCCTCACCTCTCAAGGTCTCCTTGTGGCCTCAGTGGGGTGGGGACACGCACACGTGCCCTGTGCCCTCTCTCGGGAGCCGGGGAGATGGGGGAGGTACATCTATTTGCCGTCTGGATCGGTGGACCACTTAACCCACAGTGTATTCTAGGCTCATCTTTCTGATATTTGCACGTTGCCCGAAATCCCTCCTTTTCCAGGAAGCCTTCCTGGATTGATGAGTGAGAGTGGGCTGGTAATGAGTCCCCTACATTCAAATTCCACCATCCTATCTTCACACATGACCTCAGCCAAATTAACTTCTTTGCTGACAGCGTCAAAGGTTTCCTGGTAAAGTTGTGTACTGATGCTAGCTTTGCTCATAGTTTGCACTTTCTCTGTGCGTCCAGAGTTCTATCAGCCAGAGGGCATGCAACCGAGGAGGGTGGGGGTGAGCCCCCTGCACACTGGACACCATGCAGGTGGGTGCCCTGGCCCAGGCTCCCCAGGCCTGGAGCCTCTAGCTGCCCAAGGCCGGCTGATGGGGTGAGCACAGATTAGGGCGCCAGGATCTGAACCCCACAAGTTTCGGGCTCTTGGGGGAAGAAGGGATCTGCTTAATCCCAAGCCCTAACTTACCCTAAGGTACCTACTCTCACTGGGGCGGATGCTGGGGGGCTGACTTCCCTAGTGGCTCCTGGGGCCCTGGTTGCCAGAGAAGCCTGGGCTTCATCGTGTCTCAAGTCCGTGTGGGGCTGATCGCGGTCCATTCAGAGTTGCAGCTGGAGTGATTTGAGGGGGGCGGGCTCCCTCCACTGTGCAGGCCCCACAGGTTGTGGATGGGCAGGCCCCCAAGGAGGCCCAGTGGCCCAAGGTCACTGACTGTGCGTAGGTCACAGCAGTGGGCTCTCAGGGGACCAGGCACCACCTACAGCCCAGCCCTAAACCACCCTGTGCACACGCCCACAGAAGGACAGCGGGAGCGAACCCATTGACTTGCAGCTGGACAGGGCCACGGGCGGGTGTCCTCTGCTCTAGGCACCCGGGAGCCCCCAGGCTGCACGTCCGTGAGGGGACCCACTGTTCCCATTTGCAGCTGCCACCTGGGAGCCAGTTGCAGGCGGGGGGCTCCTCGGTCCCAGAGACTAGGGAGGTTTGGGGACCGGGCTCCTGCTCCACAGGCCTGTGGGCGGTGAGTGCTGTGGGTGCGCGGGCAGCCAAGTTGGGGTTCTGGGACCCTGGGTGGAGCTGACCTGGGTCAGCAGAGGCCCGGCCTTGGGGGCAGAATCTTCAGTGAACACGGCACCTCCCAATTGCAACCCCTAACCTACGCAGGGTGCTCATTCCCCCTGAGGGTCGGCGCAGAGGGCCGGTGGGCTGGCAGGGGACCTGCACAGAAGGGATGCCTGGAGAAGCATGGACTCCAGATGGGGTCCTGCTGGCCCCGTTTGCAGCTGCTGCCCCGCGATGTGGGGCAGGTGGGCTCCCTCCTCCCTGGAGGCCATGCCGGCGGTTCTGTGGACCCAGCGCGGAGGCCGGCTGAAGGGGGCGTACTGCGCGTGGGCCTGCAGCCCCGGTGGTGGGAGCCAGGATCTGGGACGGGGAAAGGGCCGCAGAAAACCCAGGCCCAGGAGCGGTCTTGGATGAACAAAACAATTGCCTCATGCCAGTTCTCCGGGCACTGAAGTCCAGGTCTCAGTTGGCCGGCTAAATGGTTCCAGGCTAACACATCAGGTCCTGGATACTCACTCCTGATGGGAAAGGTGGAGGTGCTGTGAGCTGTGACAGGATAGTTAGAAACCAAGTTCAGAATCGAGCTGCGTGTTGGTTAACTGCCCTCCCGTGTCCCCTCGCCGTGTCCTCTGTCTCCTGGTGCTGGAGGCAGCCTCAGTAGCCCCTCCTGGTGCCGCCCTGGCATGCTTGCTGGGAAGGTGGGAGCCTGAGCTAGGAACCGCCCACAGATGGTCTCCGCCGTGAAGGGCGCTGGGAGGACCGGAAGCTATGACACTTGAGCCATAGCAGTGGGCGTGCTTCTTATTTCTGGGCTCTGAGCGAATTGTTGGGTGCTTCCAGCTGGCTTCTCCGTCTGCTGGGTCTGGGGGTACATGGGGGGTGTGTGCTGGGGGCAGACCTCGTTTGAAACTCTGGCCCTCCGTCGCTGTGGCGAACACCCGCATCCTTTGTGAAGCTCGCTGAGCTTTGCTCCTCATCTGGGGGGCGGGGGGCGGAGGGCGGTAATAATACCTCATTTGCGGGGCTGTTGGGAGATGAAAGGGAGAAGAAACCTGTCAGACACCTGACACTTGGCAGGCGGCCTCTCAAACGGAAGCAGGTGGCCCCAACCTCCCGTCTGATATCAGAGTAGTTGCTAGGATATCACCCAGTTACCTGGCCCTGAGGGCGTTTTGGGAGAACCAGGCCCTTCTGCCACCAGAGTCCTTTGGGCAGGAGCAGCGTGGCTCCCCGCTGCCCCCGAGGCTCCGCCTTCCCTGTCCTCCCCAGCACGAGGCTCAGCTGGGAAGAAGTCCCTCCTCCCGTCCGTCCGTCCGTCCCCACTCTGTGCCGGGCCTCCAAGATCTGTCCTTACTTTCCCCTCTGGACCTGGCAGTCTCCACGTTTAACGGAGCCTGGTTGTTGCCTGCTTAAAAAGGTGCATTTTGGATGTGTTTTGGGGGAAAGAAGAAGGCATCTCAGAGCCCCAGAGTCACCCGGCTCCCCAATCCCACGGGTCACCCGCTCTCAGTCTCCCGGCCCCGCCCGGGCTCGGCGCTGGGGATGGTCAAGCAGGGGCCACTCCTTCCTGGGACTGGAAGCGGGGAGGAGTCCTGCTAAGCACTTGCAGAACTAGCCCAGGAAGGCAGGTGACACGTTAGACTGTATTTTTTAAAAAAATACTTTAAAATTTATTGGGGTGACATTAGTCAACATGAACATATAGGTTACATGTGTGGATTATTAATTTACAAGATCTATATATAGGACCATGTGCCCACCATCCAAAGTCTTCTCCTGTCCCCTCATATTAGGACCCCTTTCTTCCCCCACCCCTCCCTCCGACAACATCACACTGCTGTTTGTGTTCATACGTTTCAGTCTTACAGTCCACCTATGAGGTTGTATTTTTGGAAACAGTATGACAACCCGGGGGCAGAGCGATCCGCAGCACCCGTTTTTATGGACAGGGTCAGTCAAGCAGCTCTGTTTCAGGAAGGAGGTAGCTGCCCCCGCAGGTGTGGCTCAGTGTTTGAGCGTTGACCTATGAACCAAGAGGTCAAGGTACAATTCCTGGTCAGGGCACATGCCGGGGGCGTGCTAGAAGGAGGCCGATCAATGGTTCTTTCTCATCACTGATGTTTCTATCCCTCTCTCCCTTCCTCTCTGAAGTCAATAAAAATATATTAGGAAAAGAATAGAAGAGGTTAATATTTTTAAAAAAGCAGGGGGAAGCTAGTTGGGCAGTTCTACGTGATGCTTGCCTGTCTCCCATCAGGGCAGCCCCACCCTCGACAGGCAGTTGAACCTTCCAAGATCACAGGAAATGGCTTTTGAAACGATCACTTACTTTTAATCCCACGGGTCTTTCCAGTCTCTTGCCTTGATAGGCAGCATGTTTTTCTTCTGAAATGGCAATGAAAATGCAACAGGATTAGAGCGAATTTAGTAAGATGGTAACGATTGCTTTCAACCCTCTCATTCTGCGTAACTTTTTATTTTAGCATTTTATTTTCCTTATGTCTACGTGTATCTATTGCAATCAATTTGAACATTTTGAAATGTAGTATATTTACTTCATTTTATCCTGTGCACTCTCTCCCATATTTTTAATAGACTTTCTATTATCATTTTAATTTCTGTAATATTTCATCTTGTGCATGTACCAAATTTATGAAATTATCACCAGACCATTGGATTTATTTAGCTTCCAACAGATAGTTTTGAATGCACACGCTATGCCGGAACTGGGCGAGGCTGTTACCGTTATGCTGCAATGAACAACTGTCTGCCCCTCTGTATTTTTTTCTTCTCTTTGTTTCTCCAGGGTAACTTCCTTGGGTTGGACAATTGGGCCAAACATTATGAGTTTCTTATTGACCCTGGAAAATGATTGTTCCAGCTCATCTTGTGACAGGCAGCAAATGAGTATGTGAATTTTGCCATATGCCCACCAGCACTGCCTTATCATTTTTATTGTATCTTCAAAGGCATTTCATGTCCCACAAAACTCTAACGTGGCTGGGAGAAAGCAGGCTTCACCCCGGGTCCCCTGCTCTCAGGCTGTGCTCGCAGAATGGCTGGGGGTCTCAATCAGAAAACTGAGGGCCTTTGTTACTTTCTCTGCACGCTGCATCCTTCCCCCTTGGGTTTGGGGGAAACGTTCAGCCTTTGACTCAGATTCATATCACCCCTTGGTTTTAGCACCTCCGACAAGTTCCCTGAAGACCGACCATGAGACGGGAGGGTGGGCTCGGGAGGGGCTGTGGTGGTGGCGTGAAGTTGCGGAGTGACTCAGAACAGACCGGAACCAGGTCAGGGAGAGGCCAGGTCTGGCACCCGGTGTGCGGCTCCCCCAATGGCGCTCCCACTCGGGGTGCTGCCTGCAGGAGGAGCTTTGGAAGAGAAGGAAAGGACATTAGATGCGAGACCGAGGGGAAGGCAGGGCAGAAGGTCTTGGGCAGGGCAGGCTTCTAAAACCTGCTGGGCATAACAGAAAGGCTTTCAAATCTCATTTGGATCCAGAAATCTCCCTCTATAGAGAAGATGACTCAAGATTAACAAATTAGTCTTCTCGTGTGATTCTCTTATGTTTACTCACACTTATCTATTCCCCAGTGTGTTTCAGAAAGGGTCTGGGGCAAGTTCCCTTTTCCCCAGAAGGGAGAGGGGGGAGGAGAGAGGGGCGAGGGGAGAGGGGACAGGGGACAGGGGAGAAGGGAGAGGGGACAGGGGACAGGGGAGAAGGGAGAGGGGACAGGGGACAGGGGACAGGGGAGAGGGGACAGGAGAGAAGGGAGAGAGGAGAGGGGAGAGGGGACAGGGGACAGGGGACAGGGGAGAGGGGACAGAGGAGAAGGGACAGAGGAGAGGGAAGAGGGGGGAGGGGGGAGAGGGGAGAGGGGAGAGGGGAGAGGGGAGAGAGGAGAGGGGGGAGGGGAGGGGGGGGAAGGGAGAGGGGAGAGGGGAGAGGTATCGAGAGGCTGGCCTCCCCGCCCGGGCCAGGCTGTGGCTAGCTCTGCTGGAGAAACGCGTGCACCGAGCTCAGAGCTGCTGCAGACTCGGAGGAGTGAGAGCTGCAGCGGAGCCCCTTCTCCGAGCTGCTGAGCATTTTGAGATGGATGCAGTGATCACTTCCTAAATATAAGAAAGGGCAGCCCTGGCTGGTTTGGCTCAATGGATAGAGCGTTGGCCTGCGGACTGAAGGGTCCTGGGTTCGATTCCCGTCAAGGGCACATGTCCGGGCTGTGGGCTCGATCCTCAGTGGGGGGTGTGCAGGAGGCAGCCGATCAATGATTCTCTCTCATCATTGATGTTTCTCTCTCTCTTTCCCTCTCCCTTCCTCTCAGAAACCAATAAAAATATATTTTTAAAAAAAGGTGCAATCACTTTGCAAGCTCAGGGGATGCCGTGGACACAGTGTCTTGCCATTCCGGCCCGGCATTCAAGAGAGTGTGCTCCGTGCCATCTCGGTGGAGAGGTGTAATAGCTGACTGGACGCTGTTGTCAGGCACTCTCAGCCCCGTTGGAACAAGCAGGACCCTTGCTCAGCCTGTGGGTGGTCTCTGGTTGAGGCAGAGGACGCTGCCCTTGAGCTTGGTTTTGTCCTGTGTAAGACTCTTACCCAGGCCTCCATTGAAAGAGGAAGCATTTTACAATCCAGCAGAGGGGACAAGGCTCAGGGGAGCCTAGTGCCAATGATGGCAGGGCTGAGATTGGAAGAGAAACTGTGGCCTGGAATAATAGGCTGAAACTAACACAGTGAAGTTAAATGTCACGGATCTGGCCACATACAGCACGGGGACTGTGCCTGGGAAAGATCTGGGGCAATAAAACACAGCAGCTCCGGGGGTGAGGGGATTCAGAGTCGTGTGTGCACGGCGGGTGCGTGTCACACCTGAGCCCGGGGACTTGCCATCTGAGGACGGCATGGAGATCCAGCAGTGTGCTCAGAGCAGGCCTCCTGCAAGCAAACAAAGACAGGGGAGTTTCGGGAAGAGTAGAAAGCAGTGAGAGGACATGCGAACAACCTTTGAGTCGTGTAAGAGACTTTTACAGAGTGGGCCTGACTCGTTCGGGCATCGTTCTGGACACCTGTCTTCCCTGAGTGTGGGGCAAAGGGCCGCCCGTACCCTTACCCTCGGTGCTCCCGCCCGGAGCTCCCGGAGGCTGGAGCGAGGCCTGCAGGGCAGGAACGCGGCGGAGGAAGGAAAGCTCACGCCCCAAGGAGCTCCCGGCTAATTCTGCTCGTTACTGGGAGTCATTTCCTTGTGTTCCCTCCTCGCAGCCCCTCAGCGCCCTCCATGAAATGGCTTTTCTTGGTGCAAAGGTGCACAATTTCCGCTGCGTTTGGGTGGAAACCAGGTTTGGCACGTGGTTTGGGACCTGGGCACCTTTTGTAAAAGCAGCTCTACGGGGAAAGGCCCTGAGCTCCCGGACGCTGCCTCAGCGCAGCCGGTCCTCTGCGGGAGCGCGGTGGCCAAGGGGGTCTGATCTGGCACCATCTCCTGTTTGGGGGAAGGAAGTGCTGTCTCAGTGCTTATTCCATCCTTGGCCTCATCATGACACGAAGAAAACCCTGAGCTGGAAGTGACACCCGGGAGGTAGTGACAGGTTTCAGAATGGCTCCAGTTAGCTCCACCGACCGTTCACTCTGCTCTTTGGGGTTTGGTTTCCTGCCTGTCCCCCGTCACGGCCCTTCCCTGCCACCTTCCTGACTCCTGCCACCATTTGTCTGTCTGGGACACTTTCCTTTACCTCTCTGCCCACAGAAGTCAGGTGTGATCCCAGAATGGGTGTGGCTGGGGTGACTTTGAGGAGCAGGGCCCTTGGGATGGGTGAGGCCCTGGCAACATTGGGAGCAGGGCCCTGGGATTGGGTGTGGCCGGGGTAACTTTGGGGAGCAGGGCCCTGGATTGGGTGTGACCAGAGTGATTTTGGGGAGCAGGGCCCTGGGATTGGGTGTGGCCAGAGTGATTTTGGGGAGCAGAGCCCTGGGATTGGGTGTGGCTAGGGTGACTTTGGGGAGCAGGGCCTGGATTGGGTGTGACCAGAGTGATTTTGGGGAGAAGGGCCCTGGGATTGGGTGTGGCTGGGGTGACTTTGGGGAGCAGGGCCCTGGATTGGCTCTCCTCTGACAGGGAAGTGAGATGAAGACTGTGGGTGGGCTTGTGTGACGGTGTTGAGCGTGGCTCTGATGATGGTGTCACACAAGCCAGAAAGCTGTGCAGGAGAGGAGGGAGGGAGGTGCGTGCTCTGTCCTGTTCTTGGAACGCGCAGGAGTGGACAGCAGCCCTGGGGACTTCAAAATAGATGCCATTGGGTAGGGAAGCGAGGTTCCTGACCTTGGAGGAAGAAAGAAAGAAAGAGCCCTGACCAGTTTGGCTCAGTGGATGGAGCGTCCGCCTGTAGACTGAAAGGTCCCAGGTTCGGTTCCAGTCAAGGGCATGTACCTTGGTTGCGGGCACATCCCCAGTAGGGCGTGTGCAGGAGGCAGCTGATCGATGTTTCTGACTCTATCCCTCTCCCCTCCTCTCTGTAAAGAATCAATAAAATATATATTTAAAAAAAAGGGAGGAAGGGAGGAAGGAAGGAAGGGAGGGAGGAAGGGAGGAAGGAAGGAAGGAGGGAGGAAGGGAGGAAGGAAGGAAGGAAGGAAGGAAGGAAGGAAGGAAGGAAGGAAGGAAGGAAGACAGTCCTGAAAGTCCATTTCAGGTAAAAATTAGTCACAAGAGGTGACGTGTCCACGAAGCCGGAGGGGAGTGGGCCGGCGCCATAGCTTCTTCTCCTTTGTATTTCCTTTAAGCTTTGATTTGTTCTCAGTGATGTCAGTGGAGGGTGAGGGCGCATGGGGGCGAGGTGGGGAGACGGGTGGAGAGTTCTGACTGTGGATCTTGTGTGGCGCTTTGTGGGAAGAGCCTCAGTCACTGGGGTGACTGCTGGGTACTTACGAGGCTGCCAGCAGACGCGGAGGGTCCTGGTTTTGGGAGCTTCTTTGTGGTTGGTAAACCAGCGCTCCCTAAATATCACCACTGCATCTGGCGCTGCTCTCCGAGTGCCAGGAGCACTTGGAAGATGCGGGACCCGGTCAGCGAGTTACTTCTTCAGCCGGAGTTCACCAATACTATCCTCTGGCTAACAGAGCACGAAGTGGGGTGAGAAGAAAGTGGGAGAGGAGGAGACGGGGTGCACATTCCTAATGAGGAGGAGATACTAAGATGCAGGAGTCAGTGAAGCAGGGTCTGAGGCAATACGTCATGCAGTGATGCCACGCATACAGCCCGTCCACGTAGGCCAACCAGGAGGCCCAGGCCCCTCGCGTGGTCTGGGAAAGCTGTGGGAAGGAGTTGGGATTTGAGTTGGTTTTGGGAAGAGGGAGGGCATCAGATTTGCAGAGAGGAGGGTGTATGAGTAGCCATCTGAAGGGAGTGGAGCTATAGACGGGTGAAGGGAAGAATTTCCGCGGAGCGAGAAGACGGGAGGTGGGCAGGAACAGGCAGGAGCGGAGCACACAGTCCTGTTGGCTGGTGCGACATTGATTTCTGATCCTAACGGCGCCGGGGAACCACCAGGGACATTGGCCTGGAGGAATACCGCGGCTGCACTGCAGTCACAGTCAGTATTTGAATAGATTCACATAGTTTTAGCCAGAAGCTTCCGTAGAGAGAACGGTGGTCAGGTCCTCATTTTATAGGGGCAAGAAGGCTGTGCGGCGAGCCGGGGACAGCCTGGTCTCTGACCCCATGTCCCTCAGCGATTCAGGGTCCCCTGCTCTTTGGAAAAACATTGCAGTTTTGAAGATGAGGGTCAAGCCCGCTCCTGGTCACCTCCTCATGGTGAATCAGGCCTGTCCATCTGGGATTTGAATTTCCTCGGAAGAGCAGAGCCTTCCTCTTCCCACCGAGAGCTGAGTCCAAACAAAGGCTGCACCTGGGAGTTGGAACGAGGTGTGGCTGATGACTGATTTATCATGCAGCCAAATGGATCTTCCATCAACTATTTATCAAGCACCTACCTGGGAGTGAGCACCATGTGACATCCTGAGATGACACTGGGCTTTCCGGCTGAAGGGACACAGGCAATTAGAATGTAGCTTAGGAAGTGCCTTGAAGGAGGTGGAAGCCGGGGAGCCATGGGGGCCCGGGAGGCCACTGATCCCAGTGTGGGCTGGGAGAGCAGGGCCATGGGCAGTTCGACCAAGAGCTCATGGGGAAGAACCTTCCAGGCAGGATGGGAGGGAGAGAGAAGGAGATGGGGACAGAGGTCTGTCCTGGCTCAGTGTGTCTGAGGCCCTGCCTGCTGGCCCGGAGTGTGGTGAGGGATGAAACTGGAAGGTAAGCGGAGTAGGTAGTGAGGACAGTGTTAGACCATTTAAGGAACTTGGATTGAAAGGGATAGGTAGTTGGGAGCATTCCTTCCTTCAACAAGACCTTACAGAACACTTCCCTGTGCCAGGTATTGTTCTAAGCCCAATATTAACCTCAATCTGTCCTTGAAGCATCTCTCAACAGATAGATACTATAATTGTCCCCATTTCACAGATGAGGAAACCAAGACCCAGGAAATGAAGTAATTCCTTAGGGTCCCCCAGGCAGTAATGGGCGAGGCAGGACCTGAGACCAGGCATCCAGCTTCAGGGTCCACGATCTTAGCTGCTGTCCGGCGTGAGTGCTGGCAGGGCCAGGGAAGGGGAAGCCCTGCTGTGCCCTGTGGGCTCTGCGCTGTGCACACCCAGGCCAGGCCGTCTAATGCAGCCAGAAGACAGCTCGGCCGGTCTCAGGCTGGATGCAGACAGCTCGGCTGGTCTCAGGCTGGATGCAGACAGCTCAGCCAGTCTAAGGCTGGTCAGCAGTGTAGATCGGCTGGTCTAAGGCTGGATGAAGAAAGCTTGGCTGGTCTAAGGCTGGATGCAGACAGCTCGGCCGGTCTAAGGCTGGATGCAGTGCAGATCGGCCGGTCTAAGGCTGGATGCAGTGCAGATCGGCGGATCTAAGGCTGGATGCAGCGCAGATCGGCTGGCGCCTCTCACAGCTGGGCCCCTGGGGCAGAGTTTCTCGAACAGCCGCTCCGGCCTAAGAAAGTGACACTCCTCCAGCCAGGCTGTCTGTCGTGTATGGTCAGCCCTGCCTTGTCACTGGCGAGCTCCCCTTGGTGTTGCTGGGGGAGGGAAGATAGAAAACAGTGGCCGAGTGGGCCTGACCCAGGAGGATGCTGCTTTCAGACTTCAGGCCTAATTCCAGCACCTGACAGTGCTCAGTAAGCATCGGTGAACAAATGAATGCATGCCCGCCTGCACGCCCCCTGCACCGCTCATTGGAAGTCCTGTGAAGCTGGGGCTGTTGGAGACACGAGCAACTGGCAGGCTCGGGGTCAGGGTTCACACAGAGTTGTACATTTTGTAGATAGATGGGGAAGAGCTGGGCGGGCATCCCTGCTGCCCTGGAGGAGCAGTTGCCTCTGAGACAGACCACACCCCTCATGATGCGGAAGCCTCTGAGCTCCACACCCTCTTGAGACAGAGAGACGTGAACTGTACTTTGTGTTAAAATCTCATCCTGCAAGAAACCCCCGCTGAGCGGCGCAGGGACTGGGGGGGCAGGGGGGGCTGGTGGTTGCCCAGCCCCCTCCCCGCTGCTGCTGACTCGCCGTGACACACAGATTGCGTCTTGCGTGGGAGCTTCTGGGCAGTGCCCAAAGCTGTTCCCAGGGAGTTACAGGAATTACAGCCTGCCGAGGGAACAATCGTTCTAAACATGCTCTTTTAATGATACTTTATTTTTATTAGTGCTGCACTAATGGCTTCCTGAGAGGAACAGCAGGTCCCACTGTCTTCAGCAAACCTCTCCTTCCTCCTCGGGGCAGTGCTCTCCTGGCTCTGAGTTCTGAGCCCTGCAGTGTGTGGTGGGCCCGAGTCTCGGTGCTTCTCCTGGTGTGAGTCCCGGGCTGTCCTTCGTCTGCTCGTGCCCTGGGATCGGAGTCTCGGGGCGTCCTCCCCCAGCAGATGGCAGCACCCAGGGATCCAAGGGCTTGGCAAGGCCCTGAAGCCGCAGTATTGCTCATGGCTGCAGGATGTGGCAGGCCACTGCTCACAGCTGTCCAGGCCTCCTGGGCCACCTGGAGGAACAGATATTGTGTGCACTGTTCTTCCAGCTGCCCAGGCTCACAGCTCACCGCCCCGGAGACCTGGCGGGCAGGAGTCCTCACTGCTTGTGTGTGCCCCCCGCCCCCTGCCCCGTGACCCTAGACAATTGCTTTTGGTTCTGCTCTGTGGGAGATGTGGAGAGAGCGATGTTTCTAACCAGCCCTAGTTTGCAATATGCTGGTAGTGCCAGGAGGCCACTGGCAAAGCGAGTTTTTATTGGGCGAGATGCCCTCAGAACAGCGAGCTCTTTAGGGATGTTATCAGGAATCGGTCGTACAGAGCGCGCACCTGGTCGGCTAACCCAGTGGATTAACAGCTGTGTGCCAAGTGCTGGCTGGAGGCTGGGCCAAAAGTGAAAGGCAGGCCTAGCTCCCCAGTTTACAGACTAGAAAGTGGTCCCCCAAAGTGCCAAGAGCTCAGCCTCCTGATGGATCAAAGGGAGCTAATAAAAACCTAATGACACCCCTGTGTTCACCGTGCCATTATTTACGGTAGCTAACATATGGAACCAACCTAAGTGTCCATCGATAGATAAGTGGGTGAAGAAGATTTGGTATCTGCCCACCTACCTACCTACAATGAATACGACTCAGCCACAAAAAAGAATGAAATGTTGCCATTTGTGACAACATGGATGGACTGAGAGGGTATTGTGCTAAGTGAAATAAAGTCAGACAGAGAAAGACAAATGCCATGTGATTTCACTTATAGGTATAATCTAAAAGGGAAGAAAAAACAACAACAAAAAACAAAACAACACAACCAAACCAAATAAAATAGAAACAGACTCATAGACACAGAGAACAAACGGATGGCTGCCAGAGGGAAGTGGGTGCAGGGTGGGTGAAAAAGGTGGAGAGGAATAAGAGGCACGAACTTCTAGTTAGAAAACGAAAGTCACGGGGATGTGGCGCCCAGCACAGGGAACACAGTCAATAATATTGCAATACGATTACGGTGACAGATGGTGACTAGGCTTGCCATGGGGGTCACATTCGGAAGAACCACACAGCACGCAGCCTTCCCAGAGGGACTGCTTTCACTTAGTAACACTCATGTGAGGCTCTTCCATGCCTTTTCGTGGCTCGACAGCATCTTTTAACCACTGAAAATTCCATTGTCTGGGTTATTTATTTATTTTTTGTTGCTGTTGTTTTTTTTGCTGTTTGTTAGTTTATTTTGCCCATTAGATTCCACATGTGAGTGAAATACTTGTGAGTATAATACTTGTCTTTCTGGGACTGGCTCATTTCACTTAGCATAACGCCCTCCAGGTCCATCTGGACTATTTATTATTTATTTAGCCACTCACCTACTGAAGGACCTCTTCTTGGTGGCTTCCGAGGATGCCTGAAGTGGCTGTAAGCACGCACATGCAGGGTTTTGTCTGGACATCTGTTTCCAACCCCTTTTACTGGCCTGCGGTTGCTTTGGGGGTGTGGCCTTTCTTGCCTCCATCCGCTGGGGAGATGCCAGGAGACGCTGGGCCCGGAAAAGTGGAGATGCCGAGGGGCCCAGGACTCAGACCTGAAAGACCAAGCCGCAGGGTAGTTCTCGTGCTGCCCACGTGCGTCCGGAGCACGTGCAGGCTTTTCTCTGCTGGGCCGGTGGGCGTCTGGAGACCAGGTGTGCGTCTGTGCTTTTCGTAGCGCTTGGCACCAGGAAGCGGGCAGCGGAGTGCTCCGTGTGGTGCTGGGGGCCCCGCCCTCTCCCTGTGCACAGGGCCAGGGGCTCAGACACAGCTCTTTGTGAATCTGGGGGCCAGCAGGACGGATGGGAGCTGATGGGATGGTGGAGGGAGGCAGGGCGTTCTGCCTCAGGAAAAGTCATGTTATGTAAAGGAGTGTAGCAGCCAATGATGCGGGGGGGGCAGTGGACACAGAAGTGAACTTACTACTGATACATACTCATCTGCACGTTGTGGCAAATTTCTGAAAATGTCTTCCATTAAATCTAATGTCGGTTCACTTAAAAATGTCAGGCCTGGCCGGCGTGGCTCAGTGGTTGAGCGTCGACCTTTGAACCAGGAGATCATGGTTTGATTCCCCGTCAGGGCACATGCCCATGGTTGCAGGCTTGAGCCCCAGCATGGGGTATGCGGGAGGCAGCTGATCAATGATTCTCTCTCATCATTGATATTTCTATCTCTGTCTCTCTCTCGTTCCTCCCTAAAATCAATAAAAATAACATATTTAAAAATGTCAGGAACACCAAAGACACCTTGGGAGGTAATCAAGTTGGCAACAGTGGAGCTTTCTGAAAGCAAGTAACTCGCAGCTAAGCTGCCTGCTCTTTGGTAAAATAATAACGATTGTGTTCGATGGGGAGAAGCCAGAAGCGGGTGCCTGGCCTCCCTTCTGAAACGATTCTGAGTCGGTGTGACGAAGAGCTGTCACAGCATAGCGGCTGCTTCGGACAGCCCGCCTGACAATGTTCCATTTATGATCAGAGTGAATGGTGCAGGAGACACTCCTGCTAGTTTTATTGATTTCAGAGAGGAAGGGAGAGGGAAAGAGAGAGACATCAGTGATGAGAGAGAATCATTGGTCGGCTGCCTCCTGCATGCCCTCTACTGGGGATCAAGCCCACAACCCCGGGCATGTGCCCTGACCAGGAATCGAACCTCGACCTCCTGGTTCATAGGTCAATGCTCAACCACTGAGTCACTGCGGCCGGGCTATAGGTGATGTTTTAAATATTCAATTTATTCATTACTGAGATTTCCCCTCTTCTCTTCCTCCCCTCGCTTAGTTTTCTTAAAGTCAGAAAATACTTTTTCACATTTAATGAGGGTATACAACAACGTTAAGGCAAGTTTCCAAGCTGGGTGGGTATTGCAATAAACACCCTTTAACACTGTAATACTTGGAAATTGCAAAAGGAAAACTGAACATCAGAGTGACCGTTTTTTGGGTCCTTTGCAGGTATGTTCATGACTTTGGCCTTTTCCGCTGGCTGCATGGTTACCTATTGTGTATTACTCCTTGGCAGAGGTTGTCTGAACACGTTATTTCCAGAGTCAAAATACCTGGTTCAGTGATTCTTTAAAAAAAAAAAAAAAAGTATTTTTATTGATTTCAGAGAGGAAGGGAGAGGGAGAGATAGAAATATCAATGATGAGAGAGAATCATTGATCGGCTGCTTTCTGCATGCCCCCCAATGGGAATTGAGCCCAAAACCCGGACATGTGCCCTGACTGGGAATTGAACCGTGACCTCCTGGTTCATAGGTTGATGCTCAACCTCTGAGCCACACAGGACAGGCCTGGTTCAGTGGTTCTTAATCCTTTTTGTGGACTGTCACGGACCTGAATTCTCTGAGAAGCTCATGAAAGCCATACACACTTCCCCCCAAAAGGGCTGCATATCATTTCAGGAAGGTCAAGGTCTGGACAACACGCTGAAGGTCCAGCTTGGCTCATTTTGAGAACGTCAGTTGCCAGCCACGCTCTCCTCCTTTCATTTCCCTCCCTGGCCCGGCAGGAGCGCGGGGTGGGGAGCGAGGACAGCTGAGCGGACTCTGCTAATGAGCCCGGGCCTGCATCTGATCGGAGCCCCGTTAAATCCTTCACCGCACCCACAGCACGCCGTGCGGTAGGTACTGGCTTTGTGACGAGTCTGAAAGTGAACAGCGGCTGAGTGACGGCTCCGAGTGCACGTCCGAGCACCAGGTGCCTCGCAGGTAGGTGTCTGCAACTCCGGGGCGCTTCCCTGAGTGAGCGCCTAGGCGTGGCCTGGCCACATCAAAGGGTTTTGTCTGGACATCAGTTTCCAGCCCCTTTGGGTGGGCCCTGTGGTTGGAAATACTGGGGTCTCCCTCAATATTTGTAGGGAGACCCAAACTGAAGAAGTTGTGTCAGTTTCCCAAGTCAGGACAATTCCTGCCCGTGTGCGGGATGGTGCTGTGCAGGGACTACGTTTGCAGGAAGCACTGGCATTTCCTTACAGGCCTCCGTCAGTCCCTCCTGCTGGGCCTGCTGCTCGTCCTCTGAAAGAATGCCATGCCCTGCTGCCCCGAAGATTGATTTTGGAACATCAATGTCGCTCGTCCTTGTCTTCCTGGCTCCCAAAGGGCCCCTCCTGGCCTATCTGGCCTGCGCATTTCCTCCTCCCCAAATGTCTCAGCTAAGTCCCAGATAAAAGCGGGGGTGGGGGGCCCACGATGACACCCTCCCCCATCCTTCCTGCTGTTTGTCAGGGTTTGGCTGGGGGGCGACTAGGGAGAGGAGAGACCTCCTTAAGGCAGCTCCTTCTCTCCCGGTTGGCGCGGTGGGAGGGGGCGGGCAGTTCTCAGGGTTCCGGAAGGAAGCGTGGGATCACTGAAACCCGACCCAGGCCAGCAGGCCTGTTGGAGAGCTGGGCCTGCTCCCTGCGGGCGTCTTCCCTCAGTGACGTCAGGAGCCACTTGCTGTTGCCTTGGCAACTCAGCCTTAGGGCTGGGCTCTCAGTGAGGAGGCCCTAACAATGGCTCCCTCTCCCCCAAAGTGCCTGGACCCTAGGGAGGCCTCTCCAGGGCGCAGGCATCTGGGGGGAAGACGCTCAAGGCAGAGAATGTTGGAATCATCCAGTGACACGTGGGGCCAAGAACTCCTCCTTTTCACCCCAAAACCTGTGTGTTCTAGAGAAAATAAACTGCTGACCACCCTCTGACAGTTCTCCTGCCTTTGACTTGTTTCACATGGGAAGTCTTGTCGAGGCATGTCTACCCCCACGAGTCCTGTCCACCCCCACGAGTCCTGTCCACCCCCATGAGTCCTGTCCAGCTACCAGGAGTCCTGTCCACCCCCATGAGTCCTGTCCACCCCCATGAGTCCTGTCCACCCCCAGGATTCCTGTCCAGCTACCAGGAGTCCTGTCCACCCCCCAGGAGCCCTGTCCACCCCCCAGGAGTTCTGTCTACTCCCCAGGAGTCCTGTCCACCCCCCAGGAGTCCTGTCCACCTCCATGAGTCCTGTCCACCCCCAGGAGTCCTGTCCAGCCACCAGGAGTCCTCTCCACCCCCCACGAGTCCTGTCCACCCCCCAGGAGTTCTGTCTACTCCCCAGGAGTCCTGTCCACCCCCAGGAGTCCTGTCCACCCCCCAGGAGTCCTGTCCACCCCCAGGAGTCCTGTCCACCCCCCAGGAATCCTGTCCACCCCCAGGAGTCCTGTCCACCCCCCAGGAGTCCTGTCCACCCCCAGGAGTTCTGACGCAGGACGGAGGGGCTGGTGGGCACCTTGAGGGGACAGTGCAGTAGAGAAGGGGAAATTCTCAGCTATGCACCTTCAGTGAATATAGTCTGTTGTCCCAGGAGCACGTTATGAGTGGCTAAGGAGTATGCCAGTTACCAGAACTAGCGAATGAGGGCGAGACAGGATTTCGCGGTGGCCAGTTTCGTGGTGGCCAAAAACACACCCAGGCGTTTGTGTCCCACTGACCAGAGGCTCGCCACTTCCTGGCTGTGTGATCCCAGCCCAATTAGCTAACCCCCCTGAGCCTCAGTGTCTTCATCTGTAAAATGCCAACAACACCTGCCCCAGGGCTTTTAAGGAATAAATGACATAATACAGGGACAGAGCTTAGCATAGTGTCTGGCACATGACAGGGACTGGAATAAACATGCTTTCTTCTATTTAGGATCATGCTTAGCCGTGCCTGGTGCAGGGCTGACCCCGCTCCCGCTATGCCTTTGCACAAATGGGAAGGAAGTGCCCCACTGGCAGACTCGCTGGGACACGTCCTTCCGGCCCAGCCCGTGCAGGCGCTCCGAGGCCGAGCCAGCCCAGGCGCAGGGCCCGCCCCCACTTCCCACTGCTCCCCTGTCCCGGCACCTGGGGTCCCTAATTCTGGAGTCGCCTGTGCAGGAGAGCCCTGTGCCGGCTGGTGTGGGAGGGGGTCCGAGACGTGGCATCCTTGCCCAGAAAGTGCTTCCGGTGCCAACATCGCGTTGGTGAAATGCAGTCTGCTTGTGTAGAAAAGAGCTGAAGAGAGGAGAAGCATGCTGTCCGTTCAGAGGGGCAGAGAGCAAAGGTGTCATTTGGACCTGATGCAACGGCCAGCCCAGGACTACGAGCGCTTGTCTCTAGGAAAAGAACCACCGTTCGCCTCAACGCCTGGTTGTCAGCACCGTGTGGTTAATTAGTCCACGATTAATCAGGAACGCTCATTGAATTTGCAGAACTTAGCGATGGATTTAGGGTCCCCGCGGAGTTGGCGGCGGCCTCCAGCTATTTGCACGAGCTGGTTTGGGCCTGACGATGGCTTTTCTTGTAAGCAGCATGGCAGTTAGATGGATGGCAGTCGTGTCCCGATTAAATAGGATGGAATTAGGTGGTATTCTGCAGGCTCTGCAATTCAATTTGTTTTCTGGGAAGGGAGTCAAGAAAAAAGCAATAAAAGCCCTTAGTTACATAAGCGTCAGACCGAGGCTGGACTCCCTCCCTAGGAATCCTCTCTTCTCTTCGTCTCTGCCTCCTCAAGAGCCCTTGCATCGTGCCTGGCCCAGAGTTGATGATTAACTAACTAACTAACTAACTAACTAACTAACTAACAACTAATTGACTAACTAACAGACTAACTAAATGCATAAATAAATGACTCATCCATCCATCTGTGCATAAAGTTCAATAAAATTCCCTGTGGAAGATACTGGGACTAAAAGAGAAAAGCTCAGGGAGCCGGCGGTGCCTCAGTGGTTAGAGCGTCAGCCAGGCACCAATGGGTCAAGGGTTCGATTCCCAACCAAGGCCACGAACCTGGGTTTCAGGTTCCCTTCTCTCTCTCCCCTCCCATCCCCACCCCCATTCGGGGCACATGCAGGAGGCAACCAGTTGATGTTCCTCTCTCTCTCTCTCTCTCTCTCTCTCTCCCCTCTCCCATCCCCTCCTTCCGTCCCTTCCATTCTCTCTGCAAAGTGATGGGAAATGTATCCTCTGGTGAGGATTAACAGCAGCAACATACAGCGGGGAGAGCTCCCAGCCTGTTCAGGGCAGCAGCCTCCCAACAAGCAGTGGCCCATGTCTCTGCATAGGAACAGGTTAGTGAGCAGAGAGGGAACGGCTGGGAGAGCCAGAGGGAGGGGTGGAGAGACGTGTGGGAGTCGCAGGGGAAGTGACCTGTGAGCGGGGTCTTCAAGGGCGGATAGCCGCCCCCACGCAGGGCTGAGGGACCTCCCCGCCCCCAACGTGTGGAGGATGGCGGCGTGAACACAAGAGCCTTTGATGGATGGTGTGACTTCAAGGAGCAGACCGTATGGGAGGGCAGGGAAGTCTACGATGCCACCTTAGGGAGCCCTGACTTCATTGGGACCTAATGGAGGCCTTTGAAGGCTTTTCAGTGGGTGACAGGGCCAGACTCATGTTTTAGGAAGGATTCCTGTAGTGGATGGCAGTGGGTGGGACTCAGGGTGGAGACTCTGAATGGCAGCTACAGGCCTGGGGAGAGGCAGCGGGAAGGAGGACACGGGTCGGGGAGGAGGGCCACACGGGTGGACAAGCTCACTTCTCTGAGCATCCTCAATTTCCCTGACCTATACAATGGGGAAAATAATTTCTGTCTCATAGGGTTATTTTGAGGAGAAATTACATGCAAAACTTCAGTATCTATTTCCTGGCATGTGATATGCACTTAGTAAATATGAGTTGTTTCTTTACTTGGGGAGAGATGACAGGAGCCCAGGCGAGGCAGCCGCTGAAGGATTGAGAGCAGGGTGTGGGAAGGAGAGATGTGAGGAGGTGCACCAGATGCTGAGTCACGACGCCTTGCAGAGAGCTGAAGGCCGTTTTGTGCTGACTCATTGCAGCAGTCTGCTCTGCTGGCCTCACAGCCCGCAGATGAGGCCCTGGGGTGCTTGACCTTGGCTCCTCTGGACCCAGGCAGAGCCAGCAAAGCTCAGTTAGTCACCAGCCAGAGAGGCTTGCCCCTGGCGGAGGCAGAGGCCCTGGTGGAGGCAGATGCCCTGGTGGAGGCAGAGGCCCTGGTGGAGGCAGAGGCCCTGGCGGAGGCAGATGACCCTGACACCTGCTTCTCTGCTCCTGGGCCTGCGGGAGCCTGGGCACCGCCTGTGTCTGCTCTGAGGTGCCTGGTGTCAGCGGGTTCCTGAGCAGCAGGGCAGAGCCACAGTCGGCATTGGGAAGGAGGCTCTGTGAGCCCCAGTGGGTGCCACTCACAGGGAGAGACTAGGGTGCCATGAAGGACCCCTGCCCACTCCTTTCTCTTGGTCTGAAGTGCCACCTCTGAACAATTTGGCTTTAAAGGCTCTTTGTCTCCTCCTAAATGCAAATACCCCAGTGAAAAGTAATATCATTGCGGGAAGGGACAGCCCCCGTAACAGTAATAAATAATAGTAATGGTGACAACCGATATTTCTGGAGAACGGTTTAGTGCCAGGTCCTGTGACAGGCACCTTCTATTCATTGCCTCGTCTAATGTCGGACAGTCCTGGGAGGTGAATGAGGACATGGGAGCTCAGAGAAATTAGGGAACTGGATTAAAAACACACAGCATACATCTTTGAGAGCATTATGACCGAGAGAGAGAAGGAAGCGAGAGTGAGAGAGGTGGATGTTGGTATGCGATTTGGTAGGTGTCCCTAAAGGCATTCAAGGGCAGAATAGAATCTGTATTTTGACATATTTACTCCCTGCAACCTTTGACCATTTCCTCCTGAAATTCTCTTTCCCTTTGCCTTCCGAGGTACAGCTACCTCCTGGGTCTCTCCTGGCCTTACCTCCTCATGCAAGCCTCTTCGCTCCCCACGTACACTTCGGCGTTTCTCTCCTCACTCCACACCCTGATGGTGAGTGACCTTCTCTGGAGTCAGTGCAGCTTCCGGTGCTGGGTCCCAGTTATTTCCAGCTGATTCCCCAGGTTCTGGTCCCACTGAGCTCTCTGCTGGGTGGCTCCCCTAGGAAGTGTGGGCATCAGAAGTTCGGTGTATTATGTCCTTGGCAAATGTGCACCTTCTCCTGTTTCTTTCCCCCTTAAATGGTGTCGTGGTCCCCTTAGCTGTCCTCTGCAAGGGTGGCTTTCACCTACTTGTGCTTCCTCACTTTCCCAGGATCAGTCACAGTCTCTGCAGCATCCGCGTCTCTAACCTCTCCCATGTTCATCCCCGCTCCCCATCCTCTCTGATGCGGCCTTGGGTTAGTCCGTCCATGCTTCCTACCTGGGCTCCCATAACCCTTCCTGCCTTCATGCTGACAGAGTCATCTTCCTCAAAGTCAATCTGCACATGGGTCATGTCACTCCCTAGTGGATTATTCTGGCTGTATTCTTGGTCAAGCCTTTCGAGATCTGGCTTTGCTTACCTCCACAGCCCCATTTCTCTTCGGTTGGCCACAGATGGCCTTTGCTTCCACACAGTACTTAGCCAACACCCCAGCTTCCAGTGGCTTTTTATTTTTTTTGTCCTAACTTGCTATCCTGTCTTTGAGTTTTCCCAGACCTTGAGGTCACCATGTTTAAAATCCTAATCCTAATATATAAAAACCCAGGGTCCGTAAAGACCAACCAAAGGCTCGACCAAACACTGGAGTCAGTCTTGCAGTCAGTGCTGGGTTGCTGTGGTGACTGAGCACTGACTGCTGCTGGTGCAAGCACAGCGACCCAGCACTGACTGCTGAGGGGTCTGCAGATCAGGCCCGGAGAGAGGCCCAGAGAGAGACGGGGTTTGATCCGCAGCCTCCGTGGCAGCTGTTGATCAGCCATTGCCTCTCTCTTTCTCTCCAGGCTTTGTCAGCAGCCGCACCTCTATTTCTCTCCAGGCCTCCTGGGGGCTGCTGATCAGCCCTGTCTCTCTGATCAGGCCTGGAGATAGGCCCAGAGACTCTGATTGGCATAGAAACCGACTAATCAGAACCAAATCTGGGTGAACTGTGAGGAGCCAATGGCTGCCTAGGAGGCGGGGCTTTTGACGCTGACTGGCATAGAACCAAATTGGCCTGCAGGGGAGGGCAGTTAGGGGAGAGATCAGGTTGGCAGGGGAGGGCAGTTGGGGGCAACCAGGCTGGCAGGAGAGGGCAGTTGGGGGCAAGATCAGGACAGCAGGGGAGGGCAGTTAGGGGTGATCAGGCAGGCAGAGGCAGTTAGGGGCGATCAAGCTGGAAGGGGAGGGAAGTTAGGGGCGAGATCAGGCTGGCAGGCAGAGGGGTTAGGGGCAATCAGGCAGCCAAGCAGAGGCAGTTAGGGGTGATCAGGCTGGCAGAGGAGAGCAGTTAGGAGTGAGATCAGGTTGGCAGGGGAGGGCAGTTGGGAGCAACCAGACTGGCAGGAAAGGGCAGTTGGGGGAAAGATCAGGCTGGCAGGGGAGGGAAGTTAGGGGTGATCAGGCAGGCAGGCAGAGGGGTTAGGGGCAATCAGGCAGGCAAGCAGAGGCAGTTAGGGGTGATCAGGCAGGCAGGCAGGCAGGTGAGCGGTTAGGAGCCAGTGGTCCCAGATTACAAGAGGGATGTCTGACTGCCAGTTTAGGCCCACAAGGATCGGGCCTAAACCAGCAGTCGGACATCCCCCAAGGGGTCCCCGATTGGAGAGGGTGAAGGCTGAGCTGAGGGAACCCCCCTCCGTGCATGAATTTAGTGCACTGAGCCACTAGTCTATATAATAAAAGCCTAAGTGACTGTTATGGCAGAACGACCAGAACAACTGGTCACTATGATGCATGCTGACCACCAGGGGGCAGATGCTCAAAGCAGGAGCTGCCCCCTGGTGATCAGTGTGCTCCCACAGGGGGGAGCGCCGCTCAACCAGAAGCTGGGCTCACAGCTGGTGAGCGCAGCTGCCATGGCGGGAGCCTCTCCCAACTCCACGGCAGCACTACCGAGCAGTGGCAGCAGGCCGGATAAGCACGAGCGGCATGGTGCCTGGCCCCGATTCGGGCTCCTCCCTGGCTGCCTGCTGCTTGGCACACTGCTACATCCCCTGAGGGGTCCCAGACTGCGAGAGGGTGCAGTCCAGGCTGAGACACACACCCCCTCCATGCATGAATTTCGTGCACCGGGCCTCTAGTATTTTAATGATAGCAAACTTATGCCATTTATATTTAATAAAATTTGTATTTCTTTCAGGAAAATGCCTTATATACATTAATCACACAAATGAATGGGAACATAATACTGAAAAAAATGAATGGGGAAATGTGTCTTATGTTGCAAAAACATGTTTATACTTAACTTTCTAACCACAATCATAGAGTAAGGCAAAACACACAGCTCTAAAGAAAGTAAACAGTTTTACTCGTGAATTTTAATATTGAAAAAATGGAACAACTTGAGAATATTTTGTTCCTTATAAAACCTCTGTTAACCATCCTTATGTTTTTAATGGCAAGGCAATGGTGCAGCTAATTAGTGAGCATGAGAGTGTCACAGATGTACTGTCCAAGTTGCAGGCCATATTTAAGTGATTCAGGAAACCTCAGCAGGGTGGTTTCTTTGTGGCCTGGCCTCATTTTCTTCAAATGCATGTTTGTATGCAAAGCTTGACTAAGATTAGACTTAATTTTCACTCAATCAATCAGAATTTTTTTCTTAAACTCAGTCATTGAAGACAAGCACATTGTTCAAACACTCTAATATGGCTTCATGTGTAATCATTAGAATGAACGTAGTGACTTATTCCTGGAAAAAAGAACAAATGGCTGTCATCCAGCCCCCGTCGCTGAGGGGATGGATGGATTAAAAAAAATCTAAAATGTCTCTGACTTGGTTTGTAAATAATTCTGACTCATAACATAGTGCTTTAGAGAGGTTAGATGGTGAGAATTGATTTTGGCTAAAACAAAATTTAGATCCTCCACTGTCTTTCATTATCTCACAAGTGGGAAAGAGAAAGTCCTCAAGGATTCAGCATAGTTTCCCCTCTCTGGTCATGCCGGAAGCCGATCACTGTTTCACTAGTAGAGAGGTGTGAACAGGGAATCTGGAAGGCTGGTCAACCTTAATTGCTCTGAAAGGTCAGGGCTAATCACTCATTGTTTGGTTGAGACATTGGTAGTTGAAGCAGCCTCTACCTGTTAGTCTTATGATTGGCTATTATTGGAATTTCCTGCCTGAGGGATATGGGTGTATCCCATAATCTTAATAAAAGGGATGGCAAAGCCAGAGCGAGTAGTAGTCCTCTCTTGGGCTTCTGCCTGGCCTCCATTTCCCAAATTAATGCTTTTCTAGTCTCTTTCATTTGTGTGCGGCCTCCTTCAGAACCCGAACCCTGAACCTGAACCCTGAACCACACGGGACATGAAAGGGGTTCCCACATGGTCACATGGTGTTAACGCCCAAACAGATTAATTGAAAAAAGTGGTCCCATGCTGAAATAAAGGTGTTGGGTGAATGTGTGGATATTTTTTTTATTGATTTCCAGAGAGAAGAAGGGAGAAGGATAGATATAGAGAGAAACATCAATGAGATAGAAACATCATTGATGGGCTGCCTCCTACATGCCCCTTACTGGGGACCGAGCCCCCAACCCGGGCATGTGCCCTGATTGGGAAGCGAAAGGTGACCTCTTGGTTCATGGATTGACACTCCACCACTGAGCCACAGCGGCCGGGGCTGTGTGGCTATATCCAATTACCATTCGAGGCCCATTGCTAGGGTTACTTTTATTAGTTGTATGATCTCAGGCAAAATTCGTAACTTCTTTGAGCCGCAGTTTCTTCATCTAAAAGAGGACAATGTTAGCAATCATACCCCCATCACAAGTCCGCTGAGGTGTAAATGAGTTTATATAAGGAGAACGCCTGGCACTTGTCGGTCCTCACTCAGTCCCATTGCCACTAATGCAGACATGCAGACATATGCACACAACACGTGGGCTCAGACACAGGAAGAAAAATACGGCTTTCATAGGGGCAGGAAAATTGTCCGACAGGTCACCGGGAAATGAAGCCATCCTGGCTCAGGCAGGCAGGTGGGCTCAAGGCAAGACTCCTCATTTTTGGAGATCATTAGTATATTTCATCTTACATGCTTGTTGGCTGCTGGCCAGCCACGCCATCTTATAAGAGTTTGATGAAAATGCGTAATTCTGGTTCTTCCAATCACTCCGTCCCACCTGCCTGGCACTGTTTGCAGGAAGAGCTGGCGAGGACCTTTGTGACCTCGTTCCCCAGAAGCATGTCCGTAAGGCTACGACTTAAAGCATTTTTATTTCGTGGTGGGAGATGCAAGGTCACTTCTCTTTGAAGGAACAGAGGTGCGTGGGGAGGGGACTGAGGCTGATGGGTCAGGGCCAGGAAGGAGTGAGGATACACTCAGTTGAAATATCTGGCACCGTTTTCAAAGTGAAGCTGTGACATTCAGACTCAGACATCTAGATTTCCGCTGAAGTCTTAGGTTGCAGGTTCCGGACGGTCCCCGAGGCCCCAGGATAGGCAGGCTCCGCCTGGAATGAGCTGACAAGGCGAGCTGGTGTTTGGCAGCCTGAGGCTTCTGGGGACAGCTCTCAGGAGTGAGGGTCCAGAGCCAGACAGGGTGTGGTCAGGCCCATGACACTGTGTCGGGCAGGAGTGGGCACAGCATCCGAACAGCCACGGGCCAGCCCAGCTCTGAGGAGCTCGCTGGAGGCGGGCGAGTCCCTCAGCCTTTTCCTTTCTCATGCGGGGATGGGCTGCCTGCCTGCGTCTCAGACAGGCTGCTGTGAGGCTCACGTGGAATCATTTCTATGAAGCCCCTGGAAAACGAGAGACAGCCCAGGCGCAGGACACTTCCGGCTCAAGTGACATCTGGCTGCTGGAAGGAGGAAATGGGGTTGGACTTGTCCCCAAAAGGGCAATGTGAGAAGTGAAGGGGTGTGGTGAGCAGAGAGGCGGTATTGGGAGGCGCTCTGCACTCAGACCTGGGTGGGAGCTGAGGCTGCTGTACGCGGGGCGCGGAGCGTGGTGTCGTTAACCTCCCTTGGTCCCGGTGTCATCCACGGTGAATGGGGAGAGAAAGCATCACCACGCGGGGGGTGAGGATGAAGCGGAAACGTCACGGTGTGCTTGCCGCATTGGAAGGCCTTGGCTGTTGGTGGCATGGAAGGGGGGCGGGTCTGGGCTCGGGGAGGTGGAGGGTCAGGCGCTCGGGGTCTGGCTCCGAACACGTGAAAGGCAGCCCTCGGTGGGCAAGGCTTTCTGTGACTCGGGTGTATTATCTTCACGGCTCACGGCTTCATGGGACATTTGTGCAGATGAAATTGATCAGCAGCAGGAGGAAAATAGCTGTTGCCTAGGCAACCAGCTGATGACTCATCCTGGCTTTGAAGCTGCAGAAGCCAGGAGACTGCAGTAATTTTCCAGATGCTTAACCTGCCCTCCTCCCTCCTCTCCCCCTCTCTGTTTCCCACTCTCCATCCTTCATTTCTCTCTTTGCACCCACCTTCCTGCTCCTCCCATGACTGACCCCACACCCTGCAGGCCCCCTGCGGGGCTGCCTGGGTCCTGGGCCCTCTGGAGCAGGTATGCAGACCCCATCCTGCCGGTGCTTTGTGGCTGAATCGGTTGCTGCTTCTGGTCTCCACAGCCAGGAAATGGCCAGGCTGCACCAGCCTCGGAGCCCTGAGCCCCGAGACCCCTTCCTGTAAGGGAGCTGACCCATGCGCAGCACTGCCCCAGGCCCGCGGAGCGACGCTGTGAGGAGACGGGTCAGCTCTCCAACCTCCAAGCAAAGCTGCGCAAATGATGCTCCAAGGTGACCACGCTCACCTCTGGCAGCCTCTCTCTCTTGTTCATCCTTTCCCCACTCACAACCTGGCGTCTGGTGTTCCAGGACCTTCTTAATTATCCATCACACTTCTCGCTGGAACGCAAAGTAATAGAAGCTTAAACCATTCCTCTTCCAAAGGCACCTCATCTTAACAAAGGGTGTGGGAGACCCCAGGACTAACCCTGTAGCCTGTCAGGTGCGGTTGAGGCAGGGGCTTGGGCTGTGTCTGCAGGACGGTCTTTCTCTGCCCGTCATGTGTGCGCACCCGTGTTCCTGCTGATGCCGACTTAACACCTTAATGCCGGACACACACTGGTGCCTCAGTAATGTATCCCACCCCCATTCATATACATATGCACTGCACTCACACACATGCGTGCACACACACACATGCACACACATGCACATACCATCTTGGGCAGCAGCAGCAGCTGATGGGAAACAACACTCCCTCCCACTTCCCAGTGATAAAGGCTGGGGGTCTACTCACTTTTATTTTATTTGTTAATCCTCACGTGAGAATATTTTTCCATTGATTTTTGGAGAGAATGGAAGGATGGAAGGGAGTGGGGGAGAGAGAGAGAGAAACATCGATGTGAGAGAGACACATCAATTGGTTGCCTGTTATTTGCACCCTGACCAGGGCTGGGGATTGAGCCTGAAACTGAGGTACGTGCCCTTGATTGGAATCGAACCCAGGACCCTTCAGTCCGAGGGCCGATGCTCTGTCCACTGAGCCAAACCCACTAGGGCTCTCCTCACTTCTATCCATTGGTTCACGTCAGGCCTCTACTCGGTGCAGAACGTGCTGTGGGCCATGGACTGGGGGCCCCGCGCTCTCAGAACAGCCTGTAGTCAGAAGGGAGTCCATTAGGCAGGCCATCCTCTGGGGAGAGGGTGCGGGGCCGCTGCCCTCGGAGCTGCCCCGGGCCCTGTGCCTGTGTCGCTGGCTCAGCTGGCTCAGGCCCACGAGGTCTTGCTGTCCCGCCACATGCTGTTCCGCCTTGGGGCCCCCCAGGCTGCAGGCCACCCGGCACAGACAGGCTCCGTCCTTCCTCCTGCTTTGGAGAGAGCGCTCCTCTGGTCTAGCTCGCGGCCCGAGAGGGACCCCCAGCCTGTCCCCCAGCTCTCGGAACGCGTGCACGCGCAGAGCAGTCTTCTGAGCCCGGAGCCCAGGACGGTGCCCTCCTGCCATCTGCCTGGTGCAGGCGCAGCTTCCCAGGAGGCTCTGCCATGACAGTCCCCGACGGCCGTCATCCTGCCGGGCCCACACGTGCAGAGTGGGAGCCGTTTCCCACCAGCAGCCCGCGGCATTTGTGAGCACATTGTGTTGTTCACTAATTTATTTGTTTACCGGCAGCTCCTCTATTCAGTGAGGATGACATGAGCACCTATGGAGTGTTGGACACTGGAGTTGCAATCGGGAGCGAAGCAGATGGTCCTCCCAGCATGGAGCTTGTCCTCTATGGGGGAGGCAGCATCCTGGGACAGAGTGACAGCAGCGTGCTCACCAGAGGGATGGGAGCCCCCAGGCCATAAGCAGGGACCCTGGTCCGGTGGGGGTGGGGCCATGGAAGTCCAGGGAGGCAGGGACCAAAGCGTCTAGTTGGCTGAGAAGGCGTGGTAGGCAAGCGGGAGCAGCATTAGGGACAGAAGGGACAGAATGCACAGGAAAGCGCCCGAGGTGAGAGGGACCATGTGGGGAAGGAGGCCTGAGAACCCGGTGAGGGGACATGGGCGCGAGGAGTGGCCCACGGGGCTGCAGGTGGAACTTTGCTCCCAGGACTCGGCGTGCAGCTCCTACGGAAGCAATGGCATCTCTTCCTGCTCCTCCCCACCCAGGCTCCTCTCCTCCCCCCATCACCCCCCTCCGCCTCCCCTCCTCAATATTTTTGGGGTGGGGAGTGTTATGATTGAACTTGGTCTTTCTCAGGAACTCCATCTGCCGAGGAGCAAAGCTTGCAGTTTCAAAGCTCAGTGTGAAAAGAAAGCGAGTGAGTGAACAGGCTTAGACTCAGCTACCACCACCCGCGACGCTTCAAGACGGCTTCTCGGAGTCCTGGGAGGCTTCTGGCTGACCCGGGGCTTGTGGCATCAGGGACAATGGGGCCTTGGGCCCGGCAGTGACCCGGACTGTCCTCGCCTCTTTCGGATCACCCCAGCCCTGCCCCGCTTCTGTTTTGTCCCCCAAATGGCCTGTGCAAGGGGGACCTTCTCTGTGCCGTGTGGAGTCTGTGGTCTAGGCAGCCAGTCTTGGTTCTGAATTAAGAAAAGTCCTCCCTCGCACGCTGGCTGCAAAACCCCATTTTGAAAGTGGGAATCTGGGTGTGAACCCCCTCCCCCTTGGCGCCCCTCCCTCACAGCCCCGTCTTCCCCCACAGCGGCTGCTCCGGCCGTGGAGGGAGGAGTGGCCTTTTGGTGAAGGCAAAGGAGAAAAGGGTGTGTGGGTGTGTGTCTATTTCACACCCGGGCTCCTGTTCCTGCACTGTTTTAAGGACTTGGAGTTCTTTTCCCGAGATCTTTCAGAAACCTCGGAAGCCTTTCAGCGAGGGGGCAATAGATCCGACTGGCATCTTCGTAGCGATGGTGGAGGCTACGAAAGAGAGGGGACTGGGGCGGGTCGGTCAGCAGTTTCTGGAGGCAGCGAAGGGGCCAGAGAGGTCTAAGGGGTGGGGGTGGGAGGCAGGATAGGGAAAGGGGTCAGGTGTGGGGTTCAGGAAATGTAGGTCTGTAGAAAGCACCTCAATCTCTGCTTTATGTGGCTGCAGAGATTTGGGGAGCATTGGCTGATGGGGGAATCAATAGCAAGCGCCCCAGATTTAGAGAGCAGGGGAGGTAACAAGTCCGCAGGGCGTTTGCGTGGAAAGGGTCTTGGGGAAGTGCACATGGAGAGTGGGTGGGCCCAGGGCAGCTCCAGAGAGTTACCGTGAGTGGGTGAGCGTCCATGACCATGCAATGCAGGCAGACGACACGGGGGGTGGGGGGAGGGGTGTGAGCCTGGGGAGGGGTCCTGCTCCAGGATCAGACACAGAGATGTGGTCGTGATAGAGGGCGTTTATTTTAAGAGGGGTTCTTCTTATCAAAGACAGAAAGCCCTGAGCACCTCTACATGTACAGGCCCGAGGCAGTGATGCGGTGCCAAGGTCGTGCCAAGGTCGTGCCAAGGGTTCCTTCCAGCCGGGACAGTGAGCTCGTGAGCAGGAGCTCAGGCACCTGGGAGTCTGGCAGAGACCACTGCAGCTTTGCTAACGAGAGAGAGAGAGAGAGAGAGAGAGAGAGAGAGAGAGAGAGAGAGGGGCAGAGACCACTGCAGCTTTGCTAATGAGAGAGAGAGAGAGAGAGAGAGAGAGAGAGAGAGAGAGAGAGAGAGAGGAGTTCATTGGATGAAAAGAATAAACACTTGAAACACACAGTAATTTTAAAGCTTCTAAAGCAATTGCTCTGGTTTGGTCTGGGAGGAAAACAATAAAATGAAAAATTGCAGATTAAAAAATGAAGAGGACTAATGCTAACGACGAGAACCCGTGTGGTGAGAAACCGCCGAGAACAGCATGTGAGCGCCCTCCGTGGCCGCCACATCTTGGTGCATGTGGTCACGTTCAGTGGGAACATGTCACCGTTTCTGGGGTGGAAGAGTGATAGGGGCAGAAACAGAATGTTGGGGAACCAGCTAGAATTGTAAGAAATATAGATCGTGCTCTGTTACCTGTGATTGTTTGGCTCTGATTAAAGAAGGCGCGTTCTCACATGGCTGGCAGCCCCTGGGAGCTCACCTGGAAGTGCAGCCCTCCCTCCCTATTCAGAGCCGCCCATCATCATGGAAAGATGAGCAACTTTGCTGCAGAAACCAGAGCCGCCAGCCCTTGGAAGACCCCCAGCCCTTTTGTATACCTGCAGTCCTTTGCAAACCTCCAGTCTGCTTACCTGTGAACTGCCCATTTGGCATACCCTTGGCAACTTCCCCATGTAATCTTGGTCTTGTACCCCATATAAGCAGCTGGCTTTGCGGGGGCACGGGGGGGGAGGTAAAGCAGATGTTTGTGGATGACCTGCTGCTCTCCCATGCTCCGACAGATTGGAATGAACACTCATAATGATTCAACCCCATCTCTGCTTAATCGGCTTAAGTAGGGACAGTCAGCCCGGACCCATTGATTGACTGGTTACAATAGGACGGTGTTAGCTATAGTGTGAGTTTTCCTTCCTTCCTCCCTTCCTTTCTTCCTTCTCTTGTCTGATGTGAGAACGTTTTGCAATCCATTTTTTGCACTTCTGAAAGAACAACTATGTAACAAAATAAAAAGTATATTCCAGATAATTTTAAAAAGAAAAAAAAAAAGATACTGGTGCTTTGTACTGAGTTCAAACCCTTCCACCTTTCCTCTGAAATTATTTTTCTGATTTTAAAAGCGAAAAGTGTAAGAGGGCACACCCCCGGGGGAGCACGTGGAGAATTTGGGGTTGTAAAAGAAGAAAATAAAATCCCGCGATCCTGCCGCCGAGAGACAGCGGCTCTTCACCTTTGGAGGCCTTTCTTCCTGCTTTTTCTCCCAGGCACACTTTTAAACAAAGTCAGAAAATTGGCGTTCCACAGTACGTTAGTTTGAAAGCCGCTTTGAAAAATTAATATTCTAACAGGAGCGTTTCCCACGCCATCAAGTAGTTCTGAGAGCAGAGTTTTAACAGCGGATACGTGTTCTTCTGTGACTCTGCTCTATCCCATGTCGGTCCACCTTCCTGTCGTCTAGCCTTCAGGGCTGTCGCCTGTGCTCTCGGCCCCGTGCTTCCTCCGCTTCCCTGAAATGTCACCCCGAACCATGCCCTCCTCTCCTGTTGGCGCCGCTCCGCTGTCCATGGGCCTCTTCCCCGTGCCTTCCCACGCCTGCAGGGACACGCACTTTGACGCCTGTGTTCGTTTGCCAGGGCTGCCATAGAAGAAACTACAGTCTGTGCGGCCTGGACAACACATCTGCTGCTCGCAGTTCTGGAGGCCGAGCCTGCGGCCAGGGGGGTAGCAGGGTTGGTTTCTTACCCCTCTTCCCGGGGCTCCTGTGGCCCTGTTCTCCTTGCGCCTTCGCACGGGCCTCCCTCTGTGCTTATCTGTGCTAATCTCCCCCTTTAATGAGGACGCCAGCCTTCAGGGCCCACCCTGATGACCTCACTTGACCTTCATTATTCTTTGAAGGCTCTGTCTCCAAACAGATAAGAGTCTGAGTGTCTGGGGCTTAGGTCTGCCACACAGGGCACTCGAGGGGGGTACATTGCAGCCCAAATAAAGTGCAATGTAATGTCGTGACATTACACTCACTGCTCCAAAGGGTCTGGACGAGGATTTAAAAGTGTGTATTACTCTTGTGGTGGATCTTTGGGTGTAAGCGTGGCGCTAAGAGCCTTCTCCTTTTAAACATGGCAAGGTGTTTATTGCTGGTGAAAAGTGACTTTGAAAGGTACTGTGACACCAGAGTAGGCTCTGGAACCTGTTACGTGGACGCACTCATAGTCCTCCTTCCGACATCCCCCTGCTCTTCCCACCCCACCCACCCATCACTATCAGTATCTTTTTTCGTTATTTATTTATAATACACTAGTGCCCCGGTGCACGGATTCGTGTACATTGAAAGAAAATTAACTAGAAGGTGGCCACTGGGTGAGATGGACTGGACATGCCCTGGAGCCAACCTCCTGCGGTCCCTCCCTGGCGTCTGCAGAGTGAGTGGGGTCCCTCTGGCAGGTGGGGTCCCTCGGCCTGGCCTGCGGGGATCGGGCCAAATCAGACTCAATCATCCCCCGAGGGGTCCCGGAGTGTAAGAGGGCACTCTGCAAAGTTGCTGTCGTGGAATGCAGACACAAGTGAGCAGTAAACCAGATTCGGGGCCAACAGTGCCCCAGCAACAACATAACCCACAGCCAAAGGTGGAATCGCGTGGCCCCACGAGGAATCGGGCTCCCTCCTCTCTGGTTTCAGGGTATGTCACCCGAGAACCGCTGCTGCCAAGTCACTGCAGCTCAGCAGCTCCTGCATTCATCGTCTGCCCCCTGGTGGTCAGTGCATGTCATAGCGACCAGTCAGATGGTAGGAGGGACACTTAGCATATTTTTCAGAGAGGAAGGGAGAGGGAGAGATAGAAACATCAATGATGAGAGAAAATCATTGATCAGCTGCCTTCTGCACGCCCCCCCCCCCCCACACACACACTTACTGGGGATCGAGCCTGCAACCCAGGCATGTGTCCTTGACTGGAATTGAACCCAGGAACTCTGCAGTCTGCAGGTTGATGCTCTATCCACTGAGCAAAACCAGCTAGGGCTTTTTTTTCCCTTTCAAAAATGATCTGGAATATACTTAAAAATATTTTTTAAAAATCCTCACCCACGAATATTTTTCCATTGCTTTTTAGAGAGAGTAAAAGAGAGGGAGGAAGGTGGGGAGAGAGAGAAACATCAGTGAGAGAGAGACATATCGATTAGTTGCTTCCTGCATGACCCCAACAGCAGGCAGGGATCTAACCCCAACCGCAACCCACATACATGCCCTTGACCAAGAATCGAACCTGCTACCTTGTGGTGCGTGGGCCTATGCTCTAACTGCTGAGCCACACCAGCCGGGCCGAAATATACTTTTTATTTTGTCTCATAACCATTTTTCTTTTTCAAGTGGAAAGAATGGATTGCAACATGTCTTAAGCCAGGTGTAGATATTTCCTCCCGAAGTATTATGGGATATGGATAAATACTGTCAGTATCTCATTGATGTATCTCCTACTACCAAAACCCGTTCTCAGTGTCTGCAGCTTATTCACACTGGAGTGTTAATACCCAATAACCTCATCAAAAGTTTTTCTCTAGAAGAACTTTTTTGGGCTCATTTTGTCAGAGACCAAGGCCTGAGCCAAAGGAATCAGGATGCTGTAAAGCAGGGGTGAGAGCATCTGGCCTGAGAAAGCATTTGGTGTGGCCCTGCCAAGGCATTAGTGGGAGTGAACGTTTGACCAAATGCAGGAGGCTAATTTTGAAGGCGATAATCCTGTATGGCCGGTCAATGATGATTCCAAATAGCCCCGGGCAGAAAAAAGGCTCCCACCCCTCCTTTAAGGGCATGTCCGGGACGAGCAAGAGGACGAAAAGGTGCTTTTTAAAGTCTTGTGGATGCAGCACCATGGTGCCACCCCAGCAGACAACCACGTGCTCCCCGCTCATGGTGGGAGCTGCTAAGAACGGCCATGAACCCCGGGGGAAAGCAACGCTGGCTGAACCGGGAAGGGCCCTTTTATCTGGCTGGCATCATTCTCCAGCCCTATTTCTACCTACCTGTGCTGCTAATAATGATGTCTAATCCTTGATGGGAGGCGGTGTGGGCTGGCTCTCTTGTTCAGTTCTGGATTTTGATCTGCCTGCCCTAGTTTCAGAAGAATTAACATCTCCTGCATAGCAATACTGTTAGGACCGAGCAACGTTTGAGTTGGCTGGAGAGCGGGGAGCGGGGTTCACAGTGGTTTCCTGCCTCTGCAGAGCTGTTGCTGTCAACCACGTTGTCTGCCAACTCCAGCCTGAAGGTCACGACTTGTCTGAGGAGCAGACACGTTGTAAGTTAATACGGATCAGGACTCAAAGGGAGGGGCCTGCCGCTAGTGCACCCTGGAGACTCAGTGTCTGGAGGGAGCGCTCTGTGTCTCTTCCTTTTCTAGATTTGAAAAGGCATCTGAGTCACTGAGCAAGTCCTTCACAATCCACACACGCGGGTTTGCCAGGGCCTCGCGAAGGTTTCCAAACAGCCTCCTCAACACGGCAGAGAGAGCAACTGGGATCTTCCCATCAGCCTCTGCAGTGCTCAGAGTGAGCCGTTCAGGGAGGAAACGGAGCCACATTCAACTGAAAGGGCGCTTCGCTTCAGAAGGCGGAGCTAGGAACGGCCTCCAGCTCCAGAGCTGACCGTACGGACAGGGGTCGGATGTGCTTCGCGAGAGGCTAAACTTCTGTCCTGATGCCAGAAAAGTCGCAGCTCAGTGGTGACTGCTGAGTGTGATGGTGACGTCGCTGGCCCTTTCGGAGGGAGGATCGCTGAGGAGGTGTTCCTGGGGGCCCAGTTTATATTTAGCTAAAGATGAAAGGGTGCTTTCTGGCCCGGCTCCGGGGAGTTTGCAGTTTAATGCAGAGCCGTGTTTCTCAATGGGGCTCTTCTGTCTGAGGCTTTTCTGCACGTGGCCACAGGAGGTGATTGTCATCCAGTGCAGCGGGCGCCAACCTTCCGGACTCACGGGCCACCAGTGTTCCGCGGACCACCGGTTGGCGACCGCTGATCTAGTGGCAGCGGCCAGGGATGCTGCTGAACACCCACAGCACAGAGGGCAGCCCCCCAACAGGGAGGCCCCGGCCCCGGTGTCGGGGTCTGAGGCTGAGGAGCCAGGTGGCTGCGTTCCGGGCTGTCCTCAGTGGGTGGGACTGACAGCACTGAGCCGCTCTGTGGCGTCTCTGACGGCACCAGGATCCAGTGCCGGGCGCGAGCAGCAGACCCTCCTGCTCCTCAGAGCTTCAAGTTCAGGGGGAGAGCTAGACGTTACTGTGTCCTGCCGACAAGTAACATGGTGACTCGGTAACACGTGTGTGCCAGGAAACAGCCAGGCTCGTAAACGCACGGCGGCACCCGGCCGGGAATCAGGGTGGAGAAGCCGCGGAGCTGGGTCTGAGGATGAAGAGGAGTTGGCCAGGGGGCTGTGCCCAGCCTGGGGTGGGAGGGGGTGGGCTGGGGGGGAGGGCAAGGCCAGGCCGCAGTGGCAGGTGGGTCCTCAGCCACGTTGAGGAGGTTGAGTTTTACTCCGAGAGCCGTGAGGGGCAACCGAGGGGTTTTAGGGGATGCAGCGTGTGTCCTGAAAAGATCTTTCTGGATTGAGCGAGCGCGGGCACAGGCCGGAGGAACTCGTTTGGGAGAGGGGAGACCAGTGTCCCGGACATCATGTGACGCATTTTGAATTGTGGGGGCGTAAAAGGGCTGGACGTCACTGCTTATGGCTTCGAAGGAACGTCTGTCCCGGTCCCGAGCCAACGGGAAGGAACGCGGCACTGGATGGGGAGGGGCCTTAACTCAGTCACGGCCACCGTGGGCCGTGGCCAGGCTGGCAGAGGGTTTTCTAGATGGTTCCACATCTCTGAGCCAGAAGGAAAGAAGCGTCTCAGCGTCAACGTGGGAGCCAGAAGTAAACCAACTGCCCAGACCCCACGCGAGCGGCTTGCTGAGAGGAAGGAGGCTGGCTTTGAGGGCTCACGACCACGCCGGGCCCATCCTGCAGAGCAGGTGCACCTGCTGAGGCGTCCTGGCTTCGCAGCTGCTACATCTGTCCCAGGCCTCCCTCTCCCACGGCTTCCCAGGGGCTCCCAAGGGCTCCCCGTTTCCGCGGACGCCTGGGATCGAAAGCTCCCGAATCCTGCCTTTCCTGCGTTGTCTGTGTGGGGCACAGACTAACAGCAGCTGCCCCCCTGCGTCCCCGCGCTCTGCAGTGAGCCTGGCTTCAGGCTCCTGAGAAGGTCACAGCCGAGACGTCTGGGGGGCGAGTGCGCTGCGGGCCCTGCTTTTAGAAGGCTGACAGATGAGCTGGGAGAGCTGGTTCTCTCGGTTGCCACAGAAACCGAACGGAGCTGGATTTAGCGTTAAATTACAGGGTACACGAAGGGATGGAGTCAAACATTTGTCTACCATTGCTTTCCTCTTTTCTTTTCAAGTTGAGCCTTCCCTGGAGGCAGTAGTGACACCGGGGAAGCTGATGGGGGCAGCAGCAGATGTGCCCAAGGAGTGGGGGTTCTGGAAGCTTCGTAAATGGCAAGGACGTAGACCTCCACCCAAGGCAGGATTGCTGTCTGAGCATCTGCCTCCCTCCCAGGCTCTGGGTCCTGCCAATCAGGAGACTTCAGGAAGGACAGGGAGGAGAGCTGGGTGGAGTCCAGAGCGCTGGCTTCCCACAGTCTGGCCACTGGCCCCGTGTGGCTGCTGAGCCCTGAAGGTGGTTAGTTGGAACCGAGGTGTGTGATCAACATGGACCGCAGGCCAGATTTCAAAGCTGAGGGTGATAACAATGTAAAATAGCTCATTAAGTTTTAGTATCGAGTCCGTGATGAAACGATGGTATTTTGGACCTCGGTTAGACAGGATATATGACTAACATTGATTCCACCTGTTTCTTCTTACTGTTTTGTAATGTTGCTCCTGGAAAATGTCAAACCACACATGTGTCCCACATCGCAGTCCTGTTGGACGGCTGGTCCAGGGGCTGCTGTTCGATGTTGGGTCGACAGTAGCTCGGTGTTTCCTGTGTGTGAGGCCCAGGTACCTTACTGTCTCAGTTCATCCTCACTTTCGCCATCAGTGAGCACGTTCACTACGCCCATTTTACAGGCGAGGAAAGTGAGGCAGAGGCTGTGTGCGGCTCTGTGGGCTGTGGAGCCTCCTGGCTGGGAATGTGGCACTTGGTGCTCTCCGGTCTCCGGCAGCCACACATCCAAGGGGCTTTGCTGGGGGTGAGCCGAGAGCAAAGACAAGCATCGTTCACCAGGGTCTTTCTCCTTCATTTCAATGTGTGACCCTCCAGAAACATCTCGGGGAAACTATATTAATTACAAAATTATGTTTGTTTTCTCATCTCTGTGTTGGAGTGATTGGAAAGAAAACTCTTAGTAAAGGCTGACGTGATTTGGGGGAGCAGTGACTAGGAAAGGAGAGACCAAGAGAGGCCCAGGAGCCTGTGTCCCTCTCAGTCTGTTGGGGAAATGGGACCCCCAGGGGACCAGTAGGTGGTGATAGCTTAAAATTTGTTTTTGGAGATAGAATTGCCATATAAATTGTCTAAGTGTAAGGTGTGCACCATGTTGGTTTGGTGCATTTACACACTGCACATATCTATACATTATCTATTGGTTTGGTGCATTTACACATTGCACATATCTATACATTATCTATTGGTTTGGCACATTTACATATGGCACATATCTATAAATTACCGTATATACTGCTGAAGCTTTTACCGACTAGGGGTGTGACTTCAGTTTCTGAGGCCCCAGAGAGAGGCAGGCAGGAGTTCACCTGGATGTTCAACTGCAGGAAGCCCTCCTGGCACAGGACTCAGACATGGAGCCTCCTTTCCTGGGACTGGGGCTCCACTAGGGGAGGTCACATTTGAACTCAGCAGCTGCAGCACGAAGCACATGCAGACGGGAGAGCCTGGCTGGCAGAGCAGCAGAGAGCACCGTTCGCTGCAGAATTTCTCCTGCAGCAAAGAGAACGGGCTCTGAGCTGCTTGATGCAGCCCGCGCTTTATTGGGTGCAAAGTCTGTGTTAGCATCGAATGGGGCCACTGCCGGACCCTGGCCACGGGGTCCTCCGCTGAGCTAGACAGAGTCGCTGAGGCTTCTTTGCTTTCTGCGTGGGAGGGGCCCGCACAGCAGGCGGGAGAGACTGGGCTGCGGGGCTCCACCAGGGTGTTCCCCGGAGAGGTCACGGGTTCACTGTCTGACCTGGGGCACGGGTGCGTTTCATAGGCGCCCCTTTCCCCTCCTGGAGGGGGAGCTGCCCTGCAGGCACTGAGCTGCTTAGAAATAACAGCACCGCGGTTTTCAGGAAACATGGTTTCTGCAGGCAGCGAGCATCAGAGCCAGCAGGTGGCGCTCCTTCCCCTGGAACAGGTGGGTCTGCAGCTTGGCTCGCAGCACCCGGGAGACAGGCCACGTGAGACCTCTGCAGTCTGCTGGCTCCAAGGGCCGCCGCAGAATGGCTGGTCACGACTGCTCCAGACACAGCTGTCCCCCCTGGACGCACCCTGCAGGCTGCAGCACTGACCACGGTGCACGTGCTCAGCCCCGCCCTACGACCTTGGCACCCGCTGCTGCACCCGCAATGGGGCGTCTCCAGGTCCCAGACGCCGGCTGCCGCCTGGGCTTCAGAGCATGAGAGGGGGGAAGAGTCGTACCATCTCCGGGTCTCTGGGTGTGGTCAGCATGCCTGTCACTTATCCCAGGGCCCGGTGGGCTGAGACTGTCCCCGGGAGCAGGGTTCAAGGAGAGCCCTGCTGAAGGAGCCGGGCTTTGCAGGGCAAAGCTGCACCCGCTTGGAGAGAAGACCTGACGCTGGGTCTCTTCTGAAGAGTCGTAAACAGAAGTGAGCAAGCAAACAAAACCGAAGCAGAGCACGTACTGACCTCGTAATGGAGCGAGGAGGCCACGGGACTGGAACTCAAGGACGCCAACTGGCGGTGTGACCTGAGGCTGCTGCTTCTCTCTGGTCCGCAGGCTCGCTTAGATCATCAGTAGTAACGACCTGCCGATGTTTCTTCTAGCACCCCGTTCAATAGCGTGTAATCTGTGTGTGTATGAGAGAGAGAGGAGAGGGGGCCAGCACACAGGCAGAATGGAAGCATGCATTCTTGCAGAGTGAGGAGACCCCCTCCCTGATTTCTGTTTCAATCGCTAAAGCTCAGTGACCACACCCAGTGAAAAAGGCTGGACCCTCATCCTCTGGGAACTGAGGCAGCTCCCCCGAAAGTGCCTGAGCCCACATCCGTGTGCCTGTGACCTTCACGTAGTGGCTGGGATGGCCACGTGCCTCCCCTCAGAGCCCAGCTCTTCTGGCTTCAGGGGGTGGGGGGCAATTCCAACAAACGACGTTCCAACGGGAGACAGGCCTGCTCTGCTCCTGGCCTTGGAGGCGTTCGTAGAGGTGAGGAGAGGAGACGTGGCAGGTGACAGGTGGGGCGGAGTGCAATGCTACACCCCCACTTAAGTGGGGTGGCAGTTCCTCAGCCATCGGACATGAACTGAGCACCTACTGTGTGTGGGCGAGGCTCTGAGGTGCCGGAGCCCGACATGGTCTTTGCTCTCAAGGAACTCACTGACCCTCCACGAGAACACAGAGCCTGTGTTTCCCGTCACTCCTACAAGGGAATGCCAGCTCCGAGGGGCTCACGGCAGGGCAGCCCATGGGGAAGGGTGCTTTGCGGAGGGAGGGATGCAAGCCTTGCCGGTGCTTTGCCCCAGGACCAGATGGTCACAGGCTGTCCTGTTGAGGGTTTTGTTTGACAGGAGCCTGCTCTGACTCTATACCTGGAGGCTTTGGGGACCTAGGGTTCCAGGCCAGTCAGTGAAGTGCTCTGGTGCACACCAGCAGGTCCGGCTGTGATGCAGAGGCTGCGGCAGCGCCCGGGTGGGAGGCTGCAGTGTTGGGACTGGACAGGCCCCAGGCCCTGGGCGCCAGGCCTCAGCTGCCACAGGGCGAGCTGCTGACTCACCCCAGCAGCCTCGTTGCTTCAGCAAGGAGGGCAGCCGTGGGAATGCTTCCTGCTGTTAAAGGGAAATGGGACATTCCTGGAGACCACAGTGATCCTAAACAGCAGCGACAGCAGAGTGCTCCCATCAGGGGTCTCGGGAGAATGCTCTCATCAGCCTGGGAAGGTGGCAGCCCTGGCCGCGCCCCTCAGGGGTGTCCGTACGGAATGCCATCCTGGCTGGAGGGTGTCAGCCAGTGTGAGGGTCTGGACGGAGGCCTACTTTTCTGCGTCCTATTGATTTTCTAGACCCTCTCCATTTGTATTGGACATTTTCCTCCTCAGGTGACTGCGGAGACTTTGGAATTCATAAGAAACAGCTCCCATTTCAGAGTCCATCTCCTGCGCCCGCAGGAGGCCCTTGCTGCACAGGAACAGTCTGTGAGACGTGGCACCCACCGGTGATTTCATGGCCCCGCAAGGTCACGGGGATGTCACTGCCTGAACAGAGCTGGCACACGGCCGGTTTAGCCTGTTCATTTCTGTCCCCTCCCGTCCGCCTGGGAGCTCAGCGCCTTGTCGGTGCAGAATGCAGACAAGACGAAGATTTATCCAAGTTGCCTTTGTTTAGCAACTGGCTGCTTCATTGTGGCTTTAAATTTAGCCTCGTACTAATGACTGCGTGCGGGAGGCTGGCTTCGCAGATAATAAAGCAGCTGTGTGTCTGCATTTAACTCCTTCATCCCATCCCCCGCCATGGCCCCTTTTCCATCAGCACAGAAACCCCTGAAGACCTGCTGGTCCCGGGCGCTCCTGATACTTGGGATTCAGACGGAGAAGACGCGGGAGACAAGTCCCGCTGCCAGCAAGCGTGCAGGGGGAACGCAGTGGGTGTGGGCTTTGCAGTTTGGCTGACCCCAGCCTCAGTTTTACTGTCTGTAAAGTGGAGATGATGATCCTTACTGTGCGGCGTGGCTCTGAGACATGGAAATGCTAGATGTAAGGGTTTGACCTCTGGAAGGCATGACCTCTATTGTTTTATTTTTATATTTTTATTAATCCTCACCTGAGGATATTTTTTCCAATGTTTTTCTGAGAGAGTGGAACAGAGGGAGGGAGGGAGGGAAGGAGGAAGGGTAAGAGAGAGAGAGAGAGAGAGAGACACACACACACACACACATCGACTACACATCGACGGGTTGCCTTCAGCATGCACCCTGTCTAGGGCAGGAAGCAAACCTGCAACTCAGGTACGTGCCCTCGATCAGGAATTGAACTCACAACCCTTTGGTACGGGCCGGTGCTCTAACCACTGAGCACCGGCCAGGGCCATCATCACTATCTAAGAGGGTGTCTGTGACTGCGGACCAATAGTGCCTGGGAGCGTCGGGGCGGTCAGGAAGGCTCCCAGAGAGGACGCTTGCCGTCCTCCAGCAGCCCCTCCCCACCCCACGGCGTGCGCGGCTTCCTCCCGTGCTACCTGATCAGGCGGCAACCATCACTGGACACAGGCCCCTCCCGTTGCCTCTCCTTCCGGACGGCGGTCTCCTGGAGACGGCGCGTCTTTCTCCCCGTCCCTTTGGCCTGTGGTGATGCTGCTGGTGTATGTTGAATGTGAATGGGTGAATGAATGAAGGAATCTTCCATGTCAAGCCTGGCATCCACGGACCTTCTTCCGTGTCCCGAGGCTCAGCGGGCCGCCCTCCCTCTCCCCAGGCCCCCTGTCTGGAGTCCAATTTGCAGGTGGGCGCAGAGTTTAGCAGCATCTGCAGAACCTTCCAGACTCCTTTCTTAGAATAACGACATAATTGGCCGCGATGAGACAGTTCCTCATCTTTGCGACCCAAATCTTTGTGACCTCAAGACTAGAGATACAGGCTTTTTGCAGGAAAGGGTGGCCCGGAGGCAGCTGGGAGGAAATGGAATTCTCTGGCCCCTCACTGTGGGTGCAGAGTCCGCTGGGAGAGGGCCGGGTGGAGGGACATGCCCACACCGTCAGGCCGGTGCTTCGTGCCCATGCCGACGCCCACAGTCCCTTGTAGACAAGCCTGAGTTAGACGGTCCTCGTTTTCAATTGAGCCCGTCTGTCATTTCTTGGAAAGTGCAAAGGGAGGGGACGCAGAACCTGATGGGATGGAGAAGGAGCAGGAGGTCTATGGGCGCCCGAGGGAGGAAGGGAGGGAGGGAGAGAGAGAGGGAGGGAGGGAAGGAGAGAGGGGGGAGGGAGAGACACTGCTCTCTGCTTGGTTTCTGAGGAGGCGATGGTGGGAGCAGGACGGCCAACAGGGCGGGAGGGGACGTTCTTGCTGGAGATCTGCATTTGTTCTCCCCCCTTTCACTCCCCTCCCACAGTGCCTTGTTCTCTCTGGAGCCTCTGCCGCAGCCTCACCGTTCTGGGCGGGTCCACCATCCTGCCTGCCAGGCCCCCGCCTCCAGGAGAGCAGGGGCTGTGTGTGTGTGTGTGTGTGCGTGTGTGCGTGCATGTGTGTGTGTGGGGGGGGGGGGCAGTGTCTCCCCCCAGAGCGGACGTGCTGGAATTGCTCCCCTGCCTGCAGTTCTGCATCAGGGCTTGCAGATAGCTCTCTCATCGTAAGGATCTTAATGTTTTTACTTCCTTGCATTAAATTTGCTCTTTTGGCCCAAGTGCCCGGTGGATGGAGTCCTGCAGTCTCAGCCTCTGCCCTGCCAGGCCCTGTGGGCTCAGCAGCTGCCTCTCTTCCTTTCGGCCGCCCCCTCCCTCCATCCTGGGCATCTTTCCCCTGAGACTGGGCCCAGAGCAGGTCCCTTCCCCTCAGGTGTCCCCTCCTCACCACATCTCCCAGAGAAATGACACCCCCCTCCTGCTCTCCTGGGGGAGAAAGACCGGGCCAAAAGCTGGCCTTCAACTCCTGACGTCCTAACAGCTGGCATGTGCTGAGAACTCCTAGTACCAGGCAGTCCACTAACTCTTTACATACCGTCTTGTTTACTTTCCCACTAACCTTCGGACGAAGTCTCACTGTCGTCCCATTTTGCAGGGCAGAACCGAGCCTCAGAGCTCGCGTCACTGTTCACATACCCCAGCCCTCATGCAACGGCCAGGGCTCAGCTCTCATCCCGAGCAATCGTTTAACGGACAGCACCTCCCAAACGATGCCCTCCGGCCCCCGGCGAGAAGTGTGCGCTGTGCGGCATGCCGCTCGGCAGCCCGCCTCCCCGCTTCTCCAGGAAGCGAGCAGTTCATCTGGTCTTCCCTGCTGGCCGAGCAGGAAGCAGGCCGCCCGTTACCTGTGACCAGTTCCTGGAACTCAGGCCGGCGGCCTGGCCTCGCGCAGGAAGTGGTGTGGGTGGCCTGGCAGGAAACAGTGGCCAGAATAAAATGTGTGACACGTCTCAGCCTAGCTGAGAGCTGGGGAGTGGGGGAAATACCCGGGCACCTTTCCATGCTGCCGAGTATTTGCCCACAGTGGGATTTTCAATGGCTGCGTCGTACTCTGTTGCATGGTGCCCTACCACAATTTAGTTGCATGAGATCCGGGCAAGGGGGGAGTTCTTGAAAGCAGGAGTCACTTGGGAAAGAGAATTCGAGGACTAGGTGCCGAGCAGCCAGCGTTCCCAGCTTTAGAGACAGGCTCGGGGCTCCTCTGCCCAGAGGAGGTGCCCGCACCTGCTGTGCGATTCTCCGGGCGGCGAGGCCGGGCTGTGCCTGTGGTCTAACCGCCACCCAGCTCCCTCCATAAAGGTCATTTGGTTCATTCTTGGAGCTTCGAGGTCAGCGATTCAGTTTTCCAGTTCTCCTAAACCGTCGGCAGAGAACATAATCCGGTCTCCCTAATCCAATGGGGTCAGATTTGTTTAAGTTTGATCTGCGGAAGCATTTGTATAGTAAGTGAGGACAGCCACCTAGCAGCATTTCTACGGGCTGCCATGGAAGAATGTCCAGAGTGTGGGCCCCGTCTTGTCTAAGCTTGAAAGATAGTATGTTCTGGAAAGGGACACATGGGGGATTAACCAGAACACTAAGGGAAGCCCAAGAGACCACCTTTCCGAGCAGGACGAGCCTACAAGGGCCAGCTGCTCTGCTGGTCATCGCATCGTCAGAGTCATGTCCTAGGGCTGTGCCCAGGCACTGCCTAACCCACGTCCTGTTTCGCTTCAGGTGCAAGATCACCGACTCTCACGGTGGACAAGAACCCCTACCGACACGTGACCTGGGCCCCTGTTTCTGACTAGACAATCATGATGGCCTCTCTCAGGCAAAGGTGGGCTCCGTGGGGCAGGGACGCAGGTGTGGCAGAGGGCACGGGCCACCCTCCTCTTCAGCTGTGGGCATGGACCCTCCTCAGCTTCTTAGTTGCACAGCCAGGACTTTCCCAAGAGGTCTTTTCACCCACGTCTTCTCTGGAATAGAAACGCCTCAGCTGGGATGCTGAGACCCATTGGGAAGGGGTGGGTGGGAGGGAAGATGGTGGCTTGGCCCAGAGTGGCGGGACCCCAGCTAGCAGCAGTGCGCTGAGCTGTGGGGAGAAGCGGGGGCATGCTGGCGGCTGCAGAGCGAGAGGTGACCTGGTGACCTTGACGACTGATGGGCCTGTTACAGTGGAATGGCTGGGGGGCCACAGCTCAGATGTAATGAATCCCATCTATAACAAGCGAACCTAATCTTTTACATGTTTGTCCTCTTTCTGGGAAGATGGGAGCCCCTCGTCAGCACAAAGCTGTCCTGGTGGTGACACGTGTGGAGAGAAATCGGACGCAGGACCTTCGGGTCCCGCATTTGGTTGGACTAGCCATGGACAAGTCCGGAAGCCAGAGAAGAGAGCGTCTCTATTTCCCTCTGGAAAAGGCAGACTGGCCCATATTTATATTCCTCCTAACACCCCTGGTGTGGGAGTTCCAGGCGGGGTCTCTCCTGCTACAGGCTGTCAGCGGAAAGCCTCATTCTGATGACAAGAAAGAGAAACCCTTGCACATGATGGCACTTGGATGAGGATGAACTTTCTGGGCCACTACACAGTCAGAGGCTCAGGGCTTTCCGTCATCGAGCGACGGTGCCTCCTCCCACGCTGCTAATACCGTGCTGGACCAAAAGGGGACTCGGGCTTACAGCACCCCCAGACGTGCATCAAAAGTACCTCCGACCCAGCAAGAAGCCAGGTCTGACAGCGCCGCGGTCTTCCTGCAGCGATCTCTGTGGCAGCTTCAGTCCACGCTCCATTAACAAGTTGCCCTGGCCAGTTGCTCAGTGGTTAGAGCGTCGGCCCATGGACTGAAGAGTGGCAGGTACCATTCCCGGCTCCGGTCAGGTTGCATGTGAGAGGAAACCAACTGATGTGTCTCTCACACCTCTCTCTCTCTCTCCCTCTTCCTCTCCCTCTTTCTCTCTCCCTTCCTCCTCCTTCCCTTCCACTAGCTCTAAAAATCAATGGGAAAAATATTCTCAGGTGAGGATTTAAAAATAATAAAATGAAAGAGAGAACTGGCAGGTCCAACTCTTAGGCGACCTCTTTCTCCGGAACCTGACCCTGTGCCTCTGGACAGTTCCTCCTGGATTAACCACAAACCCTCAACTCAGTTCGTTGTATTGACGCCCCACATCTTCTTTCCTTCCTGCGCTGCCAGGAAGGACACCAACATTCACCAACTGCTGGGGCTGGGAACCTGAGCATCATCCTTGTCTCACGCATCACCACCGTCCAGTAGGCCGCTGAGTATTTGCATCTGAGTACCTCCTGCATCGGTCCCAGCCTCTACCAGGTGACTCGCCATAGGAGAGCTGGGGGAGGGGCGCCGGCAGAGAGTTTGTCTGGAGTGGGGGTGGGAGGGGAGGATGATCTCTTGTCCTGGAATGGTCACTCCTGTCGCCATCTCTTACCCGAGTTAATGTCATAGCCTCCTCTTATCTTCCTCCAGTGCTTCAAATTGCTGCCCAAGCAACATTTCTAAAATGTATCTCTTAGGCAAGAATCGCTAGAAATCTTTTGGAAAAAGGGTGACGAAAGGCATTGGACCCTTAGCTGTTGCAGAACCCAGTGCGGGTTTATCCCTGGTGGGTGACTATGAAGACAGATCAGTGGGACAACAAAGGACGTCCAGCCGTAAGCCCAGGAGTCCACGGGCATTATTCATGTAGACGAAGATGGCCTGGCAGTCAGTGGGGGAAATCAGCTTCTCTGCAGGGTGGTTCCTGGTTTATTGTTGCCACGGCCACAGCAGGGTGAAGTGTGAGCATGAGGCCTGTGTGGTTTCCTAGTCTATTTCTTGGGATCAGGGCACACGTAACTTCTGCTCACAGTCCATCAGTGAGGTCGTGGCCACATCTAGCTGCAAAGGAGGCTAGAAATGTAGTTGCTGGTGGAGTGCCATGTACCCAGAAAGAAGGAAAGGATGGATTTAGGGGGACAATGGCCTCCCCCCCTTCAGTCATTCTACAAATATCCACTCAACCTACCGTGTGCCAAGCACATTCTCAGCACGAGGGACACGGTGTGCTGGGCCTGGCGTGGGAGCCCTCCGGGGTCTGGCCTCCTGTTCTGCAGCCTCGTTTTCTTCACTCACCTCCTGCTCGCCCGAACGCAAAGCTGCTTCCTCCCCCGGCCACCTCTTCCCGTCCTCTCCACGACCTCTCCCTCTCCGTGGGAGTCACTCTGCCACCGTCACAGGCAGGGGCATCTCTCATCATCACGTGCCCCCCAGAAGCCACGGGGCCTGGTGCACCGAAGGTGGTATTTAGTGAAGTTTGTTGCCTGGACTAATTTCCTGGCTCCGGGCTTCACACCTGCGTCCTCACCACCTTATCCCTCTCTGTACTCTTCATTATGTTTCCCTCCGTCAAAGATGAATGCAAATACAGATGCAAATGAGTTATAAGCTGGGGGGGGGGAGGGGAGAAAAAACAGACACAACTGTCTCTATCCTCCTCTTCATTTAAAAAAATGTGCATCAAGGACATCTGGGTTCAAATCTTGAACAAATTCCTTAATTTGGAGGCCGCCATCATTTTATCTGTGAAACGGGAAAAATAATGCATGCCTTCCGGGTTGGTTTGCAGGTTGAACGAACAGTACATACATTTAAAGAGGGCGCTGCCACTGTAGTCAGCAGAGGCGTTACTGAAGCAGAAGTCTGATCCCTCCCCTGTGCCCAGGGTGTGCATTCTCTCTGTCTGAGAGGGGCCTCTCCAGTGGTGAGCTTGGGCCTCCTCCCTGCATTGGGGGGCAGGGGGCGGGTGGGCAGAGAGGGAAGGGGGGCAAAGGGCTTCTTACAGCATGACTGGGTTCCCTTTGAACAAAGGCAGAAGCCTCTTCCAGGCCAGGCAGAGCTCCATTCTGCTGCGTTCCACTGATCCAAGGTGGTCACACGGTCAGCCCAGATTCAAGGGGTCTGGGAGGAGGAGCAGCGAGCAATTATGTTATTATCTTCAGAGACCCGCCCAGAGTGTGAACACAGTGAATGACACGGACACACCCCTGTGTCCACGGCTTCCAGTGAGGACCACGCGAGAGCAGGGACCACTGACGTGGAGAAAGAAGGCCTCTCCTCTTAGAACTCATAAGGTGGTGTCTGTCAGAGTCATGCTCACCCATCATCTTTCGAACACATTTTTGGATTTGGGTAAAGGAGCCCACGTATAGACAGAACTCCAATTTCCCGCCTCCTTGCAGCTGGGATGCAGGCCTGGGGATGCAACACTCAGAACAAAACAAACAGATGCAGACGTCTCCAGCTGTGGGGCCAGACGGTCTGAGTTCAAATCTCAGCTGTGCCACGCACAGTCGGTGACTTTAGACTAGCGGGGCGATCGCTGTGCGCCTCAGTCCCCCTATAAAAGGGATAATGATGGGCCAGCCTCCAAGGGTGGTTAAATGAATTCATTCTTGTGAAGGGCTTGGAGCAGTGCCTGGCACATGCACTGGCCAGTAAGTGTAGGATACGGCCTGGGATCCGCAACCAACATAAACGCAAAACTTCAGTTCGGATGTGGCCAGCAGGAGGCGGCAGACAGCCCTGTGGCATCAGAGCTGCTGGCACAGGGCGCTCAAGGCGCCCCCTCTCCCGTCACAGGGGTTCATGCACGGCAGGTGGGGTCTCCCCTGGCTCAGTTCTGTGTGGTTTGGGGCATTATTCCTGAAAGCTTCAACTTGAATCTGTTTTTCCAGCTAGTTCAATGGTTGTATGGGCTAACATATCTTTTAATAAATTCTTTTTTTCTCCCTAAATGATACTGAGTGGATTCTGTTGTTTGCAATCAATAACTGGCTGATGCACCGTGGCGTGGTTTGGGGATGTTAGGGAAGGCCTGCTGGGCTATTTTTCACGTCTGATAGCCTAGGATTGATAGGAGCAGAAATAGAGTGTTGGGGACCAGCTATAATTGTAAGAAATATTAATCATGCTCTGTTTACTGGGTTTGTTTTGTTCTGATTAAAGAAGGCACATTCTAACCTGGCTGGGAGTTGCATGTGGGACCTGGGAGCTCACCTGGAAATGCAGCTCATCCTCCCCATCAGGAAGCTGCCTATTAGCATGGAAAGATGAACAACCTTGTTGCAGAAACCAGAGCCTCCAGCCCTTTGCCTATCACCAGCCCTTTGAAGACCCCCAGCCTTTGCATAGCCACAGGTCTTTGCAAATCCACAGCCCACATTACCTGTAAACTGCCCATTTGGCATAACCTTTTGCCCACTTTCCCATTGTAATCTTCATCCTTCTACCCAGTATAAGCAGTTGACTTATGGGTTGGGGGTGCAGAGCAGATTTTTGTGGGTGACCAACTGCTCTCCCCGGCAGTATTGGAATAAACGCTCAATATGATTCAACCCTGTCTCTGCTGAATTGGCCCAGGTAGTGACTGGCAGCCTGGACCCATTGATTGTCCAGTTCCAGCATCAGAGGATATTCCTTAAAGGGATTCTCTTATACATTGCGAGTCAATACACACAGATCATGAGAGGGAGTACCTACCGCACAGTAAGTTGTCAGTTATCATTACTGTGCAATGTGCCTCATGTGGAACTAGGGGAGCTAACTTAGATTCCGAATCAGATCTGTCCTGGTTAAATTTGCTCCTCCCTGGTCCTCCAGGACTGGGCAACAAGACATGGCTTCGTCTTATCGTGTGTCCAGAGCTGCCTGATAATGGCCAGGACTTCCAGTCTCGAGGGTGTGAATCCCAGGTTCACCCTCCAAACACACTTTTTATCATTACCCTCATTCATCTCTCAGACTCCCAATGATCTTTCCTGTGTGTTTACCAATAAAGAATTTTGTAAAAATGAAGGACAAAGTGACTTCAAAGAGATGAAGTTTTATTCTCCTTAACATCCCTCCAATCCCTTGACAACAAGGAAAAATTAACTCCCTTTATCACCAACAGCAGTAGAAAGGTCTAAAGCACCCGCAGAATGGCAATTTGGATGGCAATCGGGAATCAGCTCCTGAGCAATACTCAGACACCAAATGCTGCTCATAAAACATTCAGAGGAATTTAAAGTGGTTTTAAAGTTCGGTACAAATGACAAATGAAAATACAAGCCATGTGGCAACCAATTTCATTTCTATATTTAGTGTTGAAAAGTCACAGAAACGCTTTGGCTAATAATTGTGGAAAATTTATGTTGAAATTCCAGTTATTCAAATGAGGTCAAGCATACCCTTAATAATGGATGTTTAAATTATTCAAATGAGGTCAAGAATGTTCTAAAGAATTGGGGGAAACTGACTGTTACCTAGTTGGGTTTTTTTTTAGTGATTTTTTTTTTTTTTTGAGGGAGAGAAACACTGATGTGAGAGCGAAACATCGATTGGCTGCCTCCAACATGCCTCCTACCGGGGACTGATCCCAAGACCTGGGTATGCACCCTGACCGGGATTCGAACCAGCACCCTTTCAGTGCACAGGACGATGCCCAACCACCTGAGCCACATGGGCCATGGAATTACCTAGTTTTATTGCAATATTGGAGTGGGCGATTTCAGATAATTTACTTGCACATTATTTTCCTTCCTTCACCTAATTTAATGGATTAGAAAGTTCTCCATTTGACCACCTGTCTTGGTGAAATGAAGTCAATTACGTTTGGTAGCCTGTGTATATGTGAAGATCAGGAAGATGAGGTTTTAAAAGGTGGTGATTATAAATTTTAGATTTTTGGAGCAAGAATCACAGGGGTTTGTTTTTGTTTTTTTTTTACTTATTACATAGTTTATGTAAATTAGTAAAGAAAACAAGATTTTGGACAATGATGGCTTTAAGAGAAAAATATATTCTCAAGCTCTGTATGTCAGTAGTAACTTGCTAATGGCAGTTCATCTTTATTTATTCATTAAAGCAAACTTTCTAAGGACTATTAGAAGATTATACTCTATCTTTTATAGGTACAGGTATGTGAAAATAATGAAATTTATTTCTTTAAAAAATATTTTGTCGTCCAAACTTTTACTAACCTGGTTTTGTGCATTTTAGTAAATATCTTTGTTCATGAAAGCCACACTTTAAAATCAGTTCATTTTCTATGGTTTCTAGGAAAAATTAAACACTTACAGGGAAAAGTCAACATCCTCAACGGTGCCAGTGTACTTGAAGCATTTCCATTGGCATGGGGAAGAGAAACATAATTTACCTCCCTCTGTGACTTCTGTTTAATTTTATATCAAATGCCACATGTTTGGTGACGGTCTTCTTCACTCATTGTACTAACAACTCCAATTCCCACCTTTTAATGATTTACTTGAAAAGCATGGAGAATAGCACACAACTTGCCTTTGAAGGTTTCCATTTGTTCTCATTCTTTATGGCATGTCTTTTTGCGAAGCAGAACCCGTAGTTAGTGTCTTGGCACAGTTGTTGAAATCCAACTTTTAGTTCTTATGTTTCTGAGAGAGGTCGTTTCAGAGGCAGCAGGGAAACAACAAATCCAGGTGGATCACGCCCTCACCATTCCCAGCAGATACAGTTTCCACTACAATTTTATTGGCCGTCCATTGAATAGAAATACTCTTTCTACTAAAATCTCTATTAGAAAAGAATCTGATTTCACCATGGTGTATGCCTTGGTATTCAATTAAGAAAATGGCGTAGGCTCACTTTCTATGATTAACCTGTAGGGCTGTCCACCGAGAGGAATCAGACTGAAGCCCTGGGAAAAGCAAGCCCCTCCTGGAGACGCCAGGTGGGGACTGGAGGGCCATCCTCCACGACCCCGAGGACAGGGTTCCTTCTGGAGGAACGGCTGCTGGAGGCCGTGTTGCCAACAGCCTGAGATTTTATACCCAGCTGCCGTGACCTTGTGGTGTCCGTAACTAGAGTTGGAGAACCTTTTTTTAGTTATCTCCTTTTTCTGGCCGCCATTCTCCCAGAAAGGACAGCCTTTGCTGCATTGAGATGAGGTGAGACACAGAACCCCTCTCTTCCCTCATTAGCTACACAGCTGCTTCTGTATTTAGTATCTCTCGGTTTGTTCACCTAATTAATTTGGGATCAATTCTGATGGGCTGAAATCGTGGCTCCCAGTGTGGTCCCTTCCTTCCTCACATCCACTAGTCGTCAGCGAGTCTGCGTCCACGTGGTCTTCTCTAACCTGGCTTAGGTGTGCAGCCAGGTAATTAGACGAGAGTGTCTTGGCATTTCGCCGTCATCATGCCTCTCTGTTCCTTTTCCACTGGAACCACACAGTGTCGAAGATCTACATCACCACAGGGCAGCGGCCCAATGTTAAGAGGTTGAATTAGCTCCTCTAGTATGATTTTCAAAGACATAAGTATTGATTGAGTACTTTCAACATGCAGGCAGCTAGACGTTCATCCGGGGCCTGTGCCAGGGTCCTTACATTCAAATGCCAGGTTTGGGTCCCACTGCACAATACCTAGTCTGCCGGGAGACACAGTCACATAGAGAGAATACGCCGACCACAGAAAGGCTGCCTCCTCACTTCATTTGATACAGCGCCAATGTCACCCTTAGGCTGCCGTTACCCACTCCAATCGAGTGATACCTGCACAGACGCTGTCCCCACACCCAGTTTTATCTCTCCCCAACAGAACTCACCCCAGGTGACAGTTTATATGTGTGTTTGTGTTGTTATTCACTTGTTGCTTTTCTCTGCCACCAGATTTAAGTTCTATGAGGCTAAGGACTTCGTCTGTCAATTGTTGGGCCCTGATCCCTAAGGCAGTTGCAGACACAATAAATGTGTTGAACAAAGAAATGGATGTGTATCGCTACAATCATCCTCCATTATCCATGGGGAATGCTGACACCACGGATAGAACCAAACCCTAGCTACACTGTTTTTTCCTAAATCTGTGCCTATGATAAAGTTTAATTTATAAAGTAGGCATAGGAAGAGATGAACAACATCCTACATAATAAAAGCGTAGTATGCAAATTGTCCCCACGACTGGGAGGTCATCCGGGAGTTTGACCAGGGGGCGGGGCCAGTGGGGGGAAGGGAGGGAGGCCCCGGCCAACAGTCAGCAGTCACTAGGGACCCTATCAGTGCATGAATTTTGTGCACTGGGCCTCTAGTAACCAATAACAAAAGAACAGTTATAACAATCAGCTGCAATAAGTTATGAGAACACGGTGTCTCTGAAAACCAAGAGGCTGCCTCGTGACTGATGGCGGGGAGTGTTTGTGGCATGGAGATGCTGTGGAGGGAGGAGTTACCTTTGGGCGTGAGGGAGGTAGCGAGATTTCACCCTGCTACTCAGCATGACAGCAATTTAAAGGTATGAATTGTTTCTTTCTGGAATTTTCCATTTCATATTTTCAGACCACAGTTGACTGTGGGTAACAAACCACAGAAAGTGAAACTGTGGCTTGGGGGGACTGCTGCATATGTCCAGGTAACAGCTAGCTTTTTATTAGCTGAAGTGAAAAAAAAATAGACACTTCTGACAAGGAAGCTTCGAGAAAACAAATTATGATGGGTCCTTGCCCACCCTTTCAAGCCTGGGTGAGAATCCTAGGCAGTGGCCACGCAGGGGTTAGGGAATGTTCCTCATTTGCTCTCTGGGTACTTAATGCCGGGTTTGAGTTGGGCCAGCTGGTCCCCCATGACCTCAGCGAACACACTGTTGGTCTATCCAGATGGGTTTAGGGAGGCGTCTGAGGAAGAAAACCGAAGCGCAGGGAGAGGCTGGGAGGGAGGCTGGAGGGTCCGCATCAGCTGAGAGCAGGGGTGAGGCCAGCCCAGCAGGGGGGCCCCGGCCACGGGCCAGCACCCAGGTCTTCCTGGGACAAGGCTGCAGATCGCGACGGTGCCCAGGCCCCATCCCTGCAGGTCAGAGTGGGCCCCAGCCTGGGTCCTGTCCTTTATTCCACGCAATTATGGATGAACACTACATTTACTTTTATTCCCGGAACTTAAAAACAATCATGCAATTGTGACGTTAGTAAAACCCAGAAACCATTCTATCAGCCTCCCTGAAACCAGACCAGACCCCCCCTCCTTCAGCCTGGCGTCTTCTGTGGCAAAGCAGGGGCCGGTGACCTCGGGGTCTCGGGACCTCGGAACATACTCCACTGGCGGAGGCAAAGCTGGCTTCTGAGGAGGCGCCCCGCAGGAGGCGGGCAGGCCCCGGGCCGCTCCTCCTGCCACAGAGGGACGGGGTGCCTGATGTCCCTGTCCTGTGGTCCGGCTGTTTCATGAACGTATCACCGCTGTTTTCCGTGGCTCGGTCCCGCTGCTGCTCCTGGTGAGGCTGTGCAGGCCCTGCCTGTCCGCAGGCACCGTGTCATCCTGCAGCTGTGCCAGCGAGGCCACCGGACCTCCGTCCTGAGACTGGCTCCGCAGGAAGACCTGGCCTCCCCGGGGGCGCCACCCTCCGGCCGCTCGGGGTCCTCATGCGTTTGGGGCTGGTGCTCCCAGGGGAACGAGTGGGAGTGAATGCTTCTGGAAGAGGAGCTGAGGGTGTCCCTCGGCCCCCCAGGCCAGGCCAACACGCTGTTATTGATCCGAGTTGGTAACCGTGGCTTTCGACGAGGGGCACGTGTTGGCCAGAAGAGCGTTGGGCTGGGCATGCGTCCCCCTGCCTCTCCCTGGCGCGCATATCACCGTGTGAAGTCAGGCAGCTCCCCTGCCCTTGCTCATCTCCAAAACGAGGGGGTGGTCAGGCACCTTAACCTTTCCGACAAATTTCTTTCTCATGGGAAAAAGTAAACACACGTAGATAAAAGCGCTGGCTTTAATGGCACCAAGTCTTTCACAAGTTTCGCTCCCAGGGCCGCGGGCCGCTTTTCTGTCTGTCCTGTGACCCTGGTCCCCGCAGCAGAGAGAGTGGGCAGGAGCCTGTGGCGTGGCTTCCTTCTGGAAGGCCCGCAGATGCTGAGCGGCCGTGGCCTCTCCAGCCGGGCTGCCCTGAAGCTCAGCAGTGACCGGCAGTGACGCAGCCCAGGCTTCCTCAGGCCCCGCCGCACAGAGCCTCTCCTACCCCGAAGGCCTGACTCTGAGGGAGCCTTGGCCCTGGGACACCAGGACAGTCGCTGGGCCCTGAGGAGGTCGCCGCCTTTGGTTTTGCTTCCCTTTGTCCCGGGACGGTCCCTGCGTGTTGGTGGCGAGCTGGTGGGGGCAGCAGCACGGCCCTGTCCCTTTCCTTGCTGAGGGTCTAGGTCCTGGCTTGGTGCTTGCCGATGTCTATACGTGGCTGTTGAATTGAATGGCTGTGCTCCCTTCCTGATTTTGTGCCTTTTCATAGGTTAGTATTGTTCCAGAACTTTCTGTTCCTACTTTACTTCTGATCTAATCAGGGACTTACTGTTTGGGGTGAATGTAATTTATTTATTTTTTATTTAAAATAAATATATTTTATAGATTTTTTAAAAAAAATATATTTTTTATTGATTTCAGAGAGGAAGTGAGAGGGAGAGAGAGAGATAGAAACATCAATGATGAGAGGGAATCACTGATTGGCTGCCTCCTGCACATTGAACTGAGCGTGCAACCCAGGCATGTGCCCTTGACCAGAATCGAACCTGGGATCCTTCAGTCCGCAGATTGACACTCTACCCACTGAGCCAAACCAGCCAGGGCTCTTATTGATTTTTTTACAGAGGAAGGGAGAGGGATAGAGAGTTAGAAACATCAGTGAGAGAGAACCATTGATCAGCTGCCTCCTGCACACCCCCTACTTGGGATGTGCCCGCAACCAAGGTACGTGCCCTTGATCGGAACTGAACCTGGGACCTTTCAGTCCGCAGGCTGACGCTGTATTCACTGAGCCAAACCAGTTAGGGCTATTTACTTATTTTTTAAAATTAACTTTTTAATATATTTTTTCCTTGATTTATTTCTGTGAGGAAGGGAGAGGGAGAGAGAGAGAAGCATCAATAATGAGAGAGAATCATTGATTGGCTGCCTCCTACATGCCCCACACTGACCGGGAATCAAACTGTGACTTCCTGGTTCAAGGTTGACACTCAACCACTGAGCCACGCCGGCCGGGCTGGGGTGAATGTAATTGAAATGTTCCTTTCCTCTACGTGCTGCTTATGTAGAGTTTCTGGAAATTTGGCCACAAGCTCCTATGTTGGTTGGGCCTGGAGGACAATCTTATTAGTTTGTACATTTCTCAGAACCTGGCAATGAGCTGACTTAAACCCTTAAAATAGCACCGTGTCCACCCCCAGACAGTGCAGAGTCGAGTTGAGTCACTGCAGGGAAAGTCCGCGTTTCAAGTGTTGTTATGGTCAGAGAGGGCTGAATGCCACGGCTGGTCACGGGGAGCAGCGCTGAGCCCGGGCCTCGCTGAGCAGAGTTTGCAGCAGGGCTGGGCTTGCAGCGGGGTGCCGCGTGGCTGCCGTCCTGCGTCCCAGGCCTGCCTTACATCCCCTTGGTGAGGACAGACCCCGAGATCTGTGATGAGGGGGCCCGGGGTAGGGTGTGCAGGAAATACCCATGGCCTCCGGCAGCCCCAGGAAACCACTGCAGTGGGCCAGAGTTCACGCACCTGTGCCGAGAACTGCACTAGGGCAGTGGGTGTGCTGACAAGGAGCAGAGAGCAAAGGTGAAAGGTCACTCCTCAGGTGGGTGACAAGCCAAGTGCTGGGCTGGTCGCCGAGGAACTGGGTCATCTGGGTGTGGGAGATGGTGCCTGGGAGGGAGCTGGCTCTTTCCCCCTGTGTGGTGGGCTCCTGTGCGTGGGGGAGGGGCCGGGGAGGGTGCCATCGTGAGGCCTATTTGCCGCCCTCAGTTACTAAGATTAGGAACAGACTCCTTCGCCCATCTGCACACGAGGCTGTGAGGGCTGCATGGTCACATCATCACTTCCTTTTCTCAGCGGGAAACCAACAACCCGAGATGGTCTGAGATTTGCCCAGAGGGGGGTGTCAGCATCCCCCCAGGTGCCCATTTCTCATTCCTTTTGGGGCAGATCTTGAGGAACGAGAGACTATTAGCAGCCAGAAGTCGGTGGGAGGAATGGAAAGAGCACCGTCCAAGGAGGAGGGGACATTGGTAACGTCGCAGCTGTTCAACTTCCGGGAAGTGGGAATCACAGCACCAAAAACCCCAGGGAACATTCTAGAAGGGAACGGAGATGTCTAGCCCAGGCTGCTTATTCTACAGATGCAGGAAGTGAGGCCGAGAGAGATGAAGAGGCTCATTCCACCGGCACAGAGCTGCTTCCCGTGAGAGGGAGCAGCTGGAACAGCCGGGCCTTTGGCTCTTTGGAACATCGTACCCCCTCTCCCCAGGGAGAACCCTGAGGTGGTTCTGTCGCTGTCTCTAGTGGGGAATTGGGCCTTGGGAGGGTCAGCAACTTACCTGGTTCATATTCTACTGACTCGCAGCTGCGATTTCATCTGGGTCTTTTAAAAACATTTATTTATTTATGTATTGATTTTGGGCGGGGGGGGGAGAGAGAGAGAGGAACATTGATTTGTTGCTCCACTTACTGATGCATTCATTGGTTGCATCTTGCATGTGCCCTCACTGGAGATCGAACCTGCAACCTTGACATATCGGGACAATGCTCTAACCAGCCAGGTCTTCCTGGGTCTTTAAAACTGGCTGCCGCTGGGAGCCGAGGGAAAGCGCTGGAATAGGGAATCCAAGGCAGAGCGGGCTGGCGTGGGCAGCCGACTGGAGCTGAAGGTGGCGCAGCTCCTTCTCTCAGGTTGCAGGGCCGGAGTCAATGAGGACGGAGAGGAGCCTCCCTCCGCATGAGGACAGCCACAGCTGTCAGCCCGTGTCGCAATCTGCCAACTTGAACAAAAGGTTTGTAATTCACAAGGGCACGCTCAAGCCTCCTTCTGAACAAGGCAGCTCACTAACTTGTGACTGCCAGGTCTCATCATGGCCGAGCTGGATGGAGCATGTTGAGTTTGACGTGGAGATGTGGAATGAGCACAGGGCAGACGAGCAATGGTAACACTGACGGGCGTGCGTTCTGTGACCTCCCGCGGTCCAGCGTGGAGGCTTCCAGCCATTTGTGGCGTCTGCTCGGCTTTCTCTCCCAGCATGAACCCAGGCAAGTCTAACCCTGACCCTGACCCTGACCCTGACCCTGACCCTAACCCTAACCCTAACCCCAACCCTAACCCTGACCCTAACCCTAACCCTGAAAATGACCTTAACCCTAACCCTAACCCCAACCCAAACCCTGGCCCTAACCCTAACCCTAACCCTGACCCTGACCTTGACCCTGACCCTAACCCCGACCCTGGCCCTGACCCTGACCCCAACCCTGACCCTAACCCTAACCCTAACCCTGACCCTGACCCTGACCCTGACCCTAACCCTAACCCTAACCCCAACCCTGACCCTAACCCTAACCCTAACTCTAACCCTGACCCTGACCATGACCCCAACCCTAACCCTAGCCCTTCCCATGCTGCGCGGGCCCAGCGCTCAGGGTGGGCCGTGGACCGTTCTCCTGTGGCCGATACCAGAGATAGTGCTCAGCAGTGGAGCAGCCATCGGGTCAGCACACCTCGCTATCACTCTGCTTCTGCCCTGACTGGGAAGCAGTGGTGCTGTGGATTATCGGGCTTTTCGGGTCTAGTTTGTGAGGCTTAGAGAGGGGTGAGAGAGCCGGTCGCTTTGTTGTAGACACTGCAAAACGTCATTCCACTTGCCCTCGGCTTAACTTGTCCTCAGTCGTCTCTTCCAGAGAAATGCTGCCTCCCGTCACACTCTCCGCAGGCACTCACGGGTCTGGGGTTCGAGTCCCGAGGTCTACCTGAGGGCCAAGGTTCAGGTACTTGAAGCCACTTGATGAACTTGGACTCTCCTAATGTGAGCACATGCCCATCAATGCTGGAGCACCATGTAGCTGAAAGTTGTGAGGGATTTAATCATCTGGGGGAAGGAAAGAGAGGAGGGAGGGAGGGAGAGTCTGTGTCTGTGAGTTTCAATTTTATATCCCACGTATGAGTGAAGTCCTATGGTTCTTAGCTTTTTATGCCTGCCTTATTTTGCTTAGCATTATATTCTTCTAAACACTATTGGGAAAAGAAAAAGACACCCAACTCTGGGGTCTCAAATGTGTGAACACACGTCTGTGTCCCTGGGGAGGAAACACTGAAGGGAAATGCCCCCAAATACACATCGTGGTGATTTTTTGTGGTAGAACGATGGGCAGGGCAGTTTAAGTTATCTTTAAATTTTATACCATTTCCAAAATTTTCATCAAGAATATTTATTGTTTCACCGTCAGAAAAATAACTTCTTAAATATTTCCCAAATGATAGCATTGCAAACCCACTGAAGGAAGACATCCTCACTGAGTTTTTGCAAGTAGGAGAAAGGGTTGATTTTGGTTGGTCCACACGTGCTCTCCAACTCTATTAAAACCGACAGTGCATATTTGGAAGTCAACTGGCTGAGCCTGGTAGCCCGTGGCCCGAGATAACACACTTTTAAAAAAAATACACATTTCATTGATTTTTTACAGAGAGGAAGGGAGAAGGATAGAGAGTGAGACACTGATGAGAGAGAAACATCGATCAGCTGCCGCCTGCACACCTCCTATTGGGGATGTGCCTGCAACCAAGATACATGCCCTTGACCGGAATCGAACCTGGGACCCTTCAGTCCGCAGGCCAATGTTCTACCCACTGAGCCAAACCAGTTAGGGCAAAAGATAGCACACTTTTAAAGGTCTTAGGAGTGATGTTGTCTTTGCTCATTAAAGCAGGCTTGATGGGGCTGCCAGTTGATAACACCTGGTTTGTCTTTGTATGATGGGTGGGTCAGTTAACACGATGACAGTTCACACCACAGGCCTTTGGGCCAAGTGGACTGTACATTTCAGTATTATTCGTCTGATTCTGCACCTGCCAGTGTTTTTCTTTGGAGTTTTAGCTTTTGTTCTGGTTTTAGTCATAAAGATTTCCTATGCTTTCTTTTCTAATTTATTAAAAGTATTGGGGCGACATTGGTTAATAGGATCATCTAGGTTTCCAGTGCACATTTCTATGATATAGGATCTGTGTATTGCACTGTGCGCCCACCACCCAAAGTCAAACCATATCCTGTCACCATATACTCGATCCCCTTTACCCCCAACACCCTCCCCTCGGGAACCACCACACTGTTGTCTGTGTCTGCGAGTTTCAATTTTATATCCCACGTACGAGTGAAGTCCTATGGTTCTTAGCTTTTTATGCCTGACTTATGTTGCTTAGCATTATGTTCTTCTAAAAGTATTTTTTAAAATGTTTCCTTCCCCCCATCCCCACATTTAAGACGTTAACCCACCCAGAATCTTTATTGTTGTCTTATTCATTTCCCCTCCATGGCTGAGCAGTAGTTCCAGGATCATCTATGAAACGGTCCATCCTTCCCCACCCCTAGCAGTGCCCTGTTAGCCACAGAGACAGTGGGTTGGTGTCCTATTCTGCTCCGTGGGTTACTCTGTCTAATCCTCCCCAAGGGCCCTCTATCTTCATTACCTACCTTCCAGCCACAGGCTAACTACATCCTCCAGGCCCTGGAGTCCAGGTGTATCTCCCCCCGCCCCCTCCTCCTCGTGTTTCTTCATCTAATTCAGCACTTTCTCTCTCATTGGAGGGTGTGGCCTCGCAGCCAGAAATGAATGCAGCCCTTCTCCCCCTTCCCAGTTACTTGTTGTTTTGTCCAGTTGTTTGAAAACCACATAGTCAATGAAACAGTGCTGGAGGACAGAAACCGTCTTCTGGTAATTTCTAGGATTTGGGCCTTTTCTCTCTCTGCCATCACACTGCTTACTCCTCAGGCTCCGTTCTCATCTCTTCATTACTCACTGCAGGTCCTGCCGGAGCTGACCTGTGAAATGGCCTCAAACCCTCCCTCGGGCTGGGAGTGTCATGGGGACACACTGTAAAGGCATGACTTCCTGTGGGGACACAGTGTAAAGGCGTGATTTCCCGTGGGGACACACTGTAAAGGCGTGACTTCCCGTGGGGACACACTGTAAAGGCGTGACTGCCCGTGGCTCCTCAGCTTCCTTCCTGCTGCTTGGACCAGGCGGGTGTGGGGCTGACACACGGGGACTGGGAGAAAGGCAAGGGAGGGGACAGATGAGCCCGGGAGCGGAGAAGTGAACTCACTTCCTGAGGCTTCGAGTGCCCCCGCTCTGCCAGCTCCTGGGGCAGAGGTTTCCAAGCGGCTGGGGAGCAGGGCCCAGGCCGCAGCTCCTCCCACTGCTTCCTCAGGCTGGGCCCCCTCAGCGGGGGGCGGGGGGGGGGCAGAGTTGCCTGAGAGACCAGCCATGGCTTTGGGTTTTTGGGTTGACCGAGTGGATGGGACTGTGTGTGAGCACTTGTCACCTCGGGGGCGGGAGGAACAACAGGCTCAGCGCTCACTGTGGTGGGTTTCCTCTCAGCCCACCAACCTCTTCTATTTCAGTCCATGTGGCCCCCCCTTGGGCCCCTTCAAATGTCACCATGCTCCCTGCTGCCTCCCCCTCATTCTCCTCTGTGACCTTTTAGGGCCTCGGATGGGTGGGCTTTCATTTCAGGGGCTGGATGAATGATCAGGGCTCCCCAACCCCGCCTCACTCAGGACGACTGGAGGCCGGGCTGCTAAAGTCCAGCGCATTTGCCTAAAAGGAACACGTTTCCTCACAAAATATTGTGAAAGCCCTGCTTTTGCTCTCTCTCTTCTGTCCCTACTTGGGAAGGGGGAGGAGATGGAGGGAGAAGGACATCTGCGGGGAGCTGGGGTCACAGGCTGTGCTTGTCACCCTCCACCCGGGACTCCAGGGAGATGAGGAGAGGAGAAACGTTAGTGAAACCAGACAACCAAGAGGTCCAGGCTGCCTGTCAATTGAGCCAATTGAGCAGAGACAGAGTTGAATCCTATATGAGTGTTCATTCCAATGCTGCCGGCAGCATGGAGAGCAGTTGGTCGCCCACAAAAACCTGCTCTGCACCCCCTCTCCAATGGGCTGGTTATATACTCACACAGGAGGGAGAAGACAGCTACATGCAGCTGCGAGCTGCAAGTGTAACAGGGAAAGGGGAGGGGAGGGTCTGCAGTCGGCCTCCAGGAGCTCAATGTCCAATAAGGTGGCTAATCTACCTAATAAAAGAGTAACATGCTAATTGACCATACCTTCACGATGCCCACCAGCCAATCAGGAGTGAGTATGCAAATTAACCCAACAAAAATGGAGGGTTAATTTGCATACACAGGTGTCGAGCGGCCGGGGGCGGGGCGGGACGCAGGTGTTTCTCACCACCCCAGCCGCTCCAGGCCTCTGGGCAGTGTGGGAAGGAGGAAAGGTGGATCTGGGCCGGAGTGGAAAGGCGGCTCCGGCCAGAGCGAAGGCGGTGCCAGCAGCCAGGGGAAGGAAGGCCCACTCTTGCACAAATCTTTGTGCATCAGGCCTCCAGTCTTCTATGATGTTACAAAAGGCGCAGCCCGTTCCTGGGACAGAATGGTCAGCATTCCTGAGAAAACTCCCGGAGGAGGTCAGGGCCCAACACAGCAACCAAATCAAAGCGTGGCCTGTCCTTGGTCTGTTCTCAAAATGTAGTTCCTTTCTGAGTCATGGACCCATCGAGGCATCTTATCTTTCTACAGACTTGCTTCATCCCCCAGTGTTCCGGGTCTGTAAGAAAACTTCTCACCTACAGTTAGTGAGGTGAGTAATTATTAGGCAACTGTGGCTCCATTCTCATCACATCCCTTCCCCAGCATCATTTGGGAAAGTGCTCTCTGTCTCTGAAGGAAGTCGTCTGGCAAATTGCCAGGGTTGTAGAGCGGGGCTTCGGGGCATGCGGAAGCACAAGACTTGCTCTCGGAGAGGAGTGAGCTTTGTTGTTGAGCGGGAGGGGTGAAAAGAGAGGAGGCGGGAGCAAGGAGGACCTGCTGAGAGCCTGTGTGACCTGGCTCCACTTCCCGAAACCCAGTGTTGTGTGAGTGGAGTGCTGGGGTCTGGGGTGAGTGTCTTGTCAACACGGTGCATAGTTGACACAGAAATGGAATACAGAGTGAAGAAGGTGCTGGAGCAGAACCTACTACGAGAAAACCAAAATTCTATTCTCTGTACTTTTCCTTAAATTGAAAATCTTTTCTATTAAAAAAAGAAAAAAGGATATGTAAAGAAAGACATGATTTCGGAATGTTTTGTTCAATGGAAGGCGTGAGCCAGGACAGCATCATTGGCCACCATGCCACCCCAGGGCCCTTGTCTGTCCCAGTTGTCAGCAGGTCCCCTGACCAGCACCCTGGCCCGCCGGGGCTGAGGCCCGTGGCTCGGCTCCTGGCTGGGGCTGTGTGAGCTGGAGGGACCTTCGGTGTTGAGGTCTAGAAAGTCTCAACCCTCTGGGGCTCTCACAGGGGCAGGGACAGAGCGGGAGGGGGTGTGTCAGAATCACCAGGCACTTAAAAACTGCACCTGAGGCTGAGAACCCTTGCTCCAGGCAGACTTTTCCCAATTCTACGTTAATTTAATCACATTTCATTTATGTCCATAATATCCTGTCCGGGGGTATTTGAATCAAATCAACTTCAGAGAGTGAGTTCAGTTGGTAACTGTTTATTGAGCAACTATGTTGTGCCTGACACTGTAGTCAATTCTGGAGGAATAAAAATGAGCAAGAAATTCGATTGTCCTGTGGAACTCACAGTCTATTGCAGTGGTTGGCAAACTGCGGCTCGCGAGCCACATGTGGCTCTTTGGCCCCTTGAGTGTGGCTCTTCCACAAAATACCACGGCCTGGGCGAGTCTATTTTGAAGAAGTGGCGCTAGAAGAAGTTTAAGTTTACAAAATTTGGCTCTCCAAAGAAATTTCAATCGTTGTACTGTTGATATTTGGCTCTGTTGACTAATGAGTTTGCCGACCACTTGTCTATTGGAAAGAGAAGCTTAGAGTGTAGGTGGCCTATTGCCTCCGAAGGTCAGGTAGTCCCATTCATGTTTCAATCACGGACCACTTGAGATTGTGTGTTTTTGTGTTAATCCTCACCCGAGTGTATTTTTTTCCATTGATTTTTAGAGAGAGTGGAAGGGAGGAGGAGAGACAGAGAGAGAGAAGCATCCATGTGAGAGAGACACATTGATTGGTTGCCTCCCACATGCACCCCAACCAGGACCGGCGGGCATGGAGCCTGCCACCAAGGTATGTGCCCTTGACCAGAATCAAACCTGAGACCCTTCAGTCCTTGGGCTGATACTCTAACCACTGAGCTAAACCAGCCAGGGAGAGATTGTGTTTTGATTCCTGCAGTGGAGGTGCTGCATTTATCCTTCAGAGCGTCAATAGCTACATCAGCATTGAAACCGTGACGCCTTTTAATCCTTCATCTAACCTTTGCTCCGCTCCGGGAGCCTGGGTTACCTGCCGCCAGCTGTCACCTTTCGGAATTTCCCTGGACAGAATGAGTCTGACTTGAAACAATTCCCTTCAGATTTCCGGGCGCCGCCAGGGCTGCCGTGTTCAGTTGTGCATTCTGTGCGCTGAGCAAGCGAGTCCCGCTGGGGCGGCCGGGGAGGCTGAAATCGCGAAGACGGTCCCGTCGGCGATGGGGTTGCCTCTGCACAGAGGGCAGCCTTTCCGGTGTGTCCGGGGTGCCTGGCTATGATTGGCGTGGAGGTGGCCATAGCCTGGCAGGGGTCCTGCGACCATGCATCTCCCTCATTCAGTGCGACCCACACGCTTGCTGCAGCGGTGCCCTGTGGAGCTCCGGGACCCTAAGTGTCCCCCAAGAGAGAAATGACTCAAGACATGCATGTATGAACTTTTAAAATGTTAGCACGAGGAAGGGCTTTAGAAAACATGACGTTTAGACCATCTAATTTTCTGTGCGAGAAAAGGACTTGGATCTTTGGAACTTCGGGGGAAGTAGGAGGTGATTATGAGTGAGTGGCCAGAAGGCCGAGGCGAACAGGGATCACGGTCTCGGGCCTTCTGACCTCTGACCCGGCGTGGTTCCAATGTGGTTCTCACTGCCACGCAGGTGGCCAAACCGGGGCAGAGGGAGCCATGGAATGGCCCAGGGCCACCACCCATTCTCCGCTTCAGACACAGGAGGGCCAGGCGGTGCCCCTGCAGTCGGAGTCCTGGTCCCGTTCTCTCCGCGGGAAGCCCTCCCGGGACAGAGAGTCCAGCATCTGAGTCCATGGGCAGCACCTCTATGGGGTGACAAGAGAGCAGGCTCCCCGCGCCCCCCCCCCCCCCGCCCCGCTCTCTCTCTGAGATTTCTCCATGTCCTGACCCACTTCTCTTTGCCACAGGAACTGTGGTTGGTGTGATCGAACTTTCACTTGTAATCCAACCCAGAAGTTGAGAGAAATCACTTTCTCTTCTGATGTCACCCCGTGACCTGGGGTGGGAGGAGCAGTGTGGCGGGGCGGGGGGGTGGGGGGCAGCGCGATTCACTGACTCTCCGCCTTCCTCTCCCTGCATGTCCTGTGCCGTTTTCCCAGGTGGCAACAGTGGCCCTGGCCTGTGCGAAGGCGACACGTCCGGGGGAGACTGCTCTGCAGGGAACTGCATCCGCCCTGGTGTCGTCTTTTCTTCAGAACCTCAGAGGCTCTGGGTGGCGGGCCAGGCTGCAGACACTGAGACCTGCATGTTGCCCAGGAATCCAAGCGTCTCCTCACCGTCTGTCCCCCTGCAGCAGCCTCTCCTCACCAATCGTCCTCAGTGGTCAGGTGCTGGGCCTCCACGGGCTGCTGGGCCCATGGTGTGCTGCAGCTGCTCCCTTGGCCTGCCCAGCACACACCTCCCCAGGCCTGCCCAGTGCACACCTCCCCAGGCCTGCCCAGTGCACACCTCCCCAGGCCTGCCCAGCACACCGCTCCCCAGGCCTGTCCAGCACACACCTCCCCAGGCCTGCCCAGTGCACACCTCCCCAGGCCTGCCCAGCGCACACCTCCCCAGGCCTGCCCAGCGCACACCTCCCCAGGCCTGCCTAGCGCACACCTCCCCAGGCCTGCCCAGCGCACACCTCCCCAGGCCTGCCCAGCGCACACCTCCCCAGGCCTGCCCAGCGCACACCTCCCCAGGCCTGCCCAGTGCACACACCGCTCCCCAGGCCTGCCCAGTGCACACACCATTCCCCAGGCCTGCCCAGCACATACCGCTCCCCAGGCCTGCCCAGTGCATACACTGCTCCCCACTAGGGTGGCCTCTCTGGGATCCAGCCCTGGGAGGGTCCCCTCTGTCCCATCCCCTTGGCCTGGGCAAAGGCCACTGGCGAGCAGAGGCTCCCTCCTCCGGCCTCGCGCACTGTGTAAAGCCAGGACCTCGCCCTGAGAAGTCAGCTCCCAGCTTCTCTGGAGCCCTGGACAGACCTGTCCGCTGGGTCCATTGGTGGGGCAGGAAGCGGCTGCACCCATGGAGCCGGGCACCGCGAGCGCCCGGGCAGGTGTGTGGGCAGAGCCGGGGCACCCGGGATCGCCAGGCCGGCTGTGGGGTGGCCCGGGACGGCAGTTTCTGGGAGCCTCTCCCTCTTGGCAGTGGCTGCCACAGCCCTTGGTGGGGAACAGGGTCACTTAAACCTGCTGAGTTAGGTTTCCAAACAGTTAAATCCGAGATGCTTTTTCCCTAACAAAGTGTGAGCGCTGTCCTTGGCTTCTGGTCCTCCCTGAGGCTGAGATGCTGAGATGCTGAGGAGGGGAGGGGCCTGCGTGCCCCCTCGTCTCCCCCCTCCCCCCCTCCCCCCCCTCCCGGGGCTGGGTGGTTTTGGGCCCTCGGCCAGGCAGGCCCAGGGCTGCTATGAGGGGCTGAGGGCGGCCAGGTGGCAGTGAGGTTGGCCACATTCCTGTCAACAAGACCTCTAGGTCCCACCTCCCTTTTTATTTCACGAGAATTAAAGTTCACGGAACCCCCGCCCAGCCTGACGCCCAGAAGGTGCCGAGGGCCTCCCGCTGGAATGGGTGCCTCCGGAGGTGCCAGGAGAAGGTGAAGGCCACAGAGAGAGACGGGACCCTGGGGCGTGTGGGCGTCCAGGCCACGCGTACCCACAGGACACAGGGCGCACAGAGCTCATGTAGTCAGACGCTGGGACCAGAGGCACAGGCGAAGCCGCGTGAAGGAGAAGCGCAGTGTCACACGCAGGGGGTGGTGACAAGTGGAACCACAGTCAGCTTTTCCGGCCGCCAGCAGCTCGCGCAGACCACCACTGCCTTCTCCCCACGCTCCCCCCCCACCCCCCGGCTGCTGAGGGCCACCCTGGTGGTCCACACCTCGGGGAGGGCCTCTCCCATGGAAAGTCTCATGAGTAAGAATCCAGGCTGAGCAGCAGAGGCTGAGAACGTTGGGGGAGTGGGCAGGTCAGGGTTTTCCTCTGCCTTTCACTCCCCTCCACAGGCACTTTCACATTGAGGCTGTTTCCTCCCCGCTGCCCCCCCACCCCCAACACCCTGCCTCCATCCCCTGGCCCTGCTGGCTCCCAGGAGGCCCACTACAACCCTGCTTGCCTGAGGGCACCCCACAGCGAGCCAGCCCAGGCCAGACCCAAACAGAGTCTGCTGCGTGGCTGTGGCCGTCTCAGGAAGAGGGAATGGAGCTGATGGAAAGCTCTGGAGAAGACGCACTCATTCCTCTGAGGCCTGAGCGGCAGGGATAGGGTGCTGATGACCCGCACACTTACTTCGCTGGGGAGATTTTTGAGTTTGGGAACCTCAGGCATGTCAGGGTGGGAGGGCAGGGGCTGGGTGGCTGTCCGGTCAGGATTCTAGGATGCAGAAACTCACTCCAGAAAACGTAAGAAAAGAACAGTAGCGTAGCTCACTGAATTGTCAGGGATTCTGGGGAACCTGGACACAGAGCAGGCGGCTGAGGGGTAACCGGGGTGGCGCCCGGGGACTGTTTCCTGGGATGCCGCTGCTGGAGCCACCCCTGAGACCCTGAACCACTCAATTGCTCTCTAGGTTCACCCTTCGAGGGAGAAGGATCCGCTTGGTTTACGTTTGACGTGTCCAGGTGACTGGGAGACAAATGTGTCTTCCTGTTTCCTGTGGTGGGGAGCAGAGCTCCCCCATTTATCTGGGACATGGCCCAGCTGCACTGCGTGTAGTGCTGGACACCGGGCTCTGGATCCAGGTGAGTTAGTGATGCAGGTGGGGCTGTGCCTACAAAGGGGACAGAAACGACCGCCATGGGGACTGCAAAGGGGTGAGCCCAGGGCATTGGCAAGAGGCTGACATAGGTCAGCTTGGTCCAGGGACCTGACCTACTAAAAAGTTCAGCTTCCCTCTTGCTATTGCCACCTGTCTTCCACGTCCACTCTCAGAAAGGCAGCTGGTGGGACTGTGGGTGGGGACAAACTCCAACAGGAAACTGATCTCCCCTGGTCACTAGCGGCTGAGAACCACGCCAAGGCACCCGCGTCACGGCTCCTAGTGGAGAGCAGGGCTGCCCGATTTAGGGAATAAAAGCACAGGATACTCAGGTGCATTTCAACGCCAGATAAACAGCACGTGGTTTTTAGCATGAGTGGGCTTCACGCAATGTTTCGGGTACACGTGCACTGAAACTTATTTGCTGTTGATTCAAGACTCAGGTGTAGCTGGGCACCCTGTGCTTTACCTGGTGGCCTGGCTTGGAGGAGACCCCCGGGGAATTCACTCCCACGTGCGACAGGACTGTTCTCCGCAGAGCAGCGGGTCGATTCCTGCCCCGGACGCACACAGGCCCCCATTCAGAAAGCAGCAAAGCCTGTAGCCACACAGTCCGCCTGCCCAGTGTTACATGTTCAAATGCGAAATCTGAAAAAGTGAAAAACAAAAGGAAGATTAAATAGCTAGGTAAATCAGGGAAAACTCATCCAGTCGATGGGTCTCTTAAGCAAAAGCCAGTGTTTTCTTCTCCATAGCTGCCTCAAGCAGGCAACTCCCCTCATCTAACATGACTTGAAAATACTCCTTTAAAAACATTCACTCTCCAGTCCATGAGATTGTGCATAATATTAACACTGTGATAATATCTCCACTTACTATGTATATTTAGTGTTTAACATACGCCGGGAACAATCCTAAGTACCTCACCTGCGCTAACATTTAATTCTTGCCACAGCTCACGAGGCAATGAGTACTATTACTTTCATCTTCTGTAACTAGGGAGACTGGAGCACAGAGAGGTGAGGGCATTAAGGGACTTGCTGAAGGTCACACAGAGCCTAAGTCATCAGCTGGCTGGCCCTTAGCCACCACGATGTAGGGGGTCCCCCCCAAAATGTGTGCACCCTTTAACAGCTGTAGCTCACTTAATGTTCACTCCTTTTCAGGTTTAACTGGTTTGAATTAATGGGTGAAGCCAGACTAAGTTTTGAACAAAGAAAATTTATCCTAAACTGTACTAGATTTTTTTATGGGGATCCATGGAAGATAAAACTTACAGTACAAAACTGGCAACAGTTGACGAATTGAGGGCGCACAAACACTGAACGGAATGATTCTTGATGTTTGCGACTCCATTGCTTCAGGTTATCAGCAGTGCCTGGACCCGAATGGTCATCAGTTTGGAAACAGGCTTTGACAACAAAATTATTCATTTCTCTAGATTCTTGTAGGTTTTGGAAATGAACTGTGTTAATAAACACTGACTTTGTAATCATTCAAAGGGCATGCACAGTTTTGGGGAATACCCAGTGTTACTTCTTGGAGGTAGAGATCCACAAATAAACAAAATCAGATGACATTTAAATAGTGTAACTGAGAGTTCTGGGGCCGGAAGCTATGCATCTGGTTCTGCAGCTTGAGGAGACGTCCGATCTTCGCTGGGTGAAGGGTGAAGTGCCCCACGTCGGGCCCCGCCTGTCAGGAGGGACAGTTACTCACACTCGGGCTCCTGGTCGGCACGGGGACCGCCTCCTGGGCACAAACCTGCTGTAGACATGTTCTCATCATGAACCTCCAGTACATGTTCCCATGGAAACACGTACGGTCTCTACAGGTGCCCCTGAGGCAGCGTGCTCCCCTGGGAGCTGGGGAGGGATGCCCGGCCTGTGACTTCCACGGGACTCCGTGTGCCCGCTGCCCCACTTGGCAGTGAAGAGTAAGGTGAGGGAAACGCTCCTTTCCTGTGCTAGGTCGGCTCCATTTCTGAGGAGGTAAGTGCAGGAGTTTCACAGTGAAAGCAAATGGTTAGATCCTGACATACCCACTCCCACACCCTGTCCCCACTCCCATGACACATACCACTCCCATGTCATGTACCCCCTCCCATGTCATGTACCCCCTCCCATGTCATGTACCCACTCCCATGTCATGTACCCCCTCCCATGACACATACCCACCCCCATGACACATACCACTCCCATGTCATGTACCCCCTCCCATGTCATGTACTCCCTCCCATGACACGTACCCACTCCCATGCCATGTACCCCTCCCATGCCATGTACCCACTTGACATGTACCTCTCCCATGCCCTGTCCCCACTCCCATGATACATACCACTCCCATGTCATGTACTCCCTCCCATGTCATGTACCCACTCCCATGTCATGTACCCCCTCCCATGACATGTACCCACTTGACACATACCCCTCCCATGCCCTGTCCCCACTCCCATGACACATACCACTCCCATGTCATGTACCCACTCCCATGCCATGTACGTACTCCCATGACACGTACCCACTCCCATGCCCTGTCACCACTCCCATGACACATACCCCCTCCCATGCCCTGTCCCCACTCCCATGACATGTACCCACTCCCATGACATGTACCCCCTCCCATGCCCTGTCCCCACTCCCATGACGTGTACCCCCTCCCATGATATGTACCCACTCCCATGACATGTACCCCATCCCATGACATGTACCCACTCCCATGACATGTACCCCCTCCCATGATATGTACCCACTCCCATGACATGTACCCACTCCTATGACATGTACCCCCTCCCATGACATGTACCCCCTCCCATGACATGTACCCACTCCCATGACATGTACTCCCTCCCATGACATGTACCCACTCCTATGACATGTACCCACTCCCATGCCAACTGAGGGCTCATTCTCAGCCTGCCCCCCCTGTCTTTTCAGGGTCCCCTTCTCAAAAGCAAATCTTTGCACTGAACAGGTAGCTTAACTTCCACTTGCATACACTGGCAGCCCCGTTGTGTCTGGAGGGGGCTGCAGGCGCTGGAGGCAGTGGGCGATGGGGAAATGGTCGGAAGCCCTGACGTTGGGGCGGGCGGGCGGGCGGGCGGTGGAGAGAGAAGTGCGCCTCTGGGCAGTGCGGCCGTGAGCAGCGCCTGCGGGCCTGCATCTCAGCACTCGTGGTTTTGAAAGTGCTCATCACCGCTGGTGACGCAAGTTCACTGCCGTTCGGTTACTTTCAGTAAACCACAGGGACCCACCGGGTGAGACTGTGCAGCCGGGGAGAGAGCGCCAGCGCTGGGGCGAGGCTGGTCAGGAAGCAGCCGGGCGTGACCGCTGCGTGGACGCCGCCTGGGCAGCGGTGCTGGCGGCACCTGGACCCTGAGCGCCTGCTGCTTCATCCAGACGACACGCGTGGCTCCGGGAGGAGCACGGCTCTCCTGGCAGATGGTGACACTGACACCGGTGGGCGCCACTGATTTAATGACCCAGCAGCCCGCTCCAGCGGCAGTGCCTGAGGCATGGGTGTAGGGAAAGCCACACGAAGACCTTCCTGCAGCCTGGGTGACCCCCAGCCCCATTAACATGACCCAGCGGCCATGGGGAGGAGGCTGCTAGCTCCGTTTGTCACATGCCTTTCAGAGCAGCGGGCGCCAGCCTTTCGGACTCTCGGACCACCAGTTGGCGACCGTGTGTTGGAGAGCCCCTGCCTCGGGGACAGGGCTGCCGGCTGCCGCCCACGTGGCAAAGGGCCGCTGTGGACTCTAACGTGGACAGGGATAAAACCCGCACCGGACGGGGATAAAACCCGCACTGGACGGGGATAAAACCCGCACCGGACAGGGATAAAACCCGCACCGGACGGGGATAAAACCCGCATTGGGTTTAAACGACTTCCTCCCCCTTCCTTCACTCCTGCCTGATGAATCCCAGGGCAGGACGTGTCCTCTCCATCGGTAGCTGCCTCCTTGAATTTCTCCGTGTGCACTCCTTCCTTCCTTTCTTCCTTCCTCCCTCCCTCCCTCCCTCCCTCCCTCCCTCCCTCCCTCCTTTCTTCCTTCCTTCCTCCCTCCCTCCCTCCCTCCCTCCCTCCCTCCTTCCTTCCTTTCTTCCTTCCTTCCCTTCCCCCTCCCCCTCCTTCCTCTCTCCCTTTCTCCCTCCCTCCCTCCTTCCTTCTTTCCTTCCTCCCTCCCCCCCTCTCTCTTTCTCCTTCCTTCCTCCCTTCCCCCCTCTCTCTTTCTCCTTCCTTCCTTCCTTCCTTCCTTCTTCCTTCCTTCCTTCCTTCCTTCCTTCCTTCCTTCCTTCCTTCCTTCCTTCCTTCCTTCCTTCTTTCGGTGGTGGGGGGAGGGCGCTCCTGCCCGGAATACCGAAAGTGCCTTTGTCTCTTCAAACTGCTCTAGAAACAGTCACTTTTGCGGACTGTTTACTAACGGACCAGCATCTGCTCACACTCACCTGGGAAACACAGCGTAAGCAAGGCTGGCACATCTGTGAAGCCCCTTGCACACCCGCCATGCACGTGTAGTTACCCGAGGAGACGCACTGTGGCTGCCTGAGAGAGTTCCAGGCGCTGAGAAATCTCCGAAGGTATTTTTTCAAAGGTTACAATCCTTCGTGGACTCTAACAGTGGGAGGTTTGGATGGTCAGTTCAGAAATTAATGGACTTGGCTATTCCCATAGGAAGTGAGAATTTGAGGCTTAGAGGAACTCCTGCAGCAGGAATCCTGTAAAAGATGAACAGGGAGAAGGAGCCAGGCAGACAGCAGGGCTGGCTCCGGAGGGGAGGCTGGCAGGCGTGGTGACCGCGTCACTGCAGACCGGCTGAGACCCACAGGAAGAGCACCGTGGCCGTGGAGACAGGGAGAGCGAGTCGTAAACCCAGCGAGGCAGCCAGGAAATGCAAGAGGAAATGGCGGGCACTCCATGCAGGCTGTAAAAGGAAGAGGCTGACCAGCCCTCTGAAGTTTTTAGAAGTTACTCCCATAATGTCCTGGACAGAATGGCAGGAAGTAGATGAGTAGAATCGTGTGGGTGTCCCAGGTCACACTGCAGTTTGTATTGGTTTTACTCTGAGGCCTGTCTTGGCCGGAGGCACTGAGCTACTAATAGAATCGTCAGGAAAGGAGCCCTGCAGGCCACGGGTGGGGGTCAGGGTGCAGACAGGTGGCCACCACCGAGGCTGTCACCTCCCCTTTCCTCACGGGAGCTCTGGCTCGGGCAGTTGGAAAAGCAAACCAGCAGATGCATTAGTCTCTCCCCACCATGTGCTAGCACTGTCTTTTTGTGGGTGGTGGTCTCTCTCCTGACCTCGGAGCCCTGAGGAGGCAACTGACAGAACAGGCTTGGGTCTCCTCGTGTTGTTGAAACCATGGTGGATTGGCTAGATCATTTTTCAGGTCTATTCTAGTTCCCACATTTTTTACCTTTTCCCCCTTATATTGTTTGTTCTACTAGGACAATCTCTGTGTAAAGAAGTTAGCTCCAAGTTAAATTGAGCAGCTCTTCTGTTTTTAGTTCCTAGAAGAAAGAAGAAAATGAGTTTACTTTCATTTATTTGATCAATAAATATTTATTGAGTCCCTACACTATAGGTGATGCTGAGGATTCAGTCGTGAAATGGTCTCCGCTCTTCTGGGTGTTATATTCTAGTGGAGAGAGAAGAACAATGTGCAGATTACAGAAAGTATGTCAGGGGGTGATGGTAAGAGCTATGAGTTCGCATAGAGCAGTGCCCTGGGGGTAGGAGTGGCCAGGACAGGCCTCTGATGAGACAGCATTTCATCAGACTGTCTCCACAGGCATCTGGGACCGTTCAGGCTCAGTCTAGCACCACACGCCCTTCAGGGTGAGGCACGCACTCAGAATCCTCCCAGGTTCTGCGTAATGGGCTTGGCACTCATGCTAAATGCGTAGACTGAGAGTGTCATCAAAGATTCAGGAAAAAAACATATTGAGAAAAATTTCCAATAAAGAATAAAATAAAAAATCGTTTTGGTCCATCAGGGGCCCAGGTAGTCTATCACACTCCTGCACGGACTGTCCCCCAATGAGAGGTCTTGTGTTTGGGATTGACCTTTTCGTTCGGAAGGTCATGTCTTCCAGCTTTAGGTCAAAGGTGTCTCGTGATGCGCGTGCGTCTTCCTCCTGGATTTCAGGTGTGGGGAGGAGCCCAGGTGTGGGAAAGCAGAGACGCATAGCTTGGCTGACTCCAAAAAGATCCATCCTAGTGATTCATAAAAGTAAAACCATACTTCGGATGAAACCACATGCTGCTGCTGTGCACTAGCGTCCCCGGCGGAAGAGGCCCCCGTGGCAAGTCTTTGTGATGCTGCAGTGTCTGGCTTTGGATTATAATCCCCGCCACGCAGGTCCTGTTCTCGTTCTGAGGTCGGGGAGGTGGGCGATCTCCAGCCTCCCTCATGTGGCAGCTGCAGTGTGAGGTGGGATGAGGAGGATCCGTGGGTGACAGCACAGCTCGGGGTTCCCGTGACAGCGTGTGGCTCCTCCAGAAAGGGCTCGGGAGGCTGCTGGCCGCTGAGGTCAGGCTCGGGTCCTGGCCAGCACCCCCCTCTTCCCAGGCATCTGGAGTCTGACCAACCATGTCCGGTTTAGGAAATCCAGAAGTGCCTTGAGTTCTGTGCCACCAAGGATTTCGTTTGTCGCAGACAATGTGGCCCCAAAAGTCAACTTTCTGACAAACCACACCCCCCGCCCCCCAAACGCTCCTCTACTCACTGATTGTAATTTTTGGCCAAGTGATTACCTCGGCCCCATAGAGACCAGGAATCTGTTTTTTTCTCGCCCAAACTTTCCTGGAGAGCTGGTTACGGCCGGTTCTGCTTCGAGTCCCCGTGGATCTGTGGAGAGGGAGCGAGGCAGCCTTGGTTAAGGCCATTTTTAAGCAGCTGCGCGTGGTCGCCCTGCGCCATTTCCCTGGCTCTGAGTGACAGATACTCGCTAAGCAGTACAGAGCAGTGGTTTTAACCTTTAGAAAACCACAAACCATTTTAGACATTTCTTTGAATTCTGTTTTTGGTGGCTGTGTACCTTTATCAAGGAACAAAGGTGAGCACAAACCCGCCTCATGAGAAAGGGCCTGCGAGTACCGCAGACTTTCACCAGCAAAGAACGAATAAACCCGCTCCAGGTGCAGCCACAGGAGCCTGGAAGGTCAGAAGCCAGCGCTTGCTGGGCTTCCTGCTCGCTCCGCTGGCCCGACCATGAACTTGCTAGCTTCCCAGGGGAATTCTTGCGGACGTTTTGCTGTACTTCAGCCTTTCTCCTCTCTCGCTGCCTGTGTCACATAGTCGATATCCTGTTGAGTGTAACTGGTTTTAATACTGTACACTAATCAGGATGGACCCAAGGGTCAGCAAACTGCCTGTCAAGGGCCAGGTGCTGAATAGTCTAGGGTTTGAAGAGGGTGCAACCCATCAGCCCTGCTGCTGCATGTGCAAGGAGCCCTCACTGACATGTAAGCAAATGGGCATGGATGTGTTCCAATAAAACTTTATTTATAAAAGGAGACAGGGATGTTGTGCTGATTCCTAGGCTGCACCAGTATCACCCACTTATTATTAATAATATCTGTCAGTTATAGATAATATCTATCGAGCATAGTTCATAGGAATTCACTAATTTAAAAAACCAGTGGTTCAAATTACTAAATATAATTTTGTAAGTTTGACCATCATTACTCAAAGTCCATGTCAGTGAAATAGCTCCCCCCCCCGCCCATATATAATTCTTGTTTTTTGGAGAAAAAAATAATTCTTTTGCCCTGTATCTGATGTGAAAGTAAGAAAATAAACAACTATCTTGTAAAAGTTAAGCCATTCATTATGAGCCATTTCTGGAACTAAAGAGCATCAAACTAGACTTTTTTAAACTGTGAGGCAAACAGGATGTACAGTTACACATCTTATTGGAAGATAAGGAGACACACAGTAGTAACCCTGGAGAAAAGTACACAGAACCCAGATTTGTCCCAGGCTGGGGATTCGACTGAAAAATGTACAACCCGACAGGACTCCACGCAGCGTCCAGCCCTCTGGCCCCACTGCTTGATTCCCCATCAAAATGTACCCACCTCTCTTGCTGTGAGGCCGTCTAGCTTGGACACTGCTGGTTCACCCTGATCTTAAACCACCCACAACAATTCGCGCAAAATGGACTAAAGACTTAAATGTAAGACCTGGAACCGTGACCCTCCCAGAGGAAAACAGGAGAAGCTCCTTGACATTGGTTCTGGCGAGGAGGTTTTGGATATGATGCCAAAAGCGCAGGCATCAAAGCAAAAAATACACAAGTGGGACTTCATCAAACCCAAAAGCTTCTGCGCAACAAAGGAAGTGATCAACAGAATGAGCAGACAACCACCGATTGGGAGGAGAGATGTATAAGCCCTCTCCCTGAGAGGGGGTGAACATCAAAACGATATAAGGGCCCTGGCCGGTGGCTCAGTTGGTTAGAGCATCGTCCTGTACACCAGAAATGTTGCAGGTTCCATCCATGGTCAGGGTGTGTGTAGGAGGCAACCAATCAATGTTTTTCTCTCTCTGTCTCTCTCTATCTCTCGTTCTCCCCTTCCTTCCTCTCTCTAAACATCCTCAGGTGAGGGTTTTTTAAAAAAGCACATATATATATATATATATATATATATATATATATATATATATATATATACTAGAGGCCCAGTGCACGAAATTTGTGCATGGAGGGTGGTTGTCCCACGGCCCAGCCTGTACCCTCTCCAATCTGGGACCCCTCAAGGGATGTCCGACTGCCTAAACGGGCAGTCGGACATCCCTCTCACAATCCAGGACTGCTGGCTCCCAACTGCTTGCCTGCCTGCCTTCCTGATTGCCCCTAACCACTTCTGCCTGCCAGCCTGATCACCCCCTAACCACTCTGCTGCCAGCCTGTTTGCCCCCAACTTCCCTCCTCTGCCGGCCTGGTCACCCCTAACTGCCCTCCCCTGCAGGCCTGATCACCTCCAACTGCCCTCCCTTGCAGGTCTGGTCCTTCTCAACTGCCCTCCCTTGCAGGCCAGGTGCCTCCCAACTGCCCTCTCCTGCTGGCCATCTTGTGGTGGCCATCCTGTGTCCACATGGGGGCAGGATCTTTGACCACATGGGGGCAGCTATATTGTGTGTTGCAGTGATGATCAATCTGCATATTACTCTTTTATTAGATAGGATAGAGGCCTGGTGCACGGGTGGGGGCCAGCTGGTTTGCCCTGAAAGGTGTCCCAGATCAGGTGGGGGTTCCCTTGGGGCGTGGGGCGGCCTGAGCGAGGGGCCTGTGGTGGTTTGCAGGCTGTCCATGCCCCCTGGCAACCCAAGCGGAGGCCCTGGTATCTGGAATTTGTTTTCCTTCTACAATTGAAACTTTGTAGCCTGGAGTGGAGCCAAGCCTGGGGCTCCCTCCGAGGCTGGCAGCCATTTGTGTTGGGGTTATAATTGAAACTTTGTTGCCTTAAGCGGGTGGGCCCGGCCAGGGTGTGCGGAAAGCTTTGCTCCCCCTGTTTCCGGAGGCAACCCTGGCCTGCTCTCTCAAGCTCCATTCTGCCGCCATTTGTTTGAATTTGTTTACCTTCTATAATTGAAACTTTGTAGCTTGAGTGGAGGCTTAGGCCTGGCAAGGGCAGGCAGAAAGCTTGGCTTCCTCTGTTACCTAGGAAACCTTGCTCTCTGTGGCTATAGCCATCTTGGTTTGGGTTAATTTGCATACTCGCTCTGATTGGATGGTGGGCATGGCTTGTGGGCATGGCTCGTGGGTGTGTCAGAGGTATGGTCAATTTGCATATTTGTCTATTATTAGGTAGGATATATATATATATATATATATATATATATATATATATACACACACATATATATATACACACACACACACACTTATTTATATATTTTTATTTTAAAAATAATTTTATTTATTAATTTATTTTTAACTTTTTGTTTTTTTATTTCAGAGAGGAAGGGAGAGGGAGAGAGAGATAGAAGCATCAATGATGATGCTACTGGGGGTTGAGCCTGCAACCTGGGCATATGACCTTGACTGGAATCGAACCCGGGACTCTTCAGTCCCCAGGCTGATGCTCTACCCACTGAGTCAAACTGGCTAGGCCTATTTATATAATTTTACTATATAACATTAATAACAAAACAACAACAACAATCCAGTAAAACTAGGCAGAGGACCCGAACAGGCATCTCCACAGTGGCCAACAGAAAAAAAAGGCATTCACATCACTAATCAGGAGAAGAATGAAAATCAAACCATAGTGAGATAACACCTCACACCTGTATCAAGCAGGCAAGAGACAAGTGTTGGCAAGTATGTGGCGAAAAGGAAACCCTGTGCACTTTTGGGGGATGTAATTTGGTGCAGCCACTGGGAAACAGCACTGTTGTGTGACCCAGTGTCTCTCCTGGGCATGTGTGTGGAGGAAATGAAGTCACTGTCCTGAGATAGCAGCACTTCCGTGCTCACTGAAACACCAGTCACCACAACCAAGACAGGGAAACAACCTAAGGGTCCACTGACTGACGAGTAGAAACTGTGGTGTGTATGCACAATGGAATTTCATTCAATAAAAAGAAAGGGCTGGCCGGTGGCTCAGTGGATGGGAGCATTGTCCCAGACCCCAAAGGGTGGAGGGTTCGATCCCTGATCGGGGCACTATGGGAGGCAACCAATCAATGATTCTCAAACTGAAGTTTCTCTCTCATCCTCTGGTCCTCTCTCTCTTAAATCAATAAAAACATGTCCTCGGGTGAGGATTAGGAAAAGAAGGAAATTCTGCCATTTATGAAATACAGATGGACCTTGAGGGCATCATGCTAAGTGAATTAAGACAGAGCAGGGAAAGACACACTGTAGGGATCCCAGAGGTAGACTCTACTGAAGTGAAACTCATTGTCTAGAGAGAATGGAGGATGTCAGGGGTTGGGGAGGGGAGGTGTGGGGAGATGTTGGTCAAGGGGCACAATCGGCTAATGTGAGATGAATAGTTTCTGGGGATCAGTAAGTCCTGTGTCCCATATGTGAACGTTACTCAGAGAGGAGATCTTAAATGTCCTCACTGCACACACAAAGAGGTAATTATGTGAGGTGATGGAGGTATCAATTAACCTCATTGTGTTAGTAGTTTTGCAAAATATACATGTATCAAATGATAATGTCGAACTCCTTAAACTTACACAATGTTTTATGTCAATAATCTATCCTATCTAATAAAAGAGTAATATGCAAATTGACCATCAGTCCAACACACAAGATGGCTGCTCTCATGTGGACACAAGATGGCTGCCCCCATCCCATGAGGATACAAGATGGCCACCACAAGATGGCCAGCAGGGGAGGGCAGTTGGGAGGGACCAGGCCTGCAAGGGAGGGCAGTTGGGGGTGATCAAGCCTGCAGGGGAGGGCAGTTAGGGGTGACCAGGCCTGCAAGGGAGGGCAGTTAGGGGTGACCAGGCCTGCAGGGGAGGGCAGTTAGGGGCAATCAGGCTGGCAGGGGAGCAGTTAGGCATCAATCAGGCTGGCAGGGGAGTGGTTAGGGGGTGATCAGGCTGGCAGGCAGAAGCAGTTAGGGGCAATCAGGTAGGCAGGCAGGTGTGCAGTTGGGAGCCAGCAGTCCTGGATTGTGAGAGGAATGTCCGACTGACGGTTTAGGCCCTAGTAGGATCGGGCCTAAACGGTCAGTCAGACAACCCTCGAGGGGTCCCAGATTGAAGAGGGTGCAGGCTGGGCTGAGGGACACACTCACACCATGCACGAATTTTGTGCACCAGGCCTCTAGCCTATAATAATAAAAGGGTAATATGCTAATTAGACCGGGTGTCTTCTGGACATCATTCCAGACGTCCTTCCTGATGAAGCTGGGGCTGGAGGGAAGCAGCCCGGGTCCCAGAGGGAAGCTGGTGCCTGCAGCCAGGGGAAGGAAGGCCTACTCTTACATGAATTTTTGTGCATTGGGCCTCTAGTATCTTAATAAACTGGAGGGGGACTAGATTTAATAGATGAAAGTGGGGAGGTATTGAAAGATTTTGAGCAGAGAAGGGACATTCTTTGGCTTACAGTTGAAACGGTCACCTTGTCAGGTTGGTGAGCTGGCTGACAGAGGGCGAGGATGGGTACAGGAAGCCAGGAGAGGCTGTGGCAGGAATCCGCTCACTCAGGTGAGGGCGGGGGTGGGGGGAGGGGGAGAAGGCTTGCAGTCGGAAGTGTTGCAGAGGTGAGAAGACTTTAGGTTCTGTTTGAGGACAGAAAGCCAAGGGTGTTTGCTGGCCAGTTGGATGTGGCTTGTAAGAGAAAGAGAGGAGTCAGGGATGGGAGAAATTGTTCTGACTAATATCCTCAACCAGTTGTTGTCAGCCCGTGTCCACACATTGGCTGGTTACACCTGTTTTGAAGTGGGTTTCTGCTTTCTTGTCTCTGACTTAGTTCTTCTCCACCAGACTCTAGTCATGCTCTGAAAACCGGAAGTGAGTCATGCCGCCCAAGGGTTGAAGAGATTGTACTTCAAGATGCCAACATAAAATGGTAGCCACTGATCAGATCGTCAGTTTGACTGAAAAAATATGGGAGAGCCACAGGCACCATTCCGGGGTTTATGTTTGTAGACGCTCCCCCTTCACTTAATGCTCCGTCACCATGTGTTGGTCCTTTAGGAAGAATCCGCTTATTCAGAAATGGTCTGGGGAGAGACGACTCCATAGCAGACCTTCTGTTGTGCTGGGACCAGGAGAGTTCAGGCACACTGCCCGCTCAGCAGGTGCCATTCCGTAGGCGACGCAGGAATGAAATCCCAGGGGGGAATCGGATGAGTTAGTGATAGGACGGTGGTGAGACCAAGGGCCCTGGGGACAGAGGATGGCACAGCTTCATTTTATCTGGAGGATTTGGGACGCTCGTGGGAAGTGGAGCGGTTTGCAGTCATGTCGGAGCTGGGATGGCCTTTGAGGAGAAGGAAGCAGCACGTGGGAGTAAGAAAGAGGGTGGCACGTCTGGTTGACTGCACTCACATCTGTTGGTGCAGGCTTGGGAGCAGGCGGGTGGGTGGTGGGGCTGAGTGAGTCTGAGAGGCAGAGCAGGGTCAGCGCTTGAACAGCCTGGTGTCTGACAGGGAGAGACTGGAAATGAAAGCGTGGACAATGGGAACTAACAAAGAGGTTCCCAGCAGGGGAAACAGCATTCCTCCGTTAAGGCTGTGGAGTGACTCCTGGGCGATGTTTGGAGAATAGATTGGAAAGGGAGGTGACCTGGTGTTATAGAAGACGGGAGAGAAACCAAGCAACGCTTAGAGAAATGGAGTTACACTTTATTATTATGACATGCAGGCTCAGAGAAAAATGTCTTTCAAATTCTGGGCAAAAAGCATGGAGGAAGCTTTCCCTATTTATACTTTTTCCAGTTCTTTGTCTCCAAATAAGGGTTTTCCGGTCCCCTTTGCAAGTTCTTAAAGAGCCCCATGTGCTGGGGTCTTGAGACCACAACTAAAGGCCTGGCCTGGCGCCAGCACTGATAACTCCATCTGCGGATGGTTTATGGCCTCTCTGGAATGGGAGGACCAGATAATTAAAGGGGCAGAGACTAGACTATAGCCTAATAAGAATGTGTATTAGGTTAATGGCACAGGTTCAGATTGCTAGACCCCCAAAATGTCTCATTTTCCCCGTCACTGGGAATGGGAACCCAGTTGGTCTACTGGTCCTAGCAAGGAGTGATGAAGGCCTGCCCGGAGCAGGGTGGAAAGAGAGGAGCAGACACACTGAAGAGCGATTAGCAGGTGTACTCAGCACAGGGCTGAGAACAGCGTGTGGGTGCACGAGTAGCTCGGCTAAGGTGAGTCTAGGTATCTGTACTTGGAACTTGGGGGGAAGAGAGACATTACCCATGTCAGGGAGAGCTGTCCCTGGGAGAGAGAACTAACAGCCGCGGTGGGTGCAGAAGGAAGTCTGGCTGGAATTAAATTCCATGAATGAGAAATGTCTCAGCCATTAACCTGTCTTTTTCAGGGAAATGTTGGAACTTATTTTCATCTCCCTAATTGTAATGGGACTCTTGTAGCTACACACGTCATTAAGTAGTACATCTTATCGATACCTGTGCAAAACCAGACAAGACAAAAACAAGGATGAACTGAGTGCCGACACCCAAGCCCTGCTGGAGGCATTGCTTGTTGAGACGGCTGCACCTTCCGGGGAGACTCCGAGGCTGCGGAGCTGAGTGGATGGTTTTGCTCAGTACCCTAGTCCTGGTTGCTGAAGGGAAATGATTCAGTGCCGTTAGTGAAAACTAACCGTAGAGACGGGATCTACAGCAATAAGCTAAGGGGAGTGTTTCAATGTGCCTGTGAGAAACATGGAAGAGAGTTACTTTGACGGTAAAATAGTGTTTATAATTGTTGCAACTATGCAAGCATATGGACACCAACAGAGACTCCCAGAAAAACATGAAGAACGAAAACTGCCAGAATGGCCAAGTCAATTTTGTTCTCTCTCTTTTTCTTTCTTTCCAAAATGATGTTCATGCCAGGACAACTTTCAGAAACTTTTAAAAAGGTGGCTACTACGTTGCCATAAAGGGAGGTGCTTCTAGACACGCTCCCAGCGCCGTCGCTGAAATGTCCCTGAGTACCTAGGGCGGGTGGTGTGAAGAAGTGGGGTCACCGGAATAGGGGCCTGGGGGGTGGGGTGAGGAGAAAGAGAAGGCAGAGGAGTGAGGAGCTCCGAGGGGCAGCCGTGTCCCTCCCCTCCGGCGGGAGTCCCCGTGGATGGTGGAAGCCCATGTCACAGCGTGTCCCGTGAGGCAGGGGGAAACCGGACCACGGACCACCTTTCCTTTCCGCTGTCCGCACGCCGGGGACAGGGACAGGGACAGGGGCAGGCCGCGCGGCAGCGGAAGATCTGAGTGAGGCTGCGGCTGGAGGTGCGGCAGCAGCTTTGTTGTAAGCGCACGTTTGCTTTCATTGACACGTTAACCACAGGTGAAAAGGGGAGGCCACAGGGGCGGGGGGGTGACTGTGACAGGGGAACTTTCAGAAAAGCCTCAGCGCTGCCAAGACTTTCCGCGACGGCTCACCCACCTGGAAGCCCCCTCCCACCACAGGAAGCGCTGACCGTCGGGGATAAAAGAGACCCGTGAGCAGCTGGGGCTCATCCTCCGGTTCTGCTCACTCGGCGCACCAGCATGAGGCCTCTGCTCCTCGCCCTCCTGGGGGTCTGCTGCCTCGTGGCCCGCACTGTGGAAGGTGAGTCGCGGGGCTGTCCACGGAGCAGGGGCAGGTGCGGGCGGGGCACAGGCTCCGGTTTGGACTCGGTGCAGCCTGGAGGCCCTGCTACCCCAGGTCAGACTTCCCCGGTGCAGAGCGGGAATGCGAATTGTGAGTGGAGGGGACCTCCTGGATCCCGAAGACAGAGCTTGGTTAGCCTCCGGGCCCAGCTCAGAGAGGGGGGTTGGAGGAACCTCTCCATCTCTCCGGGCCCACGCAGTCATCTATGGGTGACCACAGTAACAGCTCTCGCCTGGGGTCACAATGCGCTAAATCTGAGGACCACTCGCTGGGTTTCGTCCCGGGTGAATGCAGTGGTGGGACGGTGGTGAGGACGGGATAGGCCGTTGTAGCTTCGCCCGGGTGATACCGAGCTCGATGAATTCTCAAAAGTTTTGAGAGTTCAGTCACAAGGTGGGGATGAGCTAGAGGGTGTGTGTTCTGAAACGAGTCAGGGTTTTCTGCTTAAAAAATAGACTGGAAGCTTACAATTTCCTAAGAGAAATCAGTGTTGCCTTCGAGAAGGTGGGAGAATTTAGGGTGACTGTCTGATGCTGTTCCCACTTATGATAAATTCTTGAGCTTATGAGAGGCCATCTGATAAGTGTTAGCAAATAGATCGATGCCTTCTACACAGTCAAACAACTGCAAGAGACAGCGGATGAGGCTCAGAGATGCTGAGCCTGCCCGGTGTCCTGCCCCTATTTCCTTAAGGATTGTTTTTTCCAGCTGCTTGGACTTCGTTTCTCCTGTGGCTCTGGAGCAAGAGAGACTATATCCCTTGGGTGTGACTCTCCCCTCGGCCTCCTAGTCTGTAGGCTGATTTCTTAGACTAGATAGCGGAGTCTGATCGTGGATCCCCAAGGGTGGCCATGGACAGAGGTGGCAAAGTCTGCACCTCCCTGAAACTGTAAGCAGAATAAAAACGACTGATGAGATTAAGGCCCGGCCAGTGTGCTCAGTGGTTGAGCTTCGATCTATGAACCAGGAGGTCGAGGTTCCATGACCGGTCAGGGCACATGCCCAGGTTGCAGGCTCCATCCCCACTGGAGGGCATGCAGGAGGCAGCGGATCGATGATTCTCTCTCATCATTGGTGTTTCTCTCTCTCTCTCTCTCTCCCTTCTCTCTGAAACATATATATGTACATATATGAAGAAAAGTGTAAGACTACTAACTATGGCCAGATGTTGCAACGTGCTGGCGTTTTGCCTCCCAGTCGCTGTGCCATTTGTGGAGCCCCAGGTGTGGGTGGGGGAGACGCTGTGGGAGCGGAGGGGGCTGCGGACACCGGCCAGATTCCCGTTCCTCCTCGCGCCCTGGCCTGAGCCGCGGCTGCACATCCAGGGGGAGGCAGCCCGTGGCCTGACGCGGCTCCGCCGAAGGTGCCGTCTCGCCCGATCCTGCAGACACGCGGGCACGGCCCGGAGGAAGGAGGAGCTGGGGGACTTAGAGGCCCGTGGACTCGCTGGGCCCGGGGAGCCCATGTTGGATGTTTCCCAGGGAAAACGTTGTTCCTTAAGTGGTGAGAGAAACGGGGAGCAAACGCAGGTTCCCCTCCGGGTTCTGAGACCGATAGGAAGTGATGGTGAGGAGAGATGAAGAGGGCAGGGTTAGCAAACACCTTTCGTTTAGTTCATATTAAAAGGGAAGGTTTGGCTGGCCCTAGCTGGTTTGGCTCAGTGGATAGAGCGTCGGCCTGGCTCCCAGGTTTGATTCCAGTCAAAGGCACAGGCCCGGGTTGTGGTCTCGATCCCCAGTAGGGGGCGTGCAGGAGGCAGCCGATCAATGATTCTCTCTCATCAGTGATACTTCTCTCTCTTCCCCTCTCCCTTCCTCTCTGAAATCAACACAAATAAATTTAAACATAAAAGCCCCAGCTGTTACTTAAGGTGCTTTGTAGCTGAATAGTTCCCTGGGCAGCACACACCAGGCCCTTCAGCTGGGGAGAAAACCAGCACCTAGAAATGGGGATGAGAGTTCCCCAAACCGGAATGTTATTAACTCTCCCAGGTCCCTCCCCTCCGCCAGGTGAGGTGGTTCCTAACTTGAACCGTTCCACTCCCCGTGGGCCATGTCTACTGAGGACGATGCTTTCTGAGCCACTTCCTCTCGTGGCTCACATCTCGCCATTTAAATGAGAACAAAACCAAGCTGTCGCCGCGTATTTAATGGTGCCCTCCTCCATATCTCCTCACAAACCACTCTGTTGTTTTCTTGGTAACACTGTAACGTTTGTACTATCGCAGTTACATTGTATCTTTGTCTGCTTGGTTTCTTCACCAGGTGTGGGGAGTGAGGTCCTGGATCAGCGAATCTGTGTGAGTCTGACTACCCGGCGGCTGCCCGTGAACAAAATCAAGACCTACACCATCAAGGAGGGGCCCATGAAGGCAGTCATGTGAGTGTCCCCCCAGGCTGGGCTGGCTGGGCCGGGCCGTGGAAATCCTCCGCAGGGAAGCGCGTCCACGTGGGCGGGGACCTCCCCTTAGCCAGCAGCCCCTGGGTTTTCCCACGTTCACCCTGCCCTTCGAAGCCCACAGCGTGATTGTTACCACACTGCGGCACCAGATGAGGACCATCCTCCTCCTTTCTGAGTTAATTTCAGCAGGAGATTGAGCTACACCGGAGGACACTGTGCTCAGTGCTGAGGGTCCAGTTCAGAGAGTTTGACCACATAGCCGCACTCAGATGGAATCCTCCGGGCCCCTCCCCTTCTTTGGAGTGCTGAAACGTGGGTGCCAGGTGGGCCAGTGGCCATATCTCCAGACAATGTGCCAAAAACTAGCCTGCATTGTCCCAGGACCTCATTTTCAGAATAGCAGCTCTTCCCAACGTATAATAACTACAACGTTGCTCAAAGAAATTAAGATAAAGAAAGCACCTTTTGTGCAGAAATGGGATGAGTGCGTTTAGATTTGAAAAGGAAGGTTGCTGGTATGTGGTCACTGGACCAGATGATGTCACAGGCCCAGCAGGGGCTCTGCTGAGAGAGGAGCCCCGGATTATGGTGTCGCCTGGAGAGACTCCTCCTCTGCGTTAAAACAGGTTGTAGGAGGAAGCTTTGCATGTGTGGGCTCGGGGTCCATCCAGGAGTTTCTGCAAGAGCTCTTAGAGCGGGTCTGATCTGAACTCCCGGCCCAGGCTCACTTTGTCTGCCTTTTCCTTACATCGCAGATTCATTACCAAACGTGGCCTTAAAGTCTGTGCCGATCCGCAAGCCGACTGGGTGAAAAAGGTGGTGCAGACCGTGGACAAGTCCAGGAGGATGAACATGAACCAGACCAAGCCCACGGGAGCCCAGCAGCGCACCGGGACAGCTGTGACCCAGGCCAGGTAGTGGCCTCGTCCCGTCGAGCCAGAGGCTGGTGTCTCCTTGCAAGCCTTCTCCTTAAAGGACTCATTAAATTACAGGCACCTTTTCTGAAATCGTTGTCTTGTATATTTACTTTTCCTGTTTTCCTATTCATTCAGCTGCTTTAATGAATAAATATTTATTTCTGGGGATCGTCCCAAAGTCATTCATTGTGTATGAGGGTGGGTAACATGTCACTCATGATCTATTTCGGTCCCACGGGACCTCCCATTGATGGTATCATGCTGGGAGGTTTGGAGAGGTGTTTACTGGGGATGAGTCACTGGGAACTCTGGGTGGGCTCGGGCTGCCTGTCGCTGTGTCCAATAACGAAGGCAGGGTTGAATCCCATAAGGCGTTTACTGAGAAGGCCAGCCAACAAGAAGACAGGTGCTTACAAGCATCAAATCCTGTCTTACCGCAAGGTGCAGGGGACAGGAGTGTAAGGGGGAAGGGGCTGGGCTGAGGCAGGGAACAGACGTCAGCCATTGGTCCTTAGTCATCAGGCGACGAGAGGATGTTGATGAGAGGATGTTGATGAGAGGATGTTGATGGGATGATGTTTTGACTCCTGGTGGGTCGGCCTGACCATGCTTACCGGTTCTGCTTGCTGGACTCACAGCTGCATCACCTTCTTAATCGCTTTGCACAGGCCTTGAAAAGGAAACTTAAGAAAATCTTAACCCCCTAGTCACATAAGGACATGTGCTCTAAGATTTAAAATAATGTGATTACTTTTCAGATTACTTCAGACGCTTCATCTATCAGATTCCAAGTCCCCCCGTCAGAGGGACGCTCCAGTCCTCCTCCTAGGCTCCAGCTTGAATGGTCCCTTCCCCAGGGGTCCCCGTGACCCCGTGACAGTGGCAACAGTTCAAGACCCCTTCCAACCCGTCTTTCTCGTGGAGTTCTCTCCAGGGAACCCTGGGGAAACCCCGCGTCACTGGTCCCCACGGAGGGTCCCTCTCTGAGCGTGTCCCGGCGCTGGGCCTCCGCAGGTTTTCCCTCGCACTGTTCCACCTGCTCTCCCCGGGAAGGAAGCACAGAGACAACGCGTCAGTGCTTCTCTGTCAGGGCAGCGAAGACTGGCCTCGGGGCGGGAAGATCCAGGATCCAAATGGCCGTCAGTGCTCTTCCCAGTGGGCGACGCTTGCTGCCTCTGTGCTTCCTGCAGCGCCGCCGCTCGGCCCTCGCCCAGGTCGTGCTGTTCTGCTCTGAACACCCTGACTCTGTCACCTGCGACCTTTCTCCAGTGCGGTCACCATTCACAGTGAGGCTTTTGTTGGACGGTCGTCTGGCCGCTGACCCAGATGCTGCTCTGTGTCGTCACTAAGTTGCTGGTTGGCTCATGCTCATGGCCCTGCTGTCCGGCGGCTGGCGGTGTGTGTGCACTGCCGCCCCTCGCCCCACAGTGAGGACCACCGGCCTCGAGAAGGGAAGAAGTACCAGCTGTGGTCCAGCCCTCGGCAATGTCAGGGTCCGTCGGAGGGTCTCGGAGGGCAGCTCCCTTTCGTGATCCGGCCAGTGGGCCGGAGCGGAGGCCACAGAAGGGCTGCCTCCTGGCGGAAGGTGGGTCCCTCCCTTCTCATCGTCTCTGCCCACGACCACTGTGGGCGCTGGTCTGAAACACACACCCAGAAGGACACAGGCGCTTTGTGAGGGCGGAGCAGCAACGCCTCAGGAGCTGAGAACGGATTCCTGACGGGACTGTGCATTGTGTCTCCCATGGGCCTCCCAGACCCCAGAGGTGTCATGAGATGGTGATGATCCGAGGTGGAAGGTACGGCTGTGCACGTCTGGTTAGCCTCACGTCCTCTAGGTGGTGTCCGGGACGCCGAGGGGTTTCAACCAAGTAATGTGCATGGCTTGGGACGAATTGACTGGAGGTTTTTAATTCATTTAGGTAGGACTTGAGTCTACTCACTGGACTCCTGTGGGTTAGTGGATTCAATTCCATTCAAAGAAACAATTTAAGAAACAGATATCTCTCTCTCTCTATCTTGTCTGTCTCTATCTCTGTCTCTGTCTCTATCTCTATCTATCATCTATCTATTATCTATCTATCTATATGTCATCTATCTATCATCTATCTATCTATCTATCTATCTCTATCTTGTCTGTCTCTATCTCTGTCTCTGTCTTTGTCTCTGTCTCTGTCTCTATCATCTATCTATCTATCTATTATTTATCTATCTCTCTATCTCTCTATCTGTCTATTCTATCTATCTATCTATCTCTATCTTGTCTGTCTCTATCTCTGTCTCTGTCTCTATCTATCATCTATCTATCTATCTATTTATTATTTATCTATCTATCTCTCTATCTATCTGTCTATCATCTATCTAATATCTATCTATCTATCTATCTTGTCTGTCTTTATCTCTATCTCTCTGTCTCTGTCTATCTCTATCTATCTATCTATTATCTATCTATCTATCTATTATCTATCTATCTATCTATCTATCTCTGTCTTGTCTGTCTCTATCTCTATCTCTGTCTCTGTCTTTATCTCTGTCTCTATCTCTATCTATCATCTGTCTATTATTTATCCATCTCTCTATCTATCTTTCTATCGATCTGTCTATCATATCTATCTATCTATCTATCTATCTATCTATCTATCTATCTCTATCTTGTCTGTCTCTATGTCTATGTCTATGTCTATGTCTATCTCTATCTCTATCTCTATCTCTATCTCTGTCTCTGTCTCTATCATCTATCTATCTATCTATTATTTATCTATCTCTCTATCTATCTGTCTATCATCTATCTATATCTATCTATCTATCTATCTATCTATCTATCATCTATCTATCTATATCTATCAATCATCTAATTTTTTATGAATGGCCATGACCCCTCTCGTCCACCTGTGGCACCTTGTACCCACCTTTACCCTGAAATTTAACAATTTGTATGGAAATTGCTCCTTGCCCATCTGTGCTCGCACTGCCCCCTGCAGTCAGACTAGAAGCTGCCTGTGCTGTTACTTTATTTTTTCTTGGTCTCACTTTTTCTCTAAATGCACGGGGTGATCTTGGTGAATAAGGCACACCTTTCAGGCGCGCATTTCTATACTAAGGCGCCTGCGCACTGTGTGCGCTCAGCACCTGAGTCTAGTCTCCTTTCATCACGGTGTTTGACCCCCTTCCCCTGTCATCCTTCTCTCGCCCTCTTCCCCTTCCACCATTCTGTTTTCTGTATCTATGAGGTTTTTGTTTTGTTAGTTTGTTGCTTTTGAAAAAAATCCTCACCAGAGGGTCTGTTCCCATTAATTTTTAGGGAGAATGGAAGGCGGGCGAGAGACAGAGAGAGAACATCGATGTGAGAGAGACCCATCGCACACCTGCACCCGCACCTGCAGGAAACGGGAGTCCTCACAAGCGCGGACATCACACCAATCCCTGCGGCTGCTCAGGGAGGGAGCTCTGGGCCTCAGGTGCTCCTGGATGGACGTGTCCCCCGCCCAGGCAGGCGGAGCATTTGTGAGGGGCTCGGACCCAGGACCCAGCCAGAGCCCAGGAGCCTGCAGCACGAGCCCGCTTCTCTGTCCTCATGGTGCCTCCAGGGGCCACGCACCGTGGGAAGAAGATTCATGTCCTTCCTCAGGATGGACTCCTGAGAGCGCTGAGCTGTGGGGCATGGAGGGTGTCCCTATCAAAGTGGGTGAGGAAAGCGGGTGTGTGCATATCCACGCCCACAGCTCTCCACCCGGCTCCTACTTCCCACTACAAACAACCAGCAACGTGGCTATTAGTGCTGCTGTGACTGTTTCAATCTCATTTGCCATGTTTTTCTCCCTTGAGTGGAATTCTCTCATTATGACTATTTTTTGTTTGTTTGTTTGTTTTGCCAATCCTCACCTGAGTATACTTTCCCCATTGATTTTTAGAGAGTGGGAGGGAGGGAGGGAGGGAGAAAGAGAAACATCCATGTGAGAGAGCCATATCGATTGGTTGCCTTCTGCACACACCCTGGGGTGCCAGGGATAGAACCCGAAACTCAGGTACACGCCTTAGACCAGGAATCGAACCTGAACCCTTCGGTGAGCGGGCCGACCCTCTAACCAGTTAGCACACAGGCCAGGGCCTTCATTACACTTTTACATGTTGTGGCATGTTTGAAAGAAGTTGTCTTGGGTCCCAAGGATCAGAATTATTTAAATATTTTGACTGACAACAGCAGAAGAATCCAGTGGTTACATTGGCTACACCTCATTGAGACAACAATCCTTTGATATTTGTTAAACGGTTTTTTGTATGTTTGGATGAAAGCTTATATTCACATAATTGAATGTGATGTACCCAAAAGGTTACATTCCATGTGATAGACTTGTAAGATCTAGTAGAGTGCATTGAAGATCCAGAGTGAGTTGCTTAGCGCAGTTGAAATTGTTTCTGAATCTTGATCATACTGGTGTGTTCAGTTCATGAAAATTCTCTCCTCTGTTATGTTTGTCTTATATGTGTGTTATATTTCAGTAGAAAATTAAAGGAAATTATTGCTTCAATTCATTCTTTTTTATATTTAAGGCTGGGTTTTTTTAAAATGCATATATTTTTATTGATTTCAGAGAGGAAGGGAGAGGGAGAGATAGAAACAGCAATGATGAGAGAGTCATTGATCAGCTTCCTCCTGCATGCCCCCTAATGGGGATCGAGCCCGCAACCTGGGCATGTGCCCTTGACCAGAATCGAACCCAGGACCCTTCAGTCCGCAGGCCGAAGCTCTATCCACTGAGCCAAACCAGCTAGGGCAAGGCTGGATTTTATTGAGACACAAGAGGGTTAAATTTGACGAAATTTAGAGGTAGCAGATTGTTTTAAAGGTGGAAGATTTAGGGTGGCTAGAAATGAAAGACGATAATGTTTCACAGCGACCTTGGAAAATTAATTCCATGGGGTTGATAGACTATTAATCACAATCACCTGTGCAATTCCGATAATGAATAGCTTCCTCGCTACGAGGGAAGATGAAAGGCTTAGAAATCTTTTTCCTGTTAACCAAGGCGTGTTTCTCCATCCATCTTGTCAAAGGCAAGGTCGGCACACGGAGGCCGGTTGCATGGAAGTAAAAAGATCCCAGCGCACCCCGTGCACACGTGGCACGTTGTGCTGATGCCTTGAAAACAAGAAACAAAACCAAATACCTCTCTCGACAAAGGTCCTTTTGTGAACCTTGTTATTTGCATTAATTCACGGAAGCGTCAACAGAAGGTGATTGGGGCGGGAAGGCGGGAACGGGAGGAGTGTTTGCCAGTGAAGACAGAGAGGGGCGCAGCTCCTCCCAGGCTCTCAGAACTCAAGGGAGAGCCCAGCTGGAGCCCCTCACTCAAGGATCCTGCACGGAGTATTGTTTTTGTAACGAGAATATACATAAATAAGTGTTTTTCAGCAAAACACACCCACAGCCCTTGGTTGACTGCTTACCCCCTAGGAGGCAGCGTGGTGGTGCCCCGGGCTCTGGAGACACTCTAAGTCCTTCCTACTTGATCGGAGTCTGCTCCCCAGGCCAGGCCCCTCGCTTTCCCAGAAACCAGAGGGGTGGTGTTACTCACCTACAGGCAGAGCTGCAGAAACTCTCGCATTGACGTCCTGTGTTGACACACTGGCCAACACTGTGTGTTTGAAGCTCTGGTGACTCGAAGGTGGCCCACGACTGGAGGCAAACCATCCTCAGGTAGCACAGCTAACTTGAGGGTTTGTCAGCAGGTGGGCCCGTCCACAGGGGTCATGTGAGGATACATGGGGTCTAACTGCAGCGACCACCAGCTACATGTGGCGTGTGGTTTTATGCACAAATACACAGGTATTTTCTCATCCTCTTGAAAAAGACGCATGAGCGAATTCAGGGCTGGTGCTCAGTCCCCCTGTTGGCAGTGGCCCATGGGATGCACAGGAGGTCCGGAGGGGGATCCTGGAGATGCGGTAGGAATGTACTGCCTGGGGCATAAAGCTATTTTGTCATGAGAGCTGCAGCCTAAGGACAGGCGGGCTCCTCTCTCTGCCGCCCCCCTGTGGGGAGGCACAGCGGCGGGCGGGACACTGGACCAGCTTCCCGCCTCTTGGCCATGGTTGCCTCAGAGTAGCCTTTAGGTTTCTGTTGGTCCCCACCTGCAATGGAGATGCTTTGGCTGCAGGAGACTTACGCTCCACTCCACGGTGACCATGGCGATGGCTCTCAGCCTGGAACTCCTGGCTATAGCCTCTCCTCCACCCCTGGACTCGGGAGAGAAGATGGGGATGTTGCTCATACCTCTGAGCAGTGGGTGTGATTCTTGGAGAAGTGCCGTCTGCAATCTGGCACCGTCTCTACGTTCAGAACTTACAAAGGGAGAGACACACGGTGGGGGCTTGGGGATGGTTTCTTAATGGGCGTTAGGAGGAGAGGTGGGCCACCCGCTCGTCACCCAAGGCGTCACCTTTCCCTCTGGTCCTTTCCGTCTCCCTGGCACTGATTAATAAGCTCAGAGCGTCCCGGTTTCATTACTGTGTCCGTAAGGACATCTGCAGTTGGGGAATGTTTCTAAGATAGAAAGGAAGAGATAGAAGAAAGGAGATTGTAATAATAGTCTCTTGACATTGAGATGAGCTTAGATTAAATACGTATGTTATTCTTCCCTTGATTATGTTGTGTGTACACCTTTTGAGCAAAAACACAATTTAAGAAGGTACAGCTCTCCTCAGATTACACTAATAAATCACCCGGGTTGCTATGAAGATGTGATATATTATGTTCTAGAGGAAGAAAGAGTCTATGATGAACTGGGGTCATCTATCTTACATATCCCTGTCCTTCTAATCTTGATGTTAAATTGGATATATGGAAGTGCTGGGAATTTTTAATTTTTCTGAAATGTGTTTAGTTCAGCTTACAGAGTAAGGGGGTGCATTCCTTAAAGCTAGAGCAACTGTAGGAAGCCAAGATGTTGCAGCTACACCTTCTTTTTACGCTACACCGATCTTGCTGACATGCAGAAACTCAAGGAATTTAAAGCAGTTATGAAGAGCCCAGCTGGAGTGGTTGAGCATTGACCCATGAACCAGGAGGTCATGGTTTGATTCCCGATCAGGGCACATGCCTGGCTTGTGGGCTCGATCCCCACCCAGTAGGGGTGTGCAGGAGGCAGCTGATCAATGATTCTCTCTCATCATTGATGTTTCTATCTCTCTCTCCTTCTTCCTTTCTCTCTGAAATCAACAAAAATATATATATATAAAATAAAGTGTTGATGAAGACCATTAACTCTAATATAAGAAGAGCAAGATAAAGAAAACTTAGGTCAGTGGGATTCAAACACACACACATTCATAGGTGCTCACACATTCACAAGCACAGATCTTCAACTAAAGGCAACTAAAAACAGCATTTTCCTCCAGGGTTACCCATTTTGGCAGTATGAATTCATTCTCTCTCTCTCTCTCTCTCTCTCTCTTTCTCTCTCTCTCCTTCTCCCTTCCTCTCTCTCTAAAATCAATAAAAACATATTTAAATAAATAAATTGGACTATATATAATGTTGTGCCATACTCTAAAAATAGTAACTGTCGTGACCAGGCATTTCTTTAAAATCTTATTATTGGTTAACTTTATTGAAGAAATAAACAAGATAAATAAAGTGAGATGATGGTTCAATTCATACAAAGCATCCACTGGCTAGTCACGCTTTGTGGGAAGCAACCCTGGAAGCCTGCTGAGACTGACTTACTCCACAGCCCTGCCCCTGGCCCCGCCCACAGCCCTGCCCCTGCCCCGCCCACAGCCCCGCCCACAGCCCTGCCCACAGCCCCTGCCCCAGCCCCGCCCACAGCCCTGCCCACACACAGCCCCTGCCCCAGCCCTGCCCACAGCCCCGCCCACAGCCCCCCGCCCACAGCCCCTGCCCCAGCCCTGCCCACAGCCCCGCCCCCGCCCACAGCCCCGCCCACAGCCCCGCCCACAGCCCCAGCCCCGCCCACAGCCCTGCCCACAGCCCCAGCCCCGCCCACAGCCCCGCCCACAGACAGCCCCTACTCCAGCCCTGCCCACAGCCCCAAGGAAGAAAACCAAAGGGGCGCAGGCTGGCATTTTCCATTTCTGTCCTGCCTCCATGTCACAGGAGTCCTTGCCTTCCCGTCCAGTAAGTGGCCAGTCTCTGTGATTGGTGGGTTCCGTTATGACCCTGAGATGTTGGGAGAAGGGACAATCATAGAGGCCACTCGATAATTCCAATTAGAGAGAATTTTATCTCCTCCCAGGGGTGTCTGCAGAATGATTCATGGGTGGCCTGAACTAGGGGGGGGCGACTCTAATTTCAGGAGAACTGAGAGAGGGCTTATGAGGCGCAGCCCACCTGTTCTCCAGGTGGCTGTTCACAGCGTGTGCTTGAGAGCCGTGGGCTCTGCTGTGTCACTCTCCTGTGGCCCCGCCTCCCACGGGCAGAATCCCTTCCTGTAGGAGATTAGCTACCAGCTAGAGTCTGGCAAGGCAGGCAGGCACACAAATCTGCTGCAGCAGAGAATATATTAATGCAAACTGCTCTTAGAAACAAAGAAAATGTATTTACTTTTGCAAATATAGGATCAGGTGCCCAATGCTACTAGGCCATATGGAGCAGGGCAGCGTGTGTGGTGGTTTCTGGAACGCATGTGGTCCCACCAGCCCTTTCCATTTGGTCTGCGTGGCACCTCCTTTTGTAAGCTTACGCTGGGAACAGCAATGTCCCATTAAGCTCCGCGGGGGCCATTGTCTGCTGGGGCAGAGGAGCCGAGTCAGGCCCAGTGCTGGCTGCTCTGCTGAGCAGCACAGTCCGATTCTGCAGCTCGAACTGGGTTGGCAAGGTGGTGTCGGGTGCACTTGGGCGACAGGGAAGGTGGTGTCGGGTGCACTTGGGCGACAGGGAAGGTGGTGTCGGGTGCACCTGGGCGACAGGGAAGGTCGTGTCGGGTGCACCTGGGCGACAGGGAAGGTGGTGTCGGGTGCACCTGGGCGACAGGGAAGGTCGTGTCGGGTGCACTTGGGCGACAGGGAAGGTGGTGTCGGGTGCACTTGGGCGACAGGGAAGGTCGCGTCGGGTGCACTTGGGCGACAGGCAAGGTCGTGTCGGGTGCACTTGGGCGACAGGGAAGGTGGGGTGTTGGGCGGGTGCACTTGGGCGACAGGGAAGGTCGTGTCGGGTGCACTTGGGCGACAGGGAAGGTGGTGTCGGGTGTTGGGCGACACTTGGGGGCGACAGGGAAGGTCGTGTCGGGTGCACTTGGGCGACAGGGAAGGTGGTGTCGGGTGCACTTGGGCGACAGGGAAGGTCGTGTCGGGTGCACTTGGGCGACAGGGAAGGTCGTGTCGGGTGCACTTGGGCGACAGGGAAGGTCGCGTCGGGTGCACTTGGGCGACAGGGAAGGTCGCGTCGGGTGCACTTGGGCGACAGGGAAGGTGGTGTCGGGTGCACTTGGGCGACAGGGAAGGTCGCGTCGGGTGCACTTGGGCGACAGGGAAGGTCGCGTCGGGTGCACTTGGGCGACAGGGAAGGTCGCGTCGGGTGCACTTGGGCGACAGGGAAGGTCGCGTCGGGTGCACTTGGGCGACAGGGAAGGTCGCGTCGGGTGCACTTGGGCGACAGGGAAGGTCGCGTCGGGTGCACTTGGGCGACAGGGAAGGTCGCGTCGGGTGCACTTGGGCGACAGGGAAGGTCGTGTCGGGTGCACTTGGGCGACAGGGAAGGTGGTGTCGGGTGCACTTGGGCGACAGGGAAGGTTGTGTCGGGTGCACTTGGGCGACAGGGAAGGTGGTGTCGGGTGCACTTGGGCGACAGGGAAGGTCGTGTCGGGTGCACTTGGGCGACAGGGAAGGTCGTGTCGGGTGCACTTGGGCGACAGGGAAGGTCGTGTCGGGTGCACTTGGGCGACAGGGAAGGTCGTGTCGGGTGCACTTGGGCGACAGGGAAGGTCGTGTCGGGTGCACTTGGGCGACAGGGAAGGTCGTGTCGGGTGCACTTGGGCGACAGGGAAGTATCTGGGCCAGTGCTGTGGTGACTGCAGTCCTCACCTCACAAGGCCACCTCTGCGGGTCACGTGCCCGACAGGACCGATGGCCGGCTGGAGACAAGTGCCATCCCTGCCCCTTCCGAGCCAACAGCAAGTGGCCCACACGTGGGTTTGAGGGACGCCTGGCTGTTTTCTAATCCCGGCTCCGCGTTCACTTCAAGTCCCGTCACTGGGACCCGGCAGCGTGTTCTCCGTTTGGAGGCTCCTCCCCCTGGTTTTCGGAGACTTAGTCAGGCTGACGCCCGAGGCAAGGCTCCCTAGTCCTTGGTTCCTGCAGCCATCACTGTCCCAGTCAGCACTGGGACACCCTGGTCACACCATGTGACTCTCCCTGCCTTCCTTGCCATGGGGTTATCCTGCTGCCTCGGTGCCCCACTGGGGGTCCCAGAGTGTCTGCCAGGCCCGCAGCTGCACCCGCCTGGTGTGGTCCTGCCCAGGCCACCCTCCTCTTGCTCATCTGGGTCCTCAAGGCCTTGGTACCGCCTCCCGCCGGCAGGAGACGTCTCCTGTGACCGCAAGGCCATTTCACCCCTCCCTGTAGGAGCCCGGGGCACCCCTCTGGCCCTGGACACGCGGGACAGGCTTGTTGGCTTTTTTCGAGTGTTTGCAGGACCTTTCTGGTGTGTTTCCATCGCCTTCACCTTCCGACCGCGTTAATGGGCTTCCTCGGATGGACTCGTGCTGCGTCTTGCAGCGGAGAGTGCACACACGCACGGAGAAAAGCAGGGAGGAGGCCAGAGACTAGAGAAGAGGCAGGTCCAGGCTGTACATTGTCAGGACTGAGCACCAGCAAACGTGCTGTGTGCGCGTTATCTTAGCGGTTTTCTCTCCCCGCGCTGGGGACCCATGGGCGGCTGCACCTGCTCCGTGCTGACGCTCTCCCGGTGCAGTGAGAAACGAGAAGGACATTAACAGTAAATACAAATTCCCACCCAAACAACATTTCTGCTCAAGATGGGAAATAGCAGACATGACTGACAGGTAAGCCCGAATATCACCTCTCTTAGCAACAACAGCAAGTTCAGGCCAGTTCAGCTCAGTCCGGTTTGTCTCAGTTCCACAGGTGGCTGCTGTATCAGCTCAGGTGCTAGAAAGCGAAACAAGACGGGGTCCTAGGGTTACAGGTGATGGCATTTCTTAGCAGGTGGGCAGGTGTATAGAGAGAGATGTGGCACAGATGTGCAAGACACCATTGGTTTCCTCATTTTCCAAGGAGGTGCTTGCTCCCAGGAGAGAGGAAGCCGCTCAGGTGTGGCGGACTCAGGTGGCCTGGAGGTGAGACGCAGCCGCTCAAGCCAGGAAGCACATTGAAAGCCAGGCCACGGCTCTTGGGGCAGGTCGTGCACAGAGGGCACGTGTGCATTATGATCTGAACAGAGACACTTTCGGAAGCAAGGGGGCATCATTAATAATTAATAACCAATAACCAATAATAATTAATAACCAATAACCAATAATAATTAATAATTAAGCCATGCAGCAGGAGGCATGAGTCTGGCAGTGTGGCTACCCTAGTCCCACAGAACTGATGGTCAATGGGAATGAGAGGGACTTGAGGACAAACTGAAACATCAACAGACACCTGAGACCCTGAAACCCCTTCTGAATAAAACATCAAACCGCAGCGCCCAGTGGGAGGTCTCTCCCCTCGCAGTCAGTGGGACAGTCTCGCCAGGACAATTCCACAGATTCTGGCCTCCCCTCAGCCCACCTGGGGCAGTTCCTGGATGGGGTGTCACTGCTCCCACCTGGAGGATGGACATGTTTACCTTTCCGCAGGTGGGGAAATACAGGGCGGTACACTTCGGTGCTGTCTTTCCATGGGACACTGACTTTGTGAGCAATGTGGAAGACTGAACGTATATTTAAGTAACTTCTCTATAGGCTATTTTGATACTATTGCATGTTATCCTACCTAATAAAAGAGCAATATGCAAATTAACCATCATTCCACTACACCCACAAGCCACGCCCACCAGCCAATCAGAGCGAGTATGCAAATAAACCCAACCAAGATGGCTACAGCCACAGAGAGCAGGAGGGAGGCTTGGGTTTCCCAGGCAATGGAGGAAGCCAAGCTTTCCACCTGCCCTTGCTGGCCTAAGCCTCCACTCAAGGCTACAAAGTTTCAATTATAGAAGGTAAACAAATTCAAACAGAAATGGCAGCAGCCACAGAGCTGGAAAGAGTGGGAGGCTAGGGTTGCTCCTGGCAATGGAAGAAGCAAAGCTTTCCGTACACCCTGGCTGGCCCAGGCCTCCACTCCAGGCTATAAAGTTTCAATTATAGAAGGTAAATAAACCCCAACAGAAATGGCTGCTGGCCACAGAGTGAGCAGGAGGCTTGGCTCCGCTCCAGGCTACAAAGTTTCAATTGTAGAAGGTGAATAAATTCCAGATACCAGGGCCTCCGCTTGGGTCACCAGGGGGCGTGGCTGGCCTGCAAACCACCACAGGCCCCTTGCCTAGGCCACCCCACACCCCAAGGGAACCCCCACCCTGATCCAGGACACCCTTCAGGGCAAACCAGCTGGCCCCCACCCCTGTACCAGGCCTCTATCCTATCTAATAAAAGAGTAATATGCAGATTGACCATCACTCCAACACACAAGATGGCTGCCCCCATGTGGTCAAAGATCCTTCCCCCATGTGGACACAAGATGGCCACCACAAGATGGCCAGCAGGGGAGGGCAGTTTGGAGGCACCAGGCCTGCAAGAGAGGGCAGTTGAGAGGGACCAGGCCTGCAAGGGAGGGCAGTTGGAGGTGATCAAGCCTGCAGGGGGAGCAGTTAGGCATCAATCAGGCTGGCATGGGAATGGTTAGGGGGTGATCAGGCTGGCAGGCAGAAGTGGTTAGGGGCAATCAGGAAGGCAGGCAGGTGTGCAGTTGGGAGCCAGCAGTCCTGGGTTGTGAGAGGGATGTCCGACTGCCCGTTAGGCCCCATCCTGGTGGGATCGGGCCTAAACGGGCAGTCGGACATCCCTCGCGGGGTCCCAGATTGGAGAGGGTACAGGCTGGGCTGAGGGACACCCTCCCTTCCCCGTGCACGAATTTCAGGCACCGGGCCTCTAGTTATTTTTATAAAGCAGTACATGCAGACTTATTGTACACAACTTACAGATATAAGGATATACAAGAGAAAATCCAATCACCCTGGAAACCCACTACTGGAGAGAAAACATGTTTTGTGTAGTTTTACTGTGTATTTCAGATGGTTGAGATTATACTGGATAAGCAATTTTCTTTCCCTTTAATGGTTCTGCCATATTCAATAATGATGACAGGTTATGTTTATGGATGCTAATATATGTCATATAATTTTACCCATGTGACAATCTGAAGAGGTAGGTGATTTTATCAACCCATTTTTGCAGGTGGAGAAACTGAGAAACGAAGGGTTAGGGAACTTCCTCAAATTGTCACAGAATTAAGTGCAGATCTCAGGGCTGAACGGAGTCTGGGTGCTCCCAGAACCCAGGCGCTAACCAATAGGCGGTGTCAGCCAGGATTTGGTTATGAAAACTGAAGCTACTCTGAGCTCTTTTCAGTACGAAGGGCTTTACCATGGGCCATGTGGCTTATGCAGCCTTGCACACGCCCCCCGGGGGAAGGCAGCGATGGGCAGGAAGGTCCCAGAATGAGAAGCACAAATAGTGCGGGGGGAGGGGAGGGAGAATGTAGGGGAAGGGGAAAGGGGACCCTAGAGCTGAGCTCCGCTGCCCGCAGCACCCAGAGCTGCTGGCAAAACCCAGGGCAGCCACCGCGATGCCCGTCCACACGCCCAGAGCTTCTGCCACCCTTCGCTTCTCACACCTCGTGAGGGTCAGCCCCTGGGGATGTCCCAGCAGACACCTGCTGTCAACAGAATCCGCGGGAGCAGGTTCCCCAGCTTCCAGCGCCTTCCAGGACAGGGAGGGTGCTGAGCTGCATACATCATGAAGAGCACGGGTTATGAGACAAACATGCCATATCAATTCCCTCATCTTTGTGCATTTAAGTTAATCTCCCGACCTGCGGCCACAAAGGGGACAGTGGCAACTTAGACCTGGTGCTCTGTCCCCACCTGTGTGCCTCTTAGCCACGCCCAGTTCAGCTCCTGGGAGCTCAGGGGAGCTCACAAAGCCCTCCCAGCTCCTGCCCCCTGCTGTGCTGACAAGCCACACAGCCACGAGGGGGCAGCACGTCCCCGCCACCACTGCAGGGGCGGCCACCAGGGCCTCCAGGCTGCTCTCCACCTGGGGCTTCTGATCCCGGCAGGCGCAGGCCCGCAGGGTGACAGGGTGTGCCTCCAGGCCCTCTGTGCTGAGCCCAACCGAGGCTCTCCCAGTGCGCAGGGCTCTGAGAACTGAGCCGAGCCGCCTGGCCTGTCTCATCCCCAGAGACAGCTCCTCCAGCCTCCGTGGGGACCCTCACTCCCTGGGGACTGAGCCATGGGCCGGGGTTGGAGTAGACACCCACTGCCTGTGCACCCCCTGCCCCATTTCTGTGCCTCGGTGTCCCAGCCTGACATCCCTGTGAGGAGCTCTTTCCTCAGTGAAATTCAACTTGTGCAAACGACACAGGTTCACTGCGTATGTGTCCCGGTGCGGCCTTAGGTTCAGACACGGTGGCCACACCCAGCTGCACAGCACTCTTTGTCCACACTCTTCCCTTAGGGCACATTCCGAAAAAAATAGGATCATTGTATAAAAGAGAACGAGCATTTGTGATATACACTGGCAAATTGCTTCCAAGAAATTCCAATTTACGCTTCAACCAGCCAGTGACACCGCCTGTACTTGAGTCCTGGCTCAGCGCCCTTTCTGCTGGATGGTATATTGTGTCTGTCTGTCTGTCTGTCTGTCTGGCTATGTATGTCTGTATATCTGTATTCATCCACCCATCCACCCACCCATCCATCCATCCGTTCATCCATCTGCCCTTCCCTCAGGCTGCTTTGCTCATCATATTAAAGTGAATCACGGCCCAGTTCTCTCTGTATCGATGTCCTTGAGATTCCCAAACACCGAACCTTTCGAAACGCCAGGGAAGTAACACGCAGCTTATTAGTTGAGCCGGTGGTAACGGTGACAGCTGTGGCTGTTGAGTGAATGCAGGGTGTTCTCCCTAAGGTGGTAGGTGTGCATCGCCAAGGAGTATTAATCCAAAACACGGTGGTTACAGTAGGGAGATCTCTTTCTCTTTCTCATAGCAACCAAACCAGGCATGGAGCAGGCCAGGCAGGAGTGGCATCCACTGACCCATTCTTTCCATCTCGGCTCCCCAGTGTGCATCCACATCCACACAGTGGGAAGGAGAGGGGCGGAAGTCATGTTCTCTCCAGACGACACTTTGCAGAAGTTGCCCACGTCACCTCCTATCGCTCATTGCCCAGAAGGTGGTCATACAGCCCCAACTCAGCTGCAATTGGTGGGCAATGCAGTCTTCTTTCCATGTGACCATTTTCCAGCTAAAAATCAGGCGTTAAGTAAAGGCCAGGTACTTAGCAACAAGCCGAAGTCCCTGTCACCGTCATGTAAGACGTGATGGCTGTTCTTAAATGACTTGCAATTTACTCATTTCCTGGAATGTTTTCCTTTACATAGAAAACATAATACTTTGGGTAAAAGCCTATTGTTTTCCCTTCTCTTAATTACAGTCTGTTTTTTTTCTTTGACGTAGATTATAATTTTCAGAGATACTCCAGATTCAGGTCGGACTTCAGACTTTGGACGGCTGTCACTTCTCATGCTTTGCTTCCTTCCTCAGCCCAGCCTGTCTGGCTATTAGCTGCTCTGAGAATAAACAGCCACCTGCAGCAGGCCAGTGATGAGCCTGGAAATTTGCTTCATGTCCTTCCTTTGACAAAAGAGGAATGAAAGTGTATTAAAACATCAGGAAGCAAAGAAAGAAGGGAGGAAAGAAATTCAGCAGGTCTCTTAGTGAAGATAGCCTTCAACATCCAAATTAAAAAAACTCATTGGATGCAAGGCTGGTGTGATATTCACAAGTCAGTAAATGTGATCCATCACATAAACAAACCAGAAGACAAAAATCACATGATCAGATCAATTGATGCAGAAAAAGCATTTGACAAAATCCAACACCCTTTAAAAAATATGTCTTTATTGATTTCAGAGAGCGAAAGGGAGAGGGAGAGAGAGATAGAAAAATCAATGATGAGAGAGAATCATTGGTTGACTGCCTCCTGCATGCCTCCTACTGGGAATTGAGCCTGAAAACTGGGCATGTGCTCTGACTGGGAATTGAACCATGACTTCTTGGTTCATGGGTCGACACTCAGTCACTGAGCCACACCAGCTGGGCTCAACACCCTTTTTTGAGAAAAACTCTCAGCAAAGTGGGAATAGAGGGATCATACCTCAACATAATAAAGGCCATATATGACAAATCTACGGCCAACATCATACTCAATGGGCAAAATCTAAAACTATTTCCCCTAAGAATAGGAACAAGACAGGGATGTCTGCTTTCACCACTCTTTTTAAATAATATATATATTTTATTGATTTTTTACAGAGAGGAAGGGAGAGGAATAGAGAGTTAGAAACATCGATGAGAGAGAAACACCGATCAGCTGCCTCCTGCACACCTCCTACTGGGGATGTGCCCACAACCAAGGTACATGCCCTTGACCTGAATCAGAAGTGCAGATCTCAGGGCTCCGCAGGCCTCACCCTTTCAGTCCATAGGCCGACGCTCTATCCACTGAGCCAAACTGGTTAGGGCTGCTTTCACCACTCTTATTCAACATAGTACTGGAAGTCCTAGCCACAGCGATTAGACAAGAAGAAAAAATAAAAGGCATCCAAATTGGAAAGGAGGAAATAAAACTGTCATTATTCACAGATGACATGATATTGTATATAGAAAACCCTAAAAACTCCACCAAAAAACTACTAGATTTAATAAATGAACTTGACAACAGGATACAAAATTAACACCCAGAAATTTATGGAATTTCATATACCAATAATGAACTCTCAGAAAGAGAAACTAAACAAATAATCCCATTTACTATTGCAATAAAAAAATGAAGATATCTAAGAATAAATTTAACCAAGGAAGTAAAAATCCTGTACTTGGAAAACTACAGGATGTTGAAAAAAGAGATAGAGATGATATAAACAAGTGGAAGAATATACTGCATTCATGGATTAGTAGAATCAATATCATTAAAATGTCCATACTACCCAAAGCAATCTATAGATTCAATGCAATCCCTATTAAAATACCAGTGGCATATTTCACAGACATAGAACAAACTCTCCAAAAATTAATATGGAATAGAAAAAGACCCCGAATAGCCACAGTAATCTTGAGCAATAAGAACAAAATTGGAGGGATCACAATGCTGGATATCAAGTTATGCTACAAAACCACGGTAATAAAAACAGCCTGATACTGGCACAAGAACAGGCATATAGATCAATGGAACAGAACAGAGAACCCAGAAATTGACCCAAGCCATTACGCTCAATCAATATTTGACAAAGAAAGCAAAACATACAATAGAGTCAATAAATCTCTTCAATAAATAGTGTTGGGAAAATTGGACAGATACATGCAAAAAACTGAAACTAGAACAACACTTACACCATACACAAGAATAAATGTAAGTCATGAAATCATAAAAATCTTAGAAGAAACCACAGGCAGCAAAATCTCAGACATCTCACATAGCAATATGTTTACGGATACATCTCCTAAGGCAGTGGTTGGCAAACTCATTAGTCAACAGAGCCAAATATCGACAGTACAACGATTGAAATTTCTTTTGAGAGCCAAATTTTTTAAACTTAAACTTCTTCTAATGCCACTTCTTCAAAATAGACTCGCCCAGGCCGTGGTATTTTGTGGAAGAGCCACACTCAAGGGGCCAAAGAGCCGCATGTGGCTCGCAAGCCACAGTTTGCCTACCACTGTCCTAAGGTAAAGGAAACTAAGGAGAAAATAAACAAATGGGACAATATCAAAATAAAAAGCTTCTGCACAGCAAAAGAAACCACCAACAAAATGAAAAGGGAGCCCACTGTATGGGAGAACATATTTGGCAATAATACATCTGATAAAGGGATAATATCCAAAATATATAAGGAACTCACACAACTTAACCAAAGGAAGACAAACAATCTAATTAAAAAATAGGCTAAGGGCCTAAATAGTCACTTCTCCAAAGTGGACACACAGATGGCCAAGAGCCATATGAGAAAATGCTCAAAGTCACTATCATCTGAGAGGTGCAAATTAAAAGACAATGAGCTATCACCTCACACCTGTCAGAATGGCTACCATCAATAAATCAATGAACAAGTGCTGGCGAGGATGTGGAGAAAAGGGAACCCTCATACTCGGCTGGTGGGAATGCAGACTGGTGCAGCCACTATCGAAACAGTATGGAGTTCCTCAGAAAATTAAAAATGGAACTGCCATTTGACCCAGTGATCCCACAACTAGGAATATATCCTAAGAAACCCGAAACACCAATCAGAAAGAATGTATGCACCCCTATGTTCATGGCAGCACAATTTACAATAGCTAAGATCTGGGAACAGCCCAAGTGCCCATCAGTAGATGAGTGGATAAAAAGCTGTGGTACATTTACACCAGGGAATACTGTGCAGCAGTAAAAAAAAAAAGAAGGATCTTTTACCCTTTGAGACAGCATGGAGGGGCCTGGAGAGTATCATGCTAAGCAATATAAGCCAGTCAGAGAAAGACAAGTACCACATGATCTCACTCCTATGTGGAATCTAATGAACAAAATAAACTGTGAACAAAATAGATCCAGAGACATGGACGCATGGAACAGACTGTCAGATCTCAGAGAGAAGGTGGGGTGGGGGGTGGGGAGAGATTAACTGGGGAACTTACATGCATACATGCAGAGCCCATGGACACAGACAATAGTGTGGTGAAGGCCTGGCAGGGGTTGGTGCGGGGTGGAGGGGGTCAATGGGGAAAAAAGGGGAACATCTATCATACTTACAACAATGAAGATACATTAAAAAAAAAAAAACACAACACACAAAAAAACCAAAAACCTCATTTGGACAGGCCACAGAGGTCTCAAGGAGAGATACACATTGGTAGACCCAGGGCAACTTACAGAGTTCATCGTGGGACAGTGTATATCTTGTACAACTCATCAAATGCACATGGCCAGAAGTTATGATACTATAATTTCATTAATTCCTGGCCAAGTAAGTAAGGCCTGTAATACAGGTTTGTGGATCCATGACCTTAAGCCAAGAATAAGCACTGGCTTGAGCAATGGATCCTGGAAGTCTGAGTCTCTGCTTATCACCCGTAACCACTTGGCAAATAGTCTTCCTGCTCCCCAACTGGTTGGCCCAAACTGCTCTATTTAAGTTGTGTCCACCTTTATATCTCATCTCAGCTTTCTCATCCCTCTCCTGACCTCACAGACATGCAGCGTGTACTCTGCTGAGAATTGATGATGGACTTGAACTTCAGAGCGCTGACGTAATAGGCGGCAGAGAGAGCACTGGTACCCAGCCCTCAGACTTCCTGCTCCACCTTCCAACGCTGACCTTTCAGGGATTCAGATTCGGAAATTCTTCTGAGGTCAGTTGATCTTGAAGGGCCCCCAACCTGAGTTGTTGCCACAGCCTTTAAGCCTCTGGTCATGACTGGTCTCCACCCACCCCTCACGTTGGGTGTCTCACCATCTGACTACGAGATTCTTAAAGGTGTAAATTCAGTCACAGCACACCTGGATAGAGATTTAACTTATCCCTCCAGAGTTCAAGGAGCTCCATCCAAGAATGTACAGATGCACAGGGAATGCATAAAAAACCAAGTGGACTGGATCTGATGAGGCCCAAAGCTGGGGCGAAAAGTGGGTTCGCCTGGCCACGGGGACTGAAGGCATTTTGAGGACTGTCTTCAGGGTGTAGCCTGTTAGATCTCAGAAGCCCGTGTCACCTCATTTAACCCTCACAATGGAGGCCGGGGCAGGAACTGCCTTCTCCATTTCAGAGGTGAGGGAAGGTTAAGGGCTTGCCCGAGGTCGGGCAGTCGGAGGGAACTGTACATCGAGCTGAAAATAGAGGTGGAAATAGCTCAGCGCCCTGACTCTAGGCCGTGCTCTTCTTTCCACTCCGCTGCCCGCCTCCCAGAGGCCCACGTCCAGTGCCCAGGAAATGCCGCGCAGAAGGCGGCAGTTACTATTCCAGGTCCCAGCCGGGTGGATGTGTGGATGCCACTCTGCCGTCCCGGATATGGAATCCTTTTTTTTCAGGCTCATGTCGTTCCAACTGGCATACAGAAGGCATAGCTGAAGATTAAATGTTCAGAATGGGATTAGCCCGTTTGATGTCTCGACACCTGCCCACAGAATTCCGTCCCGCTTCAACCCCCAGTACCAAGGCCACTTGCCAAGTTTCTCAAATGTTCTTCCAGCGATGTCCTCTTCCTTGCCACTTGCCAGGAGCGAATTCCCGCCTCCACTTCGGGAAGGAAAAATCCTTCCGTCCACAGCTCAAGTCGTCAAGAAAAAATTGCTTTGCCCTTCCCTTCCCCCTGCGCTGGGTGACCAAACTGTACAGTCTGCCCGGGGCTTTGCCAGCAGAACACCCCGCGTCCTCCCTTTAATCCAGAACAAGAGGTGGCTGGTGACAGGTGCTGGCCCGATGCTGTCTCAGCCCGAACCCTGCTCCTCCACCCTCTGTTCAGGACTCAGTTTGGCCAGGCTGACCGCTGCCACAGGGGCTTCTTATTAGAAAGTGGCAGCCCCATGGGGTAGCCGGAGGGGAAGGGGAGGGGAGGGGGCTTGGTGGCTCAGGAGCAGTGGTTTCCAACAGGGTCCCCTCTTCCTCCTTGCGGGGTGAGTCCGACCCTGCTGTTAGTCTAACCAGTCAGATGGGTGGGTGAGCTGGGCTGAGGGCCCTGCTCTGTAGGACAAGGACACTGTGAAGGTGGGGCTGGGCTCCCCGTGTGGGACTCGGAGGGGGGTGGGAATGGAAGAGCGAGGCTGAGGCCTTGGGAGCGGAGAGGGGGCCGGGTGGTGGCACTCATCTCCCAGCAGGAAATGGGCGCTGTCCCGTTGCCCGGGGCAATTCCTCCCCGGTCCAGGGGGAACCTGCTAGTGAAGCAGGCAGGGCGTCAGTGGTCTGGGAGTAACAGGAGATTCAGCACAAACCAGTCCGTCCCTGCAAAAAGGTCTGTGACTTTGGCCGATTTCCTGGGGCAGTCCAGGCCGGTTAGGGGTGGCGGGTGCCAGCCGAGGGGTGCAGGTGCTCCGATGCCCCTCTCCCAGGAGGAGTCCTGTTTCCTGCGGGAGGGGAGCTCTCCTCCCACCCCCCACCTTAGATGGGCGCCTCTCCGCCCGCCCGCCCGCCCCAGGCTCTGCTGCTGCGGGTGTTGTTTCGGGCGTGACTACCTGACAGCTCCGGTGGTGGCGGCGGTGGTGGGGGGCGGGGAGGTTGGGGGCGGGGAGGGCGGAATGGTAGCATTTCGGGGTTTGCTGTCTCCCCAGGAGCTTGGGTAGCCAAGAGGATGACCAAGGCGCACGCTGCAGCTTATGTAAGCGCCCGCAGCTGTGCAGGCGGCATGGGTGGAGGAGGGGCGGGAGAGCGGTGGCAGCACCGCAATGCGGTCCCTGCGTGGAGCCCCGTGGGAGGGGGGGGCGGAGCGGCGGGGGCGGGGACTGAGCCCCGTGGGGAGGGGGCGGGGGCGGTGGCGGGGACTGAGCCCCGTGGGGGGGGAGGGGGCGGGGACTGAGCCCCGTGGGGGGGGGAGGGGGGCGGGGACTGAGCCCCGTGGGGGGGGAGGGGGGCGGGGACTGAGCCCCGTGGGGGGGGAGGGGGCGCGGCGGGGACTGAGCCCCGTGGGGGGGGGGGGGGCGGGGACTGAGCCCCGTGGGAGGGGAGGGGGCGGAGCGGCGGGGGCGGGGCCCGAGCTAGGGCTGTGCAGTGCGGGTGCGGGGCGCAGAGCCCCAGGTTGGCGGTGTCAGGGCGGGCTGGGGTGAGGAAGCTGCCTCGCGGGGACTGTGTGTGTCGAAGGGCGGCGTGTGCAGCCTGGAGGGAGCGGGGAGACCCAGGGAGAGGCCAAGGCCGGGGGCTGCCGGGCAGCGGAGGAGCTAAAGCCGCAGCCGCGCCGCCGGGGAGGCCGCGTCCTCCGTGGCCTCCCGCCAGGTTCTCCCTTCCCTTGCTCCACTCCCCGCCCTGGACCCCTGAGCAGGGCCTCCGCTGCCCGGCCCACACCTGGAAGCGCCGAGGCCTGGGCCGGACGCCCGGCGGTCCCTGCTCCGCAGGCTCACCCTGAGCAGCGCCCCCAGGCGGCAGTCCGCTGGCTGCCCCCTCACTACGTTCATTTGAGCTCCTTCTGCACGAGGTGGGGGGGCGGGGGGGGGGCCCTTCCGGGCGTCCTGCAGCCTCTGGGTCTGGCGGGATAACGGTGAGAAACGCGACAAGGGCCCAGAGGCACAAAATCCCGGAACCTGGCACCCCAACACCCGGAGGGGGCGCAGATGGCCCCCCTCCGCTGCTTTTCTGCCGCAGAGACACGGGTGGGGTTGCCTGGCCTCTGCTTCTGTCCAAGGCCACTGGCTTCTCTCTGCTCCCTCTGGTGAGAAAACTGGCCTCAACGCCAGGCAGACTGGGCACAGGCGCTGGCGCTGCCCTTGGCTCGCTTTGTGCTACTAGGCCAATGACGTCCCTCACCGTCAGTTTTCTCATCTGTGAAATGGGCTTAAATAACAAGTAGTTAGGAACTCTGAAGGTAGGCGGCCTGGGTGGGAACACAGGACCACCACCGTTATCTGTGTGACCTCAGGTGAGTGCTGAGCCTTCTGGTGCCTAAGTTTCCTCCTCTGGAAAATGGGGGTAATAACAGTACTTACCGCACGGGCTTGCCGTAATGCCTAAGGGTGTTCATGTGAGCACAGAGCTTAAAACAGTGGCCAGCACAGAGTAAGTATGATCACCACAATAATGTCATCATGTTTGCTGAGAGGCATACATTAGACAGCCTATGTCAAAGTACCTGGAAAATAGTATGAACACACGTGACTGTCCCCTTCCTTTACCTAAAAGGAGTCAGGAAACATCAAACAGCCCTTCTGTATTAACACTCTGCAAGTCTAATGTGCTAGTTAACTTTTCTTCTTTAGCCACATTCCTTTTAAGAAGATGGAAACCAAGGTTGAGAATGATTATTAATATGATATAATAGCTGTTAACATTAAAAAAATAGTTATGCTAAAGTGCAATTTTTGAAAAGGTGAAACTCATGACTCACGTACAAATGCAGCGTGAATAAATTTCAAGCATTTTATTTAACCCATGGATTAATTAGGGAATGAGTAAGATGCTAAAATCTGTTTAAAGGATAATTTGAAGAACACACACACACACACACACACACACACACACACACACAGAGACAAAATCAGGAAAGCTGAAATGAACTCATAATAAATACTAGAGGCCTGGTGCCTGAAATTCATGCACGAGCCTATAGGGTCCCTAGGCCTGGCTGGCCATCAGGGCCCATCAGGTTCCCCTCCTCCCTGCCTCCCCATCTCCCCCACTTCTCCACCTCCTCCTTCCTTGCTCCCTCAGTGCCCCACCACCACCTCTGGTTGCCCGCCATGTTCCGTGCTGCCCCCTGATGGTCAGTTCATGTCACAGCGAGTGATCGAACTCCTGTTCTCCTGGTCCAACTCCCGAGGGGACACTTTGCGTATTAGCTCTTTATATATAGAGAAGATAAAACAGCCTGGCAAGCGTGGCTCAGTGGTTACGCATAGACCTATGGACCAGGAGGTCATGGTTCAATTTCCGGTCAAGGCACATGCCTGGGTTGTGGGCTCGATCCCCAGTAGGGGATGTGCAGGAGGCAGCTGATCAATGATTCTCTCTCATCATTGATGTTTCTATCTCTCTCTCCTTCTCCCTTCCTCTCTGAAATAAATAAAAATATTTTAAAAAACATAAATAAATATGAACCTGATTGATAGTCTATGGTGCCATCGAGTATGATATTTGGAGTTAACTTTCCTATAGGCTGGAAACCCGTCAGCTGTGCCACCCAGAATTCCTGTGCCCCTCTGTAGACAGTCGTGTGCTTTGTGATTTTTCTGCGCCTGCGGGGATGCCGGACTGCCTGGGACAAAAGCACCGAAGATCTGCACCCATAGAAACCCGCAATTCCCAGAGAGCCTGCTGGCCACGCCAGGCCTTCACCAAATAGTACCCAGGAACGTCCCCGAAAAGTGAGGATACATCTAGAGATAAAATGCCTTTTATGTAGGAAAGAGGGGAGGTTTATTTGTGAAAGGTATTCACACTTGTCAGGTGACTGTGTAAAATGAGGTGAACCTACGTTAGGGACGGTACCTTCTCAAGCCCCTTCGGTTCCTAGGGTCCAGACTGCCTCCGACGGGCCAGAGGCAGCGCCGATGCCAGCCCAGCTGCAGCCAGAGGCTGCTTTGCTGCCAGCTGCTCAGAGAGTCTGTGGCCTGATGAGGGCTCAAGAGGCAGAGCAGCTCTGGGGGTCTCGCCCAGGCCTCCGGGGTGCGATAGGAAGGGAGGACGGAGAACGAAGCTCCATGTGGTTCGATGGACGCTGATCCACTGGGCTGCAAACTAGGAGAGCTCGGTCCTCGGACTTCCTTTTGGCGCCTAAGTCTATGAACCACACTTGCCTTAACATATTCAGTCTCCATGAAATAGGAGACTTTCCACAGCTACTTACTCCATGAAATAGGAGACTTTCCACAACTACTTAGTCAGCCAATAGAAATGCGGCAATCAGCGTGACTAAGACTCCTTGGAGCCTGGATGGTGTGGCTCAGTGGTTGAGCATTGATCTGTGAGCCAGGAGGTCAGGGTTTGATTCTTGGTCAGGGCATATGCCCGGGTTGAGGGCTCAGTCCCCAGTAGGGGGTGTGCAGGAGGCATCAGATCAATGATTCTCATCATCGATGTTCCTAACTCTCCCTCTCCCTTCCTCTGTGAAATCAATAAAAACATATTATCAATAATAAAAAAAGACTCCTTGGAGGGTTTTCCCAGGAACTCGATGCTGAGTTTGACTGTAGGTCCTAGCAGGGAGTCGGCTGTGTTTTTCCAGGTTGGGGAGCCCCTAGGGCAGTGATGGCGAACCTATGACACGTGTGTCAGCACTGACACACGTAGCCATTTCTGATGACACGCGGCCGCTGAGGTGGCCACATGCCGAGGATGAAACATTTGCTGCTCCTGAGGGTGAAACATTAGCGACTAGAGTCTTGGAGTTTCATCCTCCCCTATTAGACACTCTGTACCGGAGGTCTGTAGGCCAAAACAACAGAAGTCCGGCACAGAGCGTCTAGTTCTGGGACTTCCAGTTAAGCCGGGATCTTTGCCCTCACTTCCGCCGGCAGAGCAGGGAGCAGCAGAACGCAGTGGGGGACGCATCTCTGGGGCCCTGCCATTACCAGTAACCAAATAACAGTTAACCACAGCAACCATTATCTACTGTTCTGGGGTGTCATGGATTTCTAATCCATCATTACTGAGATAAGTGAGGGGGAGGCTGGGAGAGGCGAGGGTTTGTGGCGTGCTATGGGTGCCATTTCCCACCATTAGAAATAGCGGCAGCCATTTTAATTCGCATAAGGAACACCATCTTGCTCCATAGTGCAGACTCCATTTCACCACTATTACTGTTGTGCATCCTTATTAACCCCTATTTCTGCTTATTAACCCTGCCCTTTCCTAAAAGACAGTTATATGCACCATTTTGTGGTTAGTTAGGCTAGTTAACCCCTAATTGCCTGCAGGCCTAACAAGCTATCTATAATTCTATCTTCTGCCACTGCCCCCCCCTGATGGAGAACCCAAAAAATAAAAAACTAAGGTTAAGTAAAGGAAGTGGTAGTAGCAGTGGCCGACCCTTTCAAGAGACATGGACCGAGATGTATGGCTCTAGAAAAAATGGCAGATCATTTTGCGTTCTATGTACTGAAATGGTAGTAAGCAGAAAGTGGAATATAAATAGACATTTTGAAACTAATCATTCCCAGCTCTTGGAAAAAAGTGAGTATTAAAGGAAGGAATACATTTCCAGGCAGCTACACCTTTATAAGAGCCAATCTAATTCCATCCTTAAATTTATGAAAGGCTCTACAAATTTAACATCTGTAAGTTTGAGCATTGCTCACTCTATAGCTCAGCATGGAAAAGCGCTCAGTGAGGGAGAATTTATTAAAGAAACTCTCTTAAGATGTGCACCAGTTCTATTTCACGATATGCAGAATAAAGATGCAATTATTAAGAGAATATCTGAGTTACCACTCAGTAGAAATATCATAAAAGACCTAATAATGAGACTGAACACAAACGTACAACATCAATTAACGAGAGACATAAGGAAGTGTAAATATTTTTCGATCTCTCTTGATGAAACTACTGATGTCACATCACATGCTCAGTTGGCCATTATTGGTCAATATTCTGATGGTCTCACAATGAGAGAAGAGTTGATAAAGTCAGTATCAGTGTCAACAAGTAAATCAGGAAGCGAAATATGTAAGGTTGTTATACAAACATTTCGTGACCTAAGCATTGATATCTCTAAAGTTGTGTCAGTGACGACAGATGGGGCACCAAATATGGTGGGGAAAAAAGTCGGATTTGTCAAATTGTTTACAGAAGCTATTGGACATCTGATTGTGCCTTTTCATTGTATTATCCATCAGGAGGCTTTATGTGCCAAGGCAGGATTCACCGACTTAAATGACTTAATGTCAGTTGTTACAAAAATAGTTAATTTAATAGCTGCTCGCCCCTTCACAAGTGAGAATTTTGGGCACTTTTACTGGAGGTTGATTCCACCTACAGTGGACTGCTGATGTACAATAATGTAAGATGGCTGAGCCAAGGCAAAGTTCTTGAGCACTTTGTGGAGTGCTTTGAAGAAATTAAGGTATTTCTTGACGATAAGGATCTGGGAAACTTTCCTCAGCTTAATGATGATAAGTGGGTCAACACCCTGATGTTTTTTTACAGATCTCTCTGTTCATATTAATGAACTGAACTTAAAGTTACAAGGTTTTGGCAAAAGTATTGACGTTATGTTTGGATACATAAAAGCTTTTGAAAGTAAAGTTAAAATTTTCAAGCGAGATGTAGAAACTAAAACTTATAAGTATTTCCCTCGAGTAACAAAGTATTTTGAGAAGGCCAGTGCAGCTGTACAAAATGAAATGGAACTCTTGCATATGAAGTACCAGCATGTTTTAGACTCGTTACTTGACCAGTTTAATGATAGATTTAGTCAATTTAGAAGTCTAGAACAGACCATGAAAATAATTAAGTATCCTGATGTAGTAGTCTACAGTAGTTTGGAATGGTTTCCAATGGATGCAAATTGATGATTTGGAGATGCAACTTGCAGAATTTCAAGACAGTATCTGGGCTCAGGTGTTTGTCGACTGGAGGTGAAAGCTTGAGAATCTGGAAAGGTGCCGCTTGGAGAATCAAGAGGAGTGCCACTACGAACAGGAAATTTGGAGTGCCTGGAACCGACTACCAGACACTTTTAGCACTCTGAAAAATATAGCAATGGCTTTACTCACAATTTTTCCCTCTACATACTTTTGTGAGGCCTTATTCTCAGCGTTAAATAATATCAAGCAACAAAAGAAACAGATTGACAGATGAAGTTAGTAGCGCTTGCTTGGGCCTGAAGTGTACAAAATACCAACCTTCAATTGAAGATTTAGCCAACAAAATTCAGCAACAAAAAAGTCACTAATAGGCAGGTTAGTTAAAGAATTCCTCCTCCCCCTCACTTATCTTAGTTCACAGCACCCCACACAAGCTAAATAATATCAAGACCAACAAAAGAAACCGACTGATGGATGAACAAAGAAGTCACTAAGCAGGTAAGTTAAATATTTAGTTTTTGGTTTATTAAATACAATTATATATAACAATTATACATTTATGTTATTTAAACTATAAATATCGCGAAATAATGTTTTTTCCTCAAAGTGACACACTACCCGAGTTATGCTCAGTTTTTTGGCGAAGTTTGACACACCAAGCTCAAAAGGTTGCCCATCACTGCCCTAGGGTATAGTCCCTTTGACGGTGCCCCCGAGTGCTGAGCACCAGGGCATTTAACAGCCAGTGGCCGACTCTCCCTCTCCTTTATTGGGCAGTGAGACCAGCCAGCTGCTCAGGCAGCGCTGGGAGGAGAGAAATGGCCATGGAGGGTCCTCAGCTTGTGACGCGGTGACATGGGCATCCGCCATGGAGCTCCTCTGGCTCCTCCTGATTTGGGGGAGTGGGGCCGGGGGAGGAAGTGAAGGAAAACTGTGGCATCAATCAAATAGAATTTATTCGTGGGCAGGCAAGGAGATGCTTCCCTCATTCGGGCCACGCAATTCAGTCTAATAGTGACAGTGATTGTAGGGGTCAGAGCCTGTTTCCAGCTGTCGTTACCCAAAGACAGAGTCAAAATGCCCACGAGCGCTCTCTACCCTGCGGGCAGAGGACCATGGGTTTGTGATACTAAGGGACCCGGCACAGAGGCGGGGCCAAGGATTCTGCCTTCCCCTTCACCCTAACTGAACAAGATAGGCAGCTACGTGGCTTCCCCCAAAGTACACCAGGCCACGGGATCTGTTGCCCAAAAGGGAGCTTGGGGCAGAGCGGCTGGCAGCATCAGAGATCCACTTTCTCTCTGACCTTCAGGCTAAATCATTAGCGCGTCTCATCTGACGCTGGAAGCCAATCTGGGGCGGCGCGGTGTGGACAGAATTAGAAACAGCCCCCTAGGAGGTCCGAGCTCAGCCAGGACTGAGGACCAGCGTGCTCACCAGTGACAGCAAACTAATCAGATGGAGGCAGACAGACGCCTCCCCATCTGCATATTTTAAAATAGAAAAATGACCCTCAGCAAACCCCTCTGCTAGATGTAACAGCCGAGGATGAAATTTCCAGGCCACTCCTCCCCGGGCAGGAATAATACCTTAACCGTGGGCCGAAGCAGGGCTGTTTCCACCCAGTCCCAGGAGAGTCCCCAGCGTGTCTCCCCCTCCCTCCCCCCCGCAGTCCTCTTTCCCCCTGCCTGTGCTGCTAAATTTAGCTCCTCCAGCGAGTGCACTGTCTATATTTAGTGCCTAACAGTCCGGGCGCAGAGTGCAGTTCCTCAAGCCATCAGTCATCTCTGTCCAAGTGACGCTGAGAAAAAGCCTTCCAAAACACTACTCGGACTCCACCAGGCCTGGGAGCTGTTCTAGGAATGGGCCACTGGGGTGTCCCTCTCCTGGTGTGAGGAGGGCCCCGGGGCCAGGCGTGGAGCCAGGAGCCAGTGCGGCCGCAGAGCCGGGTGTGTGTGTGGGCAGGGAGGACAAGCAGGGCTCTCTCCGGACAGCGGGTGGGTCTTCAGGCCCAGCTTAGAAGTCACTTCTTGGTGGGAACTTGCCAGCGTGCATTGGGAGCCCTCCACCACGGTAGCCTTTCCTCGGCCGCCCGTTACTGCCGCTGCCCCTCCAAACCAGAGTGTGCAGGGTGGGGACCTTGTTGGCGTGCAGGTTGCCATTCTGTACACCTGGGGCCTCAGAATCCACCTTCCCAGCAAGCTCCGGGGCAAGACTTGGTAGGGCAGCAGGAGGCTGCTCCGGGCGGGGCCATAGGCTGAGGTGTGTGGAGATGGCACCAGGCTGACCTGCTGGTAACTAATCCAGACACTGATTTAGGTCTGAGCTTGAAGTTCACGGTGGAGACATCATAGGAGGGTGTTGGGAAGGGAGGAAGGTGGCTGGCCTTCATTTACACCCCTCTCCCCTCGATTGGAGGCTGATGACAACGTACCCAGTGAGGGAGAGACCCCAGTACATGGAGAGCAGGCTTGCCCTTGGCTCTCAGTTCGCACCCCGGCTGCTCCCGCTCCCCCATGGGGAGCCTTTCATTCATCAGAACAAGCCACAAGCAGGGGCAACTCCAGGGGACCCTCAGACCGCAGCAGGGGCTGGCGTGGAGGGCCTGGGGTCATCCTACTCCTGAAGGGCAGCCCATGAGCTGGACGGTCAACTGCTGTCCATGGGGATGTGGGGAGAGGACTCTGATACTAACAACGAAAGTGGCGAAAGACAAAAGACAGCAGACAATTCAGATGATCTCATTCCGGCTGTGGCAATGGGGAGAGGGTTCCTCAGTGAGGAGCATCTCAAAGGAAGGGCGGGGCCTGGCGTGTCTGCATGTCACACAGGAGGATTCTGGTCAACACCACGCCTCCACGCTGGGCCACGCACAGGAAGCCCAGCCATCCCACGGCCACTGAGATGGGAGACGTGGGTTTGACGCTGAGTGACAGGAAAAGCGCGGAGGCCCCAGGGGAGCGGCCACCTGGCCAGCAGTGGGAAGATCGCTGTCCCAGCAGAGCGCAGACTACAGTGAATGGGAAGGAAGCAGTTCGTGAGTCAGGAAAGCGATACGGTGGTGGGGCCCCGGGCAGCAAGGGAGCAGGGCCCGGGGAGGGGTAGGAATGGAGTGTCACATACATGGTCTGGCTAGAACCGGAGAGAGGGGTGACAGGACGTGTTGCCACGAGGGAGGAGAGGGGAAGAGGAGTCAGGGTTACTCTAAGGTTTGGCCTCAGCATCGGCAGAAGGCAGTTACCATTCACCGAGATGGGAAAGGCAGGCGTGGGGACGGTGTTGCTTGGCATGATAAATGTGAAATGCCTATTGGAAACCCAGGAGGAGTGTGAGCTGGCAGTTGTGTTTGTAAGGCTGGTGTTCAGAGGAGAGAGTGGGTCAGACGCATACGCTAGGGGACCACCAGCATAGACGCGTTCAATCTGTGACGGGAGGAGATGGGAAGGGAGCAGGTACGTCTGGAGGCATCTGAGCCCCATCCTGGGGACACGAGGTGGCAGGGACGTGAGGAGGAACCAACAAGGGACATTGACAAAGAGCCGTCAACGAAGGAGAAAAAGAACCAACGTGATGTTCCAGAAAACAATGCAGGAGGGAGGCCATGACGCTCAGGTCAGATGCTGCTGTTGGGTCACTGGGGACCACGCGTGAGACTGAACCCAGATTTGGCTGCGTGGGGGTGGGGGTCCTCAGCGAGAGTGGTTTCAGGGCGAGGCACACTGGGAAGGAGAGTCTGGCTGAGCGAGGCACTGCATAGACGGCTCCTGAGGACGCTGCTCGGGAGGGACCAGGAGACGGGCCGTGGCTGAGGCAGCGCGGGCTGAGAGGCGGGCTGACATGCAGGTGCACCGCATGTTTGTGTGCAGATGGGAAACCTCGTGATGGAGGAAAGAGACGAAACATTGGAGGGAGCCAAATCCTTGGGGAGGGCCCGGGGAGGGCCAGGGTTTGGCTCCGGGGCTGACCTCAGCTGGGACCACGGAGTCCACACAAAAAGGCTCAGCAGACTCCCGCGTGGAGCTGCCTGGAGAGGCGGGTGGGCGCCTGTGGGAGCTCTTTCCTGGCGGTTTCTAACTCCCACGGGGAAGAAGAAGCGTGTCAGCTGAGAAGGAGAGGAGCTGGAGGTGTAAGGCGGAGGGAGAGGTGTGAGGCTGTAGTTCTGGAGAGAGGAAGACTGAATGAATGAGGGACAGGCCGGGCGGGCACCGCCCAGGGCCTTGGGGTCGGTGGCCAGCCCTGGAGAGGGACACAGGGAGCAGGGCTGTTTCCTCCAGAGGTAGGGTGCCCCCATCGCTCCCCTCCTGGTCTCCTTCTTCCTGCCGCACACAAAGCCCCTGGAGCTCTTGGCTGTGAGCTCTGCACTCAGGCGGGTCGGAGGGGAGCTGGGACTGAAGACTGCTCCCCCGGAACGCCTGCGCTTCCTGCTGGTTGGCGGCGTGCATCGAGCCGGCCTTGGACTGCGCTGAATTGTCAGAACCCAAAGCTGTGCCAGGCCAGCCGGTTCCACGCGGTCCAGCCAGTGCCCTTTACCCCAGAGGGGACGGGCCGTGGGATCCTCAGTCAGCGAGCCGGGTCTGCATGCAGTGGCATCCATGTGCCCGGGACGTAATAGACCAGTGGATGGATTTGGAGCTTTTCTTAAAGGGAAGAGGGCGTCAGGGAAGGAGGCAGCTGAGGACGGAGGGAAGTTTGGATGTGATTTAAGTAAAATAGGTTTCAGATAAAATGCGCCCCCCCCCCCAATAAAAATCCCACCAGCCAACAAATGGCCTAGGAGGTCAGCCCACAGCCTAGATCAGTGGATGTGTATGTCATTGTTGCTGCGAACTGGGAAAAATAAGCGTAAGGATAGTTCAGCATTAATATCCAAAACAGTGTCTGGCAGATAGGAGAGCTCAGTGCATATTCAGAAACAGTGATACTGATACATTATTATTGTTATTTTATCCATAACGCCTTGGCTGGGGCTTACTCGCTTCTTTTTTTCTGTGTCTTTTTTCAGACTGTAAAGAAACTTGTCTTTCCCTAGCCGGGTTGGCTCAGTGGATAGAGCATTGGCCTTCGGACTGAAGGGCCCCGGGTTCAATTCCAGTTAAGGGCACATGCCCCGGTTGCGGGTTTGATCCCCAGTAGGGGGTGTGTAGGAGGCAACCAATCAATGATTCTCTCTCATCATTGTTGTTTCACTCCCACTCCCTTTCTCTCTGAAATTAATAAAAATATATTAAAAAAAATAACAAAAACGTCTTTTACATAAACAACAAAAGCCAATAGATTGATCAGTGTGGTTCTTAAACAGGAATGACGTCCGTGTCTATGAAACACATCACACTTGTGAGGAGAAGGTGATGTCAGGTGGTAGGAAGGTGTGGGCTCTTGGACCGAGACCCTTTGCCAGCCTGGGCACTTAGCCAAGCAGCTCAGCTTCTAAGAACCGTACTTTTCTGAAGCGTGAAATAGAGAAGCTCACACCTACCCACCATTGAGATGATGTACATTAAGGAAGTCAATGTATGCAATGTAACATGAGTAGGACTGGGTGCACAGTGTGGATCCAACAGCGATAGCTGTGATACTAGAAATGTTTCCCTGACCGGTTTGGCTCAGTGGATAGAGCGTCGGCCCAGGTTCGATTCTGGTCAAGGGCATGTGCCTTGGTTGTGGGCACATACCCAGGAGGGAGTGTGCAGGAAGCAGCTCGTCAGTGTTTCTCTCTCATCGATGTTTCTCTCTATCCCTCTCCCTTCCTCTCTGTAAAAAAAATAATAAAATATATTAAAAAAAGAAATGTTGGTGCGTTCCTTCTTCTCCAGTGGACAGAAATCACTTTTACTCTTCAGGACCATCTAACAAAGGCCTATAGACTTAATCAGGCAGGCAAGTGCCCAGTAAAGGCAGGCAAAAATGGAGCCCATGCCTATGCCAGGGGTGAGGTAGCAGGTTGTAAAATGTACACTGAAGCCCTGGACGGGCGACTCAGCTGGTTAGAGCATCCTAATTACGCCACGGTTGCAGCTTTAACCCCAGGACAGGGCACATACATGATGCACTGAATGAATGCAGAATGCGTGGAACAGTAAATCAATGTTTCTCTCACTCTCATCCTATATAATAAAGAGGTAATATGCAAATTAACACTCACACCCTCACAAGATGGCTGCCTACGACCAGGGGGGTTAGTGAGGGACAACCAAATGACTGAACAAGCAGGCTGCGTGGGGTGACCAGACCAGCAGGGGGAGCAGTTGGGGGCAACCAGGCTGGCAGCGGGGGGGGGCAGTTAGGGGCAACCAGGCAGGCAGGCAGGTGAGCAATTAAGAGCCAGTGGTCCAGGATTGTGAGAGGGATGTCCGACTGTCGATTTAGGCCCGATCCCCGGGATTGGGCCTAAACCGACAGTTGGACATCCCCCGAGGGGTACCAGATTGGAGAGGGTGCAGGTTGGGCTGAGAGGGGACCCCCCCATGCACAAAATTTGTGCACTGGGCCTCTAGTCAATAATAAAAAATACACTTAAAACTCGGACACGCATTAGGCACCAGATCTCCAGTTACTGAGAGAGTCTCAGATTTGCATAGGAAAGTGACTGACAGGGGAAGCTGGGCAGAGGGGCCCCTCTCAGACACTTAAGCCACTGCCGGTCTCTCCTTTGCCTTCTTGGGGCTCATGTTCTCACTCAGGAAGACGGGACTGGAGCTGTAACACGAGGCAGCGTGCGTGACGGAAAGCAAAGGGGAGGCAAACCCTGGGTTTATCCCTCACCAGCTCGGTGGCTTTTGCAAGTTACTTAATCTCAGCGATTTGCATTTCCCTGAGGATGGGATGGTTGGCAGGGTTCAGGATGATGTAACCTGCCTGTGCTCACGAACTGGTTCCTTTATTATTGAAGACCTTAATACCTGCCACTGGCTTCTCTTCCAATTAGAAAAGAATAATAAAAATGAACCATGAGCAAAATAAATGTAAATTAAAATGTTCTGATTGCTCCTAGCTTTGGGCACGGCCCCCTATAGACCCTCCTCGCCACAGATTCAGGAGACAGGAAATTGGCTTCTTCCTCTTCTGTTCCCCTAATCTCAAGAAAATGCTTGCAACTGTCCTGAGGGGCACTGAGCTGGGTGAGGGGAAGATCCCAGTGCCCGCTGGTTCCTACTCCGGAGAAAACCCGCTCAGGGGCACGAGTCTCGCTGATGGTGATTAGTGATGTCTCTCCTTACACCAGGGGCATTATTAATATCGCAGTGACTCACCCTGGGACTCCCCAGCCACTGCTGGAGGGAAGGGTGGGGATGGGTGTACAAAAGTATGGAAGGAGGAGAAGGCTGGGACTTAGATGAAGTAGCTTAAACGCGGATGTGGCATCCTCTTTAGCTCTGGGAGATGAGAAACATGGAAATCACCCATGGCTTAAATGAACATTGGGAGAGAGGGAAATTGGAGAGGGAGTTAGAATGGGCAACAGACAATGGAAAGAGATCAGTAAAGAGAAAGAAAGAGTGGCCTGGGGAGGGGTAGGAATGGAGTGTCATTATTTAGGATTAAAGCTCAAGCTATGGGGGTGACCAGTAGAAGAAGGTAAAATGTGTAAAATACAGCCAGAAGTCAGAAGGGCACATCTAAGTCAGTGATTTCGGAGAATCTGATGACATTCATGGACGAAAGAAAAGCATGTGAATTCCCGGTGTTGGGTAGAGTTCATAGGCTCCCCAACACCCCTCTGGGGTGCCGCTCTTCAGAGATTTGCGTTATGTGTCATTTGAGACAGTCATAGGTCTGGAGTGTCCTCAGGCGGCTCTGAAAGTCGAAGAGTTTATGAATATTATTTTTTGGTGTCTTTTCAACTGCATAAAGGTCATTTTTTCAAATCTAGCTCTGATCATGTTGCTTGATTTAGTCAATGTATTGTTTTGGTTTTGTTTTAATTTCAGGAAGTGTTGTTGGATTTTTTAAAACAATGACGATTAGTAAATGGTCCAAGAGAAAGAGGATCCTGACCTCTCATAACACAAGTTAGAGTGTGTCAGGCGACAGTGTCTGCTCTAAGTGCACCTGGGAATCACGCACAGAGAAGTTGCGTGGGGTGAGCTTTGTAGAGGACGGGGCGGCAGGAGGCCAGGCACATGGGCACTAGGGTAGGGACCGCTCACTTAGGGTTTGGCGGAGCAGCTGGTTTTCTCCTCCCCGCTCAGCAGCAGACATCTGCAGATTTCTACTCCACGGCTACCGAGCTGGTGGCTATGCCATTCTTCCCATCATCACCTGCTTCCTCCTGGGTCGATTCTACCTGCACAGCCTTGGCCTTGCTGTTTCCTCTACCCATGTGTTTTTGTTTCCTTCCTCCCATTTATAAGTGCCAACCTCTCTCCGTGTGCCCCATCACCCCGATGGATTGCTTCGTGCTCATTCTGCAGTGGCTGCTCCTGAGGCATCGCCCACCCAGGCCTAGTCTCCGTGCCCAGGATGCGCTGGCCTTGGCAAGGCTGTGGCGCTAGCTTTCCGATCATCATGTTCTGCCAGTGTTGTTCTGTTTGTTTTTTTTTTCCCCAATTTTTTTTATTAAGGTATTATATGTGTACATATCTTACCATTGCCCCCCCACCCCACTCCCATATATGCCCTCACCCCCCAGAGTTTTGCGTCCATTGGTTATGCTTATATGCAAGCATACAAGTCCTTTGATTGATCTCTTATCTTCCCCACCTCTCCCTAACCTTCCTGCTGTAATTTGACAGACTGTTTGATGCTTTACTGCCTCTGTATCTATCTTTTTGTTCAAGTTTTTAATGTTCTTTATTATCCATAAATGAGTGAGATCATGTGGTATTTTTCTTTCATTGACTGGCTTATTTCACTTAACATAATGTTCTCCAATTCCATCCAGGTTGCTGCAAATGGTAAGAATTCCTTCTTTTTTATGGCAGCATAATATTCCATTGTGTAGATGTACCATAGTTTTCTGATCCAGTCATCTGCTGATGGGCACCTAGGCTGTTTCCAGATCTTAGCTATTGTAAATTGTGCTGCTATGAACATAGGGGTGCATATATCCTTTCTTATTGGTGTTCCCAGTTTCTTAGGATATATTCCTAGGAGTGGGATTACTGGGTCAAATGGGAGTTCTATTTTCAGTTTTTTGAGGAAACTCCATACTGTTCTCCACAGTGGCTGCACCAGTCTGCATTCCCACCAGCAGTGCACGAGGGTTCCTTTTTCTCCGCATCCTCGCCAACACTTGTCGTTTGTTGATTTGTTGATGATAGCCATTCTGACAGGTGTGACATGGTACCACATTGTTGTTTTGATTTGCATCTCTCGGATAATTAGTGACATTGAGCATGTTTTCATGTGTCTCTTGGCCTTCCTTCTGTCTTCTTTGGAAAAGATTCTATTTAGATCCGTTGCCCATTTTTTTATTGGATCATTTATCTTCCTTTTATTAAGTTGTATAAACTGCCTGTAGATGTTGGAGATTAAACCTTTATCAGTGATGCCATTTGCAAATATGTTCTCCCATGCAGTGGGCTTTCTTGTTGTTTTGTTGATAGTTTCTTTTGCTGTAAAAAAGCTTTTTATTTTGATGTAGTCCCATTTGTTTATTTTCTCTTTAGCTTCCATTGCCCTAGGGGCAGTATCGGTGAATAAGTTATTTTGACATATGTCTGAGATTTTGCTGCCTGTGGATTCCTCTAATATTTTTATGGTTTCCCGTCTTATGTTTAAGTCCTGTATCCATTTTGAGTTTATTTTTGTGTATGGCATAAGTTGGTGATCTAGCTTCATTTTTTTGCATGTGTCTGTTCAATTTTCCCAACACCATTTATTGAAGAGACTGTCTTTATTCCATTGTATGTTCATGCCTCCTTTGTCAAATATTAATTGAGCATAGTGGTTTGGATCAATATCTGGATTCTCTATTCTGTTCCATTGATCTATATGTCTCTTCTTGTGCCAGTACGAGGCTGTTTTGAGAATAGTGGCTTTGTAATACAGCTTGAAATCTGGTATTGAGATCCCTCCTACTTTATTCTTCTTTCTCAGGATTGCTGTGGCTATTCAGGGTCTCTTTTTATTCCAGATGAATTTTTGGAGAGTTCTTTCAAGGTCTGTGAAATATGCTGTTGGTATTTTAATGGGGAGTGCATTGAATCTATAGATTGCTTTGGGTAGTATGGACATTTTAATGATGTTGATTCTACCAATCCATGAACATGGTATGTTCTTCCATCTGTTTACATCTTCCTCTATCTCTTTTTTCAGTGTCCTGTAATTTTCCGTGTATAGGTCTTTTACCTCCTTAGTTAAGTTTATTCCTAGGTATCTTAATTTTTTTGGTGCGATGGTAAATGGGATTGCCTTTTTAGTCTCTCTGTCTGTAATTTCACTATTGGTGTATAGAAAGGCCATAGATTTCTTGGCATTAATTTTGTATCCTGCTACATTGCCGAATTCATTTATTAAGTCTATTAGTTTTTTGACGGAGTCTTTCGGATTTTTTATGTACAATATCATGTCGTCTGCAAATAAAGACAGCTTTACTTGTTCTTTTCCAATTTGGATGCCTTTTATTTCTTCTTCTTGTCTAATTGCAATAGCTAATACTTCCAGTACTATGTCAAACAGGAGTGGTGAGAGTGGGCATCCCTGTCTTGTTCCTGTTCTTAGGGGAAATGTTTTTAGCTTTTGTCCATTGAGTATGATGTTTGCTGTGGGTTTATCATATATAGCTTTTATTATGTTGAGGTATGAGCCTTCTATTCCCACCTTGTTGAGAGTTTTTATCAAGAAAGGGTGTTGGATTTTGTCAAATGCTTTTTCTGCATCAATTGATATGACTATGTGATTTTTATCTCTCAATTTGTTTATGTGATGTATCACGTTTATTGATTTGTGGATATTGTACCATCCTTGCATTCCTGGGATAAATCCTACTTGGTCATGGTGTATGATCTTTCTGATGTACTGCTGGAGCTGATTTGCTAGAATTTTGTTGAGGATTTTGGCATCTATGTTCATGAGGGATATTGGTCTGTAATTCTCTTTCATTGTGTTGTCTTTATCTGGTTTTGGTATTAGGGTGATGCTGGCTTCATAGAATCAGCTTAGAGGTGTTCCTTCCTCTTGAATTTTTTGGAATAGTCTGAAGAGGATAGGTTTTAGTTCTTCCTTGAATGTTTGGTAAAACTCTCCTGTGAAGCCGTCAGGCCCCGGGCTTTTGTTTGCCGGAAGCTTTTTGATGACTGCTTCAATTTCGTCCATAGTTATTGGCCTATTGAGCTGTTGAGATTCTTCTTGATTGATTTTTGGAAGGTAGTATTTTTCTAGGAATATGTCCATTTCCTCCAGGTTGTCCAGTTTGTTGGAATAGAGCTGTTCATAGTATTTTGTAACAATCCTTTGTATCTTAGCGGGGTCTGTTGTTATTTCACCTCTTTCATTTCTGATTTTGTTTATTTGGGTCCTCTCTCTTTGCTTCTTGGTGAGCCTGGCTAGAGGTCCATCAATCTTGTTTATCCTTTCAAAGAACCAGCTCTTGGTTTTGTTGATCTTTTGTATTGTTTCTTTGGTCTCTATGTCATTTATCTCCGCTCTGATCTTTGTTATTTCCTTCCTTCTGGTTACACTGGGCTTTTCTTGCTGCTCTTTTTCTAGCTCTTTGAGTTGTAGGGTTAGGTAATTTATTACCATTGTTTCTTGTTTTTTGCAATAGGCTTGTAGAGCTATGAACTTCCCTCTCAAGACTGCTTTCGCTGTGTCCCATAGATTTTGGATTGTTGTGTTTTCATTGTCATTTGTTGCCATGATGTTTTTTATTTCTTCTTTGATCTCTCTGGTGACCCAGTCCTTGTTTAATAGCATGCTGTTTAGTCTCCATGTGTTTGATTTCTTTGGATTGTATTTATTGTACTTGATTTCCAGTTTTATGCCACTGTGATCTGAGAAGATGCTTGATATAATTTCTATCTTCTTGAATTTGAAGAGACTTTGCCTGTGACCCAGCATATGGTCTATCTTTGAAAATGACCCATGTGCACTTGAGAAGAATGTATATTCTGTGGCTTTGGGGTGAAATGTTCTGAAAATGTCAATTAATTCCATCTGGTCTAGTGAGTCATTTAGGATTGCTGTTTCTTTGCTGATTTTTTGTTTAGAGGATTTGTCCAATGGTGATAGTGGGGTATTAAAGTCTCCTACTATGATTGTATTGCTATTAATCTCTCCCTTGATATCCTCCAGGAGTTTTTTTTTATGTATTTGGATGCTCCTATATTGGGAGCGTATATGTTTACCAGAATTATTTCTTCTTGTTGGATTTCTCCCTTTAGTATTATGAAGTGGCCTTCTTTATCTCTTGTTATGGCATTTACTTTGAGGTCTAATTTGTCAGATATAAGTATTGCTACCCCAGCTTTTTTTTCATTTCCATTTGCCTGAAAGATATTTTTCCATCACTTCACTTTCAATCTGTGTGAGTCTCTTGTTCTGAGGTGGGTCTCTTGTAGACAGCATATATATGGGTCATGTTTTTTTATCCATTCAGCCACTCGATGTCTTTTGATTGGAGCATTTACATTTACATTTAAAGTTATTACTGAAAGGTATTTGTTTGTAGTCATATCTATTTTTGTGTCTGTATTCCTTCTTACCTGTTTATTTCTTCTTTTTACAGTATCCCCTTTAGCAATTCTTGCATTGCTGGTTTGGTGGTGATAAACTCCCTGAGTCTTTTTTTGTCTGCGAAGCTCCTGATTTCCCCTTCAATTTTGATTGATAGTCTTGCTGGATATAGTATTCTTGGATTGAGTCCTTTGCTTTGCAACACTTTGTATACCTCCTTCCATTCACTTCTAGCTTGTTGTGTTTCTGTTGAGTAATCATTTGACAATCTGATGGGTGTTCCTTTGTAGGTAACTCTCTGTCTCTCTCTTGCTGCCTTTAAGATTCTCTCTTTATCATTTATATTTGAAATTATGACATGTCTTGGTGTGGGTCTTTTGGGGTTGATTCTGCTTGGGACTCTCTGTACTTGCGTAACTTTTATCTTTCCCATATCTGGGAAGTTTTCTGTCATTATTTCTTCAAATAGATTTTCTAATCCCTGCTGCTCTTCTTGTCCTTCTGGCAGCCCTATTATATGCATGTTACTTCGTTTCATGTTGTCCCGAAGCTCCCTTAGGCTTTCCTCCTGCTTTTTAATTTTTTTCTCCAATTGCTGTTCAGATTGAGCTTGTTTCTGTACCTGATCTTCTAACTCACTAATTCGGTCCTCTGCTTCTTGTAGTCTACTGCTGAAACTTTCCATGGTGTTTTTGATTGTAGCTATATCACTTTTCATTTCTTCCTGATTCTTGCATAAGTTGTTGATTTTCTCATCCATCCGATGTATAAATTCCACGACCATTACTCTGAACTCCTTTTCAGTCATGTTGCAAGCTTCAGTTTCACTAATTTCCTTTCTTGGCGACTCCACATTTTCTTTCCTCTGTGAGTTATTTCGTTTCCCCATTCTGGCTATCACCAGAAAGCTCAAGCTTCCGTTTGCGTGGACCTGGGCCGTGTGCTGTGGGGACTTCGCTCCACCCGAGTTTCACTGAAGTGCTCTGACACTAGGACGTGTGGCTGCCTTTGGTTGGTGGGAACCAGACTTGCCCAGGGTCAGTGTCCCCAGTGTTCTGTGTGGTCTCGTGTGCACACTAAGAATCAGGGGCCCTGTCTGCACCACACTGTTGATATGTGCCGAAAATGAGATCCTTAGCATGTGCCAGGAGTCAGAGTTTCCCTGTGTCTGCACCAAGAATCGAGTGTCAGAGTCTCTGTTGCCTTGTGCGGTTTCTCGTTGAGAATCAGGGTCCCTGTGTGTGCATGCACCAACAATTGGGGTCGTTGGCTCTTAGTGTGAATGCGCTGTGAGTCAGGGATCCCAGGCAGCTGTGTCCGGCGTGCCAAATTCCCTGAAGTGGAGCTGCGTCCTGTGTGTGCTCTCTCTACTGAGCCAAACCGGCTAGGGCGCACACTCTCAAATCCCTGAAGGTGAGCTGCCTCCGTGCACTCTCCCAGAATCCCTGAAGAGGGGCGGAGTCCATCCTGCATGCCAAATTCCCCAAAGGGAAGCTCCTCTGTGCACGCTCTAAGATTCCCCGAAGGGGAGCTGTGACCCGCAAGCCAAATTCCCCCCAATTCCCGGAAGGGGAGCCCTCTGTGCGCACTGACAGATTTCCCCGAAGGTGAGCTGCTTCTGTCCTGCGCGCCAAATTCCCTAAGGGGGAGCGCGTCCCTGAGCAAAGCTCTGCAGCTTGGGTGAGGGGCGTGTCTATCAGTTACTATGGCGCTATCCGTGCGCCTGCGGGGAGGGGGATAGGCTCTTTGACTCACGGGAATCTGCCGGGAAGTCTGGATTCTTGTTGTTTCTTCGTCTGAAGCTGTGATAGCAGTTCTCTGTCCCCAGTGGCTGCAGGGTCCTGGTTTGTGTCAGAAGCCAGGATCCGAGTCTCAGGCAGCTCTGTTTCTCAAGATGGCGTGGTCTCCGCGTCCACACCAGCCGCCGAGAAGTGTCCGCTTTGTGCGCGGGGCTCTGCCGTCTAGGACTGCCCGGTTAGGCAGCCCCTTGGAAGACCTGCAGAATCTAACTGACCCTAGCTCATACACACACACACACACCACACACGTCTACACAACTACACTCTCCTCTATGGGTTCCTCACTCACACTCTCTCTCTCCCTACCTTCTTGCCGGTCGCCATCCGTTGTTCTGTTTTTATGTGAACTGTTAATGTCCTTTCCTCCAGAAGCAGCTTCAGTCTTAATTTTTGTGTCCCCTGCTATGCCTTACTGTGAGTGGGACCTCATATGTAGTAATGTGGATAATCTCCACTCACCCCAACTTCCTGTGTCCGTGTTCTCGGCATGAAGTCTAATCCAGCAGGCATCCCATCGAATGACTTCCCATTCACCGTGGTTGACACCAGGCCCCAGTGTCCCATGCACCCAATGTGGGGTGAAAGGTTGCATTCAGTCTCAAACTGGTAAGAACACCAGCAGTTCTCCCTGGGCCCTGAGCAGAGACAATGGCGGGTGGAAGGTAGACACCCAGGGAGACGGTACAGATGGTGGCAGGTTGCGAATCTGACCATTGGTAGAAATGTCAGTCCACAGTCAATGGCCAAGTCCTGCCTAAACACATTGGGAAAAGCAACGTTTTGACACACAAACCAGGAGTCACTGCCTCCTGACTCATTCCCAGGGAAGAGATCGCGTACGCCAGGCACCGTCTTCACAGGCGGCCCAGAGGAAACCAAGCAGTTTCAGCCGAGTTTCTCGGACAACCTCGGAGGTGTCTGCCGTCACAGAGCCTGGGGCAGGGGTAGAGCTGGCTGGACTGTACAGACCTTTTCTTTGGGAAGAAACAGACTAAATCAAGAAACTATTGGTCTGAAATAAAATTCTGTCTATGGCACTGTTCCATCATTTGGCATCACATAAAATGTTTTAATATGAGCCCCCGAGAAGCAACGAAACCAAATTAGAAAGGGACCATTGCAGCCCCGTGCACTGGAGATGGCCAGCTGGACACCTGTCAAGAGGAAGTGCTGTTGAGATCCACTTTCTTTTTTTTTTTTAACTTTTACTTTTTTATTGATATCAGAGGGATGAAGGGAGAGGGAGAGAGAGAGCGAAATATCAATGATAGGAAAGAATCATTGATGGGCTGCCTCCTACACACCCCACACTGGGATCGAGCCTGCATCCTGGGCATGTGCCCTGACCGGGAATCAAACCGTGATCCCCCGGTTCATGGGTCAACACTCACTCACTGATTTCTACCCATGAAGTGCATTTGTGGGGAGCAGGCTGCTTCCTGCTGGAAATGTCACCCGCACCTGCCATACCTCAGTTTCTCAAGTAAACAGTTTGGACTCCGACCCACCGTAGGGGAACCATCTGGCTCAGGGATGGTTTTCTTGGTTTCCATGAGACACACATGGGAGGTGGGGAGTCTTCAGCTTCTTTAGACTTTATCCTTACAAATAAGTGGTTAGCAGAGGCATCAGTGGTTCCTGTTGTCCTCAACCACTTGTCCTGATAGCTGGCCTATCGGTGCTGATGCAACTGTCCATCCACCAAGCAGGATGCTACCTGATGGAAGGGAAGATTCCCCCCTTGGAGGGCTCAGTGAATGTCTGTCCACTTAGGGTCTTCCCCTAAACCATGTGTGCCATCGAACTGGTCAAGTTTTGGTTAATGGACAGACCCGTTCAAGTATCCACTCTTGCAAAACTAGTGCCTCCTCTGTTTTCATCTTTTACAGCCAACCTCAGGCAAATCTTATAGCTCACCTCCCCCAGGCCTTCCCGACATCCCCCCGCCTCAGGTTTTGGCTCTAGCTCTTATGAATAGGAGCGTAAACATCAATTCCCTTACACTTGCCCGATGTTCTTCCTAATTGTTGGCGATTTGGTGGCAAGCCTGTTAGACACCCATGTGGAGATGTGGAATGGGCAGGCGGGTGCTCAGAGTTCAGGGGAGAAGTCTGGGCTGGCGACATGCAGTCCAAAGAGGAGAGGTGGGTCCTGAACAGACCAGGTGCGATCAGCCCTCACTCCGTGAAGTGCTCTTCTTACTTGGGTTCTGTGACGCCAGCCTGTCTTTCTACCTCTCTCACCCCTTCCAGTTCCTCTGGCAGCGTCCTCTTCCCCATCAGCCCCTTTAGTGGCTTCCACAGGGTCTCTGCTTCTGCATTGAGCTCACTCTCTCACTCTCTGCGGCTCTAGCACCATCCCATGGTATTCTGATACTCTCTTTGTTGATCTGTCTCTCTCACCTGTGACTTCCTTAATGGTGAGCACTAACTCTATATTGCCAGGACCTAGCATAGCACCTGACTATGGTAGCTGTTTAATGAACAGCTGAGGAATGAACGAAAGCGTTTATTCATTCATTCTCTTGTCTTACACAAACAAGCAAAACCAATCATGCCTGCCACTGTGGGGAAAGGTCACCATGAGCAAGGACAGGAGGGTGTGTCCCGTGGGATAGTATGTCCCGCTAGAGGTGATGACTGGGTACTCAGGCCGGTTCCCAAGGCTCTTTGACTCCACCCAGGGCAATGATTACATTGTTGCAACTGCATCACATGGTGTGTATAACTTGGCTACATCGAGAAAATGTGCTTAGAATTCTAAGCCACCAACTCGGAAACCTTTGCTATACAATATTTTCCTAATTAGTAGTCTGTTGTTGGTCTTGCTCTCAGTGTTTTATTTTGAATGAACTCCATTAGCATTTCTTTCATTCAAGACCTTTATCCATAATCCATGTAAAGTAGCAGGTCATGGACCAAAGGTGGAAGAACTGAGATGAAAGACACCGGGCCCGAAACGCAGCCTTAATGCTCAGAGGCACCTAAGAGATCCGAGCAGGTCCAGCGAGGAGGGAGAAGGCGTGGCGGGGGCGCAGAGGAGGAGTAAGCGTTTGCTGAACAGAGACCCCTGTTACATCCTCTGGAAGCACCCGGAGAGGAGTGACAGATGGCCGGAGTCGCTGGGAGAGGCAGATGACAAAACGACGTGGAGAGCCGAAGGGGCATCCACAGGTGTGCTCTTGGGTAGAGGGGATGCTGGATGGCTTCGGAGGACTTGCACCCAGCCACCCCCAGAAGGGCCATGACCTTTACGTACTTCCTCAGCTCAGCCTGCGGCACCGGGTTCTCCGCTGGCCTCCGTCCAGGAGGAAACCTGTTCTCTTGGGAAAACCCTTCCCTGGGAGAAGCTGTCGGATCAGGTGTCCCCGGGGGTGTCAGGTGTCTCTGGGGAAACAGGCTCCTTCTCAGAGCGTCTCCTGGGCCAGCGCCTGGCGCCCTCAGATGCTCAGTGTGGACCGACTCTCCTCAAAGTTAGCCTAGCATGTGCGCGTGCGCAAGCAGGGGTGGGTGGTGGGGTGCCCCTCCCACAGAGAGGGGGGACAGGAGAAGTCTGCTTCTCCATCTGCAAGGTGAGTATTACACTTCGTGCCGATCGTCTGTCCACAATAGCCTAAGTCAGCTTCTGCCAGGTTCCCTCTGCACAAATACCACAGAAAAGGTAAACTGTTTCTTTTCCTGCTTTCTCAGAAAATAGACAGTTTATCGCAGACTCAGAGAGGACATTGCTCTCCGGAGGTTTTCCTTTGTCCCGGCTCTTAGCGGGAGTTCAGTCCTGCCCGTCAGAAGAGAGGAGGACCGTCCCCTCCCACGGCAGGCTGATGGCGGGGGGCGGGGGGGGGGCGTTGAGGGTGAGGAGGGGGGACCTAGGAAGAAGGAGGCCGTGGAGATGCTGGGGGTTAATAGATGCTGAGGGTAGCAGGAGGAGGATGGGAGGAGACTGGCTGAGGATGCGGTCAGGCAGGCTAACACCACATCCAACAGCTCAGGGGCCCTGGGACAGAAGAAAGGAGTGGAGGAGCCTCATTCTCAGAAGGCAGGACTGTGGCCGCTGCAGGGCAGATGTTGGCCCGGAGGAGAAATCATTCTATCGGGAGAGCTGCCAGTTACCCAGGGGCCCCGCCCCCGTGGGAGCTCCGGTGGAGCAGGCAAAGCCTTTGATGTGCCTGAGCCCTGGGCAGACTCTCCTGGCCTCTTCCCTCCCAGGCGCTGTGCTCGCCTGACAGCCGGTTTCTGGGCGCTCCTCGGCCTCTTCTCACGTGGGTGCCCTTCCTGCCCTGCCAGCCCGCCCTGCACAGCCAGTGGGAAGGGTGGCATGAGGGCCTGGCAAGTGGGGGTGGAGGAAGCAGGGCCGGGAGAGGTCAGCATCGCCGCCCCGTCCGAAGCTGCTTTTCCTGTCGGTCTGGGTTTTACTGTGTGGGCCTTTGTGGACGGATGAAGCCGCCTCTCTTCTCAGCCCTGTGCTGCGTCCTCCGTGCCGGTGGGTGGCCGGGCCCTGCCCTGCGACCGCGCAGTGTCTTCCTGGCAGGCTGAGGGCTGCACCTGTGGCAGCTACTCGCGTGCCGGGCACCGGGAGCCACCTGGCGGCGCTGTGCCTGTCCCGGGGCTCAGGTCCATCGCTCGCCTGCCCTGCAGGTTGTCAGCGCGGAAAGTGCTGGAGCCTCCTGTGATGGGCTCCTCCCGCTCGCTCGTCTCCACAGCCCCAGCAGGGAGAGCCCGCTGCCTCTGGGCCTTCACAGGGGGAAGGTTATTGTAGGTCCCCGAGCCTGGGAGAGACAACACGCCTCTCAGTGGGCCACGCCCTGAATGCACACCTCACTGAGGTCAGGTGCTGCAGCCACAGCATGGACACACGTGGCCGGTCATCGTGTCCACCCCATCCTGAGTGCTGGGCAGAGCTGCTGGTTCCCTGTAGTCACTGCTTGGGGTCCCAGCCCTATTTTGAGTGGCCATAAGAAGACTGAGTCCCTGATGTGCCCTTAAGAAAGAGGGCTCAGGCCCCAACGGGTTTGGCTCAGTGGATAGAGCGTCGGCCTGCGGACTGAAGGGTCCCAGGTTCGATTCCGGTCAAGGGCATGTACCTTGGTTCGGGCACATCCCCAGTAGGGGGTGTGCAGGAGGCAGCTGATCGATGTTTCTCTCTCATCGATGTTTCTAACTCTCTATCCCTCTCCCTTTCTCTCTGTAAAGAATCAATAAAATATATTAAAAAAGAAAGAAAGAGGGCTCAGGTGTCCCTTCCCGTGACAGCCTGCAGGGAGCTGCATCACTGAACCGGCCCCCCTTCTTACTCCAAGGCTTGCTCAGGTTCATGCGCCTCGACGTTGACCCTCACGCAGTGCAGCAGCTGTTTCAGACCGCGACCGCTGCTGAAACGCACGGCCCCTATTTTCGGAAGCAGATGACGCAGAGGAGAGGCAATGCGAGAGGGAACTTTTCACCCCTCGTAAATCACTAGCTCGCATCTTAACCAGCTCACCCTGGATCCAAATAGGCACCGGAACACAGTTCTAGTCCTCCTGGATGTTTTCACAGGATTTACTTAGGATAATAAAGACTATTTACTAAAAAAAAAAAAAAAAAAAAAAAAAAAAAAAAAAAAAAAAAAAAAAAATATTACAACGTCATCTTCACTCCTTTTTGCAATAACACAGAAAAGGCTCAGGGAGGGTAATTCCCCCAAATATGTAGGAAGCACTGTGTTTAAATATTCCCGCCTGGCACTGTACCTCTGGAGGCTGCATCAGAGGGAGGAAGCCCAGTTCTGGCCTTCTTGCCCCTTTAACATCTAGAGCAGTGATGGGCAACCTTTTGAGCTTGGTGTGTCAAACTTCGCCAAAAAACTGAGCATAACTCGGGTAGTGTGTCACTTTGAGGAAAAAACTAACTCCAAGACTCTAGTCGCAAATGTTTCATCCTAGGAGCAGCAAATGTTTCATCCTCGGCATGCGGCCGCGTGTCATCAGAAATGGCTACGCGTGTCAGTGCTGACACGCATGTCATAGGTTCGCCATCACTGATCTAGAGCTCCCCCCACCCCCGCTAGCACTAGAGGTGATGGGATAATTCCCCACCCCTGCTTACTTTACTAAAGGACTTCCTATCTGACGCATCACAAAATGCAGTTGTCAGGCTTTCTTCTGGATCATGCCTCCAGCAAGGATCTCTGGTCTTCTGCAAGCATGACGTCGTCCATGATTTTATTTTATGGGACCCCTCGTGCGCCTCCTCCTGCAAATATTGGGTGAGCAGCTGTGTTATTGAATGTGAGTGACTCAGAATGAAATGTTACCATTTGTCCTCCCTAGAGATTTTTGCATACATCCGGGAGCTTGCAAAACCGGTGACTTCAGAGGCCTCGTCTATGACACCGCCTGCTGACAGCTGTCCGGAGAAGGCAGGAGGCTACCTATGCAAAGTGTGGCAGTTTGGTTAACAAAACGAATGCAGGGCAGCCTCGCCTGTGTTCAACAAGGAAGATGTGAGTGTAGGTGCTTTTAGTGAAAAGGTGGTTTGGACTGTAGACAACATAATCTAAGTATAAGTTATTATTACACATAAACATCCTTTGGGGACTTCGCTTGCTTTCATCATCAAATGGCAACCAGCTGTCTCATTGGGCCCTGACTAATCCTACACCCCGAAAGCAGGCTGGAAATAGGGTGTCAGGCTCTGGTAGTGACAGCTAGGTGGCGCTGTCAGCTGCCCAATTACAGTCTGCGATGGAAGAGGTTTCTGGAATAGGAAATTCACTCTGTGCTGCTTGCATTTGCTCTAAGTTCAATATAACGCAACATAAACCAGAGAGCATTCCCTTCACTATCGTTTTCTCACTCTCACTTTCCCTCCGATACCCCACGTGTGGGCGGCTGTGTGAAATTTTTCTTGGAATGAACAATTGGGAACCTCTGGGCCTGGCGGCCTGAAGACTTCCTGAGTGACGTACACGCCTCCTACCCTCTGTCCCAGATTCAGCAGTTGTTTTTCCGTGTAATGACGGAGGCGCTAAAGTTTTTATAGGTCAGATGTGAGCTAAGGCCAGGGCCTACTGAACAGCTTGGATCCTGGCAGGAGGGACATTGGCATCTTAGAGTTGGAAGGAGACTTGGAAGTTTTTCATTGCGACTCACCACTTGGCAATGCGTCCAGCTCATTTCTTTAATTTTGAAAACATTTTATTCCCAGATATTTCATTCTGTTGGCAAAGGCTGAGAGAGGCCAGGGGAGTTTCTGGCGTAGGGAGGCTGGGGATGGTGCCCATGACCGTGAGCTCTTATAATATCACTCAGGACAGGATGAATGAAACCAAGGGTCCAGGACAGTAACAAAATGGTACCCTCCAAGCATGTGCTGCTATGTCCCATGGTGTCCTGTAGGGGGAGCTGAGACACACAGCACCTTTAGCCACAGCATTTAAGGCAGTGGGACATTCTGCTTCCCACAATCCCTCTTTCCTCACCCCTCTCCCCACAGCTTTCCAGCTGTATAAATGTCATAAAAACCTCACCTACTCTTGCTACAAGAAAATCAGACTCTACAGAGCCCAGGAAAGAGAAACACACCGATGGAAGAGATGATGTGGACATGCCAGAGGGCCTGTAGGACATTTTTTCTTCCCACAATTTTTTTTCAATCTGCCTCAGGGTCAAACACACCGTCCTTAGAAATGAGATTTATTGCCCTAGCCGGTTTGGCTCAGTGAATAGAGTGTTGGCATGCAGCGGACTGAAAGGTTGCGGGTTTGATTCTGGTCACTGATGTTTCTCTCTCCCTCTCTCTCTGTCTCTTCCCCTTCCTTCCACTGTATTTCTAAAAAAAAAAAAAAAATCAATGGGAAAATATCCTTGGGTGAGGATTAACAACAAAAAAGAAATGAGATTTATTTTTTAATTGACGGTCATTTTTACTCCATAGGAACTTGCAAAAATGCACATGTGTCTGGTTACACAGCATGACCAGGACTCTTGACAATGATTTAGAAGGAAGTGATAGAAACCAAAGAAGCGATTAGAGTGCTGAGGACAGACCCTAAAAATAGGTGCGAGTCTAGGTGGCTTTGATAGAAGTCCTGGCTGTAGGTGTAGGTGAGGCCTGGACCTAGGAGAGGAGGCACCTGGGAGGTGGGTGTTTCCTGGGCCAATGGGAGGTGCTTCAAAGGCAGAACATCTGGATGGAGGTGATGAAGGGAAAGTCAAAAAATTACTTTACCTGGGTTCAAGTTCTCATAAATGAAAATTTAATTATCTAATACCTGAAAGTCCATATTCCATGCATTACTGTTGGTTGCCTAATTTATATCTTTTTTTCCCTCGAACTCTTACTTCCTAGTGGACTTGATTTTGTGAGGATATACAGCCTTCTCTGGGGAAGGCCGAGCAGGGCCGGCCGGGGGCGGGGGGGAGGGGAGGAGGTGACACTGGTGTTCTCAGTCAGTCACGTGGTTCTGTCCTCTCAGGAGTCTTTGGTCCAGATGTGCACATACGGCAGGTCTGGCCATTGGAACATGAGGAACGGTGTCTGGGGTGACCAGAAGAAATGAACTTGTTTTTGAGAGGACACAGAGAGGAAATGGCGTCTCCTTCCTCAGGGTGTTTTCACGTCTGAATGGTGTCGCAGGTGGAAACACTATAGAATCTGGTAACTGTGGGAAGAACTACCCTGAGGACAAATAAACCCATCAAAATGGCGGAACAGAGAGAGAGAGAGGACTTGAGTCGTTAGTACCGCTGCTGAGCTATTAAACCACTGGCCTTGCCCTGGCCAGTGTGGCTCGGTTGGTTGGGTGTTGTCCCGCGCACCAAAGGGTTGTCAGCTTGGTTCCCAGTCAGGGAGAATGCCCAGGTTGCAGGATCGATTCTCAGTGGGGGCGTGCAGGAGGCAGCCAATTGATGGGTGTTCTTCATATCAATGTTTCCCTTCCTCTCTCTAAAAATCAGTAAACTATTTTGTAATATATATTTTTATTGATTTCAGAGAGAGGAAGGGAGAAGGAGAGAGAGAGAAACATCAATGATAAGAGAATCATTGATCCGCTGCCTCCTGCCCACCCACCACTGGGATCGAGCCCTGATCGGGAATTGAACCCTGACCTCCTGGTTCATAGGTTGACACTCAACCACTGAGCCACACTGGCTGGACAATCAGTAAGTTATTTTTAAAAAAATCAACTGACCTAGTAGTCACCCTACCTCTATATATTTTGCTTTGTAATGAAATGAACTTTTTTATTGTTTAAACTTCATAGTTTTTAAATTTTTTACTGAGGTAAATTTATATACATTAGCATACATCCTTTTTTTTGCTTATATTTCTGTGAGTTTTGACAAATACATTAGAGTTATTCATTTGCTAGGCATTGTGAAAACATCCTTCCGGATGAACTCGTTCATTTTATTCAGGAAATATTTGTTGTGTATTAACTGTACCCACCAGGTTCTGGGAAGAATAGAACATGAGACATGGTCCTTTGCCTCAAGGAAATGCTCATTTATTTAATATTAAATATGCAAATGAAGGGTGATCTATGCTTCACTTTGAAAAATAAACACGCCAGAATTTTCAGTCTCATTCATTCGCCCCTTCAGTAAACATTTGCTGAGTGCCTATCACGTGTCTGGCCTTGTAGATACACAGACGGATAAAGCCCTTGGATCCCTCCGGGGGAGTCAGACACATAAATGAAAACTGACAAAGATGCCGCCGGTTTCCGGGTGTTAATTTTGTATCCTGCTACATCATAAACGAAATCTTAAAATACAACGACATCCCTGCCTCTCGGAGCGCCAATAACGTTTGATGAGCACATCAGGAAGAGCGTGATTTCTGCTCTGAGAGGCACTCCGTCTGCGCCTGCTGTTTGTGTTCTGGTTTATCAGACCCTGGAGGGAGCTAACAGCCCATCTCTGACTCATCTGTGCATGCCCAGAATAACCCGCATGTTATCTTGTCTATGGTACATGCTCAAAATAAGCATTTGTTGGATAAATTAAACATCGGTTGGGTAGCAGAGCCAACGTTAGTGAGTTTGGAAGGCGGTACCACATTGGCCTCAAACGCCTCGATCCTCAGGCTAATGTAATGTGAACCAAAAAACGCCAGAGGCACACATATGAGGAAGATTTCCAGACGTAAAGTGGCCTTTAACAGCTATTTTATTTGGGGCTTTCTAGCCAGCATTTAACATAAGTCAAGTGCCCTGTCTCTAACTCCGGACCAGGACAGATGAACGGTTGCCGCACATCGACATCTGAGCAGGTACTGGTGCCAAGATACTCCTTTGACCTCCACTTAGGTGTGAGTTGTCCTAACGGGATCTACTCTTGTCAAACAGTGATGTGTAATTTTCCTGTCATTGTACTTTTAGGACCTTTTTTCTTTCATGCTGTTTAGAATTTCCACCTATGCCCTATGGGTCTACCTGGCTTTAACACCTAGTTTTGAGAGCTACTATGACTAGAACATATATACAGTTGACCTTTGGGCAATGCAGGGGTTAGAGGAACCGACCCCTGTGCAGGTGAAAATCCACGGATAACTCTGGATTCCCCCCAAACTTCAGTTGTTCTTCCTTTATGGTATATGTGAGTGTAGGGAGTGGCTATAGGGTTAAGCCTCGGACTGACCTGTTGGCAAAGCCACGAACAAGTCCCAGCTTAGAGGGCACAACCCTCTTAGTATAATTAAGCTTGACCTTATGATGCCCCCTAGATCCTATCTGGGTAGCTAATGGGCTGTGGGGGGTGCAGCAAGTGCTGCCAAAACAAGTGAAACTCACAAGAACATTATAACTATGGTGACCACTACCTTGTTTACCTCTGGCTATAAAATAAAGGCTCAGCTTGCCGTCTGGATCTCTCTCTGTGGCCTCAGCCAGGCACAGGAGATCCACGTACACCCAGCTCATTCTCTTTGTCTTTTCTAAATCCTTCACCGCCCCCCGTCAGGCTCACCGAACCCTTGGCTGTGCTGGCATGGCACATGAAAGCAGACTGGGAATAGGCTTTGCTAAATCCTAAAGTGGGGCTAAAGCCAAAGACAAGACAAAAGACTCTAAGTGTCCAACATTCTAAATTCAAGGCTCTGCTACATCCTTCCCCAGCTCAGATCCCAACTCGCCTGCCACCCCCTGTCTCCCTGGCAATACGACAGCCAGACGACTGGAAGCGGAGAGGGGTCACCTTGGGACACGCGATGCTTGGGGACAAGCTCGGTCCTTCCCGCCGGGAGAGGGGCTGTCCTCCCTGCAGCCCAGGCAGATGAAGAAGAGTGTCCAAGAATCAGAAAAATTTGTGGTTTTGGCACAAAGAGAAGTTATTGGTATTTCATTCCTCAACTGGTTTCTGCTTTGCCAGCTGACTGACTTGGGAAGACAGAATTGGGGCAAGTGGTGTGTGGGACAGTCCGCCTGGGAGGGGTGCCAGGTGCCCCTTCACGTGCCTGCTTCCCAGGAGTACAGAGATTCGTCCGCACCTGCCCACAGAGCTGACCGTGGAGACAGAGGAGATGGAGCCTAAACATGCTGGGAGCTTCGGGGTTGGAGCTGAGGCAGAGGTGTGGGCATCAGAGCCCAGCCTGGGGCCAGGGATCTGGGGCTGAGAGCTGGTGGGTGGATCAGTGATGACTGGTCCAGGGGAGCTGGGGCGGGTTTTGGGGGCGGCATTGTTCCTAACACGGGGCCCCACGTGCAGATGTCCCTCAGCGGGAGGGACCACGGCATCTCTGAGGAGGGTGTGGAGTGGCCCAGGAGTAAGTCAGACTCATGAACTCTCCCCTGATTCCACTGGAATGGGCCAACTACCTGTCCCTGCCTCAGGTCCACACTGGGAAGTGGTTTTTACTCGCCTTCTCACTGAACACCTCTCACGAGAATCCCAGGACACCACACCAGCTGACAGCCGCTGGCAATAGGTGTGGGAGGAGGGGACAGGAAGAACTGAGGAGGGACGTGGTCCGTGGCCAGGTCGTGCCAGCTAACGGGTTAGCCATCTGACTCCAACGTGCATCGTCTGACCAGGAGTTTGAGGACAGACTCCCACAGCACGTCCTTCCAGAACCCAGGCTCAGAGGCCCCTGGTGGGCAGCTGGAGCCGTGCGGGGAGCAAGGGGCTCGGGAGGCCTAAGAGTCTGGGGAGCAAGGGCGGCACCTGGTTCCCGATTCTGAAGCCAAGTTTCCTTCATCAATGACTCAGGGAGGAGAAGGGACAGAGGGATGGAAAGATCCATACAGCAGCTGTGGGCGCCTCCCTGTCCAGCACCCCCAGTGATCCATCATAATGCCACCACCGCGGAGCCAGGCCGTCGCGCTTTGCCATCTCCAGAGAGAGAGAGAGAGAGAGAGAGAGAGAGAGAGAGAGAGAGCGCATCCCTGTGCCAGGCAGAGGATGGAATTTCCCCGGAGAAACACTGTAATGAGAGGGCAGTGGTGGTTTTGTTGTAAAACAAAATAAAAGGCCATCAAAAGCTTCCCAGGCCTTTACAAGACTGGCAGGACGCCTGCGGGTCCAGTGTTTGTGAGACCGTGGGTCGCTCCCGCACTGCAGTCACTTGGGTTCAACGCCAGGCTCTCCTCCCCCGAGGCCTCCTGCTCCCCCGCATCTCTCCCACAGGGAGGTGCCCCGCTCAGGAGCCAGGCAGACCTGCACGCAGACCTTGGGCAGCCCTGTAGTTTGGAGGTGCGATCATCTGATGCCCCCCTGGTCAGGATGGGCGGGGATTAACTGTCCGTGAAGTACTTCGTGTCTGGCTCTCAAATCTCAAATGTAAGCTCTGTGGCTACCGGCCTTAAAATAATTTTTTAAGTTTTCACACAATATACAGTTGACACACAATGTAATATTAGTTCCGGGGGTACAAACCCAGTGGCGAGACCTTTATGTGACTTGTGAAGTGATCCCCGATAAGCCCGCTGCACCTGGTGCCCCGGAGTTATTACAATGTGATTGACTCTATTCCCGAGGCTGTACTTGACCTCCCGTGGCTGTTCTGTAACTGCCAATCTGTGCTTCTCACTCCCTTCACCTTTTCCACCCAACACCCCTCCCCCCCCCCCCCCCCCCCCCGGGCGCCAGTCAAAATATTCTCTGTGGCTGTGAGCGTGTTTCTGTTCTGCTTGTTCCTTTATTTGGTTTTGAGATTCTGCATGTAAGTAAAGTCATTTTTTTTTATTTTATGGCGGAGTCATGTTCCAGGGTACATATGCCCAGCTTCTTTACCCGCCCATCCTTTGAGGGACGCGTCGGCCGCCTCCATATCTTGGCTACTGTAAGTGACGCTGCATTGAACATATGGATGCACTGTCTTCCCGTATCGTGATTCGGGTTCTTTGGATAAGTCCCAGATGTGGAACCGCTGGATCCTTTGTCTCCTGTGATAGCCGTTTTCACAGTCTGTTTTGTCTGGTGTGAGTCTTGCCACCCCAGCTTTATTCCGGTTTCCCTTTTCACGAACTACATTGCCCCATCCCGTTGCTTTCAGTCCGTGTGTCTGTCCACAGGTGTTTCTGTGCCACATGGTCCACGGCTGCCTCCTTAGCCCCGAAGACGGTGCCAGGAGCGAAGTGATCTGAACCGGTAGCTGCAAACGAACGAACGGCACACGGTCCTCAATGTGTTCACCCTCCCTCAGCGCCCAAGCCCCTCGAGCAGGAAGGTCTCGTCTCTGCAGTGACCGTGGGCACCCCAGGAGGCCAGGGCCCCTGGATGGAGTATTTCCGCAGCGAAAGCCTCACAACGTGGCCTAGAGCCCAAGTCAGGCCCCTCCTCCGGCAGGTTCCACATCCCTCCACCGGGGCCAGCGCTCCTAGAAAACTGTTTATGTCGATCGCACTGGTGTCACCACCGACTTCTAGCAGTCGGCTTGGTTTCTGTTGGAAAGAGCCCCCGAGAAGAGGTGGCTGCGGTCTGCCGTCAGCCTCGCTCAGTGCTCCCAGAGCAGGTGCCGGGTTCAACGGGCCGAGGGCAGAGTGCCTGTGGGTGAGCCCGTCCCGGGGAGACAGCTGCGGAGACACGGCCCAGGGTCCAGGCCGTGTGTGTCGGTGGAGCCGGCGGTTCTCCCTGCGCGGTCAGAGCTGCTTCCTGGGGCCAGAGCGCGTCTGTGGACCCGGGGGCTTGTGCAGGAGTCATTTCAGAGCAGACACAGGGCTGCTGCAGCCGCGGGAGACGCTGGCTGCCGTGGGTGATGGGTGGGGACCGGCTGCGAGACCAGGGATAAGTCCAGGAGCTCGCTGACCCCCACCTCCTCCCGCCCACCTCCCGATGCTCCCCTCCCTCTGAGGGCAGCACGTCCGATGGTGGGTGAGCCTGAAGGTACCTCGTCTCCTTGGGCAGCCGTCAGCTTGGAAGCATAAAAGAGTAAAAACGTTCCTCGCTCAGTGGAACCCCGACTCCAGGTCACATCACAGAGAAACTGGGCTTTGGGAACAGTCGGGGTTCAAAGTCCCCTTCCGCCAGTGGGGTGACCCTGACGTGGGCAGCAGGGCCTTCTATTCAGAAATCTCCAGACCTGCCCACGTAGCTGCAGCAGGCGCCGCCCGGAGATGCAGCGGGTGCCACGGAAAGCACAGAGCGTGGGGGCCCAGCCCGAGTCCCTGTCCTCCTGCTCGCTAACCCCGGAAAGGGCCCGGGGAGACCGTCTCCAGGCTCAGACCCCAGAGCCCAATTCTGGACCGGACTCTGCCACTCCGCCCGGGTGTCCTTGGGCGAGGCATTTCCGTCCAGCCTCCGTGGTGAGATGTGGCAGTGGGACGCGTGGTCCCCGAGGTTTCCCTCGGGCCTTGGGAGCACCCCACTTCCATGGCTGGCAGTCCCCCGCACCCCCACCCAGGCGCCAACCTCTTCTCGCCTGTCCTGCCTTCCCTCTGCCCACAGCCACCCTCCTGCCTGGGTATTGCTCGCTGCCCCGGGGCGTAAGCTGTCTTCCTCCATGTGTTAAACTTTCTGGATTTTACTTTCTGTCTCCGTATCTGGGACAACTCCCCCCCGCCCCCTGAGGAAAAGAGTGTGTTTGTGCTTCTTGGCAGGAACAGAATAGGGGTTAATGACACCTTGTCGGTGACAGTCATGGAGATTCGGGGTTAGAACAAGCAGGGGTGCATCCCCCCGCCGCCCCCACTCTCCATGTGCCCACCTCTTCTCGGTTTCCTGCCCCCATGTGATGCCTGTGGGCTTTTCATCTGTGCACGGAGCTGCCAAGAGCCACCTCCCTCTGCGTGTCCGTGGGGGAACCCTCCACCCGCCGTGCTCCCTGATGCTGAGCCCTCAGCCCCTTCCCCCCGGAAGCCCTGGGCAGAGCACCCTGCCCGACACGGCACCATCCGGGCGAGGGACAGGCAGCATGACTCAGAGCGTGTGTGATTTCCAAGAACATGAGAACATGTTTCTGAGGAGTGATGGCTAGTGAGCTCACTTCTGCGTCTGCCAGTAAAAGGGGCCCAGGGAGCCAGCCACGAGAGCCCAGTCCACGGTCACAGAGAGTCCATGAGTGTCCGCCAGGCACTGCGTGTCAGGAAACACCCAGCTCCGAACAGCGGCCTCGCTGTCCTGCCCCGCCCGCACCCGCTGACCCACCAGCAAACTCTCCGTGGGCGTGACACGGGAAACAGAGGCACAGAGGCTGCTCGTGAAGCCACATCTGTGCCAGGGCTTGTCTCGGCGCTCTGCTTTACTCATCATGAAGAATTTGTGGTGCAGGGGATACAGCCAACAAAACCACTGCCCTGTACCCACACCCGGGGCTGTCTGCAGGTGAAAAACAACAGTGTCCAAATGCGCACAGAGTTACACATGCCCACCCAGTGCCTAGTCCTGGGCTGCTGCTCAGATGTTGGTTTGCTCACAGCTCAGAGGTCATAAAAACACGCTAATTGGCATTCAGGCACTGAGTATGGTGACATACACTTTCTGAGCATGTAAGTGGCAATTGTGACTAGGCGGGTGTGTTTTCCAACTCACCCATCATTAGTGAGTAGTTCTTCTTCTTCTTCTTCTTCTTCTTCTTCTTCTTCTTCTTCTTCTTCTTCTTCTTCTTACTTCTTCTTCATATTACTAGAGGCCCAGTGCACGAATTCGTGCATGGGTGGAGTCCCTCAGACTGGCTGGCGATCGGGGCCAATTGGGGCTGGCCGGCTTGGGGGAAGGACCTCAGGAGGTTGGCTGGCCACGGGATGTTGGCTGTGGTAGTGCAATGACCATCAAGGGGCAGTTCCTGTGCTGAGCATCTGCCCCCTGGTGGTCAGTGTGTGTCATAGCAACCAGTTGACTGGTCATAACGGTTGCTTAGGCTTATATATATATAGATTATTATTATTATTATTATTATTATTATTACTAGAGGTCTGGTGCATGAAATTTGTGCACTTGGGAGTCTCTCAGCCTGGCCTGCGCCCTCTTACAGTCTGGGAGCCCCCAGATCAATGCCCTGCAGAGGGAGGCTCTACCCACCCTGCCCAGGCTCTGTGATCCATGCTGCACAGAGGGAGGCCCTGCCCACCCTGCAGGGGTCTGTGACCAATTGCAGAGCAGAGGGAGGGCTTGCCCACCTAGCCAGGGCTCTGCGATAGGCCCTCCCAGCCGTGGCGGCTTGCCTTAGCCCTCGCAACCCCGGCTTTCTATGGAAGGACATCCAGTCTTTCTGGTCTAATTAGCATATTACCCTTTTATTAGTATAGATTATTATTATTATTAGTGAGTAGCCCTTTATAGGATGAAGTAAACGATGCCCTACCTAATGGTGCTGGGAAAGGAGAGAGAAAATGGCAATAACTCACCAAAGCCACTGCCTCGTCATGACACAGGCCTCTTAACACAACTTTGTAATTTTCAAAGCACTCTTTCACATTTTTTCAATTAATTGTTTAGAGTTTTGATGGGTCTTTCCAATATAAGTTGAAAACCAATGAAAATTCCAGATTAATTTTTTAAAATTTATTGATTTCAGAGAGAGAGAGAGAGAGAGAGAGAGAGAGAGAGATCGATTTGCTGTTCTACTTATTCATGCATTCATTGGTTGATTCCTGTATGTGCCCTGCCCGGAGATCAAACCCGCAACCTTGGTGTGTCAGGACGACGCTCTAACCCCCTTCGGAGCTGCCCTGCTTGGGTCCAGATTAACTTGTCAACAGCCTTGGCTGCCCACAGACTCCCTGCGAGGCACCAGGAATCTATCATGAGCCAGAAGCAGGACCCTCCCTCGGGAGAGTGGGACACAGGCAGAGTCTTGAGGGGGTACAGGGAGGGCCCGGAGCTGGCTTACAGATGCACTTCCCCAGGGAAGCTGGTCCCTGCTTGGCCTGAAGGACAAGTAAGCGGGGGTGAGTGGAGGAGGAGGCTGGGAGGCTGTGCTCATTGGCCTCTGGCGGAGCGAACATCTGTCCCACTGTCTCTGGGGATGGAGAGGGCGGGAAAGGGTGGGCAGGGCTGCATGTTAAATTATAGCCATCCAGCGGCTGGGAGGGGAAGGGACTGGGGATAGTACCTCCTTCTCCCCACGAGGCCCCCACACGCTCACCTCTCAGCTGAGTGAGGGCCCGGGCGGAACTGCTCGCTTGGAGCTGGTGACCGTGTTCTATAAGCTGGAAATCACTTTTCTGTTTCGATTACAAACACTGTCATGGGCAATTGTCTTTAAACGATAAGGGAGGAAGCCCTAGCTGGGTTTGCTCAGTGGATAGAGCATCAGCCTGTGGACTGCAGACTCCCAGGTTCGATTCCAGTCAAGGACACGCACATATGTTGGTTGCAGGCTCCTCCCTGGCCCCGGCCCTGAACTGAGCTCATGTGGGAGGCAACCAATTGATGTTTCCCCCTCTCTGGCCACTCTCTCTAAAAATCAATGGAAAAATATCCTCAGATGAGGATTTAAAAAAAAAATAAAAAAATGAAAGGTAGGGGAGGGAGAAAAGTATAAAAAAGAACAAAATAATTAACAGGAATGCCACAATCCAGAGAACGTCATAATTAGCACTCCAGGCGTCGGAGGAGGAGAAAGTCACGATGAGAGACTTCCAGGATCAGCAAGCTCAGCAGCATTAATAAATAGTCTCAAAAGTAACAGGGTCTCAGCTTTTAGGGGAAATGGATATCCCATTCTGTGAAAAGGGGAAAGTCCCGTGAAAATCTGAGCTATGTGTAAATGTTTTATGATGATTCTTCTTTCGAAGGGTGTTTGAAGTGGGTGTGTGCGCTTACCTTGCTGTATAAAGGAATGGATTACAAGTTAGTGGAGGTCCTGGGACTGTTCTGCAAAGGGTTTTCCTGGTCTCACTGACTCTGGGTCCCCGAATGGTAACCAGGCTCAGGTACCACCACTGAGCAGAGCGGCGGAATTTAACAGAATGAAAGAGAAGTGGCTAAGTTAATCTGGTCCCAGGAGAGCGGGTGCCGTTGACACCATTGCCTCGGCGTGTTGATCACCACACACACACCTGCTCTGGCACGGCTGCCTGGCCCTCAGGAAGGGGGCGCGGATCTGGGAGGGTGAGAAGGGGGGCAGAGACAGGCAGCCCCTGCTGCATGGCCACAGGGAAGACTGTGGAAGGAGGAAACATCCACACGGAAGGTTCTCATTTGAGTTAATGCACTCACCGAGGCTTTTGGGAGAAAGCATTCTTCTAAGGAAACTAAAAAGAAGTTGGCTTTCATGTCTGGGCCAAAGCCATTGGCCATAAAGACGGTATGTGTTGAAGAGCCCGGATGGAGAGGGGACTTCCCGGGCCCTGGTATTGGGGTGAGGGCAGGAGTGGGGGGTTCCTATTGTCCCTCAGGACCGAGCACTGCCTGGGCTTCTGCAGGGCCTTCGCTTTCACTGTCTATCTTCTCACGTCTCCCCGTGAGACTGTGGGCCCGGGAGGTGGGACCCACGTCTTTTCTTCCCGTTCCACGTGGGAGTGGTTGGGAAGCGGATTCTGTCCCTCCCAGGCTGGTGAAGAGACGGTGGCCGGGGATCTGGCTGGTGACACAGTCACCCTCGGTCAGAGCAGGGGTGGGCCCAGGCTCTTGACTCACCCCCAGCGTGTCCTCTGGAAGACACCTCAGCAAAGCCCGTGTAAATAATTAGGCCGGATGATAGCGCTCACAGGATCCTAGGACAGCTAGGAGCCAACGACCACCCAGGCCGAGGTCCCGGGGAATGCGGAGGTGGCTCATCCGAGGCTGGGGAGGAGGTTGGCGGGAGGATTGGAGCAATGGAAACACAGAGAGGGAGCGTGCGGTCAGACGGTCTGGGACGTAGGCCTGGTCCGATTTAGCTCTCCCCGCCTGACTGACATACGATAGAAAGCACGCGTCACTCGGGTTTGAACCGAGGGCATCACGTCTGCGCTGGAGCTGTCCTGGGTCCGTGTGCACAGGGATGTTCTCGGAGGGGAAACCTCCCCATTCGCTCTGCTGGGCACAGGCTCTGACTGGGTCGCTCTGCTGTTTTGTCCAGAGCTGGGCTGCGGGCGGTCTCCGGGGCCGCTGGTCCCAGCTCCATCCCCCCTCACCCTCTTCACATGACAGCTGCAGGTCAGCCAGCCACCTTGCTGTCCCCTTCCAGCTGAGCTCGCCCCACACCCAGCACAGCCCTTTCCTGGTGGCCCCGACCCAGGGCGCAATCACTCAAATATTAATGGCTCCCCTTGTGAGAAGTAACACGGTGAGGCTTGTTGTCAAGTAAGATTGTGCGAGGGGTGGGAACAATGGGGTGGAGACCACACAGCTGAGAAAGGACCTCGAGTTAAGGCCGAGGAGGCCATCCTAGCCCTGCCTTCCCCTTACCATGTCAGGATCTCCAGGCCAGGCAGCCCCCTGGCCAGACCCACCTTCTTGGCCGTCTGGTTGGTGCCTAGCTGGTGGGCTGGCCCCACCTGCTCTCCTGGTCCACAGGGCAGCACAGATCTGAAAACAAAAGGCAAACTGTGTCTAAAGGAAAGAGGGACTTCTATGGTTAAAAGTGCATGTGGTATATTCTTTTTTAAAATCCTCACTGGGGGCTTTTTTTTTTCTTTGAGAGAGAGAGAGAGAAAAAAGAGAGAGAGAGAGAGAGAGAGAGAGAGAGAGAGAGAGAGAGAAAGGGAGAGAGAGAAACATTGATTGGCTGCCTCCTGGACCCACCCTGACCAGGGATTGAACCTGCCACCTTTTGCTGTACAGGACAGCACTCCAACAGACTGAGCTGTGGGCCAGGGCTGCCTGTGGCACACTGAGGGGAGGGGCTGAGGGGGCTGAGGACCAGTCAGGCTCGAGGCAGAGGCAGGGAGCTGCGGCTCCACCCTGTGTCCAATCATTGATGGACGCGCTCAGCACGTTTCCAGATGGGCCCCAGCCACTCCTGTCACTGACCTCATGGTCCATGCCCGCCCAGTATGCGGCCCAGACCCCGACGCGGAGCTGTACTATCTGAAAGGATGGCTGAGGAGCTGGAGGGGGAGGGGGAGCAAACACTGGCTCTTCCCATTGCAGCACAGGAACGCTCGTATTTTTATTCCTTTTATCATGAAGAGAGTACAAAGGCTGGGGACAGACACATCATGGGACGGGGAGATGGTGCCGCCTCTGCCAAGGACACCCCTAAACTAACACTGGAGGGGAGTGGGCCCCCAGGGCAGCCTCTCCCATCCAGAAAATCCGGGCCAGTCCGGTGAGCTGGCCAGGAGCCTCCCAGGAGTCCTGGCTGTGCCTCCAGGTGCCAGCGACTCCAAGCCGGTCCCATTTCCCAAAGCAACCTGCACACTCCCCGCCCCGCCCCCCATCCTAACCGGAGTCCAGCCTTAGGCCTTCCTCTTCTTCCTCGTTCTGTCTGACGGGAGGCTGAGCCCCGTGCACCTGGCACTCTGGGCGTGCTGACAGCCTCCTTCCACTCCCGGAAATCTCCAGTCCCGCCTTTCAGCTCCACCCTAGCCCTCCTGTTCCCAGTTCACTTCCCAGTCCCCTCGCCCGGTGCCCTGAACTTCCAGGCCAGCATGTCCCTCAAGGGGAGGTCTGTCCCCCGAGAGGACCCAGCTTCCCATCTGCAGAGACCTCTCCCTGCCATCTTCCTCCACCTGCCCTGCACTCAGCTCCCAGGGACTCTCAGCCCGGGGGCTCCAGGGACCAGGCTCCTGCTCAGGCTGTGCATGCATACTGTAGGTGCTCAGGCTGTGAGCACTCACACAGTAGGTGCTTGGGTTGTGCGTGCACACAGTAGGTGCTCAGGCCGTGAGCACGCACACAGTAGGTGCTCTGGCTGTGAGCTTGCACACCATACGTGCGGCCTGCAGGAAAGCCGTCGTCAGTCCTATAAAACAGTCGCATGTTGAGAGTGAGAAACGTGGCTTCATTGTGGGTTTGGTTATAAGTGTGATAGTTGTCAGAAAGGCTTAGCAAACTGGCATCGCAGCCGCTGACCAGCTCAGGGGGAGGAAGAGTGGCTGGAAGCTCCTGGGATCCAACTGGAGTTAACACAGGTGGACACCCTCGGGCCTCTGGCCTCTCCCCTTCACCCCGATCTGCTTCGTGGCAAATCTAAACATTTGCGAATTCACAGTCGTAGTTGGTCATGCGGCACATTATGAACTTCCACTGGCGGTCCCTGTGGAGAGAGAGAGGACGGCGGTGAGAAAGGACTCCGTGGGAAGGGTCCCTGCGAGGGGAAAGCCGTGAGCCCCCAAGGAGAAGTTAGGACCGAAGGGACCTCCCTATTCCCTCAGAGGACAGGTCTGGAAGCCTCCAGAAGACTGAGGGGGGTGGCCTGTGAAGTCAGGAGTCCTGGGCTCTTCCTCACCCAGCCCCGGTGCCCCTGGAAGGGACTGACTAGGGGGCTGGTATGTGGAGCCTGGTCAGTGCCCCCTGCTCCATCCCTAACAGCTTGGAGCACAGTATGTGGTAACACCGCCCACATTTCACCTTGAAGAATCGTCTCCTGACGGGCGATCCACCTGCTCGTTTGTTCTTTCTTTGACTGAGTACTGACCCTGTGGCACGCTCCTTCGGGAAACACGACCACAGGAAGTGAAGGCGAGGAACCCACTCTAACCCCAGAAAGGGAAAGGCAGGGGCTGCCCTTGGGCCCGGCAGGAATCGGTCGCCTGTTTGCTTAGAGGGCGGGCGTGGGTGTGAGAGTGCAGAGACTCGCTCAGCCTTGACCAGCGTGGAGTGGAGGAAGTGGGCATTTTAGTTGCCCCAGTCCATTTCTGTTGTAGCATTTTTAGGTGGTATTCCTCCTTCACTGTGATTCCCCGGACTTCTTACACAGGGATGCAGAACTAATCCTCTGTGGACGTGGAGGCGTCATTAAAAACATTGGGCACCCCGCTCTCCTGTTACCAATTGCCCTTTGGGGCTACACCGCCGGCTGAAGGGCACCAGCTTCTGTGGTCTTTGAGTTTGGAGGTCTTTCCTTCTCTGAGGCGAGCGCATTTGAGAGTGTGTGCGTGTGTATGCGTGTGCGTGCCTGTGTGTGTGTGTGGTGTGACATCATTCAGCTGTTTCTCCTCCCTGCTGAAGCAACTTTCCTTCTAAGTACTATCTTCCCTGTTCATTTTTGAATTTGCTGCTTCTAGTAAATAGGTGACTTAACTAGTTAAAATGCATCTAAAATAAAAATGATCCCGATGGAGAACTGAGGGTTCTCTTATGAGTAACATGAACGTGTTTGTTCAGGAAGCCTCTTTAGAGCTAATTAACGTTTTTGTGTGTGTGTGTGTGTGTGTGTGTGTGTGTGTGTTTTTTTTTTTTTTACATTGTGGACCTTATTGAATAAGTACACTTTAGTGAGGTGAGATGTCATTTCATTTACAAACATAAATATACACAGAAGGTAAGCCTCACCCAAATCCATCACCGTCCACAATTTACTGAGTTGACGTAAGTTTTGTTCTCTGTGCAAAGCGTGCGTTGGTAACGTTTCAGGAACTCATTTGCTGGGCGAACTGATTCTCACCTGCCTACAGGTAGGTCACATCTACCTTTCAACACCTGCATTTACCTCTCTCCACATTATAGGGAGGAGAATTCTTATTTTCTGCTTGTTGTGTTGCCTTGATGAATTTAGGTGGTACTGGGGAGCTGATTGTGAGAGAAAGGGGGTGAAAAAGTGAGTGCCTTTTGTGTTACTAAAACTTCCCTCTTTCATTTCTAAATATGGCTGGTAGGTTGGTGTGCTTCTTCCCTCCAGCCCCTCCCCTTCTGTTTCCCCACAGCCCCAAGGGGTCCTGTGGAGAACCGGTGCTGAGAGGGGCCAGTCTGGCAGCGGGTACCCCTCCAACCATGGCTGCTGACATTTGGAAGAAGAAGTGCTTTTTGAAATGGAGTGAAGGGAAGAGCTTAGAGCATCATGGGCTACTAAGGAGGGGACGTCCTGCCCCAGAGCAGGCTGGACCCCTTGTGGCCGGGGTGAGCAGCTCCACTCAACGCATTTGTGAGAAGAAGTCAGTTCCCAGCGCCTCCCATCCTCCAGGCAGTCTCTCCTGAATCCCGGACCAAGTGGGAAACCACAACAGTGAGAACCCCAGCTCGGATGTCCTGCAGCCAGGGCGCTGGCACGGAGCTCGAGCTGCTCCTCAAACGCCTGGCCCCGAGGAAGCTCACCTTTCCACTGCGGAGAAGGTGGTGGTCGCTCCGCGCATGTAGTAATCGTAGCTGTAGGACACCATGTCCATGTCCTCGCCGTAGTGGCCGGGGTACTCTGTCGTCATCCTGTGCGGGAGGAAAGGAGGTGAGAGGGGAAGATGAGACTCATCTTATTGCGGGGCAACGGGGCAGGCTGTGCGGAGGGCAGCCTTTGGGCCTGGGGCCCAGCCCGGAGGTAGATGGATGGATGGCTTAGCCAACCGGCCAGGCTGTGAGCAAAGAGGAACACCTCCACTTTCACCTTCCTTCTTCCTGCCATGAGGCTAGACGCTGAGAAAGATGCCGATACCGCCCCAGGCCTTGCAGAAATATTAATATCAATATTAGTTCATCCCATTCAAATCAACCAGAACCATGTTTTCAAACCAGATAGTGACTCATTAGGGATCATGAAATCAATGTAACTGGTTATTGCCAAATTTCCTTTACACAAGGAGAAATAGAATAGGAAACATCAGTGAATTCATTGCACACACGAAGGAAAGTTCTTGGGTATATGTGTAAAAACTTTGTTTCAAATGTATGTATGTGTGTGTTTTTAAAAAATATATATTTCTATTGATGTCAGAGAGGAAGGGAGAGAGAGAAAGAAAAACATCAATGATGAGAGAGAATCATTGATCGGCTGCCTCCTGCATGCCCCACACGGAGGATCAAGCCAGCAACCCAGCATGTGCCCTGACCGGGAATCGAACCATGACATCCTGGTTCCTAAGTCAATGCTCAACACTGAGCCACGCTGGCCGGGCTTCATGTGTGTGTTTTATGATGTATGTATTGTGTGGTAGTTTAAATGTATGTATGCGTGTGCTTTATGATGAATGTGTTGTGTGGTAGTTTAAATGTATGCATGTGTGTGTTTTATGATGTATGTATTGTGTGGTAGTTTAAATGTATGCATGCGTGTATTTTATGATGTATGTATTGTGTGGTAGTTTAAATGTATGCATGCGTGTGTTTCATGATGTATGTGTTGTGTGGTAGTTTAATCTGTATCTTTTACTGTGAGTCACAATAAAAAGGTGCTTGGGAAAAATGAAAGGAAAGGTAAGCTCCCCGGGTGGTGGCTGCCTTGGCCACAGCTGCTGCTGGGACACGGCGAGTGGCTGCTGAGTCAATGCGCGGCTTTGGGAGGTCACTTCGCCTCAGCTTCCTGGTCTATGGGAGCATGAAAGCTCCCTGACAGGTCTGTCGGTGGGGGGAAGACAAATACGTATGGGAGGTGGTGCGTGGGAGGGGCTGATTTGAGCAGTTCTGTGTCTTCTCCTTCCTCCTCCAAGATTAAATCAACCCCGGCCTCTTGGTGACTAGGGTTCGCTGGGTCCACCCTGGGATGACTCTAGGATCTAGCTCTCGTAAGGGCTTCGCCACTGGGGATCCGCAGGACCCTAATAGTTCTTCCATTAGGAAATGGCCCCCTAAGTCTCGTCTGCACCCCATGGTCAGCGTTCATCGGGTCTGGGTTCGCCAGGCCTTGTATGTTGACGATAGAAAGTCCTTCCGCTACGTAGACTTTATGTTGCAAGGACTGCCACCACGTCTTGGACAGATGGATCGCCAAGCTGGAAGGTCTGGTGGGAGGCTCTCAGGGCTCAGAGGCAGCGAGACCCATGGTTAGTCAGGGTGAGCTGGAGGTGAGCACAGCCCGCTCCCCGGCTCATGTCCTTCCTTCCCGCACTGAGCCGCCGTCCTGGGGCCCTGATTCTCCTCTCAGGACATTGCTGTGCTCCGTCAGGGTGCCAGGCCCAACTCAGTGTGGGTTACATGTGCTTCCGCTTATGTGTGCCTGCGGGGAGCAAGGCTCAGCCAAGTCAGAAATCTGCTCTGTGCCTCCCCAGAGGCCCCGGGCAAGGACTTGCCCTTTCTAATGAAAACGTCCAACGACTTGTAAGTGGACCTAACAGGGCCTCGCTTGGACCCCACTGGTTTGTGATCCCCGAAGGCTTGGACAAATGTGAGACTAACCTTGGCCCAACGAAACGGGATTTTGTTGCGAATGTGAATAATGCACATTCGGGTGGAGAGAGATGGGGTAGGAGGCGTCTCCTCACTTCCTGGGAATGTGACATCTTTTCCAGAGCTTGGAAGCACTCCTTGAATACAATGTATGAAAGCTAATTGCCAGGTATTTCTTCATGTGCTGAGGCAGACTCCACTTGTGGCTCAATCCAATTGCCAAAACTACCTATTTAACTAATAATCAGGATAGGATTTTTCTTTTTTTAATTTTTTACTTATCTGCCTTCAGATTAGTCAGAGAGTTAAATACATTTGGAATAAAGTGGGAGAGAGAGGCTTGCGTTTTAAAAAATGATGACTTTTTAAGCTTCCAAGGAGAAAGTTACCCAATTCTCCCCTGCCCCTCTCTCTCTGTCTCTGTCTCTCTCTCTCCTTCCTTAGCTTCCTTCCTTCCTTCCTTCCTTCCTTCCTTCCTTCCTTCCTTCCTTCCTTCCTTCCTTCTTTTTGTTTTGTTAATCCTCACCTGAGGATATTTTTCCATTGATTTTTTAGAGAGAGTGAAGGGGAGGGGAGAGACAGAGGAAGAGGAACATCGATGTAAAAGTGACACATTGATTGTATCTCCCATATGCCACCTGACTAGGGCTGGGGATCGAGCCTGCAGCTGAGGTACATGCCCTTGAGTGGAATCGAACCTGGGACCCTTCAGTCCATAGGCCGGCTCAAACTGGCTAGGGCTACCCAATGCTCTCTTTAACAAGCATCTCTATTGCTTTGTTTTTGGTAGTGACCAGACACAGGGCCCTTTGTACTGGACAGTTTGTCTGGGAGGCCTCCCGGGGGGTGGGGGTGGGGGGTGCTGCTGCTCTCTGGTGAGGCTCTGGAGAAGGTGTGCTGTGTGCTCATTGGTCCATCTCCATCTCGGTCCCAGCCAGGTTTTCATTTTACTTGATTTTTCGTCGTTGTTTTGTTTTATTTTTGTTATAAAACTGTGAGATTTCCCTAGCCGGTTTAGCTCAGTGGATAGAGTGTCAGCCTGCAGACTGAAGGGTCCCGGGTTTGATTCTGGTCAAGGGCATGTACCTCAGTTACAGGCTTGATCCCTGGCCCTGGTTGGGGTGCATGTGGGAGGCAACCAATTGATGTCTCTCTCTCTCACATCAATGTTTCTCTCTCTCCCCCCCTCCCTTCCACTCTCTCTAAAAAGCAATGGGAAAAATATATCCATGGGTCAGGATTCACAAAAAACACACAGGAAAACCCCGTGAGATCAAGTTTAGTCTATTTACAGAGACTTAAGGGGCAGGGGAAGGAGTGTGGACAGTGATGGAAATCCAGTGGTCGGCAAACTCATTATTAGTCACCAGAGCCAAATATCAGCAGTACAACGATTGAAATTTCTTTTGAGAGCCAAATTTTTTAAACTTAAATTTCTTCTAATGCCACTTCTTTAAAATAGACTCACCCAGGCCGTGGTATTTTGTGGAAGAGCCACACTCAAGGGGCCAAAGAGCCGCATGTGGCTTGCGAGCTGCAGTTTGCTGACCACTGACCTAGGTGATCACGTGTTCCTCCTTTCACTATCGGGTGAGTGGCTATTGAGCTACAATTTCTCACCTCCCAGCACTGTTTGCTGTCTGCAGGAGAGACGGTAACGGCTCCTCAGAGAGAAGGAGAATTGGGTGATTCTTGCATGTGCCCTGATGAGGGGTTGAACCCACAGCCTTGGTGTATGGGAACGACATTCTAACCAACTGCACTGCCCACCGGCGCCTCTCAGCCCAGACTCTTAAAGCCCTGAGATCAGCCCCAAACGCAGTGAAGTCGGTACCTGGTGCGGACCAGTGCGGCCCGCACTGAGCTGGGAGCTGTGGGACAGGACGTATCACAGAGCCAAGAGCGTCTCCACACTCATGTGAAAGGGCGAGTGGAGGTGCGACTCACTTAGATAAACATGCGGGTTTATGTGTCACAGATTTGGCTGAGGACTGATTAGAGTTTTAACAAAGAAGAGGGTTGGAGCCTGTTTCTCAACAGAAAGCGACTCACTACACTGAGTGGCCAGATTATTATGATCTCTGAACGCATAATAATCTGGCCACTCAGTGTATATCCTAAAAAATAAAAGGCTAATATGCAAATTGTCCCCTCGACCAGGAGTTCGACCAGCAGGCAGGCCAGCTAACCACTCATGTCCCTTCCCCCTGGCCAGGCTGGCCGGACCCCACCCATGCATGAATTCATGCACTGGCCCTCTAATATATATAGTATACACTGAGTGGCCAGACTATTGTGATCTCTGAATGCATAATAATCTGGCCACTCAGTGTATTTGTATCTCAAATGGGTACCAAAAGTATTCTAGACTTTTGCTGGAGATCAACCACCTATTTGCCCTGAGCTTTCTATCAGCCAGTGCAAAGGGGAAAACTGATCAGGTGCACGATTTATAGTATCTTTGCTATCAAATAAATGAGGTACTCAAGAGAAGTACACTGAGTGGCCAGATTATTATGCGTTCAGAGATCATAACAATCTGGCCACTCAGTGTATAAGATTTCATCAAACTCGACCTCTGCTCTTGGTGGCTGAGTGGCCGAGCCTCGAATGAGGTCCACAGCAGCGGGTCTGTCTGCCCCCACCTGCCCGTGGCACTCAGGACGACGGGCGCATTTGGAGCCCCCTGGCCACATGGCCCACAGTGCACAACAGCCGAGGGCTCGCCCAGGCCCCGCGCCAGCCGCGGCCACACCCTCCACTGACGCCGTGGCGGGAAACTGGAGCACATGCATCACCGGCAGCACGGATCCCTGCTGCTCACACGTTAACAAGCCAGAACTGGGTGCCTGGGGAGCCGCCCTGCAGCTCCTACAAAACAAGAGTGAGCCGAGCGCTCCCCAGCTCGCATCAGGCTCGGCCTGCTCAGCACCGGAGCGGGGCTGCCTCGGGGGCACCCCGTTCTCCCGACTTCCCAGTCGGCACCGTATATCAGACGTCCCATTCTAATGTCGATGACTTGCCGGCACCATCTCGTTCGCTTTTGGCTAAAAACCCAGCATCCTGTGTGGCACCTGGCTTCGTGGTGCTGACCAGTAAGAGAGCTCCCCGGGGGGGGGGGGGGGCATCTGGTGCACTGGCACCGGGCGGCATGCACACCTGTGATCTGGCTCAGTGCCGGCCATGGGGGCGGGCCGCTCCTGTGGAACCGAGGTGTTGAGGTTGGCCTGCATTCTCCACTCGGCCACAGAGAGGATGTCCCTTTCTGACAGGCGGATCGCCGAGAAGTTTCTGCACAAACCAAGGCGTTTGTGATCCTTACGCACCTGCTCTCCCAGGTAAGCTACAGGGCATGCGCATGCCTCAGGTTAGACTGCAGGCGCTGCATCGGAGCTGTCGGAATTATTCTTGCAACGATGAGACACATGACCCCCGGATGCAGTGACACACAGAGGAGAGCCCCCCAAAGGGACAGCAAGCCTGGCTTCCCCCCAGAGAGCTGGGGAAGCTGCCAAATGGGACTGAATGGCCAGCATTTGCCACCACCCAAGTGCCCTTCCCTGGGGAGAGACCCTGCACCCCGGGGCGTGAGAACGCACGTCTGTGTTCACATCTTCCTGGTGCGGCCTTCTGGAGATTTAAATTTCAGGAAGCTCAACTGTGTATCCCAATGCAGGGAGCACAGCTCCAGAGACATCTGCGGCTCACACTGGCAGAGGAAAGTCCCTGAGTCATTTCCAAATTGCAGTCTTGGCACGGAGCGCCCTGCTCACCGCCCACGCCCACACTCACGCCGGTCAGCAAGCACAGTTGTTTGGACTCAGCTTGGCTTTCATCAGTCCCATCCATCTTGGTCTCCCTGGTTTTGACCTTGGTGGGGACAACGCCCCTCCATCTCCCCTCCAGCTAATATAACTACTCTCCTCTCTGTTTTCACACGAGATGCTGGCTGTGTTGTCACCCACCACTTCCTCTAGGCTGGTCTTATTTCCCCATCGAGATTGGGAGAGCTCAGTGCTGTGCAAAGGGCGTAGGGTTTGGAGGCAGCTGGACCTGTTTGAACTGAGTTGGGAACCTTGAACAACTCATGGTGCACTCAGCTCCCTCTGGATGTATCGTGTATAGTTCTATATGATGCTCTGTAACAGAGTCGTCATTTCTGCGTGTGAGAAGTGAATGAGCTAACACAGTGGTTGGCAAACTCCTTAGTCAACAGAGCCAAATATCAACAGTACAACGATTGAAATTTCTTTTGAGAGCCAAATTTTTTAAACTTAAACTTCTTCTAACGCCACTTCTTCGAAATAGACTCGCCCAGGCCGTGGTATTTTGTGGAAGAGCCACACTCAAGGGGCCAAAGAGCCGCATGTGGCTCGCGAGCCGCAGTTTGCCGACCACAGAACATGAGCGTGGGGTAGATGTTCAATAAACAGAAGTTATTATCACCCAGCTGGATAGAGCATCGGCCTGCGGACTGAAGGGTCCCAGGTTCGATTCCAGTCAAGGGCACGTGCCAGGGCTGCAGCTCTCTCCTCAGTGCAGGAGGCACAGGAGGCAGCTGATCAATGATTCTCTCTTTCTCTCTCATCGTTGATGTTTCTCTCTCCGTCCCTCTCCCTTCCTCTCTGAAATCAATAAAAATATATAATAAAAAAGTAATTTAAAAAAATCAGTGCTCAGTGTGAGACAGTAAGTTCCTGGCCCCCACAGGGCTCTGCCTGGACAACCTTGGCATGCTGTGGGGGTGGGGGTGGGGGTGTCCGCGCGCACACGCGGTGGCTGGTGCTGCATGGAGGTTGGAAGTGGTTACACGTGATCTCCGAAGGTTGTGGCTTCCTCAGCTGCAACATGTGTTTGTGGTTTGCCGATGACTGGCTGGGCTAAGAATGCGAATTCTCATGCATAAACACTACGTGTAAAATTGACACGTGTCCAACCCGGTGGGGCTGCTGGTGACGGCGTGTCCGCATCTATCAGGAATTCTCCTTCTTGCCAGAGTGCAGCGAGGCTGCCGCATCTGGAGAAACGGCACCCACCCAAGTGGGAACAGCCCCGGCTCCTACCAAGCCAGTGAACACGTCCTGCGGGAGCTGGCGGCTGGCTCCTCTGCAGAGGGGAGCTGTTGCTGACCCCCGAATGCCCCCAGTGCAGGCACAGAGGCTCACTCAGCCAGCTCCCAGCACTGTGGACTCCGGCTCAGAGGAGCTTTTCAGGGGGAGAGAAAACGTCCCAGCTCCCTGGGAGGCCATCACAGCCAGCGAACAGGGCGAGAGAGAGCTTTCACACGGGGGCTCATGGGCAGTTTCCCCGTGGGAAGTGTGGGAAAACAGTTCGCACTCAGGAGGGTCGTCAGGGAGGTCAGAGAAAATAGTGCGAGTGAAAGAAGTCCTTTTCAGTACAAAGCAACATCGTATCAGTGTCGGGGTCACCATGGTTACTGTTCCTAGGAAACTGCCGCAGGCTTACACACGGCAGACATTTATGAAGGGGCTACCGTGTGCCAGGCAGCACGCTGAGGTGCTGGAGAAATAAGGCCTAACTGACGCCCTGGGGCCTCGTTCATTAGAAAGACGCGCAACGCCAGGACTCGGCCGGCTGAAGAGGCCGCTGAAATGTCCAGGCACCCACGGGGACGGTGGGTCAGGCGCTGCGCACAGGTGCCACTGCAACCCGTTCCGCTGCTCCTCCAAGCTGCCCTTTGATAAAGCACCATTCTCTTCGGTAACCATGGCAGCGTCCATCTCTAACCACACACCCAGGAATAGAGGCAAAGGTGGAGCCTTCCTGGGGGGCGCTCGCTGCAAAGGGGCTTTCATGCCTTTCTAAGCAATTCTGTCTACCCCCCCCCCGCCCTGCCCGGCCCCCCGGGCCCATCCTTTGGTTCTTGACCATTAGGGGCCTGCCTGGGTGGTGGGGCAGGCTGACTAAGTTGGGAGGGGGTGAGGGTGAGGGTGAGCAGACCAAAGGCCAGTATTGTCACCTGAGCCCTGAGGGTCTCAGGAACTTCAGAAAAGTTGCTCATCCCTCCACCAGCCTGTGCGCGCAGGGCTGTTTCTGCACACAGAGCTCCATTCCTCCTTAGTCCTTAGCATCTTGCTTGGTGGGCTGCCCTGGGGGAACCTGACAGGTGGTTTCTAAAGGATGGCGGGGACCAGCCCCAGGGATCCTGAAGCCTGGGCATCCTGAGAAAGTCCTGGAATGTGGAGACACAAAGACCTGGGAGTCTTTTAGGCTCAGATCCAAACAAACAGGAGAAGCTCGAGGCAGCGGTGCTGGGGGTGGGGACACGGAGCAGAAGCCACAGAAGACAGTGCTCTCGGGGTGTGGACAGCTCCCCTTCTCCCTCCCTCGCCTCCATTCACCCCCACACTGTGCCTGGCAACTTTCCTAACACCACGAGCCCCGGTGTCCTGCCCGCCGCGTCACCAAAGCCTTGGCCTGAATCTACGCCCCGTGTTCTCTCCTTGGCCAGGAGCAGGTGGCCAGCTAGTGACAGTGTGACGCCCAGGGGGCCACTCTACCCTGGGTCTGGGCAGAGGCCTCAGGCCTCGCAGGCGTGACTCTGCAGCTGTCCCAGCCCCCTCCTCTACCTGGGAGCGGTGTCAGGACACCCCACCACACTGTCCAGTGGACGGTTCCTCATTCCTCTGTATAACCAGCTCAGCTTGTCACGGGCTCGGCTTCCTGCAAGGTCATCTGACCCCTCAAAGCCTGTTAGTAGGTGAGGAGCAGGGTCTCGCAGCAGCTGGGAGGGAGGGGCCTCGGCCGCCAGACAGGGCAGTGCTGTGCCCCCTTAGCCAGGGGCCTCAGCTGCCAGACAGGCCAGCGCTGCGCCCCCTTAGCCAGGGGCCTCAGCTGCCAGACAGGCCAGCGCTGCGCCCCTTTAGCCAGGGGCAGCACCAGGCAGATGGGCTCTCATTTCACCCCCACAACAAAACTGGGAGCAGGCTGAAGTCACTCATCCATTCTCTCACAGATGCTGCGTGCCTACTATGTGCCTGTACCACTAAGGGACTCTGCTTGTGCGACTAGGTCTAAGAGGGGAGGGGAGGCAGACTTAATAAGTAAATGATGCATTTCGGGGCCTCTTCACCTTATTCTGCACCCCCTCTCCTCCCTCTCCCCTCCGCCTCCCCCAAAGCACCGGCTCGAACATCCATCCAATGCTTACCAAGCAGACACTGCGTTCTGGGCACTGATTAGGCACCGTGGACATGATCAAGGTCCCTGTGTCCTCCGACGCACCCAGTGCAGGTGGGCAGGGCCTGCCCACGCCCGTCTGAGGGAGTGTCCTCAGCGCGGAGGCCCAGGCACCCACCAGGGGCATCAGACAGGCCCCACCCCAGCCCTCCGCTGCCCGAGGCGGCCCCGCCTTGCTCTAGGCTGACTTCTCTTTCACCCCGTCCTCCCAGAACACACCCCCTGGACGGCCCAGGGTGCCCAACCCTGTGGATCCTTTGGAGCCGACGAAGGGGGAGTCTTCCTAACGTGGTGATGGATGAACTGACTGGGTGCTCCTTCCTGTCTTACTCTTCCACACAAGTTGTTTACATGCAAACTGTGTCTGGTGCCTGGTAACAAAGGGAGGCTGACCTCACTGTGGGAGGCCGGCTGATAGCCTAGCCCTGGGGCAGGGCAGGGAAGAGAAGGTTCCAGAAGGCCTAGCCACTGAGGTCACAGGCTCCTCCTCCCCCCTCTCAACGGCCTGGTCCTCAGGACCTTCATCCTGACTTACAGACAGACTGGGCGTCTGGCTTGCCCTGGCAAAGGCGCCTTTGGGGTTGCAACATTTTAGGGCGCAGTACAACCTCTACGGTCTCCTAGTCCCGGGGTGTCAGCGTGGGCCTGAGCGTGCCCTGAAGCTCTGTGAGCGAGTGTGAGCGTGCTTCGGTGCATTCCCTTTCTCCTGATTCTTATGGCCAGACAGGTGGCCGCCATTTTAAGTGATGGACTTGAGCCCCTTAGAAAGGAAAGTGACTTCCTGGAGACGAGCCGGTACCAGGAGAGAGGAGAAGGAAGAGGGAGGAGGGGAGGGAGAGGAGGGGCCCAGGCTCGGTGGCGCCCCTGCCACTGCCTCGGGAAACCCCTGTCTCTGATGCAGGACATCTGTCTTTGATTGGCAGTTCCAGCCTACACCCCAGCCTCCCCTGCTCTGCGGCCCCGTGGAAGCACCTCGGAGAGCTGGAGGCGGCCCCACTCCATCATCCAGCCACTCCATCACCCAGCCCTGACTCAGCTGCCGTGGGCTCTGAACTTACCAGAAACATGCTCAGCTTTGGGGACTGCCTATGCCCAGGACAGTGTGCCCCTGGGACCCTGGAGCAAGGCAGTGTGGTCTCAGAGAACACGCACAGCCCGCGAGGCCGCCCTTGGAGGCATCGCCGCGTAGAGATAGACCACGGTGAGAGCCACCTGCCACGCCGACCTGCGGCTCCCCTGGTCCCAGGCAGACATGCCTGGCTGTCTGCACACCGAGACCTTGGGGCAAGTTGTGCTGTCAACACCCAGGGTCGGTTATCAGGGAAATTACATGCACACGCCGTCTCCCCGGCAGCGTGGCGCTGGCACGGGACATTGGCGTCAGCCCAGGGAGGAGGAAGGAACAAAGCCTCAGACTGGAATTGCAGATTGATCTAGAAAACACCAGCCTCTTTTCTGGTGTCTGTAATTATGTACGATGTTTGCAGATCTGACCTGTGATCGGCCGGAAAAGCTCGGCTCTCGGTCCGGTCCACAGCCTCTGTGTGATGGGAAGTCGGTGTGATGGAGGGAGAGGCACTGGGGCAGAGGTCATGCCCCCTCCCCCCTCCAGAGACCCCCAGGCAGCAGCCAGGTGACTTCCTTGCTCTATTGTTCTGTTTCTTTTTCTACCAAAAGAAGGTTGTGGGAGCATTGGGTGGATGACCTGTGAGGCCCCTCCCAGTGTGAATGTCCTTCCAGCCTTTTCATTGGTTGGTTGATTGGTTGGTTGGTTGGTTGGTTGGTTGGTTGGTTGGTTGGTTGGTTCGTTCATTCACTCATCCATCCATCCATCCATCCATCCATCCATCCATCCATCCATCCATCCATCCTATATGCTAGCTGCTGCATTTGAAGTCTGTTGTGCCGGGCTCATCTGAAGGCAGAGACCTGGGGCAGAGCACCCCCCCCGCCCCGGCTCCCCCAGCCCCGGAGTCAGGAGGGCTGAGCTGGGCCCCGGCTCACCAGCAGGAATAGGGGCACCTCTTGCTGTAGCGACAGCAGTAGAACTGCCACTCCCGATCCAGCACCGACTCGAAGTAGCGGCTCTGGAAGCCGGCCACCAGCCCGTTGTTGGAGCAAGTCTGGTACCTGGAGAGAAGGAAGAACCCGGTGAACCAGCGACAGTGACACGCCAGCGGCCCCCTCCAGGCCCGGCTCCCACCGAGGCCACGTCAGCTGCTCTCTCACTGACCTGGATCCCTGACAATTTATTCCATTTTTATGCAAATAATAAAGACTTTGCTGTATTCGTAGAAATGACATATGCTCACCATTAACATTCAAACGATTCAGACTCTTTGAACGGAAGGAAATTGGGGGAACGCAGTCCCTGATCGCCCTCAGTGAACACACTGTTAGGTGGAAGAATGCATAAATGGGTGGATGTAGAGGCATCTAGAATTTACAAATGCAAGATTGTCTAATTATTTGTGCCATTTAAAGTAAAAGATGATAAGCTTCATTTTACTTGAATGTAAAATAAAGAGAAGAAAAGAGAAAGGCAGTGAATGGTGACCTTCACATGACCTTTTCTTCTGCTCAAGAGCAGAGCCCGGAGCACAGGGTGCCCTTTCCCCGGCCCCGAGCAGCAGGCAAAGCCCCGGAGAGCGCTGGGCAGGGGCGGCCCGTGGGGCGCTGGGAACACCCGCCAGGGGCTCTTCCTTACCCAGGAGTCCCCTCACTACCGACTCAAGTCTGGTCACCCTGCTCCCGGTCCACAGCCCTCCCTGCGGCCCAGGCATTCTCACTGCACTGCCCGGGCGGGTGGGGCTGCAGGTCTAGCACTCGGCCCCAGGGGTCTTTACAGCCCCTTCCTGACTCAGCGCTGGCCTCCAGTGTGCTCACCTCTTCCCTCCTTCCATCTCCCAAGCTGCCCTCTCCTCTCCTGCCCAAGTCCCACTGCCACCAGGATGCTGGCCGCTCTTTCCATGGGAAGAGGGTGCTGCTCTCAGAGCCTCGGGGACTCCTCCCCACCTCCCCTGGCGGTGAGGTCTCAGCCCTTCCAGGCGAACAGGCCTTCAGCGCCTCTGAGCGCAGCGCTTCCTGCCCACCTGGCCACCGGCCGCGGCCTGGCTGACCGCTGCTGGAATGCAGCCCTGTTTCCCAAGTAAAGTTAAGTTTCCAGAAAATACCGCAGGCAAAGAAGTAAGAGGTGCCTGTGCTGATGGGTGGGAGGCGCCTTGCGGACACACAAATGTGTGTAAAGCCACCGACAAAACTAGACATTGAATATATTTCCTTTATTTATTGTTCATCTATTCATCCATACACCTATACCTTCAAATATGCACTTAACCCGTCCGTCCTTCACTCTTCAGCACACTCGCTCCCGGCTGCTCTCTAGCGATCGCTGTGCGTTCGTGCTGAGAGAAGAAGTGAGGGATGGGCCTGGTCCTCGGTCACCCATACACATGAGCCTGAGACTTCAGGGGAGCTCAGCTTCAGATCAACATCGCAAATCAGGGTGTGCATCGAGGCCCCTGCCCTGCGATGGTCTAGTCTCATTTGCGCTACCATCGCTCACATCCCCTCAGGAGTATCTCCCCCTGCTCGGAAAGGGTTGCGGGGGTCTGGACAGTGGGGCAGTGGTCTGTTCGGCCCCGTACCAGCAGCGAGTGAAGGGGCGGCCAGTACACAGCTCTCAGAGTGTCTGACGGGAGAAGGTGCACAAACTGGTGCTCTCTGCGACCTCCCTCCACGTCCCTGCAGTCCCACCCTCCCTGCAGTCCCCCATCCCTGCAGTCCCCCCATCCCTGCAGTCCCACCATCCCTAGAGTCCCATCATCCCTGCAGTCCCCCCATCCCTGCAGTCCCCCCATCCCCACAGTCCCCCCATCCCTGCAGTCCCACCCTCCCTGCAGTCTCCCCATCCCTGCAGTCCCCCCATCCCTGCAGTCCCCCATCCCTGCAGTCCCCCCACCCCTGCAGTCCCACTGTCCCTGCAGTTTCACTGTCCCTGCACTCCCACTGTCACTGCAGTCCCGCCCCCTCCCGCGTCTGGGCAAGAGCTCTGCTCCCTTCTCCACATCCAGGCTTTCAGTCTGCTGCCTGTCTACCAGGTTTCAAGAGGGGTAAGCAGGAGCAACCTGGATGGAGGGACATAGAGCAGGACGGAGAGAAATACAGATCCTCCCCAGCACCAGCTCCTGCCCTGTGACGCGGTGGAGGCTACCAAAGGCCCCGGGAGACCCAGGCGGTCTTGGGAGATGCATTTAAGTCCCGAGAGCATCCCGGGCCGTGCAGGGCTGCAGGCACAGCTGCTGGAGCTCCTGGGCATCGATTAGTCCAATCTTTGTTGAAACCAAGAGATGTAACCCACCTCGGTGTCTCCCTGAAAATATGAGAGCTGCTCAAGACACGCCTACTGCACACGTAATATTTCTAGATCCTAACTGAACTGTATGTTCCCCAAACAAAAGGCTGCACATCGGGGGCCGATAATCTAGCCATTTGTATCTCAGCTTTATAATTTTCCAGTGCTGTCCTAGGTGTCTCTTCGAATTTCAGTTCCCACAGCGTAGTCATACTAGGAGGGTAAGCAACTTTACCGAGAACTCACCATGTGCCAGGCCCTGTATGTACATTAATTATTTTCATCAACAAAACAGCCCTAAGGAACAGGGTCAGATAGTCCGTTCCCCACGCCCAGCACCATTTGGTACTCAGGACACTCACTCGGGTTCGGAGAGGTCAGTAAGTCCCTGGAGGACACGGAGCAGTGATGCATACCTATCACCTCATCTAACTTCACAGCCCAGGACTGGTCTGTGCACAGGTTGCAACTTAGAGGGTTGACATGCCTTGCCTACAGGAAGTAGTCGTGCTGCCTTTTGGGAATTGCTCTGTTTGACTCCAAAATTCATAATCTTTCCATTATTTCAGTAAACCTCAAAGAAACACACACACACACACACACACACACACACATGCACACACACACACACACATGCACACGCTCACACGCACATAGAGGTATCGTGGCTCTGGCAGTCCCTTACTGACTGGGAAGAGCACCAGTTTGTGCACCTTCTCCCTGGAAGCACCCAGACAGGAACAAATCCCGTCCCGGAGCTGTGAACCTCAGCTGTCCTCATGGGCACAGCCAGGACCCATGTTAGCGGAGCTCCCCCAGGCAACTGACTCCTGTCCTCAGGGGAGGGACGTCGAGGGGAAGCTGGCTGCTCTCTGGCACTCAGCCTCCTGGTCCTCAGGGGTCACCTCAAGTGCACGTGATGCCTTCTTTAGCGCGGCACCCACTATGGGATCCAAGAATAATAACCTCTGCCTGCAGCGCAGTGGCCCAGCCGCCGGCCTGGGCTCCGCCACAGTCGTGCTATGAGCAGGCGAGCCCCAACACTTCTGAGCCACGGCCCCTCGCCCCTCATACCAAACACACGGAAAACAGCAGTGCCTGCCCCCCAGGACTGCTGCGAAGATCAAATGCGATTTGACTGAGTGACTCTGCAGAGACTGTATGTCCCTCATGGTCACTGCCCCGGGGTCTGGCATTTGTGATAATAAGCATTGGGCGTGAACGAAGGCACAGAGGAAGGTGTGCAGGGGGAATATTTAATGACTCTGAAGCACCACGGAAAGGAGGGCTGGGTAATGGCACCTCTAATTAACGTGGCGTTCTGCTGGTTTTCCAGTGGCTGAGCTCTCGTGGCCTGACATCCTAGTCTATGGGGAAAGGGCCTTGTTCTGGGGTGAATTGGAGCCCCCCTGACACCCCTCCCCCCAGTGTGGCGCCTGATTCTGTGACGCTGTTTGCATTAACTCCCAATATGCACCCCACCACCGGCATCCTGTTTGCTTTTAACCCTTTCATTTTGGAAACGTTAACCCTTTGCACTCGCTTGCTTTTTTCTCGATTCCTTTATTCTAATGCTAACCGTGTCGAGTCACACTTGACATCGAGTGCAAAAGGTTAAGGTTCCCGGAAGATGCGTGAAGGTCATACGGGACCTGTGAACCCTCCCCCTGGCTTCCTGCAGCGTCGGCCTTCACAGCTCGGGCACCTGCATGCACCCTCAGGAGGTAACGTGGACACCACTCAGCTCCAGGCTGGAATTAGATCCGCCGGCTTTTCCACCAATGCCCCTTCTGCTCCAGGATATGCACCAGGATACCACATGGCACTTAGCCCTTATGGTCCTATCTAATAAAGAGGGAATATGCTGATTGCTGCCCCGCCCTCAAAGATGGCAGCACCCACAGCCAATAAGGAGGGAATATGCTAATTGCTGCCCCGCCCTCCAAGATGGCAGCGCCCACAGCCACAAGATGGTGGTGCCCAGTTCCCTTAGCCCCACCAGGGCAGCCTTGCTGTGTGCCTGCCTCTGGAGTCCCCAATCCCTTTAGCGCCCCCCAGCCACCCAGGGCCAGCCCTAGGTTCAGGCAAGCCTCAGATATTGGCTGCCCAGCCACCCAGGGCCGGCCCAAGGCGCATGCAAGCCTCAGATGGCAGCTGCCCAGCCGCCCAGGGCCGCCCGAGGCTCAGGTAACCAGGGCTGGCTGAGGCTTGTGCTGCCGGCAGTGGCAGCAGCAGAAGTGTGTTGGGGCGTTGCCCTCCCCTGATCGCCAGGTCGCCTCCTGCCCCTGAGGGCTCCCAGACTGTGAGAAGGGGCAGGCCAGGCTGAGGGACCCCCCCCCCCCCCCCCCCCGCCTCCAGTGCATGAATGTTCATGAACTGGGCCTTTTGAAATAAGAGGTTTACTAGGGGATTTTAAGCTCGTTGGGACAGTGAGATTTCAAGGACCACAGAAACCTAATAACAGGGTGCCAGACATGCTCTGTGCACAGTTCAGAGGCTCTGGGGGGTCTAACAAGCCCACCCCACCCAGTGGCAAATGCAACAAGCAAGAGTGAGGTGTGAGATGTGAGCATGAAGCTGAGCCCACATTATAGACACTGGAACCCCGAGAGCAAAGGCACGGCAAAGTGGTGTCCCCACAGGAGGATGGCAGGACGGGACCCCCTGAAGCTCCCGCTGGCCTGACCTGGTCTTCACTGTGCATTAGGGGACCCGCCATGAGCCAGCATTACCCTAGGCACTGGGGAGTATCCATACAGCGGCGAAGGAGACAGAGTTCCTAACTTCACGAGGCTTCTGTGTGGAAGGAGACAAACAGTATACAAAACCAAGCAGGAAATGACAGGGGCGCCCCAGGAAACATCGAGCAGGTTGTGGGGGCGTTGAGAGGAGGTGGCCTGGATGGAGGGCACCTGTGTGTGGAACCCTGAGTCAGGACTGTTGCTCCGCCTACACCTCGCCTTGGTCTCAGAGCTGCCGTCGAATTGCCTCTGGCGATTCTCCGAAGCCCAGGGGAAAGGCAGTGCCTTCAGACAGGACTGGGTTCCTCTGATCTGATTGCTGAGTCCATGGATGCCGCTGGGCCCAGTCAGCCTCCTCCAATCCCGGGTTCCCTAAGCCTGCCTTCCCGCCTGTGAGGGCCAGGCATCTGATTCATTCATTCATTCTTTTATTTTTATTCAATATTTACCAATTTCTCTGGAGCAGATACCTGTTAGAGCGGATACCTGTTAGTGGCTTCTACAGCATTCATAGTGCTTGGCTTCAGCCTTGAAAACAGAAGGAAATTGAACTATCTCTTTTTAAATTGAACTTATTGGGGTGACATCTATATATATAAAAGGATAAGTGACTGACCATACGTGCGTCCAACCAACCCACGGGCTAGTACATATGACGCGCACTGGCAATTTAAAAATAAATGTTGACTCGTGCATGCATGATACATATAAAGCTCTCGCTGGTGTCAATCGCATGTGTGTTTAAATTTCATAATTCTATATTATATATACTATTTGACATGCAATTTTTTGCAGTAACGTAATTACTGCACGAATCTTTCTTCCAATTAATTTCCTTTCAATGTGCACGAATCCATGCACCAAGTCACTAGTTGGTTAATAAAATCATGTAGGTCTCAGGGGTGCTATTCTCTAACAATCACCTGCATGTAATATGTCCACCACCTTAAGTGAAGTCTCCTTGCATCGCCGTTTATCGCCCCTGCACCCTGTTCTACCTTCCCCGCCCTCTTTCCCTCTGGCAATCACCACAGTGCTGTCTGTCTATGAGGGTTTTGGGTTTTGTTTTGACAGATCCCTTCACGGGCATTTAGTTTAGATCTGGTTGATTTAGGGCTCTGCTCTCTCTCCTGCGAGCGTCCGGCAGCAGCCTAACAGCTTCTGAAGTGGTGCCACACCTTTCCTGTTTTCCTGGAAGGAGGAACCACGTGCCCACGGCCACAGAGCCACGCGGTGCTGGAAACGGGGTCTGTGAAGCCAGGTTTCCTGATTCTAAGACCAGAGTTTAACCTCCTACAAAATTCCAGCCCCATCTTGTTCCACGCGGGTCCACATGTCCCACAGCCTGTGCCTCCCGAGTTAGAGAAGATTCCAGACAACTGCTGAGGCACGTCTGAGACCTAGCCACGTCAGAGCTGAGCAGCCTGCACACTTCAGGATCCTATCTCAGCCGAGCAGCCGAGGCAAGCAGCCCCGTGGACCCTCAGCCACGAGGTTCCCTCTGCCGCGTGGGCCCCTCAGCCGCCTGGACCCTCAGCCACGAGGTTCCCTCAGCCTCATGGGCCCCTCAGCCTCGTGGGCCCCTCAGCCTCGTGGGCCCCTCAGCCTCATGGGCCCCTGAGTCATGTGGGCCCCTCAGCCTCGTGGGCCCCTGAGTCACGTGGCCCCTCAGCCGCGTGGACCCTCAGCCACGAGGTTCCCTCTGCCGCGTGGGCCCCTCAGCCTCGTGGGCCCTCAGCCTCGTGAGCCCCTCAGCCTCGTGGGCCCCTCAGCCACGTGGGCCCCTCATCCTCGTGGGCCCTCAGCCTCATGGGCCCCTGAGTCACGTGGGCCCCTCAGCCTCATGGGCCCCTCAGCCACGTGGGCCCCTCAGCCTCGTGGGCCCCTCAGCCTCGTGGGCCCCTCAGCCTTGTGGGCCCCTCAGCCGCATGGGCCCCTCAGCCTCGTGGGCCCCTCAGCCATGTGGGCCCCTCAGCCTCGTGGGCCCCTGAGTCACGTGGGCCCTCAGCCGCATGGGCCCCTCAGCCTCGTGGGCCCCTCAGCCTCGTGGGCCCCTGAGTCACGTGGGCCCTCAGCCGCATGGGCCCCTCAGCCGCCTGGACCCTCAGCCTCATGGGCCCCTGAGTCACGTGGGCCCCTCAGCCTCGTGGGCCCTCAGCCGCCTGGACCCTCAGCCGCACTGGTAGAAGCACTGTTAGGAGCCCTGCCCACTCAGCCAGTGTCCTCAGCAAACCGTGTGCACTGTCATCCAGAGAAAAGAGCGGTCAGACTGCCGATCCCAGAAGGCTCCCCACCTCCAGGGCCCTGAGCTTTGCTTGGCCCTGGAAATGCACTTGGATTTTTCTTGCTGGAGTACGAGACTCATCTCCCCTCTTAACAGAAGCCCCGCAGGCTATTTTAGTTATACGAGGCAGCCAAATTGCACAGGACTGTCCGCTCTCCCCCCAGAACAGACTACGAGCCTGGACAGGAGAGGTAATTGCTTCCCAGCCACTGAGCAATTCCTTCCTGCCAGACTTTATCCTGAGACTGGAGTCTGAACTCAAAGCAATGATTATCTAAAGACAGGAAGCCTGTGGGTCAGGGGTGTCTGTCCTGAGAGGTTGTTTCATATTTGTGCATTCTGTGCTCTGTGATTAGTGAGGGGGACTCCCCAGGGAAGAAGGGGGACCCTCTAACTCTGCACACTCACCGTGAGGAGGAAGCGGAGGGGGAGAGCCTGCCTGTCAGCGTCTTGCTTGGCCAAACGAAATGACATTATCCCTACTCCCTTTTCTGTTGCTTTTCTGCAAGGCCTTTGGGAGTTAATGACAAACCAGTCACAAGTTGTCAAGTTGGAAAGCAATCACCATTTGCCTTCTCTAAACAGAAAGACAAACAAGAAGAGCAGCAGAGGCAAGAAAGTCCAAGTGCGTATCAGGGCCCAGCAGAGCCAGAGCGGGGGTGTGCCCGCCGAGGCCTGTGTCTGGCCCAAGTGAGCCGGCAGCTGAGGGAGCTGAACCCCAGGCCCAAAGTCCCCGGCAAATTGTCTTCAGAACCAGGATCCAGACCCAGGCCTTCTGACTCAGCGCCCCGGGCACCTCCTTCGGGGGTGAGGACCCATCTCTGCGCGCTGCTCTGCTGTGGCTCCAAGGGGGCCCCTCTCATAGGACACCCCTGGGTGGGCGACTAGAGGGACAGTTTAACTGGGCCTTCCCCAGGCTCCGCGCCAGTGACGGGCCCTAGTTCCGGGAGTCCCTGGAGATACCAGTCTCTGAGACAGGCAGCGGTCAGAAAGGGTTTTGGATAATTATGTCTGCTCACCACAGGCAGTGGGGTGGACGAAGGTTCAGTAAAGGTTCCCCCACCTGCCACTGCCTGTGTGACCCTCTCCCTACCCTTCCACCAGCTGGCTGAGCCCCTCCTCAGTCATGGTAACCAAGCCGGTCCCCAACCTTCCAGAGCTGTGCTTGGCTGGACCTTGAGATCCCAGCCTCCCCAGGATGAAGACTGAGGCCCTGAGGCCAGTCCTGAAGCCCTGAGTCCAGACCTGTGGCCCTGACCTTGTCCTGTGGCCCTGATCTTGTCCTGTAGCCCTGAGTCCAGTCCTACAGTCCTAACCTTGTCCCGTGGCTCTGACCTTGGCCTGCGGCCCTGACCTTGGCCTGTGGCCCTGACCTTGGCCTGTGGCCCTGAGTCCAGCCCTGTGGCCTTGACCTTGTCCCCCGGCCCTGACCTTGTCCTGTGGCCCTGAGTCCAGTCCTGAGGCCCTGAGTCCAGGCCTGTGGCCCTGACCTTGTCCTGTGGCCCTGATCTTGTCCTGTAGCCCTGAGTCCAGTCCTACAGTCCTAACCTTGTTCCGTGGCTCTGACCTTGGCCTGTGGCCCTGACCTTGTCCTGTCGCCCTGAGTCCAGCCCTGTGGCCCTGACCTTGGCCTGCGGCCCTGACCTTAGCCTGTGGCCCTGAGTCCAGCCCTGTGGCCCTGACCTTGTCCCCTGGCCCTGACCTTGGCCTGTGGCCCTGAGTCCAGCCCTGTGGCCCTGACCTTGGCCTGTGGCTCTGGCTCTGGGGCAGGCAGCAGGCCCTCAGTGACCCAGCACTGTGGTTAAGCACCAACGCTTTGGAGTTAAGACTCTTGGAACCCAAATCCTGGCTCTGCCACTTTCCAGCTGAGGAAACCCCTGATCTCTAGACCTCAGTCCATCCACCAAAATCACCTACAGGTTTGCTCTGAGCATTAAGTAAGAGAATCCATGGTACTGCTCGGGGTAAGTGCTCAGTAAATGGCCACTGTTTGTATGACTCAGAGGTCCCCTCTCTTGCCTGGCTCCTCCACCCATCAGCATCTTCCCCCTTGATGCCCATCATTTTCTGTCTGCTGGTAGTGTGACACCCTCCCTCCCACCCCCCGCCCCCAGCTTGACCTCCCCCAAACCCACTGCACCACATGACATGTCAGCCAGGCTTCCTCCTCCCTGGGCAGGTCCCCCACCCTCCATCCATCCGCACACCTGCCTCCATCCATCCGCACACCTGCCTCCATCCATCCGCACTCCTGCCTCCATCCATCCGCACTCCTGCCTCCATCCATCCGCACACCTGCCTCCATCCATCCGCACACCTGCCTCCATCCATCCGCACACCTGCCTCCATCCATCCGCACTCCTGCCTCCATCCATCCGCACACCTGCCTCCGTCCATCCGCACTCCTGCCTCCGTCCATCCGCCATCTCCTGCCTCCGTCCATCCCGCACACCTGCCTCCGTCCATCTGCACTCCTGCCTCCGTCCATCCGCACTCCTGCCTCCGTCCATCCGCACTCCTGCCTCCGTCCATCCGCACTCCTGCCTCCGTCCATCCGCACACCTGCCTCCGTCCATCCGCACTCCTGCCTCCGTCCATCCGCACTCCTGCCTCCGTCCATCCGCACTCCTGCCTCCGTCCATCCGCACTCCTGCCTCCGTCCATCCGCACACCTGCCTCCGTCCATCCGCACTCCTGCCTCCGTCCATCCGCACTCTCCTGCCATCCGTCCATGCCCGCACATCCGCCTCCTGCCTCCGTCCATCCGCACTCCTGCCTCCGTCCATCCGCACTCCTGCCTCCGTCCATCCGCACTCCTGCCTCCATCCATCCGCACTCCTGCCTCCGTCCATCCGCACACCTGCCTCCATCCAGGTTGCGTGAGTAACGAGCCTCACAGCTAGTAGCTACTGGGATAGGCTCCTGACCCAGCACGGGGCTGGGCCAGTCACACCCACAGCGAGTGAAGCACAGGCGGGGACCATGCCCGGGCCGTTGATTGGGGCAGAGCCCAGTCAGGGGGGAGCAGCAGCTCCCCTAGAAGCCTTTGGTGACCTGCTCTCCAGTCATGGACGGGGCAGGCCCTCCATCCCAGTAACTGAGAGCACGTGTAACGGGCAGCAGGGAGCCACGATTTCACTTCTCTTTGCCTGGTTCTTGTCCCCTTTCCCCTACCCATTGCTCTAAATCAGTGTTTCTCAAACTGTCTGTGGAGAGGGTCCAGTTGTCTGTTTCCCCAAACTGCAGTGGATCTCAGCCTGGTAAACCCACCCAGAGCTCTAGCGGCGAGGTTCCTGTAGGACTTGCCCAGGCTTCAGTGGGTGCTGTTACTGAGGGTCAGGCAGCCCCCGGGGGCGGGACATGCTGTGATAGTCCCAGGCCAAGTGCAGGAAGGATCCCTTACCCAAGTGCAGGGGCATCCCTTACCCAAGTGCAGGGGGGATCCCTTACCCAAATGCAGGGGGAATCCCTTACCCAAGTGCAGGGGGTGTCCCTTACCCAAGTGCAGGGAGGATCCCTTACCCAAGTGCAGGGGGTGTCCCTTACCCAAGTGCAGGGAGGATCCCTTACCCAAGTGCAGAGGGCGTCCCTTACCCAAGTGCAGGGGCATCCCTTACCCAAGTGCAGGAGGGATCCCTTACCCAAGTGCAGGGGGTGTCCCTTACCCAAGTGCAGGGACATCCCTTCCAAGTGCAGGGGGGATCCCTTACCCGACGTCCCTCGGTCCCCTGCACCCCCTTACCATTCCATGCCGGCCCTGTTGATCTCCTCCCACCAGCACTCGGTAGGCTCCCCCAGGCTCTGGGTGGTGGGCATGCAGGCATAGTTCCACTGTCTGTCTGAACCTTCCTTCTTGCTGAAGATGCTCCTCACGGCCACCACCACCTGCCCGTGGGGACACTGGAAGCTGAAGCCCTGCCGGTTCAGGTTCACCCACCCGTCGTCGCTGTAGTCGTGGTACTGCTGGTACGGGTACCCGTAGTCGCCATACTGGCCCCAGGCCACGGCGACCAGCGGCAGAAACACCCACAGAAGAGCGAGGCTCATGCTGTCTGGGCTCCTGGCAAGAAGTGTCACCCCAGGTCTGCTGGGCCGACCGTTTTATGCAGCTGCCGTCGACATGTGGCTTCCAGATGTGCGGAGCCGGCTCCAAAGGCAATCCGTCATCGTCTAGGCAAAGCTCTGTGCGGCGCTGGCCTTAGTGCATCCAGCACGTTTTAAGGTGGAATTCTAGGAAAATGTCGGGAACACACAGATGGAAGGAACTCCTTGGAGAAAGAACAGACTTGCAGATGGATCATAAAAGCAAGCGGCTTCACACTCCTTAGAAACACTCACCTGAGAAAGCAGCCTGTCGGGCCCCTTCCCTCACCTCCCCTCTCTCTGCCCCACTGACCGCCCCCCCACCAGCACGCCCTGGTATTTGTTCTTCCAAGTAGCCTCCCAGGACCGCACAAATGTCCGAAGTAATTTCAAACACCAAGAGGACCCAGGAAGGGCCAGAGCCATGCGATCTGGGCAAGGCTGGAAGCCTGGTCTCTGGTGGGTGAGGCGCCCCGGGGCGCAGGGCTGCTCTGCTAAAGCTCAAGTCCCCTTTGGAAGGATGTGGGCCTCTGAGAGGCCCATGGACCATTATCTCTCCACAAGCCCCTTCCAAGTTGCCAGACACACACACCCAGCTCCCCAGGAGCTGGGCTCGGCTCTCAAATAGGGAATGAGTTTAATCTGAGTGAAGCTACTTGTTATCCTTCCATGTGATTTCTTTTCCTTCACGTTAAGCCTTCCCCCCATGAGGTATGATTTGTCTGTTCAAACGTTTAGCATACAGTCATGTAACCAGCACCATAATTAACACAGAGAACAGTTCCATCAACTCCCAAGCCCACTTATGCCCCTTGGTGGTCATATTGTCCCCCATACCCATACCCATACCCCATACCCCGGTCACTTCTCATCTACTTCCTGTCACTATGGTCTTGCCTTTTCCAGAATGTCAAATAAATGGAATTGGACAATATGTAGTCTTTTGTGCCCGACTCCTCTCACACAGAAGAATGCTTTAGAGATCCATCCACATGGTTGCAGTCGGTTCTTTGTTCCTTCTGTGTTGAGTGTTGGTGTGGCTGTATTACAGGTGTTAACCGTTTACCTGTTGAAAGACATTTGGGTTTTCCCAGTGTTTGGTAATTATGGATAAGGCTGCTAAAAATATCCATGTACATATTATTAATACTTAAACTTCATATATTTTTGTTTTACTGAGAAATAATTGTCATCCATTACTGTATAAGTTTAGGGCATATCACATGATGGTTTGATTTATGTATACTGTGAAATGGCTACCACAATAGGCTTAGCCAACATCCGTCTTCTCATATCTATATATATATACAGATAGTCCTCGGGTTATGTCGGACTCGACGTACGTCGTTTTGTGGTTACATTGCCATCTCCCATTTATTTATAATAAAAAAAAAGTTCTGTCATTTTGATGTATGTACACATGTGCTTTATGATTTTTATTATTTATTGACCACAAGTGAAGGTCAGGAATTGTTATCTTTCTTTTAAATTTTTTTTACTGTTTCACTTCATTACTGCTGTGTATGTGCTCCATGTGAGTGAAGTAGGTGCTTATGTAGGTGGGTTTTGACTTACGGAGAAAATCGCGTTATGTTGAGCCATAGGAACAGATCTCTGACGTAACTCGAGGACCTACTGTACTAGTAAAAGGCTAATATGTAAAGTGTCCCCTCAGGAGTTCGACCAGGAGACCGGGAGTTCGATCGCTCTCTATGATGTGCACTGATCACCAGGGAGTGGTGTGGAATGAAGGAAGGCACCGGCCAGCAGCCAGAAGGTCCCAATTGGCCCTGATCGCCGGCCAGGCCTAGGGACCCTACCCGTGCACAAATTTCATGCACCGGGCCTCTAGTAGATACAATAAAAAGAAGAGAAAGAAGAAAAGGGGTGGGAGGATTCCTCCATGTGATAGGAAATGTTAGGATTTACTCTCTTAACAACTTTCCTATTCATCATTCAGCACTAAGCTATAGTCACCATGCATACATCAAGCATGTCAAACTCGAGTCCCATGGGCCGCATGCTTTGTTTATTTGGCCCGTGTTAGCCTTTGAGTTTGACATGCTTGCTGTATATTACATCCCTAGTACTTACTTATCTTTTATGTTATAACTAGACGTTTGTAACCCTTTGATCACCAAAATCTAAAAAAAAAGAGATCAGATGCAGTTACCAGAAGCAGAGGATTGGGGGAGGAGGATTAGAGGAACATGAACAAATGTTCCTTTTTGTATGAACAAATTTTTATGTCATGTGGGCAAATACCTGGGAGCGGAATTGCTGGGTGATAATAAGGTAAGTGTATGTTTAACTTTTTAAGCAACTGTCTGAAATCTATAGTGGCTGAGCCATTGTGTTTCCCTACCAAAATTGCCATAATCTCTTTTTAAATTTTAGTCATTTAGTAAGTTAATAGTTTTTTAGTGGTATTTCAATGAGGTTTTGATTTGCATTTCCATAATGACTAATGATTTTGGGCATCCTTTCATGTGTGTCTATTGGACAACTATATGTGTTCTTTGGTGATTTGGCTGTTCAATCTTTTGAGTTTTTTGGGTGTCTCCTAAGTATGAATCATTTCCATTTTTCATCAGGGTTGTCCTTGAGGAAGTCTGCTAATATAGTGGTGGTAGATCAATTACAGTCAAATCTTGTTTCTCAAACATCTCCCATCTTGAACAATTCAGTTCTTGACTAAATTGTTCATGGAAAAAATGTTGATGTCTCGGTTGTCAAACCAAACTTCGTTTTTCAACCTGACAACACTTTCTTCCTGATACCTCATCATGACAAAAAGTGTCTCTCAGGCAACAAACAAAGGAGAGAATGCTTTTGTTGCTGGGGAAACCAGTGATTAGCACAATTTTAAAAAAAATAGAGACCATCAAGAGTGCTAATGTTGTTAAGGGTGTGAAAGAAGCAATGATCACAGGCAATGGAAGAGGTAGAAAGACTGTTGATTTGGATAAAGACAAAGCAGTAAGCAGGTGACAGCATTTCCGAGGCAGTGATAGTGAACAAGCAAAGATACTGCATGCTGACCTGAGAGACACCCCTGGAATGAGTGCTGAAAATGAGTCCTGTGAGGCCGGTAGGGGTGGTTCGATCAATTTAAGAAAGGAAGTGTTTGTTTATAGATTAAACAGTCCATTAGACATGTACTGTATATAAGGAAGGTTAACAGGGAATCCTTTGGGGGTCTGGAACGGATTAATTCAATTTATATTATTTCTAATGGGGAAAATGGTTTGGCTTTTGAACAAATCGCTTCTCGAACAGCCTTCCTGAACGATTTAAGTTCGAGAACCGAGGTCCACTGTATCTTAAACTTTTAAGAAGCTGGTGAAAGTGCTGACTCTGGGGCTCCCCTCCAGATCTACTAAATCAGACCTCAGAGGGGATGCCCAGGTGCCTGCAATAAAAAAATAAAATAAAATAAAGTTTTCCAGGTGATTTCTTATTCACACCAAAGTTTAAGCACTGATTTTCTAAGGGATTGTGGAAGGGGGTAGGAGTGGGGGGGGGAGGCGGGATCGCCCTATGAATCCCACCCTTTGCCCAACCTCTCACTCTAAAAATCAATTTTTAAAAATCTTAAAAAAAAAAAAAGAATTACCTGGGGAGCTTTGGCAAAACACCAGTGTCTGAGGCCCAGCCCTGACCCACCAGAGGAGCGGCTGTGGAGCAGCGCCCAGACAGGGGACCCTAAACCTGCCTGTGGTCCTCACGTGCAGCCCCCGCGGAGACCCACTGCTCTGGGGTTTAAAAGGCATCGTCCCGAGGCTCCCCAGCTAGTTACATGCCGTGTCCTGGGTCTGGCTTATGAGTCATCCTAACCTTAACGAGCTCCAAGAGTCAATGCAAATGATTGTAAACACCATCTCTATTACACATTCGTTTCCCAGCAACTCCCTGGCCCGTCCGCCCGTTCCCTGCAGACCTCTCATCTTACAGCCTAGCGCTCCCGGGGCTGGGTGCCCGGTACTGTGCAGAGGAAGCATCTTTGTCGTTGAAGCCGGTTTGGGTGCAGGTTCCCGTGACTTAGAGCTGAAGGCGTGCTCGCTCAGGCAGTGTCTCAGGGCCCAGAACGCTGAGGCCTGGGGCGAGCTGCTGGGGCCCCACAGAGCAAGGCTCCCCAAGCGGACACAGTCACAATTTACTCTGCATTTTCAGCTGGCTCACCAGATTCTCTTTCTCACAACCTTGTGATGTACATCCGTGATGCATTACTGGGATTTGACTTTTTTGGCACAAAATCTAAGAGCTGGAAGGTTATAAGCCCCAGCTCTTCCGATTCCTATTCTGTGAGTTCCTTCATCAAGCTATCAAAACTGCCGTCACTAATGATAACAATTTAGAAACAATTGCCCAACAAACTATGTATAAGGGTATCTGTATTAACACACGCGTAACTAATTTGCAGTGTGGATTTCTGCTGTTGTTGGCAGGTTGCTCAAGAGGTGCTGGGGCCTTTAAGAACTAAGGTTTAATCAGTCGTTTTCAAAGTGCTTCTAGGACCCGAAGCATCAGCATCACCTGGAGATGTGTTGCAAATGCTGGGCGTTGAGGAAACCAAAGACAATGGGCCAGGGCAGGTAAGAGCTGATCAACATCAGGAAAATGGAGACTAAGGACCCGCGTGCTGAGGTGGGGCGTGGTGGGAGGAGAGGGAGCAGGGAGAATGTGGAGAGAACCCCGAGAATGTCCAGGGCAAACCTCACCCCGAATCATTCCAATCGGTGAGGAAGCCCTCCTGTGCACCGCTGTCCTCTCAGTGCGGCAGTTACTTTATTTTGAAAACTTTGCACATGGTGGGCAGGGAAAATATCTGTGGAACGAATGAAATTATCCCCAACACCCTGAGCCTCTGATAGCGAAGTTAAAAATCCTCCTTAGAGCAGTTCTGATGCGGACACCCCAGCAGCAGTGCCTTTGCTGCGCCACAGAGCGGCCACCTGTCTGAATGCCGATAAGGTCATTCCCCGAACTCCCATCCTGAGGCCATTCCCCAAACTCCCATCCCGAGGTCATTCCCCAAACTCCCATCCCGAGGTCATCCCCAAAACTCCCATCTCAAGGTCATTCCCCGAACTCCCATCCCGAGGTCATTCCCCGAACTCCCACCCCAAGGTCATTCCCCAAACTCCCATCCCGAGGTCATTCCCCAAACTCCCATCCCGAGGTCATTCCCTGAGATCCCATCCCGAGGTCATTCCCCAAACTCCCATCCCGAGGTCATCCCCAAAACTCCCATCTCAAGGTCATTCCCCGAACTCCCATCCCGAGGTCATTCCCAAAACTCCCATCCCAAGGTCATTCCCCGAACTCCCACCCCAAGGTCATTCCCCAAACTCCCATCCCGAGGTCATTCCCCAAACTCCCATCCCGAGGTCATTCCCTGAGATCCCATCCCAAGGTCATTCCCCAAACTCCCATCCTGAGGTCATTCCCCAAACTCCCGTCCTGAGGCCATTCCCCAAACTCCCACCCCGAGGTCATTCCCCAAACTCCCATCTCAAGGTCATTCCCCGAACTCCCACCCCAAGGTCATTCCCCAAACTCCCATCCCAAGGTCATTCCCCAAACTCCCATCCTGAGGTCATTCCCCAAACTCTCATCCCGAGGTCATTCCCCAAACTCCCATCTCAAGGTCATTCCCCGAACTCCCACCCCAAGGTCATTCCCCAAACTCCCATCCCAAGGTCATTCCCCAAACTCCCATCCTGAGGTCATTCCCCAAACTCTCATCCCGAGGTCATTCCCCAAACTCCCATCCTGAGGTTATTTCCCAAACTCCCATCCCGAGATCATTCCCCAAACTCCCACCCAAGGTCATCCCCAAACTCCCACCCCGAGGTCATTCCCCAAACTCCCATCCCGAGGTCATTCCCCAAACTCCCATCCCAAGCTCGGTCTCTTCATGCGAGTTCATCCCCTTGGCTTTGCTTCGTGACTATGTTGGTAATGTTACTATTCCACCACTCGTTACACTGGGGGCAATTTTTCCATTTTTATTTAGTTTAATTTATTGGGGTGACACTGGTTAACAAAATTATCCACCTCCCTCCACCCCACCTTGGCAGTCACCACACTGTTATGCATGTCCAGGAGGTTTTTCTTCTAAAATCAATCCCTCCACCATTCCCTCCCATGCCCTCGGTTGGGGGTAAAAAGAAGGAACTCTTATCCTTTGCCACAGCATGGACGGGCCTGGGGGCACTATGCTAAGTGAAATGAGCCAGTCAGAGAAAGACAAGTACCATGTGATCTCACTCATGTGGAATCTAAGGAACAAAATGAACTAACAAGCAAAATAGTGACAGACTCACAGATGAGAACAGGCTGCCAGCGGTCCGGGTGGGTGGGGTGGGGGCTGGTGGTGGCATTTGTGGAGCATCTAACGAGTGCCAGGCAGTAGAGAAAGTGTGTTTGTTCCTCGGCATCGGGGCTACAGGAACGTGATTCCCAGTTATAGCTGGGCTGTTGGAATCAGGGGTCTGGTGAGCTAAGCAATAGAGCTGGTTCCTGGTCCATGGTGTGCATTTCAAAGTCAGGGTTCCCAGGCCCTGCGCTCTGCAGGAGGGCACTCCATCAAGGTCACTGGCAATATTAATTGCAAATTACAGGAGAGCTCCAGGCTCCCGAGGAATAATAAATGCTGGGGCCATTCAGTTTGAAATTGGAAGCTCTCCCTCTTCTGAAGCTGCCCCCGAGGCCGCTGCTCACCGGGCAGAAACACGGAGCTGAGCTGTCCGGCAGGGATGGGTGCCCTGCTCAAAGGTGGGGTCACCTAAGGAAAGTCTGAGGCCTGCAGGAGGCCGTGAGAGGCATGCACCTGCTCTCGCACCCTCGCCCAGTACCTGGGGGCCTGCGAGCCCACCTGCAGGCTGTGGTCTCCAGGCAGAGTGGGGCTGCCGGTACCGCTCCTGGCGGGGGGGGGGGGGGGGTCCTCCCCTCCAGCAGGCCCTGTACTCGCGGCCTCCTCCTTCTAAGCTGCCTGGTGGAAACTGCCTTGCCCCAGCCGGTCAGCCAGAGCCATGTCCCAGTTCCTTCCCGCAAGGCAATACCGAAACGGCAAGGCCCGGCTGGCGCTGGTGACACTAAACCAGCCTGGGCCGCCCTGGGTCACAGTCAGCCTCCCCGGGAAGCAGCTTGGCTTTCTGCGTCCCGGCCATTCCAGAGCCACAAGGTCAAAACTCCTGCTCCTTGCTTAACACTTTGACCAGACAGTCTCAGTCAGCCTCCATCTCTTCCCTGTGACTGACAGAGAGTCCTGGTTTCCTGACCGGGAAGCTGTGGCTGGCTAGGTGGAGGGACCTCACCCAGGGCACACCTGGAGAGTCAGGCTGAGACATCCTCCTGGTCTGGCTGGGAAGGGGGTGCTCCCAGCCTCCCCCTCCTGCTCCCCTCTGCACGATGCTCCCCTGGAAGGTAGCACCGCCCACATCCTAAGAGAGGCCCCTTAGGAAGGACCCTCTCACGGTTCATTCCTGAGTCAGAGCAGGACCCCTAAGCTCTCCCCCAGCACCCTCTTTCCACTGCAGCTTGATCACGTTCCTTAAACTAGCAACGCCTGCCTATGTAGCAGCGTTCACCGAGGCCAGAGTCCCCTTCAGCCTGTGCTGAGCTCTGGTCTCCAAAGTCTGGAAACTTGACTCATTCTTTCAGAAGGCAGGGTCCTTTCCCTACCCCCGGGCAGGCTTCTGGGCCATGGATCAGAATGTCAGGGCTTGGACTCTGGGATCAGACAGGCTGGTCCCAAATTCTGTCGGTTAATCACCGTGTGACCTTAGACAAGTTGCTTAACCTCTCTGAACCTTAGTTTGCTAATATTTACCTCCCAGGGTAAATGTGAGAATTAGCGATGTTGATAACAGGCTTGACAGTGGGCAGAAATGGTAGATTCTTGATAATCTGGAGCTATTTTTACCATGTCCACCACATTGGTATGTGGCTTAGGAGGAATTTTATGGCTTTGCCATGCCTCAGTTTCCCCCTCTGTAGAATGAGAGTAATCTGAGTCCCCTGCATGTCTCACCCATTCTTAAAAAAGCTTTATAAAATATTGCGACCGATTACTGTAAAATATTGAGTTCCCTCAATGACTAAGGAGAAAGATTCTGGCCACCAAAGCACCCACAGCTATTATGTTATTATACAACATTTTATTTATTTATTTATTTATTTATTTACCTCCAGAGCCTAGTGTCCTTGGCAAGAATTCACTGATTCATTTTCTCATCTTCCCTTTTTGTACCATATACTGAGGACTTTGCTAAGCTGTCCTGTCTCTCATTAAACCCATGGCGAGTGTGGGATGCTGCCAGTTATCCCAAAATGCATCAGGTCGCACCTAAGCCCACTTTTCTGGCCACTTTATGGACCAACTCAACCTCTTGTTGATCTAATAAAAAACCCACCTATGTATTTTGGGTTGGTTTAGGGTTTTGTGAATATCTATTGAGCACCTGTGAGCTAGTAGTTGTTTTATAGGTATGGAGATACAGATATAGATGATTTAGATTTGGATTTAGGTATAGATATAGATACAGAGACATGAGATATAATAAGGAGAAACATGGGATAATTGTTAAATAATAAGAACCCTTTAGTCATGATAATATGACCAAATTTTTATGCCAAAGGAACAGTAAATTCTGCCATGTGAGTGGGAGGACAGAACATCATCGAAGAAGAATAGATATTTGCCAAGATGCTTCCCAAGTGCCAGCAAAGTACAAGCATATGCTATGGTCTGTCTTCTCAGATCCTCACACCGGTCTTTTGCAGTGGGCATTATAATTATCATTACTCCAACTTTACAAAGAAGGATCGAGGCTCAGGGAAATGAAGTGCACTGTCCGAGCTCCCATTCCTGAGACCCTCACTTGTCGGCAGTGAGCTCTGCTGCCTCCACAGGGGAAGTGACGACTGTACACCTACATAGAATTGGGAAAATATTACAGTGGTTGCCATCTCTTTATTACCTCATAGTATTTTAAAAACTCAGTCATCCCTTCAAAAATTATATTTGAGAACCTATTATTTGCAAAGCACTATGCTTAATGTTGTGGAACATAAAATATACAAGAAAAGATACTTCTCCAAAAGGGAAAATAATAATACCACCATCATCACTACCACAATCACCACCACCACCACCACCACCACCACCACCACCATCACCATCACCATCACCATCACCATCACCATCACCATCACCACCACCTCACCACCACCACCACCACCTCACCACCACCACCATCACCACCACCACCATTACCACCACCACCGTCACCACCACCACCACCACTATCACCACCATCACCACCACCACCACCACCACCACCAATACCACCTCACCACCACCACCACCATCACCACCACCACCACCACCACCACCACCATCATCACTATCACCATTATCACCACCACCACTACCACCACCACTACCACCATTATCACCATCTTCACCTCACCACCACGACATTGTCACCACCACTATCACCACCACCACCACCACCACCACCACCACCACCACCATCATCACCACCTTCACACCATCACCCCACCACCACCACCATCATCACCATTACCATCACTATCACCACCACTACTATCATCACTACCAACACCATCACCACCATCACCACCACCACTTCTACCACTTCCACCACCACCACTATTCCTGACACATAACAACGAACAAAGTATAGGCTCCTTCTCAGCAGATTCAATCCTTGGGTGGACTTAGAGGTGATGAGAAGGAATCAGAATCTTTAGGATGCTTCAGGACTGTCAGCCTCAGCTGGAAAATGGCACAGAGAACAGCCCTGTGTGAGCAGAGAGGTTTGACCTTTGTAGCGCTTGGAAAAATAGGTCACATTTCCCTTGGAGACTGCCATGTCACTCCTGTGGAGTGCCTTTGACCCCCTCTCCTAGAATCCTGGTCTCTGGTGTCCAGCCTTCTGTCCCCCACATTCCAGTTTGCACCTCATGCAAGACAGGAGGAAAGGAGAGGAGTTTGTGCTGACTGGGCCTCTCCTGTGTGCTGGGCACTCTTCTGTCCTCCTTACATGCTGAGTGGTCCAAGGGCGGGAGCTTTACAATGTTCCTGTCCTTTGTTCCATCAAGGTTCTTTTTCTGAGGCCACATCTGCCTAATTTTGATCCGTCAATACTACAAGGTCATAGGAATGACTTAGTTTCCCACCTGCTGCTTGAAATACATCTGTATCTTAACAGAGGCTTATACCCCAACACTGAAATGGTGGAAGGCTGTGCACACAGACCCATGTGGGCCCGGCTTGGTCTGCTGTATTCCAGCTGTCACCTCGGACAAGGCAGGCACCTCCCTGAAACCATTCTTTACTTGTAAACTAGGAATGCCACTTAGCAGTTTTGTTAAAGTTATGAGATTTTATTTACAAACTAGAGGCCCAGTGCACGAAATTTGTGCATGGGTGGGGTCTCTCAGCCTGGTCTGTGATAAAGGCGGGGTCAGGAGTGGAGGTGACGGTTGCCGGGCTGGGCATGGAAGGAACAGACACCAGATGCCAACGCCACCATCGATACCCTGCCACCCAATGGTTCCCCACCTCCCCCTTTCCTCCCCTCCTCCTCTTGCCACCGCACTGCCACTGGGACCTGCCGGCCAGGGGGAGGGACAGAACCTTCTGGCCAGGGGGAGGGACTGAAGGAGGTTTGCTGGCCAGGGGGAGGGGCCACGGGAAGTTGACCGCCTTCTCCTCTCCTCTTTCCCTCACTGCCTGCTGTGTAACAGGCCGATCGGGGCCTGCCCGCCGGGGGAAGGGACCCATGGGAGGTTGGCCACTGGCCTCAAGGAGGAAGCTGGCCCAAGGCCCCCCTGGGAAAGGAGCTGCGTCCACCAGCACTCACCCCGATTCCCCTTCCCAGCCTGGGGCCCGGCCACGGGAGGGGATGGGGAAGACTGGGGGAAGTTGGCCTGCTGGGGGGAGTGCACTGACCACCAGGGGGCAGCTCCTACATTGAGTGTCTGCCCCCTGGTGGTCAGTGCATGTCACAGCGACTGGTCATTCCAGTAGCTTAGGCTTTTATATATATACTAGAAGCCCGTTGCACAAGTTTCGTGCAATAGACCTTCCTTCACCTGGCTGCTGGCACCAGTTTTCTGCCAGCAGCAGTTTTCCTCTGGCCACCCACCGATCGGAGCGCCACCCCGAGAGGAACTCCGATTGGGAGGCGCTCTGATCGGCGGGTGGCCAGAGGAAAACTGCTGCTGGCGGAAAACTGGTGCTGGCAGCCATGCAATCGGCCACCCCGAGTTCTGCCACTGGCGCCTTCCGCCGGCTCCATCGGTCCTCCTGCAGTGCCGGCCGTTGGGGTCATCATCCTGTCAGCCCAATTGGCCACCCCAAGTCCCACCCCCAGCCTGCCACCAGCCCAGTCGTAGGCGTAGTGGAGTGATGGTTATTTGCATACTTCCCTTTTATTAGGTAGGATATATATATATATATATATATAGATAGCTTACAACACCATAGATATTGAACATGGTAGATTTTACCATCCAGAAGAACGATGGGACTTCTATTAAGTGAGACTAGAAGGTCCCTTACCACCTTATGAAGAAACCCGCTGGCTTTGTCCATGCATGGTGTTTCTCCCACCCTGGAAAGATACACCCGTAAGTCCTTTCATGAACACAGTGCTCATGAGTAAAATGCTCCCCAACTCATCTTCATATCCAGTTTGGGTTTGGAACACAAATATATACCTATCCCACAATGTTTCACCCCTTGCTCCTGAAATCCTCGGAAACCCCTGGCGTCCTGTAATAAGAACCAGAGGCAAAGCACAGCCTGGAGGACAGCTGAGGGCGCCCAGCCCCTTCCCCTCTTCCACTTTCAAAGGCTTCAAGACGTGTAGTCTCTGGGTCCTCCTTAAAGTTTGGGGCTCTTCAGCTGTGGAATCCAAATCAGTCTTCTGGAAGATGGCCCGGAGCAGAGCTCTGCTCAGATTGCCTGGACGGCGGCCATGGTAGAGACATTTGCTACCGCCAGCATGCGGATGAGAAACATGGAAAATGCGGCTCAGGCGAGAACACAAGCGCGTTTCCAGGATACGCTCCGGAGGAAGCTTTGTCATGACTCCCTCCCCAGTTGGCGCATGACCTCGCGGTGCAGAAGGGAAGGAACTTGGAGAGGGGAGCACAGGCTGGGAGAACCACAGTTCATGCATTTAAGAACAGCCTCCATCTGCCTTTCCTGTCCTGCGGGCTCAGGAGTTACCCTGTGCTTGGGAAAGCATCTCCAGCCCTGGTGTGCCTCTGGGGACTCTCTGCTCCATATTGTGTATGGTTTGTTTGTTTTTTAACTTCTTGGAATTTAAGTGCAGAGTTTGGATTGAATCAAACACCTCTCTCAATGTACGGCACACTATTATGTTCACCCCCACAGGTCCCTTTCTTGTTATATTTAGTTTCCCCTTCGGCCCCCCATCCCCCATTTTCTTTATTTTTCAAAATTCCCATCCCCCCTTCTTCTCCCCTTTGGCAACCCTTTGTTTCTGTTTTGTTTATTCATTTGTTGTATGCTGTTGTTGTTTTTAATTCCACATACGAGTGAAATCATATAGTTTTTGTCTTTGTCTGACTTATTTCACGTAACATAACACCCTCTAGGTCCATCTATGTTGTTGCAAATGGCAAGATTTCTCTCTTTTTTTATTTCTGAGTAATAGTCCGTATATACACCATACTGTCTTCGCCCAGTCATCTGCTGATGGGTAGCTACGTTGCTCCCATATCTTGGCTGTTCCTAGTAATGCCGCAGTGACCCTAGGGCGCATGTATCTTTCCAGATGAGTGTGTTTGTGTTCTTTGGGTAAATCCCCAGAAGTGGAATTGCTGGATTGTATGGCAGCTCTACTTTTAACTTTTTGAGGAAATCCGTACTGTTTTCCACAGTGGCCCCTTTGCTAGGAGCTGAGGTGGGCTCAGGTAATGTGTCATGTCCGGAACTCCTGTGGCAGCCTGGCAGCCGGGCCAGGCGCCTGGAGGGAGCCCCGCCGGCCCCATGGAGATGGAGGGGACAGAAGCTCACTGCCCCTCAGGTGAGAGGGTTCTTGCAGCCCCTCGTGGGTTCCTGCTGCTTCCCAGCCTTCTCTGCTCGGTCTCTCTCTCTTTCCTGTTGTCCAGAAGCTGCGCATTGAGCCAGTGTGAGAATCCCAGGCCTATATTCCCTGTAGGGTGCACGGACACGAATTCCCCCACGCCTGTGCCGGGTCCCACTCCCCGCAGCTGTGCGTGTGGATTCCTGTCTCCCACAGGTTGTTGGAAACGTGGGAGTCCTCTCATTTTGAAGGGCTTTTGTTGCAACTGGTGTTTATTACGTGGCATAATGCTGTTGTTTAAATTTTTATGTCTCTTATAGATATCGGTGAAGTTAGAATCTCTAACTTTCGTCATTGAGGTTTCTCATTTTGGGCACTGACTATGCGTATCCTTGACCCATTTTCCTACTTTTTCAGTGATTTATAGGCATTCATTTTATAATCTCATGTGGACCTGGAGAGTGTCATGCTAAGTGAAATGAGACAGTCAGAGAAAGACAAATACCATATGATCTCACTCATGTGGAATCTAAGGAACAGAATTAACTAACAAAATAGTGACAGACTCATAGACAGGGAGAAGGCTGACAACTGTCGGGCAGGGGGAACTTTGGTGGCGGGGAGTGGGTAGAGGGATTGAGTCCCCCCCACAAAAAAAACAAAAACTGAGAAAAAAATTCATGGACACAGACAACAGTGTGGGCTGTGCTGTGGGAGGAGGGCTGAAGGGAGGTGAAGGAGGGTGGAGGGGGAAAATGGTGATGGACTTGGGGTGGTGAACACACAGTACAGTGCACAGATGATGTGCTGTGGAATTGTGTACATGAAACCTGTATAATTTTGTTAACCAGTGTCATCCTAACAAACTCAATAAAAAGGAAAAACTCCCATTGATTTTAAACTTTGAAGAAACCTTGTTTTAGCTTTAACTGGTTTGGCTCTGTGGATAGAGAGTTGGCCTGCAGATTGAAGGGTCCTGGGTTCGATTCTGGTCAAGGGCACATGCCCCAGTTACGGGCTCTATCCCCAGTAGGGGGCATGCAGGAGGCAACCGGTCAATGATTCTCTCTCATCATTGATGTTTCTAGCTCTCTCTCCTTCTCCCTCTCTGAAATCAATCCTATATAATAAAAGCCTAATATGCTAGTGTCCGGTCGTCCGGTTGTCTGTTCAATCAATCAAAGAGTAATATGCTAATGATATGCTAAGGCCTCTCAACTGCTCACTATGACATGCACTGACCACCAGGGGGCAGGCCTCCAACTGGTAGGCTAGCTTGCTGCTGGGGTCCGGCCAATCGGGACTGACTGAGACAAGCCAGACATGCCCTGGAGCCCTCCCAGCTGGCCCTCCTCCCAGCTGTCCCTGTCCCTGATGGGCCCCCATCAGGGGCAGGGCTGGCTGGACCCCATCTGTGCACAAATTCGTGCACTAGGCCTCTAGTAAAAATATATTTTAAAAAAGAAACCCTGTCTTAGTATGGCACACATCCATCACCACTGCCTGCTGTGCCCGTGTCGAAGAGAAATCTTTAATGTTTATGTAGTCAAAACCAACATTTTTCTACCTGTGTTTGTGCTTATGGAGTCTTGTTTACAAAACTCCTTTCCACAGTGGACATGGTAATGAAACAGTCTTATTTAGAATACTAAGGTATCTGAATGCAGTTTGAAATGCCTAAGCCACAGGCGCAGGTGAGCTTGTATGACGATAAGATGCATCATCGAATCTGGGAAGGGACATGGGATGTCTGTAGACAACTACAGACTTCTAAGAAACATTTAAGATCAGATCACATCGCTTAGAAAATGTTGTTTCTGATAGATTATTCAACAGGATGGGCAAATTGCATTCTGGTTGCTTCAAAAAAATGATCTGGCTGTGTTGTTGTTTTGTTCATCCTCACCCAAGAATATTTTTTCCATTGATTTTTAGAAGGAGAGGAAGAGAGGGAGGGAGGTAGGGTGGGAGAGAGAAAGAGAGAAACATCAGTGTGAGACATCAAACCTGCAACCCAAGTACACGCCCTTCACCGGGAATTGAACCCGAGATCCTTCCGTTCATGGGCCAACGCTCTAACCACCGAGCACGCTGGCTAGGGCATGTGACCATGTTTCAAGCCTAATAATTAGTAGAGCCAGCTGGAGTAATGTGGCTTTTATTTACATTTGGATATGAAGTTTCTTGTATGTCACTTGCACAAAGATTTTTATAGCAGCCTTGTTTATCCAGCTCATGGAAACATCCAAATATTGAACCATAGGAGAATTTTTTGCAGGCCAGCTTTGTAAGTATAATGAGATACTTATGGCATGAGCTTTGAAAATAAGTAAGCACAATCGACCGACAGGTCGCTACGGTGCTGGAAAAGGGTGCTGGGTGCGACACAGGGAAACTGCAGCACATACACACACGAGAACTGCGTGAAATAAGCTCACATGTTCAGAGAAGGAGCTGGAATGTAGAGGGAACGTATTGTGCTTTTTATCTGTAAGGTTATGATTTTAAATTATTGGAAAGTACGTGAGTGCAGTTTATGTAAATGTAGGAGCCTTTGTGAGTCGCAGATAATGGTAATAGGGAACACGTGAAAATAGAAGAAAGCGGCGTTTTAAAGGGTCGTGTGGATCAGGGGTGAGCAGCCCGCCCGCCTGCACCTGCGCAGAGGGAAAGGTTGCTGGGCACAGCTGCTCACGCGTCCGTCCGGCTGTGGCTGCTTCCCCGCCACAAGGATGGGGTGGAGTCTTGCAACAGAGGCCAGGTGGCTGGAAACCCTCCCATACCTGCTCGTGGCCTTTTACAGAAAAAGGGTGGACTCGACTCCTTATCGGGAGTGTTGCTTCGGAGAGGGATTGGGATCTATTCTCATTCATGGGGTTCCCATTCCAATAGCAGATCCCAAACCTCTTAGTGATTCAGATCTCAGTCTCCAGAAGGGGGACTGACTGACTCAGGCCGAGGAGTCTGGGACACAACCACGACACTGCTGCCGGGGCTGAGACATTTAGAGACAGACCTTAAATTCTAAGCCAGAGGCCACCAGGAATGCCCCGGCTGTGACCTGAGAGTGGGGGGAAGTGAGTGAGCAGAGCCTCTGGCTCCAGCCGCAGCCCTGGAGGCCGCTTAGAGCTCAGTGCAAGCCTGAGGCAGCATCACATAAAGAAAGAGAAACTGGGCTGAGAGCTCCTGAGGCCTCAGAGCTCCACTGAGCCTCCGAGAAGCTGTTGTGCATGAGCAGGGCCCTGCGCCGGCTCCCTCCAGGCCAAACCCGGCTCCGGGTCTGAGTTTCTGCCCCATCATCCTGCTCCTTCATCCCCCCTCCTCACCTCCAAGAGGTGGTTTTCTCCTGGGCTGCAGGCAAGTGGTTTGTTCCAAACGGATTTACGGATTCCCGTTCTATGCTGTGCTTTCTTCCACTCACACCCCTGGGGAGAGGCAGTCCGTGGGGACCACCTTGTGCACTGAAGCTGGAGGAACCCATAGAGCCTCCTCCCTGGGGCCGTCCCTGAGCAGACGCAGCTCAGGACCCAAGCCGGAGCCAGGGAGGGAGGGAAGAGGGGCTGGAGGGCCAGGGCGCTGGGGGGGAGAGGGTGGGGAGAGTCGGGGCTGGGTCAGGGCCAAACCCCAAGTGGGGTTTATGTGGTGCCCTCATTTTCCTTAAACTTTACTGAGCCCTCAGACTGCAGTCCCTTCCCAGGGCTACCTGGCCGCCTGCCTTGGCCCAGAACCTCTGACCTCTGCCTCCCAAAGATGCCCGTGCGGATGTGACCTTCACCCGCCCTCTTCTCTTTCTCTAAGAAGAGTCTGTGTTAAGGATGTAGTGAGTAATGCAAATCGATGGGGTCACTTTCTCAAAGAAAATATGTGTATTTTAAAAAGAGCCAAAGAAAAGGTAGAGTTTCAAAGGAAGCGTCCCTGAATTGTCTCTACCCCACCCTCCACCATCCCACCCCCTGCAGTGAGCTAAAGTAACTCCTGGCCATAGGCTGATCTTGCTGTGAATATTCCTATCTTCCTCTCTAGATCTTTTAAAAAATATATTTTTATTGATTTCAGAGGAAGGTAGAGGGAGAGAGATAGATATGTCAATGATGAGAGAGAATCATGGATCGGCTGCCTCCTGCACGCCTCACACTGGGGATGGAGCCCACCACCCGGGCATGTGCCCTAAGCGGGAATGTAACTGTGACCTCCTGGTTTATAGGTCGATGCTCAACCACTGACCCACGCCAGCTGGGCTCGGGATCTTTTTGGGGAGCACAATGCTTTAGGGCGACAGAAATGACACATGATCTCCGTGTGCACTGAAGCTGAGGTGTACATGTATGAAGAACACTCGGTTACCTGTTGGGTAACTCCAAGCTGGAGTTTAGGTTTTGGTCTCTGTCTGGGTCTCTGGTCTGGACTCGCTAAAGTACACGGGTGCCTGAGTTAGTGGTAAGGAAGAGTGGGGGAGTGATGAAGGGAAAGAATCTGTGATGGTTGAGTTTTCCTAAAAAACGGCTCCTGCACCCAAGTTCGAGGGGAGCAGGGGTCTCATTTTCTCTTACTTCCCGCGGGCGGGCTACTGAGGAAGCCCAGGTGCCTGCTGCTTCTCTCCCAGCACCTACTCCCTCTCGGCAACGCCGCCACACCCCACCGCTGCTTCCCAGGAAGAGGAGAGCCTATCACTGGGGACATGTCGGTGACACTTGGATTGTTCTTGCCACAGTGGGAAGAGCCTTCAGAGGGGCTGGAGTTCAGTGTGAGACTCATGCCTGCACCCGATCTCACACTCACACCCAGGGAGGGAGATGGTGTGAGCTCTTTCTACGTCTGTCTGGAGGTTAGGAGCGGGCACAGTTATTCCAACGGGGAGAAACGTTAGGAGTTGATGGGACTTGTGTTGTAATAACGATCATGGCAGTTACACACACGTCCACACATGCAGAGAGGCATGGAGCCCTGAGGGGCTGTGCTGAGCCTGCCCGCGGTGCCCGGGCCGTCCCTGGGGCCTGCTCCCCTCCGGCCTCTGAGCCGGGCCCCGCCGGCTCCTTGTTGGCAGACAGCCGGTCAGAGAAGTGCGTTCTCGTGCGTAGCACCGCGTGAAGGAGGCTGGTTAACGAACGAGACAGCATGCTTAGCATATCTGCAAACGTTTCACTAGGATGAAGCAAACCTTGGTTGATTTTTCCGTATGACCTGAAATTTCCATGTGCCATTGTGCCCTCCCCTCCGGTCTCCGCCTAGAGACAGACCTGCCCCATCCTGTGAAACACTCAGGCCCAGTGCCCTGAGGTTCAGTGTGGATAAAGCACAGAGAAGAGGGGTTGTTGTCATCTACTCTCCTGGACGAGAGACGGGACTAGGACCAGCATGGCTTCCTCAGAGAGAGAGAGAAAATACAGTTATTAAACATCGGAAATCTTTGAGTACTTCCTCAACGCCCCCGGGGGTCAAACCACCTGCAGAAGGCCAGCCGGCCCGCCTCCTTTGAAAGTTGTCTCCTGGCAAAGGGAACCCGTCGCCTGCGGTGGCCGTCTTGAGTCTGCCGCGCGGCTTCTTACTCAGACGCCTGCCGGGATCACAAAAGCAGAGGGGCGCAGGATCTTTCTCAAGGTCTTCCCTTCATCTGCCCACTTCTATCAGCTGCAACTTGTCTGAACGTTAGAGTCTCTGGCCGCTGCCATTTTTGCGTAACAGCAAAGGAAACCCGAACTGCGTATTTATAGTCCAGCCCCAGCCCACTGATTAATTCATGCACCAGTTTAACAAGGCATTCAGTAAAAAGAGATTAAATCACACTTGCGTGGTAAGGATACAAAAATTGAGTAAGACGTTTGGAAGTAGATACTGGTGATGGTTGTCCAACGTGATGACTGTGATTAATGCCACTGAATTGTGTGTTTGAAGATGGTTCAAAGGATGGTCTAGCTCAAGGGTCCTCAAACTTTTTAAACAGGGGGCCAGTTCACTGTCCCTCAGACTGTTGGAGGGCCGGACTATAGTTTAAAAAAAAACTATGAACAAATTTATATGCACACTGCACATATCTTATTTTGAAGTAAAAAAACAAAACGGCAAAAAACACGCGCATGTGGCCCGCAGGCCGTAGTTTGAGGACGCCTGGTCTAGCTGGTTTGGCTCCATGGATAGAGAGGGCTGAAGGATCCCGGGTTCAATTCCGGTCAAGGGAACATGCTCAGGTTGTGGACTTGATCCTCAGTGAGGGGCCTGCAGGAGGCAGCCAATCAATGATTCCCTCTCATCATTGATGTTTCTATCTCCCCCTCTCCCTTCCTCTCTGTAATCAATCAATCAATATATATTTTTAAAAATGGTTAAAAAGGGAAGGTTTATGTGACAGACTTTACTGCAAAAACAAAAGTATTTTACAAAAAAAATAACAACAGCACTTGAATCAGATGGTCCTGGTCCTCCCTGGACCAGTGAAGGGTCACCGTGAGAAGAGAGAGGTTCGTGAAGCGCGCGCTGCTGCGAGGAGGAAGCCGTGCGCTAAATTTAACTTTTATTCGCTGTGTTTGTTTGGTTTCTCGGAGGCGGTGTTGGTCAGGGAAGGAGGCTCTGGAGCCCTGGCTTCCAAGATGAGCAGTTCTTTTGCACAAGCCACAGGCTCAGCTGCCCTCACACGCGGACTCCGCCACGCAGGCAGGGGCGTGGGAATAGCAGCAGGGGAGTGGGAATGGGCAGCCTGGTCCGGAACCAGCACTTCTCTCCACGGTCATTACCTTGTCCCATCACGGGCCCAGATTAAGGTGACGCCCGAGAGCATGGAGGCTGTGAAATTGAATGGGCGCTCACTCTGGGGGGACAGGGAAGAGCCGACTCTGCTCTTGCACGGCCTCCTTACATGTCCGCACCTCCACCCAGCACTTAGCCTCTGTCCGGCAGTTGTCTGCTTACTGCCTGCCTCCCTGTATGACTATACACTGTGTCTGATGTATCTTGGTATTTCCTGGGACGAGTACCAAGTACAGCGTGTAGAAAGCACTCAATAGCGTTAGCATGCTTTGGTAAACTCCTTACAAAGAAGTAAATGGATGGCCATTCCCCCCCCCTCCCCCCCCCCCCCCCCCCCCCCCCCCCCCCCCCCCCCCCGCCATCCCTCAGGATGAGCTCTTCTCCTCAGATTCCATCTCTGTCCTGTCGGCCCTAGTTCTAACCCACTCTGAATCCCACCAGTTACGTTTCCATTTGACACTGCATTTTCATCTCTAGAAATTCCATTTGGTTCTTTCTAGTGTCTTCTTCTTATCTCCTCATTGGGTTTGCATTTCCTTTACATCCTTGAGCTCATATTTACAGGAGATGTTTCAATGTCCTCATTTACCAACGTCATCGGATCTAGAGATGGCAGTAGGCCAGCGTCATCTCTGGGTCTCTTTGTACCAACCGATGTTTCTCCTGGCCATGGGTCGCATTGTCACCCTCCTCGGGGCTGGACATGGACGACAACCCGATATTCTTTGAGTACATTCTTCAACCGTAAAGCACATCTGACTCTCTCTTGATACAGAGCTTCCACCTCTCTTCCCCCGAGCACACCCTTTTCTCAATCCTTTCCTCTCCAGGACCAGGAGGGGGGCGAGGATTGACTTTGCCCCGTGTCGTTTCTTGGTCCTGGTCCATCTGCGTTGTTTCTCTTGACATGAGAGGATGCACTTCTAGTTCTCTCTCCCTTTCTGGGACATGTCTCTCTGCCTCCAGGACACGCTATCTTCCTTTAGCATCTGGCTGAGGTCCCTTTCCTGATCCCTGTTCCTCTCCTAGTCCTCTCACAGTACTCTAAGCTACTTCAGCATCAGGTATTCAAGGGTCCACGCAGCATTCTGGGCCCCACTCTCTCTCCCCAGTAAGCCCCAGCACCCAGGAATCCCATGACCCATCCACGCTTCAGGCTCTGAAGCTTCCTCAACAACATGTGTAACATGCATTCCTCTCTCCTTAGATCTTAGATACGTCCCGTTACTTCTCACTTCTAGCAAATTATCTTGTCTCTTACTTCACATAGAAAAGTCAAAGCCAAGATGTAAATTTCCTCAACTTCATTCTTCTCTAAATTTCATTACTCTGTATCTTTAGGAATTTTTCGTCCTTGCCCACTGTCCTTGGGGAATATGACCACTATCAAAACCTACTGTAATTTCCTCTCTCACTCTGTTCCACCACCTTCTTAATCAAATGATCACCTTCAGATCCTTTAAAATAAATACAGACATTTCTTTCTCTAGGAAACATTTCCCAATCCCTTAGTTTGATAATTTTTCTTTTATCCTCAACCAAGGATATGTTTATTGATGTGAGAGAGGAAGGGAGAGAAAGGAAGAGGGATAAATAGAGAGACAGAGAGTGGGGGGAGAGAACATTGATGTGAGAAACATTGATCGGTTGGGTTGAATCTGCAACCTAGGTATGTGCCCTGACCAGGAATTGAACCCACAACCTTTTGGTGTATGGGAGGACATTCCAACCAACTGAGTCACCTGGCCAGGGCTCCCTTAATCTGATTTTGACATTGTACCTTAGCAACATTTTTTTCTCCGTATTCATATCTTTATCAAGTTCAACATGATACAGGGTGTCCCCAAAAAATGTATACGCACTTTGAATGATTGTGAAGTCAGTGTTTATTAACATATAGTTCCTTTTTAAAATGTAAAAGAATCTATAGAAATGAGTAATTTTTTTGGTCAAAGCCTATTTTCAAACTGATGACCATTCTGATCCAGGCACTGCTGATAATGGGAAGCAATGGAATCACAAACATCAAGAATCCTTTTGTTTGGTGTTTGTGCCCGCAATTTGTCTACTGTTGCCAGTTTCATACTATAAACTTTATCTTTTATGTATCCCCATAAAAAAATAAAAGTCTAGTGGCACTTAAGGATAAGTTTTCTTTATTCAAAGCTTAGCCTGGCTTCACCCATTATGTCAAATCAGTTAAACCTGAAAAGGAGTGAAAAGTAAGTGAGTTATCAACTGTTAAAGGGTGTATACATTTTGGGGAACACCCTCTATTTACGTTTCTCTCAAGAGACAGGGTTATGTTTGAGTGTATATCCTCTGTGCATGGCAATTTATGACTCAGCGAATAAAATAAATGAATAAACAAATGAAAGGAATTTGCATACATAGATGACTTCACATGTATGTCTCTTTATTAACTTAATCTAAAATTTCGCACAAAATTAGCTACACATCGGTATGACAAAGTCTGCAAGCTGCAGGCATCCTGAAACTTCTAACTGGGAAGTGACCATGTAGTCGATGCAGTCAGGTCGAGGGTCAGAAACAGATGAGCCATCCAGTCGGACTGTCTGGTCACCTCAGCTGATGGCTGTTTGATGATCCTCTCCATGTCCGTGCAGTGGACCAGCCAGCAGTTACTCCAGGGACTCCTGGCAGTGGGGTCAAGGTTCAAACGCTGTTCATGCCTGCGTGTTCCATTGGGCACGAATTAATGGGATCCCAGCTGCCACATTCCACCCTCCAAGCAATGTTAATTTTAAGTGAAAAAGAAAAGATAATCTATGTACCATTTTGTTCTTAGTTATAAAAGGATTGGGAATAAACAGGATTTCCTACGTCAAATTGTCAAACTAAATTAAATAAATCACTAAATCTAGGTGAAATTCACCCAAGAATTTGAAGGAATTTAAGGGCGACATTGCGAAACTATGGCCTTCCCCCCAAATCATTACCAACAGTTCCAACAGCAGAACCTTGTCTTCCGTTAAGTTCTCCAACAAGGGACTGAACAGTTGACTATTTCCATTTTGAGGAAGGATAGAGGATCTCTGATAAAAGAGAAAGACTCGGAGCATAAAACTTCCTGAGAGAATGCTATACTGTTTTCTGCCAGGGGGAACCTTGGCTAACAAATTTATTTAAAATATTTTTTGGCCCTGGCCACTGTTTCTCAGTGGTTAGAGCATTGGCCTAAGCAATGAAGGGTCACGGGTTAGATTCCCGGTCAAGAGCATGTGCCTAGGTTGCAGGTTCGATCCCCAGCCCTGGTGGGTGCCCGGGCTGGAGGCAGCCAATTGATGTGTCTCTCTATCCTCCCTCCATCCCTTCCACGCTCTCTACACAAATTAATTAATTAATGAATAGAAAAAATGTCCCTGGGTGAGGATTAACAAAAAACAAACAACCAAACAAACTGTTTTTTGGATGATAAATTGAAAGGCAGGAAAAAAAAAAATAACCGAAAGATATATTCTAATGAAAGTTTCCACCCAAAGCACCCATTTTCACAGTTCTGAGAATTAATAAAGTAAGTGGTATTGTTGGAGGAGCTCAGGGAAAGTGCCCGCCAACAGAAAATAATCACCCCGAATCCTCATTTACCCCTGTGAGGGTTTTCTTACTAAAACTGAGTCTGGTCCTGCCTCTTCCCGGGTTAGCCCCTCAGCAGTTTTCCATCGTCGGCAGAACCAAGTGCAAGTGTCTTCGCATAGAAGGGCCTCCCGTGTGTGAGCTCTGCTCTTCCAGCCGCGGCTCCTGCCAGCGTTGGAATAGTTGTGTGTGTTTTTTTTAATTTTTATTTTTTGGTTAATCCTCACCTGAGGATATTTTCCCATTGATTTTTAGGGAGCATGGAAGAGAGAGGGAAAGACAGAGAGAAACATCAATGTGAGAGAAACGCTTCGATTGGTTGCCTCCTGCACGAGTCCCGACCAGGGCCCAGGCTGGGGAGGAGCCTGCAACCAAGGTAGGTGTCCTTGACCAGAATCGAACCTGGGACCCTTCAGTCCGCAGGCCGACGCTCTACCCACTGAGCAACACCAGCCAGGGCAGAATAATTGTCTTTTGATAAACTTGCCGTGTTCTCTTCCCTCCAAGGTTTTATACCTATAGCTTCCTCTGCCCGGAATGTCACCCTTCCTTCTCCTGGGAACAAACTCCTGGCCATCTCCCAGGGCCAGTTAGAAGGCAGCTCCTCCATCAAGCCTGCTCTGCCTTGGGTTCAGCTCTGATGACACCTGAGCAAAGCTCAAGGACCTTCTAGACACAGAAGTCTAACAGGATTGCAAGAGCGAAGTGACAGAGTGGGGTCTCCTGACCTCTGGCTGGGTCACGTTATCTAACCATCCTCATGCCGATTCCTTTACTAATCGCCTGGCAGCTTCCCTATGACCCCAGGGAGACCCAGGAGACACAAGTAGAGCATCCAGTCCATGAGCTCCAGAACCAGGCAGACCAGGTTATAAAGACTCAAATATGGAGCAAAAAGAACATGCTAACATTTAGTTACTTCAGAGAGTAAATGTGCCCAAAATTGAAAAATCAGCCACATGAAAATTGAATGTATCCTGTGCTGTTTGATCCTCTTCTTTCTACGTTCATGGATGGAGGCTGGGGGCGGGGGTGGTGAGAAAATGGGAAAGAATGGGAAATAAGGAAGGAAGCAATATCCGTGGAATGCTAGCATCTCCACATGCCACTCTTTCCTACCTTATTTCATTTGACCTTCAAAAGCATATGGTGGGTCCAGGAAGTCATTTGGTCAATTGAGAGCACCTTTCCTCCATGGTTAGAAGATAAACATCCGATACTCCCTTTAGCCTCCTCTCCAGAGCAGGCCTGTCGTCCACCCTGGCCCCCAGCTCCGCCCCTCTGCTCCCTCCTGGCGCTGAACCCCGTGGGATAACGGACTGCGAGGCCAGAGCCTGAAACAGAGTGTGCGTATGGTGTGGGCTGTTGTTTGGCTTAATTGGGACTTGCTGTCTCCTGACTGTCTGTAATCTCATTTGATGAATGATGTTAGTTCCTTGCTCCTTAGCTTTGAACACGTGTCACTGATCAGGGGTGACGCCTCCCTCCTTCTCCTTGGAAAAGCGTCTTGGGGTGCACAGAGGAAAAGGCACGTGTGCTTGGGCTGTTCTGGCGGGGAGCTCTCTGTGGCATTAGCGTGGGGTGGACACTGGCTCTCTGTGGAAGGAAGGGCCTGGTTCCCACACACACTCCATCTCACTCATTCCAACGTGTGCCCAGCCCAGGGTGAGTTACAAGACCAGGAGAACAGCCGTTGCTCTCCCGGGATTTCTCCAGCCAGGTCAGGAGAAGGGCCCTCTGACCAGGAGCTATAGCACAAGGCAGACCAGGGGAAGAGATAATCATGCCTTTCATGTGTATCCAGGCTCCGGCTCCAGGGGCTGGGCATCGGTATTCTTGGTCTAGACTAAGTCATAGATAACCAAGCGCAGAGAGATTAAACTCCTTGTTCTGTTTCCCACAGCTCCGTGGTCGGCAAACTGCAGCTCGCGAGCCACATGCGGCTCTTTGGCCCCTTGAGTGTGGCTCTTCCACAAAATACCATGGTCTGGGCGAGTCTATTTTGAAGAAGTGGCATTAGAAGAAGTTTAAGTTTAAAAAATTTGGCTCTCAAAAGAAATTTCAATCGTTGTACTGTTGATATTTGGCTCTGTTGACTAATGAGTTTGCTGACCACTGCCACAGTTGGTCATCGACACTCAGGTCTCTTAAATCCCAGTCCTGTCCCGAGAAGGACGGGAGGGGGTGGATGGCTTACATGGAAGCAGTAAGAGACAGTCTGGAGGAGGTGAGGTCGAAGCTGAGCCTCTCCCTCTGGATAGGGGCGAAAGGAAAGGAATTCCAGACAGAGAAGATGCAATCTGAGGAGGAGGGGGATAGGAAGGACCTGGGTATCGACCACCTTCCAGTGATCGGAACAGAATTGATGGAATAACCATAAACCCAGCCCAGCATTGAGTACTTTACATAATTCAAAAGAAAACTGATGTGGCCCCGGAGGGAAAAGGAGCACAAAATGTATGAGGTTGGTACCAGAGAACACCTAATACAGGGTGTCCCCCCAAAATGCATGCACAGTGTCTGTAGGCTCTCTTACCTTTTGAAAATGAAATTATGTTAACAAACACCTCCTTTATAATCATTCACAGTGTGTATACATTTTTGGGACACCCTGTCGTAGCCCTACTATAAGGTACATAGAAGTGCTATAGAAGTAGAGTTTGCTTTTTATTTATAACTAGAAGCCCGGTGCACGAAATTCGTGCACAGAGGGGGGTTGTCCCTCAGCCCACCAGGATCGGGCCTAAACGGGCAGTTGGACATCCCTCTCACAATCCAGGACTCCTGGCTCCCAACTGCTTGCCTGCCTGCCTTCCTGATTGCCCCTAACCGCTTCTGCCTACCAGCCTGATCACCCCCTAACCACTCCGCTGCCAGCCTGGTTGATGCTGAACTGCTCCCCTGCCAGCCTGTTTGCCCTCAACTTCCCTCCTCTGCCGGCCTGGTCACCCCTAACTGCCCTCTCCTGCAGGGCTGATCACCTCCAACTGCCCTCCCTTGCAGGCCTGGTCCCTCTCAACTGCCCTCCCTTGCAGGCTGGGTGCCTCCCAACTGCCCTCTCCTGTTGGCCATCTTGTAGTGGCCATCTTGTGTCCACATGGGGGCAGGATCTTTGAACACATGGGGGCAGCCATCTTGTGTGTTGGAGTGATGGTCAATCTGCACATTACTCTTTTATTAGATAGGATAGAGGCCTGGTACAGGGGTGGGGGCCAGCTGGTTTGCCCTGAAGGGTGTCCCGGATCAGGATGGGGTTCCCTTGGGGCGTGGGGCAGCCTGAGCGAGGGGCCTGTGGTGGTTTGCAGGACAGCCACACCCCCTGGCAACCCAAGCAGAGGCCCTGGTATCTGGAATTTATTTTCCTTCTACAATTGAAACTTTGTAGCCTGGAGCGGAGCCAAGCCTGCTGCTCCCTCGGGGTGGCAGCCATTTCTGTAGCAGTTCATTCACCTTCTACAATTGAAACTTTGTAGCCTTAAGCGGGTGAGCCCGGCCAGGGTGTGCGGAAAGCTTTGCTTCCCCTGTTGCCGCCGGCAACCCTGGCCTGCTCTCTCAAGCTCTGTTCTGCCCCCATTTCTGTTTGAATTTGTTTACCTTCTATAATTGAAACTTTGTAGCTTGAGTGGAGGCTTAGGCCTGCAACGGCTATGGAAAGCTTGGCTTGCTCTGTTACCTGGGAAACCTTGCTCTCTGTGGCTGTAGCCATCTTGGCTGGGGTTAATTTGCATACTCGCCCTGATTGGCTGGTGGCCGTGGCTTGGCTGGTGGGCGTGGCTTATGTAGCGGAGTGATGGTTAATTTGATAATTACCATTTTATTAGAGAGGATTTAACTAGAGGCCTGGTGCATGAAATTCGTGCACTCAGGGAGCGGGGGTCCCTCAGCCCAGATTGTGAGAGGGTGCAGGCCAGGCTGAGTGACCCCATCAGTGCATGATCAGGGCTGGGGAGGGACATGGGAAGTTGGGCAGCTGGGGAGGGACCATAGGAGGGCTCCAGTCCCAATCGGCTGGACCCCAGCAGCAAGCTAACCTACTGGTTGGAGCATCTGCCTCCTGGTGACCAGTGCACATCATAGCGACTGGTTGACTGGTCGACTGTCTGCCTCCTGGTGGTCAGTGCACATCATAGCGAGTGGTTGAGCGGCCTTAGCATATTATTAGCATATTATGCTTTGATTGGTTGAATGGCCGACCAGATGACCAGACACTTAGCATATTAGGCTTTTATTATAAGGATTTACTGATCAATGGACTGCAGGGAGATGATTTTTTTTTTTTTAAGTGTGTGGAGATTAAATTGCTCTAAAGAAATCAATGTTTGGGGGAGATGTTAGACATTGAGTGGGGCCTTGAGAATAAGAAAATATTGCAGAGCTCTGAGTAAGCAGGGCTGCCATGCTCCATGCCAGCGGGTGCTCCCAGGGTGGGGTGGGTGGGCATGCTGCCTGGCAGTGCTCCAGGCCTTGAAGAGCAAGAGGGGTTTAAGGAGGATGAGGCAAGCTCTCCGTGGAGGAGCTAGCTGTGCTGACTCATCCCACCCGGGAACACACTGGCCCCTTGGAAAAGAATGGGAGGAGAGGAACTGGAAGAAGGAGCGGCTGGAGCCAAGGCCGGCAGCTGGGCACCGACTGAGCCTAATGCGTTCCTGGCAGGTGCTGGCGCCCAGCACCATGCTCACCCCATCTCACACCCGCCTGGAGGCAGTGAGGCAGGTATCACAGCACCCTGCAGGCGGGCACTCAGGAGAGGGAGATCCTGTGAAAGCCCAGGAGAGGCTGTGCCGTGTGGGGATTGAGGGCTTTGATGTGTGCGTCCAGGTGCTGTGTGAGCAGTGGCCTCACATTCACTCCTGCGGATCAGCAGGTTAATAAGTGGTGTGGCCGAGATTCATGTCTGAACTCACCAAGTTGGGGAGATTGTAAAGAATGTCCTGATTAGATCTGGGAGACTGTGAATGTGCATGTATGTGCGTGTGTGTCTGAGTATGCATGTATGTGAGTTGGTGTGATTGTGTGTGTATAGGGAAGTATCTTGAGGAATGTATTTATGATTTTTTAATTTCTTTTTTTATTTAATTTTTTCATCACCATTTATCCTCTCTATGCCCTCTTCCACCTCCACTCTCCCCTTAGAGGGTGTATTTAAAATGAAAGATAGCAAGAACACATTTGTGTTTGGTGGAAAGAGCCAAGACAGTAAAGATTGGCCACAGGAGGGAGGAAGCTAAGGAGCCCAGTTCTGGTGAAGGTCCCAGGGGTGGGGCCCAGAGCCCAAGTGGGGGGAAGAGAGACACTTCTTCTGTCACAAGGGAGGGAGGAGGGGACATGCGGGAGGGGAGGAGGGGACACAGGTGAGGGGAGGAGGGGACACAGGAGGGGAGGAGGGACACAGGAGGGAGGAGGGGACATGGGGGAAGGGAGGAGGGGACACAGGAGGGGAGGAGGGGACACAGGAGGAGAGGAGGGGACATGGGGGAGGGGAGGAGGGGACACAGGAGGGGAGGAGGGGACACAGGAGGAGAGGAGGGGACATGGGGGAGGGGAGGTGGGGACACAGGAGGGGAGGAGGGGACATGGGGGAGGGGAGGAGGGGACACGGGGGAGGGGAGGAGGGAACACAGGGGAGGGGAGGAGGGGACACCGGGGAGGGAGGAGGGGACACAGGGCCCAGGCACCCCTGCGGCCCTCTCATGTCTGTCTCTAGTTAGTTTGTTGCTATTGTTGTCTTTTTCTCTGTTTGCCACTACTTCGCCTTCTTGAAGTTTTGTTCTTATAGCTGTGGTGAGGTATACTTGGTTTATGATAAATTGTGCATGTTTAAATGTGCCGTTGATAAATTTTGACTTGTACCACATCCCTGAGTCCATCCCCTCCAGCAAGAGGGTCGTGTTGGGGGACATCTCCACGGGTCAATTGCCCGAGTCCCTTCGTACCCCTCTGTTGTTTCGCACTCCAGGCCCGCACACCGCCCTCCTCAGACTCGGGCCTGTGTTGTCACTCTGAAGGAGTTTGCATTTTCCAGACTTTTCTATAATTAGAATCATACCCCATGCGCTATTTCTGGTGTGGCTTCACTAACGTAGCGTGATTATGCTGAGACTCATCCATTGCACCTCTCCACAGCTCACCCCTTTCTGTTGCTGAACAGTGATGTCATGTGCAGGCGCACCGCCGTCTGTTCACCTGTTGGGAGATGCTTGGCCTGTTCCCAGATCGAGGCAATTACAAGTGCAGCTGCTCGGGATATCCACGTGCGAGCCTTTGGGAATAAAGCATGTATGTGGTTGGGAGGCACGTGTTTAACTTTTTATGAAATTGCCATTCCCCCCAAGTGGCGGTAGCTTTTTATATTTCCATCAGCCATGTTCCCGCTCTTCCACTTCCGGGCTTATTTGCCATCTACATGTCTTTTGTGATGAAATTTTGTTCAATTCTTTTCCCCAGTGCCGTTTATTTTCTTTACTAGAGGCCCAATGCACGAAATTTGTGCATTGGGGGGGAGGGGAAGGTCCTTCAGTCCAGCCTGCGTCCTCTCCCAATCCGGGACCCCTTGGGGGATGTCCGACTGCCGGTTTAGGCCCAATCTAAACCAGCAGTCGGACATCTCTCTTGCAATCTGGGACCCCTCACTTTTAACCACCTGCCTGCTCGCTCCTAACCACTTGGCTCACAGCTCCTTAGCGCTGCTGCTGAGGCAGGAGAGGCTCTTACCACTGCTGCTGCGCTCACCAGCCATGAGCCCGGCTTCTGGCTGAGCAGCGCTCCCACTGTGGGAGCACACTGACCACTAGGGGGCAGCTCCTGCATTGAGTGTCTGCTCCCTGGTGGTCAGTGCGGATCATAGTGACCGGTCGTTCTGGTCTTTCTGGTCATTCTGCTGTAATGGTCGCTGGGCTTTTATTATATGGAGTAGTAGCCCTGTGCACGAATCTGTACGCCAGTAGCTCTCTTCGGAGCCTGGTCGCTCCACGCCCACGGCCCAGAGGCTCATCCGCAGCTGGGGGCAGAACACTTGCCTCGTCACCATGGTGATTAAGCAAGCATTCTGCCAGGCCGCTCACGCTGCCCACTCTCAGTGGCCGCCTCCCTGGGACTGGGGGACTCCAGCGGGGCTGAGAGGACTGGGTGCTGCCATCTTGTGGCTTTGGGCACTGCCATCTTTGTGACGGAGTGACAGTTAATTTGCATATTACCCTTTTATTAGATAGGATTACTGGGTTTTGAGACTTCTTTATATGTTCTGAATGCAAGACCATTATCAGATATTTTCTTTGCAAATATTTTCTCTCAGATTGTAGCTTATCTCTTTATTTGCTTACTTTTCAAAAAGTATGTTTTTATTGATTTTAGAAAGAGGAAGGGGGAAAGAAAGAGAGAGAAAGAGAGAAAGAGAGAGAGGTGAGAGGGAAACACCGAGCAGTTGCCTCCCGCACCTACCCTGAACAGGGATCGAACCTGCAACCTGGGCATGTTCCCTGGCCAGGAATTGAACCGGCGACCATTCGGTGCATGGGTAACAATCAACGGAGCCACACCTGCCAGGGCTATTATCTTAACAGTGTCTTTCACAGAGTGAAAGTGTTTCACTTTCATGAAGTCCAGATAATTGTTTTTCTCTTATGAGTTGTGCATTTGGTGTCTTAGCTAAGCAATCTTTGCCTAACTCAAGTTCACAAATATTTTGTCTTATTTCCTTATAGAAGATTTACAGATCAATTTTACGTTTAGGTCTATAAATGTACTTTGAGTTAATTTTTGTATATGCTCTGAGATGTGGATCTATGTTTATTTAAAAAAAAAACACTGGGTAACCTATTGTTCCAGCACAATTCATAGAAAAGACTACCCTTTGCAATTTTGTCATAAATCAATTGATCATCTACATGTGGGTTTATTTCTGGTCTCTGTTTCACTGGTCTGTTTGTCTTGATGCTGTAGCTTTATAATAAGTCTTGACATCAAGTAGCATAAGCCATCTTTCCCAAAGTTGTGTTGGCTATTCTAGGTGCTCTGAACTCTCAGCCATGTCTTAGAACCAGCCTGACAATTCTGTAGAAATTCCTCTGGGAGTAATAGGATCCTATGGAATCCATACATCAATCGGAAGAGAATTGGCATCTTTTTTTTCAACATTGTCAACTATAAAAGACCAAAAATATTAACTAGAATTTTCATAAATAATTCAGTGATGCTTAAGGGGACGAGAAGCTCCATGAATGCAATGGCATAAACAAAAGCAAAACAGAAAAGAAATTCGGTCAGAACCACCACGGCCACGTCTGCCTGCTGCGCTCAGGTGGCAGCGAGATCAGCCATCCACCAAGGCCCTGGGCTCCGGGCTGCCAATGCCAGTGCCCGTGCCCATGCCTGGTGACCGAGGCAGCAGGACACAGGACAGGGAAAAACGCTCCCTTTAACAGCTCCATTCCTCCCTGGTCTCCACATGAGGGTAGGCAGCTGGTTCACTGTGCAATCCACACACGGAGGCCGCAGTTTCACGCCAGCCCAGAAGGAAGGACTGTCCCTCCCTACACCAGCAACAGGGTGGAGGTGAGAGACTCAGTACATGAAAGTTTGACCCCTAGTGGACGGAGCCGGCATGACTCGAAGTCATAAACTGAGGACGACATGAACGCCAGGGAGGGAAGGAGAGGGCCTGGAGCAGTCGCCCTGGGTTGTTTGCTCGAGAACCAGGGCACCACGTGGGAGACCGGTTTTTCTACAGGTCACTCCAGCACTTCCTGCAAGGCCAACATAAACGGGCCCCCTCTGCAAGGCTCTTCAGAGGCGCTGCCAAATCAGATTCCCCCCAAGTCCCTCCGGCAAATTCCAGTGATCACCCACCCACCCTCAAACTCCCTGGGAAGCGCTGTGTTCCCCAGTCGGAACGCAGGATGGGGCGGATCTTCAGGCCCTTTCAGTTGCTCGCTGCTTGGCATTCTTCATGTCCGTGTGCCAAGCACTGTGCTGTGCGCTCCACACGCATGAACTCCTGTGGTGAGTAATCATGGAACCAGCCTGAGAGCACGTGTTGAGCTTAGGCCACGCTCTCACGATGCATCGGACCCTCTGCGTGCTGCAAGTTGGCCCTTCCGTCCGGGAAGTCACAGTGCACGAGGTGAAATGGACACAGCACACAGTGAGTTGTAATGATCTAAAAGCAGTGATTACGTGTGCAGAGAGAAGTCTGGAATTGTAGACGGTACCTAATCTAGGGAGCAGGGAGCAGGGAGATGCCAGGGAGAGAGAGGCCCCGGGGAGGTGTCGCCTGTGCAGTCTGGAGCCTGAGCCAGGGGAGTGGAGAGGGCTGAGGAGGGCGGGTCAGGCCAGGGGCGTGGGGGGCAGGGACTAATGCGCAGGAGGTACAAGCCACTTGAGATGCCTGGAAGCCGAACCGCCTCGTGTTGCTGGAGATAAAGATGGACGGACAGTGCAGAGACGAGTCTAAGGACTCAGGGCAGCACCAAGTGAAGGCGCTTAGCCCCTGACCTGGTAAAAAAGGGAAGTCCACTGACGAATGTAACCAGGGACTAGGAGGTCCGATGCATGCTTCATGCAGCTCCCAATAGGGGTACTGCCTGGGCCTGTGCTACCAGCGAGGACTCCTGTGCTGTTAAAGCGTCAGCCCCTGGGGACCACAGTCCGCGTAAGAACTGCTCCGTGGTTTTCTGTAGCCACATCAATAGCCACTGGCAGTGAGCCAACTGTACCAAGGAAATCTTCCCTCTTTTAGCCTTCACGACACTTGACCATGTTCTCCTTCCTTATTTGCTTAAAAGGAGTTCTGGTTCACTTCTGGTTAAACACCAAGGAGACCTGCAAACAGCCAGACCTTCTCTCCAGCCCCGACTTGGCCACGACTAGCTGTGAGCCACGGGAGGAAGCCCGGGTCCTCACCCATAAAGTAGGTGGACGGGCATAGCTGATGCTCAAGTCCTGTGTAAGCTCAAGAGTCTGTGAAGCAATTTCTATTCTTTGTCACATCTTCTTTGTCTCCCAGGGAATTGGAGACATACGTGTGAGTACCTTTCTACATCTTATCTCTCCGTGTCCCTGAGCAGGGCCAGGAGCGTGACTATGTATGACAATTAAACCTCGCAGATCCCCAACACGGACACTGTAGACTTAAACACACAGATGGTGAGCATACTAAATAGTACACAGTACACTTCTATATGTGCCAGGATACTCAACCGCCCAGAATGTTCTTCTGCGCCAACAAAGGGAGGCAAGTCTAATTTTTTTTAACTTAATACATTTTTTGGAATTCCTTCTTATCCCTGAAAAATGCTCTGACTGAAGCTGTAATTTGGAAATAGGTGAAAACTGCCTAAAGGTGAAACAATTTTTAAATATATTTTAAACTAAAATTTTAGTATATAATTTGTGAATAATGGTGATTTCTTAAAATGTTCTATTGGAATAGAAAACAAGTGATTGTGACTTTAAAATAACAGTGGCCCAGCTGTGATGGCTCAATGGTTGAGCGTCAACCTATGAACCCGGAGGTCATGGTTCAATTCCTGGTCAGGGCACATGCCCAGGTTGTGGGCTCAGTCTCCAGTAGGGGGTGTGCAGGAGGCAGTCGATCCATGATTCCCTCTCATCATTGATGTTTCTATCTCTCCCTCCCTCTCCCTTCCTCTCTGAAATCAATAAAAATATATTTAAAAAATAAAATAACAGTGTATCTATATTTTATTACCACCCCTTTCATCACAGGTGGTGAGTCTTGATGCGCTTGGCTGAAGCCTGTGAGAGTGCAGGGATGGACTTGAGCCGACGAATGATTCCCCTTTGTCGTCCAAGAGCCTGAAGAGAGGATTGGGCTTCCCCTCTAAGGGGCTCTGCTCACCCACAGCAACCCACCCACAGCAGTTCAGCTCATGCTCTGTGGTCCTGCTATTGGCTGATTTCAGCCCAGCTGATCAGATCTCTCATCTCTTCCCCCCTCCCCCCAGTCATTAAAGTGGACAGAACAAAAGACTAACCACAGCACTGTCCTGGGTCGGGATGGAATGCCTTGGCGATGACCTGGTACCTGTGTTCGTCTTATAAAGGGGGATCCAATGATCCCATCACCAGTTTTCTAGGCTTTCATCTGTTTAAAACAAAGGCATGATTACTTCCTTCTCTGAGTTCCAGCCCAACCTTTAAAGCGGTTTTCCTAAACAGTAGGAAGGTATGTGATTATGTGGCACGTATGGATAGGAACACATATGCACTCCCCATGAGACCAGAGAGCGAATTCTACGTGAGGAGCCGCGGTGGGAAACCACGTATCGTGACCCGGGTGTGTGCACAGCAGTCCTAGGATTGCCAGGCCGGCAGGAGGCAGGGAAGGGCCTGCCTGGCAGAGGGAATGCCTTGTGCAAACATCAAAGGGTTGCCTCGAGAGGGGCCGTTTTTGTGCTGTGTTAGCAGGATGGCCGCACATTCCCGTCACCCCAGGGCCCCACAAAAGGCTTGGCGAGTTGGGAACTTGGCGGAGCTGCTGGGCCTGTGGCATTTATCCCCTCCAGTCCCTTAAACTGACATGACGCCTCCCTGTCTCCATCTCAGGCTGGCCGCTTTCAGGCCCCGAGACAGGAGCAGAGTCCAGTGGTTTTGCACTTGGCGGGACAGCAATCTGGAGCCGAAACACAGCCGAGCCCCTAGAGGCTGCCTGGAGCCGGATCCCTGCAGCTCTCCGTGCTCTGGCCAGCGGGCTCTCGAGTGGGGTGCCTGCACCTGCGGTACAGATGATCCGAAAGGGTGCACGGTGGAATGATTCAGGTGCTTTTCACATTAATGTGCATTTTACTTCTGTTTCATGTGTATTTTATGAAACATAATATATTAGTACCAGTGACTGTATCGCAAATAAATACATACTTTTATGGGGGGAAACATAAAACATTTCCATTAATAGGGAAACTTAGTCAGAAAAGTCTGCAGATACTGGGGTTGCTGCTCAGGTTCATGGTTGCATTTCTGGAAGAGGGTCTTTCTTTGCCCTTAAAGAGTCCCTTGGATTCCAGAGTCCAGGGTTTTGGTTCCTTTTTTCATGGTTATTCATCATCTTTGCAAACCTACCTCTTCTATCTATAGGTATTCTGTCATCTGCCCTAGGGATGACCTGTTCAGATATTTACTTTGTAAAAATATAGAGGGAGGTACAATGTATTGAGGGCTAACTGTTTTAAGTGACAGGAGTTTGTAGGGCGAGTGAAGAACGATTGGGGAATTCAAGATGCAATACTTCCCCGCTAGCTTGAAGGGCCGTGTTCATCTTCATGTGCTGGCTGTGAATTTACAATCAGAATGAAATGCGAATGTGTGCGTGTACAGTATTTGGGTTAGTCCTCAGGGTGGAAAAGTCAACAGAGTAAATAGTAAAGGACAAAACACAATGAAAACCACCCAAAGCACATAAACAGGAGATTCTCACTGACAGGTGCTGCTGTTGGTGGGAGTGATACTCAGGGCAGCAGAGCCTCCTCTGTGTTTGACAGTTACTCAAACAGAGGAATGTTTCAGAGGACTCACTTCTTTTTTTAAAATTTCTTTATTGATTAAGGTATTACATATGTGTCCTTATTCCCCCATTATCCCCCAACCCCCAATTCATGCCCTTACCCCCCTGGTGTCTGTGTCCATTGATTAGGCTTATATGCATGCATACAAGTCCTTTGGTTGATCTCGCCCCCTTACCTCCACCGTCCCCTACCTTCCCTCTGAGGTTTGACGTTCTGATCTATGTTACTCAGACTCACTTCTATTTACCTGCACTGTTAGCTCTCACAGATGCAGGCATGCGTGCGCTTGGTACTGGCTCTGCTCTATGCTGGGACCTTCTCTCCTACGATACCTGTGTGGCCCACCCCTTACCGCACCTGCTCCACAAGCCCGGGTTTAGCCTCCTTATTAACCCCTCACCTGCACCGCCCGGGGCATCCCTCACCTGCCTGATGCTTTCCTCACGCGGTGGGACAGGTGCTGTGGATGGACTTGCTGACACGGATTATGTGTGCAGTGTCTTGTCTGGCTGCCCCTGCTAGGATGGGGACGCTCTTACAGAACCTCGCCCGCCTGAGTTCCTCCCACTGTTCTTTTCTCAGCCAGTAAATATTTCTAAAAAATCCTTTTTATTTTTCAGTTATAGTTGACCTTCGATATTATATTAGTTTCAGGTATACAACATAGTGACTCAACATTTATATAACTTACAAAGTCATCACCTCGGTAAGTCTATCCCCCACCTGACACCATACGTGGCTTTCACAGTATGACTATGTCCCCTGTGCTGTACTTCACATCCTGTGACTGTTCATAACTGACATGTTGTACTCCTTAATCTCTTCCCCCTTTTCCCCCATCTGGCAATCATCAAAATAGCCTCTGTCTCTGAGTTTATTTCTGTTTTGTTTATCTATTTTATTTTTAGATTCCACACATAAGTGAAATCGTGTGGTATTTGTCTTTCTCTGACGGACACTTCGTTTAGTGTACTCTCCTCTAGGTCCATCCGTGCTGTCACAAATGGCAAGATTTTCATTCTTCTTTATGGCTGAGTAATGTTCCACGGTGTATGTTCACTTCTCTATCCAGTGGTCTATCAGTGGACACTCAGGCAGCTTCCATATCCTGGCTATTGTAAATAATGCTGCAATGAACACAGGGGCACATATGTCTTTTCAAATTAGTATTTTGGATTTCTTTGGATAAACAGCCAGAAGTGGGATTGCCGTGTCATGTGGTATGTTTTAAATGCTTCCTTCTTCAGAACTTTATAAGCAGGACCTGTGTTCATGGTCACTGTGTACGCGAATCTCCTGAGATCATAATGTCACTTCATCACCGAGCAGCTGGGCACCTGGCAGCGAAGGGGCCCATTGTACAGTCTCAGTCAGGCATGACCTCCTGTGAGGCCCTGTATCCTCGCCTGTTTCTGTGCTTCATGGATGGAGAGTGTGTTTTGTCTGTTCCCTTCGTTCCTGCAGCTGGACACGGTTAAGGGTGGCCCTGTCGTCATAGTGATGAGATAAGCAGTCTGAAGTGTGACATCTAAGCTCCCGGGGACACCTGCGCTGGTGTGGCAGGTGAGGGGGAGGGTGGGATCAGGAGAGAACTAGAGAGGAGTGTGTGTGCGTGTGTGTGTGTCTATCTGTGTGCATGTGCCTGTGTGTCTGTGTGCATGTGTGTGCATGTGTGTGTGCATGTATGTGTCTCTGTGTGTATTGCGTGCGTGTGCGTGTGCGTGTGTGTGTCTGTGTGCATGCATGCCTGTGTGTGTGTGTGTGTGTGTGTGTGTGTGTGTGTGTGTGTGTGTGTGTGTGAGATATCGGGAAGGAAAGAAGTGCATTTACTGGCTTAGAGCCTGAGGTGTCATCTTTCCGGGCATAACAAAGAAACAAAGCACGTTAGTCAGTGAGCTTGCCCTAACACATTCAGGATGCACAGAGGTGTTCCTGCCAATAGACGTCCACTGTCACCTCGAGATCAGGGAGAAGGAGGAAGTGATGGCTTCTTTACTTCAGAATGGGAATTCTAAGAAAACAAGCCTACGCATAACAAGTGAGGTTAAGAGCCTACACGGTGGCCTTTGGGCAGAAGAGAGAGAGCACCTGAATCTTCTGACCTCCTCTGTTGGCATGGCAACAGACAAAAGTGCCCTCAGGCCTGGGCAGAGCCAGATGTGGGCAGCTCAGACAAGAAGCCTTTTTCTTCAGTGACCCAGGGGGAGAGTCCACAGGGCACAGCTCTGCAGGGTGCTCCCTGGGGACCCAGTCCCTGCCTCCTGTGTCCTAAGCAGAGCTCACCAGCTCCCTCCTGGGCTGCTCTCCCCGAGCCAGTTCCCTTGCACTCACTGCTGTGTTCCTTTGCTGGGGCTGGTTCCCTTTCATTCATTGCTGTGGTCCTTTGCTAGAGCTGGTTCCCTGGGTTCCCTTGCACTCACTGCTGTGTTCCTTTGCTGGAGCTGGTTCCCTTTCATTCATTGCTATGTTCCTTTGCTGGAGCTGGTTCCCTTGCACTCACTGCTATGTTCCTTTGCTGGAGCTGGTTCCCTTGCACTCACTGCTTGTTCCTTTGCTGGGGCTGGTTCCCTGGGTTCCCTTGCACTCACTGCTGTGTTCCTTTGCTGGAGCTGGAGCTGATTCCCTTGCACTCACTGCTGTGTTCCTTTGCCAGGCTGGAGCTGGTTCCCTTGAACTCACTGCTTGTTCCTTTGCTGGGGCTGGTTCCCTTGCACTCACTGCTGTGTTCCTTTGCCAGGGCTGGAGCTGGTTCCCTTGCACTCACTGCTTGTTCCTTTGCTAGGGCTGCTGCCACAACATGCCACAAACAGGGCCCTTAAACAACAGGAAGTTCATGTCTCGTGGTTCTGGAATTGGCAGCTAGAAGGGGACCCTCGTTTAACCATTCTGGCCCCTAATCTTGGACACCCAGTATCCAGAACTGTGAGCTGCATTCCTGTGTGTGTAAGCTCCCCAGTCTGTGTGACTTCGTTACAGCAGCCAGAATGGACTAAGGCACATGCTACCTGCCTACCCGAATTTCCGGTCCATCTCCAGCTAGCACACCTCTCCTGATGTCACCCATGGTCATGCCGAGCCGTGAGAGTCCACATCAGAGTCCGAACCTAGGAATGCATGTAGTTTTATGTCTTGAGAATCCAAGAGGCAGAAATGCCGATCCATGGATGCGGGGAATGGCCACGCATGTGGTCAATTTCACGGAGCCAGGATCTGGGTTGACTGCAGCGCCCTTCAGGCCAGTTCCCTCTCTGCAGCAATGGCTGCCTCACCCCCAGGGAGCTGCTCAGAGCCTTGATGGATGAGATTCTGACACTCTGACTCCCACAGCAAGCAGAGTCGGGGAGATGCAGGGACACGGTGGAAGCCCAGCCACGGACACTGTACCCGCTGACCTGCCACGCGCTTGGCATGCCCACCTTAAAGGTTGCTTTGAGTTGAAGACTGAAGATACAGCAACTATGCAAACATACTATGAGGGAGGAGTTCACATTATCAATCGTTATCAGTCACTGATTCCTTAGAACAAAATAGGTTATTATGCTTGTTAATCAGTCAACCGTTAATGATAGAATCCATAAAAAAACGTGAGGGTCATGAGAGTATGAGACGTGAATAATGGTCCTGCTAATTCTGTAAGGGAATAGGAACAATGGCATTTATGCCCGAATAGCAGGGGACGGGGGAGATGGGTTCATTGTCCATGGAATGGCTGTATTGGGCGCGAGCAGGCAGCCCCATGAAGCAGCTTTCAGAGGGCTGGGTTTGGGAAGGCCGTGGGCAGCTGCAGGTGAGGGACCAGCTCCCTGTATGGAGAATGCCATAACCGAGGGCTCCGACTGCTGGCTGCTGGAGGGATGGCCGCCACCAGCACCCAGGCTGCGAGCTGCCAGCAGAGGTTGTGGGGCGACCGTTCCCCTGAAAGCCCTTCCGTGGCTCCCTTCCTGGCTGCCGCTGGAGCTCCGCGGCTGGACATGTGGCTTTCATGATGGGCACGTGGTGACGTGTGGCCTCCGTGCCCAGGGCGTGGCCTTGTGCCTCAGCAGCACTCACCTGGAACCCCGCTGTGCTACCCAGGCTCTTCCCCCTTCTGCTTGTCTAGCCCAGTGGTCGGCAAACTCATTAGTCAACAGAGCCAAATATCAACAGTACAACGATTGAAATTTCTTTGGAGAGCCAAATTTTTTAAACTTAAACTTCTTCTAACGCCACTTCTTCAAAATAGACTCGCTCAGGCCGTGGTATTTTGTGGAAGAGCCACACTCAAGGGGCCAAAGAGCCGCATGTGGCTCGCGAGCCGCAGTTTGCCGACCACTGGTCTAACCCATTCATCCTTTCAGACCTAATTTGGACAAAACATATGTCAGCGAAAGCTTTCCTGACCCTCTCCGGGATCCCAGGAGCCCTGACTCCCTCTGCCAATCCCAGCGTCGATCCCTATTACTTTACCTTTGGCATAAGTGAGGCGTCTGTCCATTATTCTACGCCGTCTTTGCAGGAAAGGACTATGCGTTAGTCATCTCCGTGCCCTAGAGCCAGGACAATGAATAAATGATTACATGGAGTGGTGGAATGGCTTGCCCAGCGGAACTACAAAATGTTTTGCAGAATCTCACGTCATGACTTGGCTGGACTAAGACAGGGAAAGTGGGTGCAGAGTGGATGTGAAGAACTTGTAGCAACATTTTCATCGTCCCTAAAATGACCGCAGTTCAACTGAAGACCACTTGGCTTGCTCTAAATACATTTTATTAAGTCATCGGGCACAGACATCTCCTTGTATTAGAAAAGTGGCCGCTCAGGTATCAGTCATACTTTCCAACTCCTGCCCCTGTGACCTCGGGGTCTCCAAGTGACTGGTTCATGCCACAGGAGGTGAGCGGAAGTGAGGTGTGTGTCTCTCGCTGAAGAGGCTAAGATGCCGGCTGGCCTTCTCCATCCTCCCTGTTGGAGGTAGATAAGGAGCTGCAATGTGGATGGAGGCAAACCTCTGCTGGGATGGAACCACTGGCTATTGCTGGCTTGTGTTCCAGCAGCCAATGTTCGCTGAGCTGCCACTCTGTGTGGATTCAGCAAAGCCATGCCACGCCCGGCCCAGCCTGGCGCAGCGCAACACCTGCTCAGAGGAAGGAGTGCCTTTTGCGTCTCACAAGGCCACCACGCTGGTAGCTTTGGGCTGCATCACCTCCAAGGGGGTGTTTTGCCAAGTTGCACAGAGCTGCTGTGGAGGTGAGTGGCGCCCTGTGGGGTGGACCCTGGAGGAGGAGGTTTCAGTGAGCACGGACAATAAGGCTCTGCTCTTTGGATGTATCACCCGTAGATGCAAGCGACCGGACAGTTTGGGGCGGTCCAATCAATGCTCGAGAAGGGAATTGTATCATCTGACAAGTCAGTGATTGCAAAATATTATAAATCCCGGCTGCCAGTATGAGAAAGAGAGGTTCCCCCACCTTGTTTAAGCCCTACATCTCTGATAAGACACATGACAGGCAGGAAAGGAGTCTGGTCACAGTCCAAAAGCTAGCTTTTCCAGTCTGATGTAATTCCTCCAGAAAAAGTGAAATTCCCCAGGGATCTAAGGAATACTGGACAGCTTTTTGCAAACTGATTTTGCTTGCACCTTTTAAACACCCCCCCCCCAAAAAAAAAAAAAACAAAACCTTTAATTGGTGCTTTCCCCCCTGACCCATAAGTATGGCCTGCTGGCAAGGTGGCCGAACACTTTTTCTATGGTCCTTCGTTTAAGTGAGAGCCAATCCATGGAATGCTATGGATGCTTAGAAAACACTGCAACTTAGAGGGAGGCTGTGAAGAGAATGAGGAGGAGAGAAGGAAGAACTGAGAAGGAGGCTGAGGCTATGATTCTACGATCTGCTCCCCCAAGGTGATCTCGAATGCCCTGCCTGTCGATGGGTGGAATCCTCGCTTAACTGACCCAGGGGCTGAGCTCCCCATCACTGGGAGCATCCAAGCAGGCCGGGGCCCCTTTTCCCGAGTTCACGCTACTTAGAGTGGGAAGTTGGAGGCGATGATGGGTGAGGCCTCTCCAGGCCTAGGACCCCAGGACACCATGCCATGGCCAACAGTGCGCCTGTGCTGGCCGGGGGCCCAAGGCGCAGCTGATTTTGCTGAACTCTGGGAAGAAAACCTGCAGAGGGAATGGTGCGTGCAACGTGGTATGGAGAGTGGAGGAGGAGGCCTGTTTCAGATGGAATCTGCTGCTCCAGAGGCACAAGCTGTTCTTTGGTTAGAAGCAGGCGTTACCTCCTGGGCTTGCCCGCCCCAGGCTGCCAGCTCTGGAGCTCTGTTGCTGCTGTGCCATTGTCAGAATCCAGGTACCAAAAGCTCCGCGTCATTCCTGTGCGGCCTGGGAGGAGAGCGAACGCCAGGCAGGACGTCAGTGAGCACCTGGGGCCTTCGCTGCGGTTTGTGTTACTGTTGTTGTTCGCAGGTGCACAGATCAAGCTCAGGAACTCCTGTAGAAACTTACAAATCATATGGTCCATCTAAGCCCCCGAGGCTTCCCCGCAGGGGGAAACTGCTTCTCATGGGCACCTGCTTCTTTGCATCTCCGCTGACAGTCACCGGGGGACATTGGTGAGCGCCTGAGCGTGGGTTAATGTACTAGTTTCAAATGTACATGCGGGGGATTTTATTTGAAATAAGTGTCCCCTAGAGAAGTTCTGGGGCTCAGGATGAAGCCTTCAAGGACAGGCCAGGCATCTGAGTCCCGATTCGAGCTGAGACACTCATACTTTGTATGACCCGAGCCGGGTCACGCTGCCACTAGTGTTTCTATTTTGCATAATGGAGATGGCTTTTTCTTTGATGTAACCTGAGAGAAAATCATACTGAATAATTGGTTCACAATTAATATCCCGGGTTGTTTTTCATGTAATGAAACCCATTAACCATCAGTTCGACTTTCAGTTCTTAATTAGAGATTAAGCTATTTTTAGAACAAGAGATAAGCGATGGTTTTAAAATCACTAAGAACTCTGGCTTCTGCATGCAGAGACCTGCACTGAGTCCCGGCAGCTCGGTGCGGGGAGCTTGCCTCTGGCTTATTCAGGACCTTGGATAAGTTGGGTTTGTTTTGCTTAGTTGCTTGCTTAACGTTTGCTTTTACCTCCCTAGGCCTCCGCTTCCTTATTTTACAATGAGAGTGTCAGGTCGGCGACTTCCAATGTCCTTTTAGGGTTTAACAGTCTGTGAACCCAGAGGAGACGGTGCGAACACAGCAGGTGCAGTAGAACGGGCTTCAGCTGCCAGCCTGTCCGTCACCACGTGACTCTCCGTGGCCATGAGTTTCGGGTTGGCCCCGGCTGCCATCTTTCAATATGAACATCAGAGGAAAGCAACTCATTACAATGTAATTTTTTGGCCATTTGTTTATCAAGCAAATTAGCTATGGATTAGCAGGCAGCGGTGCTTCAAGGGTCGAGATCCAGGAACAGCATCTACTAATGCAAGTGTTGTCTCCCAGGTTACACTAGTAAGTGCTGCCTGGGAAAAGCAAGCCAGTGTCACTGTCCTTGCTTCACAGTTCTGTCCGGAGTGGCCTCGGTTGTCAACTTACTTTAAAAGCAAACAAACATTAGTACCCTGAAAATTATTTCTTTGCAACAGAGAAAACAGCAATGAGTAGCGTGTTCGTCAGTAATTACTACTACGCGTCGCAATCACATGTAATCACCGTTTGGTAATAAAGCAGAGAAGGGAATAAAGCCATGGAAAGTGGCTCTCAGAGGGACCAAGGGCAGCGAAGTCCATCGCTCGCCTTCACGTGCATTTGCTAAAATGCTGGACTCCTTCCCGGAGATGGTGCGTTAGTCTGTTCCTCAAGATCCACAGGAAATGATGCTTCCCAACAAGACAGTCTCTTTCCTGTCTTCAGTGAAACAGGCTCTTCCTGAGGGCAGGCTCTGAGCCACGCTCTGCGCTCGATCTGTCAGCACTGAACACATCCCTGGTCCTCCTGCTTCCGATGCCTCCGCAGCGTTTTGTTGACACCGATACTTGACATTGTTTATGCTCAGGGCAGGCGTCATGCTCTCTCTTCATCAGGATATAGGCACTTGTTTGCCTACTTTATTGCAAGCCCGATACTATCCTTTGGACATAAGAGGTGCTCAATAAACATGTGGAGGATGAAAATATAGGCAGTAATCACTCCCGATTGTACACCACTAATCAATGAGAAGAAATAGTTACCTCTAAAATCATAACATAATTGAATGAGGAAGATACAATTTGAACGATCAAAATTCTGTTACGTAAAGCCTTTAGGAATGGTATTGGTGCATTTGCCTTTATTACTAATGCAAATAAGTCATTTTATCTCTTTAAAAACACGCTTAGGTTAATTCAGGCAAAATCGCAATCTGGGATCCCAAACTGATCCTCCAGCCTTGGGCGCACTGGCCCCAGTGAATCAGACATTCTCAGGACAGCTGAGGATCAGAGAGACACCAAAAACAACCTTGTAAATTCTCAGTCTTGTCTGCGCTCAGGGAAACGTCTATAAATAACCCTTGCACACAGAATAAAACGCCTCGAGGCTTGGGCAAAAGGCAGGGGATTACCTCAACTGACTTTCTGGGCGGAACTGGGCAGCTGGGAGGTTTGAGATGGGCCCCACCAGGTGGGAATGTCCCTAAGCTATGACATAGGAGTGAGTCCTGGCTAGGACTGGCAATGTCTCACAATGGCAGGTTCCCGTCCATCTTGCCCTGGACACTGACAAGTGCCTAACAGAGAAACGGGGTCTGAGTAGTGTGTGTGGGAAGGTTGGGGAGGACTCGTCATCTATATATATAAAAGCCTAAGCAACCGTTACCACAGCATGACCAGAACGAGTGGTCGACCAGTCGCTATGATGCACACTGACCACCAGGGGGAAGATGCTCAAGGCAGGAGCTGCCCCCTGGTGATCAGTGCACTCCCATAGGGGGAGTGCCGTTCAGCCAGAAGCCAGGCTCACAGCTGGTGAGCGCAGCTGTGGTGGCGGGAGCCTCACCTGACTTGGCAGCAGTACTACTGAGTGGTGGCAGCAGGCACAGTGGGCCAGGATGAGTGTGAGTGGCGTGTATCCAGCCCCGGTTCTGGCTCCTCCCTGGCTGCCTGCTGCTTGGTGCACTGCTACATCCCTCAAGGGATGTCTGACTGCTGGTTTAGGCCCGATCCCTGCAGGCCAGGCTGAGATTGGGCCTAAATCAGCAGTTGAACATCCCCCGAGGGGTCCAGGATTGCGAGAGGGTGCAGGTTGGGCTGAGGGACACCCCTGCTTCCAGTGCATGAATTTCATGCACTGGGCCTCTAGTCAAGGTATAAGCAAAGAGCTCAGTGTCAACAGTTGGAGAGAGTTCGCCTACGGAAGGCACTTTGTCCTACTTGCAAGCCGAAGGTGCCTGCCACGTTGTTATGGCTGCGGGAGTGTCGACATTTTCTTGCTCTGGTGTCACTCTTCTGGGGACTTGGGGGTCAGGTGACAGGTCCACACACAGGGGCTGCATGTCAGAAGGGAAGCCTGGGGTGCAGGGAGCCTGCATCTTTTGTAACGTGCAGTAAGCTGTCCTGATCCTTGTTCTACAAATGAACACACTGGAAACAGTAGTCTGGACTTGTAGAAACATGAGCGTCTTGTGCAGAAATATCTCCTAACACGTGCCTTTTATATTCTAGTGAAAAGGCAAATATGAATGAGTGGATGGATGGATGGATGGATGGATGGATGGATGGATGGATGGGTGGATGGATGGATGGGTGGATGGATGGGTGGGTGGATGGATGGATGGATGGGTGGGTGGATGGATGGATGGGTGGGTGGATGGATGGATGGATGGATGGATGGGTGGGTGGGTGGGTGGGTGGGTGGATGGATGGATGGATGGGTGGGTGGATGGATGGATGGGTGGGTGGATGGATGGATGGATGGATGGGTGGGTGGGTGGATGGGTGGATGGGTGGATGGGTGGATGGATGGGTGGATGGAGGTAGCAGTGGGCGATATGGAAGAATAAAGTCAGAGCCTGGCCATGAAGGGAAGCCATTTCAGTAGGTGTGTGAGGGCCGGCTTTCTGGAGGTCACCTCTGCGCCTGAGCCCACTGAAGGACGGAGTCACGTTAACATCCACCCCAAAGGCATCTGGGATGAAAGGACCACGAGGTTAAGGCCAAGTGCAGGTGGGGATGCTTGGTGAGCTCAGAAACAGCCAGCGCCCGGGCAGTCAGCAGAGGCTGGTGGAGGGAGCCGAGTGGAGGTGGAGCCAGGGCCATGGCAGGCCTCGTGTGCGGGGGAAGGGTTTCTCAGATGTTAAGTTTGACAGGCTGCACCTGCGAATGAATACACGAATAGGCAAATGAATGAGTGATTTTCCCTCATTTCCCTGAATGGGATGATAAAAAGACTGTGTGGGGAGTGGCTGAGAAATCCCGATCCTAAACCACAGCCTGTCCCGGAGGGACCAGAGCCCCAGGAAGACAAAGCGGCAGCCGCGAAGGTGAGAGATGGGGACCAGGCGCCCGGGGCCAAGGCCGCCAGGCAGCGCAGGGAACTGGCCGAGGCCCTGGTGCTGGTTACGGGGCTCGGCAGGAGGCCGTGTCCCCAGGAGAGTCCCACGGCGGATGCTGTGAAACTCTGCTCCCCGCTCTCCCCATCACACAGTCCCCTCTTCCAGCCATCCCTGGCTTCCCAGTATCCTCCATCCTCTTCTCTTCCATCTTCTTCAAGTTCACTCCCTTCCCATATTTCTTGTCTCCATCGCTCCTTTTCCTAATTCCCATTTCTCACATCTCTCATCTTACTGCCCCTCCACCCCGTCTTCCACACGTGAAAGCCCCTTTCTCTGCTCACCTTTGGGGCTCCCCCACCCATGGCGAGGCCTAGTCAGACACTGGGAGGGGCAAGAGTCCCCCCCACTCCCCCTCTCCCCGTGCAGGTGGAATAAATGCCCTTCCCTCCGGGCGGGGGAGAGGGGGCAGAGCCTGATGCCCCACGGATGACGGAGAAGGAAGAAGCATGCTGTCCCCTGTCCCCACGCGAGAGCCACGCCAGCATCTGCACGTGGAGTCAGCACAGGCAGGTGCTGGGCACGTGTTTGCGAGGTTCCCGAGTTACTCACCATCGCTCTGCCTTGGAGTGTGGGGTGTGAGCATTCATCTCAGAGAGGCAGCAAAAGCCGGTTCTTCTTTTATGGGCGCAAGGACAAAAGTTCTTCTGTTAGGCTTTGTTTTTCTCATAGGCAGTGGTTGCCATGGCAGCATAGAAATGAGTTTCTGTGTTTTTACCACCAAACCACAGACTCTGAGGCAGACAAGATAGCAGCGTTGTGTCAGATGACATTCTAGGTAAAAACAGCAAAGTGAGGGCCTGGGAGGCCGGGGCGAGCGGTCGGACACCGGCCAAGCCGCTGCAGGAACGCCGTTGTCCTCTCCGTCCGGGCTGGGCTCACACACCGTCCACGTGCCCTCTCCTCCACTGGGGTCCTCGCCCGTCCCTCACCTGCCCCTGGGACTGGCACACTGCAGTCCGATGGTTCCTTCCAGGTGCCAGGGGCTGTCTGGGTGCTGGCACTCAGGCCTGCTGCATGCCCCTGGGAGCCAGTGTCTGGTGGCGTGGCAACTATGCCAGGATCGGCAGGTCCAGCTGCAGGCCTGCGCTGGGCCCTCGTGGGGCTAGGATGGCCCAGCTGCCCATAAATGTGGGGGCGGGAGGGCATCCGAGGGCTGCTGTTCGAGGGGTCACTGCGTCTTGAATGAGGGTTGTTGGCTGGGAGGACATGTGCAATGGCAGGAAGACCAGTAAGACCTCGCCTTGTTCGGGAGTGTCAAGTGGTTCAGTATGGGGGACAGGGAGGGTGCGGGGTTCAGTATGGGGCACAGGGAGGGTGTGGGGATTCAGTATGGGGACAGGGAGGGTGCGGGGGTTCAGTATGGGGCACAGGGAGGGTGCGGGGATTCAGTATGGGGGACAGGGAGGGTGCGGGGGTTCAGTATGGGGGACAGGGAGGGTGTGGAGGTTCAGTATAGGGGACAGGGAGGGTGCGGGGGCTCAGGGGGGCACAGGGAGGGTGCGGGGGCTCAGGGGGGCACAGGGAGTCACAGGGGCAGGTGACGGGGAAGAGGGGGATGGGTGGGAAGGGTGAACCCAGTCGGAGACGAGGCTGTCGGATTAATCAGCTGGGAAATCATTCTGCAAGTGTCCATAGAAGATTATGTAACTGATTGTTCTGGGAGGATTTGCCTTTCTTATTTGGTTATAGTGAGTTTTTGAAGAATGAGTCATCATCTCTGTTGGCGCATGCCCACATATACTGTATGTGTGTGTGCATATATAACTATGTATACACACATACACACATGCATACATACACATGTGAACACATGTGCCTCTAAACCTGCCCACATTTCTACCCCCTGAGCATAGTAAGAAGTCAGTAGATAGTTGTTATTGTTTCAGAAAAATAGGTGGATTCCAGCAAAAAGGTTTCACATTGTTAAAGTTTGTTAGGGTTTTGTTTTTTGTGTTTTTTTTTTTCATTTAAAAAGTGAACATATTTTTTTAACTATAGAAAGTTACGAAAAGCAGGAAGTTAAAAGCAGAACAGAGAGAAATACACAAAATTACATCTTCCTCATAGTTATTGTCCATGTTTGAGTCTTCTCCAGCCTTTTCCCGCACACCAGTCCACCTGTCTGTCCATGAGCCCCGTGTGACTGAGACGTGACCATGGCGCTCGGACCCGTCACGGGAAGGTCGCTCACCACGCCTGTTGATGCTGTTTTGTGTCGGGCATGGTGCTGCGTGCTCGCAGAGCAGTGAACACAGGCACGGGGAGGGGTGTCACCTGGAAACGGGGTGTTACGGCGACAGGCACAGACCCACCGAACGCCCTTGGCAAACACTGCCCTCCTCCGCGTGCTATCTGGGGCTCCCCTTGGACGGGCCTCTGTGCTCTGCTGCCCAAATAACAGTGCTTGTTGGTTAAACAACCGGACATCTTCAGGGCCGGCTTCCTTTCTCCTAATTTCTGGCTCCTCGCCGACTTCTTTAAGCTCCCCTCCTCTGGCAGCCCCGCTCCCCGCCGCCACCTGCCCCCGCCTGGTGGCTGCCCGGGGAACAGGAAGCGGAGGTGGCCCTGCCAAGGCCCTCGTCCCAGCAGGCTCCTTCCTGCGGCCGCAGGGATGGGCAGACCAGGCCAGGGGACCGGCCCCTGTGGGCCGCACACACCACGTGGCCTCCTGGTCTCAGAAAAGCAAAGTCAGCACCCGCCTTCCCCACCCAGCGGCCTGGCCCCTCACCCGCCCCGGGAAGCGCCAGGCGAGCCCGCGCAGTGGAGTTACTTCTGCGGCTGGAGACCCAGCGCCACGTGCTCACGGGGATGGCCCGCCCCTCCCTCGGTCATGTCATGCGGGAATCCACCTCCCTCGGCCACACAGCACCTCAACTGCACCTTTGGAAGGACATCGCTTTGAATGAAGGCACTGTCGTTCCTGTAAATCCCGTGCGAACGTGGACGAAACACTAGCTGAGCTAAATCCCCTCAGACAGTTATTGGTTGTTAATCACAGGGTCAATCATGTCTCGGTAGCACACGCAGATTCCACGCATCAGGAGCCACTGCTGGTCCGCGCTGGTGGGGAAGCCCAGTGCGTCAGGCAGCCCTGGAGTCCCCACGGGCCTCGGTGCAGCCTCAGTGGGTTGAGGGAAAATATGACAAAAGCACTTCACTCACCTCCCTGTTCGCACCTGACACACCCCGAGAAGTCAAGGTTGTTCTCACAGTCACGGCGCGCTCTGAACTCTGAACCCACTCACGCAGCCACATCTCTGTCACCGGTACCGGGTGTCTTTGAGGCCAGGAAATGCCTTGACTCTGGTTAAACATTACAGAGCACACGTCTCTTTGAAAGGGCAAACCGTCCTGCAGCGCGGAGCCTGGGAGAAAGGACCTTGGCCGTGGAGCCACAGAATATGGGTGTGAGTCACTTTCAGTGGTTTGACCTTGAGTAAGTTCTGCTTCTCTGGTTTTTAATCGCATTCCACATTGTGCTTCACTGTAACTGCCACATAAAACATTCTCCAGCTGCCCTTCCTGCCGGCCCCACACCCCGAGCTCGCTCTCCCTCCCGGGTCTCTGTGCCTTATGGAGGTGGGGTAGTGTCATTGTTCTCTCCCTCACTGGAGTGAGCCATCAGTTCAGTGATTTCTGTGGGACTCGTGGCCGAGACTCCTGTGGCGGCCCAGGGGCTGGCTCACAGCCTCTAGTCTAGGCCCTCAGCCTCGCAGCAGGCACCTCCGGCCCTCGGGGTCTGCTGGAGGCTCCTCAGGTTCCTGGACTCACAGCGCCTGCGACTCGACTCTCGAGTGTGGCCACCGTTGGCCTGGCTCGGTGTTACTGCTCGGGGCAGCGACGGGAAGGAAAGGAGAATCCCTCAGCAGCTTAGCTCTGGGGCCGGGAGGGGAGGCAGGGGACTTTAGCTTCTCACTCCGTATCGATTTTCAACATTAGAAAGATGACATGTCTTAGTGTTTTCAGATTGGAAAAGCAGGTGCAGGAATACCTGCCAGCTCCCTCGGCATTGACCTGGGCCCTGGATGTGTCAGGTGCAGCTGAGCCACAGCTGGCCCTGCTGCTTACGACATTGCAGATAACCACGGTGAGGCTCTGCTTGCTTCCATGTTGCACGTTCATCTTTCTGTCCATTACTCACCGTATTCTCACAACAATCCTGATGTATTAAAGTAATTATTATTAACCCTGTTTAATGAGTAGAGAAACTGAGACCAGGGAGATTCAACGCAGCAGACAAGTCAAGGCTAGACCTCAAGAGGCCTGACTAGAGCCCTTTGCAGAGGGTGAAGTCATGGAGCGGCCCCCCAGGACGGTTGTCTGTACCCCGTCCTCAGCAGAGAGCTGGGCTTCCAGAAAAGCTGTTCCCTGAAGACAGGGGCTTTTAATGCCTCATCCACTGCCCTCGCTGTGTCCTTCAGGAGTCCCTGTGCATGGGGGAGGGACACTGGATTTGGACTCGCAGCTCCTGGCTTGAATCCGGCCCTGCACTGAACGAGCTGCGTGACCTCGACGAAAGTCACTTAACTTCCCGGAGGTCAGGATCCTGCCCAGGTGGGGATGAGGCACTGAACCGTGTGAGCCACTACAGAGGTTGCTCTGAAAACGAACAGGCTTCGTGAATGCCGTGTATGTCTTCGGCTTACACGCTTCGGAAGGCTACTGGGCAGGGACCCCAAGAAGGAAGACACTCTTGGAGGAAAGGGTAAAATCACTCACAAGAAGGTAAAGAGGTGTTGCACTCTGAGCCGCCTCAGTCTGGTCATGGTCCCAGTGTTCTTTAATATCTATTTGTTGTTCCCTCTTGGGCCAGCGATGTCTGCCCCCTGCATGTCACTGGCTGTGACCATGATTCAGTCTGTGCTGCTACTGAGAAAAGAGATTGCACTCGCTGGGGGCTTTGCCCGAGGCCTCCCAGTGGGATAAAATGGGTTATAGATGCCTCAGTCCTTAGATGCTGAAAGAGAACCCTAATAATAGCGAGCTATCAGTCCAGTGAAGTTGTTTTCATTGAAGAAAGTTGTTGCCAATGGATTAGGGATCCAACATTCTTCCGCGTGTTGACAGAAAGTAAAGATTCGCTGGAACATGAACTTCAGCGATGCGTTTGGTGGGGCCTCCAAAGACCTCCGCCAACCCGTGCCACAATGACACTGGAGATACAGCTGTACGAAAAGACTACGGACCAAACCCCCTACCCCCCTCCCCCTTCCCTGCCCCTGCCCCTCTGGCCACCGCCAGCTTACTCTCTGATTCTGTGAGTCTGTGTTTGTTTTGTTTGTACATTTTTGTGTGTGTGTGTGTGTGTGTGTGTGTGTGTGTTTTAGATTCTACATATAAGTGAGATCATATGGTATTTGTCTTTGTCTGTCTTATTTCATTTGGCATAATGCCCTCTAGGTCCACCCATGTTGTTGCAAATGGCAAGATTTCATTCCTTTTCTTACTGAGTAATATTCCAGTGTGTGTGTGTATGTGTGTGTGTGTGTGATCTTATTTATCTATTCATCTATCAATGAATACCTAGGTTACTTCTGTATCTTGGCTGTTGTAAATAATGCTGCAATAAACATGGGGGTGCATATGTCTTTTCAAATTAGTGATTTTGTTTGCTTTGGATAAATACCCAGAAGTGGAATTGCTGGACCGTATCGAAGCTCTATCTTTAATGTTCTAAGGAACCTCCATACTGTTTCCCACCATGGCTGACCAGTCTGCATGCGCACCAGCAGTGCACAAGGGCCCTTCTCACACCCTCACAGCACTGTTTGTGGGTTAGTTGACGGTAGCCATTCTGGCAGGTGTGAGGTGGTACCTCATTGCGTGTGTGTGTGTGTGTGTGTGTGTGTTTGTGTGTTTTAATGTATTTTTATTGATTTCAGAGAGGAGGGGAGAGGAAGAGAGAGATAGAAACATCAACGATGAGATAGAATCATCTATTGGCTGCCTCCTACACCCCCCCCCCGCTGGGGACTGAGCCCACAACCCAGGCATGTGCCCTCGACTGGAATTGAACCTGGGACCCTTCAGTCCATAGGCCGACACTCTATCCACTGAGCCAAACCAGCTAGGGCTCACTGTGGTTTTAATTTGCATCTCTCTGATAGTGACCGTGAGCACTTTTCATATGTCTATTGTCCATCTGTGTGTCCTCCTGGGAGAAGGAACGGTGACTGAGCCCTCAGCACACGCTCAGCTGGGGAGTTAGTATTCGCAGAAGGACGTTTCTTGTCTGTGATTGCTGGCTGCTCCGTGGTCACAGGCTCTAAGTCACAGCTGGCCGACTGCTCACTGACTGGAGAGCCCTAGAAAAATCATGTTCTCTTCTGGGGGTCTGTTCCCCATCGAACACCTCTGGGAACCGTCCCCGCCCATGCCAGGGACCGCTGTGCTGTGAGAGGGGGCAGCATGGGGAGGCACCGGGCGGTCCTCCAGGGCTGCCCTGAAATGACCGGTTCCCGACACGCAGCACAGAGCCGGGCCTGGCGCCCCGAGGAGCTGAACAGAAGAGTGCCCCCGGGAGGCCCTGAGGGGTCCTTCTCGGCCTGGCAAAGGGGCCGTTTGTCAGGCAGGTCTGTACCCAGCTGGCACCCCTCTCCTTCCCCCACGGGGGCTGTGCCCAGGGGAGCCCTTCCTCTCCTCCTCTTGCGCCTTCACCTTGTGGCTGGGAAGTGCCCCTTCCTTCTAGCCCGTGGCCAGAGGGGTGCATTGTGTTCACAGACACAAGGAAAACACGCGTTTCCCCATAGATGTTGCCATTTCTGGTGGATGCACCACTCGGTCCCTGTGGACTTGTGACCCGTTACCAGAAGCAAATTAAATCTCGGGAAAGAGGGAAATGAGAGAAAACCACTTACTACTTGCATTTCTTCTATTTTCTTACTGTCAGTAACCAGTGAATATCAGTGCTGACCTTGATCTTTAAATGGAATGCTACTCCGGTGAGACGCCCAAGTCCCCAGAGGAAAGCGAGAGAGCTGGTTAAGGGCAACAAGAAGGAAGGAAACCTGTTTCCTGTGAAAGTCTGTTTCGTAGGGACTAGAGTGGATTTGCACACCTTGCTGCACGGAGCAGTGTGTCCTTGAAAGCTGTGGATAATGAAGCGCTTGGAAAACTGACCGGCATCTCACTGGCCAGAAACGGGCAGGCCCTTCATGCAGCCTCCATTTGTCCTGGTCTGACACTGTGAGCATCTCTACGTGGCATTTGCTGGGAATCTCAATAATGTCAAGGTTCCTTCAACACAGAGACTCACCGTGTCAGCCCCCAGCATTTTCCACCCCTAGAAGCAGTTGTGCAAAGTGGGAGAAGGGAACCTGGAACAGAGTAAGGTAGGACCCCATGCCTGGGAGAATCACGGTACCTGCTTGGAGATTGGGACCCATGTGTGGGAGAATCACAGTACTTCCCTAGAGATTGGGGACCCCGTGTGTGGGAGAATCACGGTACCTGCCTGGAGATTGGGGACCCCGTGTGTGGGAGGATCATGGTACCTGCCTGGAGATTGGGATCCATGTGTGGGAGAATCAGGGTACTTCCCTGGAGATTGGGGACCCCGTGTGTGGAAGAATCACGGTACTTCCCTGGAGATTGGACCCCGTGTGTGGGAGAATCACACTACCTGCCTGGAGATTGGACCCCGTGTGTGGGAGGACCATGGTGCTTCCCTAGAGATTGGGGCCACTTACCACGTTGGGCTATTTACTTGACTTCTCTGAGCCTCAGTTTTCTTATCTGATAAGTGGGGGTATTCATAGGTCCTCCCTCAACGAATTGCTTGGAAGACTAAGAAACTCTTAGAGGATTTAATGTACAATATGGTGACTACAGTGGAGAACACTATTGTATCATTGAATTTGCTAGGAGCGGAACTTAAACGTTCTCACAAAAAAAAAAAAAAGGGTGATGGATATAATGAACTCATCCTTTCACGGTGCATATGTACACCAAATTGTTCCATTACACACTTAGCATATCGTAGAATGTCAGTTACTCAGTAAAGCTGGAAAAAATAAAAGAACAAACAAAAGGCAGACGCTCAGCACAGCACTTGGTGCGTAATGAGCCCGGCGTGTGTATCTGCGGCTTCAAAGGGCATCTCTGCGTCTGAGGCCATGCCACAGAGCTCGACGTACCATGGAATTTGTATTCTTCCGGGTTCTCTCTGCCTCTGGATTTTGTGTTCTTCTTGGGCTAGAAACATAGATAAGAGGTTTTTTTGGCTTTTTCTTTTTTTCAAGATTTCTGTATCCTCCTTTGCCAAGAGTCGAAGTGTCCCTGTTCCCAGGATCTGCCCCACGGAAGCTGCTGGAGTCAGAGCTTCTCCTGTTACCCTACTCCCATCTGAGCTGGGCTCGGGCCGACGTTTGGGGCTGAAATGGCAGAGCAGATCCTCCTAGGAGAACTAGAACCTGAAGGACTTTGCCCCGGCCCTGGGCGGTCCCACCTTCCACACAGGGGGGAGGACGTGCAGCTGGCCCAGGGCGGAGAGCATGAGCATGGACCTAATGAAGTGGTGGGCTCACCAGGATCCTCAGACACAACCTGGCTACGGTCTCCGTGTGCTGGACAGGTCACTGCTCAGGCCCTGCCTCTGTTTTTCCAACAGGTTTCCTGGCTGGATCCCATGAGACCGAGGTCTGGAATTAAATGGCCATAGCAACAGATAGGACCAGCTTTTGCCTCATAGTATTTTATAGGATAAAGAAGCACAAAATCAAACAGCGAACAGTGGACGCTATGGAGGGAAAGGGAAGTCAATGGGGGAAGGTTGTGCTTTTTCAGTGTCTGAATGTCAGCCTGAGCCTCCCTGCACTGAGACGACGTGGTCCCAGGGAGCCCTTGGGACACCTGCTTGGAAACCCCGTGTCCATCTGTTCATGCTTCAGTTGGCCTTTTTAAAAAACATTCATCTAATGCATTATATCTATATCTATATCTATATCTATATCTATATCTATATCTATATCTATATCTATATCTATATCTAATTGATTTCAGAGAGGAAGGGAGAGGGGGAGAGAGATAGAAACATCAATGATTAGAGAGAATCATTGATCAGCTGCCTCCTGCATACCCCTTACTGAGGATCGAGCCCACAACCCGGGCATGTGCCCTTGACCGGAATCAAACCCCAGACCCTTCCGTCTGCAGGCTGATGCTCTATCCACTGAGCCAAACTGGCCAGGGCACAGCCAATGCATTTTTAATAAGAAACCACCTTCCCAGGTTGTGTGAAAAGTGGACGAGAAGAGTGAAAGCTGTTTGCTGTGAAACACATTACACTGGAACTTGCCTTGCGTCTGAGTTTTCCTGTTTGTAAAATAAGGCCGCCGAGCTTATCTCTGTGGCTGCGTCTGCTCTAGGATTTCACAAACAAGTCCATGACTCTGCGGTTGATTGGATGTCAGGAACTCCACTAGACAGGCTGGCGGCTGGCGGCTAGCAGCCGTCCTCTGGGCTGTGTGCCGTCTCGTATGGTTCTCAGACCTCCCCACTCTTCCATTCATAACACCCAGCCCCTGTCCCTGCTCTAGTGTGTCCCCCTCTCCAATTCTGTCCACACCTCCACCAGAACTGTGTTCCTGCAGCACAGCTTTGATCAGCTCACCCCCTTGATCAAAAGCCTTTAGTGAGCCCAGCTGGCATGGCTCAGTGGTTGAGCATCGACCTATGAACCAGGAGGTCACGGTTCAATTCCCAGTCAGGGCACAGGCCCAGGTTTCAGGCTCATGCAGGAGGCAGCTGATCAATGATTCTCTCTCATCATTGATGTTTCTCTCTCTCTCCCCTTTCCTTTCCTCTCTGAAATCAATACAGAGGCCTGGTGCACAAAATTTGTACATGGCGGGAGGAGTCCCCTCAGCCCAGCCTGCACCCTCTCCAATCTAGGACCCCTTGAGGGATGTCCGACTGCTGGTTTCAGCCCAGTCCCAGGGATCGGGCCAAAACTGACAGTTGGACATCCCTCTCACAATCCTGGACCACTGGCTCCTAATCACTCACCTGCCTGCCAGCCTGATCACCCCTAACTGCCTCTGCCTGCCAGTCTGATCACCCCTAACTGTCCCCCCTGGCCTGGTTGCCCCAAATTGCACCCCCTGCTGGCCTGGTTGCCCCTCACTGCCCCCCTCTGCCAGCCTTGGTGCCCCACGCAGCCTGCTGTTCAGTTGTTACTATGAGGGCGTCATGACCAATTTGCATATTACCCTTTTATTAGTATAGATATATTTTTAAAAGCCTTCAGTGACCCCCCACTCTCCACAGGATGCACTCTAAGCCCTCTAGCCCAGCCTCCAAAGGCTGGTTTCTGACTGTGCAATCCCATCTCCTGCACCCCACCCAGCAAGCTCATCTAAGATTACTCCATATTTCTTAGGCCATGCCCTTCCTACTTCTGCTTTGGGCCTCAGTTTACCTTTGGGCTTCCACATGACCCGTTCATCCCCCAACCCTCTTGCGAATCTTCTCCACCACTTAGTGATTAAACACCTCCATTTCCTTCAGGGTCCCCTCAAACCTTGTTTCTTTCAATCTCCTCTTTACGGAGAAAGAAATAATTCTTCTCTCTCCCCTGAAGGGTATTTGGAAACGCATTTTAGCGCTCATCACAGGGTTGTATCAAAGTTACTTAGGTGTGTTATTCATTTCAAGCAGATTATGAAATCTCAAAGTCAGCAACCATGGACTTTTCATCTCCAAACCCCCAAGAGCTCCAGAATTGAGCTTTGTACCAAGAGTTGCTTTTAAAAGGTGAATTCCATTGATTATCTCTTAGTCACATCAGGGCCCAGGCGAGGCAGGTAAAGCAGAGATCCCCAACCTGCGTGCCACTATCAGCCAGCTTACCTCCCCTCAATGGGGCCAGGGATGCCAGGGGGGCCTCTGCCCCCCTCCACCCACCTCTGCCTGGAGGCTTCCTGCAATGGGGGCAGGAATGGTGTGGCTGACTCCAGTGGGAACCACGCCTTCCTGCTGCTGTCAAGCATGAAATCAGATAGTGAGTGCATTCCTTACTGAGCGTTCCTGCTAAACCTGTTCTCTCCGCTGCAGGAACCCTCTCACCTGGGGGGGAAGACTCTCAGAGAATTGATGTTGGATGATCAAAACCGCCTCCCTCTGGCCTTCCCTCATCACAGCAGCGCTCAGGCCTCTGGAGAGGGGGCTCGATCCTGAGCGCGCGGCCCTGGCCTCGGTGTGCTTGCCCGTAGAAGAGGACTTCTCTAGGCCTCAGCAGAGACCCTACAAAGCAGCAACAAAATGCCTCTCGCCCAACCCAGGCTGCTCTGAGCTCTCTCGGGTTCGGAGACCTCTGTACTTGCAGTCTGTGTTGTCCACACGCAGCAAGACGACAGGAGATGGAGCAAGTGGGGGAGGTGTCGAAGGTGGAGATGAACAGGATCAGTGGGGGATTCTGCGAGGTGGGTGATTATCTCACACAGAGATGCCTCTGGGTTAAGGAGAGATTATCTCCAAAATACTCCTGTGTGAACGCACAGAAGGGATGCCCTCCCAGGTAAAGCCATCAAGCCGCCAGGCGTGACTGTGGAGGTAGCGTCACTGTTTCCAGCGGGCAGGTCACCGAAGCTGCAGAGAAGATGCCCGCCGTCATGGCAGTGGGCTTTCCAGCGTACAAGGTGGTCCTCTCTATAGAGCACAAGCAAACCTTAAGAATCCTTCGTGCGGCTGGCGTGGCTCAGTGGTTGAGCATCAAGCTATGAACCAGGAGGTCGTGGTTCCATTCCCGGTCAGGGCACATGCCCAGATTGCGGACTCAACCTCTAGTAGAGGGTAGGGTTAGGGGTCGTGCAGGAGGCAGCCGATCAATGATTCCCTTTCATCATTGACATTCCTATCTCTCTCTCTCCTTTCCTCTCTGAAATCTATATCTATATCTATATCTATATCTATATCTATATCTATATCTATCTATATACATATACACACTGAGTGGCCAGATTATTATGATCTCTGAATGCATAATAATCTGGCCACTCAGTGTGTGTGTGTGTGTGTGTGTGTGTGCATGTGCATGTGTGCGTGTGTGTGTGTGTGTGTGTGTGTGTGTGTGTGTATTAGAGGCACAGTTCATGAATTCATGCATGGGTGAGGTCTGGCCAGCCTGGCCAGGGGGAGGGGATATGGGCAGTTGGTCGGCCTGCCTGCTGTCAAACTCCTGGTCAAGGGACAATTTGCATATTAGCCTTTTATTATATAGGATATACACTGAGTGGCCAGATTATTATGCATTCAGAGATCATAATAATCTGGCCACTCAGTGTGTGTGTATGTATATATAATTATTTATTTATTTATTTATTTTTTAAGAATCCTTCGAGAATGCCTCAGCCTATAGCCAGACAGGTCCCACTCACAGACACACTCATTCATGGGTGCTCATGAGCCATGATGTCTGTCTTCATTGCAAGGGATGAATTCCAAGGAGCTGCGCTCCCAGAACCATTGGGATTCAGGACTTAATACGAACATGATTCAGTTTAAAACTGCACCTGTGCAAATGTAACAGCTGAGTCCCAGGAGGACAGTGTGAGTGCCCAAAGGCATGGCTTAGGCTGCAGCTCGGATGTGCCAGCATCCTCCTGCATCTTCTCCGCCACAAGACCACCACCAGACTCGGGTGCTGGGCTCTGTACTTGGCTCCGTGCTATTCCTCCCTGCACCTCCTCCCCATCCCTCCACTGCCTCTGTTTTCCAGAAGCTGGAAGCCTGAAATCTGCTTCTTCTCAGAATCCCTGCTGTGTGGTTGTAACCAGGAGTGGCAAGTGCAGAACCTGGAGAGCAGGGAGAGGGGAGCCCTCCAGCCGCAGCAGGAGGGTGGTGTGGACTTCGGGAGAAGGTAGATGTCACACTGTGGGCAGCCTCCAGGTGACTTGGAATCGTGCCCCTCCGGATGCAGCAGCTACGGATATCAGTGATGTTCCGGCAGCACCTTGAGCTCCCTGGTTTCTGGAAAGCCAAGGGCAGCTCCCCCTGATCTTTGCTCCCCCAGCCCAGCCGCTAATTTCCTGCATTGAATCCCTTCCAACTAGATATGCACAGGGTGGTGTCTGACCCCTGACAGCCCTGACCGGGCTTCACTCTGCAGATTGCTCCTGAGTTTCCAATTACACACGTGGCTTGCAAGGCGGGGAGTGAGTGAGCAAGGCAGGAAGCCTTCCAGGCAAGAAGCTTCAGCACCTGGAGCTTCTTCAGAAGACCACCCGCTCCCCAAAGAGCAGGGCTTCTCCCAGGAGTTCCGACTCCTCTACTGAGACACGAGGCTCCATGCTTAAGTGATATGAATGCAGAAAGTGAAGGAAGTGGGTCAGCGTGCTAGTCATCCATGCAGACATGGGAACACTAGAGCGCACACGTGTACTTTAGCAGTGGTTAGAGTCTCGGGCGCCATGGCTCCTTTGGCAATCCGGGGAACCTTCAGACTCCTCCTTAGAATGAAGTCTTTAAATGCACAAACCAAAATATAATTTACCACAAAGGAAAGCAATTTAAATACAGTTCTCAAAATAATAAAAATGAAATTGTGATCTGAGTGAATATACTATACTAGAGGCCTGGTGCATGAATTCATGCACTGGTGGGGTCCAGCTGGCCGGGGGGAGGGGCCGCAGGCAGTTGGCAGGCTGGCCCCACCCCCGATTGGGGATGGGTGCGGTTGATCAGGAGGAGGGGCCTTGAGGTGTTGACCTGCCAGCCGTGCCCCCTGGCCAAACTCCTGCCTGAGGGGACAATTTTCATATTAGCCTTTTATTATATAGGATATATATATGTATATATATATGTATATGTATATATATATATACACACATATATATATGTGTGTGTGTGTGTGTGTATATATATATATATATATATATATATATATATATATATATATATATGCTATTAACTTAAAAGTAACAAAATCGGGCTGTACAATACATCTAAAAAATACCATTATTTCAAAGTAGTGATGAGTCTGAACATGATTTTGATAAAACTCCAGCAATTGCAAAGCAGTGGGGGTCCTGGGGTGACCTGTGGCTTCTTTCCTATGACTGTAACAGAACAAAGTGAGCATCTCAGTTAGGCGTTAGCAAAAGTAACGATGTCATCTTTTTCCACCCAAGGACCCAGGGGTAAAACTCCTCCTCATATGTGGGGAGGGCCATCTCACACCCATGTCCTTGGAAGGAATCTGGAGGCTGAGAGAAACCTCAGAACCTCAGACCCTAAAACAGAGACACGTTTGCAACCCGCAATCTACACGTATGTGTCATATCCTGGGAGAAAAAAGCACTCAGACAGAGTCCATGCAATTTCTACAGTTTCTCTAAGGCAGGGAAAGGTCAAAAGATTGAGCAGAAGCCATATTTCCACTCACACTGCTGGGTGAGCAGACATGGGCAGGGCGGCCCCCTTCCTGGCAGTTGAGGAGAGTGGCTCTGGGCCCACTCCTGTCAGGGCGGGAGGAGGTGCGCTCCCACCCTTGTCAGGGTCCTCATGGGGAAGGTCCTCTAAAAACATGGTGGGAGGAGTGAAACATAATCCAATGGTCCTTTATCCTTTCTGAGAGAGATGGCCACATCTGATGCAAACCAAGCTTGACCTTGCACCCTGGGGAAGTGTGAACACTGTGGGAACCCTTCAAATAAATGAGAGAAAATTCACTTTCTTTCATGTGGTCTGAATAATATGCTTGTGAAATCGCAGTTCTTTTGAACAACGGAAAATTGCTTGACTATTTAAACATGCATTTGTTCTTGGGAAACAAAATGTTCAGCTCTAGTGGTTGCCACGGCAACTGCCTGGGCTAAAAATACCAAATCCGCCATAAGAAGAAAGAGTGTGTACCAAGCGGAAAGGGCGAGAGCAAAGGGGACGCTCACGAAGGAGGGTCCGTGGCGGAAACCAACCTGCAAAGACCAGCGAGGAGGCTGGTCCGGTGGCCCTGCTCCCAGGTGGGCGGCTACTCCCCGCCCAAAGCCTCCTTCTCTCTCCTCACTCCCTCCACCACCCCCTTAAGACATCACAACTGCCCTGCCCTGCCCTGCCCTGCCCTGCCTGTGGGCCTGTGGGGCAGGCAGGCTGAGAACCAACTTCAGAGGTGGAGTTTGGAGGGTAGAGTCCTGCTGAGCCATCACCAGAACCAGCCCTCCACTCACTGCTGGGCCTGTGGTTGGGCCTGGCCCACAGTGGTTTTCCTCCTGAACAGACTGAAGGAGTGGGCGCCCTCCAACCTCACTGAGTCGGCTTCTTCACTGTCTCGCACAGGTACCCCCTCCTCCTCCCTCCAGGAGTGCCTCACGCTGCCCCTCCACTTGGAAACATGTGCCTCCCCCAGTGTCTCCTTCCTCCCCTGGGCCCCATGGCTAGAAGGGACCTCCCTGAGCCGCTCCTGCCGCCACCCTCACTCACTCTGTCTCCTTCCTCTGAACGCTGTTTCCGGGAGAGCTGGCACCGCACGCTAAGCTGTGAGCATTCATTTCGTCTGCATCGCAGGCTCTGGGAGCCAGGATCCCATAGACATCTACCTGCTCCCAGGGGCGCCCAGCACGGTGCCGAGGCACGGTTGTTGGCACAATCTGCCCTGCGTGTGGGTCAGGCTGACTGAGGGCAGCGTGGGCCTCATGCAATCACATGTTCCTGATTCATACAACCCCAGGAATGACTCTAAGGGACTTGGCACAGGGACTCCAAGCCAATCGCAAAAGCCCATCAAGTGTACACCCATCACTGACCGCACCCCACTCCCATCTTTGTCTAGGGTGCAACATAGTGGAAAGAAGAGGAATTTAATCACAAAGTCACGTTCCAGGTAGAGTGGGGGTTTGGGCACCATTCTCCGTGGCGGTAGAAAGACTAAGGATCAGGAAACAGAAGAGCGAGTCCCGGGTCCCAGCCTCACCCGACTCACCCACCATGAACGTGAGCGATGAGCGGTTTATCCAGAGAGAGAGGCCGTGCAGTGAGGAGGCATGGCTATACCGAGAGTATCACTCCAGGGGCAAGTGTTAGATTGCAAAGGAGGGACTGGGCTGCACAAATGGTGCCTGTGACAGAGCGACCTCCCCATGGACAAGGGGCAGACTCCTGGACATCTGCTTCCTCGTTTGGATAAAGGGGTTCTATTGTACCCTCTTCACATGGATCAGACCCGATGACGGAAATGTCACGGCGCTTTAAGAAATCAGCCTGCTGTGCCAACTGCAGGTGTCACGGGGCGTTAACTCCTTAACCCCCTCCGGCAACCACACACTGAAACTCATTCCTCCTCACTTCGGCTTGTTTTCTGTATTTTCTTATCCCTGTGAAACTCATGGGCTCATTTGCACGGTTCGTTTTGCCACAGGCGTCATTCGGGACAGCCATGGGTCATTTCTTTGCAATTTAACCTTCACCCCTCAAATGACAACGCAGGCTACAGTGCTGCTTTCTACCTAAGTGGCCTCTGCGTGTGCACACAAAGGCCGCCGCCCTGCAGGCCCCGCCCACCTACAGCCCCTCCCACCTCCTGCCTGTGTTTCCCACCCAGGGAGGACACGCTTCATACAGGCTGCCCGGGGCAGAGCCAGGTCTCTGCTGAGCCACAAAAGCATATCACACAATCAGGCATGTGCTCTCCATGGAGGGCATCCCCCCACATGGCACCGAGACCTCCAAGACCCCTGTGCCCACTCTACGCCCATGATGCTTCCCTAGGGTCCACCACTACTTGGTTGCAAATCACGTTTCTCTGGAAGGTTCTTTAATTCCTTCTGCCCCGGGGGGCTTGTGTGTAAAGCTCTTGTCCCTGCGGCCCTTTCAGGAAAGGGGGCCACGGTGCTTGGCGCCCAGCTCTTTCTGTCACTAAGCAGGTGAGGGATTCTCTTCCAACTTCTAACACACGTGGCCTAAAACAGCCCAGGCTCCATCCCCAAGAGTCTAATTCACACCTAGATCTTGAGGTAGAATTTGAAAAAAAATTTTTTAACCCTTTATATAGTTTATTTAAAATTTGTTGAGTGTCCTGTGCTTTTACAAATGTAACATTCTTGTACACAACATTCACTGAAGAGGCAAAATTCTTTTTTTTTATTGTTTAAAGTATTATAAATAGTAGTACATATGTCTCCTTTTTTTCCCCATTGACCTTCCCCCAGCTTCCCCTACCCCTGGCTCATGCCCTCACCATCCCCCCGCCCCCAGTGTCTTGTGTCCATTGGTTATGCTTATATTCATGCATACAAGTCCTTCGGTTGATCTCTTTATGTTAATTCCCATAAGGCCCCAGGGTTAGGGGGCGACTCAAGCCTGCTAAATTCAGACCTGGTGGAGATTTCATTTTCTCATTTACCTTTTCATGGTTTGATAAGCATTTATTGAGGGTCACCATGATCTGGACCCAACCTCATATTAGTGACCACATAGTAACTAGTTTTCAAATCTGGGGAATTGTTGGGGAGGCTGAGGAGGGGAGAGTGCTGCTGTCAAATGAGTAATGAGAGGGTTGGTCGATGTGCATTTTTGTGAAGAAGACTTTGTGTCCTGCACTTACATAAGCTTGGATCGGAAACTTGGCTTTGCCGTGTGCTGTCTGTTAATTCTGAGTAGATGTATGGCCTCGCTGAACCTCAGTTTCTTCATCTGTGAAATGGGGATAATCATAGTACCTACTTCATAGAGTTGCAGTTAAAGGACACAATGTGTGTAGAGCACTTAGCTTGGTGTCTGGTGCACAGCGAGGACTCAGTAAATGCTGAGAATAAATAGTTATTCCTTGGAGCCTAGTTATTGTGATTTTGTCTAACTCATTCCACAAATATTCATTTTCAATGTGACAGGCACTGGGCTGAGCACTGGGTGTTAAAAGATGAGTAATCTAGCCCCAACTAGTGTTGCTGGGTTGTTAGAGCGTCAGCCGGCACACCTGAGGGTCCCAGGTTCAATTCCCAATTAAGGGCACTACCTGGGTTGCAGGTTCAAGTCCGGGCCCTGGTTGGGGTACAACCAATCGATATGTCTCTCTCACATTGATGTTTCTCTCACTCTCTGTCATCTCTCTTTCCCCCCACCCTCTCCCTCCCTCCCTTCCACTCTCTCTAAAAAACAATGAAAAAAATATCCTTGGGTGAGGACTAACAAAATAAAAAAAAAAAAAAGATGAGTATCTTGGCCCTGGCCCAGTTGGTTGAAGCGTCGTCCCACACACCAAAAAGAAAAAAGGTTGCTGGTTCACTCCTGGGCAGGGCACAAATGGGAGGCAATCGATCGATGTTTCTCTCAGATCAGTGTTTCTCTCTCCTTTCCCCTCTCTACTAGGGTAAAAGCAATAACAATGTAGTCTCGGGTGAAGGTTAAAAAAACAAAGACAAGTAATCTCTGGCTCTCACCTCTGAATAGCTTAGTATCTGGTGTCGTCATTAAGGAGGCTGTTACTCTAAAAGGCAACTGCACCATCTGGCCGGAAGCTGCTGTGGCGGTCAGCGCAGGTGTGACGGGGCCAGTCCAGTCTGGGCCACAGAGGACTTACCTGGAAGATCCGGTGTCTGAGATAAATTTTGAAGGATGGTTAGCAGCTACCTGGATGGAGATAAGTGTGTAGGTAGAGATAAGGGAAGACAATCCCAGACAGAAAGAATAGCAGAAGCACAGACATCGAGGCATGCAGGTTTGTGGAGGGGGTTAATATATTCACCTCATTGTTGGGGTGGGGGAGGCACAGGCTGGATCCAGTAGAAGAAAATGAGGGTGCAAATGTAGTCACGGGGCCCTTGCACCTGGAGACGGGCCTGGGCTTTATCTCAAGCATTTGAAAGATTTGAAAAGTAACTACATGGTTAAGTTTGCATTTCAGGCCGGTTGTCTGTTCACAAACAGGAGAATCTATTGAAGGGAGGAGAGTGGCAGCCACTGTAGCAATAGTCAAAGCACCTTCAAGAGCCACTTCAGAACCAAACAGGATAAACACACCCAGGCAGACACAGGGCCGCGTCGTGACAACTGCCGGGCACCAGAGATGAGAGAAAAACTTCAAAGCAGCCAGAGAATACAGATGACACTTTTTAAAAATATGTTCTTATTGATCTGAGAGAGGAAGGAAGAGAGAGAGAGAGAAATAGCAATGATGAGAGGGAATCATTGATCGGCTGCCTCTGCACACCTCACCCTGGGGATTGAGCCCACAACCTGAGCATGTGTCCTGGCCGGGAATTGAGAGGCTCAGTGGTTGAGCGTTGACCTATGAACCAGGAGGTCATGGTTCAATTCCTGGCCAGGGCCCATGCCCAGGTTGCGGACTTGACCCCCAGTGTGAGGTGTGCAGAGGCAGCCGATGGTTCATAGGTCGACGCTCAACCACTGAGCCATGCCGGCTGGGCAGGGTAACACTTTTTAAGAAGCAATAATTAAACCAACAATTGACTTCTCAACAAAAACAATGGCTGCTGTATGTAAAGCGGTGAAAGATTTAACAGCTTATCTGGAATTCTATGCCCAGTGAATACATCCTCCCAAATGAGGATGAAAGAAAAAAAGTCTGCAATCAACTCCTACCTCCCCTCCAAGTTTCAGACAATTTATTGCCAGGACACATGCGTGAAAATATATACTAAGTAAGTTCTTCGGGACAAAGAAATATGGTCCCAGGCCCGGCCTGTGTGGCTCAGTGGTTGAACATCAACCCATGAACCAAGAGGTCAGGGTTTGATTCCTGGCTAGGGCATATGTCCAGGTTGTGGGCTCAATCCCCAGTAGGGAGCATGCAGGAGGCAGCCGATCAATGATTCTCTCTCATCATTGATGTTTCTATTTCTCTCTCCCTCTCCCTTCCTCTCTTTGAAACCAATAAAAACATCTTTTTAAAGAAATATGGCCCCAGGTAAAGTGTGGAAATGCATAAAGGAATAAAGAGAAATACACAGGCATTATAAAGTCAAAATACCCCTTGTTTTGAGGTTTATTTTTATTCAGAAAATAATATGTTTATCTCCAGCTTTTCTTTTTAACACATTTTATTTTTTCCATGACCATTTATCCCCTCTATGCCCTCTCCCACCTCCACCCATTCATCCTCACAATTACCACATTGTTGTCCATGTCCATGAGTTCTCTCTTTTCTTTTTCCTCATCCCCTCACCGCCACCCCCCAGCCATTTAAACAGGTAAAAACTGTACCCAAACAGGCAGTGGGCCGATTTGACCCACAGGCTGCTTACTGTCCAAGGTGGAGCATGGAGACCTGAGGTGGGCAGAGCCCGGGTATCTGAGTGACCTCGTGGAGCAGAGTGATTGGGCTTTAAGGTGATCATGAGACCCAAAATAGAGGGGCCTGGGTGTCGAGTGACCTCGTGGAGCAGAGTGATTGAATGGGTGAGAAATAAACTCCTGTTATGCTGAGCCCCTGAAATTTAACTTCATTAGAGCAGTTAGCCAGTCCTGGCAGAAAGAGAAGAGAGAAATTTGGAAGGTAAGAGAAAGATATGCATTGAAATAAGGTTTTGTGCACTACACACTGAGCACCATGCTGAGTGCTTTACATGCATTATCACATTCAATTTTCACAAAAATAAGAGGTAGCGACAATCATATGCATTTTACAGATGAGGAAAAGAGAGGGTAAGTGAATGGTTCAAGTCACAGCTAAAATGTGGTGAACTTGGGCTCAAACCCAAGTTGCTCTGGGCTCCGATGCCTGTTTTCTTTAACATTCATACTAAGCCTCCCGAAAGGCAGTGGGTTGTACGAGAATGTGCCGTGACGGGCTGAAATCTGTTTCCTTAATTATTTATCCACCCATTCATAATTCATATCTTGTCTAGATCCATGAATGATGTAAGCTTTTGTTATTTAGAAGAATCTAAGCAAACTGACCCCAAATTCCAATTAGGAAACTAACATAGGGTTACAAGCCCTGGGAACATGCCTCCTGGAATCTCATTATTGCTAAGACATGAAGAGACCTTCGGGCAGTAAAATTCCATGCACTGAAGGCCCAAAAACCTCTCTCAGCTTCTTCCCTGTCTCGTTCTTTGCACAGCTGTCACAAATACGTCATCAGGTTGCAAACCCAAAGCAGTATGTCCTCAGGGAGTGAGGGGCTACTAACAATTGTCATGTTTCCCATGGGCGGACCTTGTAGGTGACAGACCATTAGTACAAGGGCCACAGAAGAACAAGTGGGCACTGCCTGCGTCCAAACACAGGGATCAGCCCATGAGTTCCACTAGCTCCACTGTGTGATCAAGAAAGTGTAATGAGCCCTGATGGCGTGGCTCAGTGGTTGAGCATCGACCTATGAACCAGGAGGTCACAGTTCGATTCCCCATCAGGGCACATGCCCGGTTTGTGGGCTCAATCCCCAGGGTGGGGTGTGCAGGAGACAGTCCATCAATGATTCTCTCTCATCATTGATGTTTCTATATCTCTCTTCCTCTTTCTTCCTCTCTGAAATTAATTTAAATTTTTTTTTAATTTGAATCATTTACATTCATAGTGAAGCTTGCTCATTTAGAACATGTAAAAACATTTGTAACTCCTCTAGGGTTGGAAAAATACATATTTTCTCAAATATCCCATCAAATAGTATCAGTGTAAAACTAGCATTAGTGCTTTTATAAAGATACTAGAGGCCCAGTGCACAAAATTCGTGCACGGGGTGTGTGTGTCCCTCAGCCCAGCCTGCACCCTCTCCAATCTGGGACCCCTCGAGGGATGTCCGACTGCCCGTTTAGGCCCGATCCTGGATCGGGCATAAACGGGCAGTCGGACATCCCTCTCACAATCCAGGACTGCTAGCTCCCAACTGCTCGCCTGCCTGCCTTCCTGATTGCCCCTAACCGCTTCTGCCTGCCATCCCGATCACCCCCTAACCACTCCCCTGCCAGCCTGATTGATGTCTAACTGTTCCCCTGCCAGCCTGTTTGCCCCTAACTGCGCCCCCCCCTGCAGGCCTGGTCCCCCCAAACTGCCCTCACCTACAGGCCTGGGTCCCCCCCAACTGCCCTTCCCTGCAGGCCCGGTCACCCCCAACTTCCCTCCTCTGCCAGCCTGGTCACCCCTAACTGCCCTCCCCTGCAGGCTTGATCACCCCAAACTGCCCTCCCTTGCAGGCCTGGTCCCTCCCAACTGCCCTCCCCTGCTGGCCTGATTGCCCACAACTACCCTCCCTTGCAGACCTGGTCCCTCCCAACTGCCCTCCCCTGCTGGCCATCTTGTGGTGGCAATCTTGTGTCTAACATGGGGTCAGTCATCTTTGACCACATGGGGGCAGCTATCTTTTGTGTTGGAGTGACAGTCAATTTGCATATTATTCTTTTATTAGATAGGAGGATTAGATAGGATAGAGGCCTGGTGCACGGGTGGGGGCCGGCTGGTTTGCCTGAAGCGTGTCCCCTGGGTGAGGGGCCTATGGTGGTTTGCAGGCTGGCCATGCCCCCCGCCAACCCAAGCAGAGGCCCTGGTATCTGGGATTTATTTATCTCCTATAATTGAAACTTTGTAGCCTTCAGCGGAGGCCAAGACAGGCCAGGGCAGGTGGAAAGCTTGGCTTCCTCCATTGCCAGGGAAACCCAAGCCTCCTGCTCTCTCCATGGCCGCAGCCTTGTTGGTTGGGTTAATTTGCATACTTGCTCCTGATTGGCTGGTGGGTGTAGAGGAGGTACAGTCAATTTGCATAATACTCTTTTATTAGATAGGACTAGTTGTTTGAAAAATTCATGTAGGTGACAATTCAAATATGGAGAACATGAGATATGATCAGGAGGAGGAGGTATGTGCTTGCTGACCACTGCTAAAATTTGGTGGCTTGTCCATATTGTCTGAGGACTATTATAGCATAACATTGGGGGGGGCGCTTTCTTAATGTCATATATAAACTTCCCATCGCCAACAATTCTGAGTATTCCCTTTTCCAAAATAAGTTTGGACTTCGGCTCCCTGGACACCTCAGGTAAATGCAGCCTCTGGAAAATTGTCACAGGAGAGTCCTTTCCAGGCCTGCATACTCGGTAACTGGTGTGTGTGGAATGGATGAAAGGCATGAACTCATGCATTCACACAGAGCAGTATTTTAAATTCCTCTGCCATGTGCTTAGATCCCTGGACATATGAGCCATGTGTCAGCTCCCACCCTGTCCCTGGTTTATGGTTATAATCCCAAAGGGCAACAGGAAGAATGGCCTAACAGGTTAGCTTTTAACAGAGTTCTTAGAAGCTGAAATTATTTAAAAAAAACACTAACGACCTTTATTCTGAAGAATATCTAAATGGAAGTATGAAGAGTGAATTGAGGTAAACCCTAGCTCAGTTGGTTAGAGCCTCGTCCTGATGCACCATGGTTGTGGGTTCGATCCCCCGTCAGGGCACATACAAGAAGCAACCAGTGAATGCATAAATAAGTGGGACAACAAGTTGATGTTTCTCTCTCTCCCTCCCTTTCTCTCTCTCTCTCAAAGCAATTCCTTTTTTTTTTTTAAAAAAAAAAGAGTCAAGGCAGTGTAAAGTAGGCAATTCAGGATGGCTTTTTTTCAGCCAGTGGTAGGCAAGTCACTGCTGCTGTCCAAGCCGAAGTTCCCTCACCTACAAAAGGAGTGAACATGGCGTGGCAGCCAGCTCTGACATGCTAAATGTCCTCTATTGCTCTCTAATGTCACTCCAGTCTTGATTCCTCAAGAAAAACGATCCTTGCTCATTGGCCACATAGAAAGCTGTGAGTTCTAAAATAAACCCAATGTCTATCTGGAGATTTCCTCATGGCCCTGGGGCTGCGCTCAGTTCCATTGACTTCGCACTCAGCATCATTAAATCCCGGCGTCTGAGAAAGCTTACATATGATTTCATCCCCTGTTTGTTGAGATGAGGAGCCTGGGGCTCAGGAATTTTCCCAAGGTCACCCCTAATGGCACTGTCAGGACAGAAGCCAGGTTTCCTGACACCAATCCTCTGTTCTCTGCTCTCTGTCCTCCCCCCCCCCACCCCAGTATGTGTATGACAAGGTCTCCATTAAAATGATAGGAACGTCAACAGTCCGCAAGCGTCAGGGGCCAGCCTTAGAAGCTGAGGGCCAACTGATTGATGGTGAAGTAGAAGTTCTTTGAAAAAAATTAATAAAACATTGTTGAAGAGGTTAAGTGCCTCCAGAGATAGGGATCTGGCCTCCTTTGCCAACACAGAATTCAATGAAAACTAAGTCTTATGTGTAAATGTATTTTGGTTGAAGTTTTTCCATTGAGACTGAGGGAGGGCCAACTGATTTAGATGAAATGGAGACTGACCTCAGCTGACCCAAAACTTCTGCCTCAGGCACCAAACAAAGCCCCAATCAAACTTCGTCTCGGTTCAGAAAAAGGGCAGCAGGCGGGGTGGGGGGTGGTGGTAAGTGGATGGTGACTGGGAAAGAACAACATTGCTGTGAGCCTCCTCTTCCTGACCGGAAGTCAAGCTGCCAAATTGTCAGGCTGGCCCAGCCGAGCGGCTCGGCCAGCTCAGCATCATCCTGTGCACGGAAAGGTTGCCAGTTCAATTCCTGGTCAGGGCATGTGCCTGGTTGAATGTTCAGTGCCCAGTTGGGGCACGTACACAGGGCACCCGATCGATGTTTCTCTTTCACATTGATGTCTCTCTCCCCCCCCCCCCCCCCCCTCCCTCCCTCTCTCTAAGCATGTCCTCAGGTGAGGATTTAAAAAAACAAAATGGTCAGGCTGTTTACACAGACGTCCCAGCCCAACTAAAAGAGAAGTGCGAGTCAACACATCAGGTTTCCATCTTGGTTCCCAAAGAAAGAACAGACCAGTGACCCTCCTGAATGCCCGGCTTCCTAGATACTTAGGTTTCTCGTATGTGAGGAAGGTGTGTCTTGAGTCAAAAAAGTGTGAGACTCTTTCCCAGGGAGGCAGGTTCTGCACAAGCGATTGAGTGTTCAAGTGGACCGAGACCAGGAGCAGACGCCACACGAAGCCCAGGACAGCCGCTGTGCGACCACTGTGAGGCGGAGGGCGGAGGGTCCGCAGCCGGGAGCCCATCCTGACAACACAGACTGGAGCCCAAGGCTGGGACACCTCCACGTTCCCGGACAGAAGCTCAGCAAACATCAGCATGAGTCCCTGATGCCGAACCCGTCAAAGGGGATGAGGAATCGCTTTGCATTTTAACCAGTTCACTACCGCGCGTCCAAAACGGAAACCATCCCCACACGCCACGATATTTTGAATTTAATTGTATAGACGTGCTTATGGTGTACAAATGGTTAAATCAGTGCCCTGAAACCCTAGGCTCCGCCCCAGACCCTCCCTGGAGACAGCAGCAGGGACCAAGTCTTCAAGGTTTCCACCTAGCACAGTGGTTCTCAACCTTTCTAATGCCGCGACCCTTTAATACAGCTCCTCATGTTGTAGTGACCCCCAACCATAAAATTATTTTCGTTGCTACTTCATAACTGTAATTTTGCTACTGTTATGAATCGTAATGTAAATATTTGGGTTTTCCGATGGTTCCCACAGGTTGAGAACCGCTAGCAGGGTCGCCTAAGGCCATCAGAAAACACAGATATTTACATTACGATTCATAACAGTAGCAAAATTACAGTTATGAAGTAGCACCGAAAATAATTTTATGGTTGGGGGTCACCACAACATGAGGAGCTGTATTAAAGGGTCGCGGCATTAGAAAGGTTGAGAACCACTGACCTAGCGTGTCATAGACCATATTTCACTTGAAGGGAGAAAGTAAAGGATTCGAGCCAAGCACATGGAGGGGCGCAGCCAGCCGTCCAACTGACTTCAGTGAATCCACTTAAAATGCAATGTGCACGGCCCCAGGTGCAGTGAGGACAGCAGGCCCAGCAGGCAGCAGGCAGCAGCTGGGCAGACAGGCCTCCCTGCCCACCTGATGGCCCAGAGGAAAGGCAGTGTGGGGAGCTGTGCCCGGGAGAGAGGAAGAGGTGCTGTGGACATCGGGGCTTCTCCCCAACCAGCCGCCACCGTTGCCTGCACGAACAATTGCAGCTGTTACGTAATAACAATATGGAGAGCTAATGGGACACTCACCGACAGGCATGGAGAGCAGGTAGGCCAGGTATCGATGTGTGCTGAGCACGGATTCTGTGCCAGGAACGGTGCCCGGCAGATGCCAGGACGGCTCTGCCCTTGAGAAGCTCATGGTCTAGTGACCAGCGCTACACTGGGCGCCCGGCCTCACCCCGACCTCAGCAGACCCGCTCTCTGCAGAAACACCCCGCGGGAGGCCCGAGCTCCCTGCCCGGGCGCCACCTCCCCGCTTCATGAGAAAGGAACATGGAGAGGCCCTTTGACAGGCCGCCTGCCGATCCCAGGCCAGTGCCGTGGGCGGGAGGACGAGCCTTTTATGAGTTCTCTGCATTCACGGCCTTGTTCAATCATGATGACAAGCCTCATTCTCACTGCTTCCGCTCTAACTTATTCTGGGCTACTGCGCGGCCCTCTTCCTTCCTCCCCTCTCCTCCCCTCTGCCATCCCCCTACAGTCTCCCTGCCTCTCCTCCCTCCCCTCTGCCATCCCCCTACAGTCTCGCTGCCTCCTCTCCCCTCCCCTCTACAATCCATCCTACAAAAGTCAGCCTGACTTGTCCTTCACAATGCACATCCCCCACGTTCACCACCAGGCACCGGCATTGCTCACCTAATGGAACCAGGTTCCTGTAGGCCAAGCATGTCAGACTCACAGGCTAACACGGGCCAGATAAACAAGGTTTAAGCTTATGTGGCCGCAAAAACAAAAGCTTCAGTTTTCATAGAAACGTAGGTCTATTTTGATAGAGACATGCTGAATACAAAGGGCTGAAATAAACGAGTCATCATTAACATAAAATAATAGAACATTTTAATAAAAATTAATAATTTTTCTTGACCATTAACTTACCAAGCACTGAGTAACTGCACAAATTAATAAGCGTAACGCAATTAAACCTAGATTTCTTGTTCTCCGAAAGCGAAATATTTCCTGTTGCGCACACCAAACAAGTCAGTCCAAGACTGATGACGGGGCAATCGGCTGCTAAAATATTCGCTGCTGGTATTAGTGGAGAGAAATGGTGTATTAGTGGAGAACAAAGGTGCGTAAGGGAAACAAGGGCAACACGATTATAGTAATCAGTCATTAGCGAACATTGTAGTTTGTTTTTAATAATTATGTCTAACAGGATATTGTAAAAATTAAGTTACAAAATTTTTATTAAAATGTTTCTTACATACCGTTATATTGGCTGGGCTGCAAAAATATTCATTGTGGGCTACATGTGGCCCGCAGGCCAAGAGTTTGACATGCTTGCTGTAGGTTGTTTGCCCAGGTGTGGCTGGCTGCTGGGGCTGTGTTCCCATTGCTTTCCTGTACCTGTTTCGAAAAGTGCAGTAAGTGCTGTGGAAGGGGAAGTTCACTGCAAGCATCCTGGCCTCTGCGTGCTCGCCCCCTTCGGCCCTCTGCGTGCTCGCCCCCTTCGGCCCTCTGCACACAGGGGCGCTTCTTCCCTTTCTTCTGGGTTCAGGTAGGAACATGTTTTGTCCCCGCTGTGCAGAGTTCCCCTCCAGCCCTGATCTGTGATTGTTCCCTTGTGCTCTGTGACCCTCTGAATTCCCAAAGCTCTGCAGGCTCACCCGGCACTCAGATTTTGACAACCTGGACCCGTTAATTTTTTAAAATATATTTTTATTGATTTCAGAGAGGAAGGGAGAGATAGAAACATCAGTGATGAGAGAGAATCATTGATCGACTGCCTCCTACACACCCCACACTGGGATTCGAGCCCACAACCCAGGCATGTGCCCTGACTGGGAATTGAACAGTGACTTCCTGGTTCACAGGTCGGCACTCAACCACGGAGCCACGCTCAACCACAGAGCCACGCTGGCCGGCCTGGACCACTTAATTTTATGTGCACCTGGACTCCCCGGTGAATGCAGGAACCTTTGACAACTGGGGGCTCTTTGCTGACCCAGTGTGGCACAGGCAGACATTCTGTAAACATCTGTTGCTTTCGATGACAATGACAGCAGCATCTCGATTACGAAGCATAGTAATTATTAGGTTAACGGGAGACTCTCATGTCAGTTTGCTGATGCTCTGGATGAATGCTTAATCAGCATATTGGCAGTTACGCCTCACAGCTGTATTGGCAAGGCCATTTGTATTGGCTCAGCAGTTTTGGTCAGGATGTTCCTGGGAGGTGAGCAATGGAGATCATCCCTGCCATTCCTTGTTCCTACACTGAGCCACGCAGAGCACTTACTGAGCACGTGCCGTCTGTGAACTGACAGGAGAAAGGAAAGGAAATTCGTTTCTTGGCCCCTGGGCCCAGGGCAGTGCTTCTCTAGCATTTTAAAGAAATGCTATTGTCTTTTGGAGAGGGGAAGGGAGAAGGAGAGAGAGAGAGAAACACCCATGTGAGATGCTCCCCTGACTAGAGATCAAACCCACAACCCGGGCATGTGCCCTGACCAGGAATTGAACCAGCGACCTTTTGGTGCCCAGTACGAGGCCCAGCCAACTGAGCCACATGGGCCAGGGCCTCTCCAGCATTTTTTTTCTATAGAAAAGCAAGCAGTGACTCACCTGATTTACTTGGACTGCTAGTTGTCCCTGGAAACTGGGAGTCTCTAGACTTCCATTTACTGAAACTTTGTCCTTCAGCACCTGAGAAAGAGAGAGGTTAGTGTGTCTTGGATGTTGCATTTATTTTCTGTTTATTGATTTTTCTGATTATAATAATGCAAAATGAACCCAAAGTAAGTAGAAGAAATGAAATAATAACGAATAGTAAATAATAAAAAATAGGAAAATAGATAAAATCAGCAAACTGATCAGGAAACAGACCCCACCTGACAATGTCAACAACGAGAGAGAAACATCACTACAGTTCCCACCGACACCACAATAACAATCTATACTAATAATAGAGGAATATGAAAATTGTTTGTCTGGGACACCATCACAGTAACAGTAATGATCAAACAGCAGTCTGGCATGCTGCATGAGGCGACCAGGTTGGCAGGGGGGTTAGTAAGGGATGACCAAATGACTGAACAGCAGGCTGCATGAGACGACCAGGCCTGCAGGGGAGGGCAGTTGTGGGGAACCAGGCCTGCAGGGGACAGCAGTTTGGGGGTGACCAGGCCTGCAGGGAAGGGCAGTTGTGGGGGGGGGACCAGGCCTACAGGGGAGGACAGTTCGGGGAAACCAGGCCAGCAGGGAAGGGGAGTTGGGGGGGACCAGGCATGCAGGGGAGGGCAGTTTGGGGGTGACCAGTCCAGCAGGGGAGGGCAGTTGTGGGGGACCAGGCCTGCAGGGGAAGGCAGTTGTGGGGGGACCAGGCCTGCAGGGGAGAGCAGTTGTGGGGGGGACCAGGCCTACAGGGGAAGACGGTTGGGGGGACCAGGCCTGCAGGGGAGGGAAGTTGAGGACATCAGGCCTGTAGGGGAGGGCAACTGGGGGGGGGGGGCAGGCCGGCAGGGGAGGGCAGTTGGGGGGACCAGGCCTGCAGGGGAGGGAAGTTGGGGACAAACAGGCCGGCAGGGGAGGGCAGTAAGGGGCAGCCAGGCTGGCAAGGGAAGGCAGTTAGGGGTGACTGGGCCAGTAGGGGAGGGCAGTTGGGGGCAACCAGGCCTAAAGGGAGGACAGTTAGGGCTGACCAGGCTGGCAGCGAAGGGCAGTTAGGGGTGACCAGGTCTGCAGGGGAGGGCAGTTAGGGGTAACCAGGCCAGCAGGGGAGCAGTTAGGCGTTGATCAGGTTGGCAGGGGAGTGGTTATGGGGTGATCAGGCTGGCAGGCAGAAGCAGTAAGGGGCAATCAGACAGGTAGGCAGGTGAGTGGTTGTGAGCCAGCAATCCTGGATTGTGAGAGGGATGTCCGACTGCGCGTTTAGGCCCAATCCCACCCACTGGGATCGGGCTTAAATGGGCAGTCGGACATCCCTTGAGGGGTCCCAGATTGGAGAGGGTGTAGGCTGGGCTGAGGGACACCCCCCCTGTGCACGAATTTTGTGCACTGGGCCTCTAGTCTATACTAATAACAGAGGAATATGTAAATTGTCTGGGATGCCATCACAGTAACAGTAATGACCGAACAGCAGTCTGTGTGGGGTGACTAGGCTAGCAGGGGGCTAGTGAGGGATGACCAAACGACTGAACAGCAGGCTGTGTGGGGTGACCAGGCTGGCAGGGGGGTTAGTGAGGGATAAGCAAACTGAACAGCAGGCTGTGTGAGATGACCAGGCTGGCGGGGGGGCAGTTGGGGGTGACCAGGCCAGCAGAGGGGGGCAGTTGAGGGCAACCAGGCTGGCAAGGGGGGACAATAAGAGGGGACCAGGCCAGCAGGGGCAGGCAGTTGGAGGCAATCAGGCAGGCAGGCAGCCAAGTGAGCAGTTAAGAGCCAGTGGTCCCAGATTGTGAGAGGGATGTCCGACTGCCGGTTTAGGCCTGATACCTGGGATTGGGCTTAAACTGGCAGTTGGACATCCCCCGAGGGGTCCTGGATTGGAGAGGGTGCAGGCTGGGTTGAAGGACACCCCCCACCCCTGCTGTGCACGAATTTCGTGCACTGGGCCTCTAGTAAGAAAATATAAACAGCTCTATGCCAAGAAAGTCAATTACTTAGGTAAAATGAAAAAATAACAACTCTTGGATGAAAGCACTCCCTAGCATACTGAAGGGAAAAATACAAATAGCTTTTTACCTGTGAATGAAATGAATTTATAACTTAAAATCCTTCCCCGAAAAAAACTCCAGGCTCAGATGATTTCATGGTATAATTCCACCAAACTTTTACTGAAGAAATAATGTCAATTTTACACAAACTATTATAGAAAATAAGAGGGTCCTGTGGGGGTTTCCCCAGAGTCCATCCCCCTGACCTGCACAACCTGAGTCTGTCTCCTCCCCTGCTGGCTGGTCCCTCTGTGTGTGTGTGTGGGTGTGTGTGTGTGTGTGTGTGTGTGTGACCTCAGGTCCCCAATGCCCTGTTGGCTGGTGTGTGTGTGTGTGTGTGTGTGTGTGTGTGTGTGTGTGTGTATGTGACCTCAGGCCCCCATCCCCTGCTGGCTGGTCCGTGTGTGTGTGTGTGTGTGTGTGTGTGTGTGTGTGACCTCAGGCCCCCATCCCCTGCTGGCTGGTCCCTCTGTGTGTGTGTGTGTGTGTGTGTGTGTGTGTGTGTGTGTGTGTGAGTGTGTCAGTCCTCAAGCCCCCAATGCCCTGCTAGCTGGTCCGTGTGTGTGTGTGTGTGTGTGTGTGTGTGTGTGTGTGTGAGAGAGAGAGAGAGAGAGAGAGAGAGAGACCTCAGGCCCCCATCCCCTGCTGGCTGGTCCGTGTATGTGTGAATGTGTGTGTGAGTGTGTGTGTATGTGAGAGAGAGAGACCTCAGGCCCCCATCCCCTGCTGGCTGGTCCGTGTGTGTGTGAGTGTGTGTGTGAGTGTGTCAGTCCTCAGGCCCCCAATGCCCTGCTGGCTGGTGTGTGTGTGTGTGTGTGTGTGTGTGTGTGTGTGTGTGTGTGCGTGTGACCTCAGGCCCCCATCCCCTGCTGGCTGGTCCGTGTGTGTGTATGTGTGTGTGTGTGTGTGTGTGTGTGTGTGTGTGTGACCTCAGGCCCCCACCCCCTGCTGGCTAGTCCCTCTCAGAGTGTCTCAGGCCTCAGGGTTGAGGTCTTCTCTGGCGCGAGGACTTGGACACAGCGCCGCCTGGCGCATCTGTGCTGTTCCACACGGCACCTCTTTCCCCGGGAGGGAGCTCAGCCACAAGGCATGGCTCACCTGCCACACAGTACAGCTGTGGTCTGGCCCCTGCCCCTGTCTTTTCTCGGAGTCCTCCGTTCACCTCGCCCAGCTAGCACCTCTTTCCCTGTTACAGGCAGTGACCATATAATAGAGATGAAAAGGACATCCCCTCTGTGGCTAGGCGGGGCCAGATTTCAGCCTCTCCCCCCATCCCTTCCCTGTGGGCTCAGGGCCCTTCCTCCTCTGGGGACAGGCTATCCTGTCCTGGTCCCGGGTCAGCGCTCCCCACTACTGGCTCGGGCCCGTCAGGCTCCCCTGGCTCTGGCGCCGGTTTGGGGTAGGGAGGGTAATCTTTTATTTCTGTCTCAACCCGTGAGACTCCGCTCGGCCCCCCTCTCCCTGGGATTAGCGCTCCCAGGGTAGCTCAACACCTTCCTTCCTGCTACTCCGGAGGCACCTTGCTTGCCCTTGTCATTCTCCATGTCCATGTCCCCCTTAATGGCAGTTGCCTGGTCACCAGCAGGCCACCACTCAGTGTGTGAGCTGCAGGACCAGGGACCAGCTCTTTCTTCGATACGTTCCTGGCCATTTGCACAGTCCCTGGATTTCAGTGCAAATTTCCCGATTTCCACTCTTGTCTTATCCAGCCTTCTCTTCACGTAGTATCCATGCTGGTCTTTTCAAAGCACCATCAGTCTTTCTCTTTAATTTACTAGTTTTCAGTCAGGGCTGGTGTCCTGCTTTCCTGCAGTGGCGACCAATGGATTTGCTTTTGCTTCAGAGGGTGGCTCTGTGGTCCTCCACCTGTTCCTGGTTTTCGTCTGTATTGTTATGAACTCATGGGCTTTATGAGGACATTCACCATGAGCCCATCTATCGCAGTGGCTCTGGGGTTTGATGCTCAGATTGCCCAGCTTGCACCCAGGGGATCTTACGACACAGCTCCATTTTTATTTATTAATCTTTTGAGAGATTCTTTGCTTACTGGCACTACAAGGTTCATCATCATCTTGCTTATTTCTAGCTTCAGACTTGGAATCAGCCCTTTTAAAATTTTTATTTTATTTTTTCCATCACCTTTTATCCCCTCCATGACCTCTACCACCTCCACCCATCCCCCTCCATCCCCACAATCACCACACTGCTGTCATGTCCATGAGTGCTCTCTCTCTCTCTCTCTCTCTCTCTCTCGCTCTCGCTCTCACTCTCTCTCTCTCCTCAATCCCTCTGCCCCCTTTCTCCATGAAGCCCTGGTTCCTATCAGTGTGTCATGTGACTTAGAGACCACCATGTGAGCATGGTACTGTGTCATTGCTTCTAACCTTAGTGTGGACAAGATTAGGGATGGGCATTGATCTTACCTGTCATCCTGTATGACCACATTTCAGAAAAAAAACAGAAAAGCTGTCGCCGATGAGGACAATGTTTTCTGTAGAGAACTGCAGTTATTAAATGTAGAAGGATTGATAAAATGGGAACATCACCATTTCCAACCACTAATGGAATAATTGATTCAGGCAGTGAACACCAGCGGGTGCTAAAGCCATTAGCAGAAGGGTGGCAGGGACCTTGGCAATGGGAGGATCCCCCCTCCCCCCGTGAACCCGCTGGTCCACTGGGCACGTCTCGGAATGAGACACCCAGACACGATGTACTTTCTGAGTGATGTAATGCACTGAGACACACATGTTAAACCTGAATTTAATCAAGATTTGGGTCTAACCTTTAGTTTGCAGGGCAGTCGGAGAACAAACAGACAAATTCAGAATTTGGTACAATTTATAGGACAACTAACCCAGTTTATTCAACATTCAAGGACCAGAAAAAAGGGGAAGGAGGAGCAGGGTCTGTTGTAAATTAAGAGTCTTAACAGGCATGACAATCAAATGCAATGGTTGGACCTCGTTTGGGTGGGAGGAGGGAAGGAAGGGAGGAAGGAAGGAAGGAAGGAAGGAAGGAAGGAAGGAAGGAAGGAAGGAAGGAAGAAAGGGTATAATGGAGGGAAGGATGAGGGGGAAATCTTAACTACTGAATCTAGGGATGGATTCATTGCCCATAGAAACCAGCATTGCCATCGGTTTCATCCCTCGCGTTCACACCGCGATGATCACTCTGCTGCGCTGTCAGAGCCGAACCAGTGCCTGTGGCCCCTCCTGTTGCTCTGAGTGGAACCTTGTTTAGGAGGCAGAACCTCCACTACGTGCCCTGACCATGTATGTTTCTCCTGTGAATGACTTGTGCTGAGGGCCTTGCTGTCTGTGTTATGAACTGGTGTGTACACAGCGGTGCAGAGTTGCCTAGACCTTCGCACAGACCATGTGTCTAACCATCAGCAGGAAAAGACGAAGGAGACCCTGAGGCTTGGCCATCCTGAGGAGTTCAGTGTCCAGACCTCTAAAGACCCAACCTCGCCTTCCTGATTCTCAGGCAACTGTGCTGCCCAGCCCCAGGGCGCACGCTCACTGGGCGCAGTCTGCTGCCTTCCTCAGGAAGTGTGAGTGGGGAACTAGCCGGAGATACAATATCAAAGGAGTCAGGCACGTGGGGGAATGTCAAGCTGCAGCTCACACTTCGACGGAAAAATAGAAAGGTCACGTGGCAAACCTTCAGAGATACTGCGTTATTAAAAGATTTGCTTTTGCTCCTCCCATTCAAAGGACATTTAGAAAGGTAGTAAGAGTCCAAAGAAGCTGTAACCAGATGTCACTCGGCTTGGCAGAGCGTGGCCAGCAGAGCGTGGCGGGACTTGCCCGCTATGGTTGATGGTCACCATGTCTTCCCCATCCTGGTCCTGTTTGTTCTCTTGGTTTCCTACTCTCTGGTCACTCTCTGCCCTGTCTTCAGCTGCCATTCCTAAAACTATCCAGGTTAAAAGAGTGTCCCTTCCCACTTATTTTCTCTGGGATCGCTCTCATTGATTAGTGGAAGTCAGGGTCCTGGGAAAGCGAAGTGCTTTCCGGAATGTGGTGAGGCTGTGGCAGGAGGGAGATGGATAGGTGGACTGAGAGAAACACAAAAGGTCAGCTGCCAAGTGCCTGGAGGAAGTCGGCACAGGAAGGCAGAGCCAGGAGAAGCCAGGGCGACGCGGAGAGCCAGACAAAGGAAACCTGAGCATCTGTTCTGTGTCATATCCCTTATCCACACGACTTCGTTTCCTCCTCGAACGCTGGGAGATAGGCTTTATCCCTATTTCACATGCAGGAAATGGCAACTCAGAAAGGGTAAGTAAGTTGCTAAATGCCACACAGCTGTCCTAGCCAGTTTAGCTCAATGGATAGAGCATCGGCCCGCAGACTGAAGGGTCCAGGGTTCGATTCTGGTCAAGGGCACGTGCCTCTGGGGCCCTAGTTGGGGTGTGTGCAGGAGGCAACCAATCGATGTGTCTCTCTCACATTGATGTTCCTCTCTGTCTCTCCCTCTCTCTTCCACTCTCTCTAAAAATCAATGGAAAATATCCTCAGCTGAGGAATAACCAAAAAAAAAACAAATAAAATCAATAAAAACATATTTTAAAAAAATAAATAAATGCCACACAGCTAGTATATGTTGTTGGCAAGATTCATCGCCAGTTTTGACCTTGACCATGATCTTTCTAAAGTCACACTAGCGCCCAAAGGAGAATAGAAGAGGGATATGGATCATGGAGAATAAGGCATTCTAAGATATTAATACTTGTGAGGTCGTGAAAGTGGCACTTCTTTGAAAATATTTAAGAGCTTTTATAAAATCGTGTCTTTGACTTTTACCATTTTCCCTTGAAAATAATGGTAATGGGTTATCCAGACTGAGCCACTGGCACACTCTGGCGAGATTTAGATCCTGAAGATCAGGTCCTGAGGCTGGGTGCAAGCTGCAAGACTTGTTAGACTTGCGATGCTGTTATCTCACTTCCACCTCATTCTATTGGTCAAGTAAGAACCGGAGACCAGCGGGGTTCAGTGGGGAGGGACTCTGACTTGATCCCCTGGGGAAATGGCACGTAGGTTCAGAGGGAGAAGGAGTGGATGACGGCATCTTTAAAACAACTGACCACACTTTGGAATTACAAACAGCTTTGAATGCTGCGTTAGGATGCGTTCTTCCTAAGACCTTTAGTTGTCTTCAGTTTGGCCCTTTTGTTCTTTTCTTTTTTTTAAATCCGCACCCAAGGATATTTTTTCCATTGATTTTTAGAGAGAGAGTGGAAGGGAGAGGGAGAGGGAGAGGGAGAGGGAGAGGGAAACATTGATTGGTTGCCTCCTACATGCCCCTGACCAGGGCTGGTAGCCTGCAACCGCGGTATGTGCCCTTGACCAGAATTGAGCCCAGGACCCTTCAGACTGCAGGTCGACGCTCTATCCACTGAGCCATACCGGCTAGGGCTGGCCCTTTTATTCTTGAGGACCCCGCGTATGGAAAGCCATCCTCACAGTTAGCTCTCCGGAAGAGAGGCCTCCGCTCCGCTCCGCTCGCTCAGCAAGGCGCTTCCCAAAGGCGCGCCTCTTCTCCCCGGAGACACCGACCGACTCCCAGTTTCCTCGCGTCTCATGCTGTCGCCGAGGCAACAAAGGCGGCCTTGCTTAGGCTGGGTCTTTGTGCAGATTTCAGTAGGAAACCTAGTTGTTTTGTCTTATCATTGGCCCTATGTTCTACACAGGATCCTGGGCCCTTGCAGGCCATGAAAACATCCATGAGATTAAATATTACAAACTGAAGCGATGACATGGCTTTATTTACTTTTTCATTCTGCAAATAATTATCAAGCATTTAAAATGAGCTGGGCGGGCACTTCAGAGCAAAGGGTATATAATGAGGAACATGCAGGGGTGGATGGTCCTTCTCTAGACTTACAACCTGGTGATGGAGACAGGTGGACGGATAAATGACAAGGGCTAGAATATCCGTCACTCTGGAGCAGGCTACAGCGCCATGAAATGATGGGGCAGAGAGACTGTTCAAGACATGGAAATGGCATGTGCCACGGCCCTGCGGTGTGCACATACAAAGACTAAAAGGGAAAGAATGTCATAGAACTAAAAGAAAACACCCACCAACTAAGACCTGGGGTGTGGTGAGAGATGAAACTGGCTGTGAATGGGAGGGTGACATGCTGCAGGCCTCACTTCTCTCGTTTTCAGCGTAGCAAAGGTCTAATGTAGATGGACGATCTTTCCAGCTTCAGTTGATGGACATTAGCTTCACTCGCAGTCACAAGCATGTACCCTGAGGGCCCGCACCCCAGCCTTTCCTAGGGCAGCTGTTTTCATGAACGAACCTGCAGGACTAAAGCATCTCATTCAGTGTTTTCTTTGTAAGACTTCCTTTGCAAATAGATTTTTTTCCCAACAAGCTCTGTACATTTCCATGTAAGAAATGGATTCCGGTTCCTAAGGAGCGAGATTCCTTCCCTGAAAAAAAGACCAAGATGTCCAAAGGGAGGGATAAGGCTTTCCTCAACCTGAGTGAGCCTGCGGTCCGTGGCCAGCGAGGGCAGGAAGCAGAATAAGGGGAGTGACGTCACTGGACATGCCCCCTTCATCTGGTGTCCTGGGTCCAGCAGCGATCACAGGATGGATCTGGAGCAAGGAGGGCTGGTCCGCACTGGCCTTCAGTGCCTCTCCATGGACCGCGTTCAAGGCATTCGGTACCTCCTTTGACCTTGGACTCTTCAGCCATAGAAAATAACAACCATTTCGGCTCCTCTTTTAAACATTCTGTGGATTAGAACATGGTCCCCTAGGCACTGTCCAGCTCAGTGCCCTGATCCCTGTTTTCAGTGGGAAACTGGATCAGAGCCAGCGAGTGGCTGACCACGGGCCTCGGGTCAGTCAGAGAGATCCGCCGGGAGCCGAGGCATCTTCAGATCTGTTCTGGTGCCAAAGAAAACCCTGACACTGCTTGCAGTGGTGGCTCTTGCCAAAAAGTTTTAAAATATGAAAATTGACTATCCCAGCTCTCCTTTGCCATCCCTGCCTCATTAACTATGCTGTGTGGCCAGGGGGTTTGGTCCGCTCCCCACACAGCGCGTGACCCTTTATATGGGACTGTTTGGCATTTCATGAGTCCAGTGCAGCAGCAAACGGTCCATTTATACAGCTTTTCATCCCCACATCCCACTTTCCCTTCCACAGGACAGCAGTGAACATATTTGGCATCGTTCACATGTACCTGCATGTTCATTATTCGTAAGGCACTGTGCTGAGTGCTTTTACATGGACTCCCTTGTTTTGTCTTTAAAACAGGCTTATGAGGCAGGACTGGGTACGTGGCTCATTCTCCAGGTCACGAGGATGAGGCCGTAAGAAACGTATGGGACTTGCCCAAGGTTTCATTGCTAAGGAAGAGGTGGGGCCAAAATTCATCCCAAGGCCCTTCCGTGGCCAAGCAGCGCCTGGCTCTTACAGCCAAAGTCCCTCCCCACACAGGATTTCATGAATAATAAAGGCCCGTGCGGTCAGTGCGATGTCAAGGTCACGGGTACAATTACCAACTCGGGTTGTGGGCATCGGACGTCATTATATTTCAGCGGATGACACTCCAGGGCACCTCGCAGAGACTTGGGTGTCAACAAGTTGCTTCTGAAGGTACGTGCCCTTCCTGCTCAAAGAGAGGCCGCTGCCCGGAGGCAGAGAAATTGTGCTGCTCTCCAGTGAGAGAGGGCATGGCAGGGGCCCGCCAGGAGGCGCTCAGTGGCCCGGCGATCAAGGCCCCTCAGGGAAGAGCACGCTGTGTGGCCCGTGGAGGAATCCAATTCACAAACCTGGCTGCGGCCACATGCGCCATTCATTCGTCAAGCACACTCGCTAAGACTGCACGGACGTCAAGTTTCTGTGCAGAAGGGAAAGCAGTTGCCCAGCAACTCTTATAAAAGAGGAGAAAGTGCTGTTCATTTGCACACTCTATTGTATCGTTTGCCAAATAGCATCTGAAATGGCCCCAGGATTCAAAGAAGGTCCCAGGCACTGCTGGCCGCCTCCCTGCCCCTGCGGGGGCCTGCCTGACCCCAGCCTCGGGCCCTCTGGCACCCTCTGCGGGGGCAGCGCCAACAGCACTCTGCACATGGCAAAGGAGAGAGAAAGGGCAGGATTTTGACATGATTTCACTATTTCTGGTTGGGTAGACTTGCAGTTCAGTTGAACGTGGGCTCCAGTTCTTTCCAAACAATAAAAGTTCCTTCCAAACAATAAAAGTTAAAAATAAACCTTTTTAGAAATGCCACCACCATTTGCACAAATAGCTTATATCAATTTGGCTATTGTTTCTCTCCACCAAAGGGCACGGAGCAATTACTCAGAGGGATAATGATGGGGCTCGGAGGGACAGGGACCTGGGCCTGGGTGAAGCCTTCCACCCCCAGATTCCTTCTCCGGAGGAACCCGAGCATCTGCTACAACTACCAACCCCCAACATTGAGCATGACGGCCCCTGTCCCATTGGAGACAAATGCTGTAAATGTCAACAAGGCAAAATCTGATTCGCATGCACGGAATCGTTGTTTCAAGATTCCATAAGCCAGTCACGGACTTGTTTAGAGGTGAGAGGAGAAGCTTCTCCTGGGAAACCCGGAAAGGCTCTGATGTGATGAGAAGTGCCCGTCCTGGCGCGGGCGGCGAGATCTGAGGTGGATCCCGGTGGCCGAGGTCACCTTGTGCAGGTCACCGCCCTCTCCCAGCCTCAGTTCCCAGCGGTCAAACCCCAAATGCAAAATAGAGATTTTGTGAGGATGAGAAAGGTGACATAAAGAGAAGCACACAGTAGGGCTCCATGACCATCTTTTGAACCTGAATCTGAATATGTAAGTGGCCCAGTGACAGAGGTGAGATCCAGGCAACGGGCTCCCAGAATGACAGTGTCACAGACAGAACACAGCAAGTCCGTAACAGGGTAAAACTGAGGTCCCAGGGTGATAAGCTTCACCAGGCACGCCTTTGTTTAAAGAAAAGAAGAAACGTATCGCAATGGTTATAAGATACAGATAAATATCCCAGCCAGTCCGCACGATAGCAATATACACAGAAACCCGAGAAGAATGTTGGGGTGATTCAGCTGAATTGTCACAGTAAACCCAAACATTTCCTGTAAACGCAGCAGCAATTTTGAGATGGCTTCAGAATGCAGATCCCATGAAACTGCGTCTTAGGCCAACACTGCAATCCATGTGCTTAAAAAAAAAAGTGTGATGTGAATCTTTACAACAATTGATATTTTGTGTCTTACCAGGGACCTTCCTGCTTTTTTGCTAATCCTCCCTCAGGATACTTTTTCCATTGATTTTTAAAGAGCGTAGAAGGGAGGGAAGGAGGAAGGGAGATGGAGCGTGTGAGAAAGAGAGAAACATCAATGTGAGAGACACATCGATTGGTTGCCTCCTGCATGTGCCCAACTAGGGCAGAGGATCAAACCTGCCACCCAGGTTCATGCCCTTGACCGGGAATTGAACCTGGGACCCTTTGGTGCACAGGCTGACACTCTAACCACTGAGCAGCACCAGCCAGGGCAGGGTGCTTCCTTCTTAAAGTAACAGTGTTACATCCTTTTGTGCAAATGTTTGTTCTTATTGTATGTTTTGTGTACATACGGATCTTCTAGTCTCTCATCTGTTCCTGAGGTCTCGATGCCACCCCTCGGTTACTCCGGACCCTGGCAGTGAGGAAGGACCTCAACATGACCCCGGCCTTATGGAGAGCCAGGGTGTTGGACTCAGGCAGACTGGGCTTCGAATCCCAGCTTTGACGTGCATCAGCTGTGTGAGCTCGGACAAGTCACTTAACCAATATGAGTCTCAGTCTCTCCATCTGTAAAATGGGGATCATAATATTCCAGAGCAATGTTAGTTCATAGCCTAGATGAGAGAATGCCTGTGAAACATGGGGACAGTACGTGTCAATAACGTTAGAGTTGTCACTGTCCTCATCCTGGCCTCCCGGAGACCACGAGGAGGCTGCTCCACACCAGCTCCTGGTCGGACAGCCTTCCATGTCGCTCTGCACACAGCAGCCAGTGCTTCGAGTCCACGCTGAGGCCCCCGGGGATGCAGCGCCCTGGGCAGTAATTAGCACTCTGCACTTAGAGAGAAACAAGAAAAACAAAAACCTGCCCTAACCGGTTAGGCTCTGTGGATAGAGTGTCAGCCTGTGGACTGAAGGGTCCCAGGTTCGATTCCGGTCAAGGGCATGTACCTTGGTTGCGGGCACATCCCCAGTACGCAGTGTGCAGGAGGCAGCTGATCGATGTTTCTCTCTCATCCATGTTTCTGACTCTCTACCCCTCTCCCTTCCTCTCTGTAAAAAATCAATAAAATATATTTAAAAAAAGAAAAGAAAAACAAAAACCCACACGCCTTTCTCTTCCTTCCCTCATGATGTCTGAAAGGGCCCCTGGAAGTCAGGGTTAGCAGAGAGGAACACGTTGACTGATAAGTTTTCTCTGTGTCCTTGACTCTCACGTCACCGGCTGCTACAAACCCAGAAATGAGGCCACACATTAGCTGTAGAACTTCCACCCCACAGAGACTTATGGGTAACGGACAAGCAAAGAGCAAGGCAATGAGTGAGCCTCCGTTAGGCACCAATCACATAATGCTATTAACTACTTACCTAGTCGGCTAGGGCTGCCTCACCATACTGACCATCGATGGTACAATGGGATTTTCATGTCACGAAGTTGACCTTTTACATGAAGAAGCCAGGCTGGGTGAGCCTGTGGCTACTAATGACATCAGGGAAAAGGCTATAAGGACTTACTGCCAGGAACCCCCACAAAATGTGAAACCGACACGGAAAAGCTCTGAAGGGCTGAGGTGACGCCCGGCCCTGCACTGAGCTGGCCCAGCCTGTGCCTCCTCGGCTCCTGCCGGAGTCCTGGCAGCGCCTGGCTCCGCGGCGGTCGGGGAGAGAGGGATGCTTGGAGGAGCCTCAGGTCTTTAGTTGGTCGTGTGGATGGGTGTGGGGGGAGTTACCTCGGCCTTGCGCTTTCTGGGCGGTGGGCTGCTCCCGGCTGGGATTTAGAAACCCACTGTGAGGCTCAGGGACGCCCTGCGTGACCAGGTCACACGAAGAAGAGAAAGCGGGAGGCTGGGGCTCAGAGGGGAGACGGGAAGGAGGTCTTCAGGGGGGGGTTCCCTGCGGGGCCTGGGACCAGGCGGGACTTGGCGAGGAGGCCAGGACCTGTTCCTCCTGTGGTTCCCACAGGAGCTTTATAAACTCTCCTCAAACTGTTCCAGGAACCAGGGGAACAAAGGTGACTAAGTCCTGGTCCCCATCCCACAGGTTGCTGTGATGTGTCAAATGTATAGGGAAGACGGATAAAATACATACACACATGCACGCACACACACACATGCACGCACATGCACACGCACACGCACACGCACACACACTTTTATTTAATGGATCCCATGAGGTGCGAACCATGCCTGGGGGGTTCCGAGGACGGGTGTAGGGACTGTCTGACTTGAGTGTCTCAGGAAGATCATGCTCTCATCAAGCATCTCAAGGAGAGAGCAAGGGCTCCCCAAAAGTCCCGCTGGGGGTGAGGGTATGAGAAGAAAGGAACACACTCAGGTGGACGCATCAGCACAGCCAAGGGCCGACCAGAGAACCTGCGGTTCGTGTCGCTGGGGAGTGAGGCGGAGATGCGACAGGGAGATGCAGAGGGCAGGGGCCCAGGCACGGGGTGAGCGCGCCTTCTCCAGCGTCCGTCCGTCCTTAGCACAGAATGTCTCCCCAAGAACAGGCAGCACGTGTTTGGTCCAAATGTCCCACGCGCTCCCATATCCCCCAGGAACATGAGACTGTGGAGGGGCTGGGGGGAGGGCGGGAACCCCAACAGTCATGATTTCAACAGAGTAACACCTACCGTCTGTCCAACAGAGATGTAGGGTACTGTTCTTTTCTGCCTGGTATGGGTTGGTCTGGTCTTGAGTCAGTAGCACTGTCTTAAATGAATACCGTGCCCTCTAATTTTCCAAAATTGCAAGGTTAATGTTTACAAAAGACAGATAAACACAGGGATTTAGTGCTTTTTGTTTTTTCTGAGCTTAACCTTAAGGGTGAAAAGATCTTTCTCCACGTCTCCTGCCCCACACAGAACAGAACCTCCGTGGGGTGCGCACCTGGGCCGTGCCCACCTCTGTCCTCACTGTGGCCACAAGGCAGTGTCAGAACCTGAGGAACCGCACCCTCAGCAGTTACAGTGCAGACTCAGGCCTGCAGACGGGGAGCAAAGCAGCTCCGTCCCATGCAGGGCCTCGTTGCGGGGAATGAGCAGCCCTGGTGGGGAGCGGGGACGGAGGAGGAATGTGGGTGCCGTGGTATGCAGCTCCAAGGTCATGGGGCTCCCGGCTCCTCCTGCGCCTCTTCCTCCCTCTTCTCATCCTGCCCCTGCTTGTTCTCAGGGGTCCCAAGCCCCGCACACACCCCACTTTTATTCAATGGATCCCAGGAGGTGCGAACCATGCTGGGGGGTTCCGCGCCCCCCACCCCCCACCCCCGCCCTCCATGCGAGGTGACGCTGAGCACCTGGACGCAGTGTGCAGGAGGGAGGCTGTGGCACTGACTTTAGACTCTTCCTGGTGTCTATAACATGTTCACCTGCTTAAAGGTGCAGCTACAAAATAGGAGCGCATTCTCCGGGCATTAGCTTTGGGGAATCCCATTTTGTCAGTTCTCATGAGATTTTTTTCAACGACACTGGAAGTCTGGCGAGCCCTCTCTCTGACAAACATGGCAGCTCCACGTCTAACCCAGTGAGCACGCACCCGAGGCTCAGGGCTCGGGTCCTTGTGCTTCATGTCAATGTCTTCGCTGAGGGGTTACCTGGGCCTGAACTGCTGCCCGACCATTGTGCAGATGAGAAGACTGAGGCAGAACAGCAGGCGGCTTCCCAGGTCTCACGGTGAGTAGGTGTCAGAGCCAAGATTTAATCCTGGCAGTCTGTCCCCGGGACCCGGACATCACACTGGATTGTAAAACACCTCCATGAAATCTCCTCCACGCGGAAAGCGCACCAAATTTTACCAAATGCAAATTATTCAGATGGATGAACTGGGGTTCACCGTGCCTTTGAGGACTCTTAGTGAAACTCACCCTCGTATTTATAAAATGTCCAAAACAGATGTGAGTGGTCAGAACACGTGGTCGTGTACGTGATGTGGTTGTGTTCCCACACACCCATGCTCCAGCCCTGACTGTCCCAACTCCTGGACTGCTGTCTGCTTTGACCTTGACCTTCCAGCCACTGTTGTTCCTGAGCCCCCGCCTCCTCAGCTGGCCTTGCACGGTGACCCTGCCCTGCTGACACCACGCCCTGGTGTGTGAAGTCACAAAACTGCTCCTTTTCCCCAGCAAATGGGAGGAGCATCAACCTAAGGCCCTGAGGGAGATGGAGTCATGAGGGAGGCCCCAGCGCCAACCCCACAGAACTCCAGGCAGCCCCAGGCCCATGCTCAGCGCGTCAGCTGGCCCTGGAGCGGGGAAGGAGAAACACGGGCCTCCAGTTGTAAGGAGGCTGAGTTAACGTTGCCAGGGAAACAAAACAGAACTTTCCTGTTAAATCCACTTCCGGCGTATGCGTCACGCCTCTCCCAGCCTGCGTGAAACTCAATCAAGGAAGAAACCCACAGTTCTCTTATCAGGACCTCCTGATAAGAGAACAGGTATTTCCCAGGTAAAGATAACCCACCGGAGGGTGGATGTGGACAGCCTCCCCCTGGCTGGTATGTGGCAGGAAACAACGTTGAATGGCGGTGCGTGTCCGCAGCTCCCCCCGTCCCCCCTGGAACCGCAGGGGTGCATGACCCGGAATGGCTCTCGTCTCTTCTCCTGTGGCCTCAGCTGTGACCTAGGAGTCGCAGAAGATGTGTAGCCAACAGCACAGGAGAGAGGGGAGATCGGAGCCAATGTGGCGAAGGAGGTGGCTGGGACGTGAGCGTGAGAGGGGCGGTGGGGGGGGGTGGCAGATTGTGGAAACAGCTCCATCAGGAGGAGACACAGGCCCGGAGAAAGCTGGCCGCGTGGTGACACGGCAGGACGAAGGAAGGAAAGGGATTACTGGCTAAGTGAAACCCAGCCAGGGGCCGGGGGGGGGGGTCTGGAGAAAACAGGGAGATGTCACGCGGCTGAGGCTGCGTCTGCGTCTGCACAGCCAGGGCCCCTCCTTTCTTTGCCGAAGTTTGCTGCCACCTTTAGAGCAAAATCCGAGCAAGTTCTGTGCTGCCGCTCCATTGTCAATGCGCACACGCCCAGCGCGTGTCCAATCCTGCTCGTAATTCATTCTCAGTCCAAGGGCCTGTGAAGTAGCTCATTTCCCCCAAATCTCAGCTCAAACAACATTTCCCAGGGATGTCTACCTCACCTCTGCCGACGAGACCACTCCGTGCTCCGCTCTCTCAGAGCCAGGCTGTGGTTTTCTCCACCTCACCTGCTGCCAGACATCACAGCTCTGTGCTGCTTGCTTTCCTTGTGCTGAACTGTGAGGTCCTGGCGTGTAAGAAGCGTGTTTGTCTGCCTAGCATCGTGTTCTCCGTTCCCACCAGAGCCCAGCACATAGTAGGTGCTCGCCGTCTATTGTTCAATGAATGAATGAATGAATGGGCCCTAAACAGATGGGCTCAGAAGGCCAGCCAGCCGCTCCACGGGGAATACAGGCAGCAAGCCTGCAGGGCCAGCAGGACCCCCAACGCCCCGGCACCTCTGGCTGGACTGCGTACCAGGGCAGCCACCCTCCGCCCAGCGCAGCTCAGAAGGTGGGCCAGACAATGCCTGGTCCACAGTGAGGTTTATCACAGCCTAATCTCCCACATCCGTGTCAGCACTTGGCCGTTCTTGTCTGGCCATGGGAGACCTTCAAAGTGAGATGCCAAATACCCTCTTAGGATTCTTGGTACTGTCTTCAGCCAAGTATCACTTGTACTTCCTGAGGCCGGAAAGACGGGGCCCCGTGAGTCAACAGCCTCCTGGACTGAGCACAGTCGTCTCAGCAGCACTTGGCAATCTCCCAGCAGCTGACGGGAGCGGGGCTGCCAGGCGGGGAGCTGGGCTGCCGTTGCCTCGTCCCCAGGAAGGGTCTGTGCATGCCTTGTCTGTGAAGGCCAGTAGCCAGTGGCCGAGCACAGTGACTGCATGGTTCTCCTGCGACCGAGGAGAACTAAGGATGACACCCGCCCGGGAAGCAGCAGGCATGTCAGCGGGACCCACTACATGAGCTGCCGGAGTCACATTGTTTTTCATCAAAAACTGCTTTAGCCCGGCCAATGTGGCTCAGTGGTTGAGTGGTGACCTATGAACCAGGAGGTCACAATTCGATTCCCGATCAGGGTTCATGCCCAGGTTGTGGCCTCAATCCCCAGTGTGGGCATGCAGGAGGCAGCCAATCAATGATTCTCTCTCATCATTGATGCTTATATCTCTAACTCCCTTTCCCTTCCTCTCTGAAATCAATAAATATACATCCTATATAATAAAGAGGTAATATGCAAATTAACCCTCACACCCTCACAAGATGGCTGCCTATGACCAGGCCGGCAGGGGAGTTAGTGAGGGATGACCAAACGACTGAACAGCAGGCTGCGTGGGTGACCAGGCAGGTGGGGGGGCCATGAGGGGTGACCAGGCTGGCAGGGGGGTCAGTTAGGGGCAAGCAGGCTGGCAGGGGGGGCTGTGAGGGGTGACTAGGCTGGTGGGGGGGGTGCAGTTGGGGGCAACCTGGCCAGCAGGGAGGGGGCAGTTAGGGGCATCCAGGCAGGCAGGTAGGTGAGCGATTAGGAGCCAGCAGATCCCTCCCCCTCCCCCCCCTGTGCACGAATTTCATGCACTGGGCCTCTAGTATATATATATATATATATATATATATATATATATATATATATATATATATATATACTGCTTTATTCATGTATGCTGTTCTGTTTGTGATGTTCAAGTCAAGGAGGAGGGGCTGTGGCAAGGAAGCCAGGTTGCAGAGGCTGCCAGGAGTGCCCACAAGTAAACGTATAGGCTGCCCTATAGCTACGCCTTCATCAGCCTCAGGGAAAGGGGCAGCAGCAGGGACCGGCTGCGATGGAGTCAGAAGCTACAGGTGAAGTTGGAGGAGCCCACACTTAAACCCTGGTTTGGCCCTGAGCTGTGTGACCGTGGGGAAATGACTTCACCTGTTTTAGCCTCAGTTTCCTTTTTTTAGAAATGGAGATAGTGGTGTCTGCCTTCCAGCGCCTTTTCGAGGTTAGAACTAACATTCAGAGAGATGCCAGGCTGGTGTCTGGCTCTGGAGCCCAGTCTTTCACTCCTCGGGCAGCCTCTCGGTCGCCCTCCTTGCCTCCCCTCTCCCTCCTCTCTGCTGTCATCCGATCAGGCCATTGTCTCACGCTCATGCTACTGTTCCCATGCAGCTGCTGGATCTCGCAGAGTCATTTCTTGGCGCTGGGTATCCATGACAATAACGACTTGAATTGCATATTAGTTGTATTTTTGTCGTCGTCTCAGAGAAGGAGAGTGAGCAGGAGCTGAGCGGGAGCCAATGAGAGCAGGCGAGCCCAGAAAAGAGACAGAAACCACACTTGATTCTGTGTGTTTGTCGGAGGCCCTGCCCGGTGCCTCCAGGTGCGGGGACAGACAGGTGTGATGGTCAGGAACAAATGCAGCGGGAATGGCACTCGGATGCCCGCTTCCCAGGCCCCTCGCCATCGTCATTCTCCCTTCTCTTCCCGGACCAGTCTTGCCTCTGGCCTGCCCTGAGCCTGCCGTCCTCAGCGAGCCTGCAGAACTCTGGCCCCCGGCCTCCACACTGTCCTCCCCTCAGGGCGGTCGGAATGACTCTCCTGACCCCGATGTCCTCTGTGGGCCTCTCTCAATGGGGCCGGTTTGGCTCCTCCCTGCCCACCCTTCCCCTGACCTCCCTGTAGCTCCTGGCCTCTGTGCCTGGCCCCAGTGCTGTCTCCTGACTAGTTCGTGCTTCCTGCTGCCTCTTTGATCCCAGAAGACCAGGAAAATCTCTTGTGAGTGATGGTTGCACACCAAGGGCTAATCCACCGCCCAACGACCACATGTGACCTTGACTAGACATGTGTGGCCTATCCATGTGCTAACCCTGGGCTCCTGCCATCAAGGGGCTCACGCACAATTGTCAGGTAACACAGACTTGTTGGCGGCTTAAAGAAAACTGGCTACACACAAGCCCCGAATGAATCAACTACCATGTGGAATTGTGTGATCTGGGAGTAAAACAGCAGACGCATTCAACAACGAAATGGCTACTAAGGGGTCATTTTCATGACCAGCCACTTTGAAAGTCATGCCACCATAACGCGTGAGCCTGATTTACTCCAGTGTAGTGTGCAAGAAAGAGAGACTGCTCAGCCGAGTGACCGCGGCAGTGCCACCGCGCACTGAGCGATGCAGGGAATGTGGGGCGACACCACAGACATCGCAAAGTCACACCAGCACCCAATGAGCTGGTGGCTTATGTTTCACAAAGAGCAGCGGTTCTAAAGCATTGGATTGCTGTTAACACGCACACACAGCATGTGGAAGCAGCTCTTTCAATCCTTGCACCTTTTTTGAGTTAAGTATTTAAAATTTTAGAATTATTGGAAACAAATCAAGTTGTTTGCATTTTGGATAAAGGCATTGTCTATAATGCAAATGAACAAGGGCTATTGATGAAAGCCGAATTATTCAAATAACTGAATTGGTGAATTAAGAAAACACCTGGAGCCCTAGCCGGTTTGACTCAGTGGCTGGAGCATCGGCCTGTGGACTGAAGGGTCCCGGGTTTGATTCTGGTCAAGGGCACATACCCAGGTTGCAGGCTCGATCCCCACTAGGGGGTGTGCAGGAGGCGGCCAATCAATGATTCCTTCTTATCATTGATGCTTCTATCTCTCTCTCCCTCTCCCTTCCGCTCCGAAATCAATAAAAAATATGTTAAATAAGAAAACACCTGGACCTTGCATTTGGGGGACCTTGCATGTTGGGGGACTTTGCATGTTGGGGAACCTTGCATGCTGGGGTCTATAGGGAAATCTGTCCATGGAGTACGTGGCGTCTGCTTAGGAGGGTTTCAAAGGGGGAATGGCAGTGACCTCCACAGCTCCCAGATTGAGTGGTTTCACATGTAAAACCCACGGGGTTGGGGGCTGGGCTGGGAGAGTAGAGTCCCGTGGCAGGATGCTACCAAAACAAACAGGAGCGGAGAGAGCTGGAGGATGGACTTGAACTGGAGTCCTCTGAAAGGTATGAGGTGAAGAAGCTGGTCCTGGAACAGGAGCAAGAAGGTCAAGAGTGAAGTCAGGTAGAACTTGGAGGACTGCCAAGAAGGGGGCAGGAACCCCAGAGTGACCTTGGTCCAAGTGGGTGTGGCTCACTTCCTCCTGCCCTGGCCCCTCCTGAGAGCACAGCCCCAAATCACCTGCCATGTGGGAGCAGCTGAAAGAATTGTACCTGTTCAACCTGAAAACGCAAACTAAGGAGCTGGGACCGTCCTCACACAAGGGCTGCGGCCGTGCAGAGAAGGAGCAAGTGTACCGCACGCTGTCCCACGATGTGTGGGATCTACAAGGAGGCAGATTCCGAGGCGGGAGGCACGGCTGCTAGGATTCGCTCCCTCGGGTGATGCAGACAGCAGGCCACCACTGCCTCTGTGTCTAGTTGTACCTCTGCGTCAGCATTGAGGAAGTCACCTGGGAAGCCCAGTGCATGTGAGCCACAGCACAGGACTCTAGACACAGGAAACAGGAAACCCTTTGCGACCATAAAATATTAAATAAGAACTAAAAAAAATTTTTGATCTTTCAATTTTCAACATTATCAAAAAGTGCATTTGCTTGTTTTCTTCGTGAGCAGGAATCGGAGGGTTCAGCAGCCCAGCTCAAGCCTCCCCACCCCCCCCGCATTAGAAATCTCACTCAACCGGATGCCAACCAACCTTCCATTCACTCCACTGCAGTTCATTCAAAGTCATGGGAGCGCCCAGGTGATTAAAGACAGGAGCTGGCGACTTGCGCAGTGGGGCAGCCAGACCCAGGATACGCCCCAAGAAGGAACATCCCTCTGAGGGTCCGGGCCAGTCATGGCACTGGTAGGAAACGCACACACAGGCAGGCGTTCTTAGCCAGGAAATTGTATTTCAGATGAAGACATGAAAGCATGTTGCTTTGAGGTCCCAAAGGGCCTCAGGAACGGCCCCAGGAAAAGGAATGAGGGTGATAACGTAGATTGTACCAGACATGTTACCGTCGCGTCTAATTGAATCCTCCCGAAGCCAGAGGTCACTATAGAGTGAGTGGCAGCCCCAGCCAGTTTGGCTCAGTGGGTAGAGCCTAGGCCTGCAGACTGAAAGATCTCAGGTTTGATTCTGGTCAAGGACATGTACTTCGGTTGCAGGCTCGATCGCCGGCCCTGATTGGGGCTTGTAGGGGAGGCAGCCAATTGACGTGTCTCTCTCACATCGATTTTTCTCTCTCTGTCTCTCCCCCTCCCTTCCACTCTTTAAAAAAATCCGTGGGGAAATATCCTCGGGTGAGGATTAACAACAACAACAACAACAACAACAACAGAGTGAGTGGCAGACTCGCTGTGTGAACACAGTTCGTCCTGATTCCAAAGCCATGGTCCTGCTACTCTATCACGCAGCTTAATGTATTGAGCAATGGACTGCGGTATATTGACAACTTTGCCTTTAGAAGGCGTTCTGAGTCTTCTTCCCAGAGTCTAATGCTACGTCAGGTATCTGATGCCATTGTGGTATCAGGTCACACAGCCAAGAGCAAGCATTGGATGGATGGCCCGCGTTTGCCCGGTGCTGCCTGGGCTGCAGGTGCCCATGGGCTCATGAAGGAGAAAGCTGTGGGCAACGTGGACCTCATCAACTCAGTGCAGCGCGGGCCCTGCAGACTGAGAGGCAGCCTTGCCTACGTGGCCCACAGGCTGAGCCTGCCTGTGTGCAGATGTTTACATTCTCATCATGTGATCAGAGAGCCAACCAGGAAGTGCAACCCCAGCAAAATCCCCGGCAGACACACCCACGAAGACAGAACTGAGGGACAAAGGGCCCCTGTAGCGGCCCAGCTGTAGGTGAGGAAGCTTCTGGTGAAAGGCAGGTGAAGGATTTGGATATCAGAGCATTAAGGGGAAATGGAAGTTACAAAGGAATAAGAAGGAGCCCACAGGTGCATGCATGCAGACATCTTCAAAGTCAGAGACTCAGTCCTGGCCTCTGAGCCCTGGAAACACAAGGGCCAGTGCTTCCATGCTACTGAGACCCATGGTTCAGCTCATGGAAGGAACAACCATCTAGTCACCAGAGTCAATTCAAAATGGAATGAGTTGTGTGGGGAGGTGGGAAGATTCTTTTTAATGGAGACATCATGCCCCTCATGAAAACACACATGCGCACACACACACACACACACACACACACACACACACACACATGCACACACTTAGCCAAATTGCCATTGCCATGGTTACGGTGAGGGTACCATGTAATCCATGTGTCCCTGGTGCCTCCCAGCTTTCTCTATAGGAAGAGATCCCCAGTATTTGCTCCATGTCCCGAAGCAAATATTCTTTCCTGACCTTGCTCTGCTGAGTAAGTAGATGCCCCCTCACTGTCCACGGTGGGTGACTGCCTCCACTTGAGTCAAATCAGGCTTCTTTTCAGTCTCCCTGTTGGGATGTGTCCTTGCTCCCATATTCCTCACTCTGTGGTCCTTGACCTTTGTTAGCATGTCAATGGCTCACCTTCAAATGCAACCCAGGAGGCTGGCTGGGCTCTGGAACAGGATGGGTGAGTCAAGTGCAGAGAGCAAAAGCCAGAGGGGAGGTTATTACAAGCATCCTCCTTACCAGCCACACCCTGCTCTGTTAGAACAGTGTCTCCTCCATCCCTTCACTTACCCAGCGTCATGTTCCAGGGAACACTCTCCTTTGCTGTTAGATCCACCCTAAGTCCACAGTGTTCACAGTCTCACGCTACTTCCTGAAAGCTGATTTTTGTTGCGTTGACACCATTGTATTCAAGGAAGCATGGAGTTTCAGACCTGGAAAAGCTCCTAGATTCCTCACACCCTTCATAGGGGAGGTGTCCGTCCTCAGGTAATGCTGGCTGGTGACAGCTGGTCTCCCGACACCTGCCATTCGGACCATTCTGCACGCGCCAGGCTCTGACTAGCTCATGTCTTAAAGTGCAGTAGGAAAAGGTACCAGGCCTTTCTTTAGCAAAGATCATCACTTCTTCTGGTTGGGAGATCATTGTGTGGAGGCACCAGTCCAATCAGAAAACTAGTTTTGCTTTTGACAATATACGAAGGTGTGTGTGTGTGTGTGTGTGTGTGCTAAAGAAGGGAGGGGTTGCCCAGGTGGCGTGGCTCAGTGGTTGAGCGTCCACCTAGAACCAGCAGATCACTATTCGATTCCCGGTCAGGGCACATGCCCAGGCTGCCAGGCTCAATCCCAATGTGGGGAGTGCAGGAGGCAGCCCATCAATGATTCTCTCTCATCATTGATGTTTCTATCTCTCTCTCCCTCTCCCTTCCTCTCCAACATCAATAATAAAAAATATATTTTAAAAAAAAAGAAGGGATAGATTTAAACAAAAGATTCATATGAACCAAAACTGAGGCAAAATAAAGCAATATGAATTCTAAAAGGAAGGCATTCTGTTTGGTTTTGTTCTTTGTTTTTGTGTCCCGTGCCACCACCTAAAGTAAAGATTTACAAGTTTTGTTTATTTAAAATATAGTATAGACTTGAACAAAACCTATTTGTTTCTTAATCTGTAACATAACAAAGCTGGGAGATCAAAAATCTCAAACCAAATCCGTGCCAATTTTGTTGGCGTTCCTAATCAGCCCTAAATCACTGCAGATGGCACATTGTCATCCCATAAACATCAAGTCATCCAGAGGCCAGCCGGCCCACAGCCCAGCTGGTGGAAGGACGGAAACCAGCGCTTACCGAGCACCCACTATGTGCTAGACTCTGTCCGGTGCGTCCGCCGCGTTGGTGCCACGGCAGCCCTGAGTGGACATTGCCATTGCATTGGGCTGTCACGGAGGAGGGAAGGGGCAGAGCCGGGATCTGGCTGCTCTCCTTTTTCTCTGTAGCACACTGCCTGTCCCCAGACTCTCAGAGACCATCCATGAACACGGAATATTCACTGAGCAGGCCTGTGCTGACCACTAGAGAATGGGGCGAAAGAAAGGACTCAGGACTCGGAGAAGAATGTCCACATGGTTCAGTGGTCTCAGCAGAAGACGAATTCTCATGGCATGGAGGAGAGCAGCCAGGTGCCCGGCTCTGGTCAAGTAGTGAAGCAGAGGCCGAGCCAGGGTCCTCTTGTCTGTCCTCACCTGGAGCCTGGGTGGAAGGCCAAGGTCAGCACACACATTCTTACATCGTGCACTTGGAAGTGGTTTGCTGCAGAGGAAAACAGAAGTCTAAGGGGAGTCAGAAGCCCTGGATTTGGGTTTCAGGCTGCCACTAACTGCTCCTCCCTGCTGACACAATTGTCACCTCAATCTTGTTAAAGAGGACTGGTTTATATGACCTCTAACTGTGATTAGTCTATGGATTATTTAATGCAGGTAAAGATGGTAGGTGTGAGTGGGTGTGTGTGTGTGTGTGTGTGTGTGTGTGTATAAAAGAGAAAGAGAGAAGAATGAGAATATGAAAGGATTAAAGAGAGAGACAGTACAAGGATGAAGTACTTAACATCCTTCAGATAATGAACTTTTGAGGCTCCGGTTCTTACATAATAGTTCTAATGCTCAGAGCAAATGGGTCTGTGGATAGCTATTCATACTGTAATTCAAGTCAGTAAATAGCATCCATGTTTTCTGAAATGCTGGCTGGACTGCTGAGAGACAGGTAACTTAGCACCTGATTGTGGATATTGTCAGACTGGGAGATCTTTTCTCAGCTTCATGGGAACTGGGAGGATTTAAGAATTAGCAATGAGGAATCTGCTTTTAACATCATGTTCAAAGCTTCCCGATGGAAGAATAAGGTTAATGGAGAGTCTAAGTGAAAAGGAGATTAGCCTTGATCCTTCAGAGAATATGTCCTGAATAAAGTTTCGCTGGTGGGAAAAGTGGAGATGTCATAAAATAACTCATTTGCTGTCACACCCACTGCCTGCAGAGCCAGGCTCTTAAGCTCCCCCCTTTGACCTCATACTCCAGGATTGTGTTTCCACTTGGTTAACTTACTTCTTTGCAGTAGTATAAGAGGAATAGTGAACTGAGAAACTTAGAGCCAGTGATGATATTGGTGAGAAACTTACAAGGATTTTACTGTTTATTGGGTTTTCTGAATAGGTTGTAAAGCAGTATTCCAGAACCTCCCACCTCACTGTTTGCCCATCCTATTCCCCTCTTAAGGTACCCCTCATCCCCCCGCCCCCGACAAACCTCCTTTCTTTTCTCTCTTCCTTTTTTCCTCTAGTCATTCTCACCTTCCTTCCTTTATCACTTCCTCCATCCATTCATTCATTCTGTGGAATCAACAGTTTTTGAAGGGAGAGCCTGCTATATCCCAGGCTTATACGGTGGGTGTCCCTGTGGATGAAGGTGACCCGTGTTTCCAGGCGTTCCCATCCTCATCCATGACCTCCGCTCTACCCCTATTTGGGGGCGGGGGCCTTGGCTTTTCTTTTCCTTTCTCTCCACCATTGCCTGAGCGCAGTGGACTCCCGCTCTCTTCTTCAAACCTGTTCTCAAATTCTCCATAAGTTTGTAGCAGGGACAGACACCAGTTTATTGTTGCCTCATATAAAACAATCACCCCTACTCCACTTGGCTCATAGGTGCTCAGTGAATTCCTTTCTCTAATTCATCAGACCCCACATCACCTGGGCAGATAGCGCCAGCTGGCAACCACTTGCATGAATACCTAATCGGTCAACTAACCAACATGCATTGAGGGCCTACTCGATGCTGGCACTATGGGGCACCGTAGGGTGGCTTACACCACATGCCTTCTTCAAGGAGATGCCAACCTGGCTAGGGAATGTGTGTGTGAACACATGGGAGATTAAATAACAATAGAAGATGTTGGTTCATCATGCTGAAGTCATAAAACCCACCCTAATTAAAGGCCCTATGACTGGCACTGCCATGCAGGAGGTGGAGTTCTGCAGAATGGAGAGAAATGGGATGCTTTCACAGAAGGGAAAGGACTTGAGCAGGGCTTTGGAGAAGAAGGGTTCGATTTTGGCAACCTGGGAGGACAGAGGGTGGTAGTTTATTCCGGGCAAACCCTTTGGCTTCTTCTCCAGTGACCTTCAGAGTTCTTGATTTCCCTTAGGACAGCATTCAGCTCAAGACAGGGTAAGGCAGCCACAAGAACAGCACCAGTAAACACTGCTGTCTCCCACCTCCTCCCCTTGGACAGCCTCCCTCCTTGCCAGGTTCCTGTCTCCTCCTTCCCGGAGCTCAGGGTGATACAAAGCAGCCTTTCTTTTGTCTGAGGTTACTTAGAAGCAGTCCCCCATAATTACAGTAATCTTATCTCCTTTGAATCCACCAAAATTACCCCTTTGCCTTATGTTGGCACCGTTGCCATATGACAGGCATCGTTGGTAAGCTTTGTGTAATGCTGCAATGTTTTTTTTTTACAGTGACATCTGCTCAAAGAGACGAATGTTCTATGTGACTGACTCATTTGGTGGGAACTCATCCACATGCCCAAGTGAATGGGTGGAGGTGGAGGACACAGGAAGAGGGAAGCATTTAGATGGATATTTTTCAGATTTTAGATTAAGAATACAACTATTTTATTTCCTACAGAACAGCAGAGAACATTAGTTGTAGTGGAAGTCATGCCTAAATGTCTCCTAATGTCTGAATGTATCATGTTTCAAGATGGGTAAAGATGGTCATGTTTCTCCACTACATTTTGGTTACGTTGGTGATTCTCATCCACATTACCTTGTCCCCCTCAACCGGGAGCTTCCTCAGGTCTTCTCTCCAACTGTGGTCTTCTTGAGTGAACTCTCTGAGACAACACTGAGACTCCAAGATGAGCTCTCTAAAATTTCATGGTGAGCTCTCTAAAATTTCATGGTGAGCTCTCTGAGGTTCCACGGTGAGCTCTTTGAGGTTCCAAGGTGAACTCTCTGATATTTGATGGTGAGCTCTTTGAGATTCCACGGTGAGTGCTCAGAGGTTCCATGGTGAGCTCTCTGAGATTCCATGATGAGCTCTCTGAGGTTCCACAGTGAGCTCTTTGAGGTTCCACGGTGAACTCTCTGAGGTTCCACGATGAGCTTTCTGAGGTTCCACAATGAGCTCTCTGAGGTTCCAAGGTGAACTCTGATATTTGATGGTGAGCTCTCTGAGGCTCCACGGTGAACTCTCTGAGGTTCCACGGTGAGCTCTCTGAGGCTCCACAGTGAACTCTCTGAGGTTCCACAGTGAGCTCTCAGAGGTTCGATGGTGAGCTCTCGGAGGCTCCATGGTGAGCTCTCTAAGGTTCCATGATGAGCTCTCTGAGGCTCCACGGTGAATTCTCTGAGATTCCATGGTGAGCTCTCTGAGATTCCATGGTGAGCTCTCTGAGATTCCACAGTGAATTCTCTGAGGTTCCATGGTGAACTCTCTGAGGTTCCATGGTGAGCTCTCAGATTCCACGGTGAGCTCTCTGAAGTTCCATGGTGAGCTCTCTGAGATTCCATGGTGAGCTGAGATTCCACGATGAGCTCTCTGAGGTTCTATGATGAGCTGAGGTTCCACGATGAGCTCTCTGAGGTTCCACGGTGAGCTCTCTGCGGTTCCACAATGAACTCTCTGAGAGTCCATGGTGAGTTCTCTGAGATTCCACAGTGAATTCTCTGAGGTTCCATGGTGAGCTCTCTGAGATTCCATGCAGAACTCTCTGAGGTTCCACGGTGAGCTCTCTGAGATTCCATGGAGAACTCTCTGAGGTTCCGTGGAGAACTCTCTGAGATTCCATGGTGAGCTGAGATTCCACAATGAGCTCTCTGAGGTTCCACGATGAGCTCTCTGAGGTTCCACGATGAACTCTCTGAGATTCCATGGTGAGTTCTCTGAAATTCCACAGTGAATTCTCTGAGGTTCCATGGTGAGCTCTCTGAGATTCCATGGAGAACTCTCTGAGGTTCCACGGTGAGTTTTCTGGGGTTCCACGGTGAGTTCTCTGAGGTTCCACGGTGAGCTCTCTGAGGTTTGATGGTGAGCTCTCTGAGGCTCCATGGTGAGCTCTCTGAGATTCCATGGAGAACTCTCTGAGGTTCCATGGAGAACTCTCTGAGGTTCCATGGTGAGCTCTCAGAGGCTCCACGGTGAGCTCTCTGAAGTTCCATGGAAAACTCTCTGAGATTCGATGGAGAACTCTCTGAGGTTCCATAGTGAGCTCTCGGAGGTTCCACGGTGAGCTCTCAGAGGCTCCATGGTGATCTCTGAGATTTGATGGTGAGCTCTCTGATATTCCATGGTGAACTTCCTGAGATGGCTCCGGGATTTTGGCTGTGCACTTTCTTGCTATCAACTCTGCAACCCCCTAGGCCAACAGCCTTTCTCTCCTTCACCCACCTGGGAACAACACTGAGGAGTTAGAGGAGCACATGGTTCTCTGTTACAGTGTGTTTACTCCGTTCATTCACTGAGCACTTCCTATGCACCAGGTCTTGGAGACTCATGGAAAAGTAAGTCAGAACAACTCTTTCCTCAGAGAGCTACAGCCTGTATGGCCATTGCCAGGGACACCATGAAAGTGACACACAAAGCTCAGCATCATGGCCGGGGGGTGGTGTCAGATAAGGCTTTTCTGAGGTGACACTGAGTAGGACATAAATCATCACCTTCCTTACACACTTCCAAATCTCTCAATGGCTGTTTCATGATATTCTAGGCCCACTGCCTGGATCACTCAGCCCTGCATCATCTAACCCCTCTTGCCATACCCACCCATCCTCCTTCCTACCATCGTGAATCATTTGATCCTGTTGGTTCTCCTGTTCCCTTATTTCCCCTGCATAGCCCCTTCTTCTTGACTCAGTCTTTGTTCATGCTTTCTGTTTAAAGTGAGCCTTCCTCTACCACCTCCCCAATGACACCAGCAACAGCTCTCAGACCCATGTCACCTTCAGGGACCAGCTCATCCAAATGCTTTATGAGACTTTCTCTAGCCACACTAAACATTTTATAGTTTCTCTGAATTCTCATAGAAAGTAAGCTACAGGTACAACTTGGATAATGTATGTAATAAATAATACTTAAAATCTTGGAAAGCATAATGCAATCATAATTGCTATTATCTTTACCAGGTAGAAGAACTTCTGATGCCTTCACCAACACTAGCTGCACTTCTTTAGGCAAGTTCTTTAGCAGTTAAATAGGGAAAACAACATTTCAGGGTTGCTGTAAAAAGTAATCAAATATATTGACATGGATATAAATAAAATTTCTGACTTGTGGTAGGCAGATCTTGATGGACTGATGATAGTAGTAGGGGTGTTATTTTTTCTTAAAGAGAATTCATATTTTTCGTATTATTTAATTCATGTTCCTTTATTGTCCAGTAGACCAAGATAGGTATGTGTTTTGGGGTGAGAGGAGCAGAAAATTTCTCTTACGAAGGTTGATCATGAAGGATAACTGAACATCCTTCAGAGCCCTGCAACTTTCATCTCAGGAACCAGAGAAGAATTGCAATACTGTGATGGGTTGATGACATCTCATTTCCTTTGTCATCACTTCTTGGCAAGAAGACAATCGTTTGGCCCTGACATTCCCTTGGAGACTAAGGGGTCATTGTTCTCTCATAGACAGTGTTTATCAGAAATGAAGGCCCTCACTGGCCCAGGGAAGCGGAGCTGAAGGAGGCAGCTGTCCTCTCAGGGAGGTGGTCACTTTCTGACCTTTAAAGAGGTTCTCCGTGCAGTGCCTGGATGCTGAGTCACCAACGCACACAGGGTGGCGAACAGGAGCACGGGATTGGAGGGAGCCAGGGCTGTGGGCCACAACCCTTCCAGCAGGGTTTCACAACTTCAACATTATTGACATTTTGGGCCAAGTAATGCTCAGTTAGGGTGCTGTCCTGTGCACTCTAGGAGGTTTAGCTGCATCCTTGGCCTCTTTCCACCAGATGCCATGGAACCCCCATCCTGCCCAAGTTGACAACCAAAAATGTCTCCAGGCACTGTCTGATGCCCCTGGTGGGGTGGAGTGAGGGATTGTGGGTAAATCACTCCAGTCAGCAATACACAATAGAGAAAGGGAAAAAAAATACAACGTGACAAATGGAGTTCCATAGTATTTCTCAAACTTAAGGATGACAACCAGATGTTCTAGAAAACTTGTTAAACCAGGTGCCTGGGCCCCAGACTTAGATTCCGATTCTGTATATTTGGGGTGCGGCCTGAGATTTTGCATTTCTAACAAGCACCCAAGTGATGCTGCTGCTGGTGGTCCAGCGACTACACCTCTGGAGCATTGCCGTAAAAAATGGTGCCGGAAGGATGGACACAAGTCGATGAAAACTGTCCATTGTCTTCAGCACAGCCTAGATGCGGGTGCGGCCCTTTAAAATCATATAAGTGATACGTGTGCAAAGCGAAAGTTATCCACATTTCTATGCTGGAAATATCACTAAAGAACCAGGAAAAAAGAAATTGGCGGCTCGAATAGGGGACCCAAGCGACTCGATGGAGGGGGATTCTGAGCCTACAAAGACCCTGGGCATGCCGGGGGAAGGGTTGCCAGTTCATCTCTGGGTCCTGTCGGCCAGCGTGGCCAAGGCCACAGAGAGGTGCTCCCAGAGCGTGGCCATTGCAGTGGTCCCTTCAGAGAGCTGCCACGATGGGGAGACGCAGGAAACTTTAGACCCCGTGCCAAGCCAGCACAATTAAGCATACAATGTGAGTTTTTACAAAATGTTTTTGCATTCAAGCACAATTTCAGTGCATGCTTCTAGTCTACCACCCTTTCCCAACTAAATGACCACTCTCTGGAGAATGGAGCACACAGAAACGCTGACCCGCCACTGCCCAGGAGCGTGGGGTCATCCCTGCCCTCCCTGCTGTCGTCTGACCCACTTTTGTGCCGTGTGTGAGATTTCACAGGCAGCAGGGCAGAGCCAGGGAGTTCACCGGCCTGGGAACAGCTCACTGGCTGTCTACACATAGACACCAAATTTAGATATTGACAGAGCTTAACATAAAGCTTCCTCCTTCCTCCCCCATTTTCCTTCTCCTTCCTTTTTATTTCTCTTTATTCATGTGTCCAATGCCTATGCTCGCCCCGACCCTGGGAACAAGCAGTGATCTCTGTAGTAGTGGGCTCCGTGGCAGTGGGCTCTGTGGCAGTGGGCTCCGTGGCAATGGGCTCCATGGCAGTGGGCTCTGTGGCAGTGGGGTGGCAATGGGCTCTGTGGCAGTGGGCTCTGTGGCAGCGGGCTCTGTGGCAGCAGGCTCTGTGGCAGTGGGCTCCGTGGCAGTGGGCTCTGTGGCAGTGGACTTGGTGGCAGTGGGCTCTGTGGCAGTGGGCTCAGTGGCAGTGGGCTCGGTGGTAGTATCCCACTTCATCCAGCAGTTCTTTGTTCTCCTTTACTGAACTGGCAGAACTTAAAGGCATGTACAATACCCTCCTTTTGTAATTAAATGTCTGCTAGGCCTTGCTCTTAATTAACCAGATGGGCCTGTAAGGATGGGGTCTCCTGGGCCTCAGGGGCTCCTGTCACACCGTCTCTGGATCTGAATGATCCGGCAAGAGGACTAGGACCAGGGACTGGCCAACCTGCGTTATCCATGGGGGGCTGGTGGCTGGGAACCTTCCCCTCAGTTCAGAGATTGAGGCTACACAGCCACAAACTTGCATGTCACATGTGAAGATTAATGTCATCCCAAAGCTGCCCCAGAAGAAGGCTTTGGGAGTTGTTTATCTCGAGTCTTCATACCTTATCTCCACTTCCCTCAAAAACAAAGTCTGTCATGGAAAATCTTATCCCTTACTTGGAATTTTGGAATTCTGAGGTCAGGTTTCTGAAATTTCTCTCTTTTTTTTTCCCCCCCATAAAATCTATCTGCCAAACATGGTGTCATGCTTCTGGACGCAGAGCCCTGTGGCCATTATGCCTTTGGCCTTCTTCCTGTCAGCACCATGACCGTGGGAGTGACATGGCTCCAGGCACACAGGGTGTCACATTAGGGGAGATACGGTCCTTCCCTGAAAGGGGTGTTTGAAATTGTTGGGGGGAAAAATAAAAAATAAAAATAAAAAACAAAATAAAAATAAAATAATATTGTCAGGCATATAATCAAATACCATCTTCAACAGATACTCCAGTTAGACCGCATCCTCCACCCTATTCCCTTTCTATGTGGCTGTACAACTTATTTGAGATACCTAAAGTTTCATATATTTCCATTTGCTTTGTGTGTGTGCTTTCCTCCCATCCTTGTTGGTGGGATTATATGTTATACATATCTTTCAACTATGTAGGACATCTACATGCTTCCAAAAGGCAACAATATACAAAAGATACTCCTCTTCCCTATGAATAACCCTATGCCACTCCCTCCCAGGGCCCTTCCACCTCACTTTTCCAACACCCGTGTCCATAGCCAATGTCATTGTTTTCCGGTTTATTCCTCCTGTTCCTTTTTATAAAGATAAATATGTGCACTTTTTCATTCTCTTCTCTCTTACACAAAGGATACTCTGCGTACTTTGCTTCTTTTCACTTAACAATGTCTCTTGCGAATCACTGAATATTTGTTCATAGAGATCTTTCTTATATATTCCTTACACTATACTGCATTCCATGATAGTGAACATATCATAGTTTACTCAGCTAATCTCTTATACTTGGACCTTTAGGTAGTTCTACATTTTTGAAATAACCTTCTGCATATATATATATATACACACACACACATATATATATATATGTATATATATACATATATATATATATGTATATATATGTGTATATATATATATACATATATATATATATATATATATATATATATATATATATATATATATATATATATATATATATACTGAGTGGCCAGATTATTATGATCACTGAATGCATAATAATCTGGCCACTCAGTGTATATCCTATATAATAAAAGGCTAATATGCAAATTGTCCCCTTGACCACGAGTTTGATCAGCAGGCAGGTTGGCTAACCGCCCATGTTCTTTCCCCCTGGCCAGTCTGGCCGGACCCCACCCATGCATGAAATCATGCACCGGGCCTCTAATATATATAAATATATATACACCAAGTGGCCAGATTATTATGCATTCAGAGATCATAATAACCTGGCCACTCAGTGTGTGTGTGTGTGTGTGTGTGTGTGTGTGTGTGTATATATATATATATATATATATATATATATATGTATATATATATATATATATATATATATATATATATATATATATATATATATATATACTGTTAGAGGTATAGCTTCAAAATAGAGCCTTGGGTCAAATGAAAAATGCTAACCTTGACAAAGTTGCCCCCATGTATCAGGATGATGCTCTAGCCACCGGAGCTACCTGGCCAGGGCTATTTTACATTTTCACCAGCAATGTAGGAAAATGCCTGCTTCCCTAGCCCCACTAGTATGTGTAGTCAAGCTTATGAATTTTTGCCAATCTTGGTGAGCAGAAATAGTATCTCATCTATACATATTGTATCATTTTTCTCAGAGTAAAAAATAAAAAAGCACAAATGAAGCAGGACTACTACCCACGTGAACTGGGGTTCACAAGCACTCGATACCGAATGCTCAACTCAGAGAGGCTGCCCCCCCTGCCCCTTCGATGTTGGCGGCGTGAGCTCTAGAAGTGCCGTGTGCAGAACTGCACTTTGAAACCTGGCCGAGTCCTATTTCTAACGTGCTCTGCCAATTGGAGAGCCAATCCATAGCCCAAATGGGGTTGTTCTCACAACTGCACTCTCAGATATCTCTGTCTTTAATTCTTTAATCTTCTATTTGGCTTTATTGCCTAATAAAAGTGGGGAAAAATTCCATGTGGCCAGTTGGTTCAAATGTAGTGACCACTTGACTTCACCAAATTCTCTGGAAAGACCATCTATTATACAGCCATTTAAGGGTCTGACTGTGGTGCATCCGTCTCCTCCCTGCACGTCTGCTCTGCGGTCAGCTTCTGAGATCGCTCTGTGATGCGAGCCCTCAGCCTGCCTTTCAAGCCTCCCTCCCACTTTCCCACAGCGCTGGTATTCTAGATCGGGGTTTCCATGGTAGAAAATGGTTTCTCAGGAAATTCAGTCATATAAAAGATGTATACAAAGGATAAATCAGAAGATGGCCATTTGCTACACAAAACATTTCAGAAGAATATTTCTTTATTTGCAAACTTCCTACGTGCATTTTTTTTTTGTATAGAGTTGAATTTATAACGCCAACTGATAAGAACAATGGCATTCTAGTGAAAAACATGACATTTTTAATTCTGGGAGTAGAAATGACATTTGTCTTTTCATATCAACCTCGGGATCAATTTTGTTTTCAACAGGATCCCATGCAATCATAGACTATACTTCAATTATGTGGCTACAAATGCTTAAAAGGGGAGTAATAGCCTGGCTGGCATGGCTCAAAGGCTGAGTGTCGACCTATGAACCAGGAGGTCACAGGTTCGATTTCCAGTCAGGGCACATGCTTGGGTTGTGGGCTCGATCCCCAGGGTGGGGCATGCAGGAGGCAGCCGATCCATGGTTCTCTCTCATCTTTGATGTTTCTATCTCTCAATCTCTCTCCCTGCTTCTCTGAAATCAATAAAAATATATTTTAAAAAATAAAATAAAAAATAGTAGAGGAGTAATAGTATTTCACTAGGGATCACTAGCAGTATCTAACAATAGTAGGCACTCACCATGAATATCAAGTCAGCCAAGTCTAACATAAACTATTCAAAGAAAGTATCAAGTGTAACATGATCACTATGTTACCTGTTAGCTTGCTGTGGGACCACTGACTTCATTTCTTGGACAAGAACATGTGACGGCTATGACTGCCTGAGCCTTGCGGGCATGTGATTAGGCAGAGCACCCCAGACTCACACGGGCAGAAATAAGTGGGTCTGAATTCCAAAACTCACTGATGCTGTAGCGCAAGAGCCAGCCATCCAACTCGTCAGCATTTATCATACATTAGAGCAGTGGTCGGCAAGCTCAGTCAACAGAGCCAAATATCAACAGTACAACGATTGAAATTTCTTTGGAGAGCCAAATTTTTTAAACTTAAACTTCTCCTAACGCCACTTCTTCAAAATAGACTCTCCCAGGCCATGGTATTTTGTGGAAGAGCCACACTCAAGGGGCCAAAGAGCCGCATGTGGCTCGCGAGCCGCGGTTTGCCGACCACTGCGTTAGACCATGAACACAGGGTGGTGAGGGCAGTTTTCTCATAGATCTGCCCCAGGAAGACTTACCATTGGTGGGTTCAAAGGGCCCAGTTTGTCAGCTCACACAATTGGTTGAGCACGGGCTTCTAAAATTAATTCATTACAAATTTAATAAATATATATTTAAAGAATAGAAACAGGATAGATAGATAGATGATGGAAAGAAAGACAGACAGTTTTGCTGTCTCGGTGTTCCAGGCAAGGTGGCTTCCAGCAAGTGCCATGACACTCCTATGCTGTCAGTGCCAGGACACTCCTATGCTATAAGAATATTATTGGTCCCATTAGGCTTAGAGAAGTTGAGCAAGTTGCCGAAAACATCAGCTCCTGCAATGGAATGCGAGCCCATCAGTGACTCCCATTGACCCTCCATTGCTATGTTAACAGCATTTCCAGTTCCCAGTGCCATGCCTAGCCCCTCCCTAATACTCTTAAGCATCCAAGAAATTGAGGAATGATGACCATTATATGGGGACATTATTTATAAACAAATATCAAAATCCTGATTTGATAATGTAGAGATGCTTATTTGCTGCAAAAAAAATTGTTCAAAATAGTACACACACACACACACACACACACACACACACACACACACACACATATATATAATCTCCCTGCATACATTTAAAATACCATTCAGTTTACCAGAAATCAAACCACACATAATTCTTTAAGCTTTAATAAGCCTAGTGAATAATGCACTGGATTTCAGCACCAGCATATCTTGTCTCTGAGATATGAGCCCACACAGTGTAACTTTAAGGGCCACGGCAGCCAGCCTCCAGGACGCCCCTCATGACCCCGCGTCCTGGTACTTGCCCTCTGTGGAGTCCCTCCCACAATGCACCAGTGTCTGTGTCAGTAGACGGAGGCGGAAGGCATAGCATGTCTCTGCTGAGAACAGGTTACACTAGACATCGCAGCTTCCATCTTCGGCTTTTCTTTCTCGGGAGAAACCAGCTTCCACGTTGAACAACCCGACTGAGTGGGCCACACGGTGAGGAACTGAGGCTGCCAGGGAAGCCAGCAGCCAGCGAGGAGCAGTCCTCCGGCCACTGGCATTGGCCGGGAGCGACAGCCTGGTCTCAGCCACAGGGCCACCCTGAGCCAGGACCACCAGGCTAGGCCATTGCAGAGCCCTAGCCTGCTCAATGTTGGAGTTGTTTCCCAGAAACAGATAACATTGAACCTCTACATCGATGCTCGAAAGCTCCTCCCAACCCCACTGGCCATGTGCTAATTCATTCATGCAATGATTATTTATTGATGTGTTTATTATGCAGATGCCAACCCATGTTGGGTTGTCAAGAACCTAAGACTGTAGCCATGAATGAGATTAGTCAAGTTCCTGCTTTCATAGAGTTCACATTATAATGCAGTCATTTATAGTTATTTGCATATTTATGTTATCTTCCTGGCAAGATCACAAAATACTTGAGGAAGGAACATTTATTTTTATATTCCTATAGAATTTAGTATGGTAAGTCTAAGTCTAGTTATTGTGTTGTATTATCCTGGTGTGTCCCCCCCCCAAAAAAAAAAAATCTATGATTTTTTTATCCATGAGAGATTGCAAAATTCTTGAATGCAAAGATGTGTGTGTGTGCGTGTGTGTGTGTGTGTGTGTGTGTGTGTGTGTGTGTGTGTGTGTGTGATGAAATAGTGACAGGATCCCCAAACACCTGCAGCGGCTGAACCAATGGGATTCTGGTGAGGATTCTGGGCCGGAATGTTCTTAGAATCACAGCTCTGTCTCCCTTCTCGTGGTTCCCAATGAGCAGCCGTGGTCGGGTCAAGTGCTCAGCGGGTCTTTGCTGAAAAGGACAGGGCTCCTACAGATAAGGAGAAGTCCACTAAGTAATATTCAAAGCATTGAATCTTCTCTGTAGGGCTACTTAATCTATGCTAATTACTTAACTGCACATTACTTAATCTCATCTCTAAAGTTGGGGTAACTTACTCCAAAAAGTGGCTTTAGTGACTAAACATGTTACTAGGTATAAAATGCGTCACCAGCGCCTGGCCAGTGAGACTCAGATATGCAAGCTGGTACTACAGTGTACAAAGTGTGAGCAGGTGCTGAGCTTCACTGGGCTCGTGGGCACGTGTCTCATTTACCCGCAGTGGATCCCACGCTACTGATTCTGCAGCAGCTGCTGAAGCACAATTTCCTGAGCATCGGGAATCAGTGGGTCCCTGCGCCCCTCCGGCCCCACACCCGCGACCTCCATGCAGGGGTAGCATCGTCTCAGGCTGAGTTTTGCTTCTTTTCGTGCAAAGCTTTGGAGGTGCTGGGTGGGGGGAGCAGCGAGGTCGGCAGCCAGGCTTTAGGAGAAGAATTGGACAGACATTGCCAAAACTTGGCTGCCCGTAAATGCCAAATAATAAGACTCCTTACTCAGGAACACGGGCGCCTAGCGGGAGAGGAGCATGAAGAATTCCAGGAAGCACAGGCTCAAAGCCCGTTTCCCAGGCAGCGAAGCCGCCCACCTTCCCTGGAGCAAATGGAGCCAAATCCATTCTCACATGTGCCTTTCTTTGCCTTTCCAATCGGCCCTGAGGGGCTGGCAGCGTTTGCTCCTGCGCGAGGCCTGTGAGGGAGGCTTCGGTGCTGCCCGCAATCTGGCCTTGGCACTTCTTGTCCCAGCCCACCCGCTCCCAGCACCTGCCTGCGCTTCCATCCACCTGCATGGTGGCCTCAAGCTCGGTTGTCACTTCAGCGGCTGTGGATCTAGACGTGACAGTGGGTCTCTTGGGAAGGACTAGCACAGACCATGTATTGCTGGCTTCCGGGGCCCTGGGGGTGGCTTTCCAAGCCTGACTTTCATGGGAATGTGAGGCAGGGCGACCGATCTGGGGAAGGAAAGGACAGTTTGCTCAGATAATTAAGCACATCAATATGGCAAAATATTCTACAGCCACTAAGAAGTGTGTTGTATGAGAGGACTTAATTATGTAGGGAAAGTTCAAGGATAAAATATTAAATGAAAAAAAAAGCAAGTTTCAAAGTAGAATTGTTCCAGTAAAGTAAAAATGTGTGTGTTCAGAAGGAAAAATACCAAAGTGTTCATTGTGGTTACATCTGGGTAATAGGATTATGGGTGGTTTTTAATTCCTTCTTTGTTTGTCTCTTCTTTCAATTTTTCTATGATGAACACATTAAATTTTAATCATGAAGGGGTATTACTGTGGAATAAAACAGAAATAATAAAAGAAGTGTGATGGAACTCACCGGGTGAGGTAGGGCGGCTTATGCCAGAGTCCTCCCTGGACTCACAGCCTCCCTCATCTCTTCTCTCCACCCCCTGCACTCACCGTTCTGTCCGCACAACTTCACACTCACTGTAATGTCTCAGGTCCCCGGCAGCTTTCTGAATGCACGTCCCGTGTCCCCAGGACTGGGTCTTACTTTCTCTCTTGTGCACAAACCCCCATCTGAACCACTAAGCTTAGAGCTAGACACACATCAGGTGAAAGGTTGAAGGTCAGCCTCGCAGGGCCAGGATCAGTGTGGGGATGGAGGGCACTAGGAATGGAGTGGGTCAAGTGGCCCGAGATGAGAACAGATGGACAGAGACACAATTTCTATTCACTCCTGACTTTGTATTGCCTAGGAGAGAAGCGAGGGGGTCTTCTGAGCCATGTTTTCATTCTCTCTCTCTCTTTCTCTCTCACACACACACACACACACACACACACACACACACACACACACACACACACACACACACACACACACAGTCTGTTTCTCCTATAGAACATGGTAATGCTCAATATAATAAACGAAAAGCAAACCCACCCGCATGGTACAGTGTCATCACAGATGACAGCTCCCCTACTCGGAAGGAAGCCGTGGGAGCCGTGACTAATTCCTGGAGAAGATGACAAAAATGCCCATCACAGCAGCAAGCACCTGCTAGTGCTCACTCAGCCTGAGTCTACCCTAGGGTGGCCTGCACGTGTCACCTAACTTCCAAGCAGGCTGACGCCAGCACTGCTGGGGTCGGTCCAGATCCCCTTGAAGGCTCTCACTAGTTCTGCCTTTTCCTCCTCTGCCTGGAGGTGAGCAAGAGTCTAAATCAGGCACTTTCCACTCTTCTCCGGAGGCCCACATCCAGGCAATGGAGCCTGGTGACTTCCATTCTCCTCACCGCCCCCCACCCCCCTTTCCCGGGAGCCTGGCTATGAAAGTTGTAGGTTTATTAAATGTTGTGAAGGTTATAAAAGTTTGTGAAAGTTTTAAGTTTATTTGAAAAAATTCTTGTCCAGCTGGCGTGGCTCAGTGGTTGAGCGTCGACCTGTGAACCAGGAGATCACACTTGTATTCCTGATCAGGGCACATGCCCAGGTTGCGGGCTTGATCTCCAGTGTGGGGAGTGCAAGAGGCAGCCGATCAATGGTTCTCTCTCATCATTGATGTTTCCACCTCTCTCTCCCACTCTCTTTCACTCTGAAATCAATAAAATACATTTAAAAAATAATAAAAATAAAAGAAATCTTTTTAAACTAAATTAGGTCCATTTAATATACTTGAAATTACATGGGAAGCTTTGTCAAATGAAAATTAATAATAATTATTATGTTCTATTTGTGTACATATATTTTACTGAGATGGGTGTTCTGGAAGTTTCAGTCTGCTCCAGAAAGGAACTTGCAAAGTTTCAGAGCCAAGTTCAAACAGGAAACTCTCAGGGGTAGCAGGCGTCCAGTCGGGGACACCAGGCAAGCCAAGAGTGATGGCTCCCTGTGGGGGCGTCCGACAGTGGTACTCCAGGGACTTGCGGTCCACACATTGAGAATTTGTGAATTATTTCCAATGCTCAATACACACTTCCGATAAACCATGTACAGAGTTTTAATCCTGCACATCATTTGTTCTTTATATGTTAAAATTGTGTATTGAATCTAAATATATATAGTCTTTATATTATTCTCTGTCATTTTATTATTTACCAAGAAATTGTTGTCTTGGAATGTTATATCTCATAGAAAAGCAAAGCTTTTTATTAATTGCATTATAATCAAATCTATAACCATGCCACTTCAGGCTTTGTCATTTGTAGGCAGTCATGGTTTTACACTGATGCATTTGCAGATACGTTACAGCTTTAGAAAAATCCATATAAAAGACTCTGAGTTATTCTAAATTGCAGGCTTGCAAGAAGGGCATATCTTTGAACTGAATGAAGATTTGTAGAACTCTGAGGAATAACTGAATTCATAAAAAATACTGGCAAATAATCAGGATAAACAAAAATGGTTATGGGACTAAAATGAACTAAGGATAGTTATTATTCTTATGACTCTGTTTTAAATATTGCTGATTTTTTAATCCTTTTGTTTTCCAAATATAAGGAAAACTAATAGGAGATGTTCTGTATTATCATCAATGACTCATTAATAAGGTAATAGGGTCTGATAAATTAGTAACATTCATTTCACAGTACCCCCAGGAGATGAAGACTTCAAAGACCTCGACTTACAACCAGAAGATTCTTGTCCATGGGGACGACATTAATTAAAGTCTCTCTCCAACAGTTAAAAGGGACATTACCTTATCGGTGCCTACCCACAAATGGACATCTGCCCCTGACTCTAACACTGCCCTCCATCTGCAGTGGAAATCGAAGACTTTTCAAGGATGAGCAGCTGCCGACCACGCAGGAGGCACACAATGGCAAGCTGTGGAACCTGGATCTACCTGACCTTCACGGGGCTTTAAAGGATGTTAAGAAAAAAATAAATTGTGAAAAAGAAAACAAGCCTAAACTCTTCCATTTCACACATGACTCCAAGTCATTTATGTGGTAATAGTGAGGGCTTATGCACAGGTCAGCCAGTCTCTTTCCTTCCTTCCTTCCTCCCATCCACCGGCTCTTGGCTTAGGAGAACTATGCACAGTGGAGGCTTGGTTGTAGAGCCAGGGGTCCTCCTTTGCTAGAGAGGCTGGCCTCCATGGTGATGGAGAGCCATGATGGTAGATCACAGCCAGGAGAGCTGATCCGCATGTCATGGTATTGACAATAAAGCTCTTTGCAGCTTAGCTAGCTGTTCCAGTATTATTTCAATACTAGAGGCCTGGTGCATGAAATTCATGCATGGGGAGGGGGTCCCCTCAGCCCAGCCTGCACACTCTCTAATCTGGGACCCCTTGGGGGATGTCCAACTGCCGGTTTAGGCCCAAGGGGATCGGGCCTAAACCAGCAGTGGGACATCCCTCTCACAATCCTGGACTGCTGGCTCCTAATCACTCACCTGGCTGCCTGCCTGGTCACCCCTAACTGCCCCCACCCCTGCCAGCCTGATCACCTCTCATTGCCTCTGTGTGCCAGCCTGATCACCCCTAACTGCCCCCCCGCACTGACCTAGTCATCCCCAACTTCCCCCACTGCCAGCCTAGTTGCCCCTCACTGTTCCCAACTGCCCCCCCTGCTGGTCTGGTCACCCCCCCCCCGCTGCCTGGTTGCCCCTAATTGCCCCCCAACTGGCCTGGTCACCACTTACTGCCCCCCATTCTGGCCTGGTTGCCCCAAACTGGCCCCCCGACTTGCCGGCCTGGTCACCCCATGCATCCTGCTGTTCAGTTGTTTTGTCGTCCCTCACTAACCCTCCTAACGGCCTGATCGTAGGCAGCCATCTTGTGAGGGTGTGAGGGTTAATTTGCATATTACCTCCTTATTATACACTGAGTGGCCAGATTATTATGACCACCCCATCAGTACTTCGTTGGGCCACCTTTTGCCTTCAATACTGTGGCGATTCTTCTTGGCATTGACTCCATGAGATGTTGAAAGGTGATGCGAGGAATCTGACACCATGCCTGATGAATAGCACTGTCCAGTTCTGTGAGATTTGATGGTTGTGGAACCAGCCGCCTGATGGCTCTTTTAACTTCGTCCCACAAATGCTCATTTGGATTGAGATCTGGTGATTGTAGTGGCCACCTAAGCAAGGTAAAGTCTCCCTCATGTTCTTGAAACCACTCCTGCACAATACGAGCACCGTGGCATGGTGCATTGTCTTGTTGGGAGAAGCCATCTCCATGGGATATGCCATCAACATGATAGGATGAACTTGATCAGCAACAATACTTAGGTATGTTGTGCTATTCAGAGGTTGTTCCACACAAATTAAAGGGCCCAAATCATGCCAGGAAAACATGCCACAAACCATGACACTGCCCCCACCAGCTTGAAGGGTTGTACTCATGCATGTAGGGTACATGCTTTCATGCTGTTTCCACGAAATTCTCACTCTGCCATCTGCATGATGCAACTGGAAACGTGATTCATCGACCACATGACTTTTTTCCAATGCTCGGCTGTCCAATCTTTGTGTTCCTGTGCGAATTGGAGACGTTTTATCTTGGTAACTGCAGACAGCAAATGTGTTCGAACAGGCCTTCGGCTTCCATATCCCAAATGACGCAGTGTACGGCTAGTTTGCCTACAAACGTCAGGTGCTCATAATAACCTGGCCACTCAGTGTATAGGTGATATTTGAACCAAATAATTCTGTAAGAGCTGAGTCATATATTCATACACTCCACAAATATTTACTTAGACCCACTTTTTTCAAGATGTCGTCACGAGCAAGACAGGCTTTTGCAAAGTTGTGGCAAGGAGAGATGATGCCTTGAGGCAGTGATGATGACAACAAGCACCTGTGACTCTCACCTTTGTCATCTCCGCAGCAATACGGGGAGGCTCTCTGCAGGTTGCACTGCAGGTCTGTCCTTTGAGTTCCGCCAGCCCCCATGCGTTAATTTCATTCTCTGAACGTCACACAAAAGCACAAGCAAGTCAACGGAGGGCTCACACAGCCACGTTGCCCTGTGTCCCCCTAAGTCAATTGCCTGTTTTCCGTGCCTGGACCCTTACTGTTGTGGTAGACACAGGATGTGCTCAGTGATTGCCAAAATCCCCAGAGACAAAGATCCCCTTAGGAAGTCACAGCAAAACTGAAAAAACAGTGGCTCCTCCTGGGTTTCCTACAGGTGCCTGGAGTGGTTTCTTTTCTTAAGGACATGATACCTCCTGGGTCCGTCACAGCTCCCTTTGTCACCGGGTCTTAAAGAAGGTACAGTGCAATCGAACACTAACAGTACTTTGAAAAACCTACTTCTGTTTTCAAGGTATTTTACGGTGGCATATGTAGTCTCATTGAAATAGTAATTCTTATAGATACACAATATAATTTAATTTTTAAATTTTACTCTTAAAATACAGAAGGACAGATATTATCATCATTTTACAGATGAGAAAAACTGAAGCTCAGAGTTTTAAGTCATACCTTTCTGTTTGTTTCCACTGTGCAAAGCTAGAGGGTGATAATTTTATTTGAATGGAATTTTTTTTTTTGCTTCCACATTTTTAATTTTTATATATGTCCCAGAGGGCGTTTTCTTCCATTGTTTATTTTCCATTTTATTCTTCCACAATTAAAAGAAAAATCAAAGAAAGGGCTACTGTGTTATTAGTTTTTATTCTCTTAGTATGTAATATTATCTTGAAACCAGACAATTATGGAAAATGGCCCCCTGTTGCTATCTCACTGGTCAGTAAATTATTTTAATAATTATTTTTGCTGAATTCATTCACATATGATGTTGAGGCAATATTATGGCTGAAATCTCTGGTCAGTGATTGAGATCAATCTCTTTATTACCAATAATCGTCATATAACCAATACTTGTACACTATCCGTTTAATACGACTCAGTGTGAAAGGAAAACATTTCTTGAAACTTTAGCCTGTAAGCTCTGTGGAAGCCGAAGCTATGCCTGTTTGTCTTCATGAGTTAAAGGCAGGTCCTGGCACAAAGGAGGGGCGCCCTTGAGGGCATCAAAACCCAGAGTGGGAAAAGGTGGGCGCACCAGGAAGTGGGTGCAGGAGGCTGGCACAGAAAAACAAGGAGCAGCAAATAAAATCCGCTGAAAAGGCTCGGTTGAGGAAAAGGTTAAAATTACTGACCTTGAAAGAGAAATTCTACCCGTCAGTTTCACAGCCACACAGCCCTGCCCTTTTCCCAGGCTCCCTCCCCTCCCCGGGTCCCCAGAGCCCCGTGCTCATGGAGACGTATGATGACAATGACAAGAGAAGGCCGAGGGGACATGCTATCTCGTCAGCTCCCATCCTTAAACACCCCTTCCCTGGAGGACTACATGGCTGTTGATAGATGGAACTAACTTAGGAAAGAAATGAGGGTTGCTGATGATGTTTCTCTCTCATCGATGTTTCTAGTAAAAAGTCAATAAAAATATATTTATTTAAAAAAAAAAAAAAAAAGAATTGAGGGGAAGGTCTGCAGAAATCTAGGTGTCTGAGTTTCAGAGCCACAAAATGGGTTGGTGATGATTAAAGAAACTCGATGAATAAAGCGTGGAGATTGGTGCTGCTTAATCCTTTTTGGTGTGGGCGATCTCTGAGGTTCTTATGAAAACCATAAACCCTATCTCAAAAAAAAAGAAGAAAAAAAAAGAAAGAAAAGAAAAGGAAAAAGAAGGCCTGCTCTTACTCGTACTCATCCTTGTTCTCGGCTTCTCTTGGCTTTCCCTCTGCCTGATGGAACCACGGGCTCCAAACCAGCAGACGCAGGGCAGGAATTCCTGGGCTGGACCGTCGGCAAGGCCCTCCTGGGTCTAACATTCTGTTTGCCTCCGCGCTGACATAGTTGTGAGCAGATTGCAACACGGCCAAGCGTCAGCCCTGGGACCTGGGTTAAGTTTCTTCACACTGCTGAGTTCCGGCTGCTTCGTTGTAATTGTGAGGATAAAGAGGGATCGTGTGCGTGACCTCTAACCCCCACCTCTGCGGAAGAGCACATAATGGCCCCTTCCCAATGAGGCCCACACTCCAATGCAGCGTCCTACAAGTATGTTAGGTTATAGGCCAAAGGAGACTCTGCAGATATAGTTAAGGCAACAGACTTGTAGGCGGAGATGAGATGGGCCCAGTCGAATCACTTTGGCCTTAAGAGGAGAGAAGCGTCTCCGGCTGGAGCTGGGGAGACTCCGTGGAGGAAGCAGCAGGAGAGATGAGGCGGAGGAGAGGTGAGCGTGAGGACCCAGCTTGCATCGCTGGCTTTTTATTTTATTTTATTTTATTTTATTATTTTTTAAATATATTTTATTGATTTTTTACAGAGAGGAAGAGAGAGGGACAGAGAGTTAGAAACATCGATGATAGAGAAACATCGATCAGCTGCCTCTTGCACAACCCCTACTGGGGATGTGCCCGCAACCAAGGTACATGCCCTTGACCGGAATCGAACCTGGGACCTTTCAGTCCGCAGGCCGATGCTCTATCCACTGAGCCAAACCGGTTTCGGCTGCATCGCTGGCTTTGAACGTGGACAAAGGGGGCCACAGCCAGGGGATGCAGGCCGCCTCTAGTCAGTAGTCAACAAGGGAATGGGGACCTCGGTCCTACAACTGGGAAACGTGGATTCTGTCAACAACCTGGGAGGTCCCAGAGGTGGGCTCTGCCCCAGAACCTCCAGGAAGGAATGAGCTCGGCCGACACCTTGATCTTGGCCTTGTGAGACCTGAGCAGCACCAGCCAAGCGCCCAGACGTTCGAACTGCAGACCATGAGGCAGTAAGTGTGTGCTGTTTTAAGCCTCTAAGTTTGGGGATTATGCCAGCAATAGACAACCAATACCATCTCATCCCTCTACCCCACGACAACCTCCTCTCAGGAGTTGACACCAGGATGCTGCTATTCCTAGGTTTTGGGGGGAGAGGGGTGCCTCAAATTATACTCACTCTGCAGCTGGTAAGTGAAAGGAATCCCAGGCAGCCAAGCCAGCAGGAGTTCCAAGAGCGTGATGGGTTTTTCCTGGCGTTCCTGAAACTACCCCACGCAGGAGGCTGCAAGTCCCCTCGGCCTTTCACAGGCGAGACTCCGTGGGTGTTGGTCAGGTTCTGTGGGGACAACAGTACACTGCCCCCCCCCCCCCCCCCCCCACACACACACGAGGATGGCTCCCTTGTTTTTCCCAGACCCCGACTCTCCTGTAACTGTGCTCACTGGCCTGTGCTGCCTGGGGGCCCCTCCAGGATGCAGTCCCAGAACCCTTCACTCGGCCCACAGGAAGCCGGGGACAGCCGGGTGGGGACATACAGAGCCCCCGGTAGATGAGCGGTTCCGATGGAGCCCCTGTGGGCTGTGAGCCTCAGAGCCCATCCCGAGAGCACTGCTGCCGGGGTGACGGCAGGTTGCTCCTCTGCAGGAGTGAGCCCAGTGCTCTCATCCGCTGCCTCTTCGGGTCAATACACTGTTCTGGCCCGACCGGCGTGGCTCAGTGGTTGAGTGTCCACCCATGAACCAGGAGGTCACTGTTCAATTCCCGGTCAGGGCACATGCCCAGGTTGCAGGCTTGATGCCCAGGTTGGGGCGTGCAGGAGGCAGCCAATCCATGATTCTCTCTCATCATTGATGTTTCTATCGCTCTCTCCCTCTCCTTTTCTCTCTGAAATCAATAAAAAAATATTTTAAAAATAATAAAAAAAAAAAAAACTCTCCTGTCCATTAGTTTGCACAGGAAACGGCTTGCACCTCAGAGGGTCATACTGAGGAGTCCGGGTACCTGAGCTGGAAGGCCCCACGCGGCCTGGAGTCCAGGCGTGAACGAGGAAGGTGAGCTCGGGAGTCAGTGCGGGGCCTCGGCTCAGCAGGAAGCGCCATCACAGGGACAGAGCTTTCCGGGTGGCAGGACGTGGCTGACCCACCGTGCTTGCCGGGATGCTGAGATACTTGGGGAGGAGAGATTTGCCTCTTTGGCTTCGGTGGCCACGGCCGAAGGGCCTGGGACCAGAGCCCGCAACCAGAGCCCGGGACAGCGCTCTCTCTGTGGGCATCTCAGGAGGTTCCTGGGCAGCGGGTGCAGGGCACCTCCGCCTGGCCCTCAGGGCTCCGGCCGGGCCTCCCGAGGGGCTGCCTTCACCGGCCTCTTTGATCGCTGCCCATTCAGGTGCCCGGGCTCAGCGTCTCCCCACTGGCAGCCGAGCTTCCTCTCTCCGCCTGCTTCCTGCTGCTGCAGACAAAGCGCCCATTGTCTGGATTACAACCCCCAACGCAGCGGACACAACGTCTCAGAATGCACTTTGCCTCTCGCTACGATGCCCTGAATGACTTTTTTCTTAATAGCTACGCTTGGGAGACGTGCATCAAGACTTACAAGTGCTGTGGCCACAGCTATTTGTTGGGAGTGTCTATTCGGGACTAGGGGGGCAGCAAGGTCTTCAGATAGGAGAAGACAGAGCAAATGTTGGAATCAGAAATTGTGCATTTAAACCCCTGACCAGCCTGCAGCCACCTTGAGAGACGGTGAATGCCTCTTCGCACATCTCTTAACTTTAAACCAGGGTAATCCGCCGTAACTGTTGCGAAGCTGCATTGGAGACCCATGTCAGACTATGGCTGCCATGCCCCCTGGACCTCTACCCTCCTCTTCCTGTCTCCCCGCTCCTCCTGCTGGGGCCACGCGGGTCTGGAGGCGCTCCTCAGACGCACCTGCCCTCTCTCCGAGGACACGCACACTCTTCCCGCCGGGAAAACCCTGTCCCCAGACAACCACCTGGCTTCTCTCCTCCCGTGTCCTCGGGTGAGCTGCTCAAGGCAGAGACCTGCCCAACCACATCTCCACCTCACCCCATGGCCCCGGCCCAGCCAGCCCGCCACCCCATCCCTCTTGGGTACGGAATGTATGCCACACCTCGTATCACCCTGACATGTTACTTATTTGTTTATTGTGCATATTGTTCGCCCCCTCCCCCCCACACACCCCCCACGGCAGGTTGGGGTTGATCCTTTGGTTCACTGCTTTCCCTGAAGCTCTTGGAGACGTGCCCGGAGCATTGCAGATGCTCAAAAAGTAAATGCTGACAGTGACAAGGGACTTGCGTAAAGTGCTAACGTGTAGCACCGGGAGGGGACCATAAGTCACAGCTAAACACCGTGCATCGGCGGGGGAGTGGCCTAACAGACACTCTTTCCAGAGTTTTTCTTGGTGACTTAGGACTGAAACGTATTTCACTTGGTGACTTGGAATTTGAACTTACTTGACGCTGAAGCTCTGAGAGGAAGGGATGTTTTGGGTCTGGGGGACCAGACTTGACATTGGAAGTCGCTCCTTCCTGGCCGGTGGGGACTCTAGGCTGCTTCTGGGATCCGATTGCTCACTGCTCCCTGGAGAGGAGTCCTTTGTGAGGGCAGGAGGTCGGAGGGCAGGGGGTGTTCGGCTCTCTGAGGAGGCAGCCCCACGGAGCGGAAAATGCATGGATTTTGGCACCAAAACATCTGTATTCAGTTGCTGATTTTGCTGCGTAACAGCTGAGGGGCTTGACTAACACGTGCCCGCCCTGAGCCGCAGGCTCCCTTCACGTTAGAGGGTGGGAGAATCGGTATTGTTTCACAGGGCCTGTGTCCTGAGCCGTCTCCTTGATGAGAAACAAGACGGTGTGTGTGCAATGGTTGGCAAACCATTCATCACTGCAGGGCTGCTTGCTTCTCTTCGGTGGGAACTGCATTTCTCCTGACCTCTGACCTCAAAACCAGGCCACGCGGCACTTGGACTCGACTGTGATGCTGAGGTGCTGTTCCCGGTGCCAGCTCCTCCCCCGGCTGTGACTTCCTTTGCTTTGAGTTCCATACCTAGCTGTCTAGCACATTCCCTCTCAGACCCAGACAGTGCTTTTCTTCGGGAAACCCACGAGGCTTCCCGGACGAGTCCTCGTGCACCTCGCCTCCTGAGAGAGAAGGAAGAAGAAGCCCCCGGGCTGGCCACCTGGAGAAGCAGGACCGGGAAGCCAGGACCCCTCTCGCCCGCAGGGGCACCCATTTCCGAGTCTGTGGAGGGGGGTCAGCCCTCTTCTCTGGCCTCTGCTCCCAGGTCTACCTGGAGTCGAGGTCCGGATGACCTCAGCCCGTGCGGAGAGCCGGGCCCTCCCGGAACATTGGGTCCAACAGGAGCTTCAACGTAGACCGCAGTGGAGAGGAAATGAGGGGATTCACGCTGGCTGGCCCTCCCAGGCAAGGCCCCGGAGTCGCACCCCAAGGCCCGGATCCTGAGGCCCGTCCACACTGTTGCACGGGCCCGCAGCCTCGGCTGCCCGTTCGCTTAGCCCCTGGGCAGCGGGAGGCCCAGCCGAGTGTCCAGCTTCCGTCAGCCCCAGATGACAAGATAGTGGCTTCTCGGAGCAGCTCCTCCTCAGACTGAGCTGACTAAACGCCTCGTGGCTCCTGGGTTGTGGGGCTTTGGGGGGCTCCTGCAGGACCCGCAGTGCCAGACGGCCCGTCCTGCTTTCCACTGTGCCATTCCGCTGGGCACAGAGGTGACGGGAAGAGACTGTGGGAACTGATGCTTTGGCTCTGGTCACCTCCTGCCGTGCACACACATGCTTGCATGCGTGCATGTGTGTGTGCGTGTGTGTGCTTTCCAAAAACAGAATTGTTTCCTTTTGGGAAACCCAAAACTCAAGAAGGGCAAGACACACGAGGAAGCAAGTGCTTCCTGCTGGTGCTGGTTGTGCTTTTCCATAAACATTTACTTTTGTCCTTTCCCGGCTTTCCTTGACCTTGGCACTCCTCCACCAAGTAGCCAGAAGTCCAGGCTCCCTCGAGGGCCCAGTGGGCGGAGGGGCAGGGCCCTGTGGCGACAGCATGCGGTGCAGCTGCGCTGGGCGGGGAGGCTCAGGGCAGAGGAGGGTCGGATGGCACGAGTTTAAGGCCAAAGTCTGTGCCAAAAGACGTCCCTGGCAGGAAAGGAAGGAAAGAGAGGAGGGTTGTCTAGCACCCCCATAATGGTCAGTGGACTCGGGCGATCAGAGCGCTGCTCAGGCCAGACCCCCAGGCCCTGCGGCTGCTGGGCCGGCACAGGGGCCGCTGTCCCAAGCGGGTGCTTCCCGGTGGGAGGAAGTGACCCGCGCAGAGCCGGGGACAGAGGCGGGACTGCGCCGCTCGGAGCACAGCTCCCCCATGGGGGCCGCTGCCAGCTTAGGTCTTCGTCTAACGGCTCGCAGAACTCGGGGGGCGGGACAGTGGAGTCGTCACTGATGCTGTGCGGCCCTCCTGCCGCAGGGACCCCCCGAGGAGCTCGTGTGGTGGCCAGCGTGTCCCCTTCCCCGCACCACGCGACACAATGCCCAACGCCACGCCTCTCCCCGCAGACAGAGTTCCCCGTGCGCCCTGTCACGTGGCCTCTGCCCTCAGGTGTCACACACACCGAGAAGGACCAGAGCCTGCCACACTGCACCTGTGGGCGCCCCGCTCCAGCCTCCCCCTCAGGCTCTGCCTCGGCATCCTCCTGCCCGGCTGCGTCCCCGGGCACAGGGCCAGCCTGGCCTTCGAAACCCATGACTCCTTTGTGCTCCGGGTGAGTCAGGTGACCTCGCTCAGCAGTCAGCTTCCCTTCATCTTCTTCCTTCCCAGGCCTGCGCTTTGCTTCTGCCGCCTCGTTTTGGTGTTTAAGAGCTCTGTCTCACTGTGCGCGCCCTGAGCTGGGGATGACCTGGGAGTCTGGGAATACACTGCCAGCTGCAAATATTCCTGAAGATAAGTCCTTGCCCCATCTTATCAGAGGAACCTGAGAGAAGGGCAGCGCTGCCTCTGGGGTGGCCAGGTGCTCGGCAGGTAGACTCCCCCCGCTCCCCCCGCCCAGGAGTGGGAAGGACAGAAGCCTTGCTGAAAGCATCTCTTGCTGGGTCAGGTTTTAGCTGGCCGTGTTTGTGCATCTGCAGCCGACACTGAGGGAGGGAAGGACAGGGAAGTCCCTCTCACTCGGCACCTGCTCTGCACTGTGGGCCCCCCCGCCCCCCCCCCCCCCCCCCCCGCTGCTGAGGACACACAGAGACAGTGAAGGCGCGGCCAGTGCTGCTACACCAGAGCATTGCTCCTGAAGTGAGAGTTCCCACGCGCACCCCTAGTTTCAGAAATCAGTGCAGGGCTGAGCCAGCCCCTCCGCCACCCCGGGGCCCTGGCTTTGCTACTCAGCCTCCTCCCTCCACACACGGCTTCCTCCATCCCTGACAGTGATCATGGAGCCCGATGTCACCTTCGTCCTCGCTGGGCAGGCTCCTTCCCTCCAACGCACCTCAGTTTGGAAAGACCAACGAGAGAGAAGCTCTCTTATCCATGCCGGGGGCGGGGTGTGGACGGGGTGGACAGGGCGGGGGGGAGGCGGGGGCGGGGAGGCAGGGAGAGGGGAAGGCGCCTGGTCACTGTGGCGGCAACATGCTGTGAGAGTGGGTGCTGCCCCTCCGAGTGCTCGGCCCTGGGGTTCAGAGGCTCAGAAATGCGATCAGGGGTCAGACCTATGCCTCTGACCTCTCAGTGCCATACCACCTTCCTGAGTACTCCCCACAGAACCACAGGGACAAGCTGGACGTCAAAGCAGGGCTGGAAGAGGAATGACCAGAAACTGTGCTATGGCGGACTGCTGTCTGATTCAGCACAGAATGGCCCATTTGGGGAAAAGAGAATATTAAAGGGAACCCGACAGCAGTTTTCAAATAGGTGAGGATGGCTAGTACCCAGTTTTGTTTTGTTTTTTTTTGGGGGGGCGCGCAGGGAGGAATGGGACCAATAGGGGTAAAGGTTGCAGCGAGGCAATTTTCAGCTCGACAGGGAAGAGCACTTTGCAAGCAATTTGAGCCACACAAATCACGCTACCAATGAATTAGTGAGCGCGCCACTGCCAGGGGTGTTCAAACAGACAACAGAACCCGCGCTACAGAGGACTTCCTTTTTTTTTAATGAAAAAAAATTGTTATTGAATTTATTGGGGTGACATTGGTTAATAAAATTATATAGGTTTCAGGGGTGTGATTCTATAACACACCATCTGTATATTGTATTGTGTGTTCACCACCCCAAGTCAAGTCTCCTTCCTTCACCATTTGTCACCCCTGTACCCCCTTCCTCCCCACTACCCCCTTCCCTCTGGTAACTGCCATACCGATGTCTGTGTCTGTGAGCGTGTTTTCTCTTTGCTAATCCCTTCACTTTTTTCACCCATCCCACCAGCCCCTCCCCTCTGACAGCTGTCATTCTGTTCTATCTATTTTGTTGGTTAGTTTATTGTGCTCATTAGATTCCACAGGTGAGTGAAATAATATGGTACTTGTCTTTCTCTAACTGGCTTATTTCACTTAGCACAATGCTTGATTTCTGCCGTGAGCGGTATAATGGAGATGCTGTTGGAAGTTCCCACTAACCCTAATCTCTTATGATCATCATGTGAGACCATGGGTACTGGGCCAGGTCCTGGGCAAGGCTCTGAAACTACCAGGAAGACGATTTCTGGGTTCATTCGTCCGTTCTCCCACTCATGTAACAATACACAGAATCGTGTACACAAACAGCCAATGACACGGTGACACTAATTCTCCCTGTGTAGGCTGGCGAGGACGTCACAGCTGAGATGACACCATAGCAGGGGCTTTTACTTTTTATTTATTTATTTATTATTTCTTTTTTGTTAATCCTCACCCAAGGATATTTTTTCCATTGATTTTTAGAGAGAGTAGGAGGAAGGGAGGGGGAGAGAGAGAGAAAAACACTGATGTGAGAGAGACACATCGATTGGTTACCTCCCACGTGAGGGGATCAAACCTGCAACCCAGGTACGTGCCCTTGACCAGGAATTGGACCCAAAAACCTTTGGTGTGCAGAGCGAAACTCTAACCATTCAGCAACACCGGCCAGGGCCATAGCAGCGGTTTTCAGAGGGATATGTCTTCACCAGGGAAGCCGCCAGTAGAGAGGGGGTTCCCCATGCAAGGCATCAAAAGAGACAGGAAGGGTCTGTGTGCAATCACACCCACCGAATGTGCAGAAATGGCAGCGTGACCAACACATACCCATCACTGGCACGTTGGGTCAAGCACCAAACAACCCAAACAGCAAATATACATCGCGGTGGCATGAGGAACGGGGCTGTGCAAGCAACCTGCGAGGACTCTTGTCCCCGGGACTCCTTGCACCATGTGACGAGGCGTGGCTCCTGGCCGCCTCCTGGCCGCCTCCTGGCCTGGATTGGTCTCTGAAGCAGAAACTGCTGCCCGTGAACTTTCTTAGGGTTATTCCACGAAGGCCAAACCTCCTTCGGGCAGCAGGTGGCTGCTCTGTCCCTCTGTCTCCCACGATCCTTCGGATTCCTTCTCCCCAGCCACACTTTTATTTTTTTAAATATATTTTTATTGGTTTCAGAGAGGAAGGGAGAGGGAGAGAGAGAGAAAGAAACATCAATGATGAGAGCGAATCATTGATCGGCTGCCTCCTGCACACCCCCTACTGGGGATCAAGCCCGCAACCCGGGCATGTGACCCTTGACCGAAATCAAACCCGGGACCCTTCGGCCCCCAGGCTGACGCTCTATCCACTGAGCAACACCAGCCAGGGCCCCAGCCACACTCTTTAACACTCGCTATCAGAGTCAGAGGAACGGTTCCCCAAACTAGATGTAAACTTCTTCAGCACTTCGGTGATTACAGCCTAACAAACACCCTACAGGCCTTACTAGCCCTGGGAATCAGCACGCCAGTCCCGGTCATTTTCAAGGAGGACTGTGTGGTGAGGGGGTGGGGAGAGACACACAGGGTGACCGTTTTCCCCACAGGGGAGGAGGAGGCCCAGAACGGCAACTGAAGAAAGCCTGGCACCACCCTGTGTGAGGGGCTGGCACTCAGCCAGCGGGGCACTGCCACCCTGACCTCCGTCCGCGGCGCGGGCCTCTGCCCTGTGGAAATTTTCTGCTCGTGTGGAAAATCTCCAGGAATGCAGACTCCAAGAGCCTGGAGTGCTGGCGGGGTGTGCTTTGGTTCTCAGCATGCAGCGTGCGCTCCTGGCTGACGGTCCACCGCATCCCCAGGGAATCACAACATACCCAAGAGGGGAAAATAAACTGCCCTTCCTGTGATATGAAAGACTCTCCGTTGAGCCCGCCGCGTCAAAAATGCTCGAAGTGCTGGTGAGCTGGGTCTGGTGAACGGAAGTGGACCTTCTGGCTGCTAAAAGCTTCTGTGTCTTGACCTAGGTTTTGGTGATACAGCTGTGTTCAGTTTGTGAAAACATCATGGGGTTGTATACATACGACCTCCACGCTTTTCCCCACGTAGGTCAGACTTGCATTAAAAGTCACAAAGTTCGCTATTTTCAATGTTGCTGTTGCAAGTGAGTGATCACATGCAGCCAGGGCCACCTCTCCGTGAGCTACTTAAAGCACTTACTTGAGAGATTTAAATGTTAATGTCTTTTCAAATATTTGGGAATTTGACATTTCTTCCTAGTATTTTCCTATGGGCTTCTGTAGCAAGTAAGTGCAGAAAGAAAGGTGAGGACGAAGGACCGCATCGCAGAACAATGCCCTATATTTATCCTTCAAAGCACATCATAATTGTGATTATGTAGTTCTTTGTGAAATTTGTGTGACTATTAGCTTAACATCCATGTCATAAGAGTTAGGATTCTATTGCCGGCATCTAGCAAGGCGTCTGGTCCATAATAGACGCTCAGTAAACATTTGCTGAGTGAGTGAGTGAGTGAGTGAGTGAGTGACTGGATGAATCCCACGGATGAATGAATTTGAAATCTAGCATGAGCTGTAGCTGGGTAAGCAGCTGGAGCAGTGATTTTCAACTGGTCAAATAAAAAGCTGGCAACAGCGAACACTGTAATAGCCATGTGGTGGGAATGAGTCAAAATTATACCTACATTTTTGTCAGGTCCAGAAAAATATATGTCTGTGCCAAGAGCCACGCTCTTTTCTCTTAAAACTTCTCTCATGCCCTGGCTGGTGTTCTCAGTGGTTAGAGCATCAGCCTGTGCACCGAAGAGTGGAGGGTTCAATTCCTTAGTCAAGGGCATGTAATCGGGTTGCTAGTTCATCCCCGGCCCTCACTGGGGTGGGTGCAGACCAGTCAACCTTCTCACACTGGTGCTTCTCTCTCCTCACCTCCCTCCCTTCCACTCTCTCTAAAAATCAATGGGGAAAAATACCCTCTGGTGAAGATTCACAGCAACAACAAAACTTCTTTCCTAACATTCCTTAAAAACAATAACAACTTTATTGAGATATAATTCACAGGCCATGCGATTCACCCGCTTATACTGGACATTTCCCATCGCTTTTAGTATACTCACGGAGTTGTGCAATCATCACCACAAGTCATTTTAGAACATTTTCATCATCTCACAAAGATACCCTGTACCCAGGAGCAGTCATCCCATTAATTCCCAAACCCCAGGCTGAGGCAGCCACGGACCCACTTCTGTCTCTGTCGATTAGCCTTTCCTATCAGGGGAGTCCTGCCACGTGTGGTCTTCCTGTCTGGCTTCTTTCACTATCATGATGTTTTCAAGTGTCATCTGTGCTGTAGCTTGTATCAGTACTTGATTTCTTTTTATTACCAAACGATCTACCTCATTGAGGAGCTACACCACCTTTCTGTATCCATTCACCAGTCGGTGGGCCGTCCATCTATGCCCACTTATTGGCTGTTACGAATGATGCTTCTGTGAACATTTGCATCTGTCCTTTCACCGGACGTAGAACTGGGAGGAAGTTCAGCAGTCATCTGGCCTAATCCCCGTTCAGCTCAGGGGCACATGGCCCAGCAGACAGGAGATGGGAAAAGTGTGGTAGCCCCTGGCCAGTGTGGCTCAGTTGGTTGAGCGTCATCTTGGGCACCAAAAGGTCACTAATTCAATTCCCAGTCAGGGCATATGCCCAGGTTTCGGGCTCAGGGTGCACGCTGGAGGCAACCAATCGATGTTTCTCTCCCTTTCCCTCTCCCTGCCTCTCTCTCTAAAATCAACAATAAAAAAATGCCTGTGTTGGCATAAGACCCAACCCTACCTCTGGCCCCAGTATTGTCAAGGGGAGGTACACACTCGTCCCGCAGTGAGCTCGGTCATTCCGTCCCTGCTTCAGTTCCAACTGGCTCTTCCTGCCTCGCCTCAGGGGAGCCCACTAAAACCGGCGGTTTTGTTCTTTATTAATGTCTCTAGAAGTGGCTGTTCCACAGGCCTCCTCAGACTCCAGTGCACCCACTCAAATCCGCACCCACCACCCGGCGCCAGGCACGGGGACAGTGAAACGGGTGCCCTCCCTGTCATCACTCATGGGCAAATCCTACAGCGGGCGCTGCCCTTGGTGCTGAGGGCGCCACACAGGACGGCAGACACCATCACTGTCCTCTCAGGATCTGCGTCCCATGGGGGAGGCGGACAAATGTGGGGAGCAATGACTGTGGATGAGTGTGAGGGCCATGAAGAAAGTGAGCGGGCGCTTTGACCGACATGAGCAGAGGGTCCTGCTTTAGGAGGCATGGCCAGGGGAGGTGAGGACAGTGAGTGAGTGAATGAATGAACGAATGGATGAATGAATGAGTGAATGAGATCACAAGCACAATGGAGCGAGCCCCGAGCAGCCTTGTCACTTGATTTAGGAGAGTGTCTATCACCTCGGAGTTCAGGTGGCCGCAGGGCAGGCAGCCTCCTCTCTGGGTGGTGACAGGGCAGATTAATTGACCCAAAGATCCCCTTCCAGGCACTTACCTTTGGGGTTAGTGAGAGGGGGCGCATTGAGGTTGTGGACAGTCCTGTGGGAATAAAATGCAGTCAATCCCGAGACACCAGTAAGTGGGAGCCGCGAGCCTGGCCTTGGGGTCACCGTGAAAGGCCTGCAGAGCGCACGCTGCCACAGGTGCAAACACCCGATGTCACACCAGATGGGCAGTGACAGGCGTGTGCTGGGAAGCAGAGCGGAGGAGGGGCAGGGCCTGCGGGTGGGGGAGGCGGGGGCCCTGCTGAGCCCTATGTGAGCGGGAGGGTTGGTGGGTTAAGAGAAGCGGGAGCAAGCATGATGTTTCCAACAGAGAAGAAGGCCAGAGAAAAGGCCAGCGAGGATGGAGCGTGGGGTGGCCAGAGTGGCCCGTGGCGCAGTGCAGTGCGGCGGAAGAATGAAGAGGCCAAACTGGGCCCACCTGTGATTCTTCTAGAAGGAAGCGCGCACAGGGCGCAGAAACTCACATGCAAGTTTAGATACAAGCCCTGGCTGGTTTGGCACAGTGGCTAGAGCAGTAGTCGGCAAATTGCGGCTTTCGAACCACGGTTTGCCACTCTATTGACTAATGAGTTTGCCGACCACTGCGTGAGGCATTACCCTTACCCAGAAGTTTTGACTTCAGGTTAAAGACATTAGTACATTATTAAAATGTTTTTTAAGTGTTTTTCCCTAAGGCAGTGGTCGGCAAACTCATTAGTCAATAGAGCAGCAAACCGCGGCTTGAGAGCCGCAGTTTGCCGACCACTGGTCTAGAGCATCGACCTGTGGACTGAAGGGTCCCGGGTTCGGTTCCAGTCAAGGGCATGTACCTTGGTTGCAGGTTCCTCCCCTGCCTGGGCCCTGGTTGGGGCGCGCAGGAGGCAACCAATCGATGTGTTTCTCTCACATCAATATTTCTTTCTGTCTTTCCCTCCCTCTTCCACGCCCCCTAAAAATCAAGGGAAAAATATCCTCACGTGAGGATTAAGAAAAAAAATTCAGATACAACTCCTGGAAGAGAGGCTCTGAGGTGGGGGCAGGGGAGCCCCCACCAGGGGTGCAGGGCCCTGAGCGGAGGTCTCTGGGGAGCTAAGGCAGGAAGTAAGGAAATGGGGCTGATGTCTGGCTCATCAGACCAGAGAGGAGCGCCCTCCTGAGTCCCTGCCTCAGAGCTGCCACCACTCCGACGTGCTGTGGGGGCTACATGGGGGGGCTCCTGGGGGAAGACTGCCGGGCCCCTCCCGAGGGGCTGTCCTGCCCCTTGGAGTTTATGGAAGGAGCCACACCTCCGGGCCAAGTGCAGGGCACAGCCAAATGGTTCCATCCTGGACCCGGAAGGACCCAGCCACACCCTGTGAGTGGCATGTGCCCCCAGGCAGGGTGCGGGGGTAGGGAGAACATGGCCTCTGATTGTCCTTGAAGGTGATCTGACACAGAGCCCTCCTTGTGAGAGGTCCCAGGTGCAGGCCTCCAGCCACCCGACAGGCCTGTGGCAGAGCGAAGACGAGTGTCTAACAGGAGGGAAGAGCCGCCACACTGAGAGAAAGCTTCCCCTGTGCAGAGCGTGTGCCCTTCCATACATGTACCCATCCACACGTGAGAACACATGCTTGGACAGCGGCTTGTCAGATCTCATTGGACAAATGAAATCCTCCTCCATTCCCAGCTTTACCCAAGGCCCAGCGCCGCCCCACAGCTGGCCACCAGCCGCCCCACAGCCGGCCACCAGCCGCCCCACACACCGAGGGAAGGGCCTCCCAGGGGTGCAGGAAGGGCTCGCAGCTGCCTGCGTGGGCGTCCTCCCTCTACACCTGTGTGGTGTGCGTGAAGGGCGCGCGGGGGGAGCTGCACCTGCCTGCTCCAGGATCCCCATCCATGGGACTTAGCCTTTTTCCCTAAAAAGCCTGACCAATGCAAACACCCCTCCAGGCAGGTAGAGCAGCCACGTGGGGATGCATCTGGCAAGGCCTGTCAGCAGCGCGCACCTGATTCTCAGTGGCCCTGCGCCCGCCACGCAGGGGTCACCGAGGGAAGGGCAGGGCAGGGGTGCAGGAAGGGCTCGCCCCACCACACCCTGCCCGCCGGCCTTGGGCCCTTGGGCGACTTCCTCCTGGAATCTCCGGTGTCCTAAATCCGCACGGCGCCTCACCCCTTGCTGATCCTCTGTCCTCCAGGCCCGGGCGGCGGCCGGCTCTGACCTGCCCGGTGTGTCCTGGACGGCCCTCTGGCATCGGAAGGCGGTTCGCTGGCCTTCCTGCCTCCGGCTCCCGCCTGTTCCAGCTCCGTTAGCCGGGGCTCGGCAGGCAGGGAGGAGAGCGGGCCAGAGTGGAAACGAAGCGCCGAGGAGACAGGCATAGGAACCCAGGGGAGCAGCGAGGTGGGGAGAGAGGCAGGTCGCTTCAGCAGTGGGAAGATGAGGGGTCACCAGATGGAAAAGAACCCCTGGGAGGGTGTGAGCTGGGGAGGGTGTGAGCACTGGGCCTGAGAGGATGGGTGGGACCAAAGGGAGAGATGAGGTCAAAGGGTAGTGTCTGTCCTTTAGAACAGCGCCGGCACTGTGTAGCTTTCTTATCAGGACCTCAGCTCTCTTTCTTAAAAAGATGTTCTTATCTTCCCTTTCCCGTAGGAGTCCATTGTAGAAACCTCCGCTGTAGCCGCTGGGCCAGTCCATTGTAGAAAGTGGCCCGTAGGACTCCATTGTGAAACCCTGGCTGTCCTCAGATGCCAGTGGGCCAGTGGTTCTCAGATGCCAGTGTGAGACCGCGTTTGTTTGGTTTTTGTTTGGGAATGAGCAGCTCAGGAGCTTCTGATGAAGGTGGGAACGCTGTCCTCCTGTCAGGACGGCCCATCACACGGCGGCAGGGACCCCTGGACTGGTCCCTGTGTATGCAAATTAACCACCATCTTTGTTGGGTTAATTTGCATACTCACTCCTGATTGGCTGGTATGGTCAATTTGCATCTTACTCTTTTATTAGCGTAGATGCCATTTAAATACTCCCCTGGAAATGTGCGAGCCCTCAAGCTAGTAAAGGTCGGGTGAGGTGCGGGCCGATGGGCGCCTCTGGGCCTCGTCGCTCGATGTAGGGCTGCAGGGACTATTCTGCAGAAACCACGTCGCTCTTGGATACAGGAAGTGAATTGTGACGTATTTCCTTCGTCAAAGTAAACCTGCTTGCTGCTTTCCTCTGCTCTTGATCGCAGTCTTTCTGTTGAACCTCAGCAGGTGGCATGTACTGTGTGATGCCATGTGACATCCGTGGAGGAAAGCGAGGCCTGGAGGAGGCCGACCAGCCGATTGGGGGCTCCTCTGGGGGCAGCATGTCAGCCCAGAGGCAGGCCCCTGGCTGCACAGCACCGGCTCCCAGAGAGTGGAGTCCTTCCTGCGTCCCGACGGCCTGGGTTCAAGCCTGCCCACACTGAGCTGACCTGAACTCTAAGTTGGTGGGAATGGGGCAAGTCCCAGCACAGGGTGGGGTGCGCAGTGAATGAGCCAGTGAGGAAGAACTTGCCATGGAAGCCGGATGTGGGCCACGTTCAGCAGATTAAGGAGGCGGGATAAAGCAAAGTGGGGGGAAACCCCTGGGATTGGATAAAAAGTAAAATGATGGACACATACCTCGGTGGGTGCAGGAACAATTAACATGATAACAATGAAGGAATTTGTGGCATCTGTCCTGGTGCCCCCTTGTGCCCCAAGGGGTCCAGAAAAAGGGAAGTTACAAGTGACCCAGACATTTCAAAGGGTATGTTATCATAGATGCAAAAAGACAGATGGGCTCAGTTAAGGTAAAGGTTGACCTTGTCGGTGAAGATATCAGCCTAGGACGTAACTACCCACCATCACTGCTTTAGTTAAAGTTTAATTTCAGACCATCCTTTGTGGTGACTCTAGGTCTCTGGGTTTGCAAGGCCATCATGCAGGCCTCCCCTGAGCTGTCAGGTCAGCACGTGGCCCCTTCCGTCCACAGTGTCAGGGTCCGTGTGCAGACAGTGTCTGTCTCTTTCTTAGACACCTGCTTTTCAATGACCAGGCGCATGTGACCATCTGAGCATAAACAGCGGAAAGTAAAACTTAGAATAAAGAGCTCCTTTGCAGGTAGCTGAACTCATTTGCCGAAAGCAATCATTTTATTTCTTTTGACTCGTTTCTGCATGTTCTTCACGAGGGCTCCTGTCCCGGTGCACCGAGGGGCCTGCGCCGCCTCAGGAAGGGCCTGCTCTGAGTTATCCGATATGTTCGGAGTCTGTGTAGACGCATTTGAAAATAAAGTCGTGCTCGATGCTGTCAGAGGTGAGATGCTGTGGAGCAGGGGTCCTCAAACTTTTTAAACAGGGGGCCAGTTCACTGTCCCTCAGACCGTTGGAGGGCCGGACTATAGTTTAAAAAAAACTATGAACAAATTCCTATGCACACTGCACATATCTTATTTTGAAGTAAAAAAACAAAACAGGCAAGAACACCCGCATGTGGCCCGCGGGCTGTAGTTTGAGGATGCCTGCTGTGGAGAGACGCGCAGGGCGGACAGGGCCGGGCTGCTGGGAGAGGGCAGGATTAACAATGCTCATCCAGATGGGCCTCGGAGAAGGGAATCTTAGCACAGGCATGCGGGAGGCAAGTGCTCGGGAGAGCACACTCAGAGGGAGGACAGGCTGAGCGAAGGCCCTGTGGTGGGGGTGCCCGGGGTGGAGGGTGTGCCTGGGGTGGTGAGTGTGCCGGGGGTGGTGAGTGTGCCCGGGGTGGTGAGTGTGCCCAGGGTGGTGAGTGTGCCCTAGGTGGTGAGTGTGCCCCAGGTGGTGGGTGTGTCCCAGGTGGTGGGGGTGCCCGGGGTGGTGAGTGTGTCCAGGGTGGTGAGTGTGCCCGGGATAGTGAGGGTGCCTGGGGTAGAGGGTATGCCCAGGGTGGTGAGGGTGCCCGGGGTGGAGGGTGTGCCTGGGGTGGAGGGTGTGCCTGGGCAGTGAGGGTGCCCGGGGTGATGAGGGTGCCTGGGGTAGTGAGTGTGCCTGTGGTAGTGAGTGTGCCCCAGGTTGTGGGGGTGCCCTGGGTGGGGAGTGTGCCTGGGGTTGAAGGGGACCAGCCCCGGGTCAGAGGCACTGGAGCAATGTGAGCGAACGGAACAGAAATGGGCGAAACGTCAGAGAGGAAGCAGGTCAGACTGATGGGCCCTTGGTCACTAGGGGCTGCGGCCTTTGCCCTCGGGGGAACTGTACGGGGTGTGAGCAGAGGAAGGAGCAATAGGCTCTGCTTCCCAGCCGGGCCCTGGGCCCTGGCGGAGACGAGGGCTGCAAGCGAGAGAAAGGGAGAACCAAGCGTCACAGCGAGAACGTCGCTGTTGAGGCAGCAATGCAGCAGCCAGGTGAGCCTGCCCAGCCCTCCCCACCGGCGACGCTGCCCAGAGCTACCGTCCGCACGAGTCACGGAGTCACCGTCCGTTCAAACGCCTCGTGCTTCCTGTTAGCCCATGGGGCACCTCCACATCCCTTTCATCAGCAACAGGATCTCTCACACCGGGCCTGCTGAACACTCTGTGCGCTCCGTCTCCCTCCCTCCCCTCCAGGGCACTGTTCCCTCTGCCTGCAACACCCTCTCTACACACCCAACTCCTCTCCATCCTTCAGAACCCAGACCTAATCACCTCTGTGAGACGGCCGCACCCCTCCCTGGTCTCTTCGGAGGGGCGCTCACCTCGTCCTCCCCTGCAGTCTCAGGGCCCTCTGCGTAGTCCGGGACCTGCACACGGAAATGTAACGGGACCGCAGGTCTGAGAGGCAGGGGCTGGCGCCGAACCACCGCGGCTTCAGACCTGGACTAACCTGCGTTAACACCCGGGCACTCGCGTGTCGCATCCTCTTTACTGTCTCTGAGCTCAGTCTCTTGTCCAGGGAACAGTGCCTGTTTTATAGGCCTATGGCAAGATTAGATGCGCTAACAGGCAAGTCGCTCACTGTGGGGCCAGCACACAGTGGGTCTCGCAGGCATCACTTCCCTGCAGACCTCCGGCTCCTCCGGGGCAGACAGTTTCATCTCTATCCTGTGTCCCAGCCTCCCCGGTGCCCGGCCGTGATCGGTGCTGGATGGAGGTGCACCTGCGTGAACACTTGCCTCGGGACGCCGGCGTGCAGGCTCGCTAGGGAGGTGCAGCGAGTGGCGCAGAGGCTGTGCGGGACCCTGTGGGCTGGCGTGTGCATCCCCGGGTGCTCCTCTCGGCAGCTCAGGGGCCCTTCCGCTTGCCTCGGGGACACTCATCGTCCTCCGTGCATATGTTCTCATTGCTCTTTGGGACTGTGCCACCAGCACCTCCTCAGCGGTCCTCCCGCCCTCAGCGCTGCTGTTCTGTCTTCCCCACCTGGTGCCCCGCACACCATGTGGCTCCTCCCGCCTGCCGTTCCCAGCCTCCTCCCCTGCCTGGCCTCCCCGAGCCCCCGCTCCGTCCGGAGCTGTCACACAAGGAGCCGTGCGGCAGAGCCTTTGGGGTCACCTGCGTGAGCCTGAGCGAGCCGAGCAGGTGGTGATCTTCCGAGCGCAGGGCGAGCGTGTGCAGCCAGCCCAGTGAGCAGCCTGTGGGGCAGCTACAGCCAGGAGCTGGCACCCAATTCCTCCCACCTGCCACAGGACGCACGAGGCTGCCCCTGCGCAGGGCCTGGAGCGACTCTGAGGTCACATGCATCTTCCTGGTGGCATCTTACATGTGCTCCTCGGATTCTCTGAAGCTTAGTTTCTTCATTTGTAAAACTGAGATTATACCGTGACGCAGTTCCTAGTGGGTGACGCGTTCTTGTGATCGATGAATACCTGACCAACCTGCCCAAAATGTAGTTGCTTCCAAGAGCAAGAGCTGCCTCGTGGGCCAGGAATTGAGAGCAGCTGAGCCCGGCTGCTCACCTGGGGTCTCTGAGGGGGTCGCGGTCAGCTGGTGGCTCGAGTGGGGTCACTTTGGGAGCCTCCTCATTCCCGTGTCCGAGGCCTGGGCTGGAGCAGCTGGGCTCCCTGGCCGCTCCCTGGTCTCTCCCTGCACCTGGGGTGCTTTGCCACTCAGCCTTCCTCCTCGGCCCCTGCTGGACCACTAGATTTCTTCCATGGGGGACAGGGCTCCCAGACACCCAGCCTGGCCCCCAAGTCTCCAGGCGCCACCGCACAGCTTCCTGCTGGTGAGAAGCTGGCCTCTCCTCCGCCCACAGTCAAGATGGGATGAGACTCTCCTCCTGTGGAGTCCGCTTTGCAAGGAGGCCCAACACTGCAGCCGAGGGCCTGGCCTTCAACAAGCAACGACTGTTTTTAAAAATGTATCTGGTGATTTAAAATAAACAGAAGCCTCTGCCCCCTCCATTCTCATCGCCACTCCCACAAACTCCCATTCTGTAAGGGGGCGAAGTTCTGATCAATTTAGGTGAGAGACACAAAGACGATGGAAAGGAGAAGCCACATGTAGATGGCTGGCATTCATTGGTCACCTGCTACATGCCAGCCCCTTCCTCTGTGCGTTCTCTGTTTCAGTCCTCAGCACATCCCCGTGAGCTTCTCTCGGCCACCTCCCTGGCGGAGGGCTCTGCGTCTGCAGGCGTGGAGAGAGCCCACCGGACAAGCGCTGGGAAGGGCAGAGCCGCTGCCTCGGCCAGCTCGGCCGGTCCTCAGCGGAGAACCTCTGAGGAATCCTTCCCGTCCTTGGCGAGGAGCTGAGAGCAGAGTCCCTGGTGAAGCAGGGGCAATAGAGCCAGGCACGCAAGGGATTCTGAGTCAGAAGAGAAGGGCCAGGGTGTTGATGGAGAGACTGCAGAGGGAGGCGAGGCCCCCCGCAGACACGGGCAGCGGGGCCGGCAGAGGGCCTGGGAACGGCGTCTAAGGAGAGCCTGCCTCCAGCTCGTCTCCGGGAATAACTCAGGGGCTTCCCCACAGCCGTCCCTCCGGGCTCTGGAAACCCCCCTGGAAATGTGCTGACTGAACAGGGACCAAGGACAGTCTTGTCATCAGATTCAGTCCTGGCCGGGCCATGGGGGGTGCTAAGCGGGGGAGCCCGGTTCTGTCCTGGGCCCACAGAGCATTGCCTGGCCCGGACCTGGACCCAGGCCAGCAGAAGTTCCCACGCACGTAAAGGTGAGCTGTTCTCCCACGTGGCTCATGAGAACTCGGGTGGGGCCACCCTGCCTTCTCCTGCAGCTCCTGCCGGCCCCCTCCAAGGCTCCATCTTCATTTCTCTCTACCCTGCCGTCTAACTCTGCGCAGAGTCCAGGTGCACTGGGCACTCTCCTCTCTCCCACTGTGCTGTGGGCTCAGAGCACCCCCAATCCAAGCTCATCCAAGCCAGTCATTCAGAAATATTCATGAAACACACAGGAGACAACTGACAGCTGGGGCGCTGGGAGCCTGCAGGGACCAGACCTGCAAAGTCCTGCCCCCTCTACCCTCCCCCCCACCCCATCCTAGGGGCCTTCATGGAAGGAGGGTCTTGATGTCACCACAAAGGCCAGTCTGGTTGGGGAGACAGGAAGGAACCCAGGACAAGGTCAGTGATTGGTCCTTTTGCCTGAACCCAGCCAGCCAGGGTTCCAGAGCCCAGGGGGAGGCCACGCCCTGCTGTTGAACGATGGCTGGGGGTGGGGGAAGGGGGGGGGGAGTTTGGGCTCTCAACTGTGATGACTGAGCCCTTCATGCAACCTGGGAATTCACCTCAGACCTCACCTGAGGCAGGAATGCGGCCGGAGCTGGGCTCTGTCACCACCACCTGCCCTGCTTTCCGGGGAGGATCCCGGGGAAGGGAAAGTTGCTACATCCACCCCAGGTGCTTCCTCCTGCTCTGCCCTTTGGTGTCTGCAACTGTCGCCACCTGAGCCTCGGCAGGTGCTGCCCGCCCTCTGGGATCACCTGTGGCGTGCGGTCCAGGCCGGGCACAGCTGCTTCACGTGGACAACATGCCGAGGGGGGTTCAGTCATTTAACTGGAAAGTGGGGGAAAGATCAGTTATAAGTGAAGAAAAATGTTAGGAACTAGAATGAAGAGTCCCCAGGAATTCCAAAGCTGAAGATGGACATCAAGTGGATTTCCACTCTGCGCCCCAATCCTCCGGGGCCTGGGGGCCTCCCCCCTCCCCCCGCCTCGCGCCCTGGTTTGAAAGGCTCTGCAGGAGGGGAGGGTGGGCACCGATGAGGAGCTTCACACGGCCGTTAGGCACCCAGCCAGGGGGCCCTGGGCAGCGGGACAGGCCATTCCCTCTCGCAGTGTGAGTGTCCCAGGTGGAGAGGATCCACGTTACTTACCTGAGCGGCGGAGACGTCATCGAGGACCCAGGTTCTCCCCATGTCCTCCCTCTGCCGTCCCCCTTTGCTCATGGTGTCCCGTCTCGTGTCCCTCAGCAGACGTCCCCAGGTCTCTGGCCAGAATCAGCACAACCCACCCCGCTTAGCACTCTCCAGGCAAGACGAGGCCCCCGCAGCGGCCTGCGCCAGCGAGGAGTCACTTAGGGAGCTGGGTGGAGCCCACGGGCCTGAAGAGGACATGACCCTAAGAGGAGAGCAACCCTCAGGGCCCTGCCTGCCAGGCAGCGAGGAGGATGGCTCCCTGGTGGGCATCCCACAGTGTCTGCAACGGAGCAGGTGGCCCATCGCCCTCCTAAGGGAGGAATGGAAAACGATCCCAATGTTATACTCCGGGAAAGCACACTATTCTAAGACCAGAATCCTGCTCGCTCAGCGCTGCGTCTCGTTGGGGAGATAAAGCCCCAGCCCACCACAGTGATGACTCAGAGGGCTCCACACCATCCCTGTGGGCGGGCAACTCCGTGGCGAGGCCCCTGCAGCCTCTGACAGGCTCACGGTGCACTGAGCAGGGTCTCCTGGTGGCACTGAGTCAGGCACATGCTCGATGGTGTGCACATCCTGATTCTGTTAGGGGCAAAAATAGAATATTGGGGTTGTTAAGTAAAAACATTCAAACCTGTGAAGAATAAGCTGTCGACAATTGCGGGAAGCAGAACCTCAGTGGGTTGGGATAGTGCTCTGGAGAATGCTGGTCTTTTATCTGTATTTACACATTGCCATCCAAGCGGGAGACGTAGGCGGGTCACATGAACTCCACTGGTGATAGATTAGGGAGGCGGGAGAAAGCAAAGTGGAGAAACCTCTGGGATTGGATAAAAAGTAAAATGATAGGCACACACCTAGGTGGGAGCAGGATAGTTAACAGTCAACAATAACGTGATAACAATAACAATGAAGGAATGTATGGTCTCTGTCCTGGTGCCCAGGAAGTTACAAGGGAAGTTACAAGTCACCCTGACATTTCAAGGATACGTTATCATAGATGCAAAAAGACAGATAGGCTCAGTTAAGGTAAAGGTTGACCTTGTCAGGAAGGATACCGGCCTAGGAGGTGACTGCCCACCATCACTGCTTTTAGTTAAAGTTTAATTTCAGACCATCCTTTGTGGTGATGTTAGGTCTGAGTTTGCAAGGCTGCATGCAGGCCTCCCCTGAGCTTGTCAGGTCAGCATGTGGCCCTTCCGTCCACAGGGACTAGCTATGGTTATGGGAAACAGTAATCATGCTCTCTTAACCATGGTGCCTTGTGCTGGTTAAAGAAAGGACATTGCAACCTGGCTGGGAGTTGTACGCCCCCAGGACCTGGGAGTCAACCTTGGAATGTGGTCCATTCTCATTCAAGAACTGCCCATTGCAATGGAAAGATTGACAACCTCTTTGCCCAAACAATGGAGTCCCGCCCCAGCCTGCATAGCCTACTTCCCCATGCCTGTAACCTCACTTCCCCATGTAATCCTTGTCCCACCCCATATAAGCAGCTGGCTTATGGGAGGCAGAGAGATGTTTGTGGGTGACCTGCTGCTCTCCAGGCTACTGGCAATATTGGAATAAAAGCTCATATATGATTCAACCCTATCTCTGCTGAATTGGCTCACATAGTGACAGGCAGCCCAGACCCCCTGGCTGTCCGGTTACAATTCCAGATCAATGTCAGGACAGAAGCGGAGAGGCTTGACCTCAGCTTCTGCCTGTGTTTCCCAAGTAGATCCCAGGAAAGGATCTGGGGTGTTTATCTAAGGCATCCCTTTTGATAAACTTTAACTGGGCAGGTGTTGGGACATTCAAGTAGTTGCTAGTGAAGAGGCTACTCTACGCAAGCAGGACCAAGGGCAGGCTTAGGACCGAAAAGACCAGAAACTTTAATATTAATTTTAAGTGTACACAAAATAATTCAATTATCTGCTGGAGGAATTACACCACATGAAACATATGCAGTTGCAAATCACACAGAACTTTATTACTCACAAAGTTCCTGATGCTGCGGGTGCAGGCTTAATGGGGTCCCGGGGGTGCTGTCCGCTGGGGTCCGGCAGCTGGGCTGGTCCGGTCCGGATGCAGGGGGCCGGCGTTCCTCACTGGAGAGCTCGGTCGCGTCTTGATCAGGAGGTACTAGCCGTTCTTCTGTGGTCTGGCAGGGAGAGGAACGTGGAGCGGCGTCGCTTGCTGGACTGACAAAAGGACGTGCCTTTGTGGCTGTCTCCACAGGCGAGCACCATTAGCTGGCCAGGACCTATTCAGGTGGCTATCAATGAATTACATCAGTGCACACATGTTAACCTCAAACAGGGTGAGGGGCTACATGTGGTTATCTAGGGGGAGTACATCACTCACACATATGGTTATCTTAGCAAGTCACTCTGAGTCAATAACTGAAGTTCAAATCCTTATCTGTGGGGTACACATGCTTCAGGGCAGTGGGGAATGTGTCCTTAACATCACACTTTAAGTTTCAAGGAAACATTTCAAAACCTTCCTAACGTTTTTATACATTCTTTAAGCATTTTTAAACATTTCTATATTTTACTACAACACTGTGGGATAAAACCGGCCGGTGTCCCTGTCTGGAGAAAGCTCACTCTCAGGGATAAGAAGTGCCTGCTGCTCCATTGGAGATTCCACGAGGGCTTGTGAAGGTTCTCATCAAAACACTGAAAACCTTGTGAAAAAAAATAGCACTTCTACAAAGAGAGAGAGGCCGGGAGCCCGTGTGTCCTGGAGACCGGACTGTCCTCCTGCGATCGATCCTGGGGAGCCTGCCCTGGTGCTGGGGCCCTCCCCGCCGCTCACCATCACTCGCTTGACTTGGGTGGGCTGTCTCTCTGATGCCTGCTCTCTGGGTCAGCAGGGCCGCCGTTGCCTAAAGCACAGGCCTCCATCCTGGCTTTCTCAGAGGGGCCCAGGGAACAGAGAGTGCCTGGGAGCCTCCTCTGATCCTCCTCCCTCTCCAGGAAGTCCTCCCGGGCATGCACCCTCCTCCCACAGCAGCCTCCCTTACACCCCACACTTGCAAAGCAGGGCTCAGATTCCTCAGCCATGAACCACTGTCCACGTTATGAAAGTTCTTCCTTCTCCCACTGTTCTCTCCGGAGAGGGCGGGTGTGTTCTGGCTCGGGCCACAGAGGCAGGTTTCTTCTGGAACAGTCTGGAGAAGAACTGGGTCACAGAACCACCCCAAGAAAATAGCCGGGTGTTGCCAAAGGGCCTGCCAGTTCCCAAAAGCACGGTCTCCGCTGCTGAGCTTGTCTGAGACCCACGCTCCCCCCTGCCAGGCAGCTGGCTGCACCGAGCCCCGTCCCTGCAGACAGGAGCATCCACAGGCTGGTGTCCTCCTGCCCGTGGGACTGTTAGGGGCAGAAGTAGAATAATGGGGACCATCTGTAGTTATAAGAAATATGAATCACAAGAAATATTGATTCATATTTGAATAAATGCTCATGTATGAGTCTACCCTGTCCCTGCTGAAGGAAACATTCAAACCTGTAAAGAATTTTTTTAATTTATTTAAGCCAAACTGTCGACAATTGCCGGGAAGCAGACTCTCAACAGATTGGGATAATGCTCCCGGAAATGGTGATTTTTAACCTATTTTTATAAATTACTATCAAAGGAGGAGATGTAAGTGGGTTACATGAAATCCGTTGGTGATAGATTAGGGAGTCGGGAGGAAGCAAAGCTGGGAAGCTCTGGGATTGGAGAAAAAGAGAAATGATAGACACACGGTGCTTCCTTTCCACAGGTGGGCGTAGGATCGTTAACAGTCAACAACTAACATGATAATGACAAAGGGAATTTGTGGTCTGTGTCCTGGCGCCATTTGTTGCTCCCGGAAGGGTCCGGAAAGAGGGAAGTTACAAGTTACCCTGACATTCCACAGGTATGTTGTCTTAGACACAAAAAGACAATAAAGTGGATCCTTGTCAGGGAAGATACTGGTCTATGACTACCCACTATAAACTGCTTTTTAATTAAATAGTTTTAATTTCAGCCCCAGCCAATTTGGCTCAGTGGATAGAGTGTGCCCTGAGGACTGAAGCGTCCCGGGCTCAATTCTGGTCAAGGGCACATGCCTGGGTTTCAGGCTCGATCCCCATTAGGGGACGTGCAGAAGGCACCAATCAATGATTCTCATCATTAATGTTTCTATCTCTCCCTCTCCCTTCCTCTCTAAAAGTCAATAAAAATATACACTGAGTGGCCAGATTATTATGATCTCTGAACGAAGAATAATCTGGCCACTCAGTGTATATCCTATATAATAAAAGGCTAATATGCAAATTGTCCCCTCGGCCAGGAGTTTGACCAGCAGGAAGCCTGGCCAACCGCCCATGTCCCCTCCCCCTGGCCAGGCTGGCCAGACCCCACCCATGCACGAATTCATGCACTGGGCCTCTAATATATACATACTGAGTGGCCAGATTATTATGCATTCAGAGATCATAATAATCTAGCCACTCAGTGTATATATTTTTAAAAGTTTTAATTTTAGACCATCCTTTGTGGTTACGTTAGTCCTATGAGTTTGCAGGGCCGCCACTCAGGCCTCCCCTAGTTAGTCAGGTGAACATGTGGCCCCTTTTCGTCCACAAACCATGCTCTGTAACTGTGATTACCTCGTTCTGATGAAAGAAAGCTCATTCTAACCTGGCTGGGAGTTGAATGGCCCAGGGACCTGGGAGTCAACCTTGGAATGCAGTCCATTATCATGGAAAGATTACATCCTTTTTGCCCAAACAATGGAGTCCCACCATTGCCTGTAACCTATAACCACTATACCCATTCTTATTCCTTTTGCCTACTTTCCCATGTAATCTTTGTCCTACTCAATATAAGCAGCTGGCTTTTGGGGGGGACAGAGCAGATGTTTGTGGATGACCTGCTGCTCTCCACACTGCCAGCAGGATTGAAATAAACACTCATATATGAGTCTATCCTGTCCCTGCTGAATTGGCTCAAGTAGACACAGGCAGCTTGGACCCCTTGGTTGTCTAGTTTCAGGTTTAAGTTTTCAGTATCAGTTGTGTGTGGCCCTTTTTCAGGGAAGAGAAGTGGAAGTCCCAACCCACAGCCAGGACCTAGAGATGAAGAGGAGAAAAGAGAGGAGTTTAAAAATTAAGGGTTGAAAATTCAGCAGCGGCAAGGGTCAGCATTGCTGCCGCACCACGTCCTAACTGCTCAGCCTCCATCGCTCACCCTGACCCGGAGTGACAGCGACCTCTCCCGGCTGCTGGTGGACGTCCACCTGGCGGACAGTACAGCCAGACTGTGGGCTGTGGAGGGAGGTCGGCAGCAGCAGCGCCCAGCAGCCCTGGGGATGGTTATTAGTAAAATGGGGGCCCAACCCAAAGAACCCACTGATGTGAGGGCGCTCTCCGCATCTCTGTGGGGTCGAGAGGAGGAGGGCGAGGGGGAGGGCCAGCGAGGAGTCGCCCTTGGGGCTGGGTGGGGCCCACAGTCCTAAAGAGGACAGAACCCGTGGGGTGGACAAGCCCGAGGGGAGGTGGTGAGGAAACAGCCCTGGCGCCGGAGGTTCCCTCCCCCTTGGGCTGAACGAAGTACGTTGGTAAAAGTGAGTAATGCTTCTCCCACTAGACTCGGTTACTCCATCTCAGACGTTCCTTTGAGTTACTCCACCTCAGAATCGATCTTCCCCAGGCACCGTCACAACTGAGCCACCTGGGACACACCCGGGGCAGTAGCCCAAGGCACACAGCTCTGACTACTGGGAAAAGAAGATTGAAACCAGGAAGCCCCGAGGAAGGTCACAGCCTAGCCGGACTCAGAACCCTTCCTGCCAAAGGCCTTCAGGAGGGACGCTCGCTGGTGCCAGCATCAGGGGTCCTCCATCCTAAACGTTTTAACCAGTTCACCGCCACACGTCCAAAACGGAACCCATCCCCACACGCCACGATATTTTGAATTTAATTTTGAAAAGCCCTATAGATGCTTATGGCGTACAAAGGGTTAAGGGTGGAGATTTTAGAGGAGGTCCCAGGGGAAAGATCTCAATAGAATTTCCAGTGGTTTTCCAGGTGTGTCCATTCAGGGTTGTGGTCTCCACTGATGGATTGGCCGGTGACAAGGCAGGAAGGTCATTATCCAATGCAGCTGGTCCTGAGGTCAGCCGTGGCTGGTTTTGCTGCTTATCTGGGTTGGAGCTGAAATACAACTGAGGCCCAGACATTATCTCCAGGGAGGAAAGGTCAGGGGGTCCAAATGGAGGACCAGCGATATGCTGTAGGAAGGAAGGTCACCCGGGGGGTGGAGTCCCGGCGGGGTCCCACCCTACAACTGATTGTCCCTTGCTGGGCACCTGGGCTTTCTACGCTGGCGACCTTCTGTGCCTGGCCCATTGCCCTTGTCTGCTCACGTCTGTCTAACCGCCCACAGCAGACGGATGAACACGGAGGGAAAAGGGCTGGATGGAACCCCACCACAACCCTAACAGCGGTCTCTAGATGAAGGGTGTGGGAAGGGTCATTTCCTTCTTTCTCCTTGTCTGAGTTTTTCTAATTTTCCAACACAAAACCGTATTTATTTTACAATCAGTAAAACATTCTTCTTTTACATAGGTAATTTTTAAAAAAATTACAAAGCAGAACCTCTAGCCAAGTTGAACAGGGGGATTTCAAGTACTAAGAGGTCGTCGCAGAAGGCAGGGCTGGCCCTGCAGGGACCTGCTTAGGCCGGCTTCATAGGAGCCTGACTTCTAGGCTAGGCCCTGGGTCCCCAAGCTCCAGGGTCATCTCGATGCCCCTCCCTGCCCCACCATGCCCACCACCGCAGCATCCTCACTCCCCAAGGATTCTGTGCCTCAGTTCCCTTCTGTTCACACAAATCACAACCTGACAACCCCGGGGCCAAACAGGCTCATAGATCCCTTTCTCGGATGCCCCTGCCCTAGTGTGCGCCTTTCGTTTTAACAAGGCACCACATGGAAAACAGGAGAGCTGTTCTCTCCCAGGAAGTGGGAGCACCTGCCTTTCCCCCCTCCTCCCTCAGCACGGCCTGCCACCCAGGACCTGCTGCACACGCAGCAGACAGAGAGGATGAGACGGGGAGGATGAGATGGAGAGGAGGAGACAGGGAGGATGAGAGTAAGAGGATGAGACAGGGAGGATGAGGGATGAGACAGAGAGGATGAGATGGAGAGGATGAGACGGAGAGGATGAGACGGGGAGGAGGAGGGATGAGACAGAGGGGATGAGATGGAGAGGATGAGATGGGGAGGATGAGGGATGAGACAGAGAGGATGAGATGGAGGGGATGAGATGGGGAGGATGAGATGGGGGGGATGAGACAGAGAGGATGAGACGGAGAGGATGAGACGGAGAGGATGAGATGGAGAGGATGAGATGGAGAGGAGGAGACAGGGAGGATGAGACAGAGAGGATGAGACGGAGAGGATGAGATGGGGAGGATGAGATGGAGAGGATGAGACGGAGAGGAGGAGACAGGGAGGATGAGATGGAGAGGATAAGACGGGGAGGATGAGGGATGAGACGGGGAGGATGAGACGGGGAGGATGAGATGGGGAGGATGAGACAGGGAGGATGAGACGGGGAGGATGAGGGATGAGACAGAGAGGATGAGACAGAGAGAATGAGATGGAGAGGATGAGACGGAGAGGATGAGACAGGGAGGATGAGACAGAGAGGATGAGGGATGAGACAGAGAGGATGAGGTGGAGAGGATGAGATGGGGAGGATGAGATGGAGAGGATGAGATGGAGAGGATGAGACGGGGAGGATGAGATGGAGAGGATGAGATGGAGAGGAGGAGACAGGGAGGATGAGACGGGGAGGATGAGACAGGGAGGATGAGGGCGGAGACAAAGAGGATGAGATGGAGAGGATGAGACGGAGAGGATGAGACGGGGAGGATGAGGGATGAGACAGTGAGGATGAGACGGGGAGGATGAGACAGGGAGGATGAGACGGGGAGGATGAGACAGGGAGGATGAGACAGGGAGGATGAGACGAAGAGGATGATATGGAGAGGATAAGACGGGGAGGATGAGGGATGAGACGGGGAGGATGAGACAGCAGGATGAGACGAAGAGGATGAGACGGGGAGGATGAGACGGGGAGGATGAGGTGGAGAGGATGAGGTGGATCGGACGCCAGAGGACAGCACAGCAGTGAGTTCCAGGAGTTCTGGTTTTTGACTCTCATATCGCAGACTGGAAACAAAAAAGCCGAGAGCCTAGAAAGCCAGCAGGTGCAGACGGTGACAAGCTGCAGGGAAAGCCCGCTCTCCCGAGGCAGCCAGTGGGCGGACAGGGCAGCCTAAGGAGACAGGCCTTTAGACAATAACTGCTCTGCTCCAGCCACGCACTCCAGGAAAGCGCGGGCCCACCCCCACCCACAGCCTCGAAGCCAGGGGGGACCTGCACTTCCACTGCGGGGGGTTCCAATGAGGTGTCCCCACGTCCCACTGGTGGCTTAGGACTCCCGCCCCCCTCAGAGTGAGACCCCCCTCCCCACAGGAGCCTGTCCAGCAGTAAGGGGCAGACCTCCTCCACCCTCCCTCCCCTCCACCCCCGTGGGGAGTGTCAGAGGAAGCCTGGGGCAGAACCAGAACCTTCACCTCTGCCCAGTGGGAAGGGGACACCTGCCACCGGGCTCCCATCCCCCCCCAGCAGTCAGAGGAGCTCCCCCCTTCGACCACTTGAGCTTAACGGAGGCCAAAGGCCTCTACCCTGCCTGAACGCACAAGGAGGCAGCCCACTTCCCTGCAGCATGGTGCCGGCAGGGCCAGCTACAAAGCAGGCGCCAGTAGGATCCAGAGCCTCCTCGCACCACACAAAAACGCCGGCTCCAGTCCAAGTCACGCCTCACCCCCAGAACCCCCAGGATCTCAAACTGGATTTTAAAATGCATGTATTTGCTAGGTGGCCAACACCGCGAGGACACAGAGGTTAGATTTATATGACAAGCAGCCATGATAAAAATGCTTCCACGAGCAATTGTGAACATGCCTGAACCAACTTTAGACAGCAGGAAGCCTCGGCCATGAGCAGCAAAGGGTCAGCAAAGAAAGAGAAGATACAAAAAAGACCGAATGCAGATTTTAGAAACAAAAGAGACAGTCATCGGAATAGAATCCCTGTGTGTGGACTTGCATTCCCCTCTGATTGCTGCTATGACAAGTGATCACCAACTTTGTAGCTCAAAACAGTACAAATGCATCGCCCTACAGCTCTGGAGACCAGAGATCCACCTGGGTCCCAGGGGCCAAGCTCAAGGTGTGTCGAGGCTGCAGGAGGAACCTGTATCCTGGCCTTTTAACTTCTCAGGCTGCCCCTGGTCCTCGGCGATGGGTCCCTCCCATCGCCAACATCAGCCATGTCTGGCCAGGTCTTCCTCACAGTGCAGCCCTCCGCTGGTGCCTATCCTGCCGCAGTCCGTTTCCCCGAGGAGGACCCTTGTGGCTGTAGTGGACCCACTGGGAGAACCCAGGATGCTATCCCCATCTCAAGATCCCCAATGACATCTGCAAAGCCCTTTCTGCCTTGCAAAGTAATCCCACGTTCTGGGAATTGGGATGTGGAGCTCCTTGGGGGCCATTGTTTTGCCTGCCACAGTCTGCTCCCAAAGACTCTTGCCTGTCCCACGTGCAACATACACTCACCACATGCCAAGCTCCCCAGGTCTCAGTCGATGGCCAAGCCAACTCAAAGTCCAAATTCTCATCAGCTCAGAAGTCCCAAACCTCATCATCTAAGTCATCCAAACAGTGTGGGAGACTCTGGTTATGACCCAGCCAGGGCAAAGTTCCTCTCTATGGACCTGTTACACTAGAAAACAGGTGATCTGCTCCAAATGATGATGGGACGGACATAGCACAGCAGTGACAGACATTCCCATTCACAGGGGACGGTGGGAGGATGGAAGGAGACATGGGTCCCAAGCAATTTTTAAATCCCGATGACAAATGTCACTAAGCCCCATCCTTGGGGTTAACCTTTCTCTCTCCTGTAGCACTTTTTCGCAATTGAATGGTTTTATCTGCCTGTTTTCCATTTTTTAAAAAAATTTATTTTTATTGATTTCAGGGAGGAAGGGGGAGGGAGAGATAGAAACATCAATGATGAGAGAGAATCATTGATCGGCTGCCTCCTTCACGCCCCCCACAGGGGATCAAGCCTTCAACTGGGGCATGTGCCCTGACCAGAAATCTAATCATGACCTCCATGCTGGCCAGCTATCTGCCTGTTTTCTATCTATAGAATTTGGGGGTTCAAGAGCTCTGTAATTTTTAAGGAATTTGAATTAGTAATAAAAAAAGAAATCTCCAAGCCCAAATGGTATCACTATCACTAGAGAATTGGAGCAAACATTTGAGGGACAATTAACTTCAACTCAACGCAATCTCTTCCGGAAAATAGAAGAGGAGGAAACATTGCCCGATTCGTTTTTGGAAGCTGGTGTTACCCTGACACCCAAACCAGACGATGACAGAACAAAAAAGAAAACTACAGACAAATGTCAATATCCCTCAGCAGCATGAGTGCAAAAATCCTCCACAAAGTATTAGCCAGTAGAATTCCTCCATATAGGAAAAGAATTACAAACTCTGACCAAGTGGGTTTGTTCCAGGGATGCAAGCCTGGTGATTCGTTGTTTGAAAAATCAATGAAATCTATCACATTGACAGGCTAAACAGGAAAATCAGGTGATCATATCAATTGATGCATCACAAGTTCTGGCCCACTGGACTCCCTGCCAGGTCACCCCAGGCTCTGCCACGCCCTGTGGTCTCCCCGTGTCCTGGGCTCTGGATCTGCTGCTGTTGTTACCCGCGTCCCTGCTGTCAAGCATCCAGGGAGGGCTCCCTGCCTGGCCCGCAGGCATTTGAATTTTCCACTTTTGTTGCCTCAGATTCCTGACACCAGGGTGGCTCGGACATGCGAGGCAGTGCGTTCATGGAAGCATCTTATCTCTTTACCTCTCCTGTCTGAAAAGTGTGTCCCTGAGACATGACACCACGTGTGCAAACCCTTGAAAGTCAGACAGACCTGAGTTAGAATCACAGTTTTCCCATCTGACCTTGAGCAAACGACTTGCATTTTCACATCTTCGCTTATAAACTGGGGACAGTCGTATGTGCCTCAAGGTGACTGAAACACGGGCCACCGCTGCAGACCCGCTCGCTGCTGTTCCCCCAGCACCAGGCGGCCTCTCTCTCACTGGGTGGGGTCCCTCCTTAGTAACCAACAGCTTGGCTCAGAGAGGCTGGCTCCCCGGAGGTGTGCACACATTTACCATGAACTCGTGATCCTTCCCGCCGGTCTCATCATCCTCCTGATAACCCTGAAAAGCGTGCTTGTTTCATGCCCAACTTGCAAAGGAGGGCTCTGAGTCCTGTGGTTGTTTGGTGGTTTAAGCTTCTGCCCAGGCCTCTGACCCTAGGAGCTGTGCGTGCCCGAGGTTCCCGCCGCCCCGGCTGCCTGTGGCTCAGCAGAGCTGGGGAGAGGCTGTTCCAGACCCCACGACACCGGCCCACACCTTCGCAAGATTGCTACAGGTAAGTCTGACACTGGTGACCTCCTGGCCAGCCTCGGTTCCCGGCCAAGGGGGGACAGAGATTTCCATGTGCATTTCTCCTTCCTCCCTGATGCAGGAAGTCTCCGAGGAGCAGGAGTCCCACAGCCGGCGCCGTGCCGTCCTGCCTGGAGGTTCAGTCCCGGGCGCCCAGCAGTGGTACAGCCGGGCCTGCGTTCCTATAGCAGCCCCATCGGCATCTCTCCCGCAACCCGATGATCTTCCGTTGGCACCGACTTACATTGGCAAAGAGAGGGGGACAAAAAACACACCGAACAGGCCGAAGGAAATCTTAGCTCTCCCCTGAGGATGGCTTGCTGGCCGAGCTGCTCCGGGCCCATCACTCGCCGGAGATGAAGCTACTCAAAAACAACAGGACACTCCCTGGCTCCTGACACGGCGTCCAGGAGCTTCCCAGGGTGTGAAACCAGAGAAACGGCCGAGGAGCATTTCTCAGCGGTCGGCCGGGCCTGTCCAGGAAGACAGAGCTGGGCTGGCCGCCGGCTCCCGGGCTGTGCAGGCTTGCACAAGGCCCCACCGGCTCCTGCTAAGCCGGTGCTCTCCTTTGTAAAACGGAGATGGTGATCATTGCAAGCCTTCCTCACAGGGTCTGTACAGGAAATGACAGGGGATGCAGGAAGTGCTGGATCCAGGGCCCCAGACTGGGCACTCGGAAATGGTAGGGGGTTCCATGAGATCTGTGATAGGTCAGAAAAGTGTAATAGCCACCAGCATTGCTGCAAATGCTGTGTTTTCCCGTATGCCGGGAAAGGGTGCTGGTGGTGAGAAGGCTAACCCCTATTTTGTAAAACTACTGTTTGGAATTCTCTATTTTTTAGATGGCCTCTTCTTCTAAAAAATAACTTTGCTTTCTAGCCTGCTTTAGCCTGCTTGAATAATAAGGAAGATAAACTTAGCTGTCTGACCTTGTAGGCCAGAGACTAGATATGCCCATTCTCTCAATGCCATGCCAGGTGTATTTTTTAATTGGATAGAACTGTGTTGTTTTCAAGGCCAGCAGCAAGATAACCACTAAGCGCACATAGGGCTGGCTCTTTAATAAAAAGGGAAGTTCTGCTTGTAGCTTTGCTTAGAATTTGAATTCATTTTCTCTAAGCCCACCGCGGTGAATAAAGTGTGACTCCAAACTCTCAGCATTGCTTGATGTATTCTGGTTCTCTGTAACAGCGGGGTGGTATTTTAGGTATTATCAGCAAAAAAGCCAGAGGTGGGGGGTGGAAACCAGACTTCAGAGAGTGCTCTGGGGGAGTTCACCTCCCACAAAAGTTACATTTTTTGGAGATTCTCTTTTGGTTTTTAAAAATGAAACCATGTTTTCCTGCTACATTATAGTTCCAGAAATGTTCTCTGTTCAGTTGTGATACATTTAACTGTTTTCTTTCAATGATATCCTGACTTCTCCTCTTTCTACCTCTATGATCTTGGCCAACATAATTTACCTCTGTAAATACTGGTTTTCTCATCCATCAAATTAAGTTCTAGAATCACCTTTGATAACGGACAAAAAAGCTTCATACTCTGTGTGTGATTCCAATTATGTATCATCCTAGAGAAGGCAAAACTGTGGAGACAAAAAGGATCCATGATTGCCAGGATTTGGGGTGAGGAGGAGGCAACGAGGGGATGACTAGGCGAGGCACAGAGGACTTTTGGGGCAGTCAAAACACTCAGGGCCTGGCCGGCTGGCTCAGTTGGTTAGAATATCATCCTGGTAATCCAAGGTTGTAGGTTCAATCCCTGGTCAGGATACATACACAAATCACCAATGAATACATAAATAAGTGGAACAACAAATTGATGTTCTCTCTCTCTCTCTCTCTCTCTCTCTCTCTCTCTCTCCCAGTTCCCCTTTCTCTCTCTCTCTTAAAAGTCAATAAATAATTTTTTTAAAGTCTTAAAAAAAGTGAATGCACATGGCTATTGTGGTGCAGAGAACAATAATCACTCACCGATTTCTGGGTACGACTTTCCTCATGGGCAGTTTGATGATGTATGAGTATCCAGAGCCTTTGAGTCAGAATGCCCTCTCGCCAAGAAATTCCACGTTAGAAATTTACTGTAAGAAAGTAATCGAGAACATGTACAAATATTTAGTTTTAAAGATGTCCATTTGTAGTAGATAAAAGTCTTGAGCAACTTCAAGTGACCACAGCTCGTTAGTGACATAAATACGTACAAATGTGCATACAAACTGTAGCTTTTATAACACGTCATCAGTGTGTGTTTATCAACATGAAGGCTGTGCACAGCGCCTTGTTACAGAAGAGCAGGCTGAAGGAACATGCAGACACCGGCATCGCCTGCGCTGTCACGTGGTGTTGTCAGTGTGTCACACAGAGCTCTGTCAAGGTGCACAGCGCCGTGGCAGCGTCACCGTCTCTGGGTGGCAGGGTTAGGGGGTAACTTTCTACCTTTTCCAAATAATTATATGTGCCTTTTACAAAAGCTACACGCTGTTTTCATTTTCAAGATCTTTAAAGTGAGTCAATAATGGAAGAAGACCGAGCCCACTAGGACACTGCGGTACGGACGGGTCAGTGTGGTTCTGGACCACAGGGACAGGTAAGTGTGGTTCTGGACCACTAGGACAGGTAAGTGTGGTTCTGGACCACTAGGACAGGTAAGTGTGGTTCTGGACCACTAGGACAGGTAAGTGTGGTTCTGGGCGACTAGGACAGGTCAATGTGGTTCTGGACCACTAGGACAGGTCAGTGTGGCTCTGGACCACTAGGACAGGTCAATGTGGTTCTGGACCACTAGGACAGGTCAGTGTGGCTCTGGACCACTAGGACAGGTAAGTGTGGTTCTGGACCACTAGGGCAGGTAAGTGTGGTTCTGGACCACTAGGGCAGGTAAGTGTGGTTCTGGACCACTAGGGCAGGTAAGTGTGGTTCTGGACCACTAGGGCAGGTAAGTGTGGTTCTGGACCACTAGGGCAGGTAAGTGTGGTTCTGGACCACTAGGGCAGGTAAGTGTGGTTCTGGACCACTAGGGCAGGTAAGTGTGGTTCTGGACCACTAGGGCAGGTAAGTGTGGTTCTGGGCGACTAGGACAGGTAAGTGTGGTTCTGGGCGACTAGGACAGGTAAGTGTGGTTCTGGGCGACTAGGGCAGGTAAGTGTGGTTCTGGACCACTAGGACAGGTCAGTGTGGTTCTGGGCGACTAGGACAGGTAAGTGTGGTTCTGGACCACTAGGACAGGTAAGTGTGGTTCTGGGCGACTAGGACAGGTAAGTGTGGTTCTGGGCGACTAGGGCAGGTAAGTGTGGTTCTGGACCACTAGGACAGGTCAGTGTGGTTCTGGGCGACTAGGACAGGTAAGTGTGGTTCTGGGCGACTAGGACAGGTCAGTGTGGTTCTGGGCGACTAGGATGGGTCAGTGTGGTTCTGGACGACTAGGATGGGTCAGTGTGGTTCTGGACGAGTAGGACGGGTCAGTGTGGTTCTGAACGACTAGGACGGGCACATGTGGTTTGGTTCTGAATGACTAGGACGAGTCAGTGTGGTTCTGAATAACTGCTGATATTTGGTCCCGGGGGTGCCGTAGCTGTGCGCCAAGCTAATTGCCTTTTCCAGCCGCCGACGGAAGGAACGGCGAGGAAAGGACAGCATCATTTGATTCTGACTACGGCCTCATGCTTCTGCTCTGGGTGTTCACATCGTGTTGACCTGCAGACGTGCTTTCAGCAGAAAACTCCCACAGCGTTGTTCTTTGTCGTGCCCTGGCCAGGGGAGCCATCTCGTCGTTTGAAGAAGCACCGGGGTGGTGTGTGTGGTGGTTTTCCTTTCCCGGTTCCCGGGGCAGCCACAAGCCGCACTCAGGCCGCGCTCAGGGACGCGGCTGACTTCTGGAAGTGAAGCACCGTGTAGACACAAGCAGGCAGATTGGTCTGCCCTAACAGCTCCGATCAGGACACAAAGAAACCACTAGAAGCCACCTCCCTGTCCACGAGAAACACACGGATAAGGACACCGAGAGGAGCCTTTCCCCAGAGACCAGACACCAGCCCCAGAGGCCATCACCATCACCGTGGCCGGCGCTGTCCCCGCCTGGAGAGAGCGACACCGGCACTCGGAGAGGGTGGCCTGCCCGGAGTCAGGCCGAGATGCTGAGCTGAGGCTGGGCTGAGGGACCCTCTCCCCGACGGTGCCGGAGGCTCTGTAAGTAAAGCAGGCGGTGCCCTGTGACAGGCAGGAACAGGTTTGCTCAGTGTCGGCGTGTCCCTTAATGAGCTGAGTGTCCTTGGGCAGGAACCTTCCCAGCAGGACTCTGCCTCTCTGCCGGGAGCACGAGGAGCTTCTATCGGAAATGCTTTCTCCTTGGAGGAAATAGCCCATGCTGGCCAGGTTGCTCATGAGCTCCCCTCCCCTGGCCCTGCAGGGTTAGGCCTCACCGGCTGCTTGCCCCTCTGGGCGCCCTCTGTCCACCTTCCCCTACACACCTGTCCCTTGATCTCCCAGCTGTGCAAGGTCAGGGTGTCCTTTGAGCTGGCCCGGCAGGTGCTGGGACGTGTCCCCATGGCACCTCTTGTTTGTTTGTTCTGTTCTGCCCAACTGGACTAACCAGACACCCACGTCTGTAGGCAGAACACCGCTGAACACACTTTGCAGAGTAAACAGAAGTTTAATTTTCCCTAAGCAGACACCTGTGGAGTGTGAGTGACGTCCCCCGGCAGCCCGGGGAGGGGCTGCCCAGCCCCGACCCGGCCCTGACCCGGACAGGAGGGCAGAGAGGGCTCTGCCACATTGAGCTGCGCCGAATCGGAGCACAACCCAGGTGAGAGGAGGGACCGAGAGAGCGGGCTGCCCGTCAGTTCCCAACTCCGGTTCACTCCGTCGGCAGGACAAGGTGGGCCCGGTGCCCAAGTCAGCACAGAAGGTGTGTGTGCCCGCGGCGGGCTTCGTCCCAGCGGCCACAGGTCATACTGAAGGTCACAGAATTAGGTTTGGGGCCCTCAAACCAAATGTACGGTAAGGGTCTTCTCTCCTCGTGAACTTACAGTTTTATTTTAACGTACAGTGTGCAAAAATAAAAAATAAACAAATACTTTATTCAGATAGGATATTGTTAAAATAGTCACTTCCTAGGCAGGCTTTTAAAGTAAAAGATGTCACTAAGAAGTGGACCTAACATGTTCTTACCAAAACAGTTTGCTGTGAGGTTTCCATTTCTAGTGAACATCTAATCCAGCCGGGTCTTTGACGCTCTTCTGGTTGGCTGAGGTTCCGCGTCATGGTCACGGCTGATGGAGACCCGCCCCACATTATTCTCAGCAGGAACCCAGCCCCAGAGGCCAGGCCGGAAAGCATGAATAGGCAACAGATAAAATCAGACCATGAACAGATTATGACTCTAGCCAGCAAGTATGTGATAATGGCTAAGCTTAATGTTTAAACAAATATTTGTTTCGTCGCAGGTGAAAAGAGGGAGTGTACATAGGTTTTTGATACAACATAGGTATGGCGAAAGCCTACCATCTGGAGCACATGCCTGGCACACAAAGCCTCCCCTCACCTGGTAGCAGCGGGCACTAATTGCACAGGTGTTTTTTTGTGAGCTTCCTGTACTAAATGACTGAGGAAGCGCGTTTGTACCTACGAGACCTAGAATACCGACCTGTAAGGAACCTACCAAGTGAGCTAGTATAATTCCTCTCGTGTTATAAAAGCTGAGATGCAGGTATTTTTTGTTCAAGGTCGATGTTTAATGACTAAGGTGATACTAGAATTCAGGTCTCCTGACTCTCAGAGCAGTTAATGTTCCACTATACCAGGATGCTCCTTGGATTCTGTACTTTGCCCTTGATATATTCATATAAAAGTTAAAGCTCAAGTCTATAAGAGGCCAATGTTCACAAATAATAAAGAATCTAGACGTCCTACCTACATCTCTGCTCCTGCTCACAGCTCACTTCTCCACGCCCACGGGTGGTCGGGTGGTCGGGTTGGTTGGTTGGTTAAAGATACTCTGCAACTGAATTAAAAAACCAAGGAGTAATCAAAGCCTCCCAAAGTTTATGCTGGAGTTTTGATGAGCATTTCCAAAGAAGGTCATTGTTATCACTAATGCAATCACAACACCAGGCATGTGAGAAAGAAAATATACATACATAATTGAACATATATGTATAGAGTTATTCATACTAGTATATGTAATGAAAAAGTATATATCATTATATATATACTAGAGGCCTGGTGCACGAAATTCGTGCACGGGGGTGTGTGTCCCTCAGCCCAGCCTGCACCCTCTCCAATCTGGGACCCCTCAAGGGATGTCTGACTGCCCGTTTAGACCTGGATCGGGCCTAAATGGGCAGTTGGACATCCCTCTCACAATCCAGGACTGCTGGCTCCCAACTTCTTGCCTGCTTGCCTTCCTGATTGCCCCTAACTGCTTCTTCCTGCCAGCCTGATCACCCCCTAAACACTCCCCTGACAGCCTGATTGATGCTTAACTGCTCCCCTGCCAACCTGATTGCCCCTAACTGCCCTCCCCTGCAGGCCTGGTCACCCCTAACTGCCCTCCCCTGCAGGCTTGATAGCCCCCAACTGCCCTCCCCTGCTGGCCATCTTGTCGCAGCCATCTTGTGTCCACATGGGGGTAGCTATCTTTGACCACATGGGAGCAGCCATCTTGTGTGTTGGAGTGATGGTCAATTTGCATATTACTCTTTTATTAGATAGGATATACATATATATCCCTTCTTGTCTTCTAAATATTTGAGCATTTCTTCAACTTACATACATATAAAAGTTAAATTATATACATATATAATTATGCATATATGTATAGTTATACATATATGTAAAGAAAACATATACCATATATTATATATATAGCTTGCCTTTAAATACTTGAGCATTTCTTCAAATTACATACATATAAGTTAAATTATATACATATATAATTATGCATATATGTATAGAGTTATACATATATGTAAAGAAAAAATATATATCATATATATCTTGCCTTCTAAATATTTGCGCATTTCTTCAAAAGTTACATTTTTCAGGGGACCGCATGGCTGGTGAGTGTGGACGGTGCAGCTACATGCTTGTCAGAGAAAAACGATACAAACAATCCTGCTCTGAACTTTTCTTCCGACCCCCCCTCCGCTCGCCCCCAGCAAAAACCTCGGGCACCGCAGCTCCCAAGGCAGAAGCTCCGGGGTCCTGTGCACTCCACATGCTCCATGTTGGGGTTCTCACTGGTTTCCAAGTGCCCGCACTGAGGCCTGGGATGAAGGCCAGGACCAGGGCTGATGCGGAGCAGCTCGCTTCCAGAAGAACGGCACCTCCTGCCTTGGTGGGAAATTACAACCTTCCCCCAGATGCTGTTGGTCAGACATCGTCCACCTGAATTCCAGCTGCAGAATACACCGTGTAGTATTAATAATGTGGCAAGTCAGCAGCCGGAGGCCGAGAGCCTGGCCCGGGCAGCTCTGCTGACCCCAGCACTGGTGGAGAGTGAGCAAGGGGGGAGAAGCAGGCTGGCACTCCAAGCCCCTCAACCCCTCAAGGACGGGCACGCGCTCTCCAGCAGCGTCTCCAGCTGGGCACCCGTCTGCTCCCCGGACTCCAAGGCAGAGAGCGTGGCAGCATTGAAAGGTTCAGTGGGGGCAGGTGTGGGGAGGGCGGAGGCATCAGGCACTGAGCTCCTGCAAACCAGCAAGAGGAGGTGTGGGGGCACGGCCAGGGACCACTGAGCTGTCCTCCAGACCACACTGGGGCCAGCTGGTCCCCTGCTCAGCCGCGGTGTGGCCAGGCGCCAGCCCGGCCCACACACCCAGGTGCACGGGGACAGTGTCACACAAGCGTGTTTCAGGGCTCCCTGTGCAATGATGGCCCAGGACCCAAACCAGGGCGCCAGGATCATGTCTGAACAGGCAAAAACATGAACGTCATCCAATGCTTCAGGATGCCTCCCATCCCCAGTCACAGAATCGCCTCTGGCAGCAGCTGATACAGAGCAAAGTCCTGCCCCTTTAAACCCGATGCCCTGTCCCCCAAACAAGCAAGCCCAAATCCTTTCCCAGCTCCTCTGACTGAGACACCCTGTGCACTTACCCTCAACGCCACAAGCAGTAGACCCGGCGTGTCCAGCGGGAGACGGGACTTGCACTGTGGCCTCAGCTCCATGCGTTCAACGGGCCGTCCGTCCCCGGCGCCACTCGCTCGTAGGCGACAGGGCTGGAAACACTTTTCTCTCCCAAGGCACCTGGGTGTCCGCCCCAGGAAGACTGGGAATTTGGTTTGCGAAGACCTGAGAGCACGTCGTGTAGTACTGACAATGGGGCATGAAGAAGAAAATTGTGTTCTGTGTATTTTTAATTTTAAGAGATTTGGGCCAATTAGCATGAGAGCCTCGGAGTGAGGATTTAAAACTATAACTGGGTAATCCATGTGGAGTTTTTATGATTGTGAAGTGATTTTTTACCAGGTTTATTGGATCAGATAAGAGAACTTTAGGACCCTATACATTAAATTAAAGGGCGGTAATGTATATAAGCATTGAAGGACTCCAGAAAGCTGTTAGTTAATTCAAATGTGTGTGTGTGTGTGTGTGTGTGTGTGTGTGTGTGGTGTATGCATATACTAGTATGTGTGTATATAAGGTTTATAACCGCAGCTTAAAATGTTCGGAGGTAACTGACTACCTTTATTCATAGGCCCTTCCGAAGTGATTGCTGAGCTCCATTGGAAACATCGCATAATTACACCTGTAAGCTGAACTAAAAGAAACTCTTCTTCTAGTTTTTACTTGAACTTTAATAAGTACAATACCAATTTTTAATCCAGAAAGTGAGCCTTGGAATGATGTTTTCTGCACACAAAAGGCACCTCCGATGACAACTGAAAACTGATGTGAACAGAAGCAGATGCCCGGTGAGGACAGGCATGTAACAGGTGTGTGACAGGTATGCAACAAGCATGTGACATGTGTGTGACAGGTGAGTGACAGGGACAGAATGCCACCGGGGATAGGCAGGACACCCCACCTCTGGGCATGGGGGGGCCTTTGGAGGAAGAACCAGGAGAAGAGGAGGACCAGGCGCACAGTCAGGGGCCCGGACGACAGTAGTGAACAGAACAGGGTTCCCCCTGGAGGCCAAGGCCAGGAGGTAAGAGGGGGCATGGTCTCTTCGGAGAAACAGGAGATAAGTTCAGGGTGAGGACACCCATCCCGGCTCGTGGACGGTCCCACTCAGTCTCCGTGAAGTGCCTAATGCGGTGCCAGGGACATGAGAGCCTCAGCCAGCCATGTCTTCTTTTTTTTTTTTTTTAATATATTTTATTGATTTTTTACAGAGAGGAAGGGAGAGGGATAGAGAGTTAGAAACATCAATGAGAGAGAAACATCGATCAGCTGCCTCCTGCAGACCCCCTACTGGGGATGTGCCTGCAACCAAGGTAAATGCCCTTGACCGGAATCAAACCTGGGACCCTTCAGTCCGCAGGCCGACGCTCCATCCACTGAGCCAAACCGGTTAGGGCCAGCCATGTCTTCTTCCTCGAGGGGCCTGTATTTAACTTCTTTTTGCTCTGGGATCAGAAGCCCATTGTAAATCAAGCATTTAAACTTACCTGTGGCTCCACCACCTACAGTGGTCGGCAAACTGCGGCTCGTGAGCCACATGCGGCTCTTTGGCCCCTTGAGTGCGGCTCTTCCACAAAATACCACGTGCGGGTGCGCACGTACAGTGCGATTGAAACTTCGTGGCCCATGCGCAGAAGTCAGTTTTCGGCTCTCAAAAGAAATTCAATCGTTGTACTGGATATTTGGCTCTGTTGACTAATGAGTTTGCCGACCACTGACCTACACTATTGAACTATGGACCCTTAACCCAATGACGCTGAAACCTGAAAGGCCAAAGGAGAGTAAGACCTCATCTTTGCTTAAGCCTGAGGTCTCGAGCTTGGACTGAGGTCCCGGGCATGAGCCTGAGGTCTAGGCTTGAGCCTGAGGTTCCGGGCATGAGCCTGAGTTCCCGGGCTTGGGCCTGAGGTCCTGGGCTATGGGGATGGCATCTTTGTTCCTAAAGACCCTGAAGACCTGCCGAGGGTGGCCCTTGTCCCCAGGGTTGCCATGGGAATGGGTAGCTGGGTTCGCTGAATGCCCTGCAGATAATGGCTCTTTTCCAAAGAGAAAAGAGATGCTATTTTCCAACGGCCAAATGGGAGGCGAGGTGGTGGTGCAGGGGGACAGGGGTCTGTGAGGGTCGGCAGTGGGGACTGGGGTTGGATTCAAAAAGGAGCGGGGACAGAAATGGCTCCGGGCCAGGAGCTCGAGAGCCATGCCCACCCTCCGGGACTGACACTCATTTTCTTTCATTTTACTATATTTTTATTGATTTCAGAGAGGAAGGATGGGGGAGAGAGATAGAAACATCAATGATGAGAGAGTCATTGATCAGCTGCCTCCTACATGCCCCATGCTGGGGATCGGGCCCACAACCTGGGCATGTGACCTGACCAGGAATCAAGCCATGACTTCCTGGTTCATAAGTTGACGCTCAACCACTGAGCCATGCCAGCCGGGCTCATTTTCGATTTCATAGGCAACAGCTGTGAAGTTGGTCTAAGCAACATCACATGTCTAACGGAGCCCCCGGTCTCAGGGAGGCGGTGGTGAGAAGCATCGAAAAACATCCCCCACCGTGCCGGGACACTGAAGGGCTCCAGTGCAGGCCCTGCCCCAGCGGGTGCAGGCCCGCCCCAGCGTGTACAGAGCCTGCCTCAGCGCGGGCAGGCACCAGCCATGGCATGTGCAGAGCCCATCCCAGCATGTGCAGGCCCCACCATGGCATGTGCAGCCCCCACCATGGCGTGTGCAGGCCCCACCATGGCGTGTGCAGGCCCCACCATTGCGTGTGCAGCCCCCACCATGGCGTGTGCAGGCCCCACCATGGCGTGTGCAGAGCCCACCCCAGCATGTGCAGCCCCCACCATAGCATGTGCAAGCCCCACCATGGCGTGTGCAGAGCCCACCCCAGCATGTGCAGCCCCCACCATGGTGTGTGCAGAGCCCACCCCAGCATGTGCAGCCCCCACCATGGCGTGTGCAGAGCCCACCCCAGCATGTGCAAGCCCCACCATGGCGTGTGCAGGCCCCTGTGCTGCAGCCCTCTGGGTCTGAGAGCCGCAGGACACCAAGCCTCGCACCTGGGCATGCCCTCGGGAGCTGCTGGTGGCCCTCTGGTTATAGGACTAGGACGTTCTCCCCAGCGCTCCATGGAAGATTGTCCCTGCGCTTCATGTCACAGCAGGTGAGCCACTCTGCTTGATGTTCCAGGGTGACTGGATGTCCCAGGTGACCTTGACTGGAGCTGGATGACTGCGAGGTGGCAGCCCAGCCCTGACATCTGCCCAAGGCCAACAGTCAGGGCTCCAGGAGCTGGAGGGCCATGGTCCGTGCATCTGCCACCTGTCACTGGTTTCCCCTGCACCTCGGGCACCGAGTCCTCACTCCCTGCCATCTGTGAGCTGTGCATACAGCACCGCGTGTCCTTTTCTCCCTCCTCCCTGCTCTCGCTCACCTTTCCTCCCTCCCTCCTCCTCCCCTCCTCTCCTCTCCTCTCCTCTCCTCTCCTCTCCTCTCCTCTCCTCTCCTCTCCTCTCTCTCTCTCTCTCTCTCTCTCTCTCTCTCTCTCTCTCTCTCCCCCCACCCCCCAGAAGATAATGTGTCTGTAAAGTACTTTGAGCTCCTTAGAGATAGAGGGTCTATAAATACAGGCTGTTATCACTGTCGCCATGGAAACAGAGGCTGTGCTCCATTCCTGCATCTGTGAGCAGAGCTCTGGCCTCCCCTGGCTGCGGGCTCCTGGAGGCTGCCACACCCCGGTGGCTTCAGGCAGCACTGCAGCCAGGTCGCGGTGGGACGCCCGCCGGGGCAGCACTTGTTTGCTATGGACGCTCCTTCGTGTCCGTTGCTAAAAGCTGTGCTTCTGTTCGCTAAGGTAGAAGATGGAATGAGATTGGCCAGATACTAGCCCAAGGATGCAAACCATGACAGGTACAGGGGTGCCACCCAAGCCGGGGCCCAGCCTAGAGCGAGCTTCAGAATAATATTCCGCCGACAGCGGCTCTGATCCCTGGCCCCTCAGCCTCCCCCCCCAGCCTGGTGAAACGTCGGGGAAGCGGCTGCGTCTGAGCTCTCTGCTGCCTGTGACGCTCCAGAAAGCAGGAGCTGCGTTTTTCCTGGTTGTCTCTGCAGTGCCTGGTACAGCGCCTGGTGCACAGCAGATGCTGGACAGAGGTTTGTGGGGGGAAATGACCCTGTGGCAGCCATTTCCTGTGACAACGTGTGGCTGGGACACAGTGTCCCGAGCACAGTGGTCCCTGGTGGCCAGTCTGCTCACCCCACCCCCCTCCGCTGCACATATCCCCCAGGCTGATGATGCCCCTTCATTCCCAGCTTCCTGGGTGGTCCTGGGCTCTAGCTGGGTAATGGAAAGCTGGGAGCCTGGAATAAGAATCCTGCTTGTCAGCCCAACAGCCGTGAGAGGCACGGGGAAGGGAGGGTGAGAGCGGTGGGCCAAGTCCCGTCCTTTCGGGCCACGCTGGATCTCAGGGGGTTCCCCAGGTGCAGGTGAGCAAAGGCAGGAGATGGGAGGGGCGTTGGCGTCACAGTCAGGATTCCATGGGGGAGCCCCCATGCACCCTGTCCTCAGTGCACCCGCTGCGAGATCAGAGGGGCCCCCAGGCTCGGGCGATGGTTAGACAAGCACACCCCCGCCCTCGGGCTCCACGTGTGGGACTAACGCGTCATTCCATCCCGGCAGCGGGGCCTGAGCACAGGAAGCAGCCTATTTGGAATAACGCACCTGCCAGTTTATCCTCCAGGTCTGGCAGGGGTTCCGATCCTACCACACGTGGGCGTGAGGGCCCTGCCTGGGGAAGAGGTGGGCGAGGGGCGAGAGGGCGCGGGCTCTGTGGTTGGCAGGATGCTGGGCAACATGAAAATGCGAGGCCGCTGGTGAAACGATGATTTCAAGAGGGAGGGGCGGCGGCGAACCTGCCGCTGGGTCCCAGCCGCGTGGAGGAGCTCACGCCGAGGGCGGACACGGACGCACAGGTCCACGGTGTTGCTCAGACGCGGTTTGTGTCATCCCTCTGAGCCTAAGACAACCGTGGGGACCAGAATGCTGTCCACAAAATGCTCGGATGCACAGAGTTCATGCTCTGAGCCAGACCGAGCCGCAGGTAAGGTCACTCCCGGAGAAACGCTCACAAACACAGCCGGACCCCCTCGCTGCTTAACGATGCGCGGAATGCATTTCCCGGCCCAGCGGGCTCCCGTTCCCTCGCTCAGGGGTGCCGGGTGAGGTCGAATGACAAACCACAGAAAGGATGTGCACGATTTATTCAATCGCTACCTGATGAGCCCCTACTGTATACCAAGAAGGCACCGGGCATGTCAGGGAAACAGGAGAAGACTGTCTTCAGACAAAAACTGGGGCTAGACTAGGTGATGCTCAAGCATCTCAGGAGTCCTTGGCGAAGACGGGGCTCACCTGTAAGAAGCTTACATCTGTGCGGCAGCGAAACGAAGCCGCTCCGTGTGGAGTGCCGTTAGAACCCGCCTGCATCTTCCTACCTACGCGCTCCTGTCTGCTGGACTCGCACCTGCTCTTGCGCCTAGATTTTTACCGAGCCGTCCAAACACTGAGAGTATTGTCTTTTTTGTTGTTGTTGTTAGTCCTCGCCCGAGGATATTTTTGCCATTGATTTTTAGAGAGTGGAAGGGACGGGGCGGCGGGAGGGGAGGGGGGGAGGGAGGAAAGGGAGGAATTGAGAGAGAGAGAGAGATCAATGTGAGAGAGACACATAGATTGGATGCCTGGGATCGAACCTGCAACCCACCTATGAGCCCTTAACCAGGAATTGAACCAAAGACCCTAGGGTATGCGGGCTGACACTCTAACCACTGGGCCGCACTGGCCAGAGCTCCTCTCCAGGCCTGGCCCAGCAGGTCCTGGCCACTCAGCGCGCAGCGCAAGTCGCCCACACCTGCCCCTCCTCTTCCTTCCCTTCCTTCTGAAAAGCCTGCCATGACAGAATGCGCTATTTCACGGAAAACCACGCCCGGGGAAGGGCAAACGCGCCGAGCGCGCCAGGAACCCAGGATGGCGCCCCCAGGGACAGTGCTGAGTGGGTTGAATCTAAACAATGACTCTGTTTTCAGCGTCGAATGTGCCAGCTCCCACAAGGCTTTCTGGGGGTCCCCTCAGCTGATCAGAGCCCTCACTGGACGCCGCGCCCCGCAGGCCTGGTTGGACTTGGGGTCACACAGGGCAAGGGAGCCAGGTTGGGGAGGCGAAGCCAGGGCGCGCCTGCTCCCCACCCCCCACCCCCAGCCCTGCACCTGCGGCCCTGAGCTGACCCAGCACTTCCGGGGTGTTGGTGGGCGGCCCCGCCAGCCATTCTACAGGACAGAGTAACCCCACAGGGAGAAAGAGTGCTCATTTTTTACAGACGGTGTCCTCTGAAGGGGACGGAGGGAGGGATGCTGCGGCGACGTGCACCAAGGACCCGGCTGGGTGCCATTTGCAGAGCAACAGGAGCTCCAATAAACCGAGACTGATGCCCCCCGGGCCTGAAATGGGCCCGTTACTAGAGACTCACATGTCACGATAAGGCCGGAGCCCCAGGCGTCCCCGCACCCTGCCTTCCCCCACCCCCCCAGGAGGGCCCCAGGAGGGAACGCACGGATGTGGGAAGGGATGGCAGGGGTCCCACGGGCAAAAATACAGGAGAGAATGAAGGCTGCCAAAGTCACGGTCAGGCACCCAGGGGCCTGGCTCGGGGCTCTCGTGGAGGTGACCTTGCCCAGGTTGGCTCACAGGCGTGTTCTCCACGCCCCCCCCTCCCCCCGCTCCCACCGCCATCCTGGGGCCAGATCTATCCTCTCGGGGTTTGTGTTCAGGGCTTGCTCTGAGCCCCCCAGTGACATCAGGTGTATTGCAGCCTTCACTGAGGTCTGAGGGATTGGAGGTACGTTGTTCGAATCTGCAGCATCTGGTACCAGAGAAGTTTCCACTCGCTAATTCAAGGAAAGGGGGTTACTGGCCAGTGTGGCTCAGCTGCTTGGAGTGTCATCCTGGCAGCAAAGGGTGGTGGGTTCAGTCCTGGCCGGTTTGGCTCAGTGGTTAGAGTGTCAGCCCTCAGACCCAAGGGTCACAGGGTCGAGTCCCTATCAAGTGCATGTACCTCGGTTGCAGGTTCAATCCCTGGCCCCCGTCGGGGTGTGTGCTGGAGGCAACAGATTGATGTTTCTCTCCCTCATTCTCTCTTTCTCTCTCTCTCTTCTCAAATAAAAATAAATAAATAAAGACACAGACGTCTCACAGGCTGTGTTAGGGCTGGGCCCACGCACAGGCGGAGGAAGGGCAGCTGCCCCAGGTCTGGCAGAGGTGCCCTCTGTCTCCCAGGGTTCATCTCAGGACCTTCTTCCTATGACAGACCCTGTGCTTTCCGTGGGCACAGCTGCCGTGGTGCCTACGGGTCCCAGCCGCCTCGCCGCTGGGGTGGCTGTGTGAGTAACGGGGTATAAATGGAAGCAAGATGTGTAAATGTGGCATCATCTTCAAATCAAAGCCACTCGTCCTGGATCTCCTCCTTGCAGTGAGACGGGCTGGAGTTGCGCTGCGGACCAGCCTTAGCCAGGCTGGGATGGCCCCGGGGGATGCACAGGGTCAGAGAACCGACAGCTCCCACGCAGGACCACCTCGCGCTCCGCTTGCCTCGGGCTGTCCTGAAGGAAAGCAAGCTGCTCTTTTTGAGTCACTTTATCTTTTTTGTTTTTGCTATTAATCCTCACCCGAGGATATCTTCCCATTGATTTTTAGGGAGAGTGGGAGAGGGAGGGAAAGACAGAGGGAAACATCAATGTGAGGAAAACGCATCGATTGGCTGCCTCCTGCATGAGCCCTGATCAGGGTCCGGGCCAGGGAGGAGCCTGCAACTGAGGTCCGTGTCCTTGACTGGAATTGAACTCAGGACCCTTTGGTCCGTAGGCCAACGCTCTATCCACTGAGCCAAACCGGCCAGGGCTTGAGTCACTTTATCTTGAGGTCTCCGTTACAGTGTCTTGGTTTTCGTCCTCACTGATCAAGGATGGGGGGCCAGCCCACAGAGGGAGCCTCCCTGGGGCAGTGCCACCCTGGTCCACAGTCTTAATCAGCTCGAGCTGCGGTGACAGTACCACAGGCTTACATAACAGACACTATTTCTCCGTCCTGGAGTCTGCAAGTTCAAGACCAGGCGCCAGCATGGCGGGGGATTGGCGAGGCCCTCCTCCTGGCCACAGACAGTCCTGCCGCATTCGGGGTGCGGAGACAGAGGCTCAGGTGTCCCCTAGAAGGGCACTATCCCTTCACGGGGCCCCACCCTCACGACCTCATCTGCACCTAATTTTCTCTGAAGGTCCCATCTCCTGACAGCATCGCCTTGGGGGGTAGGACTTCAGTAAATGAGTTTGGGGGGACACACACATCCTATCTAATAAAGAGGGAATATGCAAATTGACCATCACACCATCGCAAAGATGGCGGCACCACATCGAGGCGGGGTTTCCGTAACACAAGATGGCGGCACCACAGCCGAGGCCGAGTTCCCGTGAGGAGCCTTAAAGAGCGATCGGCAGGGACCTGAGACCACGCCCCCCACATGGCGGGGCTTGACGGGGTCCTCAAGTTGCATCCCCCACTCTGGTGCTGGGCCAGGTGACCTCAGGCCACACCCCCTGTCCGGTGCTGGGTCGGGGGACCTGAGGCTGTGCCCCCTGCCCAGTGGGGGTTGATGGGGGACCTGAGGCTGTGCCCCCCACCAGGCAGGGCTTGATGGGGGCCCTGAGGCTGTGCCCCCCACCCGGAGGGGCTTGACAGGGGTGGGGTTGGCTGGGTCTGGGTCTGGGTCTCGCCCAGCTGGGTCTGGGTCTCACATGATTTTGAGGCACTGCCGGTGGGCGGGGACTTGACTCTGGGTCCCGTAGCGTGCCCCAGACTCAGACAGGAGGATGATTTTTCATATACATTTTACTAATGTTCTTTCATCTCTGACACCTTTATTATAGAGAAAGGGCAAATAGCAATATTAAAATATTTCCTCTAATTAATCCCCCTTTAATGTGCACGAATTTCGTGCACTAGGCCACTAGTTTGCTCTATAATGGCCTGAGTGGGCAGTTCAGGCAGGACTTGCAACCCACAGACCATGCCTGGTGCCGGGTAGGTGAGTCTGCAGCTGAACTCACATCAGTCACTCTGCTTAGGCTCCTGGGAGTCCTCTGCCTGGAGGGTGCTCGTCGGTAAGCGTCTTCCTCTCACCTCTCTGGTGGATGCTGTTTGCCTAGTGCGAGGCATATATTCTTTTTAATTTTTTTTCTGTTTCAGACATTTTATTTTTCCAGTTCTAACATTAGGCTTTGATAGGTACAAAAGGCTCACAGGTACAAACATTTCTGTATCGCTATGCAGTTTTAGGAAAAAACACCATAAAAACAAACCAATTTTTTTCAGTTGGGCAATATTCATCTCTGTATAGCTGAGTGATGGTGTTCTTGAAGTGTGGCTGTAAAACGGTAGAAAGTATTTCACTGTGATGACATCAACATCTTTGTGACTCTTTTCCACTTGTTTCGGGAAACCTGTCCTGTGACATGGATGCTGGGTGGACTCCCCGCAGCCCACTCCCTGCTCCTTCAGGGCTTCAACGGGGACGCCTTCGCGGTGCGGCCCTGATGCTCCGACCAAAGGAAGGTTCTGCCCCAGCTTCAGCAGCAAGTGAAGCTTAGGGTTATAACTATCATCCTTCCGATGTGGAAGGAAGGGTGATGATGAAAAAGATCAAGGGATTTTTTCGTAATAATTTCTCTTCCGGCAAGGATTTAATTTACATAGGCACACTGCAGAAGAATTACATTTGATGAGCTTTAACTTTTTCAACGTATTTTTTAAAAACTCTCTGGAAAAGATTAATTCTTCCTACCTGTAGGATTCTGAGTACAAATGACCCACTTGAACAGGGGAAGTCTGAGTTGATCTTTGTTTTCTTTCTAGGAACCTGCTGGACACAGAGAACAGATCTCCTAGAAGCCGTGGTCGGCAAACTGCGGCTCGCGAGCCACATGCGGCTCTTTGGCCCCTTGAGTGTGGCTCTTCCACAAAATACCACAGCCTGAGCAAGTCTATTTTGAAGAAGTGGCGTTAGAAGAAGTTTAAGTTTAAAAAATTTTGCTCTCAAAAGAAATTTCAATCGTTGTACTGTTGATATTTGGCTCTGTTGACTAATGAGTTTGCCGACCCCTAGGTCTTCATTCAGCAGCTCTGGGTGTGGCGGAGATTAAACAAAACAACAAAACAAAACTCACTTTAATCAGTAAGAAGATTGGCAAAATGCTGTAGACGCAAAGCACAGACCAATGCTGGAAAGCCAAATCGGCAGCTGTCTCACAGCCTAGAGTCCCTAGACCCTTTTTCCTCTGCTTACTGAGAAAAGTTACCCTGCCCTCCTCTCCACGCAGCAATCCGCTCCTCACGCCGGCTGGCCCTCTCCGGCAGCTTGTCTTCTCCGGCCTGTGCTGGAGGGAGTGGTGAAAGGACTGCGAGGCTCTGGGTGTTGCAGGTGCCGAGGGAAGAGTGGGTTCTGGGGCCTCTGGGAAGGTCCTCGTCCACGTCATGACAGCTGTTAGCCTTCCTGTGCTTCCACGCTCTTTGGTTCCTGCTCATTGCTTCTTTTGGGGTTTCTTTCTCTTCTTGAGGCCATCTGCTGTTTCTCCTTGAGGCCAGCCTCTTCTTCGTGTCATGGTGGGACCTCTGAATCGCTGCTTTCATATGTGGCCTCTTGAACTGCCTTCGAAAATCCCCATTTTTCTGGAGTTCTTATTTTTCATTTTATTTTGTATTCTTGCTCCCGAGTTTCATGTTTGTCATCCTAGTAGTAGATGAATGGAGATGTTGGAGAGGTCTGGTGAAACATTCTCCCTTCTGTCCATTCATCTCCATAAGGGCCTTCTTGACCACAGCTGTAGCAGTACATTGAGGCTGATAGTCCAGAGGGGTCTTCGGTTTTTTGGGCGGTCCAGGTTGAGTCGTTAGGTGATACTGCCTTCAGGTTTCTGGGCAAGCATCAGCATAGCGGCCTAGCATATCACACCGGTCACACTGTGTTCTCCAGGAAGGTCTTCCATGACACCTGTGCGTAGAAGACATAGGCCAAGGACAGCCTAAGCCAAAGCGGGCGGCACGGGCATACTGGAGGTGGCCTCTCTCAGAGCATAGGGAGCAGGCACGGACTTTTTGTGGAAAGGGGCAATTTTTTGACATATGGCCACATTTGTCACAATTTCTACAGGTGACGACTTTGTTTGCTGTATGGTATCGGTGGGCTCTTCTTCCAGATGATCTGTTATTATATATCTGGGCCTCAGTGTCTTTGTCACTGATGAACCAGTTTACACCATCTTCTCCTTTTGTAAATCAGAGCTCCCTTTGAGTCAAGTCATCTATTCTTGAATCCATGAGGGACCTGATTAAAACTGGAGATCCTTCCTTTAGTCATTTATTCAATTGGTAATTCTTCAAACCACTGAGTCCCAGGCCCTGTGCTGGGAACTGTGGAGTGCAGGTCAGACAAGGTCCCTGTTCTCCAGGAGCTTAATTTACAACTGAATGGGAGCTGGCTCAGTGGGTAGAGTGCTGGCCCGTAGACTGAAGGGTCCCAGGTTCGATTCCGGTCAAGGGCACGTACCTCAGTGCAGGCTGGATCCCTGGCCCTGGTGGGGACATGTGTGGGAGGCAACCAGTTTATGTGTCTCTCTCACATCGAAGCTTCTCTCTCTCTGTCTCTCCCCCTCCCTTCCACTCTCTAAAAATCAATGGAAAAATGTACTCAGGGAAGGATTAACGAAAAAAATAAAACAAAATTAAAAATGCATTAAAAAATAAATAAATAGCCTGGCTGGCATGGCTCAGTGGTTGAGCATCGACCTATGAGCCAGGAGGTCATAGTTCAATTCCCAGTCAGGGCTGTGGGCTTGATCCCCAGTGTGGGTCGTGCAGGAGGCAGCCAATCAATCATTCTCTCTCATCACTGATGCTTCTCTCTCTCTCTCTCTCTCTTTCTCTCTCCTCCATTCCTCTCTGAAGTCAATAAAAATATATATTTAAACATAAATAAATAAATAAATAAATAAATAAAACCCATTGTCAGTTACCATGCTGCAACTGACCAGGCAGCTGCCGGCTGGGTGGGTAACTCACAGCCCGTGCCACCACCCCGCAGGCCAGCTGCCCCGGGTGCTAAGTGCCCTGTGCGCACTAAGATTAGGCAGCAGCTGTCCACGTCCCTCAGCCCCAGGGAGGCTGGTGGTACTGAACCCGTGGCGGCTGTGGGAATGTGAGCAGCCCAGCCCTGCCCGTGGGGCAGAGCCGCAGACCGTGCCTGGAGCACCTGCGTCTGCTTCCTGGCCGCCCTCTGAGACCCTGTCCAGCTCTGCCCCTGCTCCTTCCAGAGCCTCCTCTGGCCCGTGGCCTGGACACGCCTAATGAATTACTCTCCTAATGAATTACTCTTCTAATGAATTATCTTCTAATGGCTCCTCAAAGGGAAGAGGTTGATGCTCTCGTTGGACAAATGTCAGATAATGGCAACCCTCTGGGCTCTGTCATTTGAAAAGGGCCTGGATGACACTAACTCAAGAAGCAAATTGATGTGTCAGTTCCCCGGCATTGTTGTGGCAGAGACGGAAACAGACCCTCCGATTTTCCCCTGCCCAAGCTGCCCAAATAGAGACTGTGGGCCTCAGCTGCCCTGCAGCCAGGCGTTGCCCCGAGGCCGCGTTCTGACCAGTGAGCCCAGCAGACGGCTCCTGGGCGGTGTCTCCATAACAGGCTGACACGTCTGCCCTTTGTCTGCTCCGGCCTTCAGGCCTGGCTGTGACGACCACCCACGCACCACTGGGGCCAGGAGAGCAGGGGCCTGTGGGAGGGATGGTCAAGGGTGAGCTGGAAGGGGCCTGGCCCCTGAGGACGCAGTGAACAAAGCCAACATCCTCCTCCGGGACCACCTTCCGGGACTGAGTGAGAGGGAGGAACACACACTGTTGACGCCATTGTATTATGGGGTTCTCTTGCTCACAGCCAAGCCCCAGCTCTAAGGATAACATTGTTGTGGGATCTTCCTTCCTTCCTTCCTTCCTTCCTTCCTTCCTTCCTTCCTTCCTTCCTTCCTTCCTTCCTTCCTTCCTTCCTTCCCTCCTTCCCTCCCTCCCTCCCTCCCTCCCTCCCTCCCTCCCTCCCTCCCTCCCCTCCCTCCCTCCCTCCTTCCTTCCTTTCCTTCCTTCCTTCCTTCCTTCCTTCCTTCCTTCCTTCCTTCCTTCCCTCCTCCCTTCCTCCCCCCTTCCCTCCCTCCCCCCTTCCTTCCTTTTCTTTCTTAATTTATTTAGTGTTAAATTCACTGTTTTATTTTTTAATATATTTTTATTGATTTCAGAGAGGAAGGGAGAAGGAGAGAATGATAGAAACATCAATGATGAGAGAGAATCATTGATCGGCTGCCTCCTGCACACCCCACATTGGGGATTGAGCCCAAAACCCAGGCATGTGCCCTGACCGGGAATTGAACCATGACCTCCTGGTTCATAGGTCGACACTCAAGCACTGAGCCACGCTGGCCGGGTTCTTGTTTTCTTTTTAATGGAGAATCACAGTGAAGTCTCTCCCAGGCCCCTCACATGTAGACAACAGTATTCTCCACCTTCATGTGTGGTCTTCTCAGGTCAGCCCAGCGGAGTCATGGATGGGAATGGACATGGACGGGGCAGGTATTTCCCTGCGGCTTCATCTTCCCGGTCAGAAGAGTGGCCTCTCAGTTCCCTACAGATCAAAGCCCTGCTCAGGCTCAGCTCCTCTGCAAGGGGTGCCTCTGCTCCAGATTCCCACTATTTCTCTCGTCAGTGCTGTCCCCTGTGGGACTTGGTCATTCGCCCCCTTGCATATAATAACAGGACTAAAGTAATAATAATAATAATAATCTATAATAATAAAAGCGTAATATGCTAATTAGACTGGACAGCCGAACAACCTTCTGGACATCATTCCAGACATCCTTCCAGATGAAGCCATGGCAGCAGGGGCTGAGGCAGAGGCACTTAGGGGCAATCAGGCAGGCAGAGGCACTTAGGGGCGATCAGGCAGGCAGACGAGCGGTTAGGGGCAATCAGGCAGGCAGGTGAGCAGTTAGGGGTGATCAGGCAGGCAGAGTGGTTAGGGGCGATCAGGCAGGCAGAGGCAGTTAGGGGGATCAGGCAGGCAGGTAGAATGCTTAGGGGCGATCAGGCAGGTAAAGGCAGTTAGGGGTGATCAGGCAGGCAGGCAGGCAAGTGGTTAGGAGCCAGCAGTCCCGGATTGTGAGAGGGATGTCCAACTGCCAGTTCATCCCCTGAAGGGTCCTGGATTAAAAGAGGGTGCAGGCCAGGCTGAGGGACTCCCACTTCCCCTTCCCCGTGCACATATTTTGTGCACTGGGCCTCTGATAATCCTATATAATAAAAGCCCAGTGACTGAAATGGCGGAACAATCAGAACAATGAGAGACCAGAACTACCACGGCCCCTCGCTCCAGTGGCCGCCCTCCAGTGAGTGGTTAGGGACAATCAGGCAGGCAGGCAGAGGCGGTTAGGGGCAATCAGGCAGGCAGGCAGAGGCGGTTAGGGGCAATCAGGCAGGCAGGCAAGTGGTTAGGGGCGATCAAGCAGGTGAGCAGTTAGGGGCCAGCGGTCCCAGATTGCAAGAGGGATGTCCAACTGCCAGTTTAGGCCCGATCCCGCAGGGATTGCGGGGTCCCAAATTTCGAGAGGGTGCCAGCCAGGCTGAGGGACTCCCCCCACCCCAGTGCATGTATTTCGTGCACCAGGCCTCTAGCAATAGTAATAATAGGACTATACTAGTCAGGGTTCTCCAGAGAAATAGAACCAATAAGAAATCTATGTACCTATCAATCTATTATCTATCAGATCTTTTTATCATCTATCATCTATCTATCACCTGTCTATAAATCTACTTATCTCCTGTTTATCTATTATCTATCATCTATCAATCATCTCTCACCTGTCTATATATCTACTTATCTCCTGTTTATCTATTATCTATCATCTATCAATCATCTATCTATCACCTGTCTATTTGTCATCTATCTATCATCTATCTATCACCTGTCTATCTATCTACCCATTTATCTATCTAACTAGAGGCCCAGTGCACGAATTTATGCACATTGAAAGGAAATTAATTAGAAGAAATATTTTAACCCTTTGCACTCGCTTGCTTTTTTCTCGATTCCTGCTACCGATGCTAACCATGTCGAGTCACACTCGACATCCGAGTGCAAAAGGTTAATATCACTATTCGCCCTTTCTCTATAATAGGTCAACCAAATTCACAATCAACAATGACAGATGGAGACACACATGTGCGTTTGGTGCCAGCGAGAGCTTTATATGTATAGCACATGCACAAATCAACTTAGCCTTTTATAGATACAGAATAAACTTGCTTAATTAGACCTGCTTTCTGATGTAGCTAAACTTTTTCTAGCCCAGTGAAGCACCCCAACTTCTCTTTTAGGTAATTGTCAGCAACACAGCAGTAAATATCAACACAAAGCAGACTATTATTGTAGATCACGCAGGGAGAACAAAGGGTAAAATATTTAACTGCAGCAGTGTTTGACTATATTCTGTGCAGTGAGAAAACCTGAAGTCATTTTCAAGGTCCACCATTTCTTACTTCTTTTCAGTCAGGTCAAGTTTCTAAGCTTTCTAAACCTCCGTTTTCTGGCTAATGAAAAGAAAATAGGATTCCACCAAGTCTCCTATCTACCTCCTCCAGGACTTCTGTGAGGATCAAATGAGATGAGGCATAGGAAAATGCTTCACAGACATTTGGTTAAAGTGTAAAATGTTTACACCTGGCTATAGAGGAAGTTGTGTTCCTGGGCTGAAGAAACTGCAAGGAGGCTAGTCGTCACTAGGGAGAGGAAGCCGGGCATTGCTATGTGACATCATTCCCCAGACAGTTGGACACTTAGCATATTAGCCTTTTATATAGAGAGATTATAGGAACTGTAGAGGCAGAGAAGTCCCCTACTCTGCCATCTGCCAGTGATATCATTCAGGCCAAGTCTGAAGGCCTGAGAATCGAGGGCAGATGGTGCAGCCCCAATGGGAGTCTGCAAGAACCAGGAGCCCCGATGGCCGAGGGTGGGAGGTGGACGCCTGGGCCTGAGCCGAGGCCGAGCGGTAGCCCTGCCTCCACCTTCTGTCCCACCCAGGCCTCAGCAGCTGGGCGCCCAGCTGAGGGCATCTCCCTTACTCGTCTACCATTTCAAACCCAGTCTCTCCCAGATACACTCTCACAGCCATGTTTTACCAGCCACCTGGCATCACTCAGCCAGGCCAACTGACACGGAAAAGTGACCATCACCAGACCCACCTCCTTGAGTTGTTAAGAAGGCTGATGTAGAAAACAGGAGGAGAAGTTCATCCACAGTAAATACTTGGCACAGCGCCTGCCTGGAGTGTCTGTCATGCAGTTAGCACGCATCCGTGTGGATTCCAGTCGGCGGGCGGCAGGAGGTGTAACGGAGCCGGAGCTGTTGGGGAGACCTGTCTTCTGGCATTCTGCTCACTTACGGGGGCTCCGTCCCCCATGCCACTGTGAGGGAAGGCACCCCAACAGCTTTAGAAGCTGAGGACCCTGGCGGGGTGTTATGCCATGTGATCGGACACAGGCCACCTGCAATCCATACATTTGGGCAAGGGGCACAGGCCTCCTGGGGGTTGTGGGTACAATGCCACGTAGATGGTGGGTATGAAAGGCGGGTGTTCCCTTTATTAACACAAAAGCTATTCTGTGAGCGAGCTGGGATGCAGGTACCGCAAAGGCAGACACCGCACACAGCCAGTCCACCCGAAGGGTTTGCTCCTGAGAGCGCCCAAGCCGCCCTTTGCGGTATGCAGGGGCAGAAATTAAGTTGGAATTGTCAGCAAATGTTGTTGTTTTTGTTGTTGTTGTTTTTGCATCTTCCTGCCTCCCAGCTCCTCCTCGAAGTAAAATAAATGCAAAACAGTCTTTTCCATTCCTCCCCTTGGGTTTGATTCCTACGGACTAGCTCCTTAACATGCAGTGCTTCTAGAAGGATGCGGAAAGGTCAAGTCCGCCAGGAAGAGGATAAGCCAGCACGCGTTACAGGTTGGGCAGGTTCCGTGCTGCTGTGTGTCGTCTGCTGCCAATCTGAGTGTCCTGTGCCCCCCACAGCTCGGCAGCCCTGGGAAGGGCACGGCCCTCATCCGTGTCCCAGCCACGTGGAGGGCGGCGCCAGGCCACGGCGGTCAGTGCTGAGGCCGGTGATGGTGGGATCTGTGGGCCTGACCCCCGCCTCGACCGAGACTGAGGCAGAGCAAGCCCGGACCAGCCGGCAGGGGCTGCGGATGCGGGTGAGGGGTGCAGGCCCTGCCAAGACTCGCCAGCTGCCATGCCCAGCTGCTGCCCTGCACAGGGGGCATCGCGGCTGAGGGCGTGGGAGGAGGAGACCAGCCCCTGGCGGCAGCCCGCCCCCTGCCTCCTGCAGGCAGTGTTTGCAGCCCGGGGCCCCACCCTGACGGCGTCAGGTGTGTCCCTGTCCTCGAGCTGGACTGAAGGGGGAGGCGGCTTCCTGTTTCTCCCCAAGAGCAAAGCCTTTTCTGAAACATTCACCGGGCTTCGGCCAGAAGGAGGCCTGGGCTCCAGGAAACCACGAGGCGCAGTGCTGGGAGGACTAACGATGACAGTGCCGTGGCCAGGGCACCCTCCACTCTGCCGCCTCGGAGCCAGGTCCTCGCTTTAAAAAGGACATCAATAAACTGGAGCCGGCCGGCGTGGCTCCGTGCTTGAGCATCGACCTATGAACCAGGAGGTCTCGGTTCAGTTCCCCATCGGGGCACAGGCCCGGGTTAGGGGCTCCATCCCCAGTGTGGGGCATTGAGGAGGCAGCTAATCCATGATTCTCTTCCATCATTGATGTTTCTCCCTCTCTCCCTCTCTCCCTGCCTCTCTGAAATCAATAAAAATATATTTACAAAAATTAAATGGAAAACTGCCGAAGAGAGGAGCTGAGCATGACGGGGAAGGTGAGAGACCACCTCACAGGAGGCTGGAGAAGGGACTGCGTCCGTCTGAAGGGTGAACGTTAGAGCAGGAGGAGGGCTGTGTCGCCCATGGAGGGCTGCGCGCCGGGCCTCCCGCGCCCTCCAGGTGAGCAGCAGGGCTGGGCCGCAGGTGGAAGGAGCCAGGCTTCCGCTCAGCTTCCCAGCAGCAGGATGTCCCCGGCAGGTGGGCGTGCACAGCCCGACAGTCACCTAGAGGCTGACTGTCCCGGGAGATGGAGATGGGCTAGGACACCTCGGGCATTAGCGCCCGCGCTGGCCACGGTGGGTTTGGCTGCAGCGACCTGCACTGCCAGGAGCCCTGAGCTGAGGCTGCTGGACGAAGGTAAAGACTCCGGGGACCGACCACAGCACCGGTGTTTCTCAGATCTCTGGCAAACTCAAGTGGTCCCGCCAGGAAAGGATCGTAAAATGCCCGCTATTCCCATCTGCATCTGCCCGAGGCCGAGGCCCTGAGCCCACCCTCTCAGAGTCCCCTTGTTATCTGTTAGAGAAAATTCTCCAGAGGGACTGTACTTTCTGAGGCCGAGAGGATGTGCTGGTTGGTACCAGACCTTTTTCCAGGGAAAAGGCAAATGGGACCTCTTAGCCCTCGGGAAGGAGAGGGCAGGCAGGCTGGGAGGCTCTCACAGTGTGGCCAGGCCCCGCCGCCCTTCACACCCAGGACCCCTGCGCTGACCACGCATTGCTGTGTGTCCCCGCTACTCTGCCACCTCCACCTGCACACGCCTTACAACAAATTGGCAAAGGACCGGATGGTGGAGAGGAATCCCAGCCTCTCCCGCCTCACAGGATGCTCTCTGGACTCACACGATGCTCTCTGGACTCACCAGTTTTCCTGACTTACAAGCTAGGGACCAGGTCAGCAGGAAGCAACTTCTGGAAGTCTGCCAGCCAGGGCCTGGTGACCAAGGTGGCAAGGTCACTTCCACTGAGGGCAGGCGCAGTCCGCCTTACCAAGGGGCCTTCTAAAACAGCCCCCTCCTTCTAACACTTCCACACCACGTCCTCACCTAGAGCAAGCGCTCAACCCCAGACCCAGTGACAGGCAAGGGGCAGATGACTTAAATGCAGGCACCAAAGGGACCTTTCTACTTGTCCCTATTCAGGGTCCCTGGTCTCTAGAGGATGGCCTAGTCTCCAATCAGACACACAGGGTCCAAGGGGAAGCACCGAATGACACCATATGGGGCTCCCGTGATGGCTGGTGAGGGGTTCCCACCCAGCCTGCCAGGCCTCCACCCACATCGCACCAGCGTGACCAGTCGGCCCCATGTCACAGTGCTCCCCTCTCCCAGCCCTCACCCCACTGCAGAGCTGTGCATCCGGGCCGCTCGCCACTGCGAACAGACCTGCCGTGGAGCATGGAGCGCTCTTCCTCAGCGTGCACACTTTCTGCTGCCAGGATGAGTCATCATGCAATCCCGCACCCTCCCCCGCTGGGCACCCTCCCCTGCTGGGCACCCTCCCCCTCCCCCCGGCACTAAAGCAGCAGGTGCATGAGCTTGCTGTGGCCCCGATGGTGGCTTGCCCTCCGAGGCCTCTGCAGGGCATGCTGCATTGTTGGCCCAGGGGCTCAGAGAGCCAAAAGCTTGGGTGGGGGTGGGTCTGATTTTTAGATCTGAATCTCCCTCGTGCACCTGCCAAGCCACACCCCCTCTTCTGCAGGCCTGTGAAGCCCCATTTCAGTCTGTTTCCTGGGTTTGAACCTGTCATCCTCACAGGTCCCTAAGCTGCTGCTCTTCCTGCCCTCTGCTCCCCTCTACCCAGCCCGCACACCTCACCAGTCCTGGGCAGAACCATTCACTCACAGTCCTCCAGACCCACTCCTCCCCTCTCACCTGCACAGAAAAGAGATGTAAAAATTGCTCTTTCTCCTCTCCGCCCCCCCCACCCCCCGAGGCTTCAAATTCCTCCATCCTCTTTTCTGCAGAGGAAACGATTTCCATAGTCAGGCACTGAGCCACTTGCCTGGTTCCCGTGGTCCACACCTCCTCCACCCTCCCCACGCCCAGCCACACTCTCCACCTGCCAGAGGCTCCCTGCCCTCCGGAGAACCTCGAACTTTCCCCTTTCAACTCGCTGCTACAGCACCCTTTGCCGAAGGGGCCTCAGAACAAAAGCCCAGCCCAGCCCAGCCCAGCCCAGCGCAGTCCAAAGGAACACCGTGTGCTCAAGTTATTCATTACTAGAGTCAGAGGAGGTCACCGGGCGGGAAGCACGCTGGAAAGCAAGGAGAAAGGTGCTGAGAGGATGGGGACCTCCTAAGGGTATCTAAGGGCATCCGAGTGGGAAGGTGGCAAAGTCATAGCAACAGCCCCATGGTTGGATGAGGTCAAATGGAAACAGTTAATTACAATTAAGCTAGCTACTTAATAGCTCTTGCTATGCACAGGCACTGTGCTTAGTTAGCGCTTTGCCACAACTCCCATTTGATCCTTGCAACAACGTAGCACTCCATTTTTACAGCGGAGAGAGCTGGCCCTGGCGAGGACAGGCGACGTGACCCAGGTCACAGCTAGCACGGTGGCAGCTGGGATTGTGAATGCAGGCCTGCCGTGCTCTTCACCAGGTGGCTCTTTGTGGTGATGCACTTAGGTGGGTGACTTAGGTGGGTGACACAATTCTGGAAGGTCTAGAGTGGCAGGGAAGCTGGCATCTGCACCGGGTTCCCACGGGGCTGAGATCCTGTTCTCTATAGGCAGTGTGGGGTTCGAGGGCGGGGAGGAGGGGGGCGTGAGCAGGGAGTTCCTCGGAGGCCTAGGGGAGGCTGATTTAGAATGAGATTCCTCTTTGGCCGAGAAGGCAGGACCCTCAGGACCTGTCAGAGTTTACACGCAGGGAAGGGAAAATGAGCAAGCTGAGGAGCTAAAGTTTGATGGGGAAGGGGAAGGAGTATCCCCCAGAGGAGGACAGTAGGTCAAGGACAAGAGGGAAAGTTCATCCTGGCCAAACGCCGTCTTCTTGGCATTTGCTACAGCCCCACAGAGCTAGAGAGCTAAGACAACTCTTCTTTTTTTTAAAAAGACAAAGTGGGGGTTCTAATTAAAAATCTGTCACTCTGAGCCTTTCTCCACCGGCTTTGTTTTATGGCATGCTTCTACTGGAAAGGAAAGAGGAGAGACGGAGACAGAGAAATCAGGGTGGGGGAGGGAAGGGTGGACAAGGCGAGTGTGCACAGGGAGGCCCACTCCCTCCCCACCCCTCGCGGCCTGTTCCACCTCCTCCGCTCTCATCCATTTCTGCCGATGCTGCCCTCCAGCTCTCTTCCCTCACAGGCAGCTGGTGTCCAATGCACACTCGCCCTTGCCAGTGACCTGACCTGCTGGAAACTCCTCCGTGAGGCAACTCCTGTGGGCGGGGCCAGGGCACCCTGTCTGCAGGTGCAGCCCCTTCCTGCAGCGCTTCGGCAGCGGGGGCTCTGCCAACACAAACTGCAGGGGAAGCAGGGCGGCTTCCTGTCTCAGCACTGGTCTCCGGGTCGCCCTTGAGGCAGCCCTGCCAGCAGCACCCCTGCCAGCAGCACCCCCTGGGGCTGGGCAGACCGGTGGCTGCTGCTTCTCCAAAACTTCAGGGATTTTCAGGTTTGCCCAGGCCTTGCAGGTGGGTCTGAAGAAGGATTCGCGGGAAAGAGCGCCTTCTATTCAGTTCATGCTTATCCTCAGACCTGCAAGGTTGACCTTGGAGACAAAGGTGCCCCAGACTGGGTGATTCCCGGACGCGGGGCTGGGAATCCTCCCCGAGGGGCCCTGAGGCCCTGGGATGGGATGGACGCCCCTCCCCTGTGGTGACCGCAGAGCCCCCTGCCTTTCCGCTGTGTCACTGCCGGAGGCACGTGCGAAGCCGCTGGGGGCTCCGGGAGGTGGGGGAGATGAAACCCAGGAGTCTGGCTTTTCAGCAATAGGGATGGGAGGGGAGCGCATGCCCAGGACTGCCCGGAACGTCGGGCCATTTGAGCTGTCTTCCCAATCCCTTGCGTCCCAGGGATTTCACAACCAAACCAAGGGGTCGGGACCCGCAAAGGGGCGCCAAAGCATGCCAGCGAAAATACCAGCCCGGGCCTCCGCGCCCAGGAGAGTCCGCGGTGGCTGGGTCACGTGCAGGCATGGTCGCCGGGGTCTAGACTAGCACGGATCGCCTTGCAGTGCCATCGGTCTCCGAAGGAAGACTCCCTGGGCGTCGGTCGGCCTCCTTCACCTTCCAGGCCCCGCGCCCGGCTGCGCTCTGGGTGGGTCTGGCAAGTGTCCTGCTTGAGGTGGCTCGGGCCGCCCACACGGAGCGCAGCCGGGCAGCCAGGGGAGGGCAGGGCTGGAACTTCAACCGCAGCGGCGGGGAGCGCCCAGGGGGCGGCAGGTGCAGGAGCGGGGAGGCGGGGCGGAGCTGGGCAGAGTCCCCGACTCCTAGGCGTCCCGGAGTGACCTTCCCCACCGCCCGGGCCCAGGAGGGCGGACCTGCGGCGGAGGAAACCAGGAGCGCGCTGGGAGAGCGAGCGCGGACGGGACTAGATCAGTGCAGCCGGGCCGGGGCCCCGGAGTCTGCGGGGCGCCGGGCGACGCAGGTGCAAGACCCCGCACGGCGGAGGGGCGGGTGGGCGCCGGGCCGGAGCGAGGAGGGGGCTGCGCGGTGCCGCCTGCTCGCTCCCCGCCGCCCCTCCCCGCGCCCCCGCGCGCCTGCCCACCCCTCTCGCCGCCGCGGCTCCTTTGTGCCGGCCCCACGCCCGCCCCCGGGGCCCCGCCCCTCCGCGCCGGCGATTGGCCAGCTTGGCCGCTAGTGGGCGGGGTCCCGCGGCGCCGCGGCGCGGTATATAGTAAAGGTAGAGCGCGCGCCCTCCGCCAATTGCTGGGCTCGCGGCGTCGCGGTCGTGCAGCCCGTTTGTCCGTCCTTCCCTCTGACTTTCTCCGGCCCGGCCGTCTCCGCAGAGGTCACCGGAGGCGGGGGCCCAGCTCGCGTTCCCTGTGGCAGCAGGAGTGGCAGCTGCGGGCTCCCGGAGCCCCCCGAGCTCCGAGGGCAGGAGGAGCGGGTGGCGCACCAAAGAGAGCCGTGAGCGGCCGCGTGCCCACCAATAGGTGCGGGGCTCGGAGCCGCCCAGCCCGCGGTCCCTCCCTCCGCCCCCGCCTCCTCCCCCCTCTCGCTCTCGCCCCGGCTCCTCCGCGGCGCGTCTGGCACTCGGAGCGCCGCAGCGGCAGCGGCGGGTGCAGCCTGCGCAGACCCCGGCCGGCGCCGAGCGGCAGCGGACCCAGGGCGCACGCCGCAGTCCCACCGCAGCCCCGCGGCAGCTGCTGACCCGCCACCATGGCCCGCGGAAAAGCCAAGGAGGAGGGCGGCTGGAAGAAATTCATTTGGAACTCGGAGAAGAAGGAGTTTCTGGGCAGGACCGGTGGCAGCTGGTGTAAGTACGGGGTCGCGGCTCCCCCCAGCCCCGTCTCCGGGGCGGCGCCTCCCCTGCGGCCGCGGAGGGTGCGGGCGTCGCGCCGCGGGCTGGTCGCCCAGTGCGGACTGCGGAGAAGCCGGCGCGGGCGCGGGCGGGGGCCGGGCTCCAGGCGGAGGGTTCTCCGCACCGTAGCGGTCTTGTTTTGGTCATCGCGGTCTATGGATCGAGACCTTCCCTGCTGGGAATGGTCAGGCATGGGACACCAGATGGGCCTCTCCCAACGGTCCTGTCCCAAGTCCTTAAAAACAACCAGGAGGTGTGAGGATGAGGGTAGTCGGGCGCAGTGCCGGCGAGGCTGCGTGTTTAGCGCCTTCTAGTCCCAGTAGGTGCCTCCGGGCGCGGGCGGGAACCCTCCCCACTGCGGTACTTCAGAGGGTGCCCGAGCCCCCGCGACCTCCCGGGCCAGCACCGCCCGCCAGGGCCCTGAATCACCGCAACGTCTGGTTGATGTCCATGTCTCCTCAGAGCTGCGGCATCGGTGCTGAGTGGATTATGGTGAAGGGTTTGTCTAAGGAATAAATGGCACAAAGGCACAAGCAGGTCATTGTGTAAGATTTTGGGCAGCCTGTAGCTTAGCTGGATACGTACCCCCCCCCCAACCCCCATTGAAAATTAAATACCACATGTGTCTTCTGCCTCCCTGCACCTGGAGGGTGACAGGTGTGTGTGTGTGTGTGTGTGTGTGTGTGTGTGTGTGTGTGTGTAAAGGTCATTTTGAAGGGCAGAGTTGTAGGCAAATCTGAGTCGTGACTGCAGTGAGAGAGGGAGGGACTCCCCCTGCTGCATCACTGCCCCCTCCCCTCTGGGATCATCATCACCACCATCATGGACACCACCTGCACCCCTTGCAGCCCGAGGGAGCCCGGACAGGGGCCGGCCGAGGGTCCTGATTGGGAGACTCTGTGGGCATCAGCAGAATGAGTCAGGGAAATAGTGCTTGGCTGACATTTTGAAATGGAAGAAGCCATAATCTATGGTTTTTTTATAAAGGAAAAGAAAATGCAGCCTGTGGTGTAGGCCCCTCTTGATTGAAAAGTGAAGGGTTAATAATGCATCACCCTTCAAGGTTAGTCAAGGTGAAACCTCATCCCAAGGTGTTACTGGGAAGCACGGGTGCCCCTGAGCCCTGTTACATGTAGATCTTCACGGAGATGGCTTTTCGCTCATATTTTATGTTTTCTTGTATTTGGGGGAGACTGTTCTTCAGTGGGATGATTGCCATAGCTCCTCTGCGTTGTCCTAATGTGGAGGGAACCTGGAAGTCAGGGTGTGTGGCGTGAACAGCTCCCTGTGACTGGAAGGAGGCTTGGGGGTGGGGGTGCATTGCGGAGTGGCCCCCTTCTCCCACTCCCCGGAACCTCCCTGCCCTGGTGGGCTGTCTCCAGCCCTGGCAGGGGCCGTGGCCACGGCCGCATTGACCCTGGGAACATTGCGAAATTTGCCCTCTCGTGTCCCCCCCTCCCTGATTAAATATATATTTTTTTCCTCATTCCAGTTGCAGACTAATATTTGCTTTGGAGGGTAAAGCTGTATGGAAGTACTTGTTCTCTAAGCCGGCATTTAAGGGGGCAGCACCTCCGTGAGAGAATGGGGGTGGGGGGAGAGGGAGAGGGAGGGAGAGGGAGTGAACGTGTTAATGTTTGTGTCTCGGGTCCACACCGCACAATGGATGGACGCGCAGACTCCGGGACCGCGGGCCTGGCCCATCTTTCCTTCGCTTCCCGGGCAGGTGCTGGGCGGGAGCTCAGGGTCTGCTCTGCGCTAACATGTCTGCGGCGCCGGGCGCTGTGGGAAAGGTCAGGGCCGGGCAGAGGCGGCGGTGGCCTCCCCCGGGAAAGGCCACCTTTGCAGCCCGGCCTGCATGGCGCCCTTGGGACTCGGGCAGGGCTTGCGCCCTTGGCTCAGTCTCGCCTGCAGGTAGATGGTCACCCAGGGGCGCGGGAGCCTCCCCGGCACCTGCTGCGGAGACCTTGGCAGGAAGTCCCACCTTTTTAAGTTAATGCACATCACCCGTGCCCCCCCCCCTTTACTGCGTTCACAGGACTCGCAGGTTTCATGTTTTCCTTCTCTCCGTGACCCCTTTGAAGGGTCCTCCCCTCCCCGCTTTGGACAACCTTTATATTACCTGTATTTTTTAAAAGGAAGAAAAACTGCATAAGAGAAAAACGTCTCTACAGCCTGCCCCCTGTGCCCTGGCTGGCTGGTGCCATTTGCCCAGCTCTCTCTGAGCAGGCCCCGCCAGACCTGCGTCACCCCCACCCCCCACCCCCCACCCCAGAGGCTGCGCTGCGGCACCTGGGCACCTTTTGCTAAGTGACACCTCGGAGCAAGAGGGGAATTCCTCGCCTCCCGCCTCCCTCTGGGCCCACCTTGGGCACCCGGAACGGAACGGCTGCATCTTAAGTGCAGTCACAGTGGCTGGCCCGCGCCCTGTTTCCCCCCCACCCGCTGCGTTCGTGTTGCAGATGGCAGCCTCCATTATGCACCTCCCCGTGTGGTTGGCGTGGGGGTCTGGGTCCGAGGGCGGGTCTAGAAAGGCTCTGGGGTTGGGAGCCAATGTGGCTGAGCCAAGAGCACGGCCGAGGTGGGGGCAGCACGCAAACCTCCGTGTTCTCGCGGACCGTGCCGCACCAGCCGTGCACCGCTCAGGAGCAGCCGCTGGAAAAATTTTCCAGATCTCTTGACGTCACAGCCTTGCCATTTGCCTGCCGCTGCCTGGATACGGAGCAGCGCTTAACCCTTGCTGGTCGGGCAGCCGCGATGGAGCCGGGCAGCTGACTTCTGCCTTGGGCCGCCTTTGCCTTTTCCTTCGCTGGCCTCTGCCTGGCCCCCTTCTGAAAGGGTCATAATCAATCACTTTGGTGTGCTCTTTTGGCATGGTTTGCTTATTTTAACAACTCTCTAGTAGGATTACTTGCTGATAGGAAAGCTGGGGTTTTAAATGGATGGAGACCTGGCTAATGCCCCCCCAACCCCACCCTGTACCCACACACACACAGGTCCCTCTCCCCACCCTCGTCCACTTCTTTTCAATAACACGTTTGTTCTGTAGCTTGATCCCAAGGCCCCCGCACCTCATGCATGCGATCTGGACCTTTTCTAGACGCCACCCAGGGCCCCTCTGCAGTCATGTTGCAGACGGTAACCTCACGCTCACTTCTCCCCACTTCGCATTCGCGTTGAGCTGTTCGGCTGGCGCAGGCGGCCGGGCGCGCCTGGTACAGCCTGTTACTGTGCAGCTAATCGGGACGTAATCCTTGTAACCGGTAACTGATAGCTCAGGGAGCCTCCGGCCCCGGGTTTTTGGCTTTTTTGCTTTTTCGCTCTTTCAGCTATCTCAGCCTCTGCTGTTCTGGGAAAAAGAAAATGCAGTCACGTTAGTCATTCTTCTGGGTGCAGTCAGAGGATGAAATACGAATGGGCTGGCCATTTTTACTAGTGCATTTTCTTTTTTTTAAAAAAATATTTTTTTTATTGATTTCAGAGAGGAGGGGAGAGGGAGAGATAAAAACATCACTGATGAGAGAGAATCATTGATGGGCTGCCTCCTGCACGCCCCCTACTGGGGATCAAGCCCACAACCCGGGCATGTGCCCTTGACCGGAATCGAACCTGGGACCCTTCAGTCCGCAGGCCTGCTCGCTATCCACTGAGCGACACCAGCCAGGGCGGCGTTTTCTTTTTTTCTTGTTTGGTGCACCCAGAGGGAAGCCTGGGTGTTAGTGACGAGTGACGAGCAGGAGAGCCGCCGGCCCTGGGCACTCCTGGCGGCCGCAGCGCTGTGTGCTGGAACGGGCAGCAAAGGCATGGCTGTGAGAGGGAAGTGTCGGGTAAGCAGGCACCGCACAGGGCTCTGCGGGAAGAGGCTGCCATTTGCAGCGTGTTACAGAAGCACAGACAGGGCCCTGGATTTCATGGGCGACCTTCATGGACATTTCTTAAATTTGGGGAATACAATTTTTTCCCATAAAGAATCTTAGTCCTAGTTGAACACTCCTCCTACCCCCAAACCCCCCTGACAGGCGCACCACAATGGAGGCTGTCCCTCCTCCCCCCTCCCCCTGCCTGTCATACTGGTCAGTGCTGGATCAGGAGCCCTGCAGGCACAGGTGCAGGGGGGGGGGGGGGGGGGGGGGGGGGAGGCGTGCACACATCTCTGGGAAGATTCGAGGGGCGTTCTGAGCACGTGACTGCATCACAGCATCTGTTCTGTCTGCTCTCCTTGCAGTTAAGATCCTTCTGTTCTACTTGATCTTTTACGGCTGCCTGGCCGGCATCTTCATCGGGACCATCCAGGTGCTGCTCCTCACCATCAGTGAATTTAAGCCCACCTACCAGGACCGCGTGGCCCCGCCAGGTAACGTGAGCGTGCGTACGCTCAGTGCTTCCCGAGGCGGGCGGGGGTGCTGTCCGTGGAGGCGGATTCTCTGACAGCCGTCCGTGAGGCAGCAGGACACAGCCTGCGGGGACAAGCAGCAGTTTCCCTCTGAGTCCGGCTCCTGCCCTCGCTGCAGGCGGAGCCGGGCCGCAGGGGGCATCTCTCCGCTCCCCCCCACCACCGGCCACGGGGCTCCAGCTGGCCTCCATCCTGGGCCCGGTCCCTGTGGGCCACAGGCCGTTAGGGGCTCTCACACACTGTCTCGAGGGGACTGTGACTCAGAGAAATCCTTTAAAACACTGCTTGGCTCCTGTTTTCAAAGGCGAACTGATTTCACACGGGAGGAGCCAGGGTTTCAGGGGTCCATTCCCCCACCTGCTGCTGACTTATAGTTTGACCTTGAACAAAAGCACCCTCTTCCATTCTCAGTATTATTAATACTACCTGTTTAATGAGCATCTATTTATTGGCTTTTGGGACCCACTGCTGTTTGTCTCCTTTAGCTCTGAAAACGTGGCTTCCCAAAGCTTCTGGAAAATGCAGGACCACACGAGGGCCAGCACCCCCGACTCTCACAGGGCAGGGCATGCAGCCTCTGGCGTGGCTGTCCTGTCTCTGAAGAGTCACTGTCGGGAGGGCCTGGAGGGAAGGAAATGTTGCATAACTTCCAGGTTCTCATTATAAGTGACCTTGGGGGTGGCAGTGGCATGTCCCCTCCAGTGTCCCTAGGCAGCTATTGGGTAGCAGCTGTATTGGGGTGACAGTCCTGGGCTGTCTTCGGGCACTGAGCAGCCTCGGTCACACCACCTCCTTGGCTGTGGGAGGGACTCTGAGAACATCCCCGAATGTGGAGGTGGCGAGCGGGCCTTTTAGCCTCACGTCGAGTCGTGTCTGATGTCAGGAAACCCCAATATTCCCAGATACGTTTAGGGGATGTGGGAAGTGGAAAAAGAAAACATGTAAGTATATAAAATTACTTAAACCTGCTTTTCATAACCCCGTTTCCAGCAACATCCCCAAGGAGAGGGGGTCTGGGGGTCTGCGGCTGCAGGGGATTCTGGGAAACGTCCGCCACAGTAAAGTGTGGCTTGTCTTCCCACGTCCTCTTCTGTTCCAGTGTTACGGGGGCATTAGTAATCCTAGTTTACATTTGTATAGACCTTTTGTTTTCCATTTGAAAGCTATTTTTCAATAATGATGCCATTTTAGAAGAATTCTTGTATTTACAACCACAGTTGACCAGAAAGTCCAGCATCTTGTCTCATGTGCCACAGTTAGAAAATGGTCCTTTACGGTGTGGACTCTGGGAGTCAGCCTTTGCTGACGTTCCGCATCTCCTCCGTGTCCTGTGCAGAAGGAGTTGCTACTTTCAAGGGGAAACCAAGTACCTGCCTTTTCAGGGGGATCCTGCAGGTGACCTTGCAGATGACCTTGCTGGGAAACCCCTGGCCGAGGCACTGGTCCTCCCGCCACCCTCCCGCCTCGGCCAGCCCCTTCCTGAAGGCACATGCTTAGCACCTATATTTAGCGTCCTCGCAACCATTGCGGTCCCTGGCCCACAGGAATGCCGGTGGCTCATCTCGGAACTATGCGGTCCTGTCTTTAGGCTGAGTCACAGGCCTCATCCTCCCGCTTCCCTGTCTTGTCACCTGGGTTCTTGGTCGTTTCTCTGTCTCTCGTTTTCCTCCGCGCCTCGCCCTTCACTTTGCCAGGGGAGTCTAGGCCAAGCCCCCTCAATCTGTGGCCTTGCCAAGGGACGTGGCATTCCTTTGCAAACCCTGGCAGCCTGGAGGGGGTGGCCAGGTCGCAGAGCTCCGCCTGCGCCCTCCTCCTGGCATCGTGGAGAGCAGATCGTAGCGGTCTGTAACTTTGATCGGCCGAAGCTGTCCTTCAGGCTGCAGGCGGAACAAATGTGTAGAAGAAAACCCTGGCCATTTTGGGTCTTCAACTCAATGTCTCTAAGCCTCTCTTTGACATTTAAAGAGGGAAAATTGTAGTTTTCAGCAAACGAACCTAATGAGTGTGGCCGAGTTGGCCCAGCTCACAGATGGAGGACAAATGGAGGCTGAATTGGAGGTCTAGCAGCCGCCTGGCCTGGCCGGGCGTGGCCCGCCCTGTGCACTCGGAACCGTGAGACCGTGGCCAAGGGAAGCAGCTGGGCAGAGCACTCAGCCCTGCGTGTCTCTGACGCTGGATAAGCCGACAGGCTGACCACGAGTCTCGGGACTAGATTACAAAATGAAACGCAGGTCAAGGGAACACAGATACCTCGGCCAGGCTCCTGGGCCAGTGGTCGGCAAACTCATTAGTCAACAGAGCCAAATATCAACAGTACAACGATTGAAATTTCTTCTGAGAGCCAAATTTTTTAAACTTCTAATGCCACTTCTTCAAAATAGACTCGCCCAGGCCGTGGTATTTTGTGGAAGAGCCACACTCAAGGGGCCAAAGAGCCGCATGTGGCTCGCGAGCCGCAGTTTGCCGACCACTGTCCTGGGCGGTGGTGGCCATCGGCCCTGTGGTGATCCTGAGCTCCTTGCGAAGCACTGTTGCTGTAGGATACTGGAACAGACCTCCCACTTGGCCTGGGAGGCCTGGGCTAGAGCCTCGGCCGAGATGTTCTGTTGAGACGTATTAAATTACTGTTCTTGTGGGTCAGAAGGGCTGCTGGTGGCAATTTCACGTTGTCCAACCTACACCTGAATGCGGTCCTGAGCCATTCCACCTGCGTGCACAGTAATGCTGACCTGACAGGGAAGGCGGCCTCTGGAATTGGACACAGCCGCACGCACTGCTTCACCTCACTAAGCCTCAGTTTTCTCATCTGCAAAATGGGAATGCTATCCTGGGAGGATTAAATAAGTATAGGTAAGGCAAACTGGTGGCATTAAAAGGCAGCTATTAACAGCCACGTTCCATAACCCCTGGACAGGCTGAACTGTGGCTGATACAACAGAGGCGCTTTATGCACTCGCGTTTCCTGAGGTTAATAGAATCCTGACTTTCAGTGAAAAGTTTTTGGGAGAAATTGGAATAGGAAGCATGTTTGAAAAACAAAGTAAACTTAAATGACATTGTAGTTCTGTAATCTCCCTTTAGAATACCCATGCCTATGGGGTTAGCCCCAGGCAGACCTCTTAGGGGAGTCCCCATGGTGGTCAGCTCTGTCCTCTCCTGATGATGCGGCGGGAGGGCTCTAGACAGGCCGAGACCCACATGCACACCAGCTCACGCCCCCCAGGCCCAGCCCTGGTTTGCCCCTGGGTCCTTGCCCCCAGCTCATTGAGCAGCAGTGGCATGAAGGAAGGTCCCTGTGTGTGGCTCGTGGGCCAGGGAAGGTGGGGCCAGCTCTGGCTTCCTGCTAAGCAGGTATGAACTTGTACTCTTGTCCTTCCTCGCAAGGTTGGGGGTGGCCTTTGTTTTGCTTTGAAGTGCAGAGGGCTCAGGGCACATGGCTCGTTGGGAGGACGGTAACCAGAACCGAGGTGGGGAACAGGGTGACGAAGCCAGACCTCACAGCCCCTCCCGCGGCCTCGGCTGCATATTGATGGCCAAGGGGCACGTCTCGTCTTCAAGTCTGTTAGGGTTCGAGGCACTGCCGCTCCAGCTCAGATGAGTGGTTTCTTGAGACATATCGCATCCATCAGAATTGCCTTTTTCCCAATGACATCACTTGGACGACGGCCTTTCCCTTAAACCTCAGGGGGAATTGGAACCGTTTGCCCGTTGTATTTTGGAGGAATTGTTTCTTCAAAGCCAAGAAGGGGTTTTCCTGCCGTTTCCGATGAGACGGCACCAGTTTGTGATCTGTGAGCCGAAATGATGAACAAACACACCAGCCTCTCGTGCCCCCTCCCCCTCCCTCTCTAATGGACCCTCTGAGCTCCAGGCCACGATGGGTGGCACTGGGGGTGGGGGGAGTGGGGTCGCAGGATTTCCTAAGTAAAGGGTTGCGGCTGCAAACTCCAGTTCCTGTCCCTCAGGGTCCCCAGCCTCAGTGGTTTCCCCACCTGCCCATGTTGCTGTTTCTTCATTTCTAAAGACAAGGGTACAACCAGTAAGCCCACTTGGGTGCACAGGAAGCCTGGTGGTTAGCATAAAAGTTCTTGGAGCCCCAGAAAAATGGGTCTTGCTCTGATAAAGAGACCAGGAGGCTCGGGGAGTGGAAGGGTGGACAGGGCACCGGCCTCAGGGCCTCCGACCCCAGGTGGTGCAATGCGTGGGGGCGGCTGCCTCAGTGCCCTCATCCTAGTAATCTCGTGACCCAAGGGCCCATGTGACGCAAACGAGTTGGGGGGGAAGGAGGGGTAGGGAAGTATTTTCTAGTGGCTTCCAACCAGAAAAGCATACCTTTCCCCACCTCCACGCATGAATAGACATAATCAAATACCAGGTCTAACGTGGTGTCCTGTTTCAGGATATCGGCCCCTTAGCCAGCGTTTGTTTTGTATCCAGGCAAAGCAGATACACGGCTGTGCTTGTCGTTCAGCTCGGCCTGGACAGGAGGCACAGTTAACGTAAGAGGCTGGGAGTTGCCTCCTGGTTTCTATCTCCCGCTGTGAGAGCCAGACCTCATTGGGAGGGAGCACATTGGGAGCCGCACAGACTGTCCGCGCCGCCCCTGGGAAACCATGTGCCTGTCAGACAGCCGCGGGGTCCTTGCCCCCAGCTCACCTGGGGGTGCGTGTGCGGCCCAGGCAATGCCTCCGCCCAGCGAGCATGGCATTCATCTTGGACGGAAGAAGAGGCCCGTCTACCGAGGGCTGTTGAACGTCCAGATGGGTTGCAGAGACAGTCCAGCAACTCGTCTCTCAAGGACTTTCCAAGGAAGCAGATTCCCGGGTGTCTGGAGGAGGTCATGGGGGGCTGCCTGGAGGGGGCCGCAGGGAGCTGCTTGGGGAGGGGCCTTGAGTCTGGGTGGTCCCTGGTCATTGTCAAAGCTGAGCCTGCGGCGGGAGGTGAGGCAAAGGCTGCTGGCTTCCCCTTTACCCTTCCTGTGCCGTTAGGGAAACTGATACTGACCTTGCAGAGGCAAAATAAAACCCATAAATATCTTAGTGGCATTTGAAGGGGGAAACTGCATGCACACATATGTATGCACACACATGTACATGTACACACGTGTATGCAAATGTACATGCGCATATGTGTGAGTTTACATAGGTGTGCAAGTGTGTACAAATGTGAGCATGCACATGTATATGTGTACATATGTGAGTATACATCCATGTATGTATATGTACAAGTGTGTGTACAAGAGTGAGCATGCACATGTATATGTGTGTACACATATGAATGCATGCACATGTGTGTGCACACATTTTGGTTGTTGCATGTATGTGTGCACACATATGAGTGTGCATGAGTATGTAGGTGTATATGTGTACATAGGTATGTGTCTGTGTGTGTGTGTGTATAAAATATACCCCCCATTTTTTGTTGAAAATTACTTCTCAGTGCACAGGAGAGACAGGATATGCAGGTAATGTGTCCGTGGCTGTGTTGACTAGTGTTTCTCTGCCCTTGGTGGTCAAATGGGTGCCTGCCTGAGGTTTCTATGGAGAAGGAGGCTTATTTGGAGAGAGTGCAGGTGAACCTTGAACAACAGGAGGGTTAGGGCGCTGACTCCCCTGTGCAATGGAAGACCCACATCTAACTTCTCACTCCCCCAAAACTTACCGCTCATAGCCGCCTGCGGACCAGACGCCTTTCCGAGAGCATAAACAGCCCATTGACACGTTTGGTGTGTGACATGTATTGCCTACTGCGTTCTTACGATAAAGTAGCTAGAGAAAAGATGTTATTAAGAAAATCATATGGAAGAGAAAATACATACATATATTTTACGCATTCATGACATACCTAACTTTTTCTTAATTTTGAAAAAAGTATTTGTAGAATACAATTATTTTTGCCTGAAGTTGCGGAGGCAAAATAAAACCCATAAATATCATTCATCTGTGAGTTTTTCAAATTATTACAAACTTCCAGAAAATTTTCCAGTGAATTGAAAGGACCCTCACGCCAGTCGGCCGCGGTCCTGGGTCTGTGACGTGCCAGAGGGACCGCTCGGCAGGCGCCCGCCGCTGTGCTCCGGGCTTCACGTGAGCCATCGCTACAAGGTTCCGTGGCTGCGGTCTCACTTACATACTTCACACTCACGAGTAGGTTGAGAAATTGTCAACTTGATACATTTTATAAACCTAATGGACATGCAATACTTCTTTCTCAGTGAAAAGCCTCTTTCTCCTTCCTTTCCCTTCTCGGGCTTGGGTTCCCCTCGGGTTGCGAACACCCACTAACGCCTTGTGTCTCAGGGCCGGGGACCAGTGCGAGGCACGTGGTTTCCAAATCCTATGGGAAGCTGACAACAGCATTAAAAGCCAGATGTTAAAATCTCCACATCCTAATGATCACGTCAGTCCTCTTAGGGGGCTCCATTAAGTTACAATCAAGGGGACTCCATTAAGTTATAATCAAGACGTACTTGAAGGCAAAGGGTCACATTTGCAAAGCCGTGCAGAGCTCAGCACGGTTAACTCCAGTTCATTGACGGAGGGGCTGCAGGTCAGCTGTTTCCTGGACTCTCACCTGAAACCACGAGCCAGGCTGGGTGTCCTGCTGTCGGTCTGGAGTGACCACCGCAGACAGCGCGTCCTTGTCCACACTGGGACGAGCCGTCGGAGGGGGCAGCGGGGGGCGCGCGCTGAGGTGCGCAGCGGGTGGAAACCAGGAAGGAGAACCGGCCCACGTGGGGCCCACGGTGAACGGGCTGCCCGGTCCCGCCCCTTCCGTTCTCTGTCTCCCCATTCGTCTGAGAATGACAAGGTAGCTGAAAGGATGTAGACAGCGGGTCCGGGGCCTCCTCGGCTCCTGGGGGTGTCACTGCTTTGGGGGAGTCACTGTGAGAAGGGGAATGCGTTCCCAGCGCTCGGAGGCCTGAGTCGCGGAGCTAAGGCTGTCCATGCGGACAGGGGGACCCCGGTGGCTTCAGGAGCGAGCCCTCCACCGCAGGCCCTGGACGAGGGGAGGCGGGGTGGCGGGGAGACCTCCAGAACCCGGGGCAGGAGAGCAGAGCGCTTCGGTCTTGTGCTCCTCGGGAGGGTTCAGGAGAGCCGATCGCTTGACCTAAACCCAAACCATTGGTGCTGCTGTTCTGGGAACGTCCACATGAGAAGTGGCTTTTCCGGGAGGGTGTCACGGAGGCTTGTGCCAGTAGCTCAGGCCTCAGAGGCCGCGAGGGGAGCTCCAGCTGTGGAAGAGGGGCCGGGGCCGGGTTTCCGGGACTCAGCCCTGCCCTGGGGACTCGGCCCCCACCCCTCACACCCAGGCTCTGCGGGAAGGCCTCCGCCCAGGTCTGACCCGCCACAGGATTCCTGCCCCGCGCTCAGCGGTCCCTGTCGCCTCCTGCTTCTGGTGCTTCTCTGCACAGGACAAAGTCAGGATTCTTCCAGAACCTTCCATCTGCATTTCTCTCCTGTCTTACAGGCTTGACCGGGCGTGGCTTGTGCGCCATGCTGCCTGGGGGGTTCGGGCTCAGGAAACGTGTGATTCCATTCCTGGGTTGTCATTGCTCCTTGCCCCATCTGGGGAGACGAGGCGAGTTGTCTCTCTGGCCATTGGTGCCGTTTGCATGTAGTCGCATCGGCATTTGCGTAGATCAGACCTGAGGTGCTGAGCACAGGGGCGCCGCTGGCTGCTCATCGCAGGGCTGAGCCCCGGGTGAGCGCGGATGTCGCTGGGCCGCGCCCTCCGGGATGAAGGGCGCACGGGGCCGGCGCCCGGGGGTGAAAGCCCAGGTGCTGGTGCGGCAGCTGGTGCCGTGGCTCCCGCCTGTCACGGGTCTGGGCAGAGACCCTGGCGGCATCGCGGGGAATGAAAGGTGTCTGCAGGTCCCTCCGCGCCCCCTTTGGTCTGGGAGAGCCTGAGGGGGGTGCAGGTGAGCGGCAGGGGCGGTGAGGGAGCCAGGCCAGAGGGGCCGTGACCTAGGACTCACCTCGCAGCTCAGGTCCTGGGGTTACCTCCGCCCGAACTCCGGGGCTCACTTCCGCTCTGACTGTCCGAGAGGCTCCCCAAGCTCGGCCCAGGCTCGCTGACATTTTGTTAGCAATTTAGTTTTTGCTGTGTCACCCGCTCTGCTGATGGACTGTGGACGGCATGGTGGTACCAGTCACCCTGAGGTCCCTTAGGTCTGCCGGCCAGTCCTCCCCACTCTCCCCATCCGTCCCTGAGATCCGTCCCTGAGGTTCGGGAGGCCTCTCTCCTGTGCTCCCCTCTGTGACCACCCTCCTGCCTCTACTTCCCCAGCTGGGGATTGTCTGCCCTGCCTGCTGGTCTTGCCCACTTCTGCCCCCACCACACAGAATCCTGGGTGGGTTTCTACCTGGGATGGGTTTCCCAGCCTCCTGCCCACAGACTCAGAGGCCTTGTCTGAGTTCTCTGGTGCCCACCTGGCCCTGGCTCTCCCTGGACCCCTGGGGAGTGACCCTCCGGCCCCACTCCCCCCTCAGAATGCTCTGGGAGGACCCCCCTCCCCCCACTCTGGATGCTCTGGGAGGACCCCACTCTCCCACTCCGATTGTTCTGGGAGGACCCCACTTCCCCCACTCCGATTGTTCTGGGAGGACCCCACTCCCCCCACTCGGATTGTTCTGGGAGGACCCCACTCCCCCACTCCGGATGCTCTGGGAGGACCCCACTCCCCAACTCTGATTGTTCTGGGAGGACCCCACTCCCCCACTCCGATTGTTCTGGGAGGACCCCACTCTCCCACTCAGGATTGCTCTGGGAGGATCCCACTCCCCCACTCCAATTGTTCTGGGAGGACCCCACTCTCCCACTCAGGATTGCTCTGGGAGGATCCCACTCCCCCACTCAGATTGTTCTGGGAGGACTCCACTCTCCCGGGTTCGGTGACACCTCTGGCCCTGGCTGCCTGTTTCCTGAGGGCCAAGAAGGTCACCTCGACTTAAGTGTCTTGTTGCAGTTCAGACCAGTTAGGCCACCGCTCACAGGCCTTCCGACAGTGGGGCGGGGCCCAGGCACCTGCTGGCCCAGGCACAGGTCCCAGGAGAGCCCCTCCTCACCTGGGCTCATTCCCTCTTCATCTTTGTCGGTAGCTGTCAATGGCACCCAGGTGCCTCTGAGCACAAATCCCACAGCCAGTTTTCCCCATTTATTGTAGAAAGCTTGTTCAGGGGACATTTAAATTCCTTTGGTCATATAATTTTCTATGGTTTGGGAGCATTTTAAAAAATGTAGATTATTTTGTTTTATTTATTGATCTTGGAGAGAGAAAAACATCGAATTGTTGTTCCACCATCCATGTACTGCCTGGTTGAGTCTTTAGTTTTTTAAATATATTTTATATTGATTTCAGAGAGGAAGAGAGAGGAGAGGGAGAACAAGATAGAAACATCAATGATGAGAGAGAATCATGGATCGGCTGCCTCCTGCACACCCCCGACTAGGGATTGAACCCGAAACCCAGGCATGTGCCCTGACCAGGAATCAAACTGTGACCTCCTGGTTCATAGGTCGATGCTCAACCACTGAGCCACGCCTGCCCGGCTGCCTGGTTAATTCTTGTATGAGCTCTGACCGGAGATCAAACTGCAACCTTGGTGTGTTGGGACAATACTCTAACCAACTGAGCCACCTGGCCAGGGCCTAAAAATTACCTTAATTGTAGTAACCTTCCTTTATTTTTAAGCAAAGACTTAAAACATTTTGTTTTCATGAGCGAGTTCTGCTGACTTCCCTTGGACTCCCTCCCTCCCGTTGGCAGCTTCGTCCCCGGCTCCTTCAGGTTCTGCGTCAGCCTTTGGAAGCTAGGGCAGGTCTGGGAGTAGGGTTGCCAGGTTAGCAAGTCAAAGTACGGGAAGTGCAGCTCCGTTTGAGCTGAAGATCAATTACAGGTGACCTTGTAGGTGGGTGTCCCAGGTAATGTATGTAGTACGTGTCCGTGTAGCATGTAGGCCGTGCTTATGTCAGAGTTATTTGTGGCTTCTCTGGATTTCTGGTGTGGCCAGGCACCCTGCACACCTGCATCCAGGACAGAATCCCACTGTGACGGGCACGCCCCGGGGCCCCGGGAGGGCCGGGCGCTGCTGTGCACACGTCTGGCTAGGAGTCTGGTGAGGGCAGAGTCTTCCGGAAATGACAGAGTCCAAGGCCCGGGTGAAGCGTGGCGCCCCGGGTGCGCGTGCTGAGACCTTTACCGTGGCTGGCACTGCGCCTGCTCAGGATAACCACTCCGGAATGGAAAGCAGGTCCCTCGCATCCATCCCGACCCTCCAGCTCAGGGTAAGAGCCGGAGAAATGTCTGTGGGGTAGGCTGGAGTCTTGTGTCTTGTGGGGCTTGGAGTGGCCTGACCCCACTGGCAGGGGGAGACCCGGGGGTAAGGCCCGCCGTGAGGCGGGAGGGCGCCTGCGCAGACGGAGCAGGGGTGGCGTGTGCGCACGAGGGACCGCGGGGCAGGGGACCGGCTTTGGGTGCCAGCGTGGTAGGGTTGGAACCCCGGTCCCACCGCTTCCCCTGTGACCTTGGGCCCAGTGCTTGACCTCTCTGTGCAAGAAGTGCTTTCCATTCATAACATGGAGACAGCGCCGATCATGAAATGTGACGCTGTTCTGGACGCCGAGTGGCTTCACGAGTGAAGATCGAACCCGTCCCCTTAGGCAGGCGGGGTGAGCAGGGTGTGTGTCCGCGGACAGTCTGCCGTGGATTCTCTCGGTTGACTTGCTTCTCGCTGGTGATCGTCTGTGTTTCTGCCTCTGCCTGGTGCAGGACTGACACAGATTCCTCAGATCCAGAAGACCGAGATCTCCTTCCACCCCAGCAAGCCCGAAACCTACGAGCCGTACGTGCTGAACATCGTCCGCTTCCTGGAGAAGTACAAGGACTCCGCGCAGAAGGACGACATGATTTTCGAAGACTGCGGCAGTAAGTCACTCACTCTGGCTGCTGTGGTGGGTTCATTCCATCCCCATTTCTGTTATATAAGCATTGGACGACACTCCTGGGATAATGAGAGATTGCCCTCTGGTCATGTTGAGGGGCCATTTTTTAAAATTGATTTCTTTGAGAGAGAGAGAGAGAGGGGAAGGGGGTGGTGGAGAGAGACATTGATATGAGGGAGAAACATCGATTGGTTGCTCCAGCCACTGGGGTTTGAACCCGCACCTGGGCATGTGCCCTGATCGGGAATTGAACCCACAACCTTTCGGGGTACCGGATGATGCTCCAGCCAACGGAGCGACCAGGCCAGGGCCATTTTGTGTGTTTCTGAAGCAGGGAGACTTTCTATGGCTCAGGCCTGGATGCAGTAGGGGAACAATGTATCCTCAGGTGTTGTTACTGCCTTTGAACGATGTCTTTAAGAACCTGCTTTTGACTGCTCAGCCCACAGCCATAGGGCCCGCTCGGGCCCGGGGCCCATGGCTTTTGAGAAGTGCAGTTGCCTGTGTTTCCAGACTCCCGCCCGCCCCTGAGCCCGCCCTGCGGAGGCGCAGGGCCTCCCTCCCGGTGGCCCTTGGCGGGACCATCTGTAACCGCACTGGCTTCCCACCACACAGGACGCCTCCGGCTGGTGGCGCCACGCCAGTCCTTCCGATCCCACCCCAGCACCGAGCAGTCCCACCTTTGCCTGCAGGGTGTCCCTTCCCCACGAGGAGGGCGGCTGCCCTTGTAAGTCCTTTAGGAAAGATTCACTAGTTTAAAAGGAACGTTTCGCTACGTTTTTCTCTTTAGAATTTAAAAGTTTTCATCTCACTTTGCAGTAACTTAGAAGGCCTGATGGATTGAACTGAGGCACGTTACCATGGGAAGGGAAAATAGTTAATTTGTGACCTTGAAAATAAATATAAATTATATTTGACCCAGTATTCTGCAGGATGTTTTGTATCGACTTTGAAATCTACATTTGTTTTCTTCTTTCTCTGGGTTTGGTATGAGGAATAAGAAAAAATGCTCCAACGAAATTTCTCATTTGAAAGAATTTGTAAGAACTCACAGCTGTGAAAGGCAAAGAACTCAAATCCGAAAGGACATTTTTAGAAAACCTTGAGTGGCGGTTGAAAAGGAAGCAAACCAGTTCTTTCCCTCTTTCCTGTTTAACCTGCGAATCAGAGGCACAGCCCCAGGAGATCCTGACCCCAGGCCTCCCAGTCCTGAAGATGAGGGGACCCTCCTAGCCAGGGTTCTAACTGTGCCTTCCGCCCTCCGGGGGGCCGAGCTGTGACGGGCGATCCAGTTTCCCCTCGGGCTCCCGACAGCTGAGTCATCCATTATTTAAGGTGGAGAAATATTGCCAGAGACCAGCTGTCAAGAGCTCCTTACCGAGCACACCGGGGCCCTGGTGGGGGTTATGTGCCGGGAACCGGGCTGAACCCAGACATGGCATTCCGGGCGGAGCGGCCGCTGAGCCGGGGCGGGAAGTGGGGGACAGGGTGCCCATGCGCTTGCATTTCCAGGTGTGCCCAGTGAGTTCAAAGACCGAGGCGCCTTCGACAGTGACCCCGGCGAGCGGAAGGTCTGCAGGTTCAAGCTCGAGTGGCTGGGCAACTGCTCTGGGATAAACGACGAGTCGTACGGCTACAAGGAGGGCAAGCCCTGTGTCTTCATCAAGCTCAACCGCATCCTGGGCTTCAAACCCAAGGCGAGTCCCGCGCCTCCCCGGTGGGCGCAGACGGGCCGCGCTGCGCGGAGCAGTGACGTGTGGCGGAGCGTGGGGCAGTGTGAGCGGGCGCCAGCGCGGGCTTTTGAGGCGCAGCCAGTAGAGCAGTCTAAAACCTTGGGGCCCACCTCGAGGTTCCACAGCCTCCTTGGTCTGGCTTTCTGCAGGGGTTCGGGGGAGGGGGGCGGGTTCCCAGGTCAGCGGGTGACCGTTCTCCACCCTGTACTCGGTGCCAGAGAACGGTTTTATAGCGTGAACTCTTTCCGAGTAGAAATAGGAAAGGATATCTTTAAATTTACAAGCTACCTGCGCATAGAGCCGTACGCTGGTTTTGGTACTCTCGGAGCCCGGGTATTTTTAAAAACTAACTGGTAATCTGAAAGAACGGTTTTATTTTCCTGAACGAGGATTCCCCTGCAGAATTAACGTTGAATACCACCTGAGTGGAACTTGATGACGGGGCTGTTGGCTTGCGCCTCCGATGGGGGCCGTCCTGGGGTCCGAGGGGTGGCAGGTGCCTCTGCTTTTATAGAACGGGTGACCGTATTCTCCCATGAACGGCTAATGCTGCCCTCCCCCCACAAGCACGGGGCCGCCAGCAGGATCCTGGTCCGCCCGCGAGGGCACCGCTGCTGTGAGGGCAGTGTTCGTCCTGATGGGATCGACTGCGGTGCAGCCGAGTCATGACCAAAGCTCACTTCGTTTCTGGAACCTGGCCCTTCTGTCCGCCAGTGTTGTCTTCCTGTTTTAACATTGCAGGGATTGCTGGCAGGGAGTTCCGAGTCCAGTCTGGATCATTCCTTTCTGGTCTCACGCAGCGGCTAGGCCAGGGTATCAGTGCCGGCGGTCCAGGGGCCGCCCTTTCTGTCTGACTGCACGCGAGGCTGTGTGTGTGCATCGCGTGTCGGGGAAGGAGTCATTTTCAAAGCGTGCTCGGGTCCCTTCAAGGATGGACCCCTCCTGGACCCCGTCATTCAGGGCAGGGACCCCCTACCTGTGTGCAGACTGGGCGTCCCTCACAGTGGGAATGCCCGGGCAGTGCCCCCACTGGAGGGGAGGAAGGGGGAGGGCATGCTGCAGGGAGGGAGCATTAAAAGTTATTTACAAAATTACTGACCAATGTGGGTTTTATTTTTAGCCTCCCAAGAATGAGACCTTGGAGAATCTTCCAATGTTGAAGTACAACCCCTATGTCCTGCCCGTCCAGTGCACCGGCAAGGTGAGGGCTGGGACTTACTGAGGGGGCGCGGCGGGGGCACGGCAGGGGCGGGGCGAGGGGAGACAGGGACTGAGGGAGGCTGTTTGAATTAGAGGTAAAACTTTAATATGGGACCTGAGAAACATCGCTCCTGGATGCAGTCTCTGTCAGTCAAGTTGTAACTATGGAGTAGAACTTCTTAAAAGAACAGAAAGATGTCACGAGAGTGAAACCGCGTGTCATTTCCCCCCGGATGAGGAAGCGGGAAATCTGGATTTGATCAGGTGGAAGGAATATTGTTTGTGGAGCTGAGAGGTGGACCAGCCCACACGGGCTTCTCTGGTCCCATTAGGGGTGAGAAACGTTTGAGTCCAACCTTTTTTTTTTAATTGGTGATTTCACATAAAAAATTGTCTTTGGTTTTTCTTTTAAAAATATTGGCAGATTCAGGGTAACACTCAGCACATGTTCCCTGTAGATATAAGAGCAGGTGCCTGGTGGCTTGTTTAGAAGCAACGCGAGAGAGGACATGGACACCTTTCCTGGGAAGGACAGGCACGTGAGGAGCGATGTTCTGGCAACTGGCCGCTCCTTCCCGTGCTGCCCTGCCCTCGGGCCTGTGCTGAGAAGCACTGGTGGGTGCTGTTCCCACGTGTGCGGGACAGTCGCCTCCGATGGGACCATTTCTCAAGGCGGCTTTTACGGAAAGTCCATGTTGCTGCCTGTGAGACCCCGTCCCAGTGTCCTCCAGGGTTAGGTCACCTGCTCCCGGCCGGTCGGGGAAGGCCACGTCCCCGTGTCAGCGTCTGCCCACTTCCTGAGGATCCGAGGGCCTGGTGTGAGAACAAGCCCCATCCAGCACTTGCGCCTTTAACGTCTCATTTCCGTTCGGTTTCTAGCGGGACGAGGACAAGGATAAAGTTGGGAACGTGGAGTACTTCGGCCTGGGCAACTACCCCGGCTTCCCGCTGCAGTACTACCCCTACTACGGCAAGCTGCTGCAGCCCAAGTACCTGCAGCCCCTGCTGGCCGTGCAGTTCACCAACCTCACCATGGACACGGAGGTCCGCGTCGAGTGTAAGGCGTACGGGGAGAACATTGGGTACAGTGAGAAAGACCGCTTTCAGGGACGCTTTGATGTAAAGATTGAAGTTAAGAGCTGATCACAAGCACAAACCTTTCCCACTAGCCATTTAAAGAGTTAAGAAAAAGATACAAAAAACCTACTAGTCTTGAACAAACTGTCATACGTATGGGACCTACACTTAATCTCTATGCTTCACACTAGCTTTCCGCATTTCATAGGTTAGAATGTAAATTTAAAGTGTAGCAATAGCAACAAAATATTTATTCTACTGTAAATGACAAAAGAAAAAATACAAATTGAGCCTTGGGACGTGCCCATTTTTACTGTAAATTATGATTCCATACTGACCTTGGTGAGCAGTGTTCCTGCCCCGAGCATTGCTGCGTGCGCATTTCAGTTCGTGCGCGTCCCGTGGGCGCGCACGCCGGTCATTTTCAAGCCATGTTTTATCGTATCTGTTTTCTACTTTCTGTGAGCAAGTTTGCTGTCCAAGGTGTAAATATGCAATGGGAATGAAACTGGCATGGTACTTTTTTTGGGGGGTGGGGGTTGGCTCTTTCAAAGATAAAGACCCACCTGTGAGCGTTTTCACACACTCCATAGTCTCTCCTGTGGTGTTAGGTCTTTTTTCCCCGGGGCTGGGGGGCTGTCGTGGGGGCTGCACTAAGAGGAACACGGACGGGGAGGGTGTGCTGTGCTGTGGGGAACGCTGGCCTGCCCTCGCCCTGTCCCCGCGCTCTGACGCCGAGGAGAGCGGGCTCGCCATCGCCGGCCGGGATCAGCCCAGGTGTTTGCTTTGAGCGTTTTCCTTTCCTTTCTCTGAGGCATCACGTGCTGGTGCTGTGTCTTCATGAATGTGTTAACCATTGTCATGGTGGAAGAATTTTATATTTATGCAGTTGTACAATTTTATTTTTTTTCTGCAAGAAAAAGTGTAATGTATGAAATAAACCAAAGTCACTTGTTTGAAAAATAAACCTTTATTTTGGACTTTATAAAAGCAACGCAGTAGCCCATCGACGGTGTCCGTGCTGTCCGCAGCCACCTCCATGTCCCCGTGTGTACTAGCGCAGGACCGCAGCGCCCTTGTTGATCTTGTACTCGGTCAGGTTCAAACAGTGGACAATAAAAGAATGAACGTGCTCCTCCGTGCCTGAGTCCCTCGTCTCCGCGCCGCGGCTCCTCCGTCTCCGCAGCTAGTTGTCCAGGATCTTGAAGAAATACTGGACCTGAAAGACAAGCATGGCTTCAGTGTGTGGGTCACCCGGGGCGGCGCCTGCAGAGGCCCCGCGCTCGCCCCTCCCCCAGACAGGTGGGCTGGTGGAGGCAGGCCCGGGCGAGGAGGGCTTGCAAGTCAGACATGGTGGGTGCTCCTTCCCTGGTTCCTGCAGGTGCTTCACCAGATACGTCTGGTTTAAAACAAAGCCCAGTTGTCACAGTTCAGTTAAAAAACCAGGTTAGGTTTGAGGCTCGGTAAGTGAACAGGCGCCTCCCTTGCCGTTGGGGTTCATGGTCTGCCCAAGTCCTTACTTAGCCATATTTAAAAACCAGCCTCCGTGCGAAGACAACACAGAGCTTCTGAGAAACATTCATCAGGCAGAACTGAGCTGAAGGGTTGGAATCGCTTAACCAACCTGGGGAATGCCCAGGCAGAAACGGCGGCTCACGTTTCTGGACAGGGAGCCTCGCCCAGGCCAGGCCGCGGACCCCGGCAGTGAGCGCGCCCCTCAGGGAAGCGCGGTCCGCGGGAGGCAGTGTCGCTTTCAGACCTGAAACAGCAGCCCGTTCGCACTCCCACTCCTGCTCCGTTACAGCCCCGCGGACCGGCTGCTCTTGTCCATTCTTTAGAAATATTACCTGAGACGCTGGTGTCGCTAGAGCAGCAAAGCGTGATGGCAGATTTATACCGGAGGGACAATGGCCCCATTGAACAGCAGCAGGGAGCGCAGGGCACAGGCCTGGCTGAGGCGTGGAGGAAACGGCAAAACCTGAAGCAGCACGAAGCGGCCTCAGAAAGTAGCCCCTTCTCCCCCCAGAAATGGAAGGTTTCCTTCCTGTGACCCGAGGGGTGTGTTGCTGAAACCACTCATTGCACAGGGTCTTAAATGTGTGATGTTTATGCACAAGAAGGGGATGTTTACTTTTTAGAGTGGAGGGGAGGGAGCGGGAGAGAGAAACATTGATGTGAGAGACACACATCAACTGGTTGCCTCCTGCACCCACTCCAACCAGGGCTGGGTATTGAGTCTGCAACCGAGGTACGTGCCCTTGACTGGGAATTGAACCCACGACTGGCCTGCAGGCTGATGCTCTAGCCACTGAGCAAACCAGCCAGGAGAGTGGTTTGCATTTTTGAGGCTGTTCTCAGGTCACAGCCTTGGTCAGACAAAGGACCTACTGCTTTCACATACCTTCTGTTCTGAGCCGTTGCATATGTGCATGCATGTGTGCCTGTGTGCGCACACGTGCATGTGTGTGTGTGTGTGTGTGTGTGTACACTCTGCCCATCACTCCCTTCAAGCTCCTGTCCAGTCTTGCTTCCCTTGCCCACCTATTCCCCACCTGTGGTCCTCAGGGTTAGTCCTCCAACCAGGAGAGGGGAGTGGGCTGAGTACTCTGAAGCAGGTATTTGTGGGCGGCATGCTCTGTGCTGAGCAGGTTTACACTGAGGGTCGGGTCCAGGAGAGAACAAAGCACACACACGTTGCCTTTCTGCTGCAGCTCACACCCTAGTGTGAAGCACTTGCCGGCTTTCAGACCTCTTGCTGCTGCTTCCCCCCGCCCCCCTCGCACCAGCTGGACACACACGGTCCCCTAGACGAGGTCAAAGCCACAGAATCAGGGACTGGGCCCCTGCAACCTCACGGGGAGGAGACTGCTTCTAACTTGTAGCTTTAACCGTGTTGTCGTGAATAAAAAATAACCTTTTCTTGTTAAGCCACTGAAATCTTGGGGCTTATTGGATAATTCAGCTAATACAGTGCCTTTTTTTAACGAAAAAAGTGAGAGGTCTGTACTCTGAAAACTATACAGCATTGAAGAAAGGATCTGAACAAGATACAAATAAATGGAAGGCTATGCCTTGCTCATGGATTGGAAGGATTAACACTGTTAAATGTCCATACTACCTAAAGGAATAGGTAGGTTCAATGCAACCCCTAGTTAAAAGCCAGGGGCATTCTTCTCAGAATTAGAACTGACCCTAAAATCTATGGAGAATCACAAAGACCCCAAATAGCAAAAGAACCCTTGAGAAAGGACAAAGTGGGTGGTATCATGCTTCCTGAGAGCAAACTATACTACAAAGCTACAATAATCAGGACGATACGGTGCTGACACAAAAGCAGATGGGATAGAACAGAGAGCCTAGAAGTAACTTCTCATTTATATGATCAATTAACCTAAACAAAGGCAGCAAGGAAATACAATGGGGTGAAGACAGTCTCTCCAGTAAGCAGTGTTGGGACAACTGGACAGATACAAGCACAAAATGAAACCTCCACGTTCTTGCACCATATACAAAAATAAACTCAAAATGGGTTCAACAGTTAAGTGTTAGGCCTGAAATCATAAACTAGGAGAAAATGCGCAGTGAACTCTGACATCACTCTCAGCAATACCTTTTTTGATATGCTCCTCAGGTAAGGGAAACAAGAAAGAGTAAACAGCCTGGCTGGCATGGCTCAGTGGTTGAGCATCAACCTATTGCACCAGGAGATCAAGGTTCGATTCCTGGTCAGGGCACATGCCCGGGTTGCAGGCTCGATCTCTGTGTGGGGTGTGCAGGAGGCAGCTGATCATTGATTATCTCTCATCATTGATGTTTCTTTCTCTCCCTCTCCCTTCCTCTCTGAAACATATATATGTATATACACACACACATATATATACATATATATATTTAATATATATATATTAAAAAGAAAAGTATACAAATAGGACTATATTAAAGTAAAACGTTTCTATACAGTGAAGGGAACATCAACAAAAGGAAAAGACAACCCACTGAATGGGAGAAGGTATTCCACAAATGATACATGCAATAAGGGGTTAATATCCAAAGTCTGTAAGCAAAGAACTCGTAAAACACCCAAACAAACAAACCCGAAACCTGATCCAATTAAGAAACTGGGCAGAGAACCTGAAGAGACATTTCTGCCAAGAGGACATACGGGTGGGCGGGTGGGCGACAGGCATGAAGATACGCCCAACCTCACTTCTCCGGGAAATGCAAAGCAAGCCCCAGAGAGACCTCACACCTGTCATCAACAAATCAACCACAGATGCCGGCGAGGCTGGGAGAGAAGGGAGCCCTTGTGGACTGTTGGTGGGATTGTAAATGGGTGCAGCCACAGTGGAAAACAGTATGGAGGTCCCTCAAAAATTTAAAAATAAAACTGCCAAATAGTCCACCAATTTCACTTCTGGGTAATTATCTGAAGAAAACAAAACCTCTAATTCGAAAAGATACACATACCCCTATGCTCCCTGCACCATCACTAGTAATAGCCACAATAGAGAAGCAATCCAGATGCCCATGGGAGATGAGTGGATAAAGATACAATAGAACATTACTCAGCCACAAAAAGGAATGAAATCTTGTCATTTCGACAACATGGATTAGACCTAGGGGATATTATGTCAAGTGAAATAACTCACAGAGAGAAAGGTAGATAGCAGATGATCTCACTAATATGTGGAATCTAAAAAACAAGTGAATAAACAAAACAGCAACAGACCCATAGATATAGACAATAAGCTGATGGTTGCCAAAGGGGAGGGAATTGGGAGATGAGCTATTAACAAAGAAACAAACAAATCTAAACCATCATCAAGTCTTTCTCTTCTCATCAGTGTGCCCTGTCCCTCAGCGGACCACGTCCTGGGTGTAAGGACAGTGTCATTGCCCTCCTTCATGGTATCCTGACTACACCCCAGAAAGGAGTATTCACACAAGGCCAGCCAACCCAATACTGAATTCCTATACAGACTAGAAGGGAACGAGTTTTCCGAAGGCCAGAGTTTTCGAAGGTGGGCAGATCACCTGGGAGCGAGCATTAGGACGGTCCATTCGGAGAAGGAGGCCGGCCCCGGCTCAGCGCCTGGCCCTGTGCAGGCAAACTCGGTCACTTGTTACATTGCATCTGTTTATGACCTCTAATTACGGGCAAGTAATACTCGTTTTCCACTTATGGCAGCAAAACAGATTTAAGTATAATAATGAATGCACTTCAAGAACAGCAGTAAGTAAGATTTCGGCTGGTTTGGCTGACGAGAACTTAAGAACCTTTGCTCACATTCCAGCATGAAAAGAAGCCAAGGCTGGCGGTTCTGTACCTGTTTGGCCAAATCTACTTGAACTCGGTTTAGAACAACGGCTGCACTCATCCCCGGAGGGCCCTGCTCCAAGCCCAAATTAAAAACCTTATCAGCGATCAGAGACCAAAATCCAGTTATCAGGAGCTTTCCAAGTCACTGATCGACCAACTGCTGGCTTCCAGGGGATTAGTAACGCTTGGATATCTGTTTGGCCCGCGGAGCACGGAGAACCTTGGGAACACAGGGAGGCTACGCAGTGAGCAGTCAAGACCAGTGTTAATCGAGTGAGTCGAGTGAGTCAAGTGACCTTAGTTTCAATTTCAAGAGAGAAATGTACCTCGTTCCTCCTTCAGGGCAGCACTGACCACACGTGGTGCCTGCCATCCCCCAGGCCCCGCCTCTCATCCTCTAGGGCAGCACTGACCACACATGGTACCTGCCATCCCCCAGGCCCCGCCTCTCCTCCTTCAGAGCAGCACTGACCACACGTGGTGCCTGCCATCCCCCAGGCCCCGCCTCTCCTCCTTCAGAGCAGCACTGACCACACGTGGTGCCTGCCATCCCCCAGGCCCCGCCTCTCCTCCTCTAGGACAGCACTGACCACACATGGTACCTGCCATCCCCCAGGCCCCGCCTCTCCTCCTTCAGAGCAGCACTGACCACACGTGGTGCCTGCCATCCCCCAGGCCCCGCCTCTCCTCCTCTAGGGCAGCACTGACCACACATGGTACCTGCCATCCCCCAGGCCCCGCCTCTCCTCCTCTAGGGCAGCACTGATCACACGTGGTGCCCGCCATCCCCCAGGCCCCGCCTCTCCCCATTCAGGGCAGCACTGACCACACGTGGTGCCTGCCATCCCCCAGGCCCGGCCTCTCCTCCTCTAGGGCAGCACTGACCACACGTGGTACCTGCCATCCCCCAGGCCCTGCCTCTCCTCCTCTAGGGCAGCACTGACCACACGTGGTGCCTGCCATCCCCCAGGCCCCGCCTCTCCTCCTTCAGGGCAGCACTGACCACACATGGTACCTGCCATCCCCCAGGCCCGGCCTCTCCTCCTTCAGGGCAGCACTGACCACACGTGGTGCCTGCCATCCCCCAGGCCCCGCCTCTCCTCCTTCAGGGCAGCACTGACCACACGTGGTGCCTGCCATCCCCCAGGCCCCGCCTCTCCTCCTCTAGGGCAGCACTGACCACACGTGGTGCCTGCCATCCCCCAGGCCCCGCCTCTCCTCCTTCAGGGCAGCACTGACCACACGTGGTGCCTGCCATCCCCCAGGCCCCGCCTCTCCTCCTCTAGGGCAGCACTGACCACACGTGGTGCCTGCCATCCCCCAGGCCCCGCCTCTCCTCCTTCAGGGCAGCACTAGCCACACATGGTACCTGACATCCCCGAGGCTCAGCACCAGGAAAGATGACTGGGAATTAAAGAGACATGAGTCTTTACTATCCCGTTAGTGCCCATCTCCTGCCCACTGTTGGGGGAAGGGCTGGATGCAGGCAGACACCTTGGTGTGAGTTTTAATTCTGTATTCTTCCCTCTGAGATTGTCACCTGTTTTGAGAGAGTAAGTGTCTCACTCAGGTGCCAACTCTTACTGACCACAGAATGCAGCCACAGACGAATCCCACACCCTAAGAAAAGGCCCACATTGTAGTAAAACTATGACCTCCAGCTTGCTCCACCACCACACCGTAACAAAACCGGTTTTCTTAAGAGCAGGACTCTGCCGTGCCTTCCCAAGGGAGAGCGTGGCTTCCTCTAGTGCAGGCCTGTGGACAGGCAGAGGGGCGCAGGGGGAGGGGGGAGGGGGGAGAGAGACCATGCCACCACAGTGCCCGCCGACACAGGCGCTGCTGGGTCAGCCCCTGGGTAGGCACTTCCTAAGGGAAGTCTAGGGCTCCAGACACAGGGCTGGGAGGAAACCTTCAGGCCTTGACCGAAGGGAGAAGAACAGGACGTCCTTGCCCACATCACAGCTACGGAGCCCAGACGTCCTAGGGCTGCGGCTGTCCCCTCAAATCCATGGCAGGTACAAAGCGGGCCTGAGCCATCAGAGTAGCTCCCCCATATGACTGTCTCCCCGGAGCACAGAGGCCATTGTGAAGGGCTGTAAGACAAAACAAAAATGTCGCATGAAGTGCTAGGCCTTGAGTAACTCTGTAAAGCCCGTGTCCTCAGGATTCTCGCTGCAAGCCCTGGACCCTCCGACGGCCCCTCGCTAGTGGGAACAGCTCTCTGTGAGCGGGAGGCAATTACTCATCAACTCAAAATAGATGGCACTGCCCTTTCTCCTTGTGGAACAGACACCCTTTTTCTAATATAACTACCGACGCAAGAAACGGCTCTGGAGTCTCATTCTAAAACTGGGCTTCGTGACTATTAAATGGCCTCGTCTCCTGAAGGTGGCTTTGGCTGTAGCCAGTCCGGGCCCAGCCCCTCAGACAATCTGAAACCATGAACAGACATTTGTCGCTTCTGTCCCCTTCTCCCCTCCCCGCACCAGATGAAAAAGCACTGGGTTGCCACGTCTCAGTGTGAGTCATGCCAATTTCTCAATATTTACATTTTAAATTTCACTTACTCTTGCTACAGATTCAGTGCTTTAACAGATTATCCTGCATGATCCTTACATGTTTACGAAGTAGATATCAGTCCCATGTTTCAGTCGATGAAACAGGCTTTTACAGCTGGTAACTTGCCTGGGGGCACGTGGCTATGAGTGCCTGGGGTCCCCCGAAGCCTAAGTGCTCGCAGGAGGGTGGAGCCTGGGCCAGATGACCTTGAGCAAACCATGTCCCTGTGTCTCAGATTTCATATCCATAACACAGTGAACCTATTACACAGGGTTGCTGTGGAGATTAAATTAGATCACGGAAAGCATTTACAACAGTGCCAGCAGGTAAGAAGTATTATCATCACTGGTTCTCCATATCCCCCACTGCATGGCCCACCCTGCTGTGAGTCTATGAAGACACAGGTTTCTCAGCCATCAAGAGAGCCGAGATTGAAGGCCATTCCTGCTTCTCAGGGGACAACGTGTGTCACTGGGATCCCTTCCTGCCCCTCAGGGGACAGCCTGCATCACTGAGCAGGTCACTTCCTGCCCCTCAGGGGACAGCCTGCATCACTGAGATCCCTTCCCGCCCCTCAGGGGACAGCCTGCATCACTGAGATCCCTTCCTGCCCCTGAGGGGACAGCCTGCATCACTGAGATCCCTTCCTGCCCCTGAGGGGACAGCCTGCATCACTGAGATCCCTTCCTGTCCCTCAGGGGACAGCCTGCATCACTGAGCAGGTCACTTCCTGCCCCTCAGGGGACAGCCTGCATCACTGAGATCACTTCCCACCCCTCAGGGGACAACCTGCATCACTGAGATCACTTCCTGCCCCTCAGGGGACAGCCTGCATCACTGAGATCACTTCCTGCCCCTCAGGGGACAGCCTGCATCACTGAGATCCCTTCCTGCCCCTTAGGGAACAGCCTGCATCACTGAGATCCCTTCCCGCCCCTCAGGGGACAGCCTGCATCACTGGGATCCCTTCCTGCCCCTTAGGGAACAGCCTGCATCACTGAGATCACTTCCTGTCCCTCAGGGGACAGCCTGCATCACTGAGATCACTTCCCGCCCCTCAGGGGACAGCCTGCATCACTGAGATCCCTTCCCGCCCCTCAGGGGACAGCCTGCATCACTGAGCAGGTCACTTCCTGCCCCTCAGGGGACAGCCTGCATCACTGAGATCCCTTCCCGCCCCTCAGGGGACAGCCTGCATCACTGAGCAGGTCACTTCCTGCCCCTCAGGGGACAACCTGCATCACTGAGATTACTTCCCGCCCCTCAGGGGACAGCCTGCATCACTGAGCAGGTCACTTCCTGCCCCTCAGGGGACAGCCTGCATCACTGAGCAGGTCACTTCCTGCCCCTCAGGGGACAGCCTGCATCACTGAGATCCCTTCCCGCCCCTCAGGGGACAGCCTTCATCACTGAGATCCCTTCCTGCCCCTCAGGGGACAGACTGCATCACTGAGATCACTTCCTGCCCCTCAGAGGACAGCCTGCATCACTGAGCAGGTCACTTCCTGCCCCTCAGGGGACAGCCTGCATCACTGAGCAGGTCACTTTCTGCCCCTCAGGGGACAGCCTGCATCACTGAGATCACTTCCTGCCCCTCAGGGGACAGCCTGCATCACTGAGATCACTTCCTGCCCCTCAAGGGACAGCCTGCATCACTGAGATCACTTCCTGCCCCTCAGGGGACAGCCTGCATCACTGAGCAGGTCACTTCCTGCCCCTCAGGGGACAGCCTGCATCACTGAGATCACTTCCTGCCCCTCAAGGGACAGCCTGCATCACTGAGCAGGTCACTTCCTGCCCCTAGGGGACAGCCTGCATCACTGAGCAGGTCACTTCCTGCCCCTCAGGGGGCAGCCTGCATCACTGAGATCACTTCCTGCCCCTCAGGGGACAGCCTGCATCACTGAGCAGGTCACTTCCTGCCCCTCAGGGGACAGCCTGCATCACTGAGCAGGTCACTTCCTGCCCATAGGGGACAGCCTGCATCACTGAGCAGGTCATTTCCTGCCCCTCAGGGGGCAGCCTGCATCACTGAGATCACTTCCTGCCCCTCAGGGGACAGCCTGCATCACTGAGATCACTTCCTTCCCCTCAGGGGCCAGCCTGCATCACTGAGCAGGTCACTTCCTGCCCCTCAGGGGACAGCCTGCATCACTGAGATCACTTCCTGCCCCTCAGGGGCCAGCCTGCATCACTGAGCAGGTCACTTCCTGCCCCTCAGGGGACGGCCTGCATCACTGATCAGGTCACTTCCTGCCCCTAGGGGACAGCTGCATCACTGAGTAGATCACCAATGACAAAGACCTTTGCAAACAAAGGCGGTACAGAGACATGAGAACCCAATGCAGCATGTGATCCCTGAACGGATCCTAGCCCAGAAGTGTTTCTTCTTTTGCTACAAAAGATGATTGTGGAGGAAACTGGAGAGCTTGTTGCTCACAAAGCAGCACTGTTGTGATTTCCTGATTTCGAGTCCCTGTTCTGTGGTGACAGAGTACTGTGTTTTAGGGCACATACTCTGAAGTGTGGTACAGTAATGGACAGATAGAAATAATCCCTTCCATCTCTCAATGCTCCCAATGGTCCCTGGGCTGCAAACACCGCCCTGCCCTAGGGAATCAGGAAACGGAGGTGCCCAGAATTCGGGCTGGACCATCGTAAGTGATCTTCGGGAGAGAATGAGATCTTGTGTTCACCAGCCTTGCTGGCCCGCATGGTACACGGGGCCCTGGGCATGAGCGGCATGCCGAGGAGATGGGCGGGGCCTCACGCAGTGAAATGGGAGTGTGGGCAAGAGGAGGCAGGCAGGTCAGCGGGGACACTTTGGGCATGCGCAAGAAGGAAATCAAAGTGGGCTCATGGAGCGAGTTCTGTAAGCATCGCCGGTAACTCTGGAAGCATTTGGAGGGGGTCCTGGGGCTCCCTGAGGACTTGGGGTTGGAGGCAGCTGTTGTCCGCGGTCATGCTGCTGCCTGGCCTCAGAGAAGATGGGACAGGGCACCGAGGACCCAGGGCCTCTGTAAAACACACCATACATCTCTTCATGGCAAAACTCTGCTGCCACAGTTCCTGCACATTTCAGTTTGCAAAGCTCCAAGAGGGAAATAATGTAATTAGAAAACAACTGAAATTACTTGGAAGACAGGACGTCACTTTTATAAGGACATCAGAAAAGTCAGGAAAGGCTCTTAGATCAGATCTGACCGAGGCTGACAGATTGCGTACTCAGAATGTAATAGTTAGTGAGGGGATAGTGGAATGGACTTTGTCACTTTAATCCGGAAAGAAATGGAGAGAGCAAATGTTGATGTAATTGAAGATTTAAGAAAAAAATGACTTTCTTACATCCAAAGATATCAAGTCAAATGGTCAGAACCTTTGTTGATACTGTCTTTTGAAGGGCAGGCTGGAGACGCAGAAGGGATACCCTTAATCTCTGGTAGCAACGCTCTAAAAGGCAATTGCAATTGCTATAGCTATATACATAATAGCCTAAGCTACTGAACGACCTAACAACCAATCGCTATGATGTGCACTGACCACCAGGGGGCAGACGTTCAATGCAGGAGCTGCCCCGTGGTGATCAGTGCATTCCCACAGACAACCTCCCACAGTCAGCCAACCTCCTGTGGTCCCCGCTGCCGGCCAGGCTGAGGGACCCTACCCATGCATGAATTTGTGCACCGGGCCTCTGGTATTTCTATAAACTGCCCCTGCCGTCACTTGCATCAAGCTGTCCTGGCTAAATACATTGTGTGAAACGTCAAGCGTCTCCTTAGGCACAGCCCCCAGGCAGGCGCACGGGACAGCGGCCCTGGGCTGGGGGCCGGTGCCTTGGCAGACAGATGCAGGACAGAGGGGCGCTGTCACGGGTGCTGTGAATCAGGGGCTCCCACCCGCCCTGCACTCCGTCCACCTCCGTCACTGTGAGCAGTCTCTGGACAGACGTATGCAGCCTCAAGGATACTACCTCCTCCCGGTCAAACCTGGCGGCCCGTTTCTCTGCCTTGCATCAAATCCCAGTTATCCGAGTTGGGGCTCTCTCGAAGCATCCAACGGGCCCCACACCAGCTTGTGTCGGGCTCCAGGCCCTCCTTCCCTCCTGAGCTCACGAGCAGAACAAGGCTTCTCCCCTGGACAGTCCTTTTGCACCTGGAACTCCTGCTCCATCCTGCGCCCCGCGTCCTGCGCCCCACGGCCCTAAGTACGGGACCAACTGTCTCATCCGTGCTCGCTGGCTCTTCTTTTCGCGCCCTCCCCCTCCCCCTCCAGCTGCCGTGTGTTAGAGGCCCCACGCACTGTCCCTCCCTGCCGCTGCCTGCCGCTGCTGCCTCCACCACACACACCGCCGTCCGTGACCAGAGGGAACGGCCTGTCCCGAGGCCAGCGAAGGCCATGCTGTCCGCACTGGGCATTGCAGGCAGGGCCGGCCTGGGGGGATTCGGGAAGGTAAGAGGTGAGTGACCACGTTCCCAATGGAAAGGAAGGTAAATAAGATTTCCATGCAGGGACACGTGTGACAGAGACAAACCCTTTTTCCATCATGAATTAATCACATCAGTGGCCCATAAAGATTCCAAAAGTCCTTAGAGTTTCTGGAATAGCACAGAACAATGAGTTATCTAAAGCTTTATCGGATGTCAGGAGAGTGGCTTGGCTTGGTTTACAGCCTTATTTTGAATGGTATACCTCGGCCGTGGCCCAGCAAAGTCTAGATGGCTTATTTTAATTAATGTTTCATATTCTCCTAAACTACTTAGAACCCAACCAATGAAAGTATAGGCGACGTGGCTATCGGCACACTCCCTGATGCTGTTTTTGAGATTACTGCTGACAACTGAAGAAGTGTTTAGAACAGGGAGGTACTCTCTCCATGAGCCTGCCTGCAGGAACTTTCCGGAGAGAGAGGAGGCGTGTTCCAAGGTAACACTGAATGGCAGCAACAACAACATTGGCAACAACGTGCGAGCCCGGTCCTCAGTCTCCCTTCCACTTTACAGAGAGAAGGCTGATTTTGCTGCCATTACATGTGTAGGGAGGGGAGCACGTGATGAATTCCTGACCAATGTCACATACGCAGAAGTTGTCAGGTAGGCTTCCAGGAAGCTCCTTAAAACCAGGCACCCAGGCCCAGCTGGTTTGGCTCAGTGGATAGAGCGTCGACCTGCGGACTAAAGGATACCAGTTCGAGTCCGGTCAAGGGCACATGCCCCAGTTGCAGGCTTAATCCCCAGTAGGGAGTGTGCAGGAGGCAGCCGATGAATGATTCTCTCTCATCATTGATGTTTCTTTATTTCCCTCTCCCTCTCCCTTCCTCTCTGAAGTCAATAAAAATATATTTAAAACAAAACAAGACAAGACACCTGGCCCTCAGCAGGTGTAAGTGTCCCTTTGCCCTGGCCCTTGGTTCTTTCTGCCTGGAACGAGCACGTGACGCAGGAGAGTGGCCGGCTTGGAATTGAGCGGTGACACGAGGGAAAAGCTGAGATTCCCAGAGCTCTCAGGACTGGTTTCCGGAGCTGCTGTCACATCGACCTCCTCCTTCTTTCCCAATAAGAAACCTCTCATTTGTTCTATTTTGGGCGTTTCTATTCCTAGCAGCCCAATTCGTAAAGGCTATAAATAACCGTGATAACCACGACAACGGCGACAATAGCAGCCCTGTTCTAGACGCCTCGCATTCTTCACCGTTTAACACTCACGATGCTCACTGACCTGTGAGCACCATGTCTGTGGACAGCTGGGGAAACTGAGGCTTTGATCCTACACTCAGCTAAGAAGCAGACTTGGGAGATGAGTCCCAGCAATCCCGTTGTAACTGTGTAACTGCTCTCTCCCACCTCCTAAGTAAGGGAAGACTGCCAGCCGCTCAGCCGAGGTTCTGGGGTTCCAGGGACTGTTCTCCACCCCTCTTCTCCTTTAGGCTAGACACAACTCCAAGTCAGGCTTCTCCAATAAATTCCTAAAACTCCTCCTTTGCCTAGTCAGCCATTAAAAGACATTCGGGTTGTCTCCATGTCTTGGCTATTGTGAATAATGCTACAATGAACCGAGAGGTGCATACATTGTTATGAATAAGTGTTTTCAAGTTTTGGGGGTAGTTACCCTGAAAAGGGATCCTGGGTCATATGGTAGCTCTATTCTTAATTTTTTGAGGGAGTTCCATTCTGTTTTTTCACAAGGACTGCAGCAACCCACATTCCCACCAGCAGTGTGCAAGGATGAAGAAGACATGGTACATACACACAATGGAATAATACTCAGTCATAAAAAGATGAAATATTGTCATTTGCAACAACAGGGATGGGTCTCAGAAGTATTATGCCAAGTGAATTAAGTCAGATGGAAAGGGAAAAGAACTGTATATTTCACATATCTGTGGGATATAAAACAGAAAGCAACAAATGAACAAACAAGCAAACAAGCTCTATACAGACCACAGAATGGTGGTTACCAGAGGGGAAGAGGGTGAGGGGGACCAGAAGGTAAAGGTGGTCAAGTAGACGCTGATGGAAGGAGACTGGACTTTGGGTAGTGAGCACACAATAGAGTACACAGAGCTCATGTTATACACCCAAAACTTATGCTATCTTCAACCAATTTAATTTAAAAATTCCTAGAACATACAAAATAAATGTTTAAAAAGAGTGAAGGTAGATCAAACAGTTCCAGAAAATAAATCTTCACTGTGAGAATTTAAAGCCTCCTGCTGTGTCTGTCAACTTCCTAACTCACCAGACAGAGCATTTCGACTGCACCTGGTCCTCACCTGTGGGCATCTGGGATGAGACCTGTCTTCACTGATCTACCCAACCTTGACCTTGCCGATGACGTCATCACCAAGGGCACCAATCAGGGCCAGCTTCAGTGGTGGTGTCTTCAGTCAGGCGCCATGCCCCTCCTGGGACCTGGGCTCCCCTAACACAGGTGGGAGTTTCTACCTGCAGCGGGAGGCACTTGGGTTGAGATTGAAACAAAAACAAAACCAACCACTGGAAGTTGCCTGTGAGGCCCCCTTCCAAGTGTGAAGTGACCTTTCTCACCAGACTGCTCTCTGAATCCATCACAACACTACAGTCAACAGGAGGGGAAGTGGGGGGTGCTGGCTACTGGGGAAATTCATGGACTAGTTTGGAAAATCAGAATCACAGGAATTAAGAACTGAAAGAGACCTGAGAGAATGTTGTACAGTCCCTTTAATTCCATTACTTTCTTGCTTTTACACACTTTCCATTTCCTAAAGATGGACAACGGAGAAGGTGATGTTTAACATGTCTAGTCAGAGACTCACTTAGGGCGTGCAAGACTGGAGACAGGAGCATGTCTCTGACTCTGTGCTTGGACCTTCCTCTCATGCCTCCTTACCAAGGAAACAAGACACGCCCACCACTTGGGTCTAGTCTTCTAGGCCAAATTCCACTACAACCACCTGTTTCTCTCGGATTTTAAACTCTAGCCACTCTGATCTTGAATAATTACCTAAATACTCCACCTTATGCTGTATTTCTGGGTCTCCAGACATACCATTCCTTTTGCCCATATGCTCTTCCTAGGCCTCTTCCTCCCATCCCCACCTCTGTACCTGTGACCTTATTCTCTACTCTAAGCCTCCAACCTACCAACAAACAGAAAACAAAGAAAAATTCTTATGGAACTTAAAAAACTGATAAGTGGCCAGACTAAGCATTTAAATTAGGGATCACCAAATTCCTTCTGTCAAGGGATAAGGCAGTAAATATTTCAGGCATTGTGGGCCATACATCTCTGTTGCAACTCCTCAACTCTGCTGATGTTATGTAAATGAATGTGTGTGGCTGTGGTCTAATAAAACTTTTTTATAAAACCAGGGAGCGGGCCAGATGTGGCTAGTGGGCCATGGTTTGACGAGCCCCACTAAATCACGCTATGTCTAAACAGCATCCACCTCTCTAGCTGGCAACATACAACAGTTCCCATGAGTATGTTAATAAATAGCAATATCACACTGATCATACACAAGAAGTTGTACCTCCCATGTGGGATGTCTTCATACATCTTACCGAAAAATCTAATTAAAATAATTTAAAAACTCATGAAAGCTCATTTTTTAGGGTAAGGACTATTGATCATACTTGAGTAAATGATACATATCATTTAGCAATTTGTGGTACTTAACAAATGCTAAAGATTATACCACTGAACGCAGATGGAACACACATGCCCCTTGTTATTGGTGAACTGTGCAAGGTTCTTCGTTTTGTTTTCATGTCGCTTCCTCCCTTCGTCCACTCCTCCCTCCTTCCCTCCTTCTTTCAAGAGAATTGTCTGACTCTGAGGAGCCACCAGAACCCCGCTTTGGTCAGTGCACAAAGCCTATCACCTGCAGCTGAGTGAGAAGGGAGAGGCTGGCACTGGTGAAACTGGGTCGCCTTATGCTGCTTAGTCCACACTCCAGACCTTGCAGTGGCCCAAGGCCAAGGTCTTATTTGTCTCCAGGGGCCTTGTTTCCTACAAAGATTAAATATGCTACAGTCACATAAGTTCACTGATACTACTTAAATACTACTTTCTGAAAAACACTCCTTGTTTTTTGGGAAAAAGGACTAAAGTGCTTGCTTCAAAGCCATTTCTATATTTAATCCTGAATTGAGAAATCACTCAGCATTTGATATGCCGCTAATGCTTCTCCCCCCCACTTCTTTCCATTTCTGTTCTTTAGCAAACTTGAGTGGTAGCCAGTCGCTCAGGGTGGCTCTAATGAGTCATGCCATCCAGTAACTGTGGCCCTGGGCATCCCCTCTCCACGGAACTTGGGCTGGCCCGGGCTCACGTTAGCCGAGTGTGACGGGAGGGACACTGCCAGCTCCGGACTTCTGAGGCCTGGCAGCGGTGCGCTCGCAGGAGGAGGAGCTGGAAGCCCGCGTGGAGGGGGAACGTCAGCCCCCCTGAGCCCAGGGAACCTCCGAGCTGAGAGAGAAAACCCGTTTTTTAAAGCCACTGAGTTTGGGGTAATTTATGCAGCAGCAGGTACTCAAACACTTTGAATGAGGACAAAGAACAGAAGTGACTTCTTTTCTGGGAACCAATGCAGTGAATATCTGAACCATACAGAGTTCCACCTGGAGTTAGTAAAAAAAAGGGGAAAAAAAGAATTTTTTCCTGAAAAAGCTTACTGACCCAGTCTTGACTTGGCCAAGAGGAACACAGTGAAAAACCAGATCTCCAGAACGGGGTAATTTTCTGCAGAACGGGGTACTATGGGGCTTACCTATAACAAGTGGCCAGCCACCATGTTTTCTGCACAGAGAAGCAAACAGGCGTGCTGGAAACCCTAGTGTAGACGGGGCACGATGCCAGCACTCTGTGCACTTGTGTGGGACCCTGGGCCCATCAGCGCACATCAGTGTCCTCAGCTCCCAAGTGAGAACCGCGGCGGTTTGTACCTTTCAGGACTGTTAAGGGACTCAGTCAGGCAGATGTGTGTAAACGCCCAGCACTGAGCCTGGTACACATTGGCACTCAGAACATCTTATCCCGTTGCCCTTCGGAGCTGCGTAACAAGGTCTCGGCTGAGTTGCAGGCAGAGCCCTGGGAGAGGCCTCTGACCTGGGACCCCTCCTCCTAGCGCAGCTCCGTGGAGCCATAGGAGACGAGCGATTCCCCGGCCCCCGCCACGGTCAACACTGTGAAGCACTGAGCTTGCGCTGACCAACAAGGATAAAGAAGTCTAGCTACTATCCTGGCTGAGCTGGGTCCCCCCAAACCCATATGTATCTCAGAATGTGACTGTATTTGGAGACAGATCTTTAAATGGTGACTATGGTAAGGTGGGGTCTTTAGGGAGGATCCGAACCCATGACGGGTGTCCTTGTAAGAAGAGATCAGGATACAGACACACACAGAGGGATGATGTGTGGAACAGGAGGTGGCCACCGCCAAGCCTGGGGGAATGTCTTCAGAAGAGAGCACGCCTGCTGCCACCGTACCCTCGACGTCCAGCCTCCAGAGCTCGCAGGAAGTCAGTGTGTGTGGTTTGAGCTGCCCCGTCTGTGGTCCTTTGTTGGGAAAGCCCTGCAAACAACATGGCTGCTCTGAAAGGATGATGGTGACTGAGGACGAGCTAACATGCCAAGGCTGTGAGGACCCGGGAAGGAGGTGCCGCACTGGCCACCTAGACGGAGAGAAGGACGGAGCCGGGCCTCGGCTCTGGGGAGCTCGGGGCGCGGTGGCCTTCTGGGGTTTGCCTGAGGCCACGCCTAAGCGCGTAGGTACACAGCTCACCCAAGGACACTTCAAGCAGAAATACCACTGACAGCAAAGGCTGAGGGAGATGAAGCTCCGTCACTCGGACCTCTTTCTTCTGGAAAGTTCTGAAGCATCTCACAGGACAAGCAAGAAGGGAAAACGCTTCGCTATTTTGAGCCCCTTTTCTGCTGTAAGGCTGTCTGCAGTGTCAACTCAGCGAGAGATCCTCCGACTCTGGCGCTGCTGCCTCCTGTGAGAGCCAGCTCCACGAGCAAAGGCCGTGTCAGAGCGACATCTGACATGAAGCGCAGACACTGCATCGGAGCGGGTTAGGGATAAAAATGTCAACTGTGTAAAATGAAACACCACCTTCCTGAATCCTTTGTTGTAGCATCATGGAAAATTTCCCAGCCTCCCCAACGAGAGTGTCTGATGTTGGGAACAGTAATTCATAAGCGGCCTGACTCCACAGTGAGTCAGAGGGACTAAAATACTCTGGATAATGCTGCACTTATTGATATTGTTGGGTCAAAACCACAATGTGTTTGAGCATCTAACATGGGTGACATTAACCACCGTGCATCCTCCAATGCGCCCTGTGCTGCTGGTACATGCAGGAAGCTGAGCAGGGTTAGTGGGGACCCCAAGCTTGAAAGCCAATGAAAAGAGGACTGACTCAACAGGCAGCCTCAGTGATGATACTAAGAAGAGCTATTCCCATGAACACAGGATCTGGGCATCGAGGCACAGCCTAACCTCATCTCTGACCCTGGAAATCTAAAATATCCTCTTTTAGTAAAAAAAAGGGACATTCTATTGAAACTTTAATTTAAATTATGCGAGGTTATGAGAATAGAACAAAACCAAGACATAAAAATCTACAATTTTAATGTAACCTTTTTTACTTCCTTTAAAAATGGAGCCTGGCTGGTGTGGCTCAGTGGTTGAGCGTCGAACTATGAACCAGGAGGTCACAGTTCGATTCCTAGTCAGGGCACATGCCCGGGTTGCAGGGTTGATCCCCAGTGTGGAGTGTGCAGGAGGCAGCCAATCAATGATTCTCTCTCATCATTGATGTCTCTATCCCTCTCTCCATCTCCTCGCCTCTCTGAAATCACTAAAAATATATTTTTTTTTTAAAATGAATTAACCTTTTGCACTTGGATGTCGAGTGTGACTCAACACGGTTAGCATTAGAATAAAGGAATCGAGAAAAAAGCAAGCGAGTGCAAAGGGTTAAATGCCCTAGATTAAAAATGGTGGCAAAGTAAGTGGATGCTGCAAAGACATGCTCCCAGGAACAAACTAGTATTACAACTAAAATACATAAAAACTTCCTGAATAATCAACAGAAAACTCATAGGAGAGACCCTGACACCCCCAAGACTGAAATTGGAGACCACATAGAGACTGGCAGGAGGGGCCGAGGTGCGAAAGGGCTGGCCTGGCACCCACAGATGGCAACTGAAGTCCCAGAGAGATATCTCAGCTGTGGGGGTGTGCCACTGAGAACTCTGGGATCTAATCCCCAAGCTGGGCCCCCAGCAGAGAGCACAAAACTGAGGAGGGTATACATAACATCTGACTGTGAAAAGCAGCAGGGTGCTGTCTGCCAGAGAGTAACAGCAGAAAATTCAGGAACCCTCTTAAAGGGCCAACCAACAAAATTCCCTGTGGAGCCCCTCACCTTGTACTCCAACAGAGGGAGGGTGAAGTGGACTGGAGCTGTGAGAGCTGAAGCCAGGACTGCAGACTCAGGGGATAGAGCTTAGAAGGCAGACACCCCAAGTTTCCTGGGAAGAATCATTCCCTCACGCAGTGGAGGACATCTTTCCCACATAAACATTTGCCTTGCCTGGGGGGAAGAGTTGACACACTCTTTTGGAAAACACCTTGCCCTGAGGCCACTTAAGAGATTAAAAATAACAATTAGCCACCAGGCAGAAGCAACCGCCCTACCCTGTTGGAAAAAAAACCTCTGACCACACCTGAGAATGACTGCCTGGAGGGCAATTCAAGTCAGAATCCTATCAGTCTGTAGGCAGAGGCAGTCTCTGGAGGCTTTGAGTCTTTGCCTGATCTAATTAGTCAGAAACTGCCTTTAACACTGTCCTGCATTAGAGATTGAGAGGTGTAGAGGATCTACCTAATATGTAGTCACAAACCCAAACAGACAGCCAAAATGAGGAGACAAAGAAACAATCTCCAAATGAAAGAACTAGAGAATTCTCCAGAAGAAGAGATAAATGAAGCAGAGATAAGAAATTTATCTGAATCAGAGTTCAGAGTAATGATGGTAAAAATGCTCAACAGCATGAAAACAGATATAGTAACTATGGAAAAAGAACATTTGGAGATAAAGAATGACATAACACAAATAAAGAACACATTGGAAGAAATACACAGCAGATTAGGGGAAGCTGAGGATCGAATCAGTGAATTAGAAGACAGAGTTGAAAATACCAGTCAATCAGAGAACCAAAAAGAAAAAACACTTAAAAAACAAGAGGATAGCTTCAGGGAGCTGTGGGACCATGTGAAATGTAATAGTATTAGAACAGCAGGTGCACCAGAAGAGGCGGATGGGAGAAAGGCATAGAAAAGGGGTTTGAAGAAATAATGGCAGAAACGTCCCCGACCTGGTAAAGGAGAAAGTCACACAAGTTCAGGAGGCACAGAGAACCCCAAACAAGAACCCAAAGAGACCCATGCCCAGACACATCATAATTAAAATGCCAAAAATTAAAGACAAAGAGAAAATCTTAAAGGCAGCAAGAGAAAAGAAAGCTGTTACCTACAAAGGAGTTCCCATAAGGCTGACACCTGATTTCTCATCAGAAACTCTACAGGCCAGAAGGGAATCGCATGAAGCACTCAAGGTAAAGGAAAGCAAGGATCTGAGACCAAGATCACTATATCCAGCAAGGCTATCATTCAAAATAAATGGAGGGTGGGGGTAAAGGGGAGAGATCAACCAAAGGACTTGTGTGCAAGCATATGAGCCTAACCAGCAGTTAAGGACAACAGGGGGGTGGGGGCATGTGTGGGGAAGGGTGTGGGATGGGAATGGGGAGATGAGGACAAATATGTGATACCTTAATCAATAAAGAAATTAAAAAAATAAATGGCCAAATAAAGAGCTTCCCAGACAAAAAAAAAAAAAAAAGGCTAAAGGAGTACATCACCACCAAGCCAGCATTACAAGAAGTGCTAAAGGGATTGCTGTAATGAGAAGAAGAAACAGAGAGAGAAACCTAGCCATGCAGAATTAAAATGGCAATAAATAAGTACCTATAATAATAACCCTAAATGTAAATGGATTAAATGCTCCAATCAAAAGGTGTATGGTAGCTGAATGGTTACGAAAAAAACATGACCCAACTCTATGCTGTCTACAAGAGACCCACCTCAAAACAAAAGACACACACAGGATGAGAGTGAAGGGATAGAAAAAATTTTTCCATGCAAATGGAAAAGAAAAAAAAGCTGGAGTAGCAATATTCATATCTGATAATATAGACTTTAAAATGAAGGCCATCAGAGGAGACAACAAAGATCACTACATAATACTAAAGGGACCGATCTAACAGGAGGATATAACCTTGGTAAACATATACGCACCCAATACAGGAACATCTAAATATATAAAACTTCTAGAGGAATATAATGGAGAGATCGACAACAATACAGTCATAGTATGGGACTTTAACAACCCTCTGACTTAACTGGATAGATCTTCTAGACAAAAACTTAACAAGGAAACAGAGACCCTAAAGGACACACTGGAGCAGATGGATTTAACGGACATTTATAGAACATTTCACCCCAACACAGCAGAATATACATTCTTCTCAAGTGCACATGGATCATTCACAAAGACAGACCACATGTTATGACACAAAACAAGTCTCTACAAGTTCAAGAAGATTGAAATAATATCAAGCATCTTCTCAGATCACAGTGGAATGAAATTAGAAATCAAGTACAGTAAAAACACCCCAAACATTCAAACACATGGAGGCTAAATTGCATGTTATAAACAACTAGAGGCCCGGTGCACAAAATTTGTGCATGGGTTGGGTCCCTAGGCCTGGCTGGCAATCAGGGCCAATCTGTGGGGCGACCAGTGGGGTGATCGGCACCCCCGCTTGCACCCACCTTGGCCAGCCCTGCCCCCTGCCGCTGCTGCCAGTTGCCTCCCTCTGCCCCTGCTCGCACCCGCCTTGGCCAGCCTGGGGCCTGCGGGCTGGGGGAAGCTCCTGCATTGAGCATCTGCCCCCTGGTGGTCAGTGCATGTCATAGTGACTGGTCGTTCCGCCAGACGTTCTGCCATTCGGTTGATTTGCATATTAGACTTTTATTATATAGGATGAATGGGTTACCAACGAGATCAAAAAAGGAAACAAAAACTTCCTGAAAACAAATGAAAATGAACACACAACAACCCAAAATCTCTGGGACACAGCATAAGCAGTCCTAAGAGGGAAGTTCACAGCACAACAGGCCTACCTCAAAAAAACAAGAAAAATCAGCAATAAACTATTTAACACTACCTCTTAAAGAACTAGAAAGAGAACAAGAAAAGCCCGGAGTAAGTAGAAGGAAAGAAATAATAAAGACTAGAGTAGAAATAAATAACATAGAGACTAAAAAAAAAAAAACAATACAAAAAAATCAATGAAACCAAGAGCTGGTTGAAAGGATAAACAAAATTGATAAAACATTAGCCAGACTCATCAAGAAACAGAGAGAGAGGACCCAAATAAATAAAATCAGAAACGAAAGTGAAGTAGTAATCACTGACACCACAGAAATAAAAAGGATTGTAAGAAAATACTATGAACAACTATATGTCAATTCCTAGAAAAATACAATCTGCCAAAACTGAATCAGGAAGAATCAAAAAACCTGACTAGGCCAGTAACAACTGAGGAAATAGAAGCAGTTATAAAAAAACTCCCACCAAACAAAAGCCCAGGTCCGGACAGCTTCACAGGGGAGTTTTACCAAACATTCAAAGAACTAACACCTATACTCCTCAAACTATTTCAGAAAATCCAAGAGGAAGAAACACTTTCAAACTCTTTTTATGAGACCAGCATTATCTTAATTCCAAAGCCAGATAAAGACACTACAAAGAATGAGAATTACAGGCCAATATCCCTGATGAACATAGATGCTAAAATCCTCAACAAAATATTAGCAAATCGCATCCAGCAATATAATAAAAAGATCATATACCATGATCAAATGGGATTTATTCCAGGGACAAAAGTCTGGTACAATATTCGCAAATCAATAAACATGATACATCATATAAACAAACTGAATGACAAAAATCACATAATCATATCAATAGATGCAGAAAAAGCATTCGACAAAATACAACACCCATTTTTGATAAAAACTCTCAGCAAAGTGGGAATAGAGGGAGCATATCTCAACACAATAAAGGCCATATATGACAAACCTACAGCCAACATCATACTCAATGGGCAAAAACTAAAACCATTTCCCCTAAGAACAGGAACAAGACAGGAATGCCCACTTTCTTTTATTTTATTTTATTTTTTTTAATATATTTTTACTGATTTTTTTACAGAGAGGAAGAGAGAGGGATAGAGAGTTAGAAACATTGATCAGCTGCCTCTTGCACACCCCCTACTGGGGATGTGCCCGCAACCAAGGTACATGCCCTTGACCGGAATCGAACCTGGGACCCTTGAGTCCGCAGGCCGACGCTCTATCCACTGAGCCAAACCGGTTTCGGCAAGGAATGCCCACTTTCATCATTCTTGTTAGACATAGTACTGGAAGTGCTAATCATAGCAATCAGACAAGAAGAGGAAATAAAAGGAATTCAAATTGGAAAAGAAGAAATAAAACTGTCATTACTCACAGATGACGTGATATTGTACATAGAAAACCCCAAGACTCCATCAAAAAACTACTAGACTTAATAAATGAATTTGGCGATGTAGCAGGATACAAAATTAACACCCAGAAATCTGTGACTTTTTTTATACACCAATAATGAACTCACAGAAAGAGAAACTAAAAAAACAATCCCATTTATCATTGCAACAAAAAATTAAGATATCTAGGAATAAACTTAACTAAGGAGGTAAAAGACCTGTACTCGGAAAACTACAGGATGTTGAAAAAAGAGATAGAGGAAGACATAAACAAATGGAAGAATATACCGTGTTCATGGATTGGTAGGATCAACATTATGTACATACTACCCAAAGCAATCTATAGATTCAATGCAATCCCCATTATGATACCAACAGGATATTTCACAGACCTAAAACAAACTCTCCAAAAATTAATATGGAATAAAAAAAGATCCTAAATAACCACAGCAATCCTGAGAAAGAAGAACAAAGTTTGAGGGATCACAATACCAGATATCAAGTTATATTATCAAGACACTGTTTTTTTGCAGCACAATTTACAATAGCTAAGATTTGGAAACAGCCTAAGTGCCCATCAGTAGGTGAGTGGATTAAAAAACTGTGGTACATCTACACGATGGAATACTATGCTGCTGTAAAAAGAAGGAACTCTTACCATTTGCAACAGCATGGAGGGACCTGGAGAATATTATGCTAAGCGAAATAAGCCAGTCAGAGAAAGACAAATATCACATGATATCACTCATTTTGTGGAATATAATGAACAATATAAACTGATGAACAAAAATAGAGCCAGAGGGAAAAAATATTTTAGACAATAATAGAAGCAATCCTGTTATTTGCAGATTTTTAGTATTTCCTACAACTTTTGTGATATTATTCTATGTTAGTACAGTTTTGGTAATATTATTATATTCAAAATCTTTTTTTCTTGAAATATTAATGTTTATTGCATGTAAAAAAAAAAAAAAGAGGTCCTGCAGCTCCTATGGAAACTTAAACACTGGTTAAAAAGGAGTGTTAAGAATGAGCCACGGGCTATGGACTCTAAGGCTGAGATTAAGTAAGTACATCAGCCTTGAGGGCTTCTACATTCACCAAATACCAGGGGACTACTACTCCACGCTGCTCTGTAATCTTCACGAACCTCCTACTTCTCTATTTGTGGGTTTAGTTGGTAGTGGAGGGGATTTTTGAGCCCTTCCAGTGACACTGTAAAACTCGACCATGCTTCTAATTTGGAAGTTAATATGCAAAATAATAAGTTAGAAACACTGATCTCTACTTGCATAGGTTATTCCCTATTGGTTTTGTCTAGAGCTATGGATTTAAATGTACAGCATCATGTTTTAAGTTAGGGAATCTGAACCTAACCTTTGACTATAATGGAAAAAAAATGCTCCCTAAACCAAAGTGACAGTTACTGAATGGCTGAGACAGCTTGTGCTTGGAGGAAGAAAAATAATATGTATTCATCTCATGGGAATGGAATTAGTCATAAAATCCCCAGCGATGACACGCTTATCATGTGCTTTGCTGTCATTCCCAAAGAACTAGTGAAAATCTCTACGTGTCCCTTTGAATAGAAAATATATTCTTTGCTTCATTTCCTTTAGTGTATAAACACATTATTTACATCTTTCTTTTAAAAATTATATCCTTCTTTTTTGATGACACAAGAAAAGCATGGGTACAAATGTACCTCTCTTAACCTGAGTACAATTTAAAACACTGTTGACCAGAAATGATAATGCTGGTGGATGCCCAGTGATGTTTGGGGTATAGCCATTACGAAATGAAGCTAATTTCCATGACCTCTTACCTGGTTCCCATTACTACACAATTAAATATCGCTGGGGATTTAGTGTGGAGACGGTCCAACAACTCGGCACTCAGATGTGGCCACCGAGTGACTCATACAGAATATCTTTGTTTTCATTTAATTCCTATCAGTAGCTCATACTTCATTAGTCCCATGATGGACTAAGTCCTTGGTGGTGTGTCTAAGATCAGGTCACAGCAAGGATGGAGCCGCTGGACTCCAGGAGAGCAGCGGGAGCGGCCAGTTCCAGGGCGCTTTCTGTCCAGAAAATGCCACAAACGCATTTTGTGAAAACGGACACTTTCCTGCTGAAATCAGTTTCAGGATTTCTACTGTACTCCCAGTTGTCGGCAACCAGCCAGCGTTTCTGTCGATAAATGAGATATTGGAGAAGAGGTGTTCCTCCCACAAAGGCTCCACATTTTGTAACCTCATGCTCCCTGGAGAGCCCAGTTCTGTGCTCATGGAGCCAGAGCAACCATCCCCCTAAAAAGACTGGGGCGGGTTTTACAAACCTGCATTGGGTATCCATGTGAAATGACTATGCTGTTCATGAAATTCTAAACTCCAAGACCCAAATGGAGGGTTCTCTACCTTCTGGCACTTACCTGCTTAATTAAGCTCATCTTCCACATCTGTTCCTGCTACACAGCCCCTTTCACTCCAGCCAGCAGGTGCAGTCTCATGTCTGTGAACATGTGCATTGCTCTCCCACGTCTTTACTCAACATACTCTTTCCTTGTGTAGTGCTCAACTTTTCTTACCTCCATTTCATGTCTAGTTAAGTCTCCATATAAGATTTTTCCTAATTGTTGCGGCCTCTAACTTCTCTTTTCTGGTCTCTATTTGTATTTATATGGGAAGATAAATCACGGGAATATATTTTAAGAATTAAGAACAAGATATAACTAGTCTGACAAAATATTGCTTTGTATGCACGTGTCTCTTACAGCTTCGGGTCCCCAGGAAACAGAAGGAGCTCAGTGTGCATCTGTGGCAATAACAGCGAGGAATTTTGGGATGTGAGCACGCAGATTTGCATTTGCCCGGGAGGCTTAAACAAAGCAAGATGTTAATTCAAGCTTCTACCTTAGAAAACCAGAAAAGATGAGCAAATTAAATCCAAATTAAACAGAAGAAAAGAAATAATAAAAACGAAAGCAGAAATCAAAATTTAAAACAGGAAATCAACAGAGAAAAATCACTAAAAGTTGGTTTTTGGAAAAGATACATAAAACTGAGGAGCCTCTAGCCAGGTCAACTAAGAAATAAAAAGACAGAACAAAAATTACTAATATCAGAAATGAAAGGGGGGGATATCACTACAGATCCCATGGAAATCAAAAGGATAAGAAAAGAATGTTATGAAAAACTCCATGCCCACGAATCTGACAACCTAGATGAAATGGATTGATTCCTTTAAAGACACCTGCAAAAGAAGAGACTATCTGAACAGGCCTATATCTATTAACAAAATGGAATCAATAAATAATAAACTCCAAAATAGAAAGCACTAGGCTCTGATGAGTGAATTCTGCCAAAACTGGTAAATTCTACCAAACATTTAAAAAATTATACAAATTCTCTACAATCTCCTTCAGAAGACAGAAGCTCATTCGATGAGGCTAGCCTTATTCTAATACTCAAACCTGATGGGCACGACAGGAAAAGAAAACTACACAACAATCTCTCATGGAAATAGATGCAAACATCCCCAACCAAGTATCTATAATAATAAAAGCATAATATGCTAATTAGACCGGACGACCTTCCAGAGGAAGCCAGGGCTGCGAGGGAAGCCCGGGTCCTGGGTGCCTGCCGGCGGCCAGAGGGAAGCCTGGGTCCCAGGTGCCAGAGGAAAGCTGGTGCTGGCAACCGGGGGAAGGAAGGCCTAATCTTGCACGAATTTCGTGCATTGGGCCTCTAGTTAGCAAATAAGACCAAGTAGCTATTCACACCTGAATGCTGCAAAGCACACCCATCAGTAAACAGGGAACTTCGCTGACTGAATCAGACCATACACAGAACTTGGCTCCCTTATTTGCTACCTCTTGGTGGGGAGAAAAGGGATCTTATAAACAATGGGTTCACAATGTAAGGATTTATATTTAATTGCACCCTAGTGCATTCCCTTAGAAGCAAATCAACCTCTTAAGGTTAATGAAAGGTTACATAGTAAATTAGGTGTTGACCTTAAGTGATACCTGTCCTCCTGCTACAGTAGGTCCTCGGGTTACATCGGAGATCCGTTCCTACAGCATGACGTAACGCAATTTTCACCGTAAGTTGGAACCCACCTACATAAGCACCTACGTCACTCACATGGAGCACATACACAGCAGTAATGAAGTGGAACAGTAAAAAACATTTAAAAGGAAGATAACAATTCCTGACCTTCACTTGTGGTAAATAAATAATAAAAACCATACAGCATATATGTACATACATCGAAATGACGGAACTTTATTTTTTATAAATAAATGGGAGATGGCGACATAACCACGAAATGATGTACATCGAGTCCGATGTAACCGAGGACTGTCTGTACTAACATACCAATGGCAGCACAACCAACGTCTCAATTTCCATTCCATCTGCCTTCTGTTTGGTAGCCGGAAAGCTACAAACTATATTTCCCAAACTCCCTGGCAGCTAAGGGTCTTGATACAAATCAGGCTCCACCATTAGCTGGCTTCGTGTGAAATTTGGGAGAGAGAGGCAATACCAGGCCGCCTTCTTAGGCTGTGGCTGTGGCCAGCGAGGCGGAGGCCTGTGCTCGCAGTGGCCGGCCTCGGCCTTCCGTGACTCGTCTTCAGTTCGTGGCTGCGAGAGGCAGGTGAGTCAGCACCTGTGGCTGCGGCGGCACCAAGACCGCGGCCTGACCCTGGTCACAGGACAGTGATGTGGTAGGAGATCAGGGCCCCTGCGGCACCCCTGCCCTTCTCTGGTCTTGCCTGTAGGAAACCCCTTTCTTGTTGAAATCCCTCGAGGGTCTGTTTTCTATCCTGAGCTCTGCTGATTTAGTCCTTTACACAGGTCGTCTCATCCAGGGCTTAATGTGAAATGCCCTTCTTTCTTTCTTTTTTCTTTTTCTAATCCTCACCGAGGATATTTTTTCCACTGATTTTTAGAGAGAGTGGAAGGGAGAGGGAGAGACAGAGAGAAACACCAAAGTGAGAGAGACACATTGATTGGTTGCCACCCGCATGCCCCCAACCAGGGCCGGGGCTGGGGCCGGGGCCAGGGAGAGCCTACAACCGAGGTATGTGCCCTTGACCAGAATTTAACCTGGGATTCTTCAGTCTGCAGGCCAACGCTCTATCCACTGAGCCAAACCAGCCAGGGCTGAAATGTCGTTATTTCTATTCTGCAAGCGGGGAAAGTGAGTCTGAAGCTGAGGGTAGAGGGTAGAGTGAGCGCTGGGGCCCACCTCGTGCGCTAGGGTTTCCTTAAGGCTGAGGGAAGCCCGTGGGACACAGTAACATGCAAATGCAACTTTAAACTTTTGATTTACCTTTGAACTCAAGTTCAAATCAAGTGGAAGTTATGAAAAGCTCAGCTCATTTCTCTTTTTAGTCGCCACTTGTGTCAGCTCATGGACTTTGCACTGCTGGGAGCAGGAGTGCTGCTCTTGCAACCTTTCAGCTTAGTCAGAACGACAGAAGTCAGGTTCCCCAGGGCCCCGCGGAGCAGAAGTTTCAGCTTCAGGTTTGAGTAAAAAGAGGCTTGATGTCTTCGAGCAATACATTGTTACCAGCCTTTGAGAAAGAATACACTGCACCTCTGTTCACAACCAAAGGAAAGACAGAAGCGCCTGCAACCCTGACAGTGATAACCACAGCCAGCCGGCCGGCTCCCGGGCCATAAAGGCGACGCCCCGGAGAACCCAGCACCGCTGGGCAGGAGGCTGGAGCGCCACACACTGGCCCAGCGCCAGGCCAGCCACTCTCCTCTGGGAAAACAAGGGGTTAAATGTGAACGTGAGCCCCTCAAAGCCTAGCTGCATGAAGCCTTAGCACAGAGAAAGGGAAGTAGAGCAGGACTTGCCATCTCTGCCGCCGCCCAGTTCCCAGAAAACGCTAATTCTTGTGTGGCTCACGGAGGGCACGGGAGAAAGGCTGAAGGACGGCCCGTCTCGGGGCACCAGCCTCGGCTCACTTGTGGGGAAGGCTGAGCTGAGAGAAACAGCAGATTTATAACCAGCCACACACCAAAACCCAGTGCACGGCACCGATGCACTCTCAGCGTTTACACTTAGACATGATCTGGTCACTCCTTCCCAACGAGCCCCCTTCAGTCCACTTTCCACTTTCTACACAGCAACCAGGAAGCTCTCTCAGAAAGCACAGACCTGACCATGTCAGTGCCCAGGGTAAAACCCATATTCGTTAGCAGAGGGACAGCCCAGCAGGCCCTGCACGGCCCAACCTCTGCCTCCCAGGGTCCCCCCACTGCGTTCCTGCATCAGCGCTGTGGTCTGGGGCCTCTCCTCCTTCCCCAGCTGACACAGAACTAATTGCTTCACGTCTCAGTTCAAATGTCATTCCCTCCAGAAAACCTCCGACCCCCTCCTGGTCAGGTTCCCCTAGTGCACCTCACCCTATCTCACTACACAGCTGATGGCAGCTGGAACTGGCCACTTTGTGATCACCTGGTGACTGTCTGCTTTCCTCCTTAAGCGCGAGGCTCTGGGTTACCACTGTCCTCAGCGCCCCCCGCAGCGTCGCAGGCCATTTATATGTGACACTCTTGGTGAAGAAAGCTGGAAATTCTCCACAGTGCCAGGATATGTTTGTTCAATGAATGAACTTAAGGTTTGGTTTTGGCTACACAGTAAGTCCTCACTTAACATGTCAATAGGTTCTGCAACCTGAAGCAAAATGAAGCTAATTGTGCCACAGGCTAATCGATACAAACAAGTTAAGTTTCTAGCATCCCATCAACGTTATAAGGAAACGCCACTGAATGAAACGATATTATTTGAGAACCTGGTGTACACAGGCATTTTCCTGGCAGCTTTAATCTTTGAACTGACATAGGTCTGTATATTGAATTTCTTATGTGAAATATGGATAAGGAAATACTTTACTTCAGTCTAATTAACCAACAGTATGGTTGTTCACTTAAAACCTTCCAGTGCAAATATTCTGAACAATGTTTAGGTGGTAGAACACTTAGAGATCTAATAAAAGCTTTAGATGCTTTTTTTTCCCCAACGAAATGAATGTATTCACAACAATTTGCAAAACAGTCTCAGGCAGTTAGATTATGAATAAATTTCAAGCTCCTAGATATGGTATAAATCAGTCACTTCACATGATCCTGGGCTACTCTTCCAAGCTCACCTGCCATTCTCCAATGTCATTTTAAATTCTAATATATCATATTGCATGTGGCTCCCCAGCACGCACGGTTTCCTCAGCCTGGAATGCCATTCCCACCATCATTTAGGCAGAGCTGGTACCTTCCAGGGGCCGCCCTGACTCCGCTCCACGCTGGGAGGGGGGACCCAGTGGAGGCTCAGCCTCCCAGCATTTGCGTCCTGATGTGAAAGATCTATTTAGTTTACAGTCCTTCCCAGAGAACATCAAATCCTGTGAGTTCCCCCTGGTGTTTGGAATAGTGAATGGCACAAACAGGCCTCTGACAACTGTATGTGAACTTGAACTGGGAAGGACCAACGTTAAGAATGGTAGGAGAGCTGGATCGAAGAGAATCCACAGATACTATCCCTCAGGGGAGAAGGCAGGCTGGAAGGCCAGCAAATAAGCAGAGGTCGGTAGTGGATAACTGTCAGCAAAGGCTACTAACACAGGAGACACATAAAGTTATTTTATCCTAAAAAAAAATCAAGCCCAAGATATCAGTGTCACTATGGGTGTCAATTGCAGAAAATTATCAGGGAACAACGGCTTCTTTGTCCGACTCCGAGAGCGCACACTGCGGTGCCCTGGAGGCCCGTGCCGCACCGGGCGCCCCTGCGCGACGCTTTACGTTCTTGTCCCATGAGGAAGCAGCAGAGGCGAGCTCTCAGGTGCTGACCGCACCGTAACGGAAAGTTAATGTGTACCAGGCAAAGCGGAGAACTTTGCACAGAAACTATGTTCAATGATGTCCAAGCAAAGGACTATTTTGCCACCTTAAACCTGCAGCGGTTACTCATTGACGGAGCGGACTACGCGGCTTGTGATTCTGCGGCTTGTGCCAAGGGGTCCAGCAGTTACCAGCGGCGTGCACCCCTTACACAACAGGCTATAAGCATGCGCGTACGGGCTTAGTGTGGAGGGAGGGTCAGCGAGCGGGACCAGCCCCACGTTGGCTTTACTGACGCTGAGGCTCTTCTCTCGTGTCAGGGTCACTCGCTGTCCTACGGGCAGTTAGAGCCGCACAGCGGGTGGGGGTGGGGGAGGCAGGGAACAGATGCTTCCATGGAAGAACAGTCCCCCCACCCCCCACTGAGAGATGACACACCCTTTTCCATTCCAGCCCCCACTCCCGCTCAAGTCACCGCGGGAACCGAGACAGCACGGATGGACGAGTGGACGACATGGAGTGACGGGCGGTGAAAGACTGAAACCACCGGACAAGACCGGGCTCACACAGAGATGGAAGCCGACCTATGTCGATGGGAATTTAAAAACAAAACTTGGCTTACGTAGGAAAAGAGCTGTAAAGCCCTTTGGCTGTGGGCACACAGTGCCCCCGAGGAGTGACCTGGGCTACGTGATGAGGTCGGGGAGAGGGGAGCACCAGGTGAGACACAGTACCTAACAGTTCCAGAGGAAAGTGCCGATGCTGCACGCAGCCTCACATAAAGGAACATCTGCGGCTTTTCAAAGAAATCGGCCATCATTTTCCAAGGCAGACCTCCCAGCCTACGTCTCCACTAGGAGACAGAAATCTGCATGCCACATGGATTTGGGCCACCTAGTCAGCAAAACCAACGTGATTATCAATAATCACGTGACCTCACCATTGCCCTGCTGATGGTGCAGAGCCTGCTAGTTGAGAGAGTTCTGAGGAATAAACAATTTTATGTTTCATCTAAAACTGAGGGGGACAAGTTCATGAATAAAAGTAGAAGCCAGTGAGGATAAAATATAAGTAAATATCCACACATCCTCACTATTTCTGAGGGAGGCCAACTATTCTGGCTCAACATCCTGTAGCATTTTGCCCCCAAGCTGAATTGTCCTGCTCTCACTCAGCACTGCCCCAGGGCCCTGGAGAAGAGTTCAGATTATAACACGGGGAGGAGGGAGGTAGGGAGAGTGGATTGTGGACTGTCCGGGCTCCTCTCTGCTGTGTGACCTTGGAGCGGGGGTAGGGAGAGTGGATCGTGGACGGTCCAGGCTCCTCTCTGCTGTGTGACCTTGGAGGGGGGGGTAGGGAGAGTGGATCGTGGACGGTCCAGGCTCCTCTCTGCTGTGTGACCTTGGAGTGGGGGTAGGGAGAGTGGATTGTGGACGGTCCGGGCTCCTCTCTGCTGTGTGACCTTGGGGGGGGGGGGTAGGGAGAGTGGATTGTGGACGGTCCGGGCTCCTCTCTGCTGTGTGACCTTGGAGGGGGGGTAGGGAGAGTGGATTGTGGACGGTCCGGGCTCCTCTCTGCTGTGTGATCTTGGAGTGGGGGGGGGGGGGAGGGGGTAGGGAGAGTGGATTGTGGACGGTCCAGGCTCCTCTCTGCTGTGTGATCTTGGAGTGGGGGGGTAGGGGGTAGGGAGAGTGGATTGTGGACGGTCCGGGCTCCTCTCCACTGGGTTCTGCTGTGTGATTCTGGGAAAGTTGATTAACCCTCCATGCCTCAGTTACTGATCCAGAAATAGGGTAATGATATTTACTCCCCTGAAAGTCACATATGTTAATGTATGTAACACATGTAGAACAATGCCTGGCACATGGTAAGTACCCCTAAAGTTAGCCAATATTGACCCCATACACATACATAAAAATATAAAATTAATAAGCAGATGACATGAAGGAATTAATACAAACCAATTTCACAGCATAGCTATCTTTTACACGTAGCCACACACTGTATCAAGTTCCTAACTTGAAGTAAACATGTGTCCAATATAAGATTTAAAAATAGTACCCACAGCACTTTGGGTTTCACTGGTACTTGCATCAAGGAAAGAATGTGTGGCCTTTGCTGCCTACGACACTGGCAAGACGTTGGCGCTACCTTTATGGCTAACGGGACGTTCAGGTTAAACAGGAACAGGAAACAGCCACTGTTCGTCACAGTTATTCACAATCATCCCACAGAAAACTGCGAACGCTCTGTGGTAGTGGTGGTATTTGACATACGAGGCCTGAAGGCTTTTCAAGTTTCTTTAAAAGCTTTCCCTCACCTGCAAACCTTCTCTATACATTTGTTCTGAAAACACTGGGCCTGGCATTTCCTTCTGTCGGACTATCCCTCTGTTTTCTCTGTTAAAACAGAAACGTCCCTCACTGTCTAATGGGGAGAGAAGAGTCATGGGTTTAGCAACCTTCACTCTAAAACCAAAGCAGGAGGAGCAGCAATGCTCTCTGAATGGGAAGGAGATGGACTTGACCAGGGCACTGAAGCTGACTTCTGTCCCCTCTGGAAGGACTTTAGTCACTGAGAGTTACTTATCAAGGCAGCTCACGCTTAGTAATGGGCTGGAAAATGAGGCAGTGTGCAACCAAAGGCAAGAGTCCAGGTCAAAGTGCAGAGTGCAAAGGCCAACGCCGCCCTTTTCCAGCGTCAGGGAAAGGAAGGGACGCCGCCCGGGGGTGCGGCTGGAGCTTTATCAGATGTGCCAGGTGAAGAGCCACAGCGCCTGGAAGTTCTTTCAGAAACTCGGTGCTGATGGGAAATAAGAGCTCTCATGAGCACGCTTACTGATTTGTTTTAAATAATATTTAACTCAGAGGGGTTACTATTTTAGTTACACATTTCTGTCGATTGCTAGAAGGTCATACTTGGTTATAATATAATCTTAAGAAACGTAGATTATGTAGTTCTGAGATGAGTCAGTATTAACTTCCTTCTAGTTTGTGTCTCTGGGTTCCTTCATGATTCTTAATCATCTTCACTCAATTATTCATTATGTATTTAAGCCCTCGACAAATACTGAAACTCTGAAGTTAACACGTCCGCGCTGGCCACGGCTCCTCCGTCCCCCAGGCCACCTGGGAAGGCTGCTGCGGCGCCCCCTGCCGCCTCTCCCCTGGTTTATCACTCCCCTCCCTGGCTGACAGCCATGGTCCTTCCTCAGAGTGCCTACCTGCAGACCCTGGCCCGCGTCAATCCACCTGCTCATCAGAAACAATAACGTCACGATGCGCCTAATCTCCCCATCCCCGCATCCTAAGTCTCACCCATAAGTTCCATTCTGTGGTCAGCCCCTCTCCAAGGCTGTTTCAGACCTGCCCCGCTGTCTTTATTCACAGCTCCTCGTGTCTGACGTTTTGAAATGGGGACTAGCGATGTGGTGCTCACACCATATACTACACACTCTCCCCGGAGTCTGGGAGCTCCCGTAACCTCCACACAGCGTCTGTGCAGCAGAGTGGGTGGTCACAGTGTGGGCAGTCACAGTATCAGTCACAGTGTCAGTCACAGTGTCAGTCACAGTGTCAGTCATGGCGTGGGCAGTCAGTGTCATGGTGTGGGCAGTCAGTGTCAATCATGGCGTGGACAGTCACGGTGTGGGCAATCAGTGTCAGTCAGTGTCAGTCACAGTGTGGGTAGTCACAGTGTCAGTCACAGTGTCAGTCACAGTGTCAGTCATGGCGTGGGCAGTCACAGTGTCATGGCGTGGGCAGTCACAGTGTCACAGTGTGGGCAGTCACAGTGTCAGTCACAGTGTCAGTCACAGTGTGGGCAGTCACAGTGTGGGCAGTCACAGTGTGGGCAGTCACAGTGTGGGCAGTCACAGTGTCAGTCACAGTGTCAGTCACAGTGTGGGCAGTCACAGTGTCAGTCACGGCGTGGGCAGTCACAGTGTCAGTCACAGTGTCAGTCACAGTGTGGGCAGTCACAGTGTGGGCAGTCACAGTGTGGGCAGTCACAGTGTCAGTCACAGTGTCAGTCACAGTGTCAGTCACAGTGTGGGCAGTCACAGAGTGGGCAGTCACAGTGTCAGTCACAGCGTGGGCAGTCACAGTGTCAGTCAGTCACAGTGTCAGTCACAGCGTGGGCAGTCACAGTGTCAGTCACAGTGTGGGCAGTCACAGTGTCAGTCACGGCGTGGACAGTCACGGCATGGGCAGTCACGGTGTGGGCAGTCACAGTGTCAGTCAGTGTCAGTCACGGTGTGGGCAGTTAGAGTGTCAGTCACAGTGTCAGTCACAGTGTGGGCAGTCACAGTGTCAGTCACAGTGTCAGTCACAGTGTGGGCAGTCACAGTGTCAGTCACAGTGTCAGTCACAGTGTGGGCAGTCACAGTGTCAGTCACAGTGTCAGTCACAGTGTCAGTCACAGTGTCAGTCACAGTGTGGGCAGTCACAGTGTCAGTCACAGTGTCAGTCACAGCGTGGGCAGTCACAGTGTCAGTCACGGCGTGGACAGTCACGGCATGGGCAGTCACGGTGTGGGCAGTCACAGTGTCAGTCAGTGTCAGTCACGGTGTGGGCAGTTAGAGTGTCAGTCACAGTGTCAGTCACAGTGTGGGCAGTCACAGTGTCAGTCACGGCGTGGGCAGTCACAGTGTCAGTCAGTGTCAGTCACAGTGTGGGCAGTCACAGTGTCAGTCACGGCATGGGCAGTCACGGTGTGGGCAGTCAGTGTCAGTCACAGTGTCAGTCACAGCATGGGCAGTCACAGTGTCAGTCAGTGTCAGTCACAGTGTGGGTAGTCACAGTGTCAGTCACAGTGTGGGCAGTCACAGTGTCAGTCACGGCGTGGGCAGTCACGGTGTGGGAAGTCAGTGTCAGTCACAGTGTCAGTCACGGCGTGGGCAGTCACAGTGTCAGTCACAGTGTCAGTCACAGTGTCAGTCACAGTGTGGGCAGTCACAGTGTGGGCAGTCACAGTGTCAGTCACGGTGTGGGCAGTCACGGCATGGGCAGTCACGGCGTGGGCAGTCACGGTGTGGGCAGTCAGTGTCACAGTGTCAGTCACGGCGTGGGCAGTCACAGTGTCAGTCACAGTGTCAGTCACAGTGTCAGTCACAGTGTGGGCAGTCACAGTGTCAGTCACAGTGTGGGCAGTCACAGTGTCAGTCACGGTGTGGGCAGTCACGGCATGGGCAGTCACGGTGTGGGCAGTCAGTGTCACAGTGTCAGTCACGGCGTGGGCAGTCACAGTGTCAGTCACAGTGTCAGTCACAGTGTGGGCAGTCACAGTGTCAGTCACGGCGTGGGCAGTCACGGTGTGGGCAGTCAGTGTCACAGTGTCAGTCACGGCGTGGGCAGTCACAGTGTCAGTCACAGTGTGGGCAGTCAGTCACAGTGTCAGTCACAGTGTCAGTCACGGCGTGGGCAGTCACAGCGTGGGCAGTCACGGCATGGGCAGTCACGGTGTGGGCAGTTAAGAGTGTCAGTCACAGTGTCAGTCACAGTGTGGGCAGTTACAGTGTCAGTCACAGCGTGGGCAGTCACAGCATGGGCAGTCACGGTGTGGGCAGTCACGGTGTGGGCAGTTAGAGTGTCAGTCACAGTGTCAGTCACAGTGTGGGCAGTCACAGTGTCAGTCACGGCATGGGCAGTCACAGTGTCAGTCACGGCGTGGGCAGTCACTCAGGTGGGTTCTGTAGAAATCATCCACGTGTCAGATCAGGTTGGGCTCTGCCATCAAACTTACGAAATAGGTCAATATCACAGAGGAAGGTACCCATTAGCCTCTCCACCACCACCTGGACTTGGGGATGCGAGTTAATCCTGTCCCCTATCGGTTGTCCTTCACACTCATTCGTCTCTGAGGTTGTCAGCTGTGCCGTCCGAAAAGACTTTGCAAGCTCTGCTTTGGGCTATCCATGCTGTGACTTCCTTGCAGGTACAGAATCCTCCCGGGGTGACAGAATCCTCCAAGGGTGACCGAATCCTCCCCGGGGTGACCGAATCCTCCCTGGATGTCTTGGTGTGTCGGTACAAGGCCTGTGCTGACTCTTCCTGCCATTTTCTCCCTCAGGGTCAAGCCCAAGGCTTACTAAGCTATTTTTAGATCTCTAAGAGAACGCTGCTCTTGTCTTCGTACAAGCTGTTCCTCTTTGACAAGGTTCTAGTAAAAATCACAACTCTTCCCTCAAGATAGAAACTAGAACTGAAGATAGGTTACGAGTGTGGGTGTGTGTGGAGGCCTGCGCTCACCGCGGCCAGGAGAGCCAGGCCGCCAATCTCTTAGTCTCTCTGCACCTGTTCGCTCTGGTTGATGCAGTACCCTGGAACCAGAACCCATGCAGAAACAATTATGCAGCCAAATCCAGGTTTGTTTTGATCACCTATATACACCATGAAATAGGTTACGTATTTCTTAACCTTTTATATTATAACCACAAACATGATATAACCCAGTGACAGAATATCTGAAAAAGATAAACAGATCCATGCTTTGGTCATTCCAACAGAGCCTTACTTTTGTCATTCCAAAAAGCAATGGCTATGGTGACCACTCCTGGAGGATAAGCTCCAGGAGGGCAGAGCTACATGTATCCTGTCTACTGCTGTGTTTTTAATTTTTTAAAAATGTAAATACCTGGCCCGGCTGGTTTAGCTCAGCAGTTGAGCATAGAGCCAGGAAGCAAGAGGCCACCGGTTCAACTCCTAGTCGGGGCACATGCCCAGGTTGCGGGCTCCATCCCCTGTTGGGGGCATGCACAAAGCAACCAATCGATGTGTCTCTCTCCATTGATTTTCTCTCTGTCTTGCCCTCTCTCTTACACTCTCTCTAAAAATCAATGGAAAAATATCCTTGGGTTAGAATAAAAGAATATATACATTAAAGTATTCAGAGATTATGCGGCATTATGTTGGAAACTTAACCCCAATGTTTATTAAAAAAAAATGAAGTTTTTGTATAGTACTTGCAACTCTTCTGTAAGTTTGAAATTATTCCAAAAGGAAAAAGTTGGACTCTCTAAGGGTGGTCTGAGCATCAGATTTTGAAAGTGGCCGAGGTGAGTCTAACGTGAACCAAGGCCATTGCTACAGGTAGGTCTCCATGACCATCATTTAAAAAAAAGCTTACATACTGCACCTGAGTATATGAACCATAACTTATTTACCCAAACCCTCCCCACTTTCCCTCAAAAATGATTTAATGGGGAGTTTTCAGATGCCAGGCAAAACAGATCCCTTCCCTGTGAGTGCTCAGTCTAGCGGGGAAATACACATTAGGAGACAGACACTATAACGACACAATTACTGGCATTTGCTCAGCGATGGCTCTGTCTGGGCACCATGCTATCTGACGGCAGGCACTGCGCAGACCTTCATTTACAGCAGGCGTCCTCAAACTACGGCCCGCGGGCCACATGCGGGTGTTTTTGCCGTTTTGTTTTTTTACTTCAAAATAAGATATGTGCAGTGTGCATAGGAATTTGTTCATAGTTTTTTTTAAACTATAGTCCGGCCCTCCAACGGTCTGAGGGACAGTGAACTGGCCCCCTGTTTAAAAAGTTTGAGGACCCCTGAGTTAGAGGATGGGGAACCAGGTCAGTGAGATGAGTAAGCGCCGGGAGCAGAGCCATGCCCACTGTTGGCTGCGCTGCTGGGTTGGAGGGAGCGAGGAGCTATGAGCACACATGGACCTTTCTCAGAGGAGGAAGGCCAGCTAACCCGCAGCCACGCACTCTGTTGGGCTGTAATCACCGCAACTCCTTCCCAAAGACACCGCGTAGCCGGCTCTCCCTTCGCAGCCCCGCCGCCCTCCTCCTCGGGTTAACTCTGAGGAGTGGCATTCTGGAGCAAGTTGTATGGAACAACCCATGGCTTTCAAGCCCTGTGGCCACATCACTGGCACCAGCTCCTGAGGAACCCATTTTCCTGGAGCCTCGCGGAAGTGGGCGTTGACACTTTAAAGTGTGGCCATTGGTAGAAACTAGTATTCTTTTATTACTAGTTAAACTAGACCTTTCCCATGCACGCTCTCTTTAAAGCAGAAACATAAGGTTTTCAGTCACTACCGACAGAGAATCGGGGACACCCCAGTGAAACAACACCCTGGCCTGTGGCCTCCTGCAGCCGCTGTCCTTCCTCCTATAACCACCAAAGCAGCTGTGTCCCAATGAGAGGCTTCCAGAGAAACCCATCTCCAGATTCCTGCTGAGACCCTCCGCGACCTCTGACACTTACGGTGAGCTCAGTGCAACAAAGGAAGGGTCGAGTTGCTTTGAAATCCTGGCTCAATGTCAGCAAAGAAAACCCTCTATGTGGTTTGTTATGAGGACAAAATATAAATTGAAATCCTACTTCCTGGACATTCGGCACAAGCGTAGCTCAGGAAACATCACGAGGGAAAGACTGAGGGTAAACTGCCCCCTTCTTGCCACAGCAACGGGGAGTCCACAGTCCCAGTGGCCGACAGCTCTGGCGTAGGCCTTTGCGACGGAAACTGCCTTTCGGAAAGGTCCTGGACTGGGCAGTAAAGGTCACGGTCACCTACAACTAAAGAATGCTCCCTCAGGAACAGCCCGTGTGAGTACAAATGTTCCCCAGTCAGAGCTCATGTCTGTGTCATGCCGACCTGCACTTTGAAGACCTGTGAGCAGATAACTCTTCTGGCCTCCATGTGTTGTCGTCCCACTGCTTGACCATTTAAAGCCAAGTAATCAGCAACTAGCTGATCCCTGACTAAGAGACCAGCCCTTGGTGTATCAGCATTCTTTGTTCCATTCTATTGATAAGAGAAGTGAGGCCTGGAAAGAAAAAGTGACTCACCCACCCAAGGTCACATCAGCTATAAATCACCAGCCACAGGACAGGAGGCTGTTAGAGCACCAACTTCCACTTTCTGTATTGTTTTTTTATATTTGCAATTAAATCTCCTGTGCAGTCAGGTTAGAACGATTTTAATCATTTTATAAATGGCTTTGTAAACTGCAGGCGGTAATAGTCTAAATTGCATGAGCAGGCACAGGCATACTTGGGTAGCATTTTTTAATGGGCATAAATTTCATGATTAATAACGTTTCAGTTTCGCTGAACAACACTCTGTAGTCAAACCTAGACTGCAGGTCCTGAGCTATTAGAAGGTGAAGGGAATAATCATAAAATAGGTGGGAATTTAAAACCAACACTTAATCCTTTGGGTAATTAAAAGGTGACGTTTGTACCATTTTTACGTTTTGGGAGTATGTCAGTATTTCATACCAGGGTTAGATAAGATTTTAGTTTAGATAAGATTTTAGCCAATTTACACCCTGGATTACAGGAGAAAATCTTAGTGGAGCTAATGAAGTCATTCTCTACAGCAACAAGAACAAAAGCTGGCGGGAAGAAAGGTGACAGGCTGTGTCCCAGGCCCGCACAAAGAGAAGGCTCTGCAGGCATAAGGGAGGGCAGGCAGGAGGGGCAGCCACCTGTGCAGGTGGAGGCTGGCCTCTACAGACACGTCACTCCCACACTAATCACAAACACAGCGGATGTCAGCCCAGTCCCCCTGGCATCCTGTGGGGTGGAGTAAAGAACTCAACAGACTGGTGCAAAGTTCACATGGAGGAATAAGTTAAAGGGAATAACCAAGAAAACTTTCTTAAAGGATAAATTAACTGCAGTAGTAAAGTAGTATTTTTCTGGCACCGACCAGTGGAATAAAATGGAAAGTTCAGAAACAGGCACAGGTGTGCATGGGCATCAACCAACGAGAAACAGCAATGAAAGGAAGCGCTGATGAGCAACGTGGTAACACTGACTGGATCTCTCCCTCACACCATGTGTCAACACAGGTGCCAGGTGGACTGAGCATTTCAATGCAAGAAAATTAAACAAAATGGGGAAGGCTTCTCTACATACGATTTCAAAGGTAGAAATAAAATAAAAGATTGATAGATCTGACATAAAACAAAAAATATTGAAGATGTCTTATGGATATCCTTTTTCTGTCCTTTATACTACAACTAGAGGCCTAGTGTACGAATTTGTGCACTGGAGGGGTCCCTCAGCCTGGACTGCATACTCTTGCAATCCAGGACCACTCGGGGGATGTCAGACTGCCAGTTTTGGCCCGATCCCTGCAGGCGGGGATGTACTAGTGCACGAAGCAGCAGGCAGATGGGGAGGAGCTCTGAGCCCGGGCTGGGCACCATGCTGCTCCCGCTCATCCCGGAGCCGCTGTGCCTGCCACTGCTGCCACTCACTTGGTAGTGCTACTGTGGAGGCGGGAGCACATCCATCAGCCGAGTGGTGCTCCCACTGTTGGAGCACACTGACCACCAGGGGGCAGCTCCTGCGTTGAGCGTCTTCCTCTGGTGGTCAGTGCGCATCATAGTGACTGGTCGACCAGTCGTTCAGTCGCCCCATCCGATCGTCTGGTCACTTAGGCTTTTATATATATAGATTCCTTAATTTAGCATTTGTCTTTTCATTGTATTAGTTCCTTTAGACACATAAAATTTTTTTAAACTATAAGAAAGAATATCAATCCTTTCCTTAAAGTTTCTTTGCTTTGGCCAACAAATGACTTTGTTAACCCCAAACCAGACCAATTTTTCCTTATATTTTCTTATAATTCTTTGTTTCTTATTTTATGTTAATTAACACGTTAAGTGTCCAGTCAGTCACTGATGACTGACACAATACTTTCCGTCTGGAAGACAAAACAGGCTGGGCGTTTAACGTGTTGAACAGATGAAAGGTCAGAACATGGCTCTGTTCTATATGTATTGTTTGATTTGAGGATGTTACTTAACCCCTCTGAGTCTCAATTTCATTTGCCTGGTAAAACAGATATAATACCAACTTATTAGAGTTGCTGTGTGATTCCTAGAACTAATTTACACGAAGCACTTACGATGGCAGAACCCGATAGAGTCAACGAACAGTAGCTATTTCTTTCAATGCTCTCACATTACATATTAGACTTCTGATTTCATTGATAGATTTCCATGCCTAGCCACTTATGGTGATATTTTCACCTGACTTTAAAACAGGTTTCATACTATTTAATTAATGCTGTAGTTTTTACTTTTTAAATTACTTTTAAGCCATAATATATGCCAATCAGAAAAATAACAGTTCTTTGAAGGCTATCCAGTTATAAACCACATCCTACCGCTTGGTCTTTTAAAGCTGCAGTCTGAGGTTATCAGATGACCGGTAACAGTATCACCCAAGATTAAGAGGTTCTTACACACCAGGACTGCTGAGCTTATTCTTGAACCTGAGCTATAAGCAGATGTTTCCGACTCACCTCCAGCAGCCCGTCCTCTGGCAGGTCTGTGCAGTGCACGGCGTTCTGGATCTTGGATTTGCCGAAGACCGCTCGGAGGGTGCAGGGACGCAGATGCCGGGCAATTTCCTGTTCAACACAACATACGCAGATGGGTCAAGTCAGCCAAGTGGGATTGGTAAGAAAAATGCCAGCAATATAAAACGTTGGAATTATTTGTTTATGGAATACACGAATACATTGAGGAGACTAATTTTTCTCGGAAATAGCATGAATGTATGACAACTTTTCCTGCTGATGGACATTCAACTAATTTATTCTTTTCCTCCTCTCCTTCTCCCTCTTCCTCTCCCTCTCCTGCTTCCTCTCCCTCTCCCTCTCCTTCTCTCCTACACACACACACACACTTCACACATACACACAAGGTTGCACAGATGGACATTCTGCTACAAGCATTCTTGGACGGGGTGTGGTGCAAACGTACAAGAATTTTTCTGGAATCCTAGGGCACATGGGTGTTCAATTTTACTAAGCACTGCCAACCATTTTCTTTTTTTAAAAAAAGTATTTTTATTGATTTCAGAGAAGAAGGGAGAGGGGGAGAGAGAGAGAAACACCAATGATGAAAGGAAATCATTGATCGGCTGCCTCCTGTATGCCCCCTATAGGGGCTCGAGCCCGCAACCCGGGCATGTGCCCTTGGCCGGAATTGAACTTGGGACCCTTCAGTCCTCAGGCCAATGCTCTATCCACTGAGCCAAACTGGCTAGGGCCCAACCATTTTCTTAATTGGTTGTAACAATTTGCCCTCACCCACCCATGCACAAGAATTCCCACCACCCACATAAAAGCCAACCTCTGATGCTGGGTGGGTTTAACGTTGCCATTCTGGTGGGTATGAATAGCATCATGGCCTTGGTCCAGCTTTCCCTGGAAACTAAAGAAGTTGAGCGTCTTTCATACACATCCTCTTCTGTAAAGTGCCTATTCTTGTCTTTCCTCCATTCCTCCAGTAGGTTATTCTTTTTCTTTTGAATGTTATTCTTACTATATTCTAGCTTCTATTTTTTATCAGTTATATATGACACAAATATATTTTCCCAGTATGTAGCTTGCTTTTGAGTTTCTTTAGTATGTTTTCTGATGAACAGAAATAATTTTAATGAAATTAAATCGTGCCGAGACTGCTGAGCAGCAGTGGGGCCTCCTGAGGTCAGTGGTCATGGAGGTGAGGGGTCACTCAGGTTGTCTGGGTTCCCAAGCCACGTTTCCTGGTATAAAATATTGTGTTTAGATGACTGGTAGTGATGAAGCATAAAGGCACACATAGCAAGTGTTCACTTCACAGCTGCTGTTAAAATCTAGGCTTTCATTTTGGGTAATTTTTTTAGGGAAATGCATTGATACTTTGATTTTACTTTTGACTACTATAAAATATTATATATGCTTAGGAAAGTAAAAAATACTGAAATACTAAAAGCGAAAGCTCATTGGATCCCCACAGACCATGTCCCCTCCATCTCTTGGACTCCTGCTCCTCCCTCTCCTCGGACTCCATGGTGAAATCCATCCTCAGGCCCAGGCACCACCCTTGATGAAGCCAAAACGAGTGTCAGACACATAAAAGCAACACCAAGTACCAGCATGTGATTTTCACTGAATACCACAAATAACTGTTTAGAACTTATCGCAGCATGTGTGAGGGGTTTAAACAATCTTTCAAGCTCTACCACATTGCCTCCATATTCACCCCCACGCCCACCTGCCTGCTCAGCCCCAACCCGTCAAATGCTTGGTCAGTGCCCAGCTCATCACAAGCACTAAAAATTCAGCTCAGGTAGTCTTGCAGCGGGAGGAAGTGTTCTGCTTGAAGAATGACCTCTACATCTGAGAGGTGGAAAAATGCACTAAGTAGAATGGTGATTAGCAAAATGCTGAAAACAAGGAAGAGCAAGTGTATGTAATTATTCTATTGCTGTGTGCATTAAAAAGAACATTATTGTTTATTGAATAACTAGAGGCCTGATGCACAAAATTCATGCAAGAGTAGGCCTTCCTTCCCCCAGTTGCTGGCACCAGCTTCCCTCTGGCACCCTGGACCCGGGCTTCCCTCGCAGCCCCAGCTTCATCCAGAAGGACTTCTGGAAGGACATCCGGTCTAATTAGCATATTATGCTTTTATTATTATAGATAGGTCTATTCAACTGATAAAATATAAAGCCATTCTGTTTCAGTTCTCCACAATATGGGAGAGATATGCAAGAATAAAATGACGTTCCACTTAAGAAATTAATTAAATTGAGCCCGAGCTAGTTTGGCTCAGCGGGTTAGAGCGTCGGCCCAAGGACTGAAGGGTCATGGGTTCAATTCTGGTCAAGGGCATGTACCTTGGTTGCAGACTTGATTTCTGGGCGCGTGCGGGAGGCAACCAATTAATGTGTGTCTCTCTCATCAATGTTTCTCTCTCTCTGTCTCTCCCCCTCCCTTCTATTCTCTCTAAAAATCAATGGAAAAAATAGGCAACGAGTGTAATAGAACGTAATATGAAAGGCCAAGGAAGCAGCTGCCACCATTAAAACAGCACAGATCCATGCTGGTTCTCCCCACAATGAGCCCAGCACTATTAACAGTCCTCTTCCCGGCCCCTCGGGAACCTCAGCAATATCTCACCAAAGCTCATGTGCAAGCTGCTTTCCCTGTTTGCATGCAACTGTGAGTTAACTAAGGCAGTTGCAGTTCACTGTACATTCCTGGAGATAAGCAGTATCAGACTGATTCACAACTAAAACAAGGTAAGGAAACACTGGGAGGAACTGGAAGCGGGAAGGGGAGCGGAGAAGTGGTGGAAAGGCTCCTATCTGTCAGCCCAAGGATCCTCTCCCACCCAGGCAGGACTCAGGACTCAATGAATGAGCCAGCGGGGAACCCATAGTGAATACCCTTCACATGGCGACCTGCTTACATATGAGGAACCACTGAAGCATCTGCCTTCTCAGCATTTAGCACTCCGGAGCCACCAGCCCCTATTCTTTCCTCCGCCCACGCAGCACCACGGGCCAGGCTCCCCTCCTGACGCTGGCTCCTGCCAGGGCTCCCTCAGGCTCTGTCTCACCTCTGGGTCTCCCTGGGCAGCCTCATAAAATGGTTCTGGGAACTAGAGCAACAGTTTTGTTTTGTTTTGTTGGGTCTTGGTTCTCTTCCATGATTTTCCTTATTGTTTGTTTGCTTTTCAGGGGTTGGGGATGGGATAATCAATAAATGATTTCAGTAATTAGAAAGAAAACAATAAAAATTACATTAAAATGTTTCATTTCACTCGCCAAGAACAGAGATGTCTTCCAATTTCGTTATAGAGGCTTTTGTTTTAAAGCCTAAATGTAGTGAAGCCTAAGCAGAAGTTACTCACATACAATCTCATCTAATCTGCAACTACTTAGTGGATACGATAAAGTCCATTGATCAAATAAAGGAATCAGAAAAAAGCAAAACAAAAAGGACACCCTACACCTTGCATTATTCACAGAAATTGACTTACATCTGTGTTTACTTCCTAGTGCTGTGTTCATATTGCAGACAAATGAGGCATTTAATAAAACTTAAATCTTTTGTCCTGTTTTGAAACAAAGAGCATCATCAAGAGACAGCTGCTGAAAGTTTGCCAGAGACTTGAAGTGTGGTCTGTGGACCAGAGGAGTCACATCACCTGAGACTGTCATACAAGCAGAATTTCAGCCCACCCTACTCAGATGAAAAGATAATTTACAATTCAACAAGATTCCTGGGGTTTCCTATGTTCATGGAAGTTGAAGAAGTTCTGTGTTAGAACTTGTGACATTGGAGGTACCTAAAAGGTATAACACAGGTCCTTGAATTAGCATCTAGACCAGGAGATGAGGGGCATTCATAAAGGATAAATTACACAAGGAACTCCTGCCAACTGCCAGTCAGAAGCGCAGACCATCAAAGGCATGGGGTTGAGGAAAACAAAGCCGCTCTAGGCTGGGCCTTAGGGCGTCTTAAAGACAGAACGTGGAAAAGCAGAGAAACTGGAGTACGGCAAACTCACCCCCTCTGTACAAATCCAGATTTGTAAATCTGACAGACCCTGAGCTTTGCCCACTAATATGCATTTTACCTGTTACACTACATCTTACATTTCAGTTTTACTCAGAATGTAGGGAAATCTCTTCTTGAAGCACCCCTGAAAGGAAGTCTATTGGAAAGAACAGAATTTCCAAATAATATGAATAGTCAATTCCTAGGTTGTATGCACTGAGCTAATATTTTCATTATGTTTTAAGTGCTTTCAAAAGCCCCTGCCCACACTCACTACGGAGGAGCCGGGTCATTGTCCTGCCATCTCCGGTCACCAATCAAAAGCCAACAAACGAACACGAAAGGGGGCACTTGTCTGTGTGGTCACATTTATGGCCCCAAATCCCTTTCTTGGGCTTTGCTAGTGGTAGGACTGTCTCACCAAGATATAAATAAAACGCCTAGGAACCGCCTCCCCAGGACACTGTGGCTCAGGACTGTTCCTGTCACTGTAACTGATCCTGGGCCCAAACCTGGCACCAGTGCCCGGGCTTTCACCTACTGAGAGCCTGGGAAGGTGGCAGGCTCTCTCATGTCCCAAAACGGTAACTTCCCAGGGTCTGGAGAAGGTTTGAAAATACATTCCTCCCGCCTCGCCACGAAGCCTGTATGTGAGTAACTTCTACTAGGAAGTGCAGTGCTGACGCCTGAAACTGACAGCCACGTGTGCACTGGGGAGATTAGGCTGCCCACGGCTGCAGCTCCCGGGACTCAGATGCTGGGGGCTCTGCTGGCCGCTGTGCCCAGCCCAGGACGGAAACTCTAGCCCCTCCTTCTGACTGTGATAGGGACATGTCTGATTGGAGTATGATTATTTTCTAAGAGACTCAGAGCAAGTGATCTTCACTATGAATAAAGAGAAAATGGAAGGGTGTGAGAAATGGCTCACCTGTCCGAATTTCAAATGACAAGACTGGGGAACAGAAGCATGGTGAGAATGAAACTCTTAATAACACTCTTGAGAGCAGGCATTGTACATGCACACACGTGGGCAGGGATCATAGCCTATTTATTTAGTCCCTCCTCCGGTTCCTCATTGGCTGGTACTATGAGGCCACCTGTTTCCTGTATATTGCCTAGGTCTTGCTGTCTCACGTAGGGCCATTTAAGAATTGGGCTGAGGCCTTTCTAGCTGCCTCCACCTCCCCTGTCTAGCTGAGGCAGATGCCTGGTGGGGTTTCTACCAGGATGCTGGCCCCACATTCTGCTTGCCCTGGGGAAATTCCGCAAATTCCATCAGAAGCTGACCATGCTGGAGATGGATCACAGAGGTCCATTTTACAAGAGGGAAAAAAGGGACACTATTAAGCAAAGAGATCTTGAAGGGAATAGTATCATTGGGGAGAAAACACTTCATGCAGCCAAAGAGAGGTAAAGAGTCACAAAGGAGGAATATGTTATAAAAAATAAAAAGGGAAATACATGAGAGGGAAACAAGGCACTTAAAGGGAAACTTATTGGGAGGATCGTTCAGATAAATGCACTAGGAAATGGGGGTGCAGATATAAGGAAGGGGAAGTGAAAACAAGTGAAATGTCAAAATCATACACACATGTGCACACATGCATTCACACACACACACATGCACACACATAGTCACACACTCAGAAGAAGAAGAAAGTAAAAAGGCCATTACAGGCAAAAAAAAAAGATAGTCATCAAAATCTCTCAACCCCTGTGTGGACCGAAGTGGCACCTGGGGACTAAAGGGTGAGGGAAAGAGGCTGGGTGGGGCAGAGGGGACATGGTCTCAGCCATAACAGAGGATGGAGGGGTGGGGCAGAGGGGACATGGTCTCAGCCATAATATGGGGGAGGGGGAGGAGAGGAGATGTCCTCAGCCATAACAGAGGACGAGCAAAGCAAAAGACCTTACAGGGAAAACAATATTCAAAAATATTAGGAGAGTCAGAAAGGTCCAAATCCAAAAAGATACAAGTGTCTTCGAAACAGTGACAATCCACCTGGGCGGTGTCATGAGGGTTACTGAGCTGGAAGGTCACACGGCTCACCTTCGGATGGAGCAGGGAACTGGGCAGAGACAGAGGGGCCGGTGGCACTGGCACTGCCAGGAGCGTGGGCGCCGTGCCAGAGGCCACGTGCTAAGAGTCCTCAATAGACTGTGGCGACGGCTGTGCGGGTCTCCCCAGACTTCAGAGGCTCAGAGCGTGCGGGTGGGAGGGTTCACGCTGGGAAAGGAATAAAACAAAAGCGGCTGCCTCCAGCCACACCTGGCCTTCCATCTCCAGGGGCCCATCGGACCCTGCGTTGCTGCCTCTAGGACAGGGGTTCTTCACTTGCTGGTGCCTAGACCTCGTCTGATGAGGTCTGAGAACCTTGCTCAGAGTCCTGTTTCTAAATGTCACAATGGGATTAGAAAGGAAGTGAGTTATTTTGAAATACAATCATCAAAATATTTTTAAAGTTGTGGTATGATAATGTGCATCTTTATCAAGAGCTAGCAGCTGAGCCAACAGCTACTGTGCTTTTCAGGGAGCAAGCCTGTCCAGCACAGGGTGAACTATCACAGCTGTGGTGTGGTTGGTATGGAACCTGATTCCGGCTGGGAGCAGAGTGCAGCACTGCAATGGTGTGATGTTCACTTCACAGGAACTCTAACCTTCAGCAGGAGACGAGTGAAAATAAGTGTGTGTGTTTCCCCTCATCCAAATCCACAGAGTCCTAAATTCTATTCCCTGACACTTGAAGGGTCTGTCAACACTGGGACGAGAATCCCGCTCTAGGCCAGTCCTCAGAGGGGGCGGGAATTTCCAAACTAAGCCCCCTCCATCCCCTCAGCAGGAAAAGGGGAGGGAGAGAAAACAAAACTACTTTTCCAAATTCCTTTACCTGCAGACAACCCTTTCACTCTGTAAGTGGAGAATGGCCTACAAGGCAGGTTCTGTGTTAGAATATGGGGATGAATAGGTTTCAACAACAGGACAAGTGATCACGTTCTAAGGTTGATGAGAAGTCGAAGGCGCGCAGCGTGATGGCCCTGGCCAAGGCTGGGAGGGAGGTGCAGGCTGAGGCTGCAAATCCAGGAGCTACATTCTGAAATTTAGGTTTTCTTTCTCTCCTCCCTAAAAAGGCAAAGCTGTTTCAAAGCGCTTTATGGTCTCCCCAGGTGCCCGCACCGGCTTAGCAGGAATTCTGGTTTGCATTTTCTTCTTATCCTGGCCGTCATCACTAACTTCTGGCAACCAAGGAGGAAAGCGCTTCGTGAGTGCCGGGGGATCCAGGATGCCATGTAAAGAAACTGGATTAGCTTCACCCAACCCAGGATTTCTCAATCTCATTTGACCATGAATCGTTTTCCCATTAGATAGGTACTCATGTTCATCACAGCAACCACAGACTCCATTGTGATTGCTGACCACACGGCGGTTTCCTTCCCCGCGGACCAAGGCGCTCTGGCTCAGGGATGCCTGTCCTCTATCCTTTCATTGCCAACCCCAAGAACACGGGTCACCTGCAGGTCTGTGAGTGCGGGGCTGGCCAGTGGGTTGGCCGATGGGTTGATCGACTGAATAATGAATGTCAGAGAGATGGAAAGAAATGCTGAGTGCAGGTCGTCATGCGTCCCTCTGCCGAGAGCGCAGGGAAGAGAGCAGTGGAAAAGGCCAGCGCAGGGAAAGTTTATCATAAACTTCAGTGCAAGTTTAGTTCATGTTGCACTTAAACTGAAATAACAGGGCAGCCCTCTCGCTGCAGAAGAGGCAGGCGCGTCCTAGTCCAGGCATCTGGAGCTCCGAAGCGACAGAGACCAGGTCTCTAGTGAGTCAGTAGCATCTCATCTGCAGTCTGCGCATGCTTAATGGGACATCTCAGCAGGTATCACAATTCCTAGCAGATTATGGCAGCTAATAGGAAGGTTAAAGGCCAAAACTGGGCACGATCCTAAACAGTTTCTAATTATAACCCTTAGTGGGTTGGATCATATTTATAGGAGATAATAAAGTGGTAAAAAGTTATTCATAGAGGTACAGATTTAGGAGAAAAACATTAATAGTTCGATTTCAACCCGGTAAGCCTTTAAAGAATGTTTTTTCATCGACCATCTGTTTTAGGATCCTGATCAACTAATTCCACCCACTGCATAATCCCCAAAGCAGAACTAACAAGAAACAACATCTGCTGGTTACAGCAGGGTGACATATAGCATTTTTGTTTTTACAAAACTTGAGTTCAAAAAGAATCTTCAAAATTAAAATTAACACTGAAAGACCTGGATGAGAGCCCACTGCTGCCAGAATAAACAGAACAGGCCACTCAAGAGCTTTTTTGCCGAAGACCCAGGGGTTCGCTCTTCCTAAAGCTGGTCGGGGCTTAAGTAAGTTTAAACTCAAGACTGAATGCTTTTTTCTATTTCCATCTCCTACTTCTGGGAACAAAAGCTACTTATATGTACCTGAAATTTAAATCAATAGCTCAGGAAGAACAGTTAAGGAATGATAAAGAAGCTTTGGTGTTTTAATCACTGTTTCTGTATTTCTTTCAAAATCTAACCGTCCCTTCTATCACAAACCTGTTTACTATAGTACAGTGATGGGCAACCTTTTGAGCTTGGTGTGTCAAACTTCGCCAAAAAACTGAGCATAACTCGGGTAGTGTGTCCCTTTGAGGAAAAAACTAACTCCAAGACTCTAGTCGCAAATGTTTCATCCTCAGGAGCAGCAAATGTTTCATCCTCGGCATGCGGCCGCCTCAGCGGCCGCGTGTCAGTGCTGACACCCGTGTCATAGGTTCGCCATCACTGCTATAGTAGATAAGCCACCTGGCTGCTCATACCCACACCAGAATCACCACATCCCGCAAGCTCGCCTTCCAAAATAGATTTACCTCGTGCAATAATGAGGTAAATTTTGCGGGTTCCTACCATCTTAGTTTTCCCGGGGCTGAGGGATTTCTCAGGTGCTGAACCTGGGCCAACTGGGACAGTGTGGGTTACTCTGATGGCTATATGACACTGAGATAAGTGGGGTGTTTTTTGTTAGAAAAGTTATTCTTCATTAAAAACATGATTATTTTTCATTGCTGAATCACTCAATAGCTAGTGTAAATTATTGCATGCAAATCACTTCAAATTCAGTAAATTACTATCACGTGATTGCACAACTACTCTACATCCTTATTGTACTTGGAACACTTTCAATTTTCTTTAAAAATACACTTACTACTTTTCTGGAGATGTATTTTTTATTTTTATATTTGCCAAAATCAATGAAATGCTTATAAAATAACTGAGTTGGTTATTCTAAGAAAAGGTGTTTCCTGTATTTTACTGTAAACTAGCAAGAGGAACTGTGGTTTGGCTGGTTTCCACCTGTGCTTGTGCTGTGGCCTCTGGTCGGGCATCAAAGCCTCTCATGGTTGCTGGGCACTGAACTGACCAAGGAAGGGCAGGGACTCACCCTCCACTCGGCTCGTCTGCAGACTGAGGTGAACCAGCAGTGAAGGTTCTGCTCCATCTGATTTCCACTCCGTAGAGCGGAGAGCCCTCCACATTCCTTCTCTATCCACTTGTCCACTCAAGAAAAAGAGAAGTGCTGTCCTAGCCAGTTTGGCTCAGTGGATAGAGCGCTGGCCTGCGGACTGAAGGTTTGATTCCGGTCAAGGGCATGTGCCAGGGTTGTGGGCTCAGTCCCAAGTGGGGGCATGCAGGAGGCAGCCGATCAATGATTCTCTCTCATCATTGATGTTTCTATCTCTCTCCCCTTCCCTTCCTCTCTGAAATCAATAAAAAGTGTAAATAAAAATAAAAATTTCTTTAAAAGAGAGAGAGAGAGAGAGAGAGAGAGAGAGAGTAAGCTAGCCAGTAAACACCACCTGGCTGCTTCCCCGCATGCCCACGGCTCCCACCCCGGTCCACGTCACCAGCATCTGGGGCCTGGACTGCGACCTGTGCCCTGTCTCCCTTCAGACTGTTCTTCACTAGTCAGAATGACCCTGTTTAAAGTCTAATCGTGTCACTACTCTACTCAAACTCTTCAAAAACTAATGGTCTCACACAGAGACCATAAACTCTCACATCATTACAAGGGTCTGCCCACCCTTCTCGCTGACCTTGATCTCACGAGTAACATTCAATGAACACTTGCCACCGTCCCTCTCTCCAAGCTGCCTCTGCAGCAGAGCCACATCTCAGTCACTCTGGCTCAGTCACATACACACTTGCTTCCATCCTTCCTGCTCCCCGGAAACAAGACAGTAAGTCCTGCTGCCTCCCTCTGATGTCAAGGTCTGTCCTCCCAACTCTAGAGCCCCTGCCGCCAAGCTCTTCCAACTCGGCTTGCTCTCGAGGAATAGCTAGGCATTCTCAGAATTAAGCGAGAGGCCAGGGAGTCCTAGTTCCTACCGTATGGGATTCTAACGACACAGAGGCCACCATTTTCAGCCTGGCTTTTAAGGCTGCCCGTCCCACACTCCCAACCCGCCCCACCGCATTTCCTCTCAGCAACTGTACTTCCTTGTGCTTCCAGGGATGCACTGCCCACCGAAGCCCAGCAGATATGCCTGCTGTGGGCCAACGTGCAGATTTCTTTGTCGCTGCCTTTGTGCATGCTTCAGAGATTTCCCCATTCTCTCTGTGCCTTGACGCTTCTTTAAATCCCGTTTACATCTGTCTCTTCCTCTGACAAAGTTTTCTCGGTCACTTCCACTTCCTAATAACTGCTCCTTTGCTAAAAACCCTGTGACACTTGTACTTCACCCGAACGTTAGTCCTTGCTTGCGCGTTTCTCTGTAAATATTCTAAACACCTTTTGTGTATCTGCTGTCCCCCACAGCGCTTCAGAGCACTTTCTCAAGCTGACTCCTTAGCAGGTGCTGCTAGCAGACTGTCCTACACCTATGGGCATTCCCATAAATGCTGTCTGAATCAAAACACAGTGGATTGGCGCCCGTTTACATGACTGTTTACAAGTGGTAGTGAAATGAAAGAAAAAGCTTAAATGTTAGCTAGTGTTTAAAATCAGTAACACTTCCCATGACCCTGCCAGCTTGTACCACACGCGTGGAGATCTCATGTGTCCTAAGGCAACTTCTGCTTTTCAATCCCCTCTCTGACCCTCGCCACCAAGCGTCCATGTGAAGAGAGCCCAAAGCCATTGGAAGGTGTACAGAGAACATCAAGCTTCACCAAGTCCCACTGCTCACACTTAGTGTCAGATCTGGTCTGAGGCCACCAGATCCACATTCTTTATCCTGACCGCTCACTCACGGTCTCCCTATGTCAAAGGAGAATTAGTACCTTAGACAATTTCCACCACAGAGCTTGATGAATTTACTTACCTCAACAATTCAGCAAGAAGAAACAACAACAGAAAATGCCACAGTAAACGTTTCTGCCCATTCTGTACCATCACTAGGCTAATAAAAACTCACTGCTTCTTAGAGTGTTATATAAAAAATAAATGATGGAAAATGCTACTTGGAATAAAAAGTTTTGTCTAATGTGTCCCCATTTGTATTATTTCTTTCAAAGAGCAAACTGAAGCTATGAAACCAGTGGAGACATTTGGTGAATGACTGAAACAGACGTGGAGCTATTTAATGGTAACTCACAGGATCCGCAGGCCCACAGAACTCTCGGAAGGTCTTTGCAGGGTTAGTCTGCAGGATCTCCAATGCCACGCAAGGGCCAGAATACATTTCTGTCACCATCTCCTGTGATATGTAATATAAAATATTAAAAATTAAAGTAAAAATTACCTTTGACTTCTTCCCCACCTACACTCTACCTACCAAGCAGTTCCCAAATTCTGTCCACTTTCCCAACAAAAGTGTCTGTGTTCTCTCATCTCCGCTCCCACCACTGCCACCGTGTGAATGTAATCCTGGACACTTTCACTATCTGAATTCATCTTCTAGTACAACTTCTTTTCAAAAGGTCTCTCCTCATGAGCACAGCACTGTCGAAAGCATCTCTGAAGAAATAAATTCCAAAGCGCTCCTTCCAAAGACATGAGAAACGGCAGGGAGAGGTTTATCTCCTCATTAAACATCTGGAAAGCAGACCCTCTAGATGGAGCCACAGTCTTCAGACACTGGGTGAAGGGCAGGCCAGTGGTCCCGGGAGAAGGGAAGCGAGCGAGGTGAGCTTGCGACTGCCCAGCTCCCTGCCTGGAGGCCCTTTCCAGACAGTGGGACAGGGCGAGGAGCCAGAGCCCAGCATTCTCAACAGTCCATGAGACAAAGAAGGGGCATGGACTAGACTCGGCGGGATGGACTACTAGAGGGGGTGCAGGAGCCCTGGGAGGGTAACCCCAGGGATCTACCAAGAACGTCACTTGAATTGTTGGCTAAGAGACTGTGTGTGCAGAGGGTACACTCCAAGGCTGAGATAAAGAACTCCCAGAAGCATATGTGGAGTCATTCAGAAAGACACATGAAGCTGAGAGGGCGTAGTGGCCAGCCCTCATACAACACCGAGGGCATCGGACAGAGTTCAGGAGGGGGATGTGAGCTCAGCAAAGGAGCTAGGGCATCAGGGGGGCTGAGCCAGACCACAGGGAAGCAGCAGAGACAGGGCCAGACCATGCAGGGCCGGGGGCCATTGTTGTGGCCTTGCAGGGCTTATGGTACACAATGTCACAGTAAAATAAGAGTTACTTGTTACAGGACACCATTTCGATACTAATCTCAATATAGTCATCACACCAAATAGAAGTGTCAGAAGTTGAGAGAGGAGGGAGGGGACGTCATAATTAATATGGACCCCAGAGCCCTGCCCCTGAGGGCCCTGACTGTATCCCCTGCAGCCACTCTGCTATCCACAAAGGTCCTGTGTGACTGATTTTGGTGGATAATTGGGGTGAGTCTGATTTCCTGTCTCATGCTCCTGAAGTTCCGCCTGTACTAAATGACAAGAGCCAAGTTCGCAGGTGGGGGGGGGGGGGTGCGGGGGGGGCACCGACATGCAGGGCTGAGGAAGCCCAAGGCCGCGATAGAAGGATCACTCTCAGCCTTGGCCACGTGGGCTGAGGAAGCCCCAGGCTCCAGCGGTCCTGGGACCAGCCAGTTTTCCTGGTGAAGGAAGGTTGAAAGGAAAGGGCCCTGAGAAGGGAGGGGATGGAGGTCTCGTCTCATTGTCAGGAACAGTGAACTTCATGCAAAAAGAAAAGTCAAAACTCTCTCTGAAACAGCAGGGTTAATGGGGCAGTGTACCAGCACAAATGTGTCTGAGACAATTTGATAGAGAGGGGAAGGAAACTAACTTTGATGAAATGCCTACTATGTGTTATCTTAAGGAACAATTTGGTGTACTTGAATATAGTCATTTGTTTCCAAGGGCCCTTTTAGTCTTGTTTCTTCTGTCTCTGCCACATTTTCAGATGACTCTACCCGCATTTGTGTCATTAAAGTAGATGGTGAGTGCTGCTATGAAATTATACAATCATGTTAAGAACTGCTTGCTTTTAACTTCCTAAAGCATTTGGGACAGTCTCCCCCCATGAGAATATTATAAACTTCACAGATAATGTCAAAATGTGTCAATATTCCAGCAAGGCTTTCCCCCCTTGCATTTTCTGTTTCCAGTGGCTCTCAGGGGTGGAATATCGTAGTCACTGGGTATCATTGACTGGCAGTTGGCAGAATCCTGTATACTTTAAAGAATACTTTCCTCATTAAAGATTATCCTGAGATTCCCCAGATGTGAGACACACAAACTGCTTTCAGTATGAATGCTTTACGTTTAGTTTGATACTTACGTTATACTCAGACACCACTCCTTTATAAACTTCGTAAAACTCTTCAACATTAGCTCGATCCATGTTGAACTATATTAAAAAAAACACACAACACCACAAAACCATAAGTTGATCAAGCAAAGAAAACGAACTATACTTATGCACTCAACATTTATGATCTCTTGGATATATTTTCTGTACTTTAAAATGTAAAGTTTGCATGAATCAAATACTCTTCGAAGAAGCAAGTGTTATCAGAGGCTAGGTCATCAATAATAAAATTGTGTAATGATTTGAGTGCTTAATGTGTCAGCATTGCTCTTGGTCCTGTCCATGCAACATCTCCTTTGACGCTGTGACCACCCAGCCATGTGAGGGGTGGTACCAGTCCCGATTTGCATGAGGCTAAGACTCAGAGGGGCTGTGGAATCCCCACAAACCTGGGTTCCATCTCAGCCTGACCTCACTGGTCATGCTCTTCACCACAGCATGACACCTCTCTGAACAAAACCTCATTCCCAGCATAAGAAAGATACACATATATAATACAATAGTGTTTATGGATAAACTAGAAGCCTGGTGCATGAAATTTGTGCACGTGTGTGTGTGTGTGTGTGTGTGTGTGTGTGTGTGTGTGTCAGCCCAGCCTGCACCCTCTCCAATCTGGGACCCCTCGAGGGATATCTGACTGCCCAGGATCGGGCCTAAATGGGCAGTTGGACATCCCTCTCACAATCCAGGACTGCTGGCTCCCAACCGCTCGCCTGCCTGCCTGCCTGATTGCCCCTACCCGCTTCTGCCTGCTGGCCTGATCACCCCCTAACCACTCCCCTGCCAGCCTGATCGACTCCTAACTGCTCCCCTACTGGCTCGATTGCCCCTAACTGCCCTCCAATGCCATCCTGGTCACCCCTAACTGCCCTCCCTTGCCAGCCTGGTTGCCCCCAACTGCCCTCCCCTGCTGGCCCGGTCACCCCTAACTGCCCTCCCCTGCAGGCCTGGTCGCCCCTAACTGCCCTCCCATGCAGGCCTGGTTGCCCCCAACTGCCCTCCCCTGCTGGCCTGGTCACCCCCCACTGCCCTCCCCTGCGGGCCTGGTTGCCCCCAACTGCCCTCCCCTGCTGGCCTGGTCACCCCCCACTGCCCTCCCCTGCAGGTGTGGTTGCCCCCAACTGCCCTCCCCTGTAGGCCTAGTCGCCCCCAACTGCCCTCTCCTGCAGGCCTGGTCCCCCCCAACTGCCCTCCCCTGCTGGCCATCTTGTGGCGGCCGGCCATCTTGTGTCCACATGGGGGCAGCCATCTTTGACCACATGGGGGCAGCTATATTGTGTGTTAGAGTGACGGTCAATTTGCATATTACCTCTTTATTATATAGGATTAGTGGCACAAGAAAAAAAATGTTACTAAAGAAAATGACTTCAAATTTTGTTGAGAAGGCTGAACATAAGACTTTCTCCCAAGCATTTTAAAGTCCCTGGTTAGTCTAGCTCATGGCAAAGCACCTGGAATTCTTGCTGCTCTTCAAAAAGGGTTGTAAGATATGCTTACAAGGTAAGCCTACAAAGACTCATTCCTGCCCAAGCTGCATTCAAATTTAGTTAGAAGTAAAAGTTCATCAAGTTTTAGTGTCTCAAAAACTAAGACCTTAAATGTTTTCAGAAATAGCCTCAGACTTTCCAATTTTATTTCCCACCTCACTCCACTCATTTTGCTTATTGTTGCCAGGATTGACAATTATGAAGAAATTTCTGCCTACTCAGACAATAATTCAAATTTGGAAATTCTACAATTCTTGCAATGGAAATTCTTCCATTAGGTAAGGTTATTTCATTTAATCTACTTAGGCAGACAATAATGTCTCCTTGCTTAGTTGATAAAACTGAAGATAAGAATATTTGAGCCCTGGCCTGTGTTACTAAGTGATTAGAGTGTTGGCCCACACACTGAAGGGCCATGGGTTCAATTCCCGGTCAAGGGCACATACCTGGGTTGCAGGTCCAATCCCCATATGGGAGGCAACTGATGGATGTGCCCCTTTCACATTGATGTTTCTCTCCCCCGCCCCCCTCGGCTGTTTCTAAAAAGCAATGAAAAAATATCCTCAGGTGAGAATTAAAAAAAAAAAAAAAAAAAAGCTTGACATTTGGCCAAGGTCACATACCTAGAAAGCAGCTGACCCGTGACTCATAAATAGATCTTTAGGACTCCAAAAATGAAGGACTGTGATTGTCACTAAATCACCATGCCTCCCCCACAGGGTCAATGAATCCTTTTAAAATTATTCTTGTTTTCACTGAGCACCTACAAGGGTCAATCACTGAGTTATGTTATAGGTTGATCTAGCCAGACTTAGATCAATGTTTACTAAAATTCCCACACTGGTTAATTTTTAAGCAGGCTTAGGTCCCACAAATACATCGCCATGCTGCTACTTTGTGAAGATTTTGGCTCACAATTTCTTTATAGTTCTAGATGAGATTCTTCTAGCTAAGATTCAAATACCAACTTCCTCATCAGTCTTCAAATTTTTGCCTGAAGACTTTGCAAATCAGTGGATATTTCTGACCTTTTTATTGGCCTCTGGACAGCCCCACCAATCGGATCAGTATTTCACTATCATAACAGCAGAAGCTTGCTGGCCTTCGATACTGTAGCACCCACATTGTTTATCTGGTTCCTGTAATCATTTGCACCTGATTCCTCCTCAAATGCACTGGTAAGTGGAGCACAGAGGCCTGAGCTCGCAGGAGCGGTGCTGCTTCCTCAGTGAACGGTTTCCTAGACGTGAGTCGGGCAGTCTGCCAGCCACAGAGGGGCTGAAAGGCGCTGGCTCCGCGAAGGTGCTGGATGGGAAAGCCAGAAACCAGCGCAAGGCCCTGGTCGGGAGAAATCCATACGAAATGGTCTCTTCCCCCACTGCCCTCTGAGTCACAGATCCAGACAACAGAAAAGTCACTGTAACTACTCGGCTTAATTCTATCTTTTGTTTGTAAAAACGATACTTTGTTTCAGCCCATATTTGCCAGCAAAGTTCCAAGAACTGCATAAACTTGTGCCAGCTTCAATTAGGTGCACAACTTGACAATTAGTTTTCTCAGTGAAGGATTTGATGGGTAAAATAATTTCAAAAACATTTGTATTATAAGATTATCAAGTTCAGTAACTCTATTTTTTTTTTTTTTTGTATTTTAATGCAGAGAAAACTCAGTGTAAAACATCTTAAAACTTATGTAGAAAAAAACAATTCCTCAGTAGGTTGTGCCTCATTGCAAACTACGTACCATCTGCATAGCTGAGACCTCAAAGCCTGCATCTCGGACGGCCATTAGGATCTTCCCCAGCAGTCCTGGAAATACAGAACAAACGCTTGAAAAAATGCAAAACTTCTCAGGCATTTCGGTTGCTTAGAAATACAAATTTTCTGCATCAAGTTACTTTCCTTTGCTTACACTCTCTATGAGGAAATCACATTTCCCAAGGGACACTAAGTCCCTGAGACAGCCTGCTATGGCCATTCCATCCACCGGGAAGTAAGGGTTCCGGGATCATAAGGGATGACCCTGAAGACAAAACCACTTCTAAGATACCATTTTGCTCTAGGGCCCCTGAAGTCCAGTGATGTAGAGAACATGAAAATCAAACCACTAAAACTAATACTACAAGAAAATGAAATTCCCAAGTCCTAGGTACACAGAAAGTTCAGAGGAGAAACATCAGATTATAACTGAGGAGGCAGCAGAAGCTCCATGTGAGTCTGGGAAAGTGAGCACATCCTCACAATAGTGAGACGTCAAAAAGAAAAACAGCTGAAAAGAGAAATGGAACCCAAACGGATGAAGGCCCGGGTGTCAGCAGGAGGAATTTGTATAATGGGGTCTGTGAACGCTGCAAGGCTGGGACTGATTTTCCGATTCCATTCACTTTCTATAAAAATATTCAAAGTTTCTTTATTTTTTCAAGTCAACTAAAATTCTCTCTCTCACACACTTTCACACACACCCATTCTCACACTCACACACCCCAACTCACACTCACATTCACTCACACACACCAACTCACACTCACATTCACACACACACACACACACACACACACTCTCACACACATTCTTATACTCACACACATTCACTCACACTCATACACACCCACTAACACTCACACACACTCACCATATTCTGGGTCATCTGGGTGCTCACCCAGTCATCCCAAATCACCAATAAGAACCAGTGTCTGGATGTGCATCTTATTTAGGTTACTGTTATTGCAGCCAAGCAGTGCTATTTTCCTTGTAGAAGGGTGAGGGATAAAAAAAAATAAAAAACTATGCCATCTATTTCTCAAATGACACATTGGTATCACGTGAAGGCCAAATGACATCATAGCACACTGTACAAACAAAGACTGTGCAGAAGTCTGAGCATGTAACAGGCTCATGTCAAACTCTGAATAGTCTGTACCATATCCACATTGACCTTCATGGTTTAGTTTTGGCAAACATCTATATATTTGAAAGCCAAGCCACCGGGATGATAGAATGACCAAAATGACCAGAACAACGAGTCGCTATGACACGCACTGTAGCGGCCAACTGGCCAGATCAGGGCCCTCATCAGCCACCCCAATGTCCCATAGTCCCTCCCCCACAGCCGACTCCACCCCCGATAGGCCTTCCCCACCCCAATCGGGATGGGGTCAGTGGCCAACCTCCCGTGGCCCCTCCCCCTGGCCGGTCCAGCCCTGATCAGCCCCAATTGGGGCGGGATGGCCGGACCCCACCTGTGCACGAATTCATGTGCTGGGCATCTAGTCACATTATAAATTTTATCCCTTATATAGCTTTGTTTGTACCGAATTTATAAAATTGTTTTAAATAGTTATACATGAAAAAGTTCATATTTAGCTTTATATTTGGACATATTTGTGTTGTATAAGTAAAACTAGAGGCCCGGTGCACGAAATTCGTGCACGGAGAGGGGTTGTCCCTCAGCCCAGCCTGTACCCTCTCCAATCTGGGACCCCTCAAGGGATGTCCGACTGCCCATTTTGGGATCGGGCCTAAACGGGCAGTCGGATATCCCTCTCACAATCCAGGACTGCTGGCTCCCAACTGCTTGCCTGCCTGCCTTCCTGATTGCCCCTAACCGCTTCTGCCTGCCAGCCTGGTCACCCCCTAACCACTCTGCTGCCAGCCTGTTTGACCCCAACTTCCCTCCTCTGCTGGCCTGGTTACCCCTAACTGCCCTCTCCTGCAGGGTTGATCACCTCCAACTGCCCTCCCTTGCAGGCCTGGTCCCTCTCAACTGCCCTCCCTTGCAGGCCAGGTGCCTCCCAACTGCCCTCTCCTGCTGGCCATCTTGTGGTGGCCATCCTGTGTCCACATGGGGGCAGGATCTTTGACCACATGGGGGCAGCTATATTGTGTGTTGCAGTGATGATCAATCTGCATATTACTCTTTTATTAGATAGGACAGAGGCCTGGTACAGGGGTGGGGGCCAGCTGGTTTGCCCTGAAGGGTGTCCCGGATCAGGTGGGGGTTCCCTTGGGGCGTGGGGCGGCCTGAGCAAGGGGTCTGTGGTGGTTTGCAGGCCGGCCACGCCCCCTGGCAACGCAAGCGGAGGCCCTGGTATCTGGAATTTATTTTCCTTCTACAATTGAAACTTTGTATCCTGGAGCGGAGCCAAGCCTGGGGCTCCCTCCGAGGCCAGTAGCCATTTGTGTTGGGGTTATAATTGAAACTTTGTTGCCTTAAGCGGGTGAGCCCGGCCAGTGTGTGCGGAAAGCTTTGCTTCCCCTGTGGTGTGCGGAAAGCTTTGCTTCCCCTGTTTCTGGCGGCAACCCTGGCCTGCTCTCTCAAGCTCCATTCTGCCGCCATTTGTTTGAATTTGTTTACCTTCCATAATTGAAACTTTGTAGCTTGAGTGGAGGCTTAGGCCTGGCAAGGGCAGGCAGAAAGCTTGGCTTCCTCTGTTACCTAGGAAACCTTGCTCTCTGTGGCTGTAGCCATCTTGGTTTGGGTTAATTTCCATACTCGCTCTGATTGGATGGCGGGCGTGGCTTGTGGGTGTGTCGGAAGTATGGTCAATTTGCATATTTGTCTATTATTAGATAGGATAATTAATGTTAACACTGGGAATACATTTTTCCTTCAAAAGGAAACCCTGCCTGGTATGGCTCAGTGTTGAGCATTGACCTATGAACCAGGAGGTGACTGTTCAATTCCCGGTCAGGGCACATTCCCTGATTGCAGACTCAATCCCCAGTAGGTGCGTGCAGGTGGCAGCCAATGGATTATTCTCTCTCATCATTGATGTTTCTATCTCTCGCTCCCTGTCTCTTCCTCTCTGAAATCAATAAAAATAAATTTTAAAAAATTTTAATATGTAAAAATAAAAGGAAACCCTGCCAAAAGCAATGGAGACTCCCAGAAAGCCTGAGCTGGACAACACAGGACAAAAGTGAAGTGTTCTAGGAAGGTTACTAAGGCAACAATGATGGGGCGGCTGATCTGAGGGAAGGAATAAAGGACAGAAGAAGAACAAAGGCTTCTGAAATGATCAGCATGCCAACTGGGTTTGGGTGGCAGCAACAGAGAAGGAAGGAAGGAGTAGAAGATGTTGCCAAACAAATGTAACAGGACGAACCTCGACGGACTGAAGAGGAAGGAGGAAGGTTTTGAGTCTAAGTGACTGGCAGAATGTGGCACTTTAAAGAAAAACAAAAACAAGAACACGAGTAATGTAAACAAATGAAGGAAAAAGACACTGACTTATTCTGAACATAGAAACAGAATTTTAGAGCAGGACACAGACGGGTACTTGAGGACAGAGCTTGGCCATTGGCTGAAGAAGATCACTGAGTAGTGAAGGAATGAAGTCCCTGGGGTTTGGGGTACAGGTGCCGTCCAAGTGACAGAGATATAATGAGGTGCAGAGAGGTTAGAGCTGAAATGATGAGAATAGATGACTACTGTTTGACAAAAAGAAGGACAAAGGCAAAAAAGAGCTTTGAGTTTTAAAGTTTGGGAATTGAAGAATGAAAATGAATAAAGACACATAAAAGGGGACATGCAAGAGAATAAAGAAGATACTACTGTGACATGACAGCAGTATCACAGCATCAAATGGAGGGGGAGTTCTTAGAATAGAGGGACAGTTAAGACTTAACGGATTAAGGACCCTGGGAACTGAGATAACATATAATTTCAACCCTCTCCCAGTGAACTTTTTTACCCTGGGAGACAAAATCCACTGGTCTCTTGTACTCTGAATGAACCGTTCACTCGTGTATGATTTCCTAACCTCACACATTGATCATTTAGGAAATGTTAGCTCACTGAGTTACGCAATCTTCCAAATGCTAACTCATTTCATGGGGCCACACTAAAAAAATCACCACCAATAACACCACCACCAATTTCATCAGCATAGTCTTCAAGCATGGGAGCTGTCAGGCTCAAGGTGGTGAGTACAGTTTTCCAAGATTCTAATGCTAGTGTTCACTGGGAACTTTATCATCACTTGGGTCTTTATCTTGGGCAACAACTGTTGTCAGCTGCCATGTCTTTGAAATGACAGGATTACTTAATTTTGAAAAGAGTTACGTTGCAAACCAGTGGATATTTCTGGTGTGGCTATCAGTCTTGCAGGTAAATGTGGGACTCCCTAAAAAGGCCCCTCATTGAGTTCACAACTCAAACAACGGTACAAGTGCTTTTCGTAAAGACAAGGTTGTATGTGAGTGTGGAGCACAAGTGCCCTGGGTGTATTGCCCTTAGTTCACACAGAGTATGAGCAAGACCTGTACTTGAGGGTCAAAAATTACTCACTTCCATTGCTGCATCGAGGACATTCTTATGTAAGAGTGCCATTCCCTGCAGCACCTGATAGTTAACTAAGCATGCTCGAACTACGAGCTTGGTGAGCCTGTCTTGATTTGTGCGAAGGCAGTTTCCCCGGCCACTGCCCTTGCACCATCTGTGCAAATGTCAACACATTTAAAAAGGCAAATAAATCATATGGTTCCGAACTTTCCTACTTTCCCCAGCATGGCATTTTCATATGACTGCACTCACATGTGGGATATAAAACTAAAAACAACAATGAACAAATAAGGCAAACAAACAAAAACTCATAGACACAGACAACAGTATAGGGATCACCAGAGGGAAGAGGGGCGGGGGTGGGTTAAGGGTAAAAGGGGTCAAATATATGGTGATGGAAGGAGATTTAACTCTGATGTATCACAGAAGCATACACTTGAAACCTATATAATGTAATTAACCAATGCCCCCCCCAATAAATTTAATTTTTAAGAAGGCAAATATAAACTCTTGGTATCATTATGTAAACAAATTTGACCTCATGGATACTGCTGGTGCCTTAGCACAAATCAAGGTCTTGTTTATTTTGATAAAGAAAATGCTTTACATGACTATTTAAGAATCCTGATCTAAATATGAAAGTAGTATTAAGTCTTCTGCATTAACCAATACGAAAGGAAATCACAATCTATACCTGTTATAAGTCTGTAACCACATTAAACCAGCCCTGCAGAATGTACCATTGACAGAATAATTCCATTCACAGATAAACCAATGGAAAGTTCTAGTCCCGCAGCACTGCCTTCTGCCCAGAGCAGTCAGACACGAGGCAAGGACATTGCTTTTATTAATGTGGTTACGTGTGGAGACAGGACAGAGAGGACTTAAGAAACCCGTTCTGTGTTTAGCAGCCTGAAAAGACAAACTGTCAATAACCACATGTCCTTTACTTTGGCCTAGATAGGAAATGTTCAGGTGACTGAAAAAATTACCAATAACTATGCAAATGAAGTTAAAATGCAAAACTGCGTGTGGCGCAGCCAACAGGCTCGAAGGGTACACAAGGCGGAGGCCTGCTTCCTGGGCGGGTGTGCGCACAGCTAACTGGTTCCCCTGGTTTGCTTGTAACTCTGAGAATGCTACCTCTTCGCTGTTTTTAATGTCAATCACCTCTCCATCTCCACTTCCTGTGCCTCAGTTCACAGCCTCAGAGTCCTCACTGGGATGGTTCAAAAGCCTCCAAGTGGCCACCCTGTATCCAACCATTAACAGTATCTTTCTGAAAACTCTTGATTCTCCTGGGACTAGGAGCCCCCTCCATCCTCTTTGACTAGAAACGAAGTTGCCACCCGTCTTGGTGTGACTCAGGGGTTGAGTGTTGACCTATGACCCAAGAGGTCACTGGTTCAATTCCTGTTCAGGGCACATGCCCACGCTGTGGGCTCGATCCCAGTAGGGGACGTGCAGGAAGCACCTGATGGATGATGATTCTCTCTCATCGATGTTTCTCTCTATTCCTCTCCCTTCCTCTCTCTCTAAGAATCAATTAAAAACATATTAAAATAAAAACAAAAACATGCCACTGAGAGTGGTCACGAGGTGAGCATCCACCCAAACAGGGTCAGCCTTAGCACTTAGCTTCCGAGACCCGAGCAATTCCCCTAGGAATGGGTGTATTGTTTGCACAAGCCAACCAGAGTCCTTCCCTGGGGTTTTATTTATTATTCATTCATTCATTCACTCACTCACTCATTCATTCATTCATTCATTCATTCATTTATTCATTTTAATTAGAACCAGGTTAGAAAGCACTCTTCCCACTGGGTTCATCAGTTCATTGCTGGCAGCCCTCACCCTCTCTCATGGTGCCAGGGAAAGGACATCTAAGAGCTTGCCGCTGACAGGAAAGCCAGAGACCCAGGAGATTGCCCGAGGCGGTTTAGAGTCCTCCCTAAGCCCAGCTGGCCCCTCCTTCCGGCAGTCTGAGTACAGGAGCCAGGACTGGGAATTCAGGTTGGGTTTCTGGAGGTGCACTCTGTCCTCGCCCAGCCACTGATTATGTGGAGGTGATACTGCAGCCTGAGGAAGGAAGGTTGCAGTAGGAAGGGGGGGAAAAGGGCACATATTAAGAAAAGATGTGTGAGCGGATTAATAAACGGTCCTCTGCTTTTCTACGTCCTGGCGCCTCTTTCTTCCTCTAGAAGGCCCGCGACGCACAGCTCTCCCTTGTGTTGGTGGGTCACTTGCCATCTATCACAAGTTTGTACCCTACTGCATCTGCGTTGTCATACGCTGGCCTGTGTCTGTGCAGAATGGAAGTGGGTTACTCACCCCAGTTTTTCCTCCAGACCTATTTTCATAGGAGTCAACTATAATTACATTGTCAGACTCTCAGCACTTAAAATCTGCCATGTAACTCAAATCATCTTTTAGTCTTAAAACATGAGATCGTGCTGCCTTCGATTTTCATTTCTAAAACATTTCCTGGTAAAGTAGCATCACATGGCCTGGGTCTCTGGACGCAGCTCCACAGGGACCGGTCAGCTCCTGGCCTGGACGAAGGACAAGTCCAAAGGGCAGAGCCACGGCCAAGCAGAAGGAGCTCCTGTCCTCCTCTGCGGTTGTGCCTTTCTGCAGGGGAGGGTCACAGGACACAGAAACTAGTGCCTGGGGCTCCTCCGCAGCAGGTGGGGACTCACTGTCTTTGCTACAAACTCTCTGAGATCCGTTTTATGCACGTCTAGAGCAAGTGTGGCTCTGCTCAGCGGTCGTCACCACGTGTCCTAAAATGGCAGGGTCCTCTAGCAGACACGTGGATGCAAAACAGGCGAGGGGAATGGAGCTGTCACCCAAGTTCCACTGGAAAGGTGCGGCGACTGCTCCTCTTGGAACCCTGGGCAACCTGGGACCCGGTGGGTGAACAGTTCTCGAGCTCAAAGGCAGGCGTCAAGGCGCTTCCAGAACGTGACGCCCTGAATGGTGACCGCTAAGTTCTAACGTTCAAAAAAGTGAAAAAGGGAGGCAATCAAGTGGCCACCTGATTCTCAAATGAAACAACACTCTTTCTACTAAATACGGTCCCTTAAGTAATACACACACAGGGTGTCCCACAAGTCTGAGTGCAGCTTTTAGGAACGTAGAAGACACATGCTACAAATATGTAATAAAATAATATTTGAAAGTTTCATTATATACATTTCTTTTTAAAATGTTTACCAAGACATAAACTTAAAATCAAGTATTTTTCAAAATCTAAAAAAATGGAATATAAACTAAATTAAATAATTACACTTGCAAGTAGTATTTTTAGTTTGTAACATATGTACTCCTAACGTTACGAAAGCTAAAAACTGCATTCTGACCTTCCAGATGCCTACCTTAGAAGTCACATAGCGACCCAGGTATACCACGAAGGATCGCCAAGGGAGCCCAGGGCACGCACAGAAGTGTGTGGACTAACACATTGTTGCTAAGGAGCTAAGTTCTGGGGTGGTTTGTTATAAAGCAACAGATAACTGAAACACTGCTGATTCGAAGTTTCCAAAAATGTGTCGTGGTAGAATCACTACAATTACTATTATTAATAGCTAACGCTTCTTGAACACTTACTATGTAAACTGTTCTAAGTGCATCACATGTATTAACTTGTTTATGATGTAGATCCTGTCACCTTCATCTTCCAGATGAAGAAAATGAGGCCTGAGAGAGGCTAAGAAATTTTTCCGAGCAAGTGTCGAGCCATAGAAGGATAATCGTATCTGAACGTCACATCCTACAATAATCCCTGCCAGGTGCCCAGGACTTTCACGGGCTCATGGCCATCCCTTTATTGTGTTTCTTCTAATTCAGACAGACGAGCATAGGTCCTGTGCTTGTCACACACATCACTAAGCTCTGAAGGGAGCCCGGGGTTCCTGAGGCTCACATCACAGTTGCTAGGTGCTGGTGCCCGCTGCCTAGCAACAGCTGCTTCTTTATTCCAGTCGGGTGGGGAGAGCAAGCCTGACGCCTGAAGATAAAGGACAGGGCGACCTCTCATTGCTTTGTCATGGACAGAGCCCCACTAATCAGAAAGGTGCAGAGTGGGGCCTAGTCAGTCCTCCTTCACACAGTGACACTGTATTCAAACAGTCTGTCTACTCATCCTCCCGAGTGTCTCTAGGGAGGCATCAGACAAGACCAAGTTTATACACGCAGGACTTCGTGACTGAGAGCTTGAGACACTAACATAACATCAGAACCGTACGCTTAGAACATGTGTGTTTATGCTATATAATTTATACAACAATAAGGTTAGGTAAAAACGTTTGAAAGGAGAACAGACATTCTCACATTAATAACTTGGAAGATGGGAGGGGATTCCAGTGGCTGTTTTAAACATTCTAAAATCTTCGTCTTAGAAAAAAAAATCTGGAGAGAGTGAGCAAGTCCACATTTTATTAAAAAATTCAGAGTTAGGTACACATGCTAAAATTTTGGCAGGGTCCATTAAAAATGCACGGTATGCAAAGGCCAATAAATTTTTTCTGTGAAGGGTTAGGTAGTTCATATTTTAGTTTTGAAAGCCACTCTGACTCTGTCCCATCTTATAAAGCCCCTTCCTGTTTACTGTTTCAGATAGAACATAAAACAATCACAAAACTCCGCAACTGTGACATGCTAAGCAAAACTGGGCCCACTCCAAGAGTTTTTATTGAAACTGAGTTAGATTTACAATGTTTACATCCAATCTCTTTACACCAAAAAGTTCACACCTCTACCACAGTATTCCAGAGGCTAAATTATTTGAGGAAAATCTACTATAGAAAAGGCGGGAATGTAATCATATTATTCATCCCAAACTCAGGAAGTTCCACAGGGTGGATGTGTTTCTCCGGCTCTTGGCCTATTGAGCAACAAAATTACCATTCAGGGAGGAAACTGAACCTCTAAAAGAGGCTCTGGGTAAGAAAAGCTGATTGATAAAAGTAAGGAACTTGATAAACATAACCTTGCTGAAAACAGTCCTCCTGCTCAATTAGCAGATCAGAGATAATTCTGGTGTTTCATTTACAAAGTGGCCAATATTCTACTAAATAATGTGCTTCTTAATAAGTGAATTGCAGACAGACAATATGACTTTTTAGAAATAAAATCTAAAATTACTTTCCAACAGCCTCCATGAAAATAGAATTTTTATAGCCAAAACATAACATTAAGATACAGAACACAATTATCTACACAATTTCACAGAGTAAGAGAACACCTGGGTTTAAAGACTAAAGGAAACTGAATTTCAGAAAGGACCATTTTATGAACAACGCAGCCAAGCTGTTTAATGCATAAATCTGCTAAAGAAAAAATTTCCGACAGAATTCGGGCTCTGATACTTCAGAAGGCTAACTTGGGGGCCATGGTAAGTGTAGAGGCCGATCTCCCGATTCGCCACCTCCTCTTGCCCAGTGCCAGCCTCACGGGCCGTCAGGGCAGGTCATGGAGGACGCTGCTAGTCAACCAGACAGAAGCAATGACTGCTTCTTGGACTTCGCTTACACCAAGGGATGTTGGATTTTGTTAGCATTTTAAGCCACTGCATTGTTACTAAGGAGTTACTAGTAGGAGTCATGGCAGCAGTAGAGGAGTACTCATCACAATAAGAATGTCCAACACTGAAGCAGCACTCAGCTCAGCACTGGGCACTGGGCCTGGGACAGTCCTTATAGTTAATTAATGTTAATTATTAACCATTACATTTAATGCATAGTTACCTTGTGAAGAAGGGATACTGCTAATCTCACTTCACAGATGAGGAAATAAGGCGGAAAGAGATTAACCTAAGTTGGTTACCCAATAGCCCATGGAGAGTAAGTAGTGGAGCCAGGATTCAAGCCTGTTGTAGCCTGATTTCAGGGTAAAATTAACTTATTTTATCAATGGAATTGAACTAACTACATATAAGTAATACTGAGGACATCAAAACAAATGCATTGCATCATCTTGAAGTTAAAAAAGAAAAAAAGAACACAAAAATATTTGCCTTATTTTTCTTCCCTTTTAAAATCTGAGTCCCCCAAAAGACAAAATATATTTCAATCGACATATAAAACAAGCCCACGAATGCCACCATCTGTTCCACAAACTACGCTCTGTATTTTTTCCTAGCTCTCTCAGAAGTGAGACGCTAACCACTGAATCCATACAGATTAACCACAGGACTAAGAACTAAGGCGCCTACATCCGTATGACTGTATTATTTGTGCTAAGAAATTCCTAGCCACAAAGATAAGGCTGTAAATCAGTAAATGACTTCATTGTACGTGTCAGGAACTTCCCCAGAGTCCATTTACACCAACAATAGACTACTCAAATGATCCCCTTTTCACAATATCCTCTCACTTGGCAAACAACTCACTGATCAAACAACTGTGCACTCAGGAGACTTGGTTAAGACCCTGCCGCACTGATTCCACGAATCCTGACCTTGGATCTCACGAACTCCGCCCGGTTTCCATCAGGTCTCTGCACTGACGGGCCACCTTCAGTCTCTCAAGGTGGACCTGACACTCCACCAAGTCCGCCCAGGACCTCTCCCTGTTAAGCCTCCTGGGGCTCCCCAAGGTGTGCTCTCTCCACTGGAACAGCAGTCAACTGTGCGCTTTGCTTGGTCAGCAGGCTATCCTGGCCTTGGGGGAGCTGGTGGTCAGCCTCAGGGAACAACCCTACTTCTTTTCAGCTGCTCTTATCAACAACTTTTTCTTTAGCGTCTTTTTCTCCCAGATCCACACTAGACCACGGGTGAAATTAAAAATGCCAGGAAATGGGATCATTATAGAAAAAGATAAACATAAACCAGCCATTGAAAGGGGCCAAGTGAATCTAATAATAAATTCAATATGAAACTTTAAACTGTATTTTATTGTAGCCACAGTTTATTAACTCTAAGCTAAATTGCGTTAATTACACATTTCAAAACAGTCTTAAAGCATCCCTATAATTGAGGTTTAGAAATAAAAGAGGGGAAGAACACCTTGAAATGCCAAAGTTTCAAGTGTTTTGCCACTTGATTAAATTTTACAAAATTTCCTTTTACTTTAACGCATTTACCTCAAATGCTATGTATCAAATATGAATACATGAAATATAGTTAATCTTTAAAAAACAGCTCTGACTAAAAAGGATTTAAACCTGTATAAATATAAAATTAGTCATGTGACATCATTTCAATTATATAATCATTTTAAATAGATGTTATATTTATCTATGCAATTATTAAGAGCTATAACTAGTATTCTATTTTATTTCTCTTTCCATGCATCACATTTTTCCTTAGAAAAAATAAAATCAGATAAAGATCAAATTGAATGTACTAAAGTGACAAAGATAAGCTTTTTATAAAGTTGAGGCCCTTAAATAAGAATTTGCCTCATCACATTAAAATGTGTCTGTATATTGATTGTGTGTGTGTGTGTGTGTGTGTGTGTGTGTGTGTGTGTGTGTGTCCATGCCCAGGGAAGAAAAGTGAGGGTAACATAAAATTCCCATTTTCTTCATAGACTGTCAACCCAGCCATTGCAAATGTTACTGCTACACCATGTGACGCTCTGCCGGGACTGCTGCCGAACAGTGGGTGTAGAGGAAGAACCCAGAGATGACAGGAGACCAGTGTCTGCATCCTGGCTTCCCTACTAAACTGGGAAATGACTTATTCTCATAGAGCCTCATGTACCTGGGAAAGAATGACAAACCCACCTATTTGACATGATTGCTGAGATTAAAAGAGATAGTGTACAGGTATTCAGTCTGCTACCTGGCACATAGTGGTACGTTCTCCATGAATGTTTATTACCCATCATGCATGTTGCTCCCCTCTAATTATGGTCCTAAGGATCTATAAGATATTAAAATACTTCCTAGATAATCAAAGAAGTATTAATTATGCAACAAGATCTTTAAGGCTCATATCCTTTCAACCAACACTTCTACTACTAGGAAACTAGCCAGAGGAAAAGCCTGGAGATAATGTCAAATACTTACATACAAATATATTCTTTAAAGCTTTCTTTTTAACATCAAAAAACCGGAAACAATCTAAGTATCCAAATCTTATACCACATCTATAAGGTTGCATAGTGTACAACTATTAAAATATTAATGAAGAATTAAGTGTAGCCAAAACTGCTCCCAAAATTAAATTGAAACCACAGCCTATAGACCCATATCTTGAACATGTTAATTACATTCACATGTGTCAGTTACACACATATACATACATATGCAGAATAAAAAGATTTGGAGGAAATATCAAAATGTGAACAATGACTATCTCAGGATAATTAAAAACAGGTAACTTTTATTGTTTAATTAAACATTTTTATATTTTCTACTGTGTACCTGAAAAAAATTAATCCATTCAATTATGTTTATTATTTAGAAGTAGAGGCTTGGTGCATGAATTCGCCCATCAGTGGGGCCCCTCAGCCGACATCCCCCGAGGGGTCCTGGATTGCAAGAGAGCACTGGTGCACTATCGGGGCTGGGGAGGAACGTGGGAAGTTGGCCAGCCGGGGAGGGACTGCGGGAGAGCTCCAGGGCATGTCTGGCCCATCTCACTCAGTCCCGATCAGCCAGATCCCAGCAGCAAGCTAACCTACCTGTCGGAGCATCTGCCCCCTGGTGGTCAGTGCACGTCATAGGAAGCAGTTGAGCGGCCTTAGCATATCATTAGCATATTACACTTTGATTGGTTAAACAGGCGACCAGATGACTAGACACTTAGCATATTAGGCTTTTATTATATAGGATATTCTAGTTTTTTAAGATTATTTTAAAATTACATCCCATCTCATTTCTGAAAGGATTTGCTTATTTTTTCTATGAACAAAATGAATTGGACATGTTATATTTGACATAGCACTTACCTTCGCTGATGGCATGGGGCTTAATAATGCAACAGGTACAATTGGTAAATTTAGCACTGTTTGCTGGTCCACAGACTCCACTCGAAGGAAAAAATAACTCCATTTCCTAGAAATAGAGAGAAATGACTTAGACATGTGTAAAATGGAGATCAAGAATCAGAACTATTGTTAGTTAAAACTAAACACTCACTATAGTCCTGTGATAAAACTAAATTAAATGAATCATATTTTGTAGCTAGATTCAGGCAGTGTTTTCTTAAAGTGTGTTTTTATCAATTTCAGAGAGAGGAAGAGAGAGAGGGAGACAGAAACATCAATGATGAAAGAGAATCATGGATCAGCTGCCTCCTGAATGCCTCCTACTAGGGACCAAGCCTGCAACCCAGGCATGTGCCCCAAGAGGGAATTGAACCATGACCTCCTGGTTCATGGGTTGACCAACCACTGAGCACACCAGCCAGGCCACGCTGTGTTGTTTTACATGTGGTTCACTGAAACAACAACCCAGCCATGTGAACTAGTCAAAGATGGTCACACGCATCAGTACCATTAACTATTTAAACACACTTCCCTATCTCTAAGCTTTTACCACTATTAATCCAAATGAACATTTGCAAGAGCACACTTTTACTAATTCAGAGACTTCATAGAAAGTAAAGTTACACAAAAAAATTTTCATATTACTTTGTGATTTGAGCTGCTTAAATATTTTCCATAAAGCTCCTCTCCTTTAGCCTTTACTTTTCCCTAAACTGACTAGTAAGGAAGGACAAAGATATATAACTTTCTCCCCTAAATAAAATTCAGACTCAATTTGATAAGCTTTAAGTATATTGCTTTTATACTATATTTTATTTAACGAATTGTAAAGCATATAGTTGCACTTTTTCATAAATTTCACCTTGATAAGATCCTATGGTAACCTCACTAAAGCATTTGACTAATCTACATTCATATCTTTAATTATAAAAATAAATGGTTGCCAGTTAAACGTTTCTCCCAAACTTGCACATAGTAATTTATATAAATACAAGAGGCCCAATGCACAAAATTCGTGCACAGGTAGGGTCGCTAGGCCTGGCTGATGATCAGGGCCGATCTGTGGGTCAACTGGAGGGGTGACAGGGGACCCTGCTCACACCCGCCTTGACTGGCACCACCCACTCAGTGGCCCCGACCCCCGCTGCTGTCCTGCTCTCGTTGGGTCATCACCTCCACTGCCGCCCACTGCCAACACCATGTCGGCAATGCCCACCATGTTCCGCGTCATCCCCTGGTGGTCAGCGCATATCTAACTACTGGTCAGTCAAACTCCCACCCATGGGGACAATTTGCATATTAGCCTTTTATTATATAGGACGAGAGGCCCAGTGCACAAATTTGTGCACCAGTGGGGTCCCTCAGTCTGGACAGCGATCGGGGCCCATCAGGGCCGGACCAGCTTGGGGGAGGGACTGCAGGAGGTTGGCCAGTCAGGGGGAGGGGCAATGGGAGGTTGGATGGCCAGCCCCGCTCCCGACTGGGGCCCATTGGGGCTGGGCCGGCTGCGGGGAGGGGCCGTGGGAAGTTGGCTGCGGAAGTGCACTGACCACCATGGGGCAGCTCCTGCATTGAGGGTCTGCCCCCGGTGGTCAGTGCATGTCATAATGACTGGTTGACCTGTCATTCCTGTCATCTGGTCATTGGGTCATAATGGCTATTTAGGCTTTTATATATAGAGATTATTTTTGTAACTGCTCCAGATTAAAACATTGAAAAATACCAAACTTTCTCTCTACATACTCTCCTATATCAAATAAAAACCCTTTTATCAGAAAATAATCCAAAACACTAAGAAATGAAATATGAAGTGGCATGAACAATGCACCCTTATTTACAAATATGAGAAAAACCTCAAACCTAATCTTCAAAAGGGAACATTTAAGTAAATCATGTTATTTCCATACAAGAGAATAGTCTGCAGACATTAAAATGTACTCTTTTGACAGTATTCTAGTGACATGGAAAATGTTATGGTATAATATTAAGTGAAAAAGTAATTAAGTTAAAACCATGTAAAATGGTGTTTACTTTGCAGGTTACATAAATAATCAAGGAAACGAGCTGGAAGAATCCTATATAATAAAAGCCTAATATGCTAAGTGTCCATTTGTCTGGTTGTCCATTCAACCAATCAAAGCATAATATGCTAATGACATGCTAAGGCCGCTCAACTGCTCGCTATGACGTGCAATGACCATCAAGGGGCAGAAGCTGACTGGTAGGTTAGCTTGCTGCTGGGGTCTGGCCAATCAGGACTGAGTGAGACAGGCCAGACACGTCCTGGAGCCCTCCCGTAGTCCCTCCCTGGCTAGCCAACCTCCTACGACTCTCCCTGGCCCCAATCATGCACTGGTGGGGTCCCTTGGCCTGGCCTGTGCCCTCTCACAATCTGAGACCCCTTGGGGGATGTCAGAGAGCCAGTTTCGGCCTGATCCTGCAGGCCAGGCCAAGGGACCCCACTGGTGCACGAATTCGTGCACTGGGCTTCTAGTGTGCAATAAATAGGTAAATTGTAAATGCTGCTGACAGAATTATTGATGACACAATTTCTTTTCTCTAATTCCTATGACTTCCACATTCTAAAAGACGGTGAGTAGGCTACTACTTCAGCACACGCAGTGGAGGGAGTGATCACGCATGTGGCCCAGGTACCTAAACTCACTGAGTCTGCTTCTGCACCAGTAAATTGGGATAAAAAGCAACTGCATAGGATGTCTGAGATTTAAATGAGACACTCCACTGCTTGGAACTGTGCCTGTGATACACACAGTGAGCCTTGATAAACATTAGGTTTTTTATCACTTTGAATTCCAAAACTTTTAAAACACCTGTGATCTAGATCCTTGATGTATGAAGATAAATTAGACATCTTTAAGAATTCCCAGTCTAGTAGGAGGCTAAATATAGAATCAGAGGGATGCAGTGGGCATGGAGCAAGCATCAAGGAAGGGTGCCGTGCATAGAACCAGGGAAGTGGTAACAGGTAAGCAGAGTTGTTACTGTTTTCCTTAAGTTTTGTTGAGATATAATTAACATACATTAAGGCCAACAGTCTTGTACTACTGGGGTCTATAGGACCACATGACCACTTCTGTGACCTCATCTGCCCCTTCTCCCTCCCCGCATCCAACCCCACTGCCCTCTGGGCTGTAGGCTGAATAAGTCAGGCAGAAGCAGGCCATTCTAGGAGCAGCAAGATGGTCATACACCTGGGACACAGGAAGGGAGAGACTAGTGAGAGGCTAAGTGTAGAGAGAGGCAGGGGCCAGGTTGGGGGGAGCTTTGGATGCTATGCCACAAGAGACAAAAGTTCATAGAAGGGTTTGCAATTGTTTGTTAATACAATTTGTTTTTAAGAAGGCCACCCTGGGCACAGTTAATTTTACTTGGGCAGGATAAAATTTCCATAAACTGAGTAACAGGAGAAAAGAAAAGAATCAGGACGCTTCTGCAGTAGCCCAGAAAATATAACGGTGATTGGACCACAGTGATCAGATTCAAGGTCTCATCTGAAAGGCCAGCTGAAGGGATTTACTAATAGACTTGTAAGAAAAGCCAATTATTATAAAACTGTCTAATATTATTTAACTGCAAACATGACCAGACTAAAAGCCATCTTAAATGAACTGAGAAATGTCTCTTGATGCCAAGAATAAACTTGCACTCCGTTAACTCAATGTCAGTGTAAACCCAGTGTAATACCTTATTTGTGTGAATTTAAAGTAAGAAATGATGTAGGAAAACTTTATCATAAACACTAGATAGATATAGGAAAGAAAAGGATGTTAAACTTGGAATTAGAGTGCTGGGAGCCAAGGAGAGAACATAGCCAATGATGCCTTCTTTTTGAATATTCACTGTCTGTAAACTGGTACTCTCGCATACACTCAATAATTCAAACACTGATGAGCCTTAGTAAGTTCAGTCTTTGGAACAAGAAGTGGGACAAATATTTTAAATGGAGAAAACTTACCTTGGCTGTAACCAGATTACCAGCTCCCGGGGGAGATGTATCATTGAAACACTGTTTAATCCCAGGCAAGGTTTTCTCTACTGTTTAATCCCAGGTCAAGGTTTTCTCTACTACGAGATCAGCTGTATCGATCCACCCTCCATCAGCAGTGACGGAAATGCTAAACTTTGCATCAAACATTTCCCAAAACCAAAACTGAGTGACAGTATTTGAAACACCTTACTCGGGCCGCACAGGCGAAGGAGTCGGGGCCGTGAGCTGCATTTCTGATGCAATCGGCTCCAAAGAGGGCTCGAATGCTTCCGGGCGCATCCGCACGCGCCACCACAGAGTTGGCAGGTCCGAGAAGTCTCTTCCATTCACTGATAGCATCATCTCTTAAAATCTCCATGGCAATAACAGGACCACTTGTAATGAACTGGATCAGCTCACTAGGAAACAGGTGAAAGATGGATGTGCTTCATTGTTCTGGCAGACTAGGCATCTCTCTTCACAACAAGAATACATTACAATTTGAGAATTTCAACACATACATGGATATTACAATCTCAAAACTACTGGGTATAGTGGATTTTACATGTACAAGGTGCATTTTTCATAAATCAAGTGTATTGCAGTGGCTTGAATTGCTAGTGCTATCAAAGCAATTACTATGAGCAGAAAAAAACAGTTTCATTGGACTGAGACTATTTCGCTGCCTTAAAATACATCCTGTTGATCCATGCTTCAATCAATAAGCATTAAGTTTGTCTAGTTATAAAAAAAATCAATAGGCCTTCAAGAAATACCCTTTTATTAGCATAAAAGCTGCAGTGACTTATTCCTATCTTAAATTTCAAAGCCTACACATACACCGAGTCAGACAGTACCCCAAGATATGAGAAACAAAACCTAATTTTTTTACTTTATTTGTGTACAAGGCAACAATGACAAGTTTAATTGTGAGCTAAGAGACGCCGTTCCTCCTCCTGTGCTTAGCGGAGACAGTCTACTTTTGAAGAAAGCCCATGTTTCTCTCTCACCTAAGCGAAGAGAGGCAGGACCCTCCTGGAGAGAGGAGCAGGGCACCGCAGCCCTCTGTGCCTTTCGCTCCTGACTGCTGCACACACTTCCTGCCCTGGGAACCATGTCCCATGAGCCAGCCCTCTTCAGTACTGACTTTTTAAATCATTTCATGTTGCCCGGCTGATGTGGCTCCGAGGTTGCACATCAACCTATGTACCAGGAGGTCATGGTTCGATTCCTGGGCAGGGCACGTGCTCAGGTTGCAGGCTCAATCCCCAATAGGGTGCGAGGAGGAGGCAGGCGATCAATAATTCTCTCGCATCATTGATGTTTCTCTCTCTCCTCTCCTCTATGAAATCAATAAAAATATATTTTAAAATAATAAAATACTTCTTTGCAGTTGCAAGATGTTGCTGGGGTCCTTTTGACAGATTATTCTCATGTAACAAAACTTTTAATTATAAAACTATGACTCATTTTCCAGGATATTCTCCATTAGCCTCCAATTCAGTACCTACTTAAAAAAGGGCTTTGACTGATGGTCCATATGAAAATCTGCTGCTTCTTTCCTATAAAATAATAAAAATGACAACATTTAGCAATTACATAAGGAAATTATTTTAGCTTACATTAATAGAATAAAAATAAAGCCCTCTATTGATTTTACCTGAATGTGAATTATTTTTTAACCAAATATTCTGCTCAAATACCCCTACTTTCCATTTTTTGCATATGCCATATTACCAACTTCAAAAAAAATTCTAGAGATTAAGGGGAAGAATTCACAAAACTGAAATGGATATATGTATTGCAGTCTACAATGCGGTAACACTGCATGCCAGAAAAACTCATTAATGTGGTATTTCAGAAGAGTCAGCAGCAAGACTACAAAACAACCAATTCTATCTTTCAACACAACTGAACTGCTCAAAGAGAAAAACACACAATCATAATCTTTAACCCTTTGCACTCGCTTGCTTTTTTCTCGATTCCTTTATTCTAATGCTAACCGTGTCAAGTCACACTCACATCTGAGTGCAAAAGGTTAATATCAACGAAAAGAAGAAAAATCTTAATAATCTACTAGAACAGTTTCATTATTTTTTCCTACGTGTCCCTGGCCCCGCAGTGATCTCCATTCAAAATCTAAAACTGAAACCATGATGAGGGTTCATGAATTTTCCCCAACCTTCTTGTCTCATTCTTCCTTAAAACGTGTTGATGGAAGAGATACTAACAAGTGTATCACCACCTGGAGAAGAGCTGCTTGGTTTTATTCAGAAATGCACCGGTCTCTCACAGGATCTAACCACTGATTCTTCCATGAAGTATTTACTGAGTGCCTACCTCAACTGAAGCCTCGATCCAAGAACTAGAAAGACCACGTAGGATGAAACTCGGCTGCTGCCTTTAAGAGACTATGCTAATGGAGGGGCTGACGCTGGAGCCAGTAAGTTTAGAGAAGACTGAAGTATTGGCAGACCTCCCATGGTCTCTGGTGGGCCTAGCATGTCTCACTGGATAAGCTAGGAATGTGAGGCCCTGACTGCTCTTTATCCCGCCACTTCTCAGAGTCCTGTTCATGGTGATTATCTTTGAGGGATGAGGTCATGTCTCTTCAGTACAAAGAGCAGGCTTGTTTACTGCTTCTGAAGAAACAGTGGTAACCCAAGTTCAATGCTCCGCACTGTGATGCAATCAATTGTGCATACAACACCCAGCAGGGCCCATATCCCATTATTTCCATGGCCCTGGAGGAGGCAAGAGGAACCAACATAAACATGACGTCCGTGCTGCTTGCTGTGCCACAACAGGTCCTCTGTCTCTGACCCAGAAGTCTCCTGCCTTCTGCAGCAGCCATGGAAGAGTACCAGACTACCTCACTAGCTTTTGAGCTGGGTAAAGCCAAGACTCGAGAGTAGTGTTAATAGAGATGCATGAGATGGTATAAACAATGAGAAGAAGTTTTCTTGGGCATCTCTAGCATGGGAAGTTTGATGCCAAAGCATCAGGTACTGGAAGTGTGGCGACATAAAAAATGTTCCATCTCACTGAAATTACTGAAATGTATCTCCATAATCCAATCCCATTGCCTGCTAGAAGAGCAAGCATTCTCAATACCTACAGAAATGGGACAAATTTGACTACTTAGAAAGGGTCATGACCTTGGTTTCCAGGAAATAATGATATCACTAGTACTAATGCTACTACTACTAATGGCAAACACAGAGGTCCACCTACGATGGGCCAGCGTTTCTCAAAGCACCTGACATACAGTAAACGCCTATCGGCCCTATGAGAACTTTCTGGCACAGGTGCTATGATGACCTACATTTCACAAATGAAGAGACTGAAGCACAGAAATCAACTGTTCACAGTTACACACCTAGTTAGCGGCACCGTTACAAGCAAACGAGCTCTAGACTCTGTGCTCTGAAATATAAGCCTCCTGCCTTCCTGGTAAACTTAGAAAACACCTGCTCAGATAGAATGGAATAGTAAACAGGTATACTTCCCAATTACATGTATGTTGGTTGGGTGGAGCTAAATACAAACATTTCCAAATGCATCACTTTTAAAAATCTCAACAATAACACTCCCATATCAATGGGAATAATGCAACATTCATTTCTCCTTCTTTCATTTCTATACAGTGTTCTACTGATGTATTAGATTACAGTGAACACACAGTGAGTTACAACTGCAGATGGGGCTGTGGAAGACAACACAGGGAATGAGGCAGTAGGATTGACAGCTACTGTTTGCCAGCTGCCTTGCGTTTTCTCATTCTAATTAGATAACTATTCTATTTATCGTTCAGTGTGAGATTTTAAAAATTTAAACAATGAGATGAATGATAAAAGATGATTTAAAAAAAAAAGGGAACCAGACATTACGTAGCTGAAAATTATCAACAAATTACCTTGAAAGCATCATCATTCTGAGTTTGGTGATAGTAAACCCAGCTTTGTTTATTATTTCAATTATTTCTCCAGCTTTTGAAATGGCATCTGGCTTAATCAGAGCTAACGTTCTGCAAAGAAAGAAAGAAGTTTGAAAGCAGCTCAGCAGATTCTACTTTTAATTCCCAAGCAGTGGTTGTCTCCCTACTTAAACATCACAATAAATTATAAGAGAAGTGCACTAAAGGTCTCTTAAAAACTTCTGCAAACTGCCGAAGCCGGTTTGGCTCTGTGGATAGAGCATCGGTCTGCGGACTCAAGGGTCCCAGGTTCGATTCCGGTCAAGGGCATGTACATTGGTTGCGGGCACATCCCCAGTAGGGGGCGTGCAGGAGGCAGCTGGTCGATGTTTCTCTCTCATCGATGTTTCTAGCTTTCTATCCTTCTCCCTTCCTGTCTGTAAAAAATCAATAAAATATATATAAACAAAAAAAAAAAACTTCTGCAAACTCAGTTAACTATTTTTTCCCCCCAGAAAATCAAAACAAGGTACCCAATATAACAATAATAATAGCTTAGGGAAAAATACATTAAAATTGTCATTTTAATGTGCCAAAGTTGGAAAACGCTTTTTTAAAAGTTCTAGTTCTTAGAATACATTTTATGAAAGAAAAAATTTTCTAAAACGTTGTATTAAATATATTATCAGCTTGATTTCTGGTCTCACTGTCTTTAACTTGTATGCTATACATTGATGGGAAATAATTATAAATTCTTCCATTAACAATTACATATTATTCACATTCATATTCATAGCATGAGTGATGCACAAAGAACCAAACGCCTTCACACTTGGTGATGAACATGGTCAGCAAATGCCACCCTAACATTTTTTTTAAATATATTTTTATTGATTTCAGAGAGGAAGGGAAAGGAATAGAGAGAGAGAAACATCGATGATGAAAGAGAATCATTGATAGGCTGCCTTCTGCATGCCCCACACTGGGGATTGCATGTGCCCTGACCGGGAATTGAACCGCGACATCCTGGTTCATAGGTCGACGTTCAACCACTGAGCCACGCCGGCAGGGCCCACCCTAACTTTTTAAATCTCTCTCCTCCAAGGCTACCCCAGAGCAATGCACTCCCCTCCGAAGCCACAGGACTAATGGACTTTTGATGATGGAGATCACCTGGGTGCCCTCATTTTACTAATGAGAAAACTGGGCCCAGAAAGGCAACTTGGCTAAGATCTCAAAGCCGAACAGTGGCATCTTCAGAACAAAGCAGCCACCTGATGACATTCCCAGTCTGCACTTTTCCCGCACCACAGGTCTGTTACGATAAATGTTATTAAAAGGAACATCATCACAAAACCCAAGGCTACTATTGCCAGCTTGATTTCTGGTCTCATTGGCTTTAACATGTATACTATACATTGATTTGGAAATAATTACAAATGCAAGATGAAAATCAGACCAGTGGGAGTCACTCAGTGTATATGACACAAGACTGTGGTCAAGAACAGCAGCCACTTCCACTTTATTTTCAGTTGTACGACACGGCGTTAACGCACGGATCCACCAATGGAGATTGGTCGGGCTTTTTTTCTCCAATGAGATGCTCTTGGCGGAGGCTCCCATGATTTAAACAGCCTTCCTTACGGCTGGATGTAACTGATGGCTGGCTATTAAAACTTTTGAAAAACAAATTATTCATCTTGGTCTGTTCAGTACCAGACTATATTTCTTCTTTGTTTTGGAGCAGATGAGTCTCCTCCAGTATTTTATATCATACGGCTTCATCGAACACAATGAAAACGAGTCCCTTTTTAGCTCACATTATTTAAATATGACAAGCCAAACCCATCAACTGTCAATGCTGAACTCTGGGAGAACTTTTGCAAACCACAGCTCTTGAAACACAGACACATCAGCACTCGTTGGCATCTGTGAGCAAGAAGCAACGTGAAAAACACGAAATGGACACGACTTAGTTTAAGATGCATTTCTGATTTCTCTTTTAATGCCTACAGGAGACAAAGGGTTGCTTACTGCAATTAAAACCCTAAACCCCGGTCATATCTTTTCTGCTTAACTGTTCCGTAGATGACAATTAAAATGTACTTTGGAGGGAAAATAAGACAGGCATCAGCAATCATGTGCGTCATTTAAGAGTGATGATGGCACCAGTATGAACAGTGCCTTGCTTTCTGCTGCTGTAGGATGACCACCCCAAAATGCAGCGGCTTGAACCCCTTCCTCAGGATCCTGTGGGCTGGCTGGGCAGTGGTTTCACCTGGGGTCGCTCATGCAGCTGCGTCTGGCTGGGGGCTTGCTGGGTGTGAGGCTTCTCCTTCCTTGTGGCCCTTCCTCCTTCAGGAGGCCAGGCAGGGCTCCTTCATGCACAGCCGCATGTCCGGTGTCCCTGCACTTAACAAGCAACCCCTGGAGCACACTTGCTGCTGTCTCTTTGGCCAATGCTAGTCACACAGTGAAGCCCAGCGTCAAGGTGAGAGGGACAGTCAAGGACACAGCAGCCAGGAAGGGTGGGTCCCTGGGGCATCACCATAATGACCTTCCCCTCACCTGCTCTGAGGCAAGCTCTGCAGCACACAGCATGAGATGCTCTCAGAAGAAAACCAAGAAAGATGAACACCATCCTTTGACATTAAAACTTCTCAGCAGTGGTGAGTGAAAAAGTTTGGCCAGCCTTCACAAGACTTGGGCAGGATAGGGATTTCTGAAAAGCAACAATCCTCACAGTCATGCAGAAAGTATGTTCTTCCTACACCTTCAGGCTCAGAATGGAAATTGCAAGTATGGATGCGACGAAGATGACCAATCGCACACCGTCTCACCGACATCCTGGACGGCACAGCGCTGTGGACTCCTTGAATGCTGCCCACCTGCAGGAACGCCTATGTCAACTTTAACCACGTTAGTTTATGTGACTGTTTCCAAAGGTATTCATCCTTTCCCTAAGCATGAAGAAGCCCATCCTAAAACAGCAACCCTAGGCCCAATTTACGGTTTCTTTTAAGTTTTGTTTACGAGGGTGGAGTGTGTGCTTGCCCAGGGTGAGGGAGAAGCCTTGTGAGACAGATGTGGTTTGGAGGGAACGGCCGAGCCAGAGCTTTCCACTCACAGCAATGCAAAGCTATTCAGAGCAATCCTTCCACGGAAAACTAAAAATAAGGACAAAGTATTTTTCTAAAGCAAAGATAAACTGACTAGGTATTAAATCAATGATTGCTACGAAAATGAAAGAAAAATGGGAACTCAGAAAAATGGGAATGAAGGTTGCATTAACTTGGCAGCACCGCCTGCTGGGCGGATCTGAACTTTAACTCCCAGGTCCCTGGGGGCAGGGAGCAGACCCCACAGAGGATGCTCTGCAGTAATCTGGGGCAGGCGGCTCCACCCTGAGGGTGAACCAGGTAGAAGGCCTGGAATGCTCTGGCAGCACAAGTCCCCCTCACCCAGGTGGTCTGGGAACTTCCAACTGTGAACTCAGTGGTCGTCCAGGTTGCTACCATGCCTCCTGGCAACAGTTGGAGCAGACACAGTGCCTCCCAGGAGGAACTTCAACTTCACTTCATCCTGTATGTCAACTACTTCACATAACAACACACAGCACACATGATCCCACACACATACACACATGGCAATCATCCCCAGTGGCAGCACATGTGGGAGGCAAGTAATCAGTGTGTCCTGCATCAATGTTTCTCTCTCTCTCTCTCTCTCTCTCTCTCTCTCTCCCCCCCCCCCTCCTTCCCCTCTTCCAGTTTCTCTCTAAAGATCAATGGAAAAAATATCCTCAGGTGAAGATTAAAATAATAAATAAATAAATTAATTAATTAATTAATTTTAAAAACGGATGAAAGAAGGCAGACCATGCAAACATCATTTGAGGAAAGCCAGGGCAGCTACTGCCTCACCAGGGAGACTTCAAGGTTAAGTCCATCGCTGGAGATAAGGACCATCTCTTCATAATAGCAAAAGTTTAATTTTCGAAGATTTAACAATTTAAAAACCTAGTGACATACCCTCAAAATTAGAACATAAAGATTAACATAACTATGAGGAAAAGTAGACAGATGACAAGTATAGTGGAGCATTTTGACACAACCTTGGTAATTGATAGAATTAGTGGGGGGAAAATCATGACTATGTGAAAGGTGTGAACACCATAATCACAAATTTGACCTGACAGACACAAACCTAGACCTCAACTAAAAAAGGAAAAAGGGAGTAAAATGGTAGAAATATGTACAAAAATACCAATAACACTACATATTTAAATGTACATGTACTTATCTACCAATGGAAGTCTAGAGCTTAAGGTCCTACTTTACCCCCATAAGCCATGTTTATCCCATACACCAAAACTTTTTCTATTCCAATATTCTGCTTCCGGTTGGATGTATGCTACTACGATTGCTGCAGGTGGATAAAGTTGGTATTTTTTTTCCTGCAGAAAAGAATCACTGCCTAAGACTATGGGCATCACCCTGGTAGCCACGTGAGGAGGAAGTCACAAAATCCGGCCCATAGGATTCTAAAAATGTCTCAACACTGAACTGGGTCACTGAAAAACATCTACACTGAAAAAGTCTACATTGTAAAAACAAGATAGAAAAAAAAAAAATAAAACACCACAAAATGTGGTCCCCAGCCAATGTGGACAGAATGAAAAGAAAAGACTATCGCACGGCTCCTTACTTTTCCTTCCTGCTGCCCAGCTGGCGAGCTGTGTACTGGTCCCCATAATCAATCAGCACCAGCTGCCGGGAGAAGATGTTCACTTTGTTGCCGATGAACAGATCTTCCAGGTGGAGGTCGTCATACCTGGTCCGTTTCAGAAAGGTGCGGCGGTTCTTCACGTCATGCTAGAGCCGAACGACAGCAATGATGGGAGGGAATGTTCATCTCCTCTGAGATTAGGAAGAGCCCTTCCTGCTGCTTTATTAAACACAGGCTACATTCTGCTTCACTTTGCTACAAAGGCAGACCTAATTTCTTTTATAACTTCTGTATTTCAGAGTCTACTCCAGCAATAACCTAAGAAATTCTCCTTATAAATGTGCTACTTCTTAAAACCCTGACTATAACAATGTGTTTACTGCCAAGTCATCACAGCAAGTCACTACCTCTGACATCCCAGAGAAACTCCAAATGTCTGCTTTCTCGCCCAGACAAATCTCCAATGCCAAAGGGAGTCGCCCATAAAAGGGGCTGCCAAGGAAGGGATGCGAAGAAATAAGCGGGACCTCAGCTCGGTCTTCTTCAATCGGGCCTTTTGCAGAGATGCCAGCTTTCAATAATGGGGACGTATTTGTGACCATGACCAGCTTTATCTAGAGCTACTTAATATCAGTTCTCTAACCAAAAAATATTAATTCCTATTTTTCAACACTTAAAAATAAACTGGAATTATAATACCAAGAAAGAATCCCCATTAAAAATATACATGGAAAAGAATTTTTAGACACACTATCTAAAAGGCAAGCCCATTCCTCTCCCTACCCCATCCTTGCTCCCTTGCCCGCTTGCAAACAAAGAAAGGCTCATTTACCATTTCAACAGATCCGTCCCCTGGGTAATACAAAAGCTCATACCGGCGAAAAAGTGAAGCGTTTGGATCGTACCACTCTGTGATGAAAACGAATCTTTCACTCTGATTCTGCAAGAAAAAGGAAGATTTTAGCACTAATACATAACATATAGGCACCCTTGTAGAAATCATATACACTGAAAACAAGAGTTACCAAATATGTACAACAACCCATCTGTTATACTTATATCGAATTATTCTGCTTTTCTACAATATATCAGTTATCAACACTCCCTCAGATATGCGCCCCTAATTTATTAAATATCCTTAGATATCTTGAACATGGCTTAAGAACCGATTGATACCTCACAGCCACCCAGTCTTTCTGAGTAAATCAACCATGTTTAAAACACTTTTTAGAACTGTAATAATTCAGTCCTGCCAAAAGCAAGTTTACACATACACAGACAATCAATAAACTGCCATGAAAAAAAAAAATTCTGAGTGATTAGCTCTTAATTACATAAAGCTTTAACTTTCCTAAATTTAAGTATCTAACAGTAATAGCATATTATTACAATTAAAATTATAGTAAACTAGAGGCCCAGTGCATGGATTTGTGCACCAGTGGGGTCCCTCGGCCTGCCCTGTGCCCTCTCACAATCCAGGACACTTCAGGAGATGTCGGACTGCCGGTTTCGGCCCAATCTCTGCAGGCCAGGCTGAGGGACCCCACCAGTGCACGAATCAGTGCACCAGGCCTCTAGTATGCATATAAGATCGTTGGTTAATCTCTTCATACCTTCCCCCACTCCCCTTCCCTCTGAGGTTCATCAATCTGTTCCATGTTTCCACGCCTGTGCATTGACCATCTGCTCCCTGGTGATCAGTGCGCATCATAGCTATCAGTTGAAAGGTCAAACCGTCGCTTAGGCTTTTATAATAGACTAGAAGCCCGGTGCACGAAATCTGTGCACGGAGGGGGGTTGTCCCTCAGCCCAGCCTGTACCCTCTCCAATCTGGGACCCCCCGATGGGATCAGGGCCTAAACAGGCAGTCGGACATCCCTCTCACAATCCAGGACTGCTGGCTCCCAACTGCTCGCCTGCCTGCCTTCCTGATTGCCCCTAACCGCTTCTGCCTGCCAGCCTGATCACTCCCTAACCACTCTGCTGACAGCCTGGTTGATGCTTAACTGCTCCCCTGCCAGCCTGTTTGCCCCTAACTTCCCTTCTCTGCCGGCCTGGTCACCCCTAACTGCCCTCTACTGCAGGGTTGATCACCTCCAACTGCCCTCCCTTGCAAGCCTGGTCCCTCTCAACTGCCCTCCCTTGCAGGCCAGGTGCCTCCCAACTGCCCTCTCCTGCTGGCCATTTTGTAGTGGCCATTTTGTGTCCACATGGGGGCAGGATCTTTGACCACATGGGGGCAGACATATTGTGTGTTGGAGTGATGGTCAATCTGCATATTACTCTTTTATTAGATAGGATAGAGGCCTGGTGCAGGAGTGGGGGCCAGCTGGTTTGCCCTGAAGGGTGTCCCAGATCAGGGTGGGGGTTCCCTTGGGGCATGGGGCAGCCTGAGCGAGGGGCCTGTGGTGGTTAGCAGGCCAGCCACGCCCCCTGGCAACGCAAGCGAGGAGGCCCTGGTATCTGGAATTTATTTTCCTTCTACAATTGAAACTTAGTAGCCTGGAGCGGAGCCAAGCCTGCTGCTCCCTCCGCAGCCTGCAGCCATTTCTGTGGCAGTTAATTAACCTTCTATAATTGAAACTTTGTAGCCTTAAGCGGAGGCTGGGCCTGGACAGGATGTGCGGAAAGCTTTGCTTCCCCTGTTGCCCCCGGCAACCCTGGCTTACTCTCTCAAGCTCTGTTCTGCCACCATTTCTGTTTGAATTTATTTACCTTCTATAATTGAAACTTTGTAGCCTGAGTGGAGGCTTAGGCCTGCAACAGCTCGTGGAAAGCTTGGCTTGCTCTGTTACCTGGGAAACCTTGCTCTCTGTGGCTGTAGCCATCTTGGCTGGGGTTAATTTGCATACTCGCCCTGATTGGCTGGTGGGAGTGGCTGGTGGGCATGGCTGGTGGGTGTGTCGATGGTACGGTCAATTTGCATATTACCTTTTTATTAGGTAGGACTAGTGGCCTGGTGCACGAAATTCAGGCACTTCGGGGGAGTCCCCCAGCCTGGCCTGTGCCCTGTCACAGTGCGGAAGCCCCATGATCCATCGCCCCAAAGAGGTAGGCCCCGCCCACCCACCTGGGGCTCCTCAATGGATTGCCCCAAAGAGGTAGGCCAGAGCCGGTGGTCCTGCCTCCACACCACAGGGTCCCCAGGCCTGGCTGCATGGAGCCAAGGGAACCCCAGGCCTCACAGTGCGGAGGCCTCTGGACCCCTAGCACAGGCGCATGGAAGCCTCTGGGTCCCAGGCCTCCTGGTGATGGATTGTGATGTTGTGACGCAAGTCCCCGATGCTGCAAGTCCCCGCCAACCCGCGCCTGCTGTGCACACAGCCTGCTGACCAGCCATTATGCGTGAGGGTGTCACGACCATTTGCATATTACCCTTTTATTAGTATAGATACCTTTTCTCTCCTTAGTAATTTCACCTGATAGTATCTTTTTTATTTATTTTTTTAAATATATATTTTTATTGATTTCAGAGAAGGAGAGTGAGAGAGAGATAGACTCATCAATGATGAAAAAGAATCATTGATCAGCTGCCCCCTGCCTGCCCCTCACTGGGGATTGAGCCCACAACCCTTGGGCATGGCCCTGAATGGGAATCAAACCATGACCTCCTGGTTCATAGGTTAATGCTCAACCACTGAGCCATGCCAGCTGGGCTGATAGTGTCTTTTTATAGACATTGTAGGAGAATGTGTAAGTCTAGGTCCTCTGAGAAGCAGATGAGATGCCATGGAGGAGGATTCTGCAAGGGAAACTCCTGCCAGTGAGAATGGGGAGGAACCGAGGGAGCTGAGGACCTCAGGACAAGTCCGACCCTGAATGGAGGATAGAGTGGGGGGCTCCATGGGATCTCCTGGACTGCTCGCAGTCTGGGGAAGGCTCAGCACAACCACCAGAGAGAAAGTGCTCGAGCCAGCCAGCCCTCAGAGTGGTTCCTGCCTTCCAGGGCATCCCTGCTCCTCCCGGGCCCTGGCTGGGGACCCTTGGAAAGCCCACCCTGTGCCCTACCTATAAAGCAGCCTGATCACAGAGCACAGTGGCAGGGGCCCCTGGTCATTCAAGTTCCCTCTAGTTGGATGTCTGCCAGGGGCATTCTTATGGTTAACACAGAGGATAAGATGAAAAAACAAGTCTAAGGTGGGCCCTCCCTCCTTGACTACTTAAGCAATATTTCCCATCAAACATATTATTAAAAGTATCTTAGCCCCCAAAGCCTTTCATTACAATAGCAAAATCAAGAGGGATGAAAAAAGGAATCTAAGAGTATTGTTGCTAATTCTAGATTTAATGTCTGAGTCTCAGGTTAAGGTATATGAATGTTGATAATTCACTTATAAATGTGAATTATGTTAATAATACACTTATATTCTAACTAGAGGCTCGGTGCACGAAATTCATGCACAGGTAGGGTCCCTAGGCCTGGCCGGCGATCAGAGCAGATTGGGGCCTTCTGGCTGCTGGCCAGGGCCTTCCTTCTGCAGCTGCCAGCTGCCGGCCGGGGCCATCCTTCATTTTGCGCCACCCCCTGGTGGTCAGCGCATGTCATAGCAACTGATCGGACTCCCGGTCTCCCGGTCAAACTCCTGAGGGAACACTTTGCATATTAGCCTTATATATATATATAGATAGTTATTTTTATGATTATATTCATATCTATAATGTAGATAGTTTTTAACACACTATTTCATTTCCCCACAATCATCCATAAATGATACATTTAAACAATGCTTTTAAATATATGTGTGTGTATATATATAGATAGAAACTTCAATGATGAGAGAGAAACATTGATTGGCTGCCTCCTGCATGCCCCCTACTGGAGATCGAGCCCACAACCCAGTCATGTGCCCTGACCAGGAATTGAACCATGACCTATGGTTCATGAGTCGATGTTCAACCACTGAGCCACACCAACCAGGCTAAATAATGCTTATTAGTCAAGATGAAATAAAGGTAAAATAAAAGACAAACCATGAGTCAAAACCGGTTTGGCTCAGTGGATAGAGCGTCGGCCTGAGGACTGGAAGGTCCCAGGTTTGATTCCGGTCAAGGGCATGTACCTTGGTTGCGGGCACATCCCCAGTGGGGGGTGTGCAGGAGGCAGCTGGTCGATGTTTCTCTCTCATCGACGTTTCTAGCTCTCTATCCCTCTCCCTTCCTTCCTGTAAAAATCAATAAAAAATATTTTTAAATAAAAAAAAAGACAGACCATGACATTTATAATAGCTTTTTATCAGACATTTTTTCTTGATTCTTGTAAATACAGACTTTTTTTTTTAAATACATTTTTATTGATGTCAGAGAGGAAGGGAGAGGGAGAGAGAAATAGAAACATCAATGATGAGAGAGAACCACCAATTGGTTGCCTCCTGCATGCCCCCCACTGGGGGTCAAGCCCACAACCCAGGCATGTGCCCTTGACCAGAATCGAACTCGGGACCCTTCAGTCCACAGGCCGACGTTCCATCCACTGAGCCAAACCAGCTAGGGCATAAATACAGACTTTTAAAGCTTAGGTTTCACTGTGCCTTCTAGTATTGTACTCTTTTAATATAAAATTTGAATATTAGTAGCTTTTAAATTTTTACTATCTATAATAAAACATTCATCCACTCAAAGACTTGATTGAACTAGTGCCTTCGCCCAAAAATAAATACAGAACACTACAAAATGGAAGAAAGGAGGCACATCTACCTACTGGAAAGGGAAGGCCAAGGGCAGGGTGGTCAGGCCAATGGAAGCCCAGGGCCCCTGGCCCTTGCCCTGATCCAGGTAGCCTACCCACAGAACTGGCAATGGCACTCGAATTCTGAGGCAGGCAGTCGAATCCTGCACATACACTATCCAGAAAACAGTATTCATTTGAAGAATAAACTACTGTTTATGAGAACTATTGTTTCTGGCGGACAAAGTAGCTTATAGCAAACACATGGTATCTCCCAAGAACAACTAGAAAAGTGGAATACAGAACAACCACCGAAAACAAACCAAGAAACCAAGAGTCCTCCCAGGCAGAGAGCAACTGTGAGGGAGTCAGTGAGAGAGGGTCAGTGAGAGAGGGCAGCTGTCTACCAGGTGCCGCTAAGACCAAGGAGACCGTGGCCATAAGAAATCACAGGAGATCACTAGCAGTGTACAGAGCGACAGTCATTCGGGGGTTGTAGGAGGTCATGGGAGCCCTTTGGTAAGCTTCTGACACCTGCATTTAAGATGTGTCCTACCAGGCCCGGGCAAGGGAGTCACTCAGAGTCAGTACATGATTCCTAAAGAAGGAAATCAGTTCATGGAATGGAAGGGTGTACGTGGCAGAGAAAAGATGCAGAGGCCACAGTAACATGACGTGGTGGTGTGGGTTCAAAGACATAGCGGATGTTGGCCTGGAAATGTCTTTATTTCGCCTCCATTAATACAGAGTATTTTTTTTTTTATTGGTTATAGTGTTTCAGTGTTTCAAGATGAAAGAGCAACGAAGATGGGTGGTGGTATGGTTGCACAATATCGAGTGTATTCAATACCACTGAATTGTACACTTACAATGGTTAAGATGGTAAATTTTATGTTGGGTATTTTACCACAACAAAAAAAATGGGGGGGAAAAGAGACCACAGATGACCAGACAGCCCATTCATGCACTGACTTATTCCTTCCCAAAACATTTTTCAACTGTTTATCTGGTGCCAAGTTTTGTGTATTTCCAAGAAACAATCCAAGAAACAATCCCTGACTTAAGGAGGTCAATGATATAAAACCCAAATATGTAAGCAAATCATTACAGGCCAACATGGCAAGTACAATAACAGTGCAGAGCTCGCACTTTCCATTAGGTACTTGCTATGTGCTAAGTACACAGTTCTAAACTCTTATGTATTTTATACAACAACATTCCGAGAGAGATGGTATTATGTCATTTTAAAGATGATGAAACGAAGGCTCAGGTAAGTTAAAAAACATGTCCAAGATGACATGGCTTATACACAGGTGGACCCGGCCGGCTTGATGCCAGACCCCATGCTCTTACCCACCCTCCTGAGAGTGGGGAGGGCACTGAGGGAACAGGGCCAGCAGTCTCACAGGCTGCTCTGCTTGCTGGGTGTCCAGAACCTGAAGTGAAACCCTTCAGTTTAATCTCTTGTGAGAGCAGATCTTAGAAAGCAACAGGACAACAATGACAATCGGGCCACACTGTCAGACTTGTCGTTCTATCCATGCGCTGAAAAGTGTGTGTGGCACTCTATGATGCTGTATTTCAGGAAAAACTCCTTCACAACAGGAAGCAAAACAGTTTTGTTCTTACGGAAATGCTCCCTTGCCCAAGTCACACTGGAACGAATTCAAATACTACCTCACAGAGAACAGTGTGGAACTAACCAGAAATCTGATTTTCAGCATTTGCATGATTAAGAGTTAGTAAATGGTCTCAATCGATCTTAAGCCAATTATCTGTTTCAGTGGGACTTCATAGACACGCTGGAGTAAACTCTATAGGTGATGGAGTTGACATTTCAATAGGCTTCCACCCTGAACGACAGCATAATAGAAACCCACAGTGCGCGAGAAAACCTTGCTGCTTCCAGTGACGGTTGGGGGAACGTGGTTTCCCAAGAAAAACCTTCACCTGGCCTTGAACGTTCTGAGGCCGCAGTGGACCATTGAAGGTCTCTTACCTGACACAGTAGGCAAATACACAGAGCAATTCCTAGTGCTTCACTTCGATGCCACAGTGATAAGTACAATGAAACAAAAAGACAACAGCCAAAATGTTTATATGTTCCCCTTACCACCAGGCTAGGCTTCAAGTGTTAACTTGCTTTTACTAAACCTTTACCAAATAGTCTTCCTCCTGCGCTTCTTTCAAGGACCAAGTATTCCTCGCACATAGGACTGTGTCAAATATTAACTCAGAACCGGTATGAACCTGTCCCGATTGTTCTCAGGGGGCTATTGCTCCCTCGTGAACCCAGCTTGAAAGGCAAGCAGACGGTGAGCTCCTGGGAAAAGGGCCTTCGTGTGGAGTTCTAGCTTAGCGTTTCTCACCAAGTCTGACAAACATATTGCGTAAGAGGAAAAGGCAGGTGAATTATTAAACTTAGTTAATTATCCCATTCCCCTTAAATTCTTTAAGAACTAAGTAAAACAGTTGCAATCACTTTTTTTTTTTTTTATCCTCACCCAAGGATATTTTTTTTCCCATTGATTTTTAGAGAGAATAGAAGGGAGGGGGAGAGACATAGAGAAACATCGATGTGAGAGAGACACATCAGTTGGTTGCTTCCCACATGCCCTTGACCAGGGCCAGGAGCCTGCAACCAAGGTACATGCCCTTGACTGGAATCAAACCCAGAACACTTCAGTCCACAGGCCAACACTATCCACTGAGACAAACTGGCTAGGTCTATTGCAATCACTTTTATCTTTTTTAAAATTTACAGTTTAAGGCCAGATGTCTTCTCCTTTTGTGAAAATATGATGTTCAACATTAGGAGTCCACATATTTCCAAGATGGTATTTTTTTTAAACTGACTTCAGAGAGGAAGGGAGAAGGAGAAAGAGTAGAAAGAAACCTCAAAGATGAGAGGGAATCACTGATCAGCTGCCTCCTGCACGCCCCACACTGGGGATCGAGCCTGCAATCCAGGCATGTGTCCTGACCGGGAATTGAATCGTGGCCTCCTAGTTCATAGATTGACGCTCAACCAACCGAGCCGGGCCAAGATAGTATTTTCTTTAAAAAAAAAATAGTCAGCCGAAACCGGTTTGGCTCAGTGGATAGAGCGTCGGCCTGCAGACTCAAGGGTCCGGGGTTCGATTCCGGTCAAGGGCATGTACCTTGGTTGCGGGCACATCCCCAGTAGGGGGTGTGCAAGAGGCAGCTGATTGATGTTTCTCTCTCATCGATGTTTCTGACTCTCTATCCCTCTCTCTTCCTCTCTGTAAAAAATCAATAAAATATATTTAAAAAAAATAAGTCATCGGAGATAACATGGCAGAAGTCGGAGGTGTTCCTGTTGGTCTTTAACAGAAAAAAAAGTCAAAGCTGAGTAAACAGAACACAAGCTCAGGTGGGTCCCCAACTGTGACACTCAGGTATGCACTCTCAATTTAACTAACGAGCAAAAAAAGCCTGAAAAGATCCATTTCCCTAGATAAGTGGAATCGTTTTAAAAGGCACACATCCAGGGTCAGGGAAGAAAGGGCTTTCTAAGTATTTTTCAGCATGGGTCCTGTAGATTTCTTGAAAATTCTTCCTCCTAGGCTTCTGCAGATCACTATGTAAACTTAAGTCTACCTGTTGCCCTGTAAAAAACACAATGCCACACGCTGCCCACAGGGGGTGGGGGACCTTCCCTCTGAAAGCCAGGCTGGCCTCTGCTTTAGATCTCTTCAAGAAAACACAAGTATTGCCAGACCAACCCCAGCCACCTGATATTTCTGTGCTTGGTATTTGATTTTCACAGAATTTCAGGCATCAAAGTGATACGAATGACGAGGAAACAGAAGGTCAACTAGGTGAAGTGGCTTGGCGGGAGTTTTATGACTTGTTTCCTGGGAGCCAGATGTGATGTTCCGTATCCATTTCAGGACCAGCTTCCCAATTTCTGCAAAAATATCTGCTGGGATTTTGATAGGGGCTGCCCTGAATGTATTAACCACTAAAGAGAGAATTGCCACCTTCACAGTATTGGTTCTGCCGGTCCCTGAGGGTGCAATGCATCTCCCTTTGTGGAGACATTCAATTTTCCTCTGCAACGCTCTGCAGTTTTCAGTGTAAATCTTGCACTTCTGCTAAAAACACTCGTAGGTTTGATGCTGTTGTGAATTATTTCCTAATTTCCTTTTCAGATTGTTCATTGTAATATAGAGAATATAATTGATCTTTCTATATTGATCTTAAATTCTGCAACCTTGCTGAACACATTAGTTATAACAGTTTTGTGTGTGTGTGTGTGTGTGTGTGTGTGTTTCATTTTGAAGATTCCTTAGAATTTTCTACATTTAAGGTCATATCACCCGTGAATAAAGAGAGTTTTACTTCTTCCTATCCTGTCTGTTGCCTTTCATCCCCCTTTTCCTTGCCTGACTGCAATGCCTAGAGCCTCTGTTACAATGTTGTGTGAAACCAGCCAGAGAAGGAATGAGTCTGAGTGTTTCTGAGTGCCAGTCCTTGGAGAAAGCACGGTGTGGTCCAGCAATGCAGACTCAAGTGGCCCAAGCACCACGGCTCCTGTGTGGGAGCGGAGCCTGGCGTCAGCAGGTGTCTTTGGCCGTATGAGAAATAACCTGTGATACTGCGTACTCTGTGCTTCCTAGGTGAATGGAATTCATATGCCACATCAGAGTGATTAAAAGTAACAAGCAACTAATCAAATCCATCAAGGACACCCTGAAAGAATGTCCAACGGTGGAGGGGTGCCATCTAGTGTTCAATGTGGGTTTCAACACATCCAGGCCTCAACCATTTTACAACCGGCTTCACCCCTGCAATGTTAGCACTGTCATTATATATTAAATCATCATAATTTTGCAGAAGCCCTAATTATCAAAATACAAATTATGATTTTTGAAGAAAATTTGTGCCACTTGTATGCTCTAGAAATTCAGTTTTACAAAAGGGAGTAAAAGGTATTCACTTCTCTCTACAGCCACAAAAAAGGCAGAAGAAAGTTACTCCTAAAAAATAAACACCTTGACACCAATTGCAGATTAGAAGGAGCACAGACTTCCAGGCTAAACAGGTTCAAGGCCAGGCCCTGTCACTTACTAGTAGCATAAATTTGAGCGGTTTTGTTTTGGTTTTTTAAAACTTCTTTTCCTTCTATGAAAAGAACTTAATACGAAGTAGGCACTCAATAAATGAAAAATGTTAACAATTAAGAAAAATAGATTTCCCGTCCTGATTTATAAGTCAGTAAGTTTCTTTTGGTTTTTAATATATTCCTCTCCAGTCACCAATTTCCTTTCTTTCTAATCCCTTGCATGAAAAAACACCTAATCTGAGTTTTTGTTTTTGTTTCTTTATCTTTCCCCCAACAACAACAAAATAGTTCCAAGCAAGTTTAAATCAGTTAAAGCTTTTTCTGTTTTCTGTTTTTAGCCACTGAAGAAATCACCAGGTTCAAACAGCTGCTCTTATGGAAGCTGAGGGCTCTTCACCTGCACATCTAATAAACTGCACAGTAAGGTTTTAAACAGTTAAAAGCAATGCTTTTTTAAAGAATCCTGTTAAACTATTTCAGGAATATCTTTCTCGTGACATAACAAATGGTTTAATCTGTGTGTGTGTGTGTGTGTGTGTGTGTGTGTGTGTGTGTGTGTGTGTGTGTCTGCGCACGTGCAGGCATCCTAATAAAAGAGTAATATGCAAATTGACCATCACTCCAACACACAAGATGGCTGCCCCCATGTGGTCAAAGATGGCTGCCCCCATGTGGACACAAGATGGCCACCACAAGATGGCCAGCAGGGGAGGGCAGTTGGGAGGAACCAGGCCTGCAAGGGAGGACAGTTGGGGGTGATCAGGCCAGCAGGGGAGGGCAGTTGGGAGGGACCAGGCCTGCAAGGGAGGGCAGTTGGGGGCAATCAAGCCTGCAGGGGAGGGCAGTTAGGGGTGACCAGGCCGGCAGAAGAGGGAAGTTGGGGGCGACGGGGCCTGCAGGGAAGACCAGTTTTGGGGGGACCCAGGCCTGCAGGGGAGGGCAGTTGTGGGCAATCAGGCCAGCAGGGGAGGGCAGTTGGGAGGAACCCAGACCTGCAGGGGAGGGCAGTTGGGGGGACCAGGCCTGCAGGGGAGGGCAGTTGGGAGGGACCAGGCCTCAGGGAAGGGCAGTTTCGGGGGGACCCAGGCCTGCAGGGGAGGGCAGCTGGGGTGACCAGACCATCAGGGAAGGGCAGTTAGGGGTGACCAGGCTGGCAGGGGAGGGCAGTTAGGGGTGACCAGGCCTGCAGGGGAGGGCAGTTAAGAGGCAATCAGGCTGGCAGGGGAGCAGTTAGGCATCAACCAGGCTGGCAGCGGAGTGGTTAGGGGGTGATCAGGCTGGCAGGCAGAAGCGATTAGGGGCAATCAGGAAAGCAAGCAAGTGAGCAGTTGGGAGCCAGCAGTCCTGGATTGCGAGAAGGATGTCCGACAGCCCATTTAGGCCCGATCCCGATAGGCAGTCGGACATCCCTCGAGGGGTCCCAGATTGGAGAGGGTGAAGGCTGGGCTGAGGGACACACATCCCCGTGCATGAATTTCGTGCATCGGGCCTCTAGTGTGTGTATAAGAATGCCTTTTATTTTTTTATTTTCTTTCTTTATTGATTAAGGTATTACATATGTGTCCTTATCCCCCCATTGCCCCCCAACCCCCTCTAATGCCCTCACCCCCCTGGTGTCTGAGTCCATTGGTTATGCTTATATGCATGCATACAAGTCCTTTGGTTGATCTCTCCCCCTTACCCTCACCCTCCCCTACCTCCCCTCTGAGGTTTGACGGTCTGGTCGATGCTTCTCTGTCTCTGGATCTGTTTTTGTTCATCAGTTTATGTTGTTCATTATAATCCACAAATAAGTGAGATCATGTGATATTTATCTTTCTCTGACTGACTTATTTCGCTTAGCATAATGACCTCCAGCTCTATCCATGCTGTTGCAAATGGTAGGAGTTCCTTTCTTTTTACAGCAGCATAGTATTCCATTGTGTAGATGTACCACAGTTTTTTAATCCACTCATCTGCTGATGGGCATTTAGGCTGTTTCCAAATCTTAGCTATTGTAAATTGTGCTGCTATGAACATAGGGATGCATATATCCTTTCTGATTGGTGTTTCTAGTTTCTTGGGATATATTCCTAGAAGTGGGATCACAGGGTCAAATGGGAGTTCCATTTTCAGTTTTTTGAGGAAACTCCATACTGTTCTCCACAGTGGCTGCACCAGTCTGCATTCCCTCCAGCAGTGCACGAGGGTTCCTTTTTCTCCGCATCCTCGCCAACACTTGTCGTTTGTTGATTTGTTGATGATAGCCATTCTGACAGGTGTCAGATGGTACTGCATTGTCATTTTGATTTGCGTCTCTCAGATGATTAGTGACTTTGAGCATGTTTTCATATGTCTCTTGGCCTTCCTTATGTCCTCTTTGAAAAGTACTATTTAGGTCCATTGCCCATTTTTTGATTGGGTTGTTTATCTTCCTTTTGTTAAGTTGTATGAGTTCCCTGTAAATGTTGGAGATTAAACCCTTATCAGAGATAACATTGGCAAATACCGTATTTTCCGGCATATAAGACAACTTTTTAACCCAGGAAAATCTTATATGCCCAGTCGTCTTATACGCTGGAAAATACGGTATGTTCTCTCATGCTGTGGGCTTTCTTGTTGTTTTGTTGATGGTTTCTTTTGCTGTGCAGAAGTTTTTATTTTGATGTAGTCCCGTTTGTTTATTTTCTCTTTAGTTTCCATTGCCCTAGGGGCTGTATCGGTGAAGATATTGCTTCAGCATATGTATGAGATTTTGCTGCCTGTGGATTCCTCTAAGATTTTTATGGTTTCCCATCTTATGTTTAAGTCCTTGATCCATTTTGAGTTTATTGTTGTGTATGGTGTAAGTTGGTGGTCTAGTTTCATTTTTTTGCATGTATCTGTCCAATTTTCCCAACACCATTTATTGAAGAGACTGCCTTGACTCCATTGTATGCTCTTGCCTCCTTTGTCAAATATTAATTGAGCATAGTGGTTTGGGTTGATTTCTAGGTTCTCTATTCTATTCCATTGGTCTATATGTCTGTTCTTATGCCAGTACTAGACAGTTTTGAGAACAGTCACTTTCTAACACAGCTTGATATCTGGTATTGAGATCCCTCCTACTTTGTTCTTCTTTCTCAGGATTGCTGCAGCCATTTGGGGTCTTTTTTTATTCCAGATGAATTTTTGGAGAATTCGTTCTAGGTCTGTGAAATATGCCATTGGTATTTTAATGGGGAGCACATTGAATCTATAGATTGTTTTGGGTAGTATGGACATTTTAATGATGTTGATTCTACCAATCCATGAATATGGTGTGTTCTTCCATCTGTTTATGTCTTCCTCTATCTCTTTTTTCAGTGTCCTGTAGTTTTCTGAGTACAAGTCTCTTACCTCCTTAGTTAAGTTTATTCTTAGGTATCTTAATTTTTTTGGTGCAATGGTAAATGGGATTTTTTTAAAATATCTCTTTCTGTAAGTTCACTACTGGTATATAAAAATGCCATAGATTTCTTGGTGTGACTTTTGTATCCTGCTACAATGCCGAATTCATTTATTAAGTCTAATAATTTTTTGATGGAGTCTTTAGGGTTTTCTATTAAAAGAATGCTTTTTAACCCTTGGATTAATTTCATTAACTTACCCTTGCAAATTTTCCAAACTTAAGTCTCTTTTGAGGCTAATCCTATCTTTAAAATTATAGATGTATTCTTTGTGTAAGCAAGAATTTAGCTATAATACATTAAGAGCATTATCTTGACAGCTCTTTGCATCAATTCGGATAGTCTTTTAAGCTATCTGTAACTGAGGGCCTCCTTAGGCCAGGCCTGGTAATGCAAAGGACCCTAAGAAATCAGCCCTGCCCTCCTGGCGCTCACTGTCCTCAGCTCAGGGTGGAGCCCTCACTGGGAAAGCCAGGAGGCAGGTTGGAGGTAAGTTCCCCATACAATGCGTATCTGAAAGCAGATGGGCCCAGCACCCACCAGCACTGCCTTCCTAGGAAACCAGGGCCTTGGGAAAGGGGCAGGGACAGCAGGGACAGCAGGGACAGCAGGAGGGACAGGCAGGGACCAAGATGTCCCAACTAAATTCCATCCTTCTACTTTCTTCGCCCTCTTCTCCCACAGCCTGTTTAATTGTTTCCTAACACTGATCAATGCTAACATTACATTATCTGTTCGTTTGTTTATTGTGTGACTCCCTACTCCCAGAAACTGTAGCTCCACACCAGCAGGACCAAGTCATTCATGCTATAGTTGGGTGCCACGGACAGTGCCCCATACCGAAGAGGAACTTTAAAATCATTGAATGAATGAATGAATCTAGAGTTTCAGAATAAAAGACTCTACTGTTTTCTACTTAGAATTCCAGATTTTCTCTGGTGGTGAACAAATACTAGGTGTACCAGTTAATAATGCGGATTTTTTTCAATAGATGGAGTTACACATATGATGATATATATGTGATTTGATATGTATGCTATTTTGTTGTGTTGACAGCAAGCTTCAAAACTTCATATGTCAAATTTGCTGATGGTGTTAACATCATAGATATGTTTACCCTTTAAAATGTCAAATTTCGTGCCAAAAAAAAGAGCATTTGTGGGAATTTTTAATTCATTACTTTATTTTGAAGAAAAAGTTATCGTATACTTCAAGAAGCTTATGGTGAACATGCTTCATCTCAAGATACTTGTGAATGCTGGTTTAAACGCTTTAAAAGTGATGATTTAGATGTAAAAGACAAAGAACGTCCAGGTCAACCACAGTTTAAAGACCAACAATTAAAAGCATTATTGGATGAAGATGCATGTCAAACTCAAAAACAACTTGCAGAAAGATTAAACGTTGCTCAGCAATTTCCAATCATTTATAAGCAATGGGAAAGATTTTAAAGGAAGGAAAATGGGTGCCACATCAACTGAATGAAAGACAAATGGAAAACCAAAAAGTCATTAGTAAAATGTTGCTTCAATGGCATGAAAGAAAGTCTTTTTTGCATCGAATTGTGACTGGTGATGAAAAGTGGATTTATTTTAAGAATCCCAAATGCACAAAATCATGGGTTGATCCAGGTCAACCATCAACATCGACTGCAAGGCCAAATCGCTTCGGAAAGAAGACAATGCTCTGCGTTTGGTGGGATCAGGAAGGTGTGGTGTATTATGAGCTTCTAAAACCAGGTTAAACCATTAATACTGATCGCTACCGACAACAAATAATCAATTTGAACCACGCTTTGATCGTGAAACGACCAGAATATGCTAGAAGACATGGCAAAGTAATTTTGCTTCATGATGACACACCATCACACACTTCAAAACCAGTTAAAGACATATTAAAAGATCTTGCCTGGGAAGTATTAATCCACCCACCATATTCATCAGCCCTCGCTCCTTCAGACTACCACTTGTTCGGATCGATGGCACACACACTTTCTAAGCAGCACTTCAAAACGTACAAATTGGGTTTCTGAATGGTTTGCCTCAAAACAAGAAAAGTTCTATTGGGACGGTATCCACAAATTACCTGAAAGATGGGGGCATGTGTAGCTAGCGATGGACATTACTTTGAATAAAGCACTTTTGATGTTTCTCTTGAAATTATCATGTTTTCTTTGATTACAAAATCCGCATTATTAACCGTACACCTAGTAGTTCTCCACACCTGGTTTCTCCAAAGTGACCAGGAGAAATTCAGTGAAAGTAACTTCCCTCCTTTCAGCTGTCTTTCAGAGCATTCCTCATCTCCCTGTAGGTTTTGCCTCTCTGATCTATACATACTGATTTTCCTTCTCCAGGCACAAAATTCAGTAAGTTTCTTAAAGAGCAAGACAATTTAACATAAATGGTAGACTGTACTTGCCACTAAAAGGAGGAATTTCCTTGTTCCCAAAGTTGTATCTCTGAGCCTATGTAGCAAGAACCAGATAGGCCTGAATGGGCTCATTGTACTTTCACAATCAAATCACCAATTATAAAATTTCAAAACTCCCAGATAATCCATTTAAGAGGAGTATAAATTCATGGGTCTCAGATCTAGTACTTGTTAAATATATGATCAGACATGTTTAGGTCTCAAGAACTATTCCTGCCATCTCCCCTCCTTCTCTCCCTTTTCACGGACCTTTATTGTTCATCAGGAAAATGAACTATAATAGAAATTGAAAGAGAAGGAATTTAATACATTAAAATTTAAATATTGGACAATAACACCACTAACCTCAAATATTTATTTCTAAAACTTGTTTTAGATTTTAATATCCTTCCATTTCTCCCAACTATCTTCTCATTAAGCAGCATTCTGGAGAATATGAAAAGAATGCATTCACATGTGTAGTATGTTACAGTTTATAAATTTCTTTCATATACATTATCTCACATGATCCTCACAAAAATGCTTTATGGTATTCTGAGCAGAAAATATTATTCTGATTTTATCGGTGAGAAAACCATTTCCCAGAAAGCTTACAGGTCGCACAGTAAACAAGTGTTGAGGCTGAGACTGGAGAAAGGGCTGAAACTCTTAGCTTCTAACTCTACACCAGGTGCTCTGTGGCGGGACAGGCTGCCGCTGCAAACAGGCAGATGAGACAGGGCTAGCACATCTGTCTGTGAATAACAGCTGGGGAAGGTTACCTCTATCTTCTTCAGTACATAGAGCCAATAAAAGATGGAAAACAATAATTACAGGTAAGTATTAACAGTGCATTTTGCCTACAGAACACATAGTATTTATAATCTTTCTCAACACACTGGAGTAAGGAAGGTAAAATTTTATTAAAAGTTCATATCCTTTGTTTTATGTATGTATGAAATGTATAGAGGTTCCAGATTAGAGCTTAGGAGAAATGGGCACTATGGCATACTGCTAATGGAGTACAAATTGGCAAGGCTTTTCTGGGGGTAATTTGGCAATGAATATCAAAAAGCCTTAAAAATGCACATGGCCTCTCACTCAGTTATTACATTTCTAATTTATTCTAAGGAAAAAATTACGAATGTGTGTAAAAATGTATCTGCAAAAATATGTTAACTATGGTGTTAAAAGACCAAATTAATAAATGGATTGGTTAAATAAGAGCACATGAAAGAATAAAATATAGTTCTTAAAACTGATCTGGGCCGAAACCGGTTTGGCTCAGTGGATAGAGCGTCAGTCTGCGGACTGAAGGGTCCCAGGTTCGATTCCGGTCAAGGGCATGTACATTGGTTGCGGGCACATCCCCAGTGGGGGGTGTGCAGGAGGCAGCTGGTCGATGTTTCTCTCTCATCGATGTTTCTAGCTCTCTATCCCTCTCCCTTCCTCTCTGTAAAAAAAAAATCAATAAAATATATTTAAAAAAAAAAAAAAAAACTGATCTGGGACAATGCCTAAGGTATATTAAGTTTAAAAAAAACAGATCTGTAAATAATTTATACAATAGAAACATATTTTAAGATACATACATGTATGTGTATACATATATATGCATGTAGGTATGTGTGACTGGAGTATTATACAAAAATATTAATAGTGATTGTATATAATCAGTGATATTTCAGATGAATTTAACTATATATTTTTTCACTTCTATATTTCAAAATCTCCAAAAATGACTACATTTCTACAACAGAGTAAGTTAAATATTTGATATAGATATAAATATGTACATGCTATATGTGTTTTATATATATTACATATTACATATATATTCCATACATATTCAGTATAAATTACTATATATATACTATACTAGAGGCCTGGTGCATGGATTTGTGCACCGGTGAGGTCCCTCGGCCTGGCCTGCAGGGATTGGGCTGAAACTGGCTCTCAGACATACCCCCGAGGGGTCCCGGATTGCAAGACGGAGGTTCTCGGGTGATGCATCCCAGAATCAGACTCCCTCCTCTCTGGTTCGGGTGCGTCACCCTAGAACGACAGCTGCCAAGTCACCACAGCTCAGCAGCTCCTGCTTTGAATGTCTGCCCCCTGGTGGTCAGTGCATGTCATAGCTACTGGCCGGTCAGCCGGTTGCTTAGGCTTTTATATATATACTAGTGACCCGGTGCACAAAATTCATGCACATTAAAAGGGGATTAATTAGAAGAAATAATTTAATATTGCTATTTGCCCTTTCTCTATAATAGAAGTGTCAGAGATGAAAGAAAATTAGTAAAATGTATATGAAAACCTTCTTCCTGTCAGAGTCTGGGGCACACCACGGGACCCAGAGTCAAGTCCCCGCTCACCCACATGCACCTCAAAATCGCGTGAGACCCAGACCGGCCGCCCTCCTCCCCCGCCATTGGGCTAGATCCAGACCTGGCCAGTCCCACCCTTGTCAAGCCCTGCTGGGCAAGAGCCATAGCCTCAGGTCCCCTGGCCCGGCGCCAGAACGGAGGGTGTGGCCTGAGGTCCCCCAGCCCAGACCGGGGCGGGGGGCGTGCCTTGAGGTCCTCCATCAACCCTGCCAGGTGGGGGACACGGCCTGAGATCCCCTGTCAAGCCCCGCTGGGTGGAGGGCATGGCCTGAGGTCCGCTGTCAAGCCCCACCAGGTAGGTGGGTGGGGGGGCACAGCCTCAGGTGCCTGTTGATTGCTCACTAAGGCTCTTTATGGGAACTTGGCCTCAGCTGTGGGTGCAGTCATCTTTGTGATGGTGTGATGGTCAATTAGCATATTCCCTCTTTATTAGATAGGATAGATAAAATGCATATTGCACATATGTATATTTAACTTGTACAATAACTATGGAAAACAGAGGATGAAATTGAAATTTACATATGTCAGAGAACCTAGAGCCATTATGCATACACATGGAAATACATTTTTAAAAATAAAGCAATATGAAGAAGGCACAGCACATAAGAGGAGTCAGGAGAGAGAACAATAGCAACTTAATTAGACAAAGCACCTAGTATCAGAAAATAAAGTTGGATTGAGCAGTACATTTTAATAGCTACAGTTTCTCACTTCTAATTAACAGAAAGTCTTAAAATGTCAACAGCTTTTTGAAAGTGAAGTACTCCCCTGCGCAAGGATGACACGCAAATTCGTGAAGCGTTCCATATTTAAAAAAAAAAAAAAAGAAAAAAAAGAAAGTGAAGTACTTAGGCAGTTTTTGCAGGAAAGTGGACGTAAGGTTCATAGGAAGTGTTGGGGAACAAGTTAGTTCCGCCTGAGGCTGCAGCACCATCGAGGAGTCTTAGGAGAAACCACAGCAGAGCACACACGGCCTACGTAGCAACTGACACACACCTCCCTGCAGGTGCAGCTCTGCTTGTCATGCCTCAGAGAAGATATGGAAACAAAAGGCCCAGAAAAGGGCAAATGGTGAAAAGGCAATTATAAAGGGAGAAATTAGGAACCACTGATCTTCAAAGACAAAAGCAGAACAGAAAAATGTCTTCCAAAGTTTACAGGTAGACTGAAAATAAGCACCAACTAACATGGCTGAAGTTTAAATAAGGCAGAGCCAAGGAAAAGATGTCTTGATGGAGCAGGAAAACATAGGAGATGCATCATCCCACTACATTTAGAGTGAACTCCAAAGTCCTTCCCAAGTTCCGTGGGCCGCTCAGATCTCTCCTCCTGTCCCCACCCTGGTCTCCTCCCCAGGCCCAGCCACACCGTCTCCCGCCTGCTCCTCCAACAGGCCTACGCCTTGCTGCTGCCTCGGCCTGAATGCTCTTCTCCTAGCCCCCTACCTGGCCAGCGCCCGTTTGAGATCTCAGTGTTAAAGGCACCTCTAACGGGACCTCCCCTAAGCGCCCCACACAGGACCACCTGCCCCTGGAGGCTGCCATTATTACTACTTGGTTTCATTTTCCCCACAATGCTTCGCGCCATATGAGGCGGCCACATTCATTTACATCGATGGTGTGTCTCCCCAAGTAAGAAAGGAAAGAATTTTCAAAAGTTACCCATCTAGCAGGCTTTCCCTGACTACCGAGGTGAGGTCAGATCACTGTATTTTGTTATACTTTTCTACCTCATTTTGTAATTTTTCTTTTGCAACCCAAATTATACTGGTAATTCTTTTCTAATATGTGTTCTCAAGAAGTTCTATGGGGTAGAAGCCACTGTGTGCTCCCCACCACTTCCTCTTAGATAAAACGCGCTGAGGTGGAGCCGAGAGCTTGAAAAATGCAACGAGGAACATGCAAACATTTAGTGAGTCTGAGGAATGATGCTTCACCTCAGGCTGACACATTACTAGTCTAGGGGCTCAGCAGCCCAGAGACGACAGGGTGACGGTGCATGGGACGCCCCGAGTGCGCACACGCCCCAGGACCGGGGACACTGCGACACCAGGACCCTGGAGCCGTTCTCTGGCCTCGGCTGGCACTCACCATAGTCTCAGGAGCTCAGCACAAAGAAATCGGTAGCACTGCCACAGGAGGACACCAGCTCTGACACCGACGCCCGGTTACCCTGGCAACAGAGCCCCGCCCCCTGCAGGACGCTGCGTAGCGGCCGCGGTCCCTCTCCCTCGTCCCTATTGGCTGGGGGTAGCCAAAGCTCCGCCCACCCATCAACGTTCGCAGCCCCAGACGCCGTGGCCCGGAGCGACGGAACACCGCCTAGGTCTTTCCAGCGTCATCACTTCCGTTTCGTTGACAGCTGACCCGGAAGTTCAAGCCAGTATCCGGCTAAGGTCCAAATATTCTCTAATTTATTTTAAAATAAGCATCTGTCCAGTTTTCACTCACTGAAGCCTGCACCGTCTGGTCTGTGTTGCTTGAGTTTACACGCAAGACAGAGTATGTTTACCTGTTTGTTTGGAAACGTATTCCGGAAACGAAACCCTGAGTAATCCATCGGAAGTGATAGGAGGGAGCGGGAAGTCGCTGTCGCGAAGGCCGGCCGGGCGGCTGGGAATGGAAGGGGACTGACTGCGGAGAAGTTACCCCAGGATTTCGCGCCGAGCCCCCTGGACCGGAAGGCCCGCTGGGTAGGAGTGAGAATCCCAGAGGTACGTCCGAGCGCGGGCCGCTGGGACCAAGGGGACGTGGACGGTGACGGAGTCGGCTGGAGTGAGGTTGTCCACGCCGTTGGGTCTAAGGCTTGACCGGTCGGAACTTGGGGTACGACTCCCCGGGACGGCAGAGGTTGAGAGGCGTGTCGCCTCCTTACCGGTCGCCTGCTACGCACTCCCTCCACCCGCCCCGCCGCGGTGCTTGTCCATCGCTCAGCATCTTCCCAGCGCGGTTTGGGGGCTCCTTGCGCCCTCGAAGGCACTGTGAGACCCGTTTTCGGGGCAATGGACGGAGTTGGTGACTGCCGAGGAGGGGAGTCCCGGAGACCCGGTGCCGAGCTACGGCGAGTACCCAGAGTGGTCGTTTGTTGCGGTGAAACCAGTTGCTCTCCCCTGTACAGTTCACCACATATTATTAATGTTGCATTCGTACCACCTTCCTTCTCATGTTCTGCAGTGACTCTTAGTCGATACTTTAAGGCCACGCATACATTTCTGAAAGTACATGCTATGCCATTTTAATCTTATTTACGAGAAAGTGCAAATTGAGCTATCATGAATATTTTTATTGTCTGTTAAACATCTAAATAGAAGCTCCTCTCTGATATACAAAGTGAACAAATTAGTGCCAATGTCTGCTGGCACTGATTACTTTAAATTTCCAGTTGTTATATCAATGATGCAAGAGCCTCTGCAATAGCTAATGTGCTATTTCTGAACTAAAATTCAGGACACACATCCAATAATTTAGAGTATACCGGTGAGGACAGTGACAGGTAAATACCACCCCTGATTTTCTGTGTGTGTGTGTGAGATTTGGTAGCTTTAACAATATCACCTGTTAAAAAAGGGATATGAGGGATACTCCCTTTCTAAATGCATGTTACGAAATACATTAGTTGAATATTTTAAATTTCAGTGTAAATTGTGTTTATACAGTATTGTTTTAATTCTTTCATTTTATACATTTTTAGGTTATTCAGTAGAAGTCTTGGGGTGCATTTTCATTGATTAAAAATGACTACTCTTGGGAGTTTAGAAACTAAAGGTAAGTCTTCTTTGATGATAATTGTTTTTAAAACATGAAATTTATGATGATTGGGCAAAGGAATGTTTGAGCCAGCGGAGTAAATCTCATAGAGGCCTGGGGAATCATCTGTGTCTCGGACTATAGCTGAGTTTTTCACTAATGATTTAGTGTAGAGGGGGAAAAAATTAAGCAGTTTTAGGATGAGTTAGTTACTGGCTGTTAACGTGAAATCTTCTAAGGAGTGTGTTAACGTCAGTGAACTTCAGGAAGCCCCAATTCATCTTTTCTGTGCCAAGCACATTTCTGGAAGCTGAGGAGACAACAACTAGGAGGCAGCCCCAGCCTGACCAGCTCCCAGCACTCGAGTCCGCAGGAAAAGCAGTGATTTGAAGACACTCTGGTGTTTGCATTACTCTGAAAGCACTGAGGCGGGAGGAGGGTAAAGTTCAGGGATTTGCCCCAGGTCACACAGTATGTGGCAGGAGGGACTGGAGTTACCGTATTTTAACTCAGCGTCTGGGTGTTCTTTCTATTGCACCATCATGCTGACTTAGGGCGTCTGTTTTCATAGATTTTCACTTTTATGAGAAAAGGAGAAATGTTTAATAACAAACTACAAAATCATATTCTGTTTGCCTCAGTATTCTAGAGCAGGGTTGAAAATTAGGGCCCTTGGGCCTTCTGCGAACATTTGCAATCAGTTTGATAATAGGGACCACCAACTGAATCCCACTTAAGCCAAGTGTTATCCCAAATAAAAAAGAATTCTGTTCTTCTCATTATTAGACCTATATTTAAAAAAAACTTTATTCAATTATTAATTTGAATTTCATGTATAAAATTTTGGGATTTTTTTTCCTTCTTTTATAAGTACCTATGTAATATGCTCAACTTTGTCTCATGGTCCAAACAGCTTAAAATATTTATTATCTGCTCCTTTATAGGAAAAGTTTGCCAACCCTGATCATTTGTTCTTTCCCTGCCTTTCAGCATCCTTGGGGAAGACAATAAGAATGAGCCAGAAACCTTAGATATGTTTTAATCTTTGATAAATGATCACAGATGGAAATACTGTTGCTGCACAACTGAATTATTTTGTCAGTTCCCTTCAAAGAGTGGAGAAGGATAGGGTTGACATTTTGCCTTACGTAAGCATTGCTCATAATTATGGAGCTGGTACCACACATCATGGTCCTCCCACTGGGGAGAAGGTCATTGCTTATGAGTGTGTCCTGGATTGTGCCCAGTGCATGTGTAATAAAGGTTTCTATGTGTGTCATGAGAAAAATAGAATTATGAAAGGTGAGCTACTGGGTGAGGAAATATGAAGCCCTGTCCCCCATGTGCCTGCTTGTGCGTGCCTGTGCGCTTGCACTGTAACCATTACAGAGAGGGAGCTGCCACGTGGTACGTAGTATACCTTGGCACTCCTAAGCCCTTAAGTAGGACAGTTTAAATGCAGCTAAGAGTAAACTGTGGTTGAACCAAGTTGATTGAATTTGATTGGAACTTGAACATATTTTGTTTGAAAGGAGATTTCTTTTAAGCTTCAGCAGGCCTGAATGTAAAGCTCTAGTTTCCTTTTAAAAAAAAAAAAAATTTATATATATATATATATGCATATATATATATATATATATATATATATGCATATATATATATATATATATATATATATATATATATATATATATTATTAATTTCAGAGAGGAAGGGAGAGAGAGAGAGAGGGGTAGAAACATCGATGATGAGAGAGGATCATTGACCGGCTGCCTCCTGTACACCCTCCACTGGGGTTCGAGCCCGCTACCCAGGCATGTGCCCTGACCAGAATCGAACAGTGAACTCCTGGTTCATAGGTCGGTGCTCAACCACTGAGCCACGCCAGCCAGGCTAGTTTCTTTTTCTTTTTTCTTTTTTTAAATATATTTTTATTGATTTCATAGAGGAAGGGAGAAGAAGCAATAGAAACATCAATGATGAGAGAGAATCATTGATTGGCTGCCTCCTGCACGCCCCTTCTGGGGATGAGGCCCACAACTTGGGCACGTGCTTTTGTCCCGTATCGAACCTGGGATCCTTCAGTCCCCAGGCCTATGCTCTATCCACTGAACCAAACCGGCTAGAGCTAGTTTCTTTTAAAAAAAAAATTGTAGTTAATTCATGATTCTACATTACTTCTTAAATGCCAGGTGTGCCGGTGATAATTAAATTTGCATTAGCCAGAGATCCTTAGGAAGAAGGGTTGAACTGAAATTTGAAGGGTGGGTAGGAACTAACTGCAGGGGAGAGAGTGTTAGGAAGAATATTCAAGCAGAGAAATGTCTGGAGAGGAAGGCAGACTTTTGCTGCTATTGAGACCCCTCCAAAAAGCAAGTCAGGCTGGAATACAGAGTCTGGGGGGTGAATGGCGGAAGTGGAGCCCAGCAGACAGGCAGGGCCAGATCTCGGAGAGCTGGGCAGGCCATGCTAAGGATCTTGTTTGTTCTGCGAGAGATGGGAGGCCATTCCAGGGTTTGATGCAGATCGGCTCTGCATGGTTTTGAAAGCTCACTATAACTGTCATAAATTCTGTGGGCTCCCGTGGTCTGCCAGGTAGTGTCATTAGCAGAGACTAAGTTCCGGTTGATGAGGCAGTAGTTGTGGTTTGTGGATGGCCTCCTGGGCCAGTTAACAGCTTACTCTGGAGTCAGATTTGGATTCAAATCCCAGTCTGACACAGATGATTTGGACAAGCTGTGCAACTTTTCAAAGCCCCTTTTTCTGTCTACAAAATGTGTATGTTGTGCTTACCTCATGAGACAGGTGTAAAAGTTAAATGTCACCCATCTGAAGGACGTAGAGAAGCCCTTCACACACAGTAAGTTGAATGAAAGTTAATTAGTACTATTTGTGGGCTTTGCCTTCCACTTCTCCAGTGTGTGCTGGACTTGTCAAGTGGCAGGAATCTAAGGTGAAGCTCAAAGGGCTGCTATGCATGAGTTCAGGAGCTCTGTGTAGATTAGGTGTCACCTCAGTACCTCCTCAAGGTCTGCAACACTTCCTGTTCTAGCACACCCTCCATTATTCCTCAGCACTAAACCACCTTCTGCCTTGAGTCAGTAAAGGGAGCCCTTTCTTATACTCCTCACTGGCGGTAAGACAACGGGTGGAAGAAGCAGATCTGTTGGTTACTGACTGGAGCAATGGCAGTGTGCTGGTGAGCAGAGCTGCCTTCTTGCTTACTTGAGGGAAGATAATTTATTTCAGTTGAGCAGATTAGTTTGGTAAACGTGTGCAGCAGTGCACTAAGCGTTATGGAGGACAGGGATGGGTGCTACTATTTATTGAATGCCTGCTATTTACTTGTGTGCTGGACACTTTAACCTGAACTTGAACTTCGGGACACTGGAAGAGGCAGTATATGCAGTGGGGAAGGCCCCAGTCTTTGTGAACAGACTGCTTAGAATTCACTTCTGCCTCTTCACTTACTAGCTATGTGGTGTGACCATGGGCAAGTTGCTGGACCTCCTTGTGCCTCATTTTCCTCATGAATAAAATAGAGCTAATCATACTACTCACAGGGTTATGTAAAGATTACAAGAGTTCTATGTAAAGTATTTAGAATAGTATTTGGCACATGGTAAGTCTTTTGTAAGTGTTGGTTACCTGTTACTTAATATTTTCTCATTTAAAATTCAGATTTAATACTACCTGGATGTAAATATTATTAAATTAATTCCATGGAAGTTAAAGCTGAAATCATTGTAGGATTTTGTCCAGATAGTAATAGTGTAAAGGAATTCAAACCAGATCTGGGTGATTCCCAAAGTCCTATCATTTCTATGGCACCATGTTCCTTCCACTTGTATGGGGCATAATGTCTGCTCTTAATGTGCTTATCAGACTTACTGGGAAAGAGAAAATAGCATGTACAAAACCCTTAAAATGATACTGTTGGTTCATGATTAAGCTTCAAACTGAATGTTTGAGACAGTAAGTGCCATGGGTATTCTTCAGAGCGTGGGCAGGAACAGTCAGGAAGATTTAATGTGAAGTGTGGAGTTGAAGCTGACTTCTTAGGGATAACCGAGAACCACAGTGAGGGCCAAAGAAGCCACTTAAGAGAATAAGACAGCAGGAACAGTGATTAGAGGCCTGGGAGAGAGAGCATTGAATAGTTCAGTTGGGTAGTTTGTGCAAAGCATTTTTTGCCAAGAGTCCAAACAACAGAAGAATTATTTTGAAGAAGATGTTTCAAGTATGCGTATATAGAGCTGCGTATTTTTTATAGCTAGCCGACATTATTGAGTGTCTGTGGTGTGTCAGGCTCTTGATCTGTGTTCTTGCATACCACAACCCTGAAGCACAACTGTCATTGTCTCTGTTTTGCAGGTTAGGACACTGAGATTCATGGAGGGTTAACTGACTTTCCTAGGGTCATACTAGGAAGTAGAAGTCAGAACCAAGCACCCTGATTCCAAATCTGCATTTCCTGCCAAGAGAGAGGCCATTTACTTAAGGGAAGCTTGAACCGTAGGGCATGGTTCATCTTTCTTTGACACACGATTGTTTTGAAAATTATTTTCAGTCTGAATATTTCCATTTTGTCAATGTCAGTGATTCTGATGTAGGGTGAGACGTGTCTTGGCATTTTCCTGGTTCTTCTTTTCAGTAAGTAGTTTTATGTTTTTTGCTCCCTCTTTCAGTCACCCTGACTTCAACCCCAATCCGAGGAGCAGGAGATGGAATGGAAACAGAGGAGCCGCCTAAGTCTGTTGAAGTCACCTCTGCAGTCCAGCCTGTAAAGCCCCACCTCCTTCCGAGTCCACGAAGGAAAGCAGTCGCACCAGAGAGCCCGGGAGTCCTGCAGCTGGGCAAGATCCTCACCGAGAAAGCGGTGGAAGTCGAAGCTGTAAGAATATTGGTTCCCAAAGCTGCTATCACCCACGTTGTCCCCAACAAAAATGCCAAGGGTAAGCCTCTCGGACGTCAGAAAGGGGAGCTCTCTGGTCAGTCCGAGGGAGCTGCCGAGCCCCGGAAGGAGCTCGCAGAGGTGAAGAGCACCCTGGAGAAGCTCAGGAACTCAGAAAGGAGGCTGCTGCAGGACCGAGAGGGCCTTTCCAACCAGCTCCGCGTGCAGACGGAGGTAAGGACTGTCCCGGGCTGCAGCGGTGCTTGCCACACCTGGCCCTGAGCCTGCGAGTTAGGAACTCCATTCCTCCTGGGAAAGCAGGTGCCACTCACTACAGCTCGTCACGTCTCTAGATGCTTCCTCTCAGATTTCACATTCTCAGGGCCTCACATGGAACTAGTGTATGTCAGGAACTTATACTCTAACGCACATTGAAGAGGGAAGAGTGAGAAACACCTAAAGTTATAAAGGAGGTTACAGTTGTAAACTTCCAGACCAAAGACGGGCCAACTCAGGCTTTGAAACTGACGCATTCGTAAATCCTGTTTTAAGGATCCCTGAATTCCAAGTATTTTACCTACATATACATAATGCTTGGAATAAAGAGAATGGTGGGATAAGTATTTACAATAATGGAAACCATCTGTAATGTTTGATTGTGTTTCTTTAATCTTTTCATCTTAGTCAACATTGCCTTAGCCTCCACTTTTCCCCTCTTAGTCTTTGTGACACTGGTTAGTGGTTCTTACCCAAATATATTTTAATATATTTTTAACAACTAATTTCTAATAATAAAAGTATTTGTAAACAATTTGAAAAATACAGAAAACAATGAAAATAGTGCCACCTTATTGTTAATGTCTTATGTCACAGAATATTCTATTACAAATAGCCACAGTTCTTCAATGGCTGCATCATAAACCAATACCTGTGATTGGACATTTATATTTTGACTCCTGTGTTTTCAATATTAATGTAAAGGATGTGCTTGTAGAGAATCCTGAGTTTCTTCCTTTACTTAAATTCTTAAAAGGAAAAATCGTAGGGCACAAAGAAATTATTTTTTTTAAATATATTTTATTAATTTTTTTTTACAGAGAGGAAGGGAGAGGGATAGAGAGAAATATCAATGAGAGAGAAACATTAATCAGCTGCCTCCTGCACACCCCCTACTGGGGATGTGCCCGCAACCAAGGTACATGCCCTTGACCGGAATCAAACCTGAGACCCTTGAGTCTGCAGGCTGGCGCTCTATCCACTGAGCCAAACCGTTAGGGCAGAAATTACTTTTTAAACGTTAGATAAGATTAAAAAAACACACACATAAAACATTCTCTGTCCACTGGAATTTTTGTGGCTCCATCCAGGAACCAAGCGGTTCAGGCTCGATCCCCAGGAGGGAGCCTACAAGAGACAGCCGATTGTTGATATTTCTCGATTGATGTTTCTATCTCTCTACCTTCCTTCCTCTAAAAATAAATCTAAAAAATATATTTTTTAAAATTCTGTCATTTTTTAACAAAACTCACTGTTTAGTTTTTTAACTTTTCCCCTTTAAGTGTTGCTTGGGAGCAGTTTGTTACTTTTATGATAATAACTTGTGCTTTTATTATAAGAGGCTCAGTTTATAACCACCTGGGCTATAAAGATAGAAGTAAGCTTGGTTAATATGTGTATATCATGACACTTAGATATTTACTGTCACTTTTTGATCTTTAAATAATGGAGGTTCAAATTACACAGAACAGTTTCTCTTTTGTTCATTCTGTACATTGTAGTCACTGACACGCCCCTGAGCGTGTTATATTGTTATGTGCTCTTCTAGGTCAATCGTGAGTTAAAAAAGCTGCTGGTGGCTTCTGTTGGTGATGATCTTCAGTATCACTTTGAACGTCTAGCCCGTGAGAAAAATCAGCTTATTTTAGAAAATGAAGCCCTAGGTCAGAACACAGCTCAGCTTGCCGAGCAGTTAGAACGAATGTCAATACAATGTGACGTGTGGCGAAGCAAATTCCTCGCGAGCAGGTATGTTCTGCTTTAAATAGTTTCCATTTTCTAGTTTTGATCTATTAGCCTTTTGACCCATAACACAAGAAAGTCAATTATAGAGTGACATACTGATCAGGTTATTCATTATTATTGAAGATGTGGACTCTCACTCCTGTGGATGGAAGCACAGACTCCCTAAGGGGAGAAGAGATATAAGCATCCTCCCTCATTCCAGAATTCTAGGTTACTACTCTATAGTAGAAATCACTCCCACTACAATATTTAATACCAAAACAAAATGGTCAATTCAGACATCTAGTAAATATTAAAATCACAATAAAAAAACTAAATTATTTTCTGGAGAACTCATGTCATTGCCACTCTATAACATAGTATTTTTTGTCCTTCATGCTTGTTCTCATAGTAGTTAATATATAATAGAGCTTCCCAGCCTTTTTCTTTATTTGCACAAATAGAGAAGGATGGCATAAGTATGCATAGTGGATGAGGCTGTGCTCCAACAGGCCCGTGGACACACTGATAGTTGGGAAACTGCAAGAAATTGTGATTCTTTATTTACTAGACGCCTGGTGCACAGATTCGTGCACCAGTGGGGTCCCTCAGCCTGGCCTGCAGGGTTCGGGGCGAAACCGGCAGTCCAACATCCCCCAAGGAGTCCCGGAGTACGAGAGGGTACTCTGCAAAGTTGCTGTTGCTCGGCAGCTCCTGGGTTGAGCATCTGCCTCCTGGTGGTCAGTGCACATCATAGCTACCGGCCAGTTGGATAGTCTACCGGTCGCTTAGGCTTTTATATAGATCCCCTCCTCTTTCCAACGTTGTGTTACTGGAGAATGGGGTCTGGGGGTTATCCAACTGTGTATTCCCCGTGCTTAGCCAGTGTTTCACACGCAATATGATTACTAGTAATAACTGTTGATTCACATCCAATCATCTGGCGATATCTCACAAAGCCCCAGAGGCTGTACTCTAAGAACCACGATTGTGATGAATAAATTTTCAAGAAAATGTTTCTTCATGTCTTAATACCTGTGCTACGTTCTAGTAATTGACTACTCTCTTAAAGTCCTTACTTTGTTTTCTAATTTGACTATGTTAAATATTCTTTGTAAGTTTTTGAAAATGACAGTATAGGATGCTGTTTGGAGAAATGAATGTACTGCTTATTGTCTTAGAATGAAAGTTAACTAATTCTCCTTGAACAGTTTAAGAGACAACAGATTATTGCAATATGTAACTTTTTTAACATCCTGATCAAAACTGACAATAACATTCTAAGGGCAATAGAGAGTATACTTTAGTGATAGTTTAGTTGATTTAATCATTCATTGTGAAAATTTTTATTTTATTTTACGGAATTTAGTTGTTGCTGTGATTTGAGACTTTAATTTTAGTTCTAAGATTTTCCTCTGATTAAACATACCTAAAATTTGCTTCAGTCCCATCACTAGGGAATTGATTAAACAAACTTTGGTACATCCAATCAGAAGAAAACATGAAGCTTTATTTTTAAAAAGGGAGATGAGATAGTTCTATGTGTGCTAATACTAAAAACTCACCAAGAGAAACTATTAGGTGAAAAAAGCAAAGTATAGAAAAGCTTATATTAAATAATCCCTTTTTGTAACTGAAAAATATATTTATTTTTAACCCATAGTTTTATGTTGAATATACATAAATTTTTTTTCTGGAAAAATGTATAAGGAACTGTACTGGTTACATGTAAAAGAAGGATGGGACCCTGGACAAGAGAGAAGGCTTTGTTTTCCTGTGTGGAAGCCTTTTTACATTATTTTAATATTCTTCTAAGGGCAAAGAGGTAATTGAATGGCAGGAACATAATGCATTTTTGTTTTCCTCTAAACTGTTTAATATTTAAAATGTTTTATTAATGTTATGTTTTCCAAAATTTGGTCAATCTGAAGTAAGATTGACATTCCAAAAGTCACTATATATAAGGAAAGCCCGTTTCCTTTGTCATTTTGTAAATATTTTAATTGAATCCCTTCAGTGAGTTCTCAGCTTGTAAACATTTTAAATGCTTCTTAGTGAAGATTGAAACACTGAGAAGTAATATATCTATGTTAAGTATTCTTTGTAAGCTTTGGAAAATGACAGTCGCCAATGTCATATATTAACTTCTTTGCACTGTGTTGTCGTCGGAGAATTTATAGGTAAGATTTTAATCTCTTCCAGGGTTATGGCAGACGAGTTAACCAATTCCAGGGCAGTTCTGCAACGTCAGCACCGGGACGCGCAGGGTGCTCTCCAGGACCTCCTGAGTGAGCGGGAGCAGCTTCGCCAGGGAATGAAAGCCACCCACACGTATGGCCCTTTTACATCCGGACTCTTCTATGCTCCTGCAGTTCCCAGCATGTGGCCCTTCTGTACTGTTGCTGCATTTATAGTTTGTGGAGTATACACTTGAGTAGCATTTCAAAACAGATGCCCAGGAGAAGGCAGATGACTAAAAGAGTAGAAGATCTGCTGCTTACATTCTTAACTGGAGAGAATTAGTTATATTTATCATAGAACTCTCTGGACTTAAAAGTCCTTTTTTATTATATTTGTTGCACTTCTGTGTAACTTTTGATAGAAGCCACAGCGTGTACTTGTTTGTCCTTTGGAAGGGGGTCTTTTGGAGGACCACTCTGCAGTGTTTGAGCTTGCTTTCATGTCCAGAACTGGCAAAATCTGTGGTCTCCCTCCAAAGCGCTTTGTACTTCTACATCGTTGATTTTTTTAAAATATATTTTTATTGGTTTCCGAGAGGGAGAGAGAGATAGAAACATCAATGATGAGAAAATCATTGATCGGCCGCCTCCCGCACGCCCCCCACTGGGGATCGAGCCCGCAACCCTGGCATGTGCCCCTGACTGGAATCAAACCCGGGACCCTTTGGTCCGCAGGCTGACACTCCATCCACTGAGCCAAACCGGCCAGGGCTACATCGTTGATTTATTGTAAAACAAATCAGTACAGGCCAAAGAGGAAACTATAGGGGAAATTGGAAGAATTAAAATATCAGATTTTATGGGAGGCAACTAACGCAATGTTTAGAGGGAAATTTATGACTTTAAATGCTTATCTTAGAAAAGAAGAAAGGTCTCGTCAGTAATCTAAGCTTTCTCCTTAAGAAATAAAAAGAGCAAATTAAGCAAAAGAAGAAAACAGTAGAATGAGAGCAGAAATAAATGAAATAGAAAGCCAAATGTGGCTGGCTTCTTTGAAAAGATAAAATTAAGAAACCTCAGTATAATCAGGGAAAAAGATATACATGACCAATATCAGGAATGAGAAGTTGGAGGCCTCACTATAGATTCTATAAACATAAAAAAAAGATAACAGAGTGCCTGGCTAGTGTTGCTCAGTGGTTGAAGCATCAGCCAGCACACCAAAGGGTCTTGGGTTTGATTCCCCATCAAGGGTACATACCTGGGTTGCAGGTTCGCTCCCTGCTTCTGGTCAGGGTACATGCGGAAGGCAACCAGTCGATGTCTCTTTCACAATGATGTTTCTCCCCCTCCACCCTCCCTCCCTTTCACTCTCTGAAAAAGCAATCAAAAAAATTATCATCAGGTGAGGATTGAATATCTATATATATAAAAGGCTAAGTGTCCGTCTGTCCGACCAGCAGCTATGATGTGCACTGACCACCAGCTCAATGCAGGAGCTGCCATGACGCGCACTGGTCATTTAAAATTAATGGCACCACGGACCTGGAGCTGACAAACCAACACTCAGCTTCTCCCAAGTGGGACCCAGGCCCGCTACCACCCCGGAGCAACACCCCACCAAATTGCAGCCAACGCTGCCAAGACTCCATGGTGCAGAATGTGGCCCACAGCCCAGCCCAGCCTGAAAACGGTGGCTGTGGGCGCCGGGTAATGACGTCATGTAGCAACACCCGGCTTCAGCTTCCTCTCCCTAGGGACTAGCATCCTTGAGCATCCTTGGAGTTTCTTCAGCCCAGGAACCCAACTTGCTTTATAGCTGGTGCAAACATTTTACAATTTAATCAAATGTCTGTGAAGCATTTTCCCATGCCTCATCTCATTTGATCCTCACAGAAGTCCTGGAGTAGGTAGATAGGAGACTCGGTAGAATCCTATTTTCTTTTCATTAGCAAGATGCCAATAGCGACAGTCATGCTTTTTATACAGTCATGCTCTGTATAAATATTAAAATATTTCTTCTAATTAATTTCCTTTCAATGTGCACGAATCTGTGCACTGGGACACTAGCGTATATATTACAGGGGGATGTTGTGAACAGCTCTATGCCAATAAGTTCAACAGCTTAAATAAAATGGACAAACTCCTTAAAATGCACAAACTACCTAAGAGTATCAAGAACAGATAACCTGAATAGCATAACCTATTAAGACAGTTGTATTTGTAATTAAGAACCTTCCAGTAAACGAAAGTCCAGGCCTAAAGGGGTTCACTGGTGAATACTAGCAAACATGTAAGGAAGAAATAAAGCCAAATTTACACAAACTCTTCTAGGAAATAGAGAAGTAGGGAACAATTTCCAGCTCATTATATGAGGCCAGCATTATCTTGATACCAAACCAGACAGAGACATAGCAAGAAAACTACAGACCAGTAGTTCTCATGACATAGATGCAAAAATCCTTCACAGGATTTTAATGAATCAAATCCAACCACATACAGTCATGTGCCACATAAAGATGTTTTGATCAGTGATGGACCTACAGTGGTCCCATAAGATTATAATCGAGCTGAAAAATTCCTATCACCTGATGACATGGCTGCGTGCTTGTGGTGATGCTGGTGAAAACCAACCGAATGCACTGCCAGCCATATGGAAGCTTAGCACATACAATATGTACAGTCCACAAACCTGGTGATCATAAATACCTATGTTACTGGTTTATGTATTTCTATACTATTTATCATTATTTTAGAGTGCACTCTTCCACTTACAAAAAGCAACAAGTAAATAGTGCGCCATGTTATCCCAGCAGCAGCCTCGTCCATCCAGTGTCTCTGTATTGCATCAATTTCTCTTGCACTTGGCTTAATCTCATGTTGTACAGCAAGCATGTCAAACTCACGGCATGCAGCCTGCTAGCCGCAAGTTTGACATGCTTGTGTACAGTAACCTGCTGTACGAGTTTGTAGCCCAGGAGCAATAGGCTGTACCAGACAGCCCAGGTATGCCGTAGGCTGTACTATCTAGGTGTGTGTAGTGCACTCTGTGATGAAATTGTCTAACGATGCATTTCTCAGAAGATATCCCTGTCGGTTAGTGGAGCATGACTGTATAAAAATATTTATACGTCATGTCCAAGTAACTTTTAGCCCAGGAATTGTAGGTAGTATGTCATTCAAAAATTAATTAATGCAACTCACCAAAAGGAAATACCATATGAATAAGATGCACAAATCAAATCAGTAGTTCTGTACAACTGAATGATATACTAGTGTATTTTACCTGTTATAGGATATGAGGACAAAAAAGTACTGCTTGTTAAGTTATTTCCAGATAATAATATAGTAAATTGGTAAGTGCTTTTTGTAATCTAACTTCTTTTCCCAGACTTCCTGATTTATTGAACTCTGAAAGATACGAGAGAATGATATAACTTCAGAAATATGTTTCTCATTCATTGAGCATTTCTGATTTTTCTATTTTGTCTTATTAATGTTCAGTGTTCATGCGTGTTCTCTGCAGTTTACTGGAGGAGCTCCTGGTCTCCTTGCAGTGGGGAAGAGAGCAGACTTACTATCCTAGTACCCAGCCTCACAGCACAGCAGAACTAGCGTTAACCAATCACAAGTTGGCAAAAGCGGTAAATGCTCATCTTCTGGGAAATGTTGGAACTAACAGTCAAAAAAAGAGTCCACCAACAGTTGAATTCTGCAGCACCCCAGCGGAAAAAATGGCTGAAACGGTAAAATATTCCTTGCATGATCTGTGGAACTTCTAACACTGACCTCTTGCTGAAGGGTGGCGTGTTGTAATGGCAAGTGCTTGGCACTAGAGTTCAGGAACATGGGATTTCAACATGAGTTCATGCACATGAGCTTGTGATCTTGAAGAAAATCATTTCCTCCTCTGAACTTTAATTTCCTTGAATATCATTATTCTATTCTTAAAGAGAAAAATGTAATTGTTTTGAACGAGGGCCTATTTTTTTTAGCCTTTTTCTCGAATTCATTTTGATATGAAAACTACCAGGTAGAATTTTTCATTTAGTAATCATGAGTAGATAATAGGTTACTTCTGATTTAAGGAATTACTTGTTAATTCTCACATATAGACCAGTCCTATGTCAGTTCAACTGTCTGTCTTCTTTGTTTCTATACCCATCAAACTCAGCAGCAGGTGACTGGTTCCTCACATACAGAAGGAAAAGGGGGCAGAGGCAGAAAACTACCGCAAGGTCCCACTTGATATCTAGGCGCCTGCCTGCATGGCAGCCAGCTTTCCATACATCCCTCCTACTGGGAAAGGTGTCCCCTTCTCGCTAAAGCTCCCCTCCAGGCTAGGCAGGCTCCCCAACACTCACCCCTTCTCTCTACTGGCTCTTTCTTTTTTTGGCTTAAGAACGTGCCCAAGTGCCTCGCATCTAAAATGAAACATCCTCCCTCTACCCTAAGTTCTCTGCAGACTGCCTTACCACCTTCCCTTCACAGTCAAGAATCTTGGACAAGATGACTTGTTTCTCACGTCCCGTCCACCTCAGTTCCCGCTGTCACTTACCCTAGCAGACTTCTCGCTCCACTGTTCTCCAGGTCCTTACCAAGGTCATGAGTGTTGAATGACTCTCTTGTCCTATGTACTACATGTCACTTGTGTGATATTACTCTTTCCTGGCCCCATGCTGCCTCACTGAATTCCTTGTCATAACTTTGTCTCCTCCTCTCCATGTTGATGTTCCATAGGAATCTGTTCCCCATGCTTTTAAACTTCCATAGTTTCTGCAACAACTCTGCTGTTCCTGTGACCATGCTTCCTGCGATCTGAGGAACGGAGCATCCTTTCCCTGTGCCCGCTCTTGAGCATTTCCTCACACAGCAGACTCCTTATCCCGAAGCTTTCTGCTTATGACTTTAACTGAGACTTTTTTTTTTGTTCAAAAGACATATCCAGATGGATATTTCAATGTTTGTCCCACAGACACCTAGAAATAGAACAATTACTTTTCTCTTCGCTTTCGCACATGTGTTCTACCCCTTCCATGAAGAAGGAGAAGGAAAGCCACCCGCTTCCTCTCCACTACTCCCTGTCTTAATAAACTGCACCTGCTATATAGGGATGTCCTGAGGATTCCATAAAAGAATGCATATAAACCCCAGAGCAGGTTCCAGTGTGGTGTAATTTCTCAATCAATGGTAGCTATCATTTTTATTATTTCCTTCATCCCCCGGATCCTGTTGGTTTTACAAATCCTATCAGTTCCTTGGAATTTGTGCTCTATCCCAAGTTCAACCACTGACCTCCAACCTCAACTATTGCAAGAGCCTCCTCACTAATATCCCTGTCTTGCTTTTCACCTGCCAGAGAGTTATTTCAAAAATGTCAATTCCACACACACACACACACACACACACACCCCCAATGTTAGTGCATTCCTCCTAGTATTCCTGTTCAAACAGCTCCCAGCCTCCCTTATTGAGTTTGAATTCTTTATATTGTATAGGATTTTCATAATCTTTACTCCATTTTTCCTTTCAAGGATCATTTCCCAGGTGTACCCCACACACACATGTACACATAATTCACATGACAGTATTTAAACACTTGTTATTCCACAGATATGCCACTGTGTCTCACCCACCTATCCATACTATTCCTTCTGCCTCGACCATCCTTCCTATACCTCTCTACCCGAAGGATCAGCCCTCCCTGAATCTCACTGGCAAACCTAGATGTTTCTTCCTCCAGGCTTCCATTACATTTTCTACATATGTATTATAGCTCTTTAACATGTAAAATTGCAACTGTTTGATTCTCCGTCTCCCAAACTATAAGCTTTTTAAGGGCGGGGGCTATGTCTGATGTGTCCTCAAGGTCTGGTATAATCCTTTGCACATAGTAGGTACTCAGTTATTTACTAAATGAATCAATGGCTAAAACTAAACCCATCATCTTTACCTTTCTGTTCTCCTCCATTCTCTTTGTTGGGAAGTTGTGTCCCTGTCTCTGCAGCTGCTGCCAGCAGCGTTGGCTAGGCCTGACGGCTCCTCCTTGCTTGTAGCACTCTCTTCCCTTGGCTTATGGAACCAGTGCTTTTCCCAATTCCTTTCCAATGGCACCGCCTTCCTCTTTCCCACCATAACCCGTCCTCATCACACGATGACGGGCGGGAGGAGATGAACATGAGAAACAGGAACTGTAGCCAGCATTATCATGTTACCCTTATTGGAGAAGTTTTTCAACTCAAGAGCTCCTCCTGCTGTGGGCCTCAGTAAAGCAATAGAATAGGGAAAGTCAAAGCAGAAGAATAAGGGAGCATGGTGTAAGAGAAATGAAAAGCCATTGATTTTTATAAGTAAGTGATCATAAACTGTGAAGTAGGATTTCAATAGAAGAATCCAGGTAGAATCCTGATTCCAAGCAGTTCCATGAAAGACTAAAGGAAGAAGATAGGGATACTTTTGGTTTAGGATGAAAATTGACATAACTTAAGGTAGAATTGATACAACCTTATTTTCTTCTATGTTTTCATCAGTATCCATAAGAGAACATCAATTTCTTCATTTTAAAAAAATACGTAAACTAGGTAGTGTAATAACTAGACATCATTGCTAAATTTAGAGCTTTTCGAGAAAAGGAATAAGTTCTCTCATCTAATTCCTTATTCAGATGTTATTTTTATGATAGTTACATATTAATGGAATAGAGCTACATAGGTAGTTATACCTCAATAAAACCCAGGGGTTTACAGTCCCTGCTGCACATTTCTGACATCACTTCTTATTTTCCTTAGGTGCTACACATTTTGGACCCAGCTACCAGTACAGAAAGCTCACCTGATAATCCGTTTTCTGAGTCTCCACCAACCACCTTACTTGCTACCAAGAAAAATATTGGACGATTTCATCCCTATACCAGATATGAAAACATCACCTTCAACTGCTGCAACAACTGCCAGGGGGAACTTATTGCCCTTTAACGTGTCACATTGGGGCATGCTGCAGGCACGAGCCTGCTACCCCGGAGTCATTCTTATTGGGAGTGGGGGTTCCTATAATGCTGTAATCTCACTTTCTACTTGAATAATGTTTCATGTATTAGACTCCAGGTTACCCTTTCTTAATAAATGTCTCAGGGTAAGAAAAGAACGAAGCAGTGCAAATATATATAAAGTGGAGAATGCTTCCCACGCATTACACGATGCTTTTCCTAATGGGCTTTAAAAGGGAAAAATTATACCTTCTTTTAGGCCCCAAATTATTGTTTATCTCGCTATATATTTTATATGAGCAGATTGAATTTTGGCAATCAAAATCAATGACTGGCAAACTAGAGCCATGGGCCTTAGGCAGCCACACCCATCATTTACTGCTGTCTGCGGCGGGCTCTTGTACCACAGCAGAGCTCCACAGAGGAAACAGGCTGCAAAGCCTAAAATATTTCCTATTCGTCCCGTTACTGACCCCTACTCTAATCAGCAGAGGGATGGGGAGGACGTGTTTTTCCTCTTTTTGGTGAATTTGGGGGGCGGGGTGCTACAAAGGAGGCTTAGGAAATACAGTAGGTGAAGGGATAAATCTTTTAAAAATAAATGCTGTATATTAGGAAAATTAGGAATTGACAGCCACATTAACAAGAGTTTCAGCAAAATGTGTTCTGTTTTTGTGCAGAGGATTCCATATTTTGAGTGGACGCCACTTGATACATATATAGAAGAAATAGGTTCTAACTATTTGCTCAATTTGGCAAAGCAACAAAATATCCAATTTGATATTTATAAAATAAGGTGGGGTAAGTAGGATCTTTCTAGGATACGGTACAAATGCAAACATATAACCCATCAATTAATTTATGTAATATATGTTATTGTTTATGATGGATAATCACAAAACACCCTTTTATAGGCCTTTAAAACTCCATAAAATGTTTATACCAAATTATACTAATTAGTTACAGAAGTGCCTGTCAATAGAGAAGCCTTCAAGAAACAAATCTGGTCAAAGTACATTGTATTTTAATGTCAACCTAGTAATTTTTTTGGTCTGATTCATCTGAGTTATATTTATAATTTCATGTGGCAATAAATTTCTCTATCTTCTTTATTCAGTGTTGTCTTTTCCCCCTCAGAATGATGTATTTCATTTCAAGTCTTCGTCTAGCTTATACTATTTCAATTGGTTGTTCCGCTTGTCCTTTAGTTTTAGTATAAAACTTAGAGGAAAACATAGAGGACAAGCTTCATGACATTGGATTGGGCAGTGATTTCTTAGATACGATACCAGAAGCACAGGCAACAAAAAGATAAATTGAACTTCATCAAAATTAAAAACTATTGCACATCAAAGGACACTACCAACAGAGTAAAAATGCGGCCCACAGAACGGGTGAAAAGATCCGCAAATCCTGTGTCTCAGGGCCCGGTGCCCAGAGCGAGTGAAGAGCTGCAACTCGAACCAAAAGCCCCATCTGAAAAGCGGGCGACGGGCACCGACGGCCTCCCAGTGCCCCAGAAGAGGCTCCATATCACTGGTCATCAGGGAAGTGTAAACCGAGTACTTGAGACCCATCAGGATGGCTGTGACCACAAAAGCAAAACAGCAGTGCAAGAATGTGGAAAAATGGGAACTCTTGTGCATTGCTGGTGGGAATACGAAATGGTACAGACACTACTGAAGACAGTAGGGCAGTTCCTCAAACCCTAACCTAACACTGCTGGCCTCATGGACAAAACAAGGCTGTTAGGGTTGTTACCAACATTATGCCCAGTTACTTATGTAAAGCATTTACAGTACCAGGCACATTATACACTAAGAGCTGGCTAATTTTGTAACACCTAAAACAGTATTATGCATAATTGTTACTTTGTTTTAAAGAAGTAGACCTACCCCAGTGGTCGGCAAACTCATTAGCCAACAGAGCCAAATACCAACAGGACAACGATTGAAATTTCTTTTGAGAGCCACATTGTTTAAACTTAAACTTCTTCTAACGCCACTTCTTCAACATAGACTCGCCCAGGCCGTGGTATTTTGTGGAAGAGCCACACTCAAGGAGCCAAAGAGCCGCATGTGGCTCGCGAGCCGCAGTTTGCCGACCACTGGCCTATCCTATTGCTTGGCTTGCCACAGCTAGTCAAGGTTAAAGTTGATGTAAATAGGACTTTGTGTAAGGCCTTGAGCCAGGCTTGTTCAAGAGGTAACTCCTCTTGCCTGATGAAATGTCCTAATGCAATTTTTTCATGATAGTAAGAACTAAGAATAGAAATATCAGAATAATAGAAATAGAAAAGAACCTCCTGGTTCTTTCCTACTAGAAAGATTAAAATAGTTTAGAAGTAAGTGAATAAAGAATGCAGAATTCATTTATTATTCAATTTGTTGCATGGCCTAAGAAAGGGTATAACACATTCCCACACATCAAGAGAAGAAGTTTATTTTGTTCTAGTGTAAAAAAGAAAGGATAAATCACTGTCAACATCACCAAAAAGATATGTACCATTTCCATAATTCAGAGTATAACCAAAGCACATGAGCATAAAAAAATAAATATCCAAAATTCTGAGGATTGTGGCTTCAAAATGAAGCATTTAATAGATACCTTCAGTTGTAATGATCAGTAAAACGGAAGGATTTGGCTTCGGACATATATGACTGATTCTGCAACTGTCTGGAACGCTTTGCTTCCAGTCGGAACTGTCTAGTCCTTTCCTTGACAGCTTGTTGCTCCACTAGTTTTTCCACCCGCTTCCTTCGTAGCCACCTGCAAGGAACAGACATGTGATCAGGACTGGTGTAAACCAGCATATATGCTTCATGCTATAAAGTTACTGTTATAGACAATTAAAAGAAATTTAATGGCTTTACATTGAAACACTATAGTCACAACACAAATAAAAGTATTAACTGAAAAATTTCAAGCTTATGCCCTAGACCCACACAAGAAAACATAGTTATATCTGGTATTGAATGCTTGAATTAAGTTTGTCTTATAATGAAATTGCAAACATAACATTTTTTAGTAATAAACACTGATTTATATGTGATACGGGTCCTATCCTTTTTGAAAAAATATGGTTTTATAAGTAAGTAAGTATGTGATAGATTCCAAATAACTAATTTTTTTATAACTAGCTGCATGCTAAAACCTTATTTAACCAGGCTGAGAATCTGAGCATGCATCAATGTTGCCTTGCTTTTCTTGGTGGGAAATTACAGAGCTCCTGATTTTCATTGCATAAACTAGTTCTTCCTTAAAGCAGGAAAATAAGCCTATGCATAAAAAACATCAAAAAATGGAGAGTCCACATTCTAACAAATTTAAGTCTATAAATATTGCTTAGGTAAAATAACATAAAAAATGATTGTATACACACATATCTAGTATGTAAGTACGTGTGTGTGTGTGTGTGTGTGTGTGTGTGTGTGTGTGTGTGTGAAATGGCTCTGGGCTGGAGGTAGATGAGGTCATTAATGAAAATAAGCCAATTGAGAACAGTTTGTAAGTATGATCTCAATTTCTATTTTTCAATTATAAGTACAGAGAAATATCTAGAATATATGCACTAAGGTCCTAACAATAGTGATTTCTGAGTGATAAGAATGTGATGTTTCCCCCTCCATTTCTACAATGAATATTTACTACTTCCATAATAAAGGGTTATATATTTTTTAAAAAGGAGGAAAGAGACGAAGAAAAAAAAGAGAAATATATAAAAAACAAAAACAGAAATGAAAGTAACTTCAAACAACAGGACTCCCACTGGCTTGCTGGTAAAATTATAAGCCAGGTGTGTTTCCTCAGAACCAGCCAGGTAATGCAGGATCTTACCCAGATACTGAAAAGAGATCAGGATTGCCTTTAGCCACCAAAATATATCCCCAAATCGCCTCTCATTTGGTCTATACAGATCTTCCTCAGTCTGACTGCCTTTCCTTACAGAAAAATAGTTCTGGGTAAATGCAACTCTTCAGTTTTTCTGAGGACTATGTAAGAGAAGCTATAACCAATCTGTTATATTATAACCAATCTGTTATTTCTTCTCTAAGAAATGAACAAATCAACAAACAGACGAACACATGAATGAATGGTAGGCTCTCAAAGGCTATCACACTGGTGCCATAAGAAAGAAACCATTTTAGTATTGAAAACTATCTTGAAAGAATGGTATCAATATTGTGCCAAGTTGGAATTAAAGAATCTAATTTATTAAAGTGTATTTAAAATGGAATAGGATGCAATGTCAAAGATCCAATATTTGGCATTTTCCCCCCAAGCTTTATCAATATATAACTTTCTAAAACGACCGTGAGGGAGGGGCGCGCTCTGCCTTTGACTTACTGTTTAAAGGCCCGTTCACGGCCTTCTGTCCCCTGGAGGAAGAACAAGCATTCCTCCTGCTTTCGTAGTTCTTCTGTCTTTCTTTCTTTCATCTGCTCTTCATGCTTCTTTTTAAGCCATAATCGAAAAGCTTGTTGGGGGTCTCTGTTCTCCTGCTAGATATGAAAACAAGCTTTGCTTAATTTAATAAACCACAACTACTTTCTGAGGCTCTGCCTATAGGGCCCTACAAGAATATGTCCCACTCATCAATGTTTCATAGTAATGCCAGTCCATGACCTGCACTCCTTATATCCAAACCAAATACATCACATTTGAATCAGCAACATTGACTACCCCCATCAGAAAACTCAGCACTGAGTTTACTGCCATGTGGCTTCTTTCAAAAGTCTTAGTGAGCATGGCCCTCCCATGTTTATTGCAGCATCATTTACAACAGCCAACATGGAAACAACCTAAGTTGTGATAGGTGAATGAATAAAAAAATGTGGCATTTATGTGCAATGGTGTACTACTCAGCCATAAAAAAAGATGGCATATTGCCATTGATGACAACATGGATGGATCTCAAATGTACTATGTTAAGTACAATAAGTCAGATGGAAAAGGACAAGAAAAACCGTGATTTCACTCATTTTTATGGGAGAATATAAAACAAAAAGAAACGAACAAACAAAACAAAATAAAAACAATGTCAGGTACAGAAAACAGATAGATGGTTACAGAGGGGAAGGCATTGGGAAGAGAGCAAAATGGGTGTAGGGGGTCAACTGTGCGGTGATAACTGGGGAACACACTACAGTGTACACTGATATGGAATTATAATCCTGCGTACCTGAAACTTATAAAATGTTACTAATGTTCTCTCAATAAAAAATACACACATACATACATGCATGCATACATAGAAGAAAGAAAACAGTACAGTACAATAGCTATTTGCATATCATTTACATTGTATTAGGTATTATAAGTAACCTAGAGATGATTTAAAGTGTATGAGAGGATTATTTAGGTTATATGCAAATACTACACCCTTTATATAAGGAACTTGATCATCCAGGGATTTTGGTATTGCAGAGGGATCCAGGGATCAATACCACACAGATACTGGGGGACAACTGTCATCAATAAACGAAGGTCTAAACACAGTGACTTGCAAACTTTGCAAAGTTGAGCCCTTTGACAAAGAAAATAATTTTGTACAATGGCACAAACAAACCGAGAAAGGCAGTATGAGTAGAGTTGAGGTCTTTGTAGCAATTTGAAGAATGTCCGTGGAATCCAGTCTGAAAACCAAAGATCCAACACTTAACGTTATTCAGCCTTTCTTTAGATTCTAACTTTGGGGATCAGACCCCAGATTTCTCAGTGGGAACCCCATACCTGAGCTATCCCTCCGGAACTTCAGCTGCTGCCCGGGCGATTCCGCACTTCCTACCAGTTTGTATGCAGTCTCCACTTTCCACCCTTGGTTATCAGGGTTCTCTCCAGCTAGTCTTCATTTGATTATTCAGGATGGTTTTTCTATATTTTAGTTGTAATTTTAGTTTGGTCCTGGGAGAGTGTCAGTGTAGCTTCCACTTCATCCGCCGCCACCGTGGAACTTCACGAGATCCCAACTTTGATTTTTAGCTTTTCGAGCATCTAGCTGCCCAGCCCACCTCCAAAGCTGTAATTACTCTTATGGGGAGTGGCTTTAGCATTTGCAGCAGCTAGTGGGAGTAGCCTGTTGTGTTGAAAAAGCTTATTGGGGAGAATAAAGAGAGCAAAGGGACAGATCTGGAGCCTTGGGGGTGGATGCCTGGCTGGAACACTCATTTAATACTTTCCCCAAATATGAGCCCTATGATAGAGAAGACCTTCTCCTGCGTCTTGCATTTTCCTTTCCCTGTGATCCACATGGCAAAGCATACTGATCTCACTTATGAAATGCATGTAACTTAGGTTCTTTCGCGTACGACGCTGAACCTGGTGAAGAGGACTCGTGGACCTAAAGGATATTGCTGAACATCTAGAAATCGCGGAGTGGCTGCAGATGACAAAAAGTGTTCATCTGGAATTATAGGTCAGAAGAGTCAGGAATTCAGGGGTGAACAGGATTGATGGGTATCTCTGTACATTTATTCATTCAACTGATACTTACAGAGTATCTATTATATAGAATATCTATAGGCACATGAGTACTCGGTCACATCAATGAAAAAACCAGGTCCTCTCTCCCATACATCCTAAGCCTTTACTGTAGAACACAGTAGCCACTAGTCACATGTGGCTACTGACAGAGAAAATGTAACATTCAGCATCTTGGTCACATTAGCTCCAGTTCCAGTGTTTCACAGCCACATTGTGGCTTGGTCGCCAGCACAGGTACAGGGCATTTCCATCAGGTCAGAAAGTCACACTGGGAAGTGTTGTTCTAGACGAGCAGATAAAAATAGATGATTGATATTCAGATTCAAAGAAAAGTGTGGTAAGGAGAGAGACTAATAACGGGGAGGTGAGGAGAAAGGAAGGCATTTAGAGAGAAAGTGAGGGAGCGAGTTTGGAGACATCTGGACAAAGTGTCTTCCAAGCACTGGTAGCACAGCAAAGGACCTGACAAGTGGTTGTGTTTTCCACGTTCAATAGAAAGCAAAGTCAAAATGAAGCGGTGGCAAAGGGGCTGGCAAGTGGAAGGAGACGAAGTCAGAATAACAGGGATCCGATAGTGTACAATCTTCTAGGCGGTGGTAGGAACTTGGGACTTTATTTCGAGATGAAAAGCCATTGGAGGTTTCTGAGCATTCGTGACGCAATCTACTCCACATTTCAGAGACTCACTCTGGCTGCTGTGCTGGAGCGGAATGGAGTTGGGGGCAAGGTGGAAGGAGGAGGAGCAGTTATCAGCCTTTTGCAGTGGGTCAGGCAACACACAGTGGTGGTTTAGATGAAGATGGTGGGACTCGGGATGTAAGTTGAAGATAGAATAGACAAAACGTTCTCCTAGATTGAATGTAGGGTTTTATATCATGCTTTAATAGATTATTTTTTAAAATATTTCCAGGATTTGTTTTTATATTTTTTTATAAATACAACCATATAAAACCAAACATTTCTTCATTACAAAACAAAACAAAAAATAAATAAAAAAACCAAAGGAAAAAAGTAATGCAGTAGATTTCTCAAAGAAGATTTCCTAACAGAAAAGTGGACAAAGAATTTTTCTATGAAAAGAATATTCAAACAGCTCATAGGTGATCAGTCTCGCTGAAAATAACACTGCAACGCAACAATATTTTCTACCTGTCATGTTGGTAAAAATAAAAACACTTGAAAGCACACTTCTCAATGCAGGTGTAGGGGGTGTTTTGTGTGTGCACACTATCTTTGCCCTATTTGAATATAAAAGTTACACTGTCTTTTAAAAAATTGGTAGCTTTCCCTACTTGGTGCTATGAAAGTTTAAGTGAAATAGGAATCACTGGGTTTTTGCAAGGCTTCTTAGGATGTGCCTGATGCATCTTTTGCGAAGGTGGTTCCTGGACCACTCTCTCTACTTCTCCCAGACGTTCTTAGTCTGACATCCAGATGCCCTTCCATAAGCAACTTCCACCTTCATCTCTGTATGAAGTTAATTTTCACAGAAGTTTTACTTACTCTACTGCTCATGTCTTCAATTTCCTTTGCTCGCTGAACTCTCCTCATTTCTACGACCTGCTCTCTTTTCTTTTGCAGCCACGCTTTAAATACTATGTCGTTCTCCTTTTTCTTTTCTTTCTCTTCTTCTATTTTCCGTTGTTCTTCCTGGTGGAAAGAATATCAAAAGGCATTAATGAAAGATTTAAAACTCATAGATGAGTCCTAAGAGTAGAGAGAGATATTTTTGAGATCTGAAGTTAGTATTCCCTGCCTCTAAAACTTTCCATCAAAAAGCTAGGTGTTCTTTAATAAAATAATAATAATAATAATAATAATAATAATAATAATAATAATGCCTCTAATTTGCTTAGGAAGAGAATGAAGATTTTTAAGATAGATTAAACTGTAGAGACAAAGGCTACAATTATATGGATGTACAATACATACTGTTCAGCAATTCCTTGAATCTCTCCTCCACTTCCTACTTTAATTTTGGTCTTAAATTGCAGCTAAGCCACAGAAGCACTGTATGATGTCCATAAAAGCAGAGAGATGTCCTAAGTGTTTTTATTTTACTGTTGCATTTGCTCATTGTAATAAATGGCATTGTGGTTGCAAAAGAAAAGGCTACAGTCACTTAGAGAGAACTTTGAAGGGTACAGGTGAGCCATCATGTGCTATCTAGGACCTGCTCTAAAAATTCCTTAGCCGAAGAAGGAGATGAAGCAAACACGCCAAAATCTCAGTGATTTTTGAATCCGGATGATAACAGAGGGGTTAGTTGCACCTTCAGATATGTTTGGATTTTTTTATTATTATGTTTAAAAATATTTTCAAATAGCATATATTCATAAATTAACACTTTCCTATCAGGAAAAATGTTTAGATAATTAGTTAAATGAAAGAACAAAATGAATTTTTAAATCTGAATTATCCGATTAATGCTCTAAAAGTGAGTGACTTAAACTTGAAGGGAGGTACTTAATGGGACCCAGTTACGTACAGCGACGAGGCAGCGAGTGGGAGCCACGCTGCGCGGCGGTGGGAACAGCAGCGAGCTTGACCTGAGGGGCACTCATGCTGCCGCTTAACGCAGTGTTCTCATCTCTAACGTGAGTTGCCTTCACAGGTCTCAAGTCTCTGCCAGTACTCAAGTCATTACTGAAATGAACTGAACTACACAGTCCATGCTTACGTTTTCTCAAAGAATGGAAGTCAGAATTCTTTCCTTACATTTTGACAACAGAGGAAGTCCTTCTAATTCCTTTGGATGGAACACAATATAGGAAGGAAAGGCAAAATCCTATCCCCTTAACAGCAAATAATACCTTTTAACATGCCTGTCTACTATTTTCTAAACCCTAATGGAGCTTATATTATATATAGTTCCTTTTTACAAAAAAAAAAAAGGACGTTGGATGCCTTGCATGCACACAGACAGCATGGCAAGATGATTATCTCTCCAGAAGGAACCTTTCCAGTGGTTCTCAACCTTTCTAATGCTGCGACCCTTTAGTACTGTTCCTCATGTGTGGTGACCCCCAACCATAAAATTATTTTCGTTGCTACTTCTTAACTGTAATTTTGCTACTGTTATGAGTTGTAATGTAAATATCTGTGTTTTCCGATGGTCTTAGGCGACCCTGCTAGCGGTTCTTAACCTGTGGGTCGCAACCCACAGGTTGAGAACCGCTGCTGTAGAGCCTAAGACCATCGGAAAACACAGATATTTACATTATGATTCATTAACTATGAAGTAGCAACGAAAATAATTTTATGGTTGGGGGTCACCACAACATGAGGAACTGTATTAAAGGGTCGCGGGATTAGAAAGTTTGAGAACCACTGCTTTAGACACTTACTAGTACACAGACGACATCAGCCAGGGCCCAGCTAACAGAGCTGCCAGGGAGAACAGGGAAATGGCTCCTTAGCAGAGAGCCAGAGTACAGCAGCCCGGCCCAGCAATAATTTGTCAGGCATAAAATAATAAAGCCTGTGAAAGAAGCTAAATAATATTTTTAAAGCCTCAGAACGTAAAGCCCGTGCCTTCAGCAAGTACACGAGGGAAGGGAAACAGCTATGCTGATCTCTGACCCGAGGAAAGAACAGTGTGTGTGATGCCCAGAAAAGAGGCTCAAATGCAAACAGAACAACCTACCAGCCACAGCAGTCACAGTCACCCTTAGTTCACTGGTGAGAGACCCTGAAATGGTGTAAAACCTCCTCCATCACTTTTATAGAAATACACCCACACCTATGCATGGATGTGTGCGTCCAGTTATTCTCAACAAAGAATTTTGTATTGTCATAAAGTTAACAGAGCCCTTTAAGTATTGTTACGTATCTGACCCAAGTAAACCGAGCCTGACTGTTAGAGCTTAGAGACCAGGGGCCGAGCAAGAAAACACGTGAGTCTGCATCCTTTCAGACTCCGGCCTGGGTGCTATGGGTTCCATGTTCTTGCTGACTTTGTTTTTCACTTTTTCTGCGAATGTGAGTTCCTGATAAATGAAGAAATTCCCCCGGTAGTTTCCTACCTAAACGGAAAATGTACTATTTCTCAATGAATGCCAAGAAAACTGGGACTTTTTACTTCAACTTTGCTGTAAACGAGTTGAATGACTTTGGTAAAGTTACTTAAACTTTCTACGCTATAGTTTTCTGATCTGCAACATGATCTTTAAGCTTTCCTCTAACTGTAATATCCTACTAACCCATGATTCTGTTGAAGTTTGGTATTTACAGTTAGAGATTTTGTGTGGTTCAGCTTAATACCATTAGTTATCCAGTAAAACGGAGAATTTGGGGCACTGATTTAAGTCATTTCAAGAAAACACGCCAGTTTTGGCACCTGGAGTTTTCAATTATAAAATACTTTTATTTTAAGAGCAAAGAAATACCCCAAAATAATAATTTTGGATTCCATAAGGCATTCTGGAGCTATTTCACTAAGGTTATTAGTTCTATTCTTAATTTGAAACTAATATCCCTGAACTCGCCCTAACCGGTTTGGCTCAGTGGATAGAGTGTCAGCCTGCGGACTCAAGGGTCCCAGGTTCAATTCCCGGTCAAGGGCATGTACCTTGGTTGCAGGGCACATCCCCAGTAGGGTGTGTGCAGGAGGCAGCTGATCAATGTTTCTCTCTCATCGATGTTTCTGACTCTCTATCCCACTCCCTTCCTGTCTGTAAAAAAATCAATAAAATATATTTTTAAAAAAATAAAATAAAATCCCTGAACTCAAGGGATTATAGGCATAGACGATACGTGAAACATACACATGCCACAGAATTATAATCCAATTCTACCTGTTGCCTCCTAAACCCCAACACAGCTTGCCTGCACTTTCCCCCCTGACATTTGAGTCTCACCTGTCTCACATCCAGGTTACTTTCAGCAGTCACCTGATACCTCTGAGCATCACCTTAAAAATGAAAGGATCAGATGAAGTCCCCACTGCACTCGACCCCAGCTCTAACCCAGGTGTTCTTTGCTGTGCTTTGGGAGCCTTACACCAAGGACCAAGGTAGCCATGGTGTTCATCCCATCCATACACATCCTTACCCCTCAACCCTTCATCTAACGACAGAAAAACAGAACAAGCAGCAAATATACCCAACACTCTGAAGAACCGTTTCAATTGCTGCCGCACCTGTAAAACATGAAGACAGACTCTCCTCTCAACCCAGTGCCCCCGCGGCTCTCACCTCTCTCTTCAGCTTTTCTCTCCTTTGTTCCAGCCGCTTTTGCAGTTCCTTCTGGCGCGGAGAAAGACAATACGTTGAGGTCACTGGAGATACACTGGCAGACTGTATCCTGTGATTAGACTTCCCATTCCCCTTACTGGGCTCTGAGCTGGCAGCGGAGTTTGGCCGAGCCTTGGGGTTGGACGGCGACTGAGGGGGGCAAGCCACTGGCTCCTCTGTGGATGAGCCCTGGATCTTTGCTGCAGGCTCTTCCTTCTTGACACCACTGAGAGCTGAGCTGGAAGACCTGGGCGATGACTGCTGAGCTTCATTTTCTGAACTGTTGACATTGCTAATGGGGGGCAAGAACCCCTGACTCTCAATGTCTTGCAGATTCAGAAGTTCAAACTTCCCGTCTCTCTCTACCAGTATCTTCCTGTCCTTGTTCTCTTCACAGCTCCCGCCAGGGAGCGACAGCAGCATACCTTCATGTCCAAATCCATTGGAAATACGTAACTGTGACAGTTTCCCAGACACATTACTCTCATTTTCAAAGTAATTTTTGTAGTCGTCAGTGTCTTCCAGCGGAGGAACTTCTAGATCCACTAATTTGTCCTTGAACTTCAGTTTCCGCTCCCTCTTATCATTCACGGGTTCCTGACTCTGTAGAATCTTGTTGGCTTGTATAATTTTCTCCATAATATATCTCCTCACTTCCTCATCCTCGTCCTCCTCCACGTCTTTCTGGCTTTCCAGTTTGGATTCCTGGAAAGAGTTTTCACTGTCTGAATCTGACATGGGTTCCAAAGACTGGCTACTCGGTACGGAAATGAAGTCATTTCTTCTTGGTGAAACCTCATCCCTCGAGGATGTGTCAGGATCAGAAAGCTGTCCGGTGTGTTCGGCTTCGGTTTCATTCTCTTTTAACTCTTTGCTAATGCTCTCTTCATTCCCACAAGCCATCTAAAAAAAAAAAAAAAAAGATACGAGGTTCTCTTTTCAGTAAAATGGAGACACTTTGCCTATTTATATGTAAAAAATCAGAAATGGATTTTCAGATTCATGTAATTTGTTTTAGAAATGGAAAATTAACATGCTTCCTGCTCACTCTTTGCTCATAATATTCTAACTCATATTTGTGAGCACCCCTGGGGAAATGCATGGACAATAGCAGTTAGGAAAAATTTAACTCTAAATTTGTATTTGTTGGTATTGAGTGCTATACTGATATTTAAAATTTTTTATTCCTCTCTAAAATTGTCCTCCCTTTACATTTTCAGAAGTATATTTTTTAAATGTTTTCTTTTTATAATACTTGTATTCTTAAAAAAAAAAAAAAAAAGTATCTTTCTCCCCAAGACCATGAAAGGTTACTGCCATTGGTCAAGTCTTAATTATTTTGAGGTTCTTAGAATCCCTTGAGATTATTATTACCATTTTCTGCAGAACCCAAAATTCCAGATCAATTTTTACCTCTAGATTTTCTAGAGTAAAAAAAAAAGTAATAGACCCTTCATGTTTTTCTATATTAATTCCCTAAAGAGCTCATTCACTTGTCTTTTCTTTGTTGCTCAGACCTTATTTACTCTTAAGGTTTCAAATATTAGCCAAAAGACCATGTTTTTTGATGATTTGCTTCATTTGTCATTTATATCAAACCTCCATGATTTTACCCAAGTTTATATAAACTAGAAATGAATTGTACTCATTTTTTTACTGTTAATGCAATTAATTATATTATTTATATTATATAAATTACAATTTTAGAATTATAATTTTAGCTTTATTAAGTACTAATTTAATCCCTGTTCTCTCACTAATTACCCCTATGCCTTATGATATTTTTAAACTCTCCGTGCCTCAATTTTCTCATCTATAAGATGGGATGATGTCATTTGTTCTATGTACATTAAAGAAATTTTGTGAGGTTTAGATGAGATAATGTGAAACTCTTCAAGAATTACAAAACACTTTGTTAATATCATCATTATGAATGCTGTTGGCAATTTATATATACCTCTATTATGTTGACATCACTTTGTTCTTTTTCATTAATTAACCACTCCAGGTCCTTTTCAAAGTCATCTTCATATTCTCCAGTTTCTTTGGAATCAGTATCTTTATTTTCATCCATTTTCTGTGTGTTAGGGAATAATGCTGTGAGACGAAAGGGATAAGGTCTATGCTATGTGCACTTCAGGTGTAGTGTGAGACCAATGTTAAAGATAAGTTAATTAACACAAAGACGCACAAAGTATGGGGTGCTCAGAATAAACATGTACCTGTAGACTTACAATGGCCAGACATTTTTTAAGTGTACTACTCCTAACCACTTCCCCCCAATTCCTGAAACAGGAATTTGCAAGGAGACTAAGAGGCAGATAAGAAGACTATTGGCGGCTTAGAGAGGGATGTTCCACATTCCCCGCATAGCATTAAAACGCCTGTGCGTCAGAGAGCTCACAGCTCATGACTCAGCTTCTTAGTCTCACTCATCTGCATTTTCTTATGTTCAGATGAACACAGTATATCAATTCCCATCCTCAGTTTCTCGGTCCTTCTTGAAGAAGGATCTAGTCATTTATAGGCATAACTATAATTTGTGACCGGAGAGCTTTTTAACTAAGTAATAACTAAGTCTCATTTATGGTTGTTATCAACTCTAAATAAAAGAAGTCAGGTTGTTATCAACTCTAAATAAAACATTTTTTGTTAAAAAAACAAACTCTGATGCCTAATACTGGAAGACAGTGACAATAAATAGAGATGTCAGATGAAAGTTAATATATGTTTGCGAAATGGTATGTAAATTCATTCATTTTTAAGAGAGCTAAGCTAAAGTTATCTTCAAATTGAGGTCAGTGCATAGCCATGCTAATTTTTTGTGCATAACTTTTCAAACAAAAGAAACATGTAAATATCTACCTATAATATGTCTGTATATGTGTGAACATACCACATATATGTACAATTTGGCACACAGTCATTGAACATCTATAATCTATATATATAAAAGCCTAATATGCAAAGTGTCCCCTTGGGAGTTCGACTGGGAGACCAGGAGTTCGATCACTTGCTATAACGTGTGCTGATCACCAGGGGGCAGTGCGGAACAAAGGAAGGCCCTGGCCGGCAGCCAGCTGGCAGCCACTAGGGACCCTACCTGTGCACAAATTTCATGCACTGAGCCTCTAGTATTCCTATAAAGATTATACAAGACCTCTGGCCTACTCAGTCTGGTACAGAAGGCAAACATAAACAAAACACATTAATTAAAAATGTAGGAAAAAATAAAAATGTAAGTAAATGAGGTTTAGATGAGATAATTCAGTCTAAATTGGAAATACCATTGAATGCTGAGCAGGGTTTGATTACTGAGTCTGAGAGTCCATCAGTTATTCCACACAAACAGAACAGCACGAGAAAGAACAAACAAACATGGACAAGCCTGAAACTGAACATAAACGTGCCACTAAAGAAAAATCTGGAAGGAATATGGAGGGGTCAGTTTGATGTCATATTATCTTTCACAAAGAAAAGGGTTGAGGGAAAATTGCTTATGTAGATTTGTCACAAAATAACCAAAAGTAGAACTATATATCTATAATCTACACACTTCCCACTATTGACTTAAACAAACAAAATAGCCATGCTCTCTACATGTACACAGAATATTAGACCCAGTTTCAAAAAAACTGTAGAAAACTGATGTTAGGGCCCCAAGGACGTGGGAGCCTGTTCCTATACCTGCTTCTCTGGCTCCTCCACCAAGAATAAGTTGCCTAAAACCCATTTTGGAAGAAGAAAGAACAGATGTCAAGAACGCGAGAGACCTCAGCACATTTGTAAAGATGTAACGTGAAAGCTATTGTGGGTGAATTGATAAATTCCCCAACTTGAACTTGCTTTAGCCATTAGCTTCACTTTACTCTCCCAAACATTTGAGGAGACCACCTTGTCCTGGTACCAATTTTACTAAAGTGAAATTTAAATTGTTTTCCTCCCACTGTTCACCGAGAAATGACAGGGAAGCGTGTGGGGGACATCTCCCCCGGCTGCACCAGACAAGTGGCAGGGCTTTTCGGCACCACATGTGACAAACACGGCAATGGGCTTTAGTGGACACCGGGTTCAACATGAGTTTAAAAACGGAGACACCCCAAACGTAAAACAGCTCCAAGGCTGAGACTGTGGGTGAGAAACAGACCACACAGGAAGCCCTGAACCCGTTTCCTGTGCTCCTGCCGTTTAAAGAGCAGAAGACCAGCTGGGACTCACTGGGGGACTAGCAAGCCAGGAGAGGGGATCAAAGAGGGGAGAAGGGAAGAAGGTAGGTTGTGAGAGTGAAGTGTCTTAACAGCGGACGCTGGGGAGCACTCGAATGTCAGTCTAAGGAAACACAGGACCTGGATGGCACCTGTTCAACACTGTTTAAAAGGCTGCCACGTGAAGGGGAGTGGACTTGTAGCACGTCAGGTAGTACAATCAGTACGGAGGGCTGGAAACGTGGGGCAGATTTAGGTACATGGAAGAGAGACGTTCCATTTCAAACCTTGTCCTGAAGTGGGCTGAGACGCCCATTGAAGTGCCTAGAGGATGACTCGAGCATGAATGTTTTCCAGGAGATCGAGGCTTTAGAAAAGTTGAGCCAGATGACTCTTAAGGTCGCTTTTAACCTTTTACATAAGATGCAAATTAACAAATAACTGCCAACTCATGAAAAGCAAGAGAATTTTAAAAGCAAATGCATAGCGCCACAATAAAGTGTATCTAACAACCAAAATAGAGACAGACTCATAGAGAGCAGGATGGCAGCTGTCAGTGGCGGCGGGGAGATGGGAGGCTGGGGGAGAGGGGGGAGGGGTTGAGCAAAACAGAATATGAAAAAGGGAAACTCTGATGGAAAAAGAGAGAGAGAAGTGCAGATGAGTAGTTATAACATAGTCATGGGGCTGTAAAGTACAGCACAGGAAAAGCAGTCAATAGTATGGTAGTAAGTATGTATGGTGCCAGTTGGGTACTGGAAATATCAGAGGGAACACTGGGTAAAGTATATGGTTGTCTAACCGCTATGCTGCACATCTGAAACGAACACAAAATAATACTGAATGTAAATATATATGTATACTGCAAAAAAATAAAATAACTACTTAGTATCTAAATAACGAAGTTCAAGATTTAAAGACACTGTGGAGTCTGTCTCCTTTAAATGTCATCTTTCTTTGTCTAGTTCTTCATATTGGTTTCCTTTCCTTCTCAAGACAAAGTTAGTCTTAGGTAACTGAAATGTCAATTATTCAAATGGATAATTATAACTATTTCTAAGGTATTAGTTGGACTATAATTACTTCTAGATATTTATTTCTTTTAAACTAAGATTACAAAATGGACGTTCTTAAAGGACTCAGAGTAAAGCTGTGATCATTTATAAGTCAGAGGTTGAGAGCAATAATACTTTGAGGGGACCTAGAGAAACCAAGTCAGTATTGCAGAGTGAGGTTACTCACCACTGCCTACCGGCAAGACAGACTGAACTACATCAACTGGTACGCCTCCTTACCTAGCAAGTGAACTAAGGTTGCCATGAGTCACGCAGAATAAACTGAAACTCATTGTGATTCAAAACACATACATAGTTCTATTTTCCGCAGTCACAAATGCCTTAGGACCCCCAGCTTTCTTTTCAGAGCAGGGACCTTGAAATGTACTATTTTAAGATGTTTCAGTTACATAACTAATTGTTAGAATAAGATTGTATGGAACTCTTCAGTGCTTTCCCTTAATTTTATAATAAACAGAGTGGAACTTGTAAATAAATGGTTGTCTAAAGACTTTCATTAATATGCTTTATTACTTACAAAGAATCTCATTCATGGGAAAACTCAAATTTAAAGCCAAACCATAGCATAAACAATAAATGAAATGATTACAAATTAAACATATTAGGTGTTATTAAATCATACTAATATGCCATACTTAAAAAAGAAAGCCACAGGTGAAGTGACTCTGAGAAGTAATTGATAGGTTGTATCAAATCAAAAGTGCCATTCTTTTCCTATAACTTTAAGAAATTCATGGCTAATTCCCAAGTGAGCAAAGAACATGAATCATAAACTCTTGTTACCTAGTCCCCTAAGCCTTTTTCAAGTGCGTCACCGGATATTCAATCCCCTTCAGTTCCTTTAATCTTCATTCCCAGCGTACTGGCCATATGATGCACAGTCAACGTGCTCGAACAAAAATACTCCTTACACAAACGGAATCACCCAACACATTTCCTGTGCGTTTCACACATTTAAATTGCCACGCTTATCCTCGTTAAAAAAATCCATGTAACTGGTAGTCGAGAACTACCTTCCTAACAGGCACCGTAGTAAGAGACAGAAGTTAATTCCTTCTCCCTGGTGTCTGCTAACTCCCATGAGGGAACGTGACTGCAGACCTTTTTAGTGTTGAGTCCGAGTCCAGAGGTCCACACAATTTTGGTGACTTTCAGGACTCAAACCTTTCAAATACAGTTTCATCTAGTTCACAGGCTCCACTCTCACCGCGTCTCCTTTTAAACACAAGGGTGTTTAAAATCTAAGAAAATTGAAAGAGTGTCAAAGAGAACACCTTTTAATACACAATAAGCACTTAAGCAAAACTGACCCGTGGGAACATCCTGCGACCACCTGGCCCACGCTTCCTGCTGCATCCCGCCCGGACTGTGGTTCCGGCTGAAAGCAGGTGGGGGGTAACAAAGGACGCGTGTGCTTAGCCTATGGACTCCGACAACAGCGTGGTGACGGCCAGAGGCTAGGGGGGTCGGGCTTTCAGCGGAGGGAAGAAAGGGGGGGGGGGGGGGGTGACTAGGGACATCTGTAATAGTGTCAACAATAAAAACAAAGAAAAAAGAACTTATAATCTGTCGCACCAAGCCCGAGGATAAATAATAGTTCACCACCACCAGCGATCGCTTTGTTTTTATTGTTGACAAAATAAAAAGGAAGGAGGCTAATGTCCTGGGAGTGAGTTTCCTGTCCCAGGCGGGCGACGTGGGGCGGGGAGAGGCTACGACAACAATGGCAGATGCGCAAAGCCAAGCCGGGCGTTGCCAGGCTCCGTGGACGCGGGCCTCGGAAGGATGCGGAGCCCACGGGAAGGCTCTTCCCTCGGGTCTCCCGCCCACCTTTCTTCCCACCCGTCCGCGGCGGTTCCCCCTTTTCACTCGCTCCCCCCCACACAAGTCCGCACCATCCTTCCCTCAGTCCCTTTATAGCCCCTCCTGCCTGTGAGACGCAGCGGCTGAGGTCACAGCGGAGGCCCGGGGTGCTCTCCTCTCCTCCTCTTTCTTAGCTCTGACCAGGAGGTGAGGGAGACCCCGGCACCTGCTACCTAGGCAGCCGGGACCCGGCTGCCATGGCAACGGCGCGTCTCCGCGTCCTCCATCCGGGCCTCTCTCCCGGGAAGGCCTGTGGGCGCGCGCAGGCGCAGACGGCAGCCGGCGGCACTGGCCGCTGCGGACGCTGGCGCTTCTCGGTGGGTGGCCTCGGAGGACCTGCCGCTCTGTGGTTTCCGGGGAGACAGCCGGGAGCTCCTCTGCCCGCCACACACACAGGTCTCCCCGCGTTGGCGCCTGGCCGAGGGCCGCTCTCTCTTGGCTGTGAGTTTTCCCACGGGTACCTGCCTCTCGCCAGTTTTTGGAAGGTGTGGGACATCATAGAGTATGCTCCTGTACGTTATTCTCGTAGTTGTTAACGTCAAAAACTAGTTTGCCTCCTTGGTAGATAAGCATAGGAGATGTGCTTATCAGTTATCAGATTTGGGCCAGAAGGTCTCCCCGTCCCGCCCACCAATCAAAATCAAAACCGAATTTACCCGAGTGGTCAAAGGAAATAGGATGTTTGCTCCAGCCTTCAAGCATGTCAAAACGGTCAACTAGAATTATACAGTTGAAACCTATATAATTTTATTAACCACTGTCATCCTAATAAATTTAATTTTTAAAATTCATAAAAATGGTCAACTAGAATTCCCTTAAATCCTCAAACATCCTCTTTATGTATAGAGAGAAAGCAAGATGGCCCCACCCGCGTGGCTCAGTGGTTGAGCGTTGACCTATGAACCAGGAGGTCACTGTTCATGGTCAGGGCTCCATCCCCAGATGGGGGCCTGCAAGGAGGCAGCTGATCAATGATTCTCGCTCATCATTGAAGTTTCTATCTCCCTCTCCCTTCCTCTCTGAAATCAATACAAATATATATATTTTAAAAAGCGAAAGCAAGAAGAATTTAGATTGTGGTGACAAATGAAAGAAATTAGGACTATCTCTTCCCTGCCAGAAATAAATAAAAATGAGGATAAATGAAAATATTTACTTAGTACAATCCAGTGTTCGTTGTTTTTAAAATGTTTATTACAATTTCTATCATTTGATATAATAGAGCACCTTTTCATAAAAAGAGGAGCAATGTAAAATTGAGCTTTTAAGTATTATTCAAACTGTAAGTTCACCAGAAAAATTGAAGGTTAAAAATGGATTGCAGTTCCTAGCTGCAGTGTAGAACTTAGAGTTGTAATGATCTAATGGTTCATTCTGCTGCAGGACCTGGTCTGAGGCCACACACTTGAAAAAAGACGCAAAATAAAATGAAATCTTTGACTATGGAAGGGCAAAGGAATTTTAGTCAAATCTCCTTTAGTGAACATGGAATTACTACCAAAGCTAGAGTAGATCTTAGGTTTCAGAACTCCTAGTTTAATATTTTTTCCACTGACTCTCCGAAATACTTGCAAATGTTTGTTGCAAATATTAATGGGATATAGCAGTTCTATTCATAACAGCCAAAAATTGGAGACAAATATGTGGGGGCGCGGCTACAGTGTTTGGATAGGTCCAAGCCTCGGACTAATGAGGGCACAGTCCTCTCGTGGCCACATGCAAGTCCCAGCTTGGAGGGCAGGGCCCTCCCAGCACAATTATAGCCAACAGCTGTAGTTGTAAGCTTGAACCTGTGGTCTGAACATGTGGCCCCACATGCCTGAGTGATAGAGTTCAGGTGAATGTAGTTGAGTAGGATTGAAACCCATGAGAATGTTGTAAACATCTTGACCACGCCCTTACTTTGCCTCGTGGCATCTGCTATAAAATAAAGACAGGGCTTGTGGGGTGCGGCGCTGTCTCTCAGGAAGCAGCGTCCCACCAAGACCCAGCTTTCATTCTCTTGTCTGTCTTTTCTAAGCCTTTCAGCCGCCCCCACTCAGGTTCACCCTTGGCTGTGCTGGCGCGGCACACAAATGTCTATCAAATGATGACTGGATAGATAAAATGTTATATCCATGCAATGGAATTATTTTCAGCAATGAAAAGGAATGAAGTACTGGTAAATACTACAACATCGATGAACCATTAAATTATAAACATTGTTAAGTGAAAGAAGCCAGACACAAAAGACCACATATTGTATGATTCCATTTTTATGAAATATCCAGAACAGGCAAATCTACAGAGACAGAAAGTAGATTAGTGGTTGCCTAGGACTGGGTGGTGTGTGGGTGCTGCTATTGAAGATCAATTGGGTGGGTGACTGCTAAAGGATGAAGTATATGGTATATGAATTATATGTCAACAATAAAAAACATTATAAAAATATTAATGGAATACTGGGCAAACCATCACCGGAGAGTTGAAAATAATTTTTTTAAAAGAAAGTTCTCAAGATTAATATATGGATCCTGTGTCCTGTGCTTAACTAGCTTATAGATTTTAATTTTGAAGTCTAGTTACACCATCTTTAAAACAGAGATGTTAACACTTGCCTTTAGAACTATGAGGATGAAGTAAGGTAATCATGTGCTTAGCCTTAGCACAATGCTTGATGCATATAAAGTGCTCAATAAATGGTGACTATTACCATTACATAGTTTCCAAAAACAATGAGAGTAGATTCTAGAGTGAATATCTTTAAATGTCCAAAATGAAAATAAGAATAATTTTAAATTATGTGTGGAATTCTACAAAAATATTCTCTACATTATCAGTTTGTACAGAATTGTACAGTTGAAACCTATATAATTTTATTAACTAATATATAAAATAGCTAGGTGTTGATGTATCCATTTCAAAGAAATGTACATGAAACATTACAGTCATCAGAGCCCTGTGTTATCTAAGTGAGTATAAAACCTGGATTATCTCTTCCGTAAAATTTAGATTTACACCCCACTTAAATGGAAGTTAGAGTTCCAGTTACTTCAAATCCAGTTGCAAACAAAAACAAGTGTAAAAACACTTGAAAGCAATAATAAAAAGTTACTACAAAATTTGTGAGCTAAGCTGGAGCTGTTTGTTAGTCTCTCACAGTCCTTATTATAATAAACTAGAGGCCTGGTGCATAAATTCGTTCATGGGAGGGGTCCCTTGGCCTGGCCAGCAATAGGGGCCAATGGGGGCCGCAGAAGTTTGGCTGGCCAGCCAGATCGGGGCCATCCGGCCGATCGGCTGGGGGTCGGGGCGCAGGAAGTTGGCTGTGGGAGCACACTGACCACCCCAGGGGGCAGCTCCTGTGTTGAGCGTCTGCCCCCTTAATAGGAAAACAGCAGGTGGTCAGTGCACATCATAGCAACTGGTTGACCAGTGGTTCGGTAGCTTAGGCTTTTATATGTATAGGTTCAGGTCTGTGAGTTCCCAGCCCAGAAATTAGAATGTGATCATTGGAAAGGAAGGAAAAGAAAAGGGGTGATTTGTTAAAAGTAGATAAACACTGACACCAAAAACAAACAAACAAACAAACAAACTAGAAGGGTGACAGACTGACAAATAGGGAGAATAAGTAAAAGGAGTTCAAAGCAGAGGCTACCTAGAATAAAACTCAAATCTTGGCTCATCTGTTCTACAGGCAAGCAGAGACAAACACTAAATTACAACACTGTACAATCTGCAGTGATAAACCTGAGCCACTTTAAAAAGGGTTTATTTCACCATCATTCATTTAAGAAGGCAGAGAAATATTAAGACTAATTCCTAATATTTGCATGAAGGAGCTCACACACTTTAAAAGAAGATGGGGTCAAACAGAGGCAGCACAGGGTGGTGCACAGGGGGCATCTAGCTAAGAAAAAGAAAGGGATTAGGAAAAGGTGACAATGAAAAGACTTCTGCAGAGCGTTGATGTCAGCACTGACTTCTGAAGAATGAAAAGACTGCAAGAGGGCAGGCAGGGCATTGTACACAGATAGATGGTGGCATTTGTGAGGGCCCATCAAGTTGACTCCAGGATCTTTAGGTAGTTCAGAATCTCTGGCATAAAACACAAAAGGTGGGGTGGGGCATAAAAATGCAATCTACCCCCAATTGCTGTGGCAGCCTCTGAGATATCACAGACATATGGAGAAAACCACTGCAAGATGACCTATGAACAAACATTTCTATTAAAATCAGTACCATCTTTGGGCAAGTTAAGTGTATCATTCATTTCTTCTAACCTGTACAGATAGAATATTTTTATATTTTTGTGTTTGTTATTTTGCAGACCTGCTACATTAATTGAAGTTTATATTGGGGGCAGAGAGGGGGTAGTTAACCAAACATTACTCCAGAGAAATTCAAAGCTTATGACAGGTGGCAACTATTCGATTTCTCCTAGTCAGCAGAAAATGTTCTGGTCAACGTCTCAACCATAATTGGCCTGAGTTCTGAGCAAGGAATACAGAAGGATCATAGAAATACTGATCAAAAGTATGAGGAAGTAGGCAAAGATGTACTCTTTAAAAACCTAGCATTCTGAACTCCCTCCCATCAATATTAATGAAAAGAAGAATAGAGGAATTAGGACTACTACAAGATCCTTTTCCAGAATCAAAGGAGATGATGTCCAGAAACGCCTTTTTCAACCTAAATCGTGTTATACAAATGTAAGGTATTAATTATGATGCCATGATTAAGTAAAATAATAACCAGTTTCTATCATTGAAGCACAATGCCTTGAATAAAACGTCCCATGGACTAGAGCTTATTGGTAATCATTTTAATCTTAATGTTTTATAAAATAATGGGCATTTAGCTGTTGCACTGGCAAGTGGCTATATTGAGCCCATTGCATATCACTTATATAATTCAACTAGAGGCCCGATGCCTGAAATACGTGCAAGAGTAGGCCTTCCCTACCACCCCCCCTGCTGCCGGCACCTGCTTCCCTCTGGCACCCAGGACCCAGGCTTCTCTCGCAGCCCCGGCTTCATCCGGAAGGTCTTCCGGTCTAATTAGCATATTATGTTTTTATTATTATAGATATTCATATGGCACTGGAATGTATTCTGCAACAAAAGGCAAAAATAAGACAGGATCCCTGCACAGAAGGCATACAATCGGAAAGGCATACAAGGGTTAGAACTATAGGAACAGAAAACTTAATCCTTAAAAATTCCCAAGTCTTTGGTGATAATCAATAAAATGCCTAATGAAGCAGGTTTTGGAAGTGGGTATTAAAGGGAAGGTGCTCATTGGTTGTAAGAAAAGATGGATTTGTTTCTGGGACATGATGACCAAATGATTCTCGACGGATGGCAGGAAGATGCTTCCCTGGGTGTCAGAACATTCTGGGCGGGAACAAAGAAGCTGGGAAGTTTCAGAACAAGATGATAGCTTCTGCCCTTGAATTGATTTAATTTATTTTAAAAATTCAGTTAACACCAATGAGAATGTGGGCCTTTTCGGTTTCTAAAAGGGAGAATGCTTTAAAAACAGAGATGAGAGATATCAAGATGAAGATCAAGAAAAATGAACAGTGCAATGCAGTGCTAGAAAAAAATAGGAAAACAACAGAAATAAGGGGAAGAGTCAAAGGTAAAGACCACAAAACAATGGAAGAATTAATAAGACATCAAGGTTAATTAGGAAGGTCAGGTGAGGGGAAGGCTTAATATGAAATTTGTCTTAAGAGAAATTATTAAAAGATTTAAAGGTATAATACAAAGGTCCCACTGAAACGAAAGATAAATTTAAAATGATTTTGATTTAAAAAGGGAAATATACCGTAAAATATTTATTTAATAAAAATAATTTTATAAGCTATACAGAATTGAATAAAAAGTACAACAAATTATTTCCACTTTGCAAAACTGCATACAGTACAACTTGCAAATAGTGTTCAGCATTCTGCAAACATGGCCACCCACCAAGACGTGAACCTGTTACTGTCTTAATAAGTAAAGGCTCCAGTTGTGTGCCACAGACTTCAAATTAAATTCCAGGGAGATAATGCTTTGGTAACGTGAACACTTGGATTATATAACAGTCCATTTTATTTAAAAAGATTAAATAAAATCCCTCAAGTACCACTCTTCTTTTGTTTCTTCGTAAACAATTCCCTATATAGCAAAATAAAATAAAAGATAAAAGATAAAATTCCAGGCTGTTACTTTAAGACATCACGTCCCCTTCCCTTCCATAGCTAGTGTTCTTTTCCTTTCCCCATATCCAAAAAGATGTTGAATGGAAAATGACCTATTCTTATTCTATTCATTTACTTTTAGAGTTCCTGCTTAAACCAAATATGTCAATTTTGCAATCTTGACACTATTATTCACAGTTTAGCTGTGTCATTCGAAAAATATTAACACCCCCAGATCAAAGCAGCTAACGAGGTTCTTTTCAAGATAAGGCAACAAAGTTGGCTTTAAAGTCCTCTTCACATCTCACATATTCTAGCAGCCACTAGGTAGGTTGGCTGATTTGTTAATGTATAAATGTATACATAATATTTTTTCAAGTACCTTGGAACTGGAATCACTAGCAGTTATTTTAAGCAAATATTAAAGATGATCCACCTTTAGAACAAAGGCAGATTTAATGTACAAAATGCAGGAATCGTCTCTATCCTGGTTCCTGTCCCATTGAAATCATCAAAAAGGCTCAGTTTGTGAAAAAGGCCTTGGAATAATCCAACTCCTAATGACAACCTTATCTTGGATAAGAAGGACAAATATAGAAGTTATAAATGGAGATGAAGTTATTTTAAAAAAGACTTTTTCATTTTATTTTGGAAATAAAAGGGAATGCAAATACAGGGTGGGCTAGTTGTGTCTTTAGCCCAAATTTTAACTTTTCATCATGGAATTAACAGTCCTTCCTATGGAGGAATAAAAGACGAGGAAATCTACCTACATTTTCTGATTAGGTCTCTTCACTCAGCTTATTAGCAGGCTTCAAAACTTGCCTTATTTTCTAACTAAATGAGCTTCTCTGGGAAGCATAGAATGATGCAAACATGTATTTCAAACAAAAATCTACACAAATATGTAACTGGCAAGATGGGAACTGAGAACATTCATACAATGAATTTTAAACATAACTTATTAGAAATAACACATACTCCTTAGAGGGCAGGACACCAAACTAGGGCAAATACTGCCTGTGATAGGAACAACTTTCATCTGTAGAAAGCAAGTGCACATGAGTAACACAAAATAAGAATTAAGTTGTACAGAGACAGGTGCTGTTACAACATATTCCTATCTTGACCTGTAACATTTGTGGCCCCTGTGAGACCCTGGTCTCAAGCTTCTGTTTAATCAGATGTAGAAGTACTTGACCTATGAGACACCAAGCTCACTTGCTATCAAGTATAAAACACCATGTGCTGTTTTACTGCTCGCCATGACTTGGTTTTCAAAATCAAGTTCACTTCTGAATCAGAAAAAAGTCATCCTTAAATAAACAAACTTTCCTTCTGTTCCTCTGCACACGATTATGTTACGCTGGGAACACAGGTATAGTCAATTGGCTGCTTTGAAGCCATGAAATGCACATTCATAAATATATGTTCTACACCTTAAAAAATTAAATACATCCAGGGACTGTGGCTGTTCGGAGTTCTTGCTATAAGAAGCTTGTCAGTAGTGAATTATGAAGTGGTTACTTGAGAACTTGACTCTGGATCTTCCTGCTTTGTATATTTCTTCATAATAGTGACTATACCATTAGCCAGGAAAACCACAGCGATGAGTGCAAAATAACCTGCGTAGATCAGGAACTAAAGGGGGAAACAAGTCATGTAGAGAATTATTAATAAGAAGAGCTGTTGTATTACACATAGGAAAACATACTCTATAATTAAAAGGAATTCAGTTTCTCAATAGAACTTTAAAAAGTAGTGTGCCCAATGTACGAGGCACTGAAAACACAGAGGCAGCAGAGTGCGGTGGTACAGAAGCCTGGATGCCTCGTGTGAATCCTGTTGACACCCTTGACTAGCTGTGTGACCTTGACTGAGATATCTAATCTCTGAACCTTAACTTCATTTACAAAATGGAATTCCTATTTCCTACTTCACAGGGTTGTTGGGAAGGATGAGATCATGTATGTCAATGTTTATTAGCACCATGCCGATGCAATTAATGCTACTGTTGGTATTTTTGTTGTTGTCACTGAGTCATGGTCTCTACCCTCAAGCGGGTAGATTGGTACCTGGGTATGACTAACAGGCCAAGTTCTGAAGATCAAGAACTTAGATTCTTCCCCAGAAGAGGGCAGTAGAAGGTCAACTACAGATTGGGGCAAAATTAGATTTATAATTGTTTGTATGGAAAATAATACAATAATTAATACATAATAATAATGAATAAACTGTGTTTCTGTAAACACAATTTTGCCCCACCCTTTATATTCCATTATAGGATTACATTTTATATGGATCCTCTCTAAGCCAACTTTTTAATGTGGCTATATAGATTAGCAACATAGTCACCACCATATTCTTCTTAAAATATCTTACTAAATATACATAAGCTGGTTCAAGGGTTCAAGAAGAGAGTAGCTCTAAGTTCTGAACTAGATTTTTAAAAGATTGGATACATTTTCCTATAGGAAATCTGTTAATCACGGTAGCTAGAGGTTCAGCACAGCCCACACATTCCTATTACCCCATATGTCTAAACCCCTAATTTTATAGCAGGATAGCAGGTTCTAGTTTCTGTCCTACCCTCCATCCTTAATGAAGCGCCTAACTCTTGCAAGGTCTCCTGAGGTTTCTACTGCCAGTAGTAACTGGGAAACATAGAAAATAATAAGCTCCCCTCCTCTGCTCCCCGCTCCACCTTTTGGAGGCAGCAAACGCAGAGCGAGACAAGCAGGCTTCAGAGTGAGATTCTGGTTGAGATCCTAGCTCTGCGCCACTATTGTTGACTCGGTGACCTTAACACTTAACATTACTTAACTCTCAGATTATTTCTCCATTCTAAACCTGACAACTCTACAAAATCCTATATAAAGTACCTGGTACGTAGAAAGCGCTCAGTGCACATAACCTATTATTATGATTTCTCTTTTAGAGCTCACCAGTGAAAATACAGTTAATTACTGCTGATACGTTGGGTCTTTCTATTCTAACAAAACTAATGTGGAAGTATGGAGGGAATGACGGAGAAGCAATTTTCTGGCCTGGGATGGGGCACTTTTTGATTTAATTGCCTGTACAGAGCAAACCCTACCCATAGGCTCACAATGCATGAAGGCATATGCAATCATACGATCCCTCAATGAAGAAATGTGTTCACTTAATCTTGAGTGTTTGTACAGGTGTTTTCTCAATAGGTCGAGTGTTAAGAATCAGAATGCTATTCATCAACAGCAAGTCATTATCCTGGTATCTGGGGGAGGGGGACTAAATAAAGAAGGGAGGAGACTTAGCTACAAGATAAGGCAGTTGCCCCCAACATGCTCCAGGTAGCAAGGAACTACAGAAGGGGGAGGATTGACAGGAGGGGACACCGTTACTTTCTATGTTATGTCAGTCTATACTGTTTGAATTTTTCATTAGGCATCTTCCACTGTGTCACCCTGATCAAGGCATAACTTCTTCAGTGCAAAACCGCTCTTACCTGAGTGGTAATTTCTAAGCCAAGGCCGCTGGCATCGACTACAATGAGTGTGAGCAGCGTCTGCAGGGCCAGGGCAATGAAGGTGTTGACACCAAACACTAGGGCGTAACGCTCCATGCTGAGGTTTGCTGCAATCTGAAAACTTAACCAATAAAGAAGAAATAGGTAAGAGTTTCTTCCTGGGTAAAACTTTAATTTAAATGGGAAGGGTACCCCCCTTCCTTCTACTGTCAATCACCTTCCCAACCAAGTGAAAAGTATTTTGTTGCTAAATGATGTCAATCTCATGCAAAATCTGGAAACAGTGGGAACACGTGAACGAGGAATTAAATGAACCTTGCCTAAATGCTTCCTCAGGAGAAAACAAACAATACAGTGCTCTCTCCCATTTGCCTCTTTTAACTAGAAAATTTAATTTCTTTGTAAAGAAACCAAAAGGTTTATCCAATCACAACTTTTCCTAATGCTTCTTTGAATAAAATACATACGTTGCTATAGTGATGAGTAACATGTAGATGATTCTGAAGACAACATAGGACGCGTAGCACACCCAAATGTTACCCACGGTGTCCATGATGTACACTGAGGCCGCAATCAGGAGAGAACACAGAGACAGTGTCATTTCTCCCCAAGTGGACCAGGAAATTTTTATGTAACCAACTGCAAAAACGGCAACAGCACCTGCAGAATGAAAAGAGCAATAAATAAAGACTATTTAAAAAAATTTAAATCAGCTTAGATTATTCCATTTTAAAGCTGTGAACTTAAATAGAGGGTGCTCAAGATTAGAGAGGGCCTTGAAAGGGAGGCAGAGAATTGACTTGATGGAATAAATGCTATAGAGCCAGTGTGAGGATGAGAGACTGAATCAGGGCAGTTGGCAATGAGATGGGAAAGGAGGCCACAGATCCAGGGAGGCTGATGAAGAAATGCGGCTGAGGCAGAGGCCATGTCCAAAAGAACCACTGCTCCTAAGCTTGGCACCGTGGCAGGACAGGGCCTCTCTCCTCCCTTAGGAGCCATTGAGAACATGGCAAAAGGGCATCTCTGCCCTTTGGTAAAATGACGACAATGATAATGACAGCTAAAATGTACGGAGTGCTCCTGAGTGCCAGGTGCAGTGATAAGTGTTTATAGAAATCATGTAAAGTCTTCCAAAAACCTTATGAGGCATGTCAACAAATTAGAAAGGGACAACAGAATAAAGCAGTCAATGACACCGGCTCTGAGTTCAAATCTTAACCTCACTACTTACCATCTATATTACCTTGGGCAGGTTAATAACATATCTGTCCACGGTTTCAACTGTAAAATAGGATGGCAATTGCAGCTATCTCAGGAATTTTGTGAGGACTGAGTTAATATACATAAGTTATAATATCTGAGCTCAAAATAAGTAAATCATTCTTTGGAGTTACTTCACGTTTGGGAGAGGAGAGAAAACCTGATTATGGTTGACTACCAGAGGAATCCCCCTCCTGACCATCCCTAATTCAGCACTGCTTACCCAGTAAGGTAGAAACGGCCTCCACACCTCCGTTATAGATAGCAGCATAGCGAGAAGGCATCACCTGCTCCCACAGGCCCTGTGTGTAGTTGATCACTTGAAAATAGCCACAGGTGGAGAGGGCCCACCACACGGACCAGCAGAGCAGAGGGCGGGAGGAGTAGCACATCAAGAAGTCATTCCACAGTACCTTCAGCACAAGGAGCCGGTCTGGCTGGGGCTCCTACACAACCAAAGGGAAGAAAGCTCAACCATCTCGAAGGCAACTGGACGGGAAGCAATTGTATAGACTCAGTATTTAATTTAACAGGTGTTACTCTTTTCCTTTGTGAAAAATATACAGGGTGGGGCAAAAGTAAGTTCACAGTTGTTCATACGGAAAATAATAATAAATACAAGAATGAACTCTTGATACATAGTTATAAAATTTTTCTTGTAATGAGAACTTTTAAGACCTATTTTATTAGCATCTTCCAAATATGCAATACCATCATCACCATATTGCACATTGTATCCTCAGGACTTATTTTTATAACTGGAAGTTTGTACCTTTTGACCCCCTTCACCCATTTCTCCTACTGCCCAATCCCAGTCTGGACTTTTTGAGCTTTTAGATTTTTGGTTGTGTGTGTGTGTGTTCTGTTCTGAGATTCCAAATATAAATGAGATCATATGGTATTTGTCTTTCTCTTTTTGACTTATTTCTCATAGCATAATATACTTGAAGTCCAACTATGTTGTTTTTAAATGGCAAGAATTCATTCTTTTTTTTTTTTTCTTTAATCCTCACCCAAGGATATGTTTGTATGTATTTATTTTTTAGAGAGGGAGGAAAGGAGAAACATTGATGAGAGAAACATCAATTGGCTGCCTCCCGTACCTCCCCCAATCAGGGATTGGACATGCAATCAAGGCAGGTGACCTGACTGGGAATTGAACCCGCAACCTTTTGGTGCACAGGACAAAGCTCCAATCAATTGAGTCACCCGGCCAGGGCAGAATTCATTTTTTATGGCTAATAATTTTTCATTATTACACACATTTTCTTTATTTGTTCATCCACTGATGGACACATGGGTTGTTTCCATATCTTGGCTATTTTAACTAAAGCTACAATGAACCTGGGGGTGCAGATACCTTTTTGAGTTAGGGTTTTTGTTTTCTTCAGATAAATACCCAGAAGGAGAATTGCTGGATCATATGGATATTCAGTTTACACTTGTATCAATAGTGACAAAGGGTTTCCTTTTCTCCACATCCTCGCCAACACTTGTTATCTTTCTGAAAACAACCATTCCAACAGGTCTGTGTGGTTTTGATTGCATTTCCCTGGTGATTAGAAGCATCTCTTCATGTATCTGTTAGCCACGTGGATGTCTTCTTTGGAAAAATGTCTATTCAGATCTTTTGCCTGTTTTTCAATTGGATTTTATTTACTATTGAGTTATATTAGTTTTTTTTATGTATTTTGGATATTAACCCCTTGTCAGATATATAATTTGCAAATATTTTCTATTCAGTAGGTTGCCCTTTCATTTTGTTGACTGTTTCCTTTGCTATGCAGAAGCTTTTTAGTTTGATGTAGACCCACTTATTTTTGCTGTTGTTGCTTTTGCTTTTGGTGTCAGGTTTAAAAAATCATTGCTAAGACCAATGTCATGAAGCTTACTGCCTTTGTTTTCTTCTAAGATTTAATGTTTCGGGTCTTACTGTCTCAAATCTTAATCCAGTTTGAGTTAATTTTGTGTAGCCTCTTCTCCTTTAAATAGAACCTTGACAGGGTATAACTTTACAAGTGAAAGGCCACTCTTTATTGAGCTCAGTCATGCAAAGGGAAATTTATCTATAGTCAAACCAATAGCTACGATGGAAATTTTTGAGAATAAGTTTGACAAACTTATTGTCAAAATATGGTTCTGAGTCAGGACTGCACTTTATTCTGATTTTCATGGCTAGTTCCTTTATGTTACTCAGGTCTCAACTCAGACAACAGCTTTCAGAAGCCATTCAGTACTCTTACCAATCATTACTTCTTGATACTACGTCACTTGCTAGCCCATTTTTCCTTTCTATAAAATCAAGATCAAACCACCCACCTACCTACATATTCTTCTTTACCATAATTACTACAATTATAACTTATGGTTCAGTTATGAGCTTTGTCAACTTAAAATGACAGTGCAATCTCCAACATCCGTATTTTGACTTTCCTTCAAGCTTGTCAAAGAAAAGCAGTATTTTAGGGCTGTAAGCGCCAAGCAGCACTGCCTGCCGGTTGGGGTGCCAGGAGCAAAGCCAAGGACATCATGGTATGGGCTTGAATCCTAATTACCACACTGTAACCAACAGGATGGTTCTGACTGCTGTCACCCCGTGAAAGACTTCATGGAGCACAGTATAGGTTGAAGTGCATCTCACGTATATTCTTCGCCTATGTTTAGGAGTATATCTGTGTAATTCTACAGTCACGATCTCTGATCCTGATCCTCCTCTCTAATATGAGAGGGTTAATGAGATCTAATGTCCCTTGTAACGTTAAGATGCTCTTATTATTCAAAGACTTGTGGTTTAAATCACTTTTAACTCTAAAATGTTATAATTATTCATCATGTCAAGTATTTACACTTCGCCTATCTATAAGTAACAAATATCAAGCTGCCCTATGAATGTGAATTTCAACTCATTAATTGACTAGGTTTCAACTCATTAGTAGGTAATAAAATCAATTTAGTGAGCAACGATCACATGGTAAAAAATAAAGTGAATGGAATGTGTCAGAATAAAATAATGTATTTTAAAAACCATGGTTTCAGTTACATATAAAGTATATATATATATATATATATATATATATATATATATGTATGTATATATATATACACACACATATATATGTGTATGTGTGTGTATATATGTGTGTGTGTATATATATGTATGTAAATATATTCTATATAATAAAGAGCTAATATGCTAATTAGACCGAACAGCAGAACAACCGTCCAGACAAACTTCTGGACGAAGCCCCCGAGGCACCCGCAGTGGCAAGGGCCGAGCCCCTTGCACAAATTTCGTGCATCGGGCCTCTAAAATATATATATATATATATATATATATATATATATATATATATATATATATATATACACACACACACACACACACACACACACACACACACACACACACACACACCTGTGTACTGGTTGCGACATAAAATGTTTCTTACTAAGTAGTTTCCTGTTTATATTCAAAAAAGTTTAAAACTTACTGGTCTATAAAAATCTTTAGAACTATGGTCAATATGTTAATATTTAAGAAATGTATATATGTATTATAGGTATGTATATACATATTAGTCTTAGCTAAAGCCATTTTGACACATTTGAAACAGATTTTTAAAAGGTTCTTATTCTTTCTTCTACATGAGATCTATCGAACGATCACTCGTACACCTTTCCCTCCCTCATCAACTCTTTGTTGACTCTCTGGCGTCACCTAACAAACTGAAGAAGTCAGCATTTCATTTCTACTTAGTTCCTGGTAACTCTAACCGAAGCTGCGTCACAGTCAAAGTGAGTTTATGGTACGTGCCACCAGGCTCTACAGTGTGACCCAAGCTCTTTGGGATGATAACCTACATTTCAACGAGTAACCAGAGTGAAGAATGGGGGAAGGCGAAAGAGAGTAATTTTCGATGAGGACATTAGATGCCACGTTGAAACAAGTTGGGTTAACTCCAGGTGGAGAGTCAGGCTCTATTCATGCTAGTCCTTTACTCTCCAGCCTACAAAGCCTACAGGGCTTGGCTTTATGCCTGACAGAACCCGTCTACAAAGATGGAATGTTAATAGGCTTATTAACAAACACATCCCAGGAAAACTAAGATTAATTCAGTATGTTTGAAATGAACCTTGCCCCTCATAGCTTATAACTTGATATAAACTTTTATAAAAAGGGTGACTGACTGGGGGAGGCGGTGAATCTTCCTGTCTAGAGAGAATGGATGGATGAATTATTTTGATGCCATACCTCTTCTAAGAAACAATTTCATAGTCACACTTCTAACGTATTTCATCTTCTTAACTATTCCTTTTGATCCTCTTCTCCTGTATTATTCATTACCACGCACTTCAGCAAAGTATAATTTCCAGCACAGAAGAGGACAGTAACTCCTATCCGTAAACACTTTGGCTTCAAGTCAGAAACTGGAAGTAGATATTCATCATTTGTTGGAATCATTTCACCTATTCATTTTGCAAAAATCTTCTGAGTGCTGTATTTATATGCCAAGATTGAAAGATGAAAGAAGAGATAGCCCTTGCTGTGGCTTCTAAAACATCTCTGACACAAGCAATAGAATGTTGTGCCAGTCTGACCTTGAAGGTCATTCACTCCAGAGGAAAATATATTTGTCATTCCTAATTTAAATCAACCTTATCTTGACTCAATGAATGAATGAACCTCCGTCCAACTCAGGATAAAACCTGAATCCACATGAACACAAGGTCTAGCATAAGGGGTTTCCTGTCTGATTTTTCACTGCTGGCCTGGCCCCCAGAGTAGCAACCACAAGACATTTAAAGTTGGACTTACCGGTTCCTCCATGGGAGGGTCCTCCACATTTAGAGGGATTTTTGACTCAACATCCTCCCACCCAGGAAGGTGATTAGAAGCTGAGGTGTCAGTCACAATACCACCATTTTGTATCTTGATACCATTCACTCCCTTGCAGGTAGAATGAACATGGTGAAAAAAGAGGCTCTTCTGTGGCATAGGCAGAAACCAGGCCACGGCAAAAGCCACAGAAACACAGGTAAGAGAAATGACATTCAGGCTGAACAGGGACCAGCCTGCCACTGAGACGAGGATTTGCCCTAGGACTGAGCCCACTGTGAAGCCCACCAAGGTGGCAGTTCGACTATAACTTGTGACTTTCTGGTACCTACTCAGGTCTACCACACTGTAGATGTAAGAGTAATAGGCGATTTCAGTGGCTGTGGCGATGCCATAGAAGAATTCCAAGAACTGAATGGCCAGCAGTCCCTGGGCATAGAGCAGCATGAACCATGTGACGATAAGGCTGAGCCCTTGCAGCAGAACAACAGGTTTGTAACGGAGGTAGTCTGTGGCAAGGAACACAGGAAACAGCAGCACCAGGTAAGAGTAAGTCCATACTGGATAAATTTCATTGAAGACCTGACAGGCAAAGAAGGATAAAAACTTATTAGTGATATCAAAGGACCTGGAATATTCATAACAATTTATTCTTATAAAACAGCCTACTAATACCTCAAATACCTCATCCTTACCAACCAAAGAAATCATGACAACAGTTCTGAATATTGTTTGGAATATACTTCCCTATTTCCATTCCATCTTTTTCTTAAAATCCTGCCCATTCATCAAGGCCTCATTCTTAGGCTTCCCCGCCCAGGGAGACTGCTGGCGCTGACAATCTTTGTACCACAACACTCAAAGCTCTCTGGACACTGCTTTGTACGTGTCATCTCCCAGTTCCTCCCATCACTGGTTCTCAGCCATGGCTGCACATTTCCTGAGGAGCTTTAAGAATTCTGGATGCCCAGCATCGGAATTTTTTAAAAACCTCCCAGGAGATTTTAACATGAGTCAGATCTGAGAACCATTACCTTATAGTTCTTTAAGGGTGGACTCATCTGCACAACCTAATAGCCGGCCTATTGTTTAGGACATACCTGGCTCAATAAATGTCTTCAAAACAAATAAATGCCTTGGAATCACTGCCAATTCTTTCTTCGGGGCACAGGACAGGAAGCCTTGATCCTACTGCTTGACTGATTAGGAATGATTTGAATCCTCTAATTTTAAGTTTCATTTCTTTGGGAGCCCAGGAATAAGAAGGTTAATCTGTTTACAATCTTTTAAAGATATATATTTTTTACTGATTTCAGAGAGGAAGGAAGAGGGATAGAGAGATAGGAACATCAATGAGAGAGAATCATTGATCTGCTGCCTCTGGCACGCCCCCTACTGGGGATCGACTTCCTGGTTCATAGGTCTATGCTCAACCACTGAGCCACAGTGGTGGGCTGTTTACAATCTTGATAGAATATCTGTGGGTGGTAGAATTATGGGCAACTTTGATGTTCTTTTTGCTTGAAAAAGTAGTAGTGTTGGCTATTTATTTTCAATGTATTTTTAAAATTGAGATATAATAGAAATAATCTTTAAAATAAGCATTAAACCATTAAGACTCCCAGCTAGAATTTCAGTTTCATCATTTGCTGTGTGATCCTAGGCAAGTTCTTTTAGTTCCCATTAGATTTAATCTCCATTATCAATAAAAGAAGGATAAGACCTACACCATAGGATTATTGTTGCAAGGAATAAATGAGAGAATATGTGTAAATCACTTACTCCACTTTATTTATAGGTCTGAAGACTTGAGGACTAACATGTACAGACCACTTGGAACAATATGAATTAGCTAAATTAACTGAACTGTCATCCCCATTCTTCCAATAACAATCATCATAGTAGACTTTTCCTTCCTCTTATATGTGCCTCGTGTCTAGCAAGGTCTAGGCCAGCCAGTTTTTAAAGATCATTTCAAATTCTGCATCAGTGTTCCCAATTATTTATTTATTTTTTGTTAATCCTCACTCAAGGATATTTTTTCCCATTGATTTTTAGAGAGAGTGGAAGGGAGGGGGAGAGACAGAGAGAGAAACATTGATGTGAGAGAAACACATCACTTGGTTGCCTCCCTGACCAGGGCCAGAACCTGCAACTGAGGTACGTGCCCTTGACTGCAATCGAACCTGGGACCCTTCAGTGCTTGGGCCGATGATCTATCCACTGAACAAACTGACTAGAACAATGGCCCCAGTTTTTAAGTGCTTTCTAAAAGGTTGTCTTGGTAACAGGCTAAATACTTTGCAATGGTGCACTGTAACCCTAGACTTTGACAATCTAAGTTCAAGGATGACTTTCTTTTTAACTCTTATGTATACCTCAGTTTACCCAAGTATAAAATGGGCTGTTTGAAGGTTTTAGAGGAGCAACAGAGTAAACAATTATTGTGAAATCTTTTTCCAGTGCAGAGCACAACTATAAAAGTAAAAGATAATCTGAAATACATTCCAGACTTGATTTCTCTTTCTGACTGGCCGGATACCAAAAGGGATTTGTCTAAGAGCCTCCCCTCCATGAATTTTTATCTAACTTGTGTTTGAAGTCATTTAGCAACCTCCACTTGATCAGGAAATGTTCCTGCACCTGGGCATGTGCATGAAAGAATAATCGAGAACTGTGGAAATTATTCTAATTCACAAGTGTGGAAATTGTAGCAAATGAGGAACAAAGTACACTTGGCTGGCTTAACCACAGTGGAAGGTGCCTCTCAGTAGAAAACCAAAGGGACCAAGAGTACCCTGAGATGAAGGCCGACTTTTCGTAGTTGTGTTCCGTTAACAAGCTCCCACTGCTTTTTTGCCTGTAGTTTTACAGATACTCTCCTACAGTTTTCTTAAGTTTGAAAGTGCCTCCTGGGTTTGACTTAGCAGGTTTCTTCACCTTCCCATTTCCCCAACTTGTGTTCCCCAACAAAGCACCCCAAAGCTATGAGCCATCACACCTCTCCTTTGAAATGCCCTCCATCACTTCCTTCAATACCCCACCTTCTTTTGTTTTCTACCACACCCCTCTGGACTTCAACTTACTTCTTCACTTTAGTAATATGGTCTGTACTGAGACTTTATACACCTTTCAATAATAATTGTCCCCAAATGATTAACTGCCAAATTTTCATTACATAAATCTCATCCTTTTAATTAATGATTTAAAGTGTTTATACTTACAAGTCTGTTGCTATTCCTAATACAAAACCACAATATAGATCATGAAGATGAGGAAAAGTAACATTGCCAGACCTGCAATGCCAAGTAGAAACAAAAACAAAAGGCAAGCAGGCAGAGACCAGATGGCTTCTCTTTAACTCACTGTAAATAGGAACCCAGACTTCCCTCCTGTGAGAGAGGATCCACCTAACATGAATGTCCCTCTCACAGTATGACCTGCATTAGAATAGCAAATCTCTACTGAGGAGCTACACACTGTGCTAATCACACCTACATGACCCCATTTAATCCAAACAACAACCCTAGGAGGGAAATGCTTGTCATCCCTATTTTAAAACGGAGGAACTTGGCCTCAGAGAAAGGTTACATAAACTGTACCCCAAGTTATCATAGGTCGTAATTGGCAGAGGGAGAAACTGGACCTAGATATTCTGAATCCACCACACTTCAATGCCTCATTTCTTCAATCAGAAAACGCTTATTGATCATTTACTGTGTTCCAAGGTTACTTCTAATGCCTGCAGCAGCTTTTTTTCCAAAGAGAGAGAGAGAGAGAGAGAGAGAGAGAGAGAGAGAGAGAGAGAGAGAGAGATAATCAGTTGCCTCCTATATGCACCCAGGCCAGAGATCAAACCTGCAACCTAGGTATGTGCCCTGACCAGGAATTGAACCCTTGACTTCTGGTGCATGGTAGGACATTTGACCCAGCTGAGCCACACTGACTAGGGCTACAGCAGTTTTTCAGCCTGCATTGAGGCGCTTGTATAGGGCATTCATGAAGAGATAAAGACCACATCTCCAGAGGTTAGCCACTGGGTCTCCAAAACAAGGACCCCTTCTGTCTCAATGCCTCAAGGAGAAGCTGTCACACCAAAAATACTTCTTTGATTGATACTTTGAATCTTGAAGGAGAACTTCCTACATGCAGAAATGGACAAATTACAGGATCTATTGTCCAGACCCTGGACAATGTCTGATGCCAGGTAAAACCTGGCATGTGAGCAAAAGGAACTGATTTTATTGTAAGGCACCTGTCACAACTCTTGGGGTCAGGACTTGTTTGTGGCTTTCCTCTGAGATAGAAAAGTCAAGGGGGAAGAGTTCGGTTTTGATTTCTAATTCAGATTTAGACTTTATTTTAGAATCAAGTTTAATTAAACTAATAAGCATTTATTTGCACAACACTGTTTTCAAGCTGTATGAAGATTACAAGAAAAAAGAATAAAATTAAGCCTTTTCTCCAAGAGCTGTGGACTAGTGTGGAATACACACACATACACTATTGATCAGGGAGATCAGAAATACGGGGTTGCTTCTGTGAGATGGACCTTAAGGATGAGGAAGTTGGAGGTGAACAGAAAGATATGGTATCAACGGATACATATGTACGGGAGGCCTTCTCCAAGCTGAGATCTCCTCTGTGAGTATAGACCAGGAGATGAGTCCCTGGCCGTGCTGGACTTAGGACTCTTAAGATGAATGTGGAAGGAGCTAGGGCATGGGGAAGAGGACAAGGGGAAGAAGGGTGTAGGCAGTGGAAAATAAGGCTGTTCTGGAGTTCAGAGCCAAATTCTGTAAGGCTCTGAATACCAGGCAGCGAAGGTGGAATGTTTTTTTAAGGAAATCAAAGGAAGGTAATGAATGTCTGTCAAATCACATGCTAAAAAAGATGAAAGGATTAAAAATATTTTGTAGGTAAAGAGCTCTCTTTTATTAAATGCTTGTCTTTCCACTCTTGGGAAACAATCAAATTTTAACCTGTTTAAAACTTATAAAGTGGTACCTAACAGGGTGAACATTTTTCCTGAAATATAAGAAAAAAATATTTTCAGAGTCTGTCCTTCCTTCCCTCCTTTTGTCTTTGGACATGGCTAACAACAGCTCTATTTAAGACGATCCAGCTTGGCCCTTCTCAAGTCTTCTAGGGGGAAATACAAACTTCAACACAAACATCACTGAGAACGATTAACACTCACTCTGCCTGAAAACCATGTCAGATTTTTATTCCTCTGTCATTGGTGAAAGCATGCACTCAGTCAGAAAGAACACATTGTTCTATTTATTTCAATTATTTGATTATTTTTAAAAATCTAGGATTCTGGAGAGGGTGAACAGAGCCACACTGCACACAACCAACAGACTCAGCCCTAATTCCAGAGGCCTCAGTGACAAATGACATCCCTTTTTCCAAACACTCGCTTTCTCTCCAAACCCTGCCCTCTTCCTTATCTAATTTGCAATAACAGAAGTGTGCTAAGTTTTTGTTACACAATCAGCAAATATTTCCAGGGCCTGCCCCCCCTGCTTTATTCCTGTGCCCCTGAACATATTTCACTCACCCTAGAAAGCTTGCTGGTAAGACAAGGGCACGTCCCACAGCATGGAACATCCCACAGCAACTCTTTGCCCAGGGCACGTGACAAAACAGATTGCCTTTCAAACATCAACACTGGGAGAATGTTTCTTGGCCTTGCGCTTGGTCAGGCAAGACACACACACTGATCACATGGCAGTTCACATGAAACTTTAATTGTCAGCAGCTCACCAGCAGTATCACCTCTGCTTCAGTGCCTACACCTCTGACCCAGTGGCTGTGTGGGGTGTCCAGGATCATTCTCTCACATTTACTGCAGTAATTTTCTTCTTGTAAAACCACTCTGTTCACAGGAGTTGGCCCTTTCCATTTTATTACAGCATTACAATTCAAATATGTAATGAGTAACTGTTGCAGTCCCTTGTGGAGTGGAGTGGGCCATAAGACTGCAAAGTAGAAGACCTGAAGTTGGGTCAAAGTCAGTGATACTTGCTAGAGGTGAGACTATGAGAAACTCAAATGAAACCCTCCATCCAGACTTCAACACCCAACCTTCAATTCCCTGATGAGGGACCTTGAAAACGGAGGAGCGATGCAATAACAGTGGGCTGTGAGTAACGCCACCCTGCTCCGACCTGTGTGATGCAGGGATACTGAGAGGTGATGGATCAGGGAGAAGAGCCAGGTTTAGACAGGAGCATGTCACCACAACTGGGAGGAAAAGTGAGCCTGGGCAAAACGGGCGAGCGAGCAAGTGCCCACGCAGCGTTCCAGAAAGGAGCACCAGACCTCAGCTTTCAGGCTTTGTAGCCTTCAAGGGAGAGCATGTTGAACCTGCTTTCTTCTGGTTTGGTGGGGTCACCCTGAGTGTCGTTCCTTTTTCAGTTAATATAATGTCTTTCTTCTTTAGAAAACACAAGTGTTGAGACTGACCATAAGGTGTGAGAGTTCGGACGTTTTTAAAGTACACAGTGCACCTGTGAAGTTCGTATACCCCCTCATCTGGGGAAAATCAACCAGAAAGAAGTTCTTGATCACGGACTGCGGGCTCCCAATCACTCTGAACATCACAGAGGGACAGTTTTGCAAGATCTCACCGTGCAGTTGAGCAAAACTAACATCTGTGAAGCAACAATTCACAATGCAAGAAAAACTGTAATTAAGGGCCAACTCTGCGATACCATCTAAGTATCTGCTTTTATCCCAGCAGGTGTGTGTGGGGGGGGCGGGGGGCGCGGGGCAGCATACGCTTGGACACACAGTCCCATCCAACTAAGAATCAAGGCAAATTAAGACGACGGGCTCTCGCTGTCCTGGACTGTCCTAATTTGAGCACATCCATCAAGTCAACGGAAAACAAAGTAAGGGATGGGATGGGAGGGGCTGCAGTAGCGGGAGGGCGGATCCTTTGAGAAAAGCAGGGGTTACTCAGCATGTGTGTCCCTGCTTTCAAACAACAAATATTTACTGGACCTCCACCGTGTGCAAAGTACAGCTTGCTGTTTTCACTTTTTTTCCCCAAACATATCCCCCTTTCCCCGCCAGCCCTCCCCCGGCCGCAGCAGGAACCGCCGGCCTGGAGCACCCCGGCGCCGCGGCTCCGAGCCCGGAGGAGGCGCGCCCCCAAACCAACGGGCAAACAGCCTGAATTACTGCGGCGCACAGCGCGGGCCGCCTTCCAACTGGGAAAAGCCACAGATCTGCCCAGAAAGGCTCCCGCCCCTTCCCTCGCCGCATCCCCCCCGCACACCTGCCGCCCGCGCCCGCGCCCGCGCCCGCTCCCCGCCGCGCGTACCTCCCTCTTCGTCAGGTTCTTGTCGGGCCCCAGCAGGTAGGGCGTCAGGAAGGGCTCGGACGGCCTGAGGCTGGCGAAGAAGCCGTAGGCGCAGAGCAGCGAGGTGGGCAGGAGCCAGCCCTCGCGCGGGACCCGCGCCGTGCGCAGGAGCATGGTGGCCGCCGCCGCCGCCGCCCGCCGGGACACCGGGCCGGGCACATCCATCCGGAGCGCGAGGGGCGGAGACCCGGCCCCTTCCTCCTCCTCTTCCTCCTTCGCCAACTGAAGTGAGGCTCAAGCGTCGCCCCAGCGCCGGCACCTGTCACCACCCGCGGCGCCTCCTCCCGGCAGGGCCCGGCCGTCCTGGGGGTCGCTCCGGCCTCCTCCGCGCCGGGAGTTTCCAGTGCAGCCCGGCGACGCGCGGCCCGAGGCAGGCACGCCCTAAGGCCCACCCTCCGCCGCCGCCTCCAGGCAGGGAGCCAATCACCGGAGAGGTTTGGAACCTGGCTTCTCTCCCATTGGCCGGCGGCGGCACGCCAGACGGCTGACGTCGGCGGGCTGAAGCGTGGAGGACGGGCTCGGTGGAAAGCCGAGCTGTGGCGGCGGCGCGCGCGGGTCGGGCGCATGGCCAGGGGGGCTGCGGGCGCCGGGCGCCGGGCGCTGGGGGCTCGCTCGTCCTCCACGCCTCCGCTCACCTGTGAGGGATGCCCCGTGTGGATGTCATCCCCACCGAAAGGAAGGCGCCACGGTCTCTCTTGGCCGCCGTCCCTCTGGACGCCCTTTCAGATTCCCCTTCCCCGGCGCCTTCGGGGGCGAGGCGGGGCCGAGATTACACCTGGGGCAGGGGCTGCCTCACCTGTTCTCCGAGGTGCTGGGCGGCCGCAGGGAGGTGGGAAGCCGGGGAGAACGAACCGAAGAAAGTGCGTAAACCATTGGGAGAAGCGTGAGCCAGCTCGCCTTTTAACAGGAGGACCTAAATGGAGCGCTAGCCAAAGGGATTTAGCTCTCTTTTGTCACTTTTCGCAAGCAGGGTGCAAAGAGAACAAACATAACTGAATGCGATAGCCTGTGTTTAAAAGGAAAGTGGGAAATTCTGAATCGTTAAAGCAGTTATTAAATACTACCTATTTGTTCGTTAAAAAAAAAAAAAAAAAAAGACTTGGCATAGTTTTCAAGGGCAAATCGAGACAAGAAGTCCCAGTGCTTCCTTTCATTTCGCTGTAAGCCTCCTTCGGCCTGACTCACAGCCCGACTCCTTCCCAATCCTGCCACTGCAGACCAAGCTGCGCCGCTTAAAGCAATTTTCTTGGTGCAGTATTTGCAGAGTAAGACATTTTTTAACTCTCTGTTTTGCTTTAATGTATGCTACGGCCCATCTACCTCAATTTTCCTCTTGTAAGCAAATGACGCTTTTTGCCAAAAGGATATTTTTTGCAAACAGCTACACACACACACACACACACAAATATAGTCTCCTAGATGGAACAATACTAGTAAAAGGGAAGAAGGCTGTACAAGTGAATGCGCCAAAATAGATGACATAATTAATCTCCGAAGAAATCCAATTGTTGGTATTTACATCTATCAAAGAGTCTCCAAGTGTGGTCCAGGAAGCCCTAGGAGGTCCTTCAGATCTTTTCAGAGTTCCTCTAGGTCCATGGTCGGCAAACTGCGGCTTGCGAGCCACATGCGGCTTTTGGGCCCCTTGAGTGTGGCTCTTCCACAAAATACCACGGCCTGGGCGAGTCTATTGTGAAGAAGTGGCGTTAGAAGAAGTTTAAGTTTAAAAAATGTGGCTCTCAAAAGAAATTTCAATTGTTGTACTGTTGATATTTGGCTCTGTTGACTAATGAGTTTGCCGACCACTGCTCTAGGTCAAGCTACTTTCATAATAATACGAAGACTTTCCTTTTTTACTCTATAGAGACCACATGATGTGTGAGGAAATCATCACTCCAAAGGCTAAGAGAATGTGTGCTTGTGTATTTTTGTGTTTAATTGTCTTGGGTCAATTTCTGGGTTCTCTGTTCTGCCCCCATTGATCTATATGCTGTGGTACATTTACACAATGGAATATTATATGGCTGTAAAAAAAGAAGGAACTCTTACCATTTGCAACAGCATGGATGGACCTGGAGAGTATTATGCAAAGTGAAATAAGCCAGTCAGAGAAAGATAAGTATCTCATGATCTCACTCATATGTGGAATCTAATAAACAGAATAAACAGATAAACAAAATAGATCCAGAGACATAGAAGCATGGAACAGACTGTGGAATCTCAGAGGAAAGGCGGGGGAGGGGGTGGGTGGGAAGAGATCAACCAAAGAACTTGAATGCACGTATGCATAACCCATGGACACAGACAATAAGGTGGTGAAGGCCTAGGGTGGTGGTGGAGGTGGGTTAGAAGAGGTCAATGGGGGGTGGGAAAGAGACATATATAATACTTTCAATAATAAAGATTAAAAACAAAATTTCCAGACTTGCCCAGCCAGTGTGGCTCAGTGGTTGAGTATCAACCCATGAACCAAGAGGTCAGGGTTCATGCCTGGGCTGCAGGCTCAATCCCCAGTGGGGTATGTGCAGAAGGCAGCTGATCAATGATTCTGTCTCATCATTGATGAGTCTATCCTCCCTTCCCCTCTCTGAAATCAGTAAAAATATATTTTAAAAAACATTCCAGACTTAATTTCTAATATGGCATTTATCAATAGATATAACCCACAAAAATACAATCCTTAGGGTCCTCAAAAATAGGAGTCTTAAGACTAAAAGGTGAGAACTTCCAATGTACATAATACATTATACATCCCCTCATCATGACTACAGAGCGAATACCAGTGGTCCTCTTGGCAGTTGCTTTGCATTAACTTTCAGTGCTTCAATAGAAGGAAGAAAAAGAAAACCAGGAGAGGCCTCAGAAAGAGAAGGCCACTCTGTCTCTTGCCTGAGGCCTGCAGCCCTGAATTGTGCTAACCTGTAAATCACTGGTTCTGAACATTTTCCTTGATATACATCACAAACACCTCATATCTTTGCAATTTTAGGCATCTATACTAATAAAAGGGTAATATGCAAATTGGTCAGGATGCCCTCACAGTAACGACCAAACAGCAGGCTGCGTGGGGCGACCAGGCTGGCAGTGGGGGCAGTGAGGGGCGACCAGGCTGGCGGCGGGGGGGAAGTTGGGGGCGACCGGGCCAGCAGGGGGGGCAGTTGGGGGCAACCAGGCCAATGGGGGTGGGCAGTGAGGGGCAACCAGGCTGGCAGGCAGGTGAGCAGTTAGGAGCCAGTGGTCCCAGGTTGTGAGAGGGATGTCCCACAGAGATCAGGCCTAAACCGGCAGTTGGACATCCCCTAAGGGGTTCTGGATTGGAGAGGGTGCAGGCTGGGCTGAGGAGACCTCCCCCATGCACGAATTTCATGCACTGGGCCTCTAGTTAACAAATAATTGTTCTTGAATTGGGTACAAACTGTTTTACAATTTTTCTCCAAGAGGTCAAGGTAGGCAGAATTCTAAGACGGATTCTTGCCCTTGTAAAATCCCTCCCCCTTTGAATGTGGGGTAGAATCCAATTTGATGAGCTAATACAACTGTGATTGTTACATTATATGGCCAAAGTGAGAATATCCACATGGGCCCCATCTAATCACACCAGCCATTTCCTTTTAAAAGCAATGACTTTTCTTCTGGCAGCGGAAGTGGAAGTTAGAGATGTTTGAAGAATGAGAGACTTGGTGTACTGGTGCTGGAGGAGACTACGTGAAGGATGGGGTACCCTTTAGGAGTTGAGATTAACTCTTGGCTGATGGGCAGCAAGGAATCCGGGATTTCAGTCCTACAGTCACAAGGACCTGAATTCTCCTAACAACCGAAAGGAGTTTGGAAGTAGATTCTTCCTCAGAGCTTCCATAGAAGAGCCCAGCCCGGCCCACACCTTGATTTCTTCTTGTAAAACTCTAGAGGAGCTACCCAAGCCCACCTGGACTTCTGATCTACAGAACCGTGAGCTAAGTTATTATAATTTTTTATGCCATTTAATTTGTGGTAACTTATGCAGCAAGAGGGAACTAACACAGAGCTAAAGAGAATATACAGGGTGTCTCCCCAAAATGTATTATACCCTTTAGCAGCTGATAACTCAATTTTGAAAATGAAATGTATTTTAATAAACACTGCCTTTATAATTACTCAAAGTGTGTGTATACATTTTCTTGGGTCACTGTATATTTTACAAATTGAGGTAATACTTACATAATGAGATTACCCATTAAACTTATTTAAGTGTACAACTCGGTGGCATTAGTACATTCACGATGTTGTGCGACCATCACCACTGTCTAGTTCTAAGACATTTCACCACCCCAAAAGGAAATTTGTACCCGTTAAGCAATCACTCCCTAAACCTACCCACCCCCCTTCCCATGGCTCCTGGCAAACACTAATGTGCTCTCTGTTTCTATGGATTTATCTATGTTGGATAATTCATACAAATGGAATCATACAATGTGAGACCTTTTGTGTCTGGCTTTGATTTAGCATAACATTTTCAAAGTTCATGGACATTGTAGTATGAATCAGTACTTCATTCTATTTAATGTCTGAAAAATATTCCATTTTATCTATATATCACATTTTGTTTATTCTTTCATTAGTTGGTGGACATTTGGGTTATTTCTACTTTTGGGTTATTATGAATAGTGCTGCTATGAACATTTGTGTGCATGCATTTCTTTGAATACCTGTTTTCAATACTTTGTGGTATATAAGAGTGGAATTGTTAGCTCACTTTATAATTCTGTGTTTAACTATTTGAGGAACTGCCAAACTGTTTTCCACAGACCCTGCACCTTTTAACATTCCCACCAGCAATGTATGAGGGTTCCAGTTTCTCCACATCCTTGCCAACACTTGTTATTTTCCTCTTTAAAAAAACAAAATCCATTCCAGGGAGTGTAAAGTGGTTTTGATTTGCATTTACCTAATGATCAATGAGGTTGAGTATCTTTTCATGTATTTATTAACCATTTGCTTGTCTTCTTTGGAAAAATGTCTACTCATGTTTTTTGACAACTTTTTAATTGGATTGCTTGTCTTTCTGATGTAGGGTTGTAAGAGTTCATTATATGCATATTCTGGAAACCAAAGCCTTGTCCGATAGATGATGTGCAAATATTTTTGCTCACTTTGTAGGGGTAAATACAATGTCAACAGACATTTTTCTCTCTCTATAAAAGCATGTGGGGATGGATGTTTTGCAAAAAGTAGAACTACAGTCCTAGCCGGTTTGGCTCAGTGGATAGTGTTGACCTGCAGACTGAAAGGTCCTGGGTTCGATTCTGGTCAAGAGCGTACCTCACTTGCAGGCTCGATGTGGAAGGCAACCAATCGATGTGTTTCGCTTACATCGATGTTTCTTTCTCTCTGTCTCTCCTCCTCCCTTCTACTCTCTCTAAAAATCAATGGAAAATATCCTCGGGTGAGGATTAACAACAACAAAAAATAGAATTACGTTACACACCCTTTTGAATCTTGCCTTTCTCACTCAGGAATAATTCATGGAAACATTTCATGTGATAAGGTTAAGTTGTAATTCTTTCTAATGTTCTATTGTGTGAGTGTACCATTTCCTATTTGTAGTCATTGATTCTGTCTTTAGGTTTTTGGTCACTGCCAGCTGCTGAAATTAAAATCCTTATATAATATATGTCTGTGTGTTGTTTGCTTCATTTTTATGGGATTTATTCTCAGGAGTGGGGTAGGCATTTTTCAGTCATTTTCCATAAAAACTGTAAGTTATGTTTTTACTGGTAACTATAAGTTATTTAAAACTATAAGTTATATTTTAAATTGTTGCTAGTATGATAGGTGGAAATTAGTGGTTCTCAACCTGTTGGAGATAGACATATTTTTGATTGTCATAACTGTCAATCGTAGTTGGGGGTAAGTGCTACTGGTTTCCAGTGGGAAAAGCCAAGAATTCTGCTAAATATCCTGCATTACTCAAAGCAGCCCCCACAACAGAGTTATCCAGCCTAGAATGCCACCAGTACCCAGGCTGAGAAACCCTGGTATAAAGTGAGACCTCATCTTATCTTCAATTTGAAAATCTTGATGGGTGACTGAGCATCTTTCCATATATTTGCCAGCTATTTGTATTTACTCCTCTATAAATTGCCCATTCATGCCTTTCGCTCATTTTCATTTTGGTTGTTTATCCCTCTCATCAAGTTATAGGAACACTTTATATTTTATAAACCCTTTGTTTGTCTTCTTCATTGAAAATATTATTTTTCAAATATATTTATATTGACTTGTTTACAATATAGTTTGCCAAATAGTAAGATCTTATTGAAGAACATAAAACAAGGTCTGGACAAATGGTCAGAAATATTGTGTCCTTGGATAAGAAAATAGCATAAAAATATTCATGTCCCTAAAGCTAATTTTATAACTTTGATGAAATTTCAATAGGAATCAAACACTATCCAATTAAGAATCCAAACTACGCCGAAACTGGTTTGGCTCAGTGGATAGAGCATTGGCCTGCGGACTCAAGGGTCCCGGGTTCGATTCCGGTCAAGGGCATGTACTTTGGTTGCGGGCACATCCCCAGTAGGGGGTGTGCAGGAGGCAGCTGATCGATGTTTCTGACTCATCGATGTTTCTGACTCTCTATCCCTCTCTCTTCCTCTCTGTAAAAAATCAATAAAATATATTTAAAAAAAAAAAAGAATCCAAACTACCTTAATGTTTATATAAAATAATAAATACACAAGAATAAAATTTTGCAGAATAAGACTCGTAAGGGAATACTTGCCTCACCAGATATCAAAACATACATTAAAAGTTCGAGAATCAAATCAATTTGGCAATATAACTGAAATAGATAAATATATAAGTGAAACATACTAGTGAATCAAAAAATAGGACTCACTATATATGAAGATTTAATAAGTGACAACTATTTTGTTCAATAAAATGAAAAAAAGGATGGATAACTTAATAAATGTTACTGGAAAAATTGTCGATCAATATGAAGGAAATTAAATTTGGAACAACTTTTTTCAAACTATTTATAAAACAAGTTCCAGAGGTAGAAATGACTTAAATTTAATAATCCTCAAGAAAAATCTAGAAGACTACCTTGTATTCTAGAGGACAAGGAAACCTTTCAACTAAGAATGGAAATGCACTAATATAAAATATAAAAATATGAACAGAATGATAAAATGGTTGTATTTATTAACTTGATCTTATTGAGGAGATTACTGGACTGAGAACAGAGACCTTGTGTTTATCTCCTGTTTTTCTGGCACAGCACCTGACAAACTGAAGGAACTTAATGAATCTTGCTGAATGAATGGCCTTCCCGAGATCATTGATTCTAATCTCTTGAGTGAGCCATTATAAAACCTCAAGGACAGTTCATGAGCCAGCAGTAACCTACAAAAATGAGAGAGTCAATCATTTTTAACCTACCGTGTAGTGTAGGCAGGAAAGATGGATCCAACCCCATTGTGTGAGATACAGAATTCTGGAGCAAATGGAAGAGTTAAGATAGCTTGTCTATTACATTACGTTCTAGAGAAAGACTCTAAGGATCAGGGAAGTTAAGGGACATGATATGATGAAACTGGAAGCATGATGGCTGGCCCAAATTGCCCTTTGTTGTACAATAGAAATAACGGAGTTCATAAAAACATAATCATAACCATAGACTGTTAATTTTGGAAATAATATTGAAGCTGAAGCCAAGAAATGTAAATCCATTTAACAAGATCACCAAGAGAGGTAGAAACAAACTCAAAATAGTCTTTGGTTGTGCAGACTTACAGTCCAATACTAATCCTCTGTGCCAAGTAGCCTTTTATGTTTTCTTTCCAGTTAATATTCCTTTTCTTGTTTTGTTTATTCATTTATTTTGTTGTTGTTTTTTTAGATTCCATATATGAGTGAAGTCATTTAGCATTTGTCTTTCTCTGTCTGACTTATTTCACTTAGCATAATACCCTCTAGGTCCATCCATGTTGTTACAAGTGGCAATATTTAATTTCTTTTTATTGCTGAATAATATTCCGTATACCTAATATATATTTGTATATATGTATAATGCATATATTATACATAATGTACTCTTTATCCATTTATCTATTGATGGACATCTAGGTTGCTTTCATATCTTGGCTACTGTGAATAATGCTACAGTGAATGTAGGGGTGCATGTATCTTTACAAATTAGTGTTTTGGATTTCTTTGGATAAATAAATACCCATAAGTGGAATTGCTGGCTCATATGGAAATTCTTTTTTTAACATTTTGAGGAATCTCTATATCATTTTCCATAGTGGCTGCACTAATTTACAATCCCACCAACAGGGTCTGCGGGTTCCCTTACCTCCACCCCCAAGCCAATGCTTGTTGTTTGTCGATTTATTGATACTAGCCATTCGGACAGGTGTGAGGTGGTATATTATTGTGGTTTTGATTTGCATTTCCCTGATGATTAGTGATTGAGCATGTTTTCATATGTTTTTTGACCATATGTATTTCCTCTTTGAAGAAATGTCTGTTTAGGTCCTCTGCCCATTATTTAATCAGATTGTTTGCTCTTCTTGTTGTTATTTTTTTACTTTTCAATATAATGTACCACACAGACATTATCATGGAAATTGGAATATTGAAGTGCCTTTCAAGTGTATTTTTTAGAACTTCTATCCTGACTTTATCCCTGTAAGTAGAACAGGTACAAATGGACGTTTTTCTTAGATTATAGATAGAAATACTGGGGGACAGGGAATCTCAGTCCTTCCAAGTGACCTTTATTCCCTCAACATGAGCTACTGTCCAGGGCCTTGTTCTTGGTGCCATAGGAAAACAATGAAAAGACAGTCCCCACCTCAGGGCACTCATATGATAATCTGTGGTGAATCAGTCATCCAAGTCCTACTCCAGGCTGTGCCCCTGAAATGCCCCTAAACTGATGACCTTTGTCACAAACAGAAGCAAGTTGTATCCTGACAATAATCATAGACTCAATGACTGTGCTGTGCTTTTCAGTAAAAGGCCAACTCAGCTTACAAGTGACCCTCCTCCCTGTTTCTTACATACTTGACCCAGAATTTTGTATGAAGTCATTAAGACATTGGCCCACAGCTGAGCTGTGTCATGGGACATCCCATCTAAAGGGGTGCCTACTCATCAGCCTGCTCAGCCTGTGTGGGCTGGGAATGTGGGACCTTATAGGCGAGGCGTTGGCACCAGGAAGGCCCTTTGGAAAAGGGCTCAGTCCTCCGTCCCGCCGCCCCTATCTTCTGCCATCCTTTGGCATCTAAATTGGAATGCTGCAATCACTCACCAACCTTAAAATCTTCCATTCATTGTGAGCAGTGCCCTTTACGAGAACGAACCTGTTGTTAATGATAACTCAGACATTATTAAACCACAACCTTCTTGCCTCTAGTCCCTCCCTCCTCTAGGCCAGTCTCCATACAACTGTCAGACTAATCTTCCTAAAATCAACTATTACCCTTGTCCTTACCTCTGATTGTTTAAGAGTTTTGGGTGCTTATTTCTGAATTTTGCTAACCCCCCTAGTCTCATTCTCCACTACTGGCCCACATACTCCCTATATTCAGCTATGAGGTGCCCACCAATTTCTCAAGATGCTGCTCAGATATCATATCTCCTCTCTCACTACAACCCTAGTCCAAACCATCACCATTTCTTCACTGAGAAACTATAGTAGCCCCAAGCTTGTTTTCTGGACCCTAGGCTTTCCCCACTATTCTATGTGCATATCAGCCAGTGTCTTCCTAACACCTAATCAAATCATGCCATTCTTCTGGATCCCCATTGCCTTTAGAATTAAATTCTAAATTTTTACCATGTCAGGCTGCCCTGCCTGGTCTGCTCCCTCCACCTCAGTATATCTCTGACCTCATCTCCTACTCCAGCTCCCCTCTCATGTGGCTTTCTCAGAGTTCCTTGTAGGCACCAAGCACCCACCTCAGGACTCCTGCACTTGCCCCCTCTGCCTGGGACGGTTTCTTCCTGGGAACTTGCATGATGCCCTTCCTCCCTACTTTCTGCCTAATTATCACCTTATCCTACTTAAAATAGCACATACCCTGATCCTGGCACCACTCTGTCCTTCTACCCTGCTTTATATACATCTTAGTACTCACCCCCACTTACTATTTTACATATTCCTTTGTTGTACTCTCATGTTTCCTAGCATGAGCACTAGAATGAGAGTCCCATAAAAGTAGTGACTTTGTTTTTGTTTGCTGCTCTGGAACAGTGCCTGGCCATTGGGGTCCGCGGACATCATACACACTCTAGGAGCCGGTCTAAGGATAAAACTCATTGCAGTAGACAAGAGCATTGGATAAGGAGCCCTAAGTTCTAGCTTGGGTTGTTTTTACAAACAGGAGGTGTGACTTTGGATAAATGGCTGCAGCTGGCACTCAGGTTCCTCTAACATGGGAATTGGGACCAGATGATCTCTTAAAGCCTTTCCAGCTAAGAAGGTCCAACAATCGACTCAGCTGGGAGATTGTCCCCAAGTGTCAAAAATAAATTCAGTCTGGGGAAGGAATGCATTATCTGTCAACACCAATGACCTTGCATGCTGAGGGTGTGACGACAGAGTGTTAACACCTGGCAGAGCCTGGACCTAGGCCTCAAATCCCATTTGCTTTCCTCAACCTGCCAGCAGCTGGGCTCTCACCAGATGGCAGGGAAGAGGGGAGGTGTGGGGAAGCCCCTCTAGTGGGGTGTAAGCAATATGTGCAGCTGAGCAGGGCTTAACCAGGGGCTGCAAACCTGCTAGCACTGTGCTGGCTGTCTCATCTCTGCTGCAGGGTGCTTCTCTGAGAACTAGGTTAGTGTGGCCCAGGGTTCAGGGTGTGTCCTTTAGAGTTCCCAGGGGTCCTGGAGATCGCCAGGGGCACCCGGGGAGCAGACAGTCACTCATGAGGCAGCAGCACGGGAAGTCCTGGCTGTGACTCAGCTGAAGAGCCAGCTCATGTCAGGCCAACCACACAGAATGGATTCATCTGAGGCCAGAACTGACTGGACTATTTGGCTGAGTCAGGTGGTGAAGTAATTTGCCTTCTGATGTACTTTATCTTTTTTTAAAGAATGCATAGCACTTTTTAGAAAAGTGTTCTAAGCCCTATTTTATAAAAAGCATGTGGCCTCTTGTGGCAGCCTCCAAAAACGGCAGGCACAACCACTTGTGAATGAGTCATAAGTTAGGCAATCCTGAATGAACTAAAGGGCATGCTGATTGCTCTCATCTAATATTCATCTGTGGCCACGTGACTGACCCAGGAGTAGATCAAGTGCTTCATGAGATTCCCACAGCCACAGTCAGGCCCTATCTATTCAAATGTTTCCTCTGTGTCACCCTCCACCTCCCTCTCAACAGTGTATAAACAGATACAGACACAATCATGTGCTTATTTTCTCACCTCTCATTCAGTTATGTATTCTCCATGTGGCTTGGTGAGCTCTTTCAAAAACACTTTCCAATGGAAAATTAAGGGTTCAAAACATTTTATCTAAAGTCTACTCAGATAGGAGAGAGTAAGGAAATGCTCTTCCCAGCCCTTAATCTGAGTACTGACTCAGGACCTCCTGGGCAGGCCCTCACACCCCCAAATTCCCACTCAGACGTTCACCTTTCATCTCCTCCCAATTCTAGGGCGAGGCGTCTTAGATGGACTCCTTATAATACAGAGGACGGTGTCAGTTCTTGGTGAGGTATTCAGGTACGAGGGGACATGACTACTCAAGGGTCCTGTACTTGTGCTTGGCCCTTGTCACATCGTCCTGGTAAATAATTCCAGGTGGTTGTATGCATGACTTCTCTCCCACCCACTGTGGGCTTTATGTTCAGAAACGGAATGTCATCTTTATCTTTGTATCCCCTGAGTTGACGCTGGTGCTTTCAGCATAGAAGTGGTTCAATAAACGTTTGTTGGACCTGTGTCGGAAACATTTCCCAGACCTCATGAGTTACCCTTTCAACTTACATTCATGCCTTTTTTTTCTTCTTTCTGCGTATTAACTAGTACAGGCATACTTGGGGGTATTGTGGGTTTAGTTCCAGACAAAAATGTGAATATTGCAGTAAAGCGAGTCACATGAATTTTTGGTTTACTAGTGCATATTAAAGTTATGTTTACACTTAATGTAGTATAGTAAGTGTGCAATAATATTTTGTCCAAAAAACAAAGTCTACACCTTATACTTTATTGCTAAAAACCGCTAACCATCGTCTGAGCCTTCCGTGAGTCATAGTATTTTTGCTGGTGGAGGGTTTTGCCTTGATGGTGATGGCTGCTGACAGATCAAGATGGTGCTTGCTGAAGGTTGGGGTGGCTGTGGCAATTTCTTAAAATAAGACAATGAATTTTGCTGCATCAATTGACTCCTCCTCTCACAATTTCTCTGTACCACGTGATGCTGTTGGATAGCATTATACCCACAGTAGAACTTCTTTCAAAATTGGGGTCAATCCTCTCAGACCCTGCCGCGCCTTTACCAGCTAAATTTATGTCATATTCTAAATCCTTTGTTGTCATTTCAGTAATCTTCACAGCACCTTCACCAGGAGCAGATTCCATCCTAACTGTTGTTGCTCATCCACAAGAAGTAACTCCTCATATGTTCAAGTTTGGTCATGAGGTGTAGCAATTCAGCCCCATCTTCAGGTTCCACTGCTAATTCTAGTTCTCTTGCTGTTTCCACCACATCTGCAGTTACTTCCTCCTCTGAGATCCTGAATTCCTCCAAGTCATCCATGAGGGTTGAACTTAACCTCCTCTAAATTCCTCTTAATGTTGATATTTTGACTTCTTTTTATAAATTACTAGAGGCCTGATGCACAAAAATTCATGCAAGAGTAGGCCTTCCTTCCCCTGGCTGCCGGCACCAGCTTCCCTCTGGCACCTGGGACCCGGGCTTCCCTCCTCCGGCTGCTGGCAGACATCCGGGACCCGGGCTGGCTTCCCTCGGGCTGCCCGCAGGCACTCAGGACCCTGGCTGGCTTTCCTCAGGCCCTGGCTTTATCAGGAAAGACGTCCGGAAGATGTCTGGTCTAATTAGCATATTACCCTTTTATTATTATAGATGAATGTTCTTAATGGCATCTAGAATGGTGAATCCTCTCCAGAAAGTTTTCAAGTTACTTTGCCCCAATCCATCAGAGGAATTACTAGCTATGGCAGGTAAAGCCTTATGAAATGTATTTCTTAAATAATAAAATTTGGAAGTTGAAATTACTCTGTGATAGTGGGCTGCAGATGTTGTGTTAATAGGCATGAAAACAGCATTGATCTTGTTGTACATCTCCTTCAGAGCTTTTGGGTGACCAGGTGCATTGTCAATATTTTGAAAGGAATCTTTTTTCTGAGCAGTAGTTCTCAGTAGTCAGATTCAAATATTCAGTAAACCATGTTGTAAACAGATGTGCTGTCATCCTGGGTTTGTTGTCCCATGTAGGCTGAGTAGATTTAACCTAATTCTTAGGGCCCCAGGATTTTCAGAATGGTAAATGAGCCCTCTTCCACTTAAAGTCACCAGCTGCATTAGTCCCCAACAAGAGAGTCAGCCTGTCTTTGAAGCTTTGAAGCCAGACATTGACTTCTCCTCTCTAGCTATAAAAACCCTAGATGGCATCTTCTTCCAATATGAGGCTATTGCATCTACATTGAAAGTCTGTATTAGAATATGAATTTCCTTTAAGAAGAACAATTCATACATGCTTTCACCTGTAACTCGTATCAGTTTGTATTTCTAACTTCACCTTGTCTAGCTCTCGCCCTATGTTCCAGGGCAAAAGCTCTTTCTACTTTGAAATATAAGAGAGGACCTACAGATTCAGGGTACTGTGTCTGGTGGTCCACTAAGGACTCTGTGCCTTAATTATTCTGGGGCAGGATAGTTTGTTTGGCAGCACTCCAATGTGTCCTCAGGAATGAGGACAAGGAGGACAGGGGCTTCACACAGCCTAGAGAAATGCATAAACCTTGTGAGCAGCTGATTGTTCTGATCTGTTCTCTCTCCATACCTACACTACCTGAAACCTCATTACCTGGCCTATATGAAGACTTAGTGGTGAGGTGCATTAGACAGACCTGGGTTTAGGGCCCTTTCCCCCACTGTCCCTTTGGTAGCCTTCTAACGCTCAGTCTTTCCAAGTAAAATTTAGATAATAATAACTACTTCTTAGGGGAGTTGGGAGAATTACATGAAGTTAGATATGACAAATGCCATGCACAGTGCTTGGCACAACATTGATCTAACAAATAAGTTCTATTATTTTCTAAGTACCATAGTGGGTCAGCTTCCCACTTAGGGGAGAACCTACTAGGGATCATAGTAGGAACTCTTTAATGTTTGTGCAGGTAGCAAATACAGATTACACTTTCAAATGGAGCTTTTATTTGTCTTGTCAGAGGCTGGAGTGTTCAGACCAGCAGAGATTCAGGTGTGTTTTTTTAAAAAAATCTTAATTTTATTGAGGTATAGTTTTCATCCAGTAAAACTCACCCATTTTGCCCTGACCGGCTTGGCTCAGTGGATAGAGCATCGGCCTACGGACTCAGGGGTCCCATGTTCGATTCTGGTTAAGGGCATGTGCACATGCCCGGTAGGGAGTGTGTAGGAGGCAGCTGATCAATGTATCTCTCTCATCGATGTTTCTAACTCTCTATCCCTCTCCCTTCCTCTCTGTAAAAAATCAATAAAATATATTTAAAAATCCCTCACCCATTTTAAGTGTATACTTCAAATATATACGCTTGTATAACTACCAGGATGAGATTCAGGGGTTTTTGAAACAGGCCTCTGAGGTGGGGAGCTCTTGGGACCTAGAAGTGAAAGGCCAGGTCTGGCCTGCAAGCCCTCCTTTTCCCTCGGGAAGAAGGGCCGGTGGATGGAAATGTGGGTGCACAGGCTCTGAGTAGGAGTGTGAGTAACACTGAAAGTATTCCTCGATGTTATCTACTTCTTTCTCCTGCGTGCTAGGAGGTTAGGAATGTACTGAGGAAAGGGTAAACAGGGATGGGACAGGTTCTGCCATAGCGTATGAAAGTCAAAACTAGCTTATGTGGGAGTGACTGGCATGTGCATGGAGACTGTCCAGCTCAGCCCGCCTGCCTCTGGGCCACGGCCTGGCTGGGCCACGGAGAAGCCACGGCTGAGGGTTTCTCAGGACATGGGTGAGGGACAGAAGGTCAGAGACCAGAGTATTCTGCAGGTTTGCAAGGATGACCCATGGGAGGGAAGCCATGAGGGAGCCGGAGGCGGGAGACAATGGGGTTGAGATAACAACAGGCCTCAGTGGGTGGGTGAGGGTTGTGAGAGCCACAGGACTTTCTGGCTGGCTGGGTTTAACAGGTGGACCTGCTCTGAGAGATGACAAAGTTCAGGTCACACTCACAGGAATTGGCAGCTGAAGTCCAGCCGAGTGCCAAGTGATCAGTTAACAACCAATCAGCACCCAAAGACAGGATCCTTTAGGGCTGTCAAAAAACACTGCCCACGCTTCTCTGGGGAGGATTCCCCACTGTTTGAGCATACAGCTGTTATGTTGAACACTGCCCAATCCAGCAGCAAATTTCGTGGTTTTAAGTTCATCCAGAATCCCACCACCTTTATTGCTACCACCATCCCTGTATCTGGCTATCTTGCGGTTGCGTTTAAAGGGGTCTGCCTGTGACTATCCATGCTCCCCTACCGTCTGTCCTCAATCCAGCAGCTGGAAAGATCCATTTAAAGCATACCTCACATATCACTTTTCTGTTCAAAACTCCTCAACAACTTCCCATCTCATTGAGGAAACAAGTCCCAGAGCTTTCCAAGGGCGCGCTGCCATCCCCCTCCCCCACCCACCCAGCTTCTCACCACCTCACCCTCCCAGCTCCCTCCACCACCACCCCTGCTCAGTGGGTTTCAGCTGCTGGTCTGCTTGCTGTTCCCAGATCACCCCCTGCGTGCTTTTACAGGTGTTCTTTCTGCCTGCTAATTCTTTCTCCCATACACCTGTGCCATTTACTGCTGCTCCTCCTCCTAGTCTTTGCTTAAATGTCACCTTCCACTCCAGGGCCTTCCCTGGCCAGGCCATTGAACATTATTGACCTGCTCCTGTCCATAAACACCATATTCCTTCCTCGAATGTATTTTTGCCTCTGGACATTGTCTGACATCTAACGTGTTGTTCTTATTGTTTACTGTATGTGTCTCTCAACATGCAGTAAACACCATTAGAGGAGGGATTGGTCTCTTGTTCTCTTCAGTACCTAGAACAGTGCCTGGCACTTTATAAGCAGCCAATACAGGAACTGACTGAGGAGATATTAGCTCACAACTGACGATGAAATGAAATGGAATCCAAGCTTCCATAGAGAGACAAAGGAGAAAAAGACGTGACAAAAAGGTCATTTTATCTGGAAAAAGGAAAGGGGAAATGAAAAAGACAGAAGAGAGGAGAAAGGAAATGCTGCTAATGTTTACTAACAGATCTTTGACAGTCCAAAGGCTGAGGCAGACCGAAGGTCAGGGAGAGAAAATCAAGGGGTAGGAGGAGGATTTAGGAAATCAGCCAGAAGCCTGTCACTCCAGCCATCAAATTTGACATCCCTCCACACTTATACAAATTTAGCTTGAAAGAAACTGCAGCACATCATTAAAAAGCATGTTTATTTAATTTATTTTTATTTTTTTAAGGAAAGAACAGATAATATACTTTATTTTTTATCTTTTACTTTATACATTTCTATACTGTTTATTTTTTTAAAAAATTATCTTTATTGTTGAAAGTATTACAGATGTCCTTTTTGTTTTTTTTCCATTGACCCCCTCCAACCCGCACCCGCCCCTCCCAGGCCTTCACCACACTATTGTCTGTGTCCATGGGCTATGCATATATGCATAATAGTGGCCCAGTGCACGAATTTGTGCACATTGAAAGGAAACTAATTAGAAGAAATATTTTAATATCGCTATTCACCCTTTCTCTATAATAGAAGTGTCAACCAAATTCATGATCGACAATGACAGATGGAAACACACACGACTGGCACCAGCGAGAGTTTTATATGTATCGTGCATGTGCAAGGCAACTTAGCCTTTTATAGATAAAGGATAAACTTGCTTAATTAGACCTACTTTCTGATTTAGCTAAACTTTTTCCAGCCCAGTGAAGCACCCCAACTTCTCTTTCAGGTAATAGTCAGCAACATAGCAGTAAATATCAACACGAAGTAGATTATTATTGTAAACTAGAGGCCCGGTGAACAAAATTCATGCACTAGAGGGGGGTGTCCCTCAGCCTAGCCTGCACCCTCTCCAATCTCCCACAGGGATTGGGCCTAAACTGGCAGTCAGACATCCCTCTCACAATCTGGGACTGCTCACCTGCCTGCCAGCCTGATCACCCCCTAACCACTCCCCTGCCAGCCTGATTGCCCCTCACTGCCCTCCCCTGCTGGCCCGGTTGCCTCTAACTGCCCTCCCTGCCAGCCCGGTTGCCCCAAACTGCCCTCCCCTACAGGCCTGGTCACCCCCAACTGCCCTCCCCTGCAGGCCTGGTTGCCCCCAACTGCCCTCCCCTGCTGGCCTGGTCGCCCCTAACTGCCCTCCCCTGCTGGCCATCTTGTGGTGGCCATCTTGTGACCACATGGGGGCAGCCATCTTGTGTGAGGGTGTGATGGTCAATTTGCATATTACCTCTTTATTATATAAGATCACACAGGGAGAACAAAGGGTAAAATATTTAACTGCAGCAGTGTTTGACTATATTCTGCACAGTGAAAACACCTGAAGTCATTTTCAAGGTCCACCATTTCTTACTTCTTTTCAGCTGGGTCAAGTTTCTAAGCTTTCTAAATCTCTGTTTTCTGGCTAATGAAAAGAAAATAGGATTCCACCTGGCTTTAAAGCAAGTTGTGTTCTTGGGCTGAAGAAACTGCAAGGAGGCTGGTCACTAGGGAGAGGAAGCCATGTGTTGCTATGTGACGTCATTACCTGGGTGGTCGGACACTCAGCATATTAGTCTTTTATATATATAGATAAGTTCCCAGGTTAACCTCTCCCCTCTCCCCTCACTCCTGCCTTCTCTCTAAGATTTGACAGTCTGTTCCATGCTTTTATGTCCCTGGTTCTATTTTCTTCATCAGTTTATTTTGTTCATTAGCTTCCATATATAAGCGAGATCATGTGATACTTATTTTTTTCTGACTGGCTTACTTTGCTTAGCACAATACTCTCCAGGTCCCTCCATGCTGTTGCAAATGGTAAGATATCCTTCTTTTTATAGCCTCATAGTGTTCCATTGTGTAAATGTACCTCAGGATAGAGATCAGTGGAACAGAACAGAGAACCCAGAAATTGACCCAAGCCATTACACTCAGTTAACATTTGACAAAGGAGGCAAAGCATACAATGGAGTAAAGGAGTAAAGAAAGTCTCTTCGATAAATGGTGTTGGGACAGGTAGACGCAAAAAAAATGAAACTAGACCACCAACTTACACCATACACAAGAATAAACTCAAAATGGATAAAAGACTTAAATGTAACTCACGAAATCAGATAAATATTAGAAGAAACCATAGGCAGCAGAATCTCAGATATTTCTCGTACCAATATGTTTATGGATACATCTCCTAGGGCCAAGGAAACTAAGGGGAAAATAAACTAATGGCACTACATCAAAATAAAAAGCCTCTGCACAGCAAAAGAAACCAACAAAACAAAAAGGGAGCCCACCCTATGGGAGAACATATTTGCCAATGATACATCTGATAAGGGGTTAATTTCCAAAATATATAAAGTACTCATACAACTCAACAAAAGGAAGACAAACAATCCAATCAAAAAATGGGCAGAGGACGCACTGTTAAATAGACATTTCTCCAAAGAGGACATACAAAGGGCCAAGAGACATATGAAAAAGTGCTCAACATCACTAATCATCAGAAAGATGAAAATTAAAACAACAATGAGGTAACACCTCACAGCTGTCAGAATGGCTGTCACCAACAAATCAACAAACGACAAGGGCTGGCGAGGATGTGGAGAAAAGGGAACCTTAGTGCACTGCTGGTGGGAATGCAGACTGGTGCAGCCACTGTGGAAAACAGTATGGAGTTTCTTAAAAAATTAAAAATGGAACTCCCATTTGACCAGCAATTCCACTTCTAGGACTATATTCTAAGAAACCCGAAACACCCATCAGAAAGAATGTATGAATCCCTATATTCATGGCAATGCTATTTACAATAGCTAAGATTTGGAAACAGCCCAAGTGCCCATCAGCAGAGGAGTGGATGAGTAGAAAGGGTGTTTTGTAAAGCGTGGTTTTAGATTTAAGTAGGCCAGCACTTTAAAAGGGGGCTAAGATGTGTCTTGTAGGTAATAAAAACACACACAATACTTTTAAAGAAGTTCTCTTAATAAGAAAAAGAGAGAAAAAATGTGCATCTTGTGAGTATTGAGAAAGTACAGTTAGTGAAGTGTTAGGGAAAAGGGTGTGTGATGGAGAGGAGAATGGGGAGAGGTAGTTAAATATAAACCTGGTTTTACTGGCAAAGCTTTAATCTTGATAAATGCCACCTTCTTAAAGCAAACACCTTGTCCATGGAGCTTATAGCATTATTTATGTTTCAAAATCCAGGCTAGAGTCCAAACCATTTCAAATTCTGGAGGAACTATTTATTTAGAGGCTCTTGTGCTGAGCATTAACATAATGGCAAACCATAAAATATTAAGGAGCTAACTGTTAAGAAGAAATTAATATGTAATTGCTCAAACCAGGCCTTAATACATAGACATTTGTAGATAAGTCTATTATTCCTTGAGGACTCTTCATTTGCCAGGCACTTCTCTGCAGTAGATAGACTTATTTTGCTATAAATGAGTAATGGTGAATATTTGTTTAACTGAATTGAAATATATCAAAGGTGTTATATTCATTTTCAGGAAAGAGGATGATTTGAAATGATTAATCTTTGCACAATGAAATAAATCCTACATAATAAAAGGCTAATATGCAAATTGTCCCCTTGACTGGGAGTTGGACCAGGAGTTCGACCAGGGGGTGAGGCCGGTGGGTCAACCACCTGAGGCCCCCTCCCCACCACCAGCCCAGCCCAATCAGCCCTGATGGGGGCAGGCTGCCTGTACCCCACCTGTACACGAATTCGTGCACCAGGCCTCTAGTCCTATATAATAAAAGCCTAATATGCAAATTGTCCCCTCCACTGGGAGTTCAACTGCTCACTATGTCATGCACTGACCACCAGGGGGTGGTGCAGAACATGGCATGCATTGGCGATGTGGCACTGGCAGCAGGCGGCAGTGGAGGCGCTGCCGGCCCCGATGGGCCCCGATGGGCCCCGATGAGAGGGGGACCATGGCGGGATAGTGGAACAGGTGAGTGGGTGTTGCCAGGCCAAGGCAGGTGTGAGCATGGGCCCAATTGCCCCACCAATCACCCCACAGATGGTGACCAATGGCGGCAACGGGGGACGGGGCCACCACCTGGCTCCCAGGCACTGAGGGAACCAGGCGGGCGCCCAATCGCCCTGCTGATCACCCTGCAGATGGCGAACAGCAGTAGTGGCGGGAGGGCGGGGCTGCCGCCTGGCTCCCAGGTGCTGAGGGAGAAAGAGCAAATAGCAATATGAAAATATTTCTTCTCAGTATTTCCCTTTCAATGTGCACGAATCCATGTGCTGGGCCACTAGTTATAAATAAGAATCAAATTATGTCTGTATGCACAATGCTGATGTGTTTCATATGAATATTCTTCTGAGAGCCAGAGTCTGGTCTTCTATTACCAAAACAGAATGTTGCTTTACTCTACAATTACAGGCAAAAATTAGGTGAATGGAAATGATTTTCTCAATTTAAATTGTTTTCTCTCATTAATGGTTCTGAAACATTTGGCTTTACTACAAATTGTTCTTAATGGATTCTGGTGTAAGAGCATAACACCATTGCACAATTCATACTTTGCAAATTTTACAATCTTGAGCTCACTGGCACGGAATGGCTATCAAAAGTATGACATACAGAAAATAGTTATGATATGAGCTGTTGTCTGAAGGAAAACGATTTTCCTTTAGAAACTATAAAATCTGCCTTTGGCTTAAGCCAGACCAGTGGAGAGCCATGCACTTGGACCACACGGTGTGGCCTTCCAGGTCTTGTTGTTATTGAGCTGTGCTTAGATGAGAATCCTGAGGATGTGCAGGAAACAGCATTGTTGAACCTGCTCTTGCTCAGATGCTCTGCACTGCATGGTGGCCTCTTTTGTGGACCCTTGGGAGGGATTTATTTTTAATTTCAACTTCAAGAAATGTGCCTCTTTTGAATATTTTTTTTGGGGGGACATGCTATTGTATAACTAATATGCTTTTTCTTTTTGCATCTGCTATTAAAAAAACAAACACCACTTCCTGCTAGACCCAAGCCCATAGCAAGGTGACTGGCACAATCATGTCATCCTCTTTCTTGCTTCCTGTGTAGGTGCCTACCTCTGTCACTGCTTTCTCTCATACTTCTAATATATGTTATCTAGTAGTATTTATGTTTTCTTTTAAGCAACCTTAAATCTTTTGAGGGAATAAGATGAGACAAATATATAGATTCATGCACAGGTGGGGTCCTTCGGCCTGGCCGGCAATGGGGGCCGATCAGGGCCAACCGGCAGGGGGGAGGGCCTGCGGGAGGTTGGCTATGGGAGCACAGTGACCACCAAGAGGCAGCTTCTGTGTTGAACATCTTCCCCCTGGTGGTCAGTGTGCATCATAGTGACAAGTTGACTGGTCAGTTGTTCAGTCGCTTAGGCTTTTATATTTATAGATATATAGAGATATATATAATTGTGATGTGTTAATGTTTTGCTAAGAGCATGGTGCATTCCAATTACTTTGCCACCTGAAAAAGTAGGAGAACCTTTGCTTTAGAATGTTAGCTGCTAAGAGGGCAGAGAACATTCTTTGTAATAACCTGACTATATCAAACCACACTCTTATCATCAGCTAGCAGTTTTTAAAGACCTATATGGTGCATTGCTTAAAAGTCCCTCTTCACAGTCTACGTGTGAATCTAGACCAGGCGTCCTCAAACTATGGCCCGCGGGCCACACGTGGGTGTTTTTGCTGTTTTGTTTTTTTTACTTCAAAGTAAGATATGTGCAGTGTGCGTAGGAATTTGTTCACAGTTTTTTTTAAACTATAGTCCGGCCCTCCAACGGTCTGAAGGACAGTGAACTGGGCCCCTGTTTAAAAAGTTTGAGGACCCCTGATCTAGACAGACCTACAATCTAGCGTGCTGACCATTCTCTCCCATTTAGACTCTAGCAATTTATCTACTTCTCCCTGTTTTTGTTTGCTTGTTTTTTTATTGATTTCAGAGAGGAAGGGAAGAGGGAGAGTGAGATAGAAACATCAATGATGAGAGAGAATCCTTGATCGGCTGCCTCCTACAGGCCTACACTGGGGATTGAGCCTGCAACCTGGGAATGTTCCCTGACCAGGAATCGAACCATGACCTCCTACCTGGTTCATAGGTCGATGCTCAACCACTGAGCCATACCAGCTGGGCCTACTTCTCCCTGTTTTAAGCCTCCTTAAACCAATTGGCAAACAATTAAATTTTCTCATTGAGTAAATTTCTACTTAATACTGTTTTACATTATCCAATTTGTTTGTGGATAATTTACAATAATTTCTGGATCACATTCTAGGGCTGTGGACTCAGGATGTAATGTTAATGTCTGCATCTATTGTTAAAAAATTTCTAACCTCCACCGCAGAGAAAAACATAATTAGGTCAGTTAAACCCACTGAAGAAAGTCTATGCAACTGTTCAATTCTTCGTTTAGCCTGGATAATTAAAGCCTGGCCTCTGCGTGAAAGTCTCCGACCTCTGGCTGGGTGTGCAGTTGAATCAGACTCTCCACCTAGAGGGAAAAGCATGGAGTTACAGGTAGAAAATAGAGCGGCTCTAAAAGGTAATGATGATGGCCAAGCCGATTTGGCTCAGTGGATAGAGCGTAGGCCTGCAGACTGAAGGGTCCTGGGTTCGATTCCAGTCAAGGGCACATGCCTGGGTTGTGGGCTCGAGGGGGCATGCAGGAGGCAGCTGATCAATGATTCTCTCTCATCATTGATGTTTCTATCTCTCTCCCTCTCCCTTCCTCTCTGAAATCAATAAAAATATATAAAAAAAATTAATGATGTTTGCACAGCAGTTTTACAAGCTGTACACTTGTAAAACTTGCCATTTCGACCATTTTTGTTAGGTATATTTTACCACAATTTAAAAAAGTAATGAGTGGTTTAAAACAAGGTGTTGAATACAGCAGAAATGAATTACAACTGTTCATAAGAATGTTGATTTTGTTGTATGCCTATTTATACTATTGTTGTTATTAATCATGTTAATATTAGTAATAATCAATACCTATATAGCACTTACTCTGTGCCAAGGACTGTTCTAAGCACTACATAGAAATGCAGCTTTTGTCACTGTCTCCTCAGAAAATGAAAGTTTTATGCCATCTGTCACATCTGTAGAATCACTGCCAGATTCCAGACTTCCCGAAAGCCTCTCAGTCAACAAGGAGGAACAGTGAGATCAATAGGACAGGTAAACCCATTACCAAATTTCTTGCCAAAAAAAGCAGGGCAATGTATGAAAGCATCTGTACATCATTCTTGTGACATTGAGAAGCTGCCCTAAATGTAAAATATGAACATGCAGATGAATTTGATGTGGGCTAGTGGAAAAACACAACAAAATAGAACAATCACATCAGCACTCTAACATCTTGTCATTATCCAGATATACCTGTGTGACTATCTCATATATCAGTTAGTCGGTGTCCCACACAGGACACACTTTTACCCACTTTCTCCCTCCTGCATTCCCTCTGATCAGCATGTCCGGTCCTGTCAACCTGAGCGAGCCAGTGTGCATCCATCACATTACCAATAAAGCTCAGTTTTAGTCTGGTCTCCACCATCTATCATTCACGGTTGGCAGATTAGGGACACGTTTTGTATCTGTATGTTTCTCTTAGCTCACCGTCAGATCCCTGGGTCCTTCCAGGTAGCTGTTGTTTTTATTTCTTTTGACCTTGCAAACAGACTGGACTTACGGGCATGGTGTGGGGGTGGGAGATGGAGGGATATAAGTGGGTACCTCCTCCACAGTGTCAGATTGTGTACCAAGGGAGTAGGGAGAATGGGTGGGTATGTCAGGAAAAGCTTACAGGGACGGGAATCTAAGTATAAAGCTCTTCTACTTCTCTGGTCTTCATTGACCTTTATCCCAGTCCATTCTTTGGGGTTCTGCCAAGATCACCTTAATATATGCCCACTGTGTTCAAGGTCTGGGTCAAATCACCTTCTCCAAAAGTTTCCACGGGCTGACTCCATCCTACCAGGGTAACTCCTTTGATTGACTTTTTACCACGGACTCCTCCAGGGAGAAATCGTCCTACAGCCTGAGTTCGCTTCCTAAGCTTGTATTCTCTATCCAGCCATCGAGGCAACAAGTGTTTGAAGAGCCAGCGTGGTATGCTTTATTTATTCTTTTATTCTTCCCCCACAATGCCCATCACAGTGCTTGGCTGCGTTTGCCCCAATGGTTCTGAACTCCAAAGATAGTGATTATCCAGTTATTCTAAAAAGTGTCACAACGTTTGTAATTCCTCTTAACAACTTGAAAAAATCCCGGAGAACGAATGCCATCTTTCCTCTGACCCTTTGTATCTACGGTACACTCATGGCCTCTCTTTCCCGACTCTCATCTCCAGGGATGAATAATGCTCAGGTTGTATCTGTTTGTTTCCTTTTCCAAGGCATGAGTCCACTGTGAGTCACTCATGTCTTTCCCATAGCAACCAGTTATTACATAACGAAGAGTGGAGTATGTTATGTCAGTGAGATGCCACAAGTTGTAATTTCATCTAAATGACTTCAAAGAGAGGAATAAAAATACATGGTTTTATTTCAAAATAAAAGCAGTTTTAACATTTCTACACAAATCAGGTATAACCCAAACATTTTATTGATCTCCAAAGTAATTTTCATATCAATTAATATTCATGTCGACCTGTCTGGGGAGGATGAATCATAATCGTTATCATTATCATTTCCATTTTATGGAACAGAAACCAGACTGAAGGAGAGTCTGAGAGTCTGATCATCTTGTTTCCAGTTTCACCTCTGACTCGAACTAGCGATGGCCCCAGGCAGGGGGTTGAAACTTCATGGCCCTTTCTTTTTATGCAGTGGGTAATGAAGCTGGATCTCTGCTCCATTCTCATCTCTCCCCTTCCCTGCTACTCTGCATGATTTCCTTGCTTCTATCTATTATACCTCTGTAGATAATAAGAGATCCTATCCATTTCTACGGAAGAAGGACCTATTGCAAAGTGCAAATGTCGGACTCATTGTTGAAAAATTATTAAGAACTTCAACAGAGTGACCACAGAGCATTCAATTGGCCAGAGGCCAGGACTGACAGGAATAGCTGCATTGGGCCAGTGGGTACCAGCTGTCCCTTAGGCGAGCCTTTGTTTGAAACAGTGCCATGTAAACGTCAGCTGGAATGAAGCCAAAGTTCCGAGTTCTATGTCTAGTGATCCCGGATGCTGAACATCCGTATTGTGCCATCAGCTCAAGGGAGAGCAGATCAGATTCACAAGGCCAACGCGACTGCTAAGAATATGCTTACTTGGGTTTTCCTCGTGGCAGGGGAGAGGGGAGATTCAAAAAAACCATTGTCATGTGGGTACGACAGGGAATTTGAAGCATTCTTCGTTCACATGATAAAATTGCTTTTCTCTCCACTGTCAAGAAAATCAACATTAAAAAATCTCATTTGTTTCCTTTACTCTTAAATCATAGTGTGTGTGTGTTTTAAAATATATTTTTTATTGATTTCAGAGAAGAATGGAGAGGAAGGGAGAGAGAGAAACATCAATGATGAGAAAGAATCATTGATTGGCTGCCTCCTGCACGCCCCACACTGGGGATCTAGCCCACAACCCAGGCATGTGCCCTTGATGGGGAATCTAGCCATGACCTCCTGGTTCATAGGTCAATGTTCAACAACTGAGCCACGCCGGCTGGGCCATTGTGTGTGTTTTAAAGAAAAATGTAGGAGTGACAGCTACCCAGGTATGGTTTTAAAAATTAATATCTCTTTTATTAATATGTTCAGGGTTTAAAAGAACTATGGTGAAGCATGTTAACTACTTGAATAGAATATTACTTTATAGAGCATATTTAATCATTGTGAAAGATAAGCCATTTTCTTGTTGGTTCTTGATATTTTCCCACTAACATTCAAATTAATGCAAAAATAACAGCTATCATCTCAATTAATGGTAGCCAGGAGTTACATTATAAAAATTTCACATATAAAATTTTATTCTCTAATAGAGGATTTAACATAGCTATAAAATACATTGCCCACTCTAAGTGGCTTGATGTGTTTAAGAGTCCTTCCTGTCTCTTTGAATATTCAATTCTAGTAAATATCACAGCCGAAGAGCTCCAGGCGAAGGGCAATACTTTGATTCCACGTTTTCGGAATGATACGGATAAACCTGGAAATGATTGGAGGGTTGAAAAAGTTCTTCACATGCCCTTTGATATTACTATTTCCTTCAAAAATCTGAAAGCAGAAGATGAGAAAATCCTTAATGGTAGTATAATGAGTATACAAATCTTACAGTTAATTTTAAAATTATTTTTGTTCAAACCGAAGGCATCCAAGAACACAGACAACATTAACACGGAGGTGACCCTCAGTGAAACCCTACTGCAGACAGGCCTCATTAGGAAGTCTGCTCCCCTGTGATCTGAGTTGACGCAGGGGAAGAGAAAGCGTTTGATGGGTGTATGGGGCAGCTACAAGCCCAGCTCTGCCCTCAGGCCCTTTGCCACTGAGTGACTCGGAGTCAGTTACTTAAGTTTTCTGATTCTCGATTCCTCATTGGCAAAATGGGGATAATAAAATTTTACCTTATAGAAGTTGTCAGAATTAACAAAAGTCTGTAAACATACAACAACTGCCTAGTAAGGGACAGATAGTGGTACCAATACATGGTTAGCTCTTATTAATATTTAAAATAAGATGCAGCCATGCGTCTATAGTCCTCCTTTTTGGATATACCCTATAGTTCCAGCTAAACTGTGTCCCGTTTTTGTGTTTTGTTTTTTTTTTTTGCTTGTTTTTTTTGCATCCCCAGCAAGTTCCCTGTGATTCACACACAGCAGAAGATAAACCACGGTTTGTTTCTGACAATGATGCTTATCCTGCTAGGAGGACATCCTGGTACAGTGAGAAATAAACCAAACCAAACCAAAGAAACAACCAACCCAGGGGCTGGTTATCTTATGGCCACGGGTGTGTGATCAGTCACGAATAACAAACATCTCCAAGGCAACGCTAATGCAGTGGTAGAGTTTCTGGACCCCTCTATGGACTGCGTGTTTGTGTCCTCCCAAAATTCATATATAAACTTTGATACTTTATACCAAACTAGAGGCCCAGTGCACGAAATCGTGCACTTGGGGGCAGGGGGTGGGGTCCCCTCAGCCCAGCCTGCACCCTTTTGCAGTCCAGGATCCCTCAGGGGATGTCTGACTGACAGCTTAGGCCTACTCCCCGTGGAGAGTAAGCTGGCAGTCGGACATCTTTAGCACTACCGCAGAGGTGGGAGAGGCTCCCGCCACCACCACTGCACTCGCCAGCCATGAGCCCAGCTCAGGGCTTCTGGCTGAGCAGCGCTCCCCCTGTAGGAGCGCACTGACCACCAGGGGGCAGCTCCTGTGTTGAGCATCTGCCCCCTGGTGGTCCGTGTGTGTCATAGTGACCGGTCATTCTGCCGTTCAGTCAATTTGCATATTACCCTTTTATTATATAGGATAAGTGGGATGGTATTAGGAGGTGGGGCCTTTGGGAGGTAACTAGGATTAAATTAAATGGAATTAATACACATAATGAAGCGTGGAGGAGGCCTGGGAGCTCTCTCTGCATGGACTCAACAAGGAAGGCCACATGAGGACATAAAAGGAAGAGGCTCTTACCAGAACCCGACAGGGCCCAAACCCTGATTGGTACCCAGCCTCCAGGAGTGTGGGAAATAAGTGTTTAAGTCAACAGCAGCCCACGCTACATCTCTCTCAATCAGAGGTAAGGATGTTTCATACCAGACCCTGGAGCTTTGTTCTCACTGCTTCACAGGTGGCTCAGTCAAAGCAGAGAGGCAATGTGCATGGTCCCAGGCAGAGCTAGGGTTTAGAGGGGGCCATGCCAGCTCATATTTGTCCAATGCAAAGAGCTATTTGCAAATAGCTCATCACAGCACAGTTTTCTAATGGCTTCCTTTTTGCCCGGACACCGCCCTGTACCTTGTCCACCATGGAGGATTTCTGCCTGTAAGGTTTCCATTCCACGCCCTGGTCACTGTAGTGGATGGCGTAGCTCTTCACGTACATTTCAGAGGAGAGGGACTTGCAACCCTGTGTAACAATCGCAGTTATCTTCTTGATTTTGAGCAGATCGATTTGTAACCACTGTTTGTTGTTGTTTGCCTGTGAACATGAGGAGAACACATGGATAAGACAGATGCCAGACCTTTGCTTTTTTTAGACCAAGTTACTCAGAAATGCCAGAGCTCCACGTGTTTCTTTTCTGTCTCATCCCTTACGATGCCCCGTCTCCTTGAAGCCTTCTCTGTTCCGTTTGTTTGTTGCTACAGCACATGTGCTAACTTCTTCCGGAGTCGTCCACACACATGCAGTCATGATCTGGGTCCATCTTTGTATCCCTCCGTCTTTTGAGGACAGGGACTGATGTGTTTTGTTTCTATGCACTTACCAGAGAGCAGGGCACTCAGTTGGCATTCATCAAATATTTTTTAAATAAACAAGTAAATGAAATTGACTTGGGAAAAATATTACACTGATAAATTATCTTTAAGTGTTATTCTGGTAAGCAAGTTGGTTTAAATGCTATGATGATGTTACTGATTACTGAAGGGCTACCTGGGAAAGAACAGAATAGTATCCTGTATTTATTTTAGAAAAGCCCACTTTCCTTTCCTTTGCTAATGCCCAATAGGAGACAGTCTAATTTCTTCTTTTCAGATATTTCAGATACATAAAATATTTGAGAGACCTGATAAAGCTACACCGAGGGCTTGATGTGCACAGTAACTGTCCTGCCTCTGGCCAAATGAAATGCCTAGTTACAGGCTTGGGGTTATGCATGTGGAGGAGGAGGATCAGAGGACAGATTGAGTTTTAGAGTAATCTGAGATGAATTTTCAATTCTGGGAGATCTATCAAGACCCATAGTCTCATTCGGTTCTATATGAAATAATGAATATTGATCTATTTGTCTCAACATCACTCATATGTGCATGTCTGTATGCTCATATGTATACACATGCATATGTATATAGTCATATACCTTATATATCTTTAGAGAAAACTAATTGGATTAAAAGTATTGTATTGGATGGTTTTTATTAATTCTGTTATACCCGTTAGTGGCATTTGGTGATATCATAGTGTGTCTTCAAACCAACGTGGTACTCGTGATGCAGAATATAATAGCTAGAGGTGTTTTCTAGGCATAACTTTTTTTTATAGGCATAGAGGGGGTAGAGACCCTTCCAGCTGCATGCATGCCCACATATGTCTAGCTTAGATTTTCATCCTCTCTAAAGAGACCCTATAAACACATTTCATGCTAACAGGTTAAGTGAAACAAATAATTGTGACCTAGAATTCCAGATTTAAAATGACAGCATTAAACATTAAAATGAGCATTTCCTCTTTAGAGCCTTTATTATTTCACAAAGACTAAGAGCAAATTGTATTCGGAGCAAGTTTTTTTTTAAAAGGCTGTACCATGGGGGGCGGAGTGGGGGGGACAAGGTTGCACCATAAACAGATCTAAAGGGTCATCTGGGAAACACCTTTCTTCCTCTCTCTCCTTAACCTTTTACTCTTATTTTTATGATTTTTAAAAATTTCATAAATTAAATGTAATGTGACGTTATTAACTATTATTTTACTAGAGGCCCAGTGCATGAAAATTCATGCACTGGATGGGGTGTCCCTCAGCCAGGCCTGCCCCCTCTCACAGCACGGGAGCCCTCAGGGTCGGGAGGCGACCCGGCGATCAGCACAAGCCTCGGCCGGCCCTGGTTCCCTAAGCCTCGGCCGGCCCTGGTTCCCTAAGCCTTGGGCGGCCCTGGGCGGCTGGGCAGCCGCCATCCAAGGCTTGCCTGTCCAGGGAATTGCAGTGTGGGTACCTTAAGGGAGGGAATTAGGAGGAGAGAAAATAGGGAACTTGGATTAAATTGGTTGATGGGATTGCTCTAATTTCTGATGTCATTCTGATGTATGAGGTCAGTTGAAGAGTGCAATAAAAGTGAGTCAGTTATTAAGTTACCCTAAAACTGTCACCTGACTTACTGTGTGGGTAATATCAGGGGCAATAAAAAAGCTGTTTCTCCAACTCAGATCACTGTTTTACATCCCTGGTTTTGCAGCATTTTACTATGCGGCCAATTGTCTAAAGCAAGCATTTCAAACTGCAGCTGGTGGGCCGCATGCCTCGAGGCATGTGGCTGTGAGTTTGACATGCTCGGTCTAAAGGAATGTCACAAAGTTCTCAGAAAAACTGGAACAAAAGAATTTTAATGGCACTCTTAAGAAAGTGAAAAATATTGCTAAGTTGGGGCATGGTGGGGGAAAGGAAGAGAAGATGTTGGAAATCTAAATCACTTATTGCTAATGTAAGTTGTCTCAAAGAGGATTTGCAAATTACAGTCCAAGGCCAAATCTGACCCACCGCCTGATTTTGTAAATAAAGTTTTATTGGAACACAGTCATGATAATGTTTATGGTTGCTTTCCTGCTACAATGAAAGATGAGTAGTTTTGACTGGAAATGTATGGCTCACAAAGCCCAAATATTTATTACCTGGCCTTTGCCCACCTCTGGTCTAAATTAAGATTAGACAAACTGCAAAGAGGATGAATAACTTCTCTGTGAGTCAGTGTTAGAGGAAAGCTCTCAAGTCAACAGGCATGCTAGTCCTCAGACCCAGGATCACAACCTGCAGAAACAGGGGGTGCTGTCTGGCTTCCCAGGCCCCCCATGTTCCTTTGATTTCTTCTGGAAGCTGAGAGAACTGTGTTAACAGGGATATTCACCTTGGCTTGCCAGGCATTTACACGGCCCTGGGCATTCAGGCGGGCACGGAAGGGTTCCCAGTAATCTCCCCACCAGGACTTTTTAAAAGAGGAGGCTGTGATTTGCGTGTTTTCTATCTTCCCACTTTCCATACCCAGTGGGGTGGAGCATCCTGTTGAGAGAAAAGTAATGGGATTAGTCCTCACCACCAGCACTCCCTGTACCCCATTTTGTGTGCAGAGGAGAGAAGGAATACTGTTCCTCAGAGTACCAGCAAAATCAACCATCACAACAATCAGCCGGATGGATGAACAGAGCTGACTGTCCCATTTTAGGGAGTCAGCTTGACTCCACGAGCTGATCAAACTACCGCTTCCATCAGATACCATGTGGGAGGAAAACACTGATTTATAGAGCTGTTCTGAGGAGTGCCGCTGCCTGTACGAAAGTTGTAGTTCATGGGAGATGGTACAGGCCCCTGCTATCTGGGCACTGGCACAATGCTCATATACTCATCCCTCGTGAATATCAAGAGTATAGGTAACATTGCCTGCTTGGATAAGCAGCTGATTCTAAGTTTCAGCTACATTCTCCACCACGAGTGTAGCTCTTCCCTCCACCCCAAGAAGAAGGCACTGAGGCTTCCCAACAGGCATGCCACAGTGCGTTTCAGGTGTGCCTATATATTGGGCTCTCCCACCCCTTAGACGTGAGTAGCCAGGTGGGGTCTGGGTCAGCCAAGCCCTGGGTCAGCTACTTTATTCTATTATCCCAGGCTAAGTCAGGTATTACTTTCTGTATGTGTTTTTCAGTGAACAATTTTTGGAAAGCACCACTTGAAGAGACAGAGAAGTAGAATAGTTATTATGACTCTCAAACATTGTTGTTCTACATGGTAGAATTTTATTATGGCCACATGTGGTTCCCTACATCTCATTGTACCACAGGTCACATTACATCCTCTGAAAAATAGCAGCTTAACATAGAAAAGGCGTGGGTACCTAACGGGATGTGAAAGGACACAGAGCCTGGTCAAGGTTTCAGGAAGTGGGGAAGCAGACTTAGATTGCAAACCACTCACTGGACTCTGATGCATGCCGGGAACGTGGCTAGATACTGTTATCACATGAGTGTCCTTGAGAACTTCGGAAGAGCCAGGCCTAGTTTGAATCTCAGTTCTATGGGAAATGGGCTGCGGGAGGTCATTCTCACCTGGGACCCTCCCTCGGGGTCAGGTGCTGCTCACTGAGATGGCCCCCGCCCCCTGGCCGGAAGAACCTGTGTCCCTCTGAGTGACCATGAGCGTTTACCTGAGTGGAACCTCTGCTTCCCAAACGTTGTTTCAGGAGCCTATGTGATGAAGAGCACTAAAAGTCCTTCCCCTTCTCCCGCACCTCCCGACCTGGCCTCTGCGCGGCGGTGAGGCAGTCACGCATGGCGGTTCCTCACCGTTCACCTCGCAGCCTTGTAGCTCCAAGCGCAGGGCAGGTCTGTGGTAGAATCTGGTTGGATAGACCCTAATGTATCTTGCCACAATCGGCGGATCAAACCAATTTTCTTTGATTGAAGAGGCGTCAGAGTTGCCATCAAAATACTAGAGGAAAAGAGACAAGCTTAGTTATGCAAACATTCTCTGTAAAGTGATTTTATAGTGAAATTTTGGTGTCATTTAATATTGTGACGTTAAGTTTTCATGTGGCCAGAACTAAATCAATATGGTCTTAAAAAATATGTAAGGATACTTCCACTTTAGGAATATGGTATATGTACTTTTCCCCATTCCTCCTGTTAAGTACAACTAAAAACATAAGAACACTCTGGAAGGGGGTGAGAAGGCAGACTGGCTAGAATTCTAGGACCCTAGGAACAACATGGCCATGGGCTGCCTGGGTTTCTTTCTGCCCCACAGCCCCCAGACTTGGAAGAGAAGAAGCCAGCAACCAGGAAACACCAATGAGCACGGACACAAACAGCCCCAGCACAGCCCTGCTTTCTCTAGCCTCAGCACCGAGAGAGGGCAGCCCAGCAGACAGAGCTCTTTTAGACAATCATTGCCCTCTGGCCAGCTCAGCTCCACAGAAACAACTATGGCCTCTCCTCACCCAACAGCAGCGAGGCCAAGGGCAGAGCCTTGACTTCCATGGGCGTGAACTCTGATGAGCACCTCGCGCCCGCCCTGGGGTGTGTCGGAGACCAGGTGGGGGCCCAGCTCCTACCAGGGCTCCCACCGCTGCAGTGTCCATGGAGAGCATCTCATCCCACCAGCAGCAAAGAGGAGGAGTCCCTGTCAGGTGGGCAACCTGGGCTGGACCCCCTGGCAGTAGGAGGTTGTGCCCCATCCGCTTCCCCTGCCAGAGCGGCATCAGAGATATGCAGCCAAAACAGAGATAGGGGAAGACTAAGCAACTAAGTAAGCAAGACAGAAAACAGAAATACGGTAGGTAAGAGTAATGAAGCAAAGGGCCAGTTCTTCGAAAAGATGTTAAAAAAGGCAAATCTCTAACAAGACTAACAAAGCAGAAGGAGAAGAGACGCAAATGACCACCACCAGACGTGAGCAGGCAGTCTCAGCACTGACCTCACAGACGTCAGAAGGATGATAAGGGACGTATGCGCAACTCCAGACATGAATCTAGCAACTTAGAGGAGATGGATGCACTCATTGAAAAAACACTACTCCAACTCACCCACTATAAAATAGATAATTGGAAAAGCCCGTAACTGCTGACAAAATTTAATTTGTAATCTTAAAACTTCTGGGAGAGAAATCTCCAGGCCCACATGGTTTCACTGGTGAATTCTGCCAAATGGTTAAGGAACTAACACCAATTCTAGACAATCTTTTCTACAAAATAAGAAAAAAGAGCATGCTTCCCAATTTAGCTTGTGAAGCTAGTATTACTCTGATATCAAAACCAGAAAAGACAGTACAAAAAAATAAAACTATATACCAATATCCCTCATGAATCTAGATGTAAAATTCTTTAAGTTAGAGACTCTCACTGAAATCTATGTCCTCTCTCTGATACTGATTAGTAAGAACCATCATTTAGGAGTTTTCTTATCTATCCTAGAAATAGCTAAGTGATAATATAGAAAATTAGTTATAGAGAATATAGGAAATTGGAAAAAAATTGGTAACATCAGAACACTTGATGGCATATTTTTTAGCGTGAGCCCCTTAAGGCACCAGATCAGATAGATACTCAACGCTGCCGTACACCATCTGCCAATCTGAAAAGTCTAGTATTTCGTTTGATGATAAAGTGATTTTTAAAAAGTTTCGTGGAGTTTTGAAATTTCAGAAGTCAGGCTTATCCCTTTAATTTGTAATATACACACCCATCATTTTACCACTTGCCTTCATTAGGCCCTAAGAAAGTCCTTCGTGTTTCTAATGCCTCGAGAATTACTTTTACAAAAGCAAAGAGTCGTGGTCACAGTCATAGTGACCATCGGATAAACATGAAGACTCTGAAAGAGACGTGCACACAGACCATCACATTCTTTGTGCTGTTCCCTTTGAAAATCTGCCAGTTGGTCTGGTCGGAGCTGTAGGCCACGAGGAACTCAGCGGTGTAGTAGGACTTCAGGTAGTGTTTGGCGCCTTGGGACTGGATGCCTGTGAACAGGACTTCCCTTTGCATGTCCACCTGCAACATAGCAAAGCCACTGAACAGAACTGTCCTTGTCCACAAGTCACATGCCACCTTAATTCATTGAGCAACCAACCAGCTTTCTTCAGAACTAAAGAGCCAACACCTCAGGTTTTACTTAGCAAACTAATAAAATGCAGTCTGTATTTGAGCACAGAGGACCTAAATCCCTGCTCAACCACTAACAAGCTATGCATGACACTGGGAAGTTAATTAACCCCTCTGTGTCTCAGTTTTTTCATCTGTAAAATGGGATGTTACTAGAACCAACCTCATAGGGTTCATTTTAAGGATGTTATCTAGTTAGAATATTACCTGGCACCTAGTAATTGCTATTTCCCCTAACAACATTGCAAAGGAACAACAATAAGTTATTAAATCAGTGTCACTTTTATTATTACAACTAGAGGCCCAGTGCACAAAATCTGTGCACGGGTAGGGTCCCTAGACCTGGCCAGTGATCAGGGCCGATTGGGGCCTTCCAGCTGCCAGCCAGGGCCTTCCTTCATTCCACGCTGCCCCCTCATGGTCAGCGCACATCATAGTGAGCTATCGAACTCTTGGTCTCCCAGTTGAACTCCCGGGGGGACAATTTGCATATTAGGCTTTTATATATATAGATAACTGTAAATATTATCAGATAAATGTCATACCTGGATCCAAGGTTTAGAGTCAAATTCTGAACTTTTTTCTGTCATCCATGCATTATATGATCCACCATTGTTTAATCTTGCTAATTTGGGCTCCCAATAACCTAAATCCAACGGAAGAAAAAATGTATTCTGGTTTTTTTGTTGTTTTTTTGTTTTTTTTTTTTTTACTTTTTCTTTTAAAAAATGTATTCTGAATTAAAAAACACACCCACACTTAGAAATTCTCAAGTGAGTTCAGTCCCAGTGGAAAACCAGATCCCGGAGGACCTTCTTGTGCAGTTAGAAGGCCAGGCAGGTGGCACAGGCTCACTTCTCAACTTAGCTCAGGATGACGGAAGCTTGGCTTCAGGTCTGTTCTTGGTCAGCTGTCACCTGCCACCCACCCCCTTTCCTGGATACAGGTCATGTTTCTCTCCTCTCAGTTATGTAAATTACCGTGGCCGCTACTGAGTGTGCCTGCCTACCAGGAAGACATGGGAGGGATTTATGGGACCCTCACGGTCCCTTGCAATTGACCCCTTGATCTTGGGCAGGGCTCTGAGCAGTGAGGACAGTTAGGAGGAGTTCCTGACACCCAGTGGGGGACCAACAAAGTTTCTTGAATCGATGAGTGGTGGGCACAGCAAAGGGTCCTAGTAATGGGGACTCTAACACGTGCCCGAACAGGCCCCGTGAATCTGGCTGGAACAGCACGTGTGATCCAAGCCAGAATGGGAATGAGTGGAGAGAGTCTCGGAAAAGGGCACAATGGTCGTACGAGCAAGCTGTGTCCTCTTGCCCAGTCTGCTGAGAGGGGCCATGCTCTTGGTCTTTCCTGGGAGAGAGTCTTTGGGAACATCATACACCAGAGGGGGGGCGGCAATAAGGGAGTGCCAATAGGCTTTCTCTCCTGCCACGGCGCTTCTTCCTTTACCGAGAAGCACCCCAAATGGAGCTGCTGTGCCGTGTTGTGGTAGAGGAAAGCCTGGAGAGGAGCAATGCCCCAGATGCTCCAAGCCCGGCTGGCCTGCGTGGTTGTGCAGGCTGTACCCTTCACAACGCGGGGAGGCGCCTCTCACAGGCTGCGCTGCTGCTCCTTACCCAGAAACTCCGACGCCTTGATCTGTGAATCAGCTATCATGCCTGTGCTTAGTCCCAGTGGCATCTTACATTCTACGAAAAACCAGGACAACGAATAATGTTTGCTGAGAAGATACATTTAACAACGTATACCTCTACGGCTAGAGATGATACCTGTGGTGGGTCAGTAATTAGATACCGTTACCTACCTTACATAGCACTGACTGAAATGCATCTGATCCTAAAACAGTAAGTGCACTAACAAGACTGGTACTTTAATAGAAACAGTGACCCCCTATCTGAAAATAACCGAAATCCTGAAATGCAATTTGTTTTTAAACCAATTTCCATCTGCTTATATCTTAAAATAAACCACTTTACAACATTAAGTCCTAGCTCCCAGGGTTATTTAGGTCCTGACTGCGTCCCTGGGAAGGAATACCAGCTAAGGGAGCGCCAACCACTGCACTATCTGGATGTTGCCCCCGTGCTTGGTACTCAGCGGGTGCTTGATCCATGCTGGCTGGCTGGCCGGACAGACAGATGGAAATTTGTCCCGAGTCCTGGGATGCCAAGTCCAGGGACTCTCTTGGGGATTGTTGAGCTCCTCGTATCTTTTCCTCCTTGGTGCGAGGAGCCCGGAGGATTTCTTACATGCACTTGCCAGGGGTCACACATCATGAAGGAGGTTGCTGTATGTTGGCTCCCCAATTGGGAGGAATGCCTTTGGGCCAAACCATTTAGTTTAAGTTTCCTGGATGACTGATGTTTGCAGTATAATCAGACTGTGGCCAGAGCGAAAGCACTAGTGCCACAGATAGATTGTGCCTTTGTCATATCAGAGCTCCGAGTTGAATATTTCCCGTCTAAACGTCAGCAATATTCTAGCAACAGGACTCTCCTGCTTATAGGGTCCCGCGGCTCTTGGCTGATACCTCTGTCTATGATGAGAAATGGCGTTTGCATCCCTGCTCTCTGGTTCTCTCCGACCTCCGTGTCTAGGAGCCACCAGCCAGGTTTGGATGCCTTCATTTCAAGAGTTTTAAATGAACCTAAAATAGAGAGTGAAGGACAACATTACATACTCAAAGATTAACAGGTTACTATTAGGCAGTGATCAAAGGATCCTAATATCACTGCATCCCAGGGAGCTTTAGAATAGAACTTAAGAGTTATCCATTCATTTCTAGGCAGGACTAGAGGTGTAACGAACAGGTCAAAACAGCACACACACACACACACACACACACACACACACACACACAAATAAATCACCCAGAACTTAAAAAAATCTCCAGCATCCCTTACTGGAAAGGAGCTTCCATTTATCTGAACAGAATGTTATGAGTTAACCCACACACAATTCTAAGGATCAGAACAACCTTGAGTGACCCATCCCTGAGCCCTGAACGCTTGTCCATCTTTCCTTTCCCTCTCTTCATCCCACTTAGCTTTTCTTTTTTCATATGAGAAAATTAAAATAAAACATCTCCACATTTCAAATGTTTGATAAAGTTTACACACGTGGGTGGAGCATGCATAACTTGCTTCAGAACACCACGGGAAGAATGAGTTTCTGAAACCTCTGCTTATCCACGCTCGCGTTGGCTATTACCTACTGCCAGTTACCGCTTCAATCCCACCAGCTGCCGCTGTGAGCATTTCCCAGCCGGGGAGTGACAATGAAAAGCTGATGGTCACCCCCCTCGAACAAGATTGTGAGTAAAAATGAAAGGCTGATGGTCACCCGCCTCAAACTCTAAAAGGATGTCCAGCCTTCCCCTCAGGGACAAGATACTTAGGCTTGAGGTGCAGACGGCCAGCCCAGCCCAGCTTCTCAGGGCTTCTCCTGGGCTCCTGGGCGGCCGGCTGGCCTGGTCTCCCTGGTCACAAGTAAGGAGTGTGTTTGACTCAGTCCCCTCTATCCCTGATCTCAATAAAACGGGCTTTATTAGTGAGTCACGGGCACATTGAAAGCAAACAAGAACTCTCCCTTTCCAGACCCTTAGCCAAAATGGGCCCATGGGGACGTCTGTGCTTCCACCGGAGGCTGACTCACAGGGCAGCTTCCCCACCCAGAGTCCTGCCTGGGATGCCTCCCCGAGCTTCCCAGCAGCGTGCAGACCTCTGCTTCCACACTGGCCATTAGCTGGCTTCCTGGGTTCCCTGTGCCCACCACCGCTGAGAACCAGTGGCATCAGGCCTGTCACACACACACCTACACACACACCTACACACACACACACCTACACACACCCCTACACACACACACACACCCCTACACACACACCTATACACACACATACCTATACACACACATACCTACACACACACCTATACACACACCTACACACACACACACCTACACACACACACACCTACACACACATTCCTATACACACACATACCTACACACACACATACCTACACACACACATACCTACACACACACATACCTACACACATACCGACACACACACACACGTACACACATACGACACACACACACACACCTACACACACACACACATACCTACACACACACACCTACACACACACATACCTACACACACACCCCACACACATACCTACACACATACATGCCTACACACACATCTACACACATACACACATACCTACATACACATACCTACACACATATACACACACATACCTACACACTCACACCTACACACACATGCCTATACACATACCTACACACACACACACACACACACGCACATACACATACCTACACACCCACACCTACAAACAACGCATTGGCACATAAGAATCCTTTTAGGTGACTAGTTTGTTTAAACCTTATTATTTTGCACGCAAAGAGCTCTAAATACCCCTGTTATTCTTTAGCTTTTATAAACATTTAAAAAGAATTTTTTTTTCTCCAAACCGCCTCATGAGTCAGTTTGAGATGAAGAATCCTATAGTCACTTGGATATAGTGATATCAGGGTGATAGAGTGAGGAGTAGGATTCAAGAAATCAAGACCCCCCACCCCTCCCGCAGCCCTGGCAAACGTCTCCTCTCCCTCCGCACGCGGCCTGAGCCTGTGGGGTTCCTTCCGCCTGCAAGCCCACGGCGTGGCCGCGGTGGCTGGGAGAGCCTGCACGGGACGTGGGTTCTCTGCTGAATGGAGTCGGGCCACACTGTCAGCCGGTGCGGCAAGCAGTGCGAGCGCTCGCTGGCTTCTCATACCTGGTGTGCGGCTCTGGGTGTGGCTTTGCCAGGATCCACGCAGAGCCCATGCTCAGCCCTCAGCAGTGAATGCCGAGGGGGGAGGAGGGGGACTTGGGGATGGTGGTGGCCTCCTCTGGCCGTGGGTTAGCCAGGGCTTCTTTCCAGGCCCAGAGGCTTACCAGGCAGCAGGGGCCAGACGCCGAGCTGGTGCTGCTGAGTGCCGTTTTCCAGCAGGGTCTGGCCGTGGAAGTGAACCACGTGGATGTCCCGGGAGCCGCCCAGGTTCAGCAGGTGCAACCTCACCCACTCCTGCTCGTACATTCGCAGGCCAGGCAGCTTGTAGATCATCCCATTGATGGCTGAAAGGACAGAGGGTCGCCACCCATTAGAAGGTGCATACACAGGAGAGAGGCCGTGAGGACCTGGGAGGGTCTCTCTCTCCACCAGCTCCTACGTCAGCCTGCAGCGGGCGTGTGGGCGAGCTCTTCTCCCAGGACTTTATCCTTCTCCTCCCCGGACTTCCCACGGCCTGTTCTGTGCTTTACCCATGCAGCCTTTCCATTTACAGTTTGAATTCTCCTTTGCTGCTAATTGAAAAGGCTCATGTGGCCAGATAAGGGGGCTCCAGTGTTTAGAGGAAAGAGAGTAAGTGAGGGGGTGTGCGGCATGCCACCCTCAGGCCCCCTAAAGTCAGAGATAGAACCAGGCCAAGTTCTATCTCTACAGCACCCACAGCCGCAGTGATGCATGCTGGTTCTCTCAGTCCAACGATAGCTGCTCTGCCCCCTCCCAGCTTGGATGTCCAGGGTTCTGAGACTTACCCACTCGCCCCTCAGTGGTGTGTGTGCGAGAAAGAGTATGTGTGTGTGTGTTTGAGTGTGTGTGTGTGTGTTTGAGTGTGTGAGAGAGAGAGAGAGAGAGTGTGTGTGTGTGTGTGTGTGTGTGAGTGTGTGTGTGTGTGTGTGCGCGAGAGAGAGAGAGTGTGTGTGTGTGTGTGTGTGTGTGTGTGTGTGTGTGTGTGTGTGTGTGTGTGAAGCACCTGGTGCATCGGATCACCTTAAAAATACTACCACATTTCAATGATAAATATTGCTACCCTGCATTTAACTGGGACTAAAGTGAGGGAAGTTTTTGTTGTTGTTCTTACTGTTCATTCTTCTAAAATGGAAGGCACCACTGTGGAGTTTCAGGAGCCAAGCCAGTGAGCTGCTGGAGGGAGAGGAGCTGAGAGCGTTTGGCTGCCTGTTACATTCACGTGTGTTCGGTGCCACTGGGGGCTGCTGAATACTGAAGCTGGTATTTTAGAAAGCACACGTGGGTGCTTCTCCTGTAGACATAATTTTCCTTTAAAGGTCAGGAAACAGTCTATTAAGCACTTAAATTGCCGAATGATGCTAAGTCCTCGTCAGTGTATGTTTAACAGGCACGCTGGCTCATTGCTGTGGTTTGGGTCTGTTTCCCAGCAGCGCCGTGCCTCTTTCAGACCCTCCTGTGTTTCTTCGCCAGGAGTGTCACCTGCTGGGCCCCCCTGCCCTCTGAGACATGTAGGGACCTGGCTTAGTGGTCACTCCTGGTTCCTCAGAAGCATCTCCTGCCTAATCTTGTGGAGACCTAAGGGCAGGTGTCCCTGTCACCCAGAGCTACCAGATCAGATCAAATCAGAGGAAAATACCGTGAAACTTGTGGGAGGCTTTTCCTTCCGAGGATCTGAGTCTCCAAGAACTCTGGTGTTTCTTGTCGTAGTACCAGCTCTTCTTTTCATCAAAGACCATGAAAAGCAAGACAAACTCCCTCCTGTCCATGGGCATCCCGCTCTCCTTGTGCAGGGTTCCTCGCCGGCAGATCAGGAGGGGGCCTATCAGGCCCGAGTGGATGTCCCGTTCCTGAAAGATAGCGGGAGGAATGGAGCACACACCCTCTCGGCATTCTCCCTGCTCTTCCGGCGATCGATCGTTGATCACGTGGAAGAGGGAACCTTCTTAGAGGCCTGACTGTGAAGAGTATAAATGAGTGGCTTCATAGAGCTGGATCTTACCCATCTAATTCTATGGCACTCATATCCCCTTCCTTTGCTTAGTCGTTTATCTGGACACAGTAGTCATGATAATGATGATAAAATATTGATGCTATAACAAATACTATTTAGTGAGCATTTACTACTATATTAAATATTTTGCCTATAGCCCCTTATACAATTTTGACAACAATCCTATATGGTGAAATGAACTCACTTATTAAACAAATAAGACCAACGACGTGTGATGTACTGTTGTTATCTCATTTTTAACTTTGGAAACCGAGGCTGAGAGAGGTCGAGTAACGTGCCCAGGGCCACGCAGTGGGTGACAGACAGGGTAGGAACTGGAATCGAGGCTGGTGCTCTCCCTGCTATCCCAAGAAGGAAGGGTCTTGATGTTGCAGTTCGTCCACAGAGATAGAGGAGCAGAAAGCTAATACTCACCCAGGAAATTGCAAATAAATGCCTTCCTCTATCAAGGAAGTCCCTCTGACTGGGCCAGCCCTCTCAGTATCCCTCACTCCTGTTCACTGAGCACACCTTTTCCACTCACCGTCATCTCTGTAGGTCTGCAGGGAGGTCCTGCTATGGTAGCTGTGGGGTGTTGGCCACCATCCTTACACAGATAGCAAGACAAACATTTAGCAAGCAATAATCTTCAGCCCTAGCTGGTTTGGCTCAGTGGATAGAGCGTCGGCCTGCAGAAGGTTCTCAGGTTTTATTCCGGTCAAGGGCATATGCCAGGGTTGTGGGCTTGATCCCCATTAGGGGTCCTGCAGGAGGCAGCCAATCAGTGATTCTCTCCCATCATCGATGTTTCTATCTCTCTCTCCCTCTCCCTTCCTCTCTGAAATCAATTTTAAAAAATAAAAGTAAAACATCCAAAAGAAAACAAGAAGTAATCTTCACCTTCCATTTAGCAGACTTGGGTTATGAGTTAGGGGAATGACAACACTTTGATGCTGTGCCTACCGTGTTCACCGCTGAGTAGTAGGCCCACGCCCGGCAGGCAGAGCCGGGGTTCTCAGGCCCCGCTCTCCCGGTGGCGTGCCACACGTAGGTATAGCTGCTGTTTGGCTGAACAGCATTGTCTTCCTGAAACCACTCGGGAGACTCATCTTCATAATTCTTTCCCTCCGACGACTTTTCATAGAAAAGCCCATGGGCATGAAGAGAATATGGTCTGGATGCTAAATTTTTAAAACGAACCTAGGAAAAACAATGATCCACAACACACTTCAGCTTAACAAAACGCCAGTTGCCACCGAACTTATGTACATTATTTCCTCTAACTTTTACTGGCATCCTGCAAGATAGGGTCCAGGCAGTTTCCCCCAGAAATACCAAACCATGCTTGTTCCTCGCTCAAAGCAAAATTATTGACCTTATCTACAGAGGCAATGCTGCTGATAGGAGCTCTGGATCTGAAGGTCGTGAGGCTTGGATTTGTCACAAGAAGCTTTCTGCCTGCTGGGGAAGAGAGACTGCACCTGTGAATTCAAGTTAAACTCTGGGGACAAAAGGTGTCGTACATCACATGTGAACGGGTTGGAGAGAAGTCCCTGGGAGGAGCAACTCGGCTGAATGTTTAGAAAGGGTCGAGGGAATTAAAGGAAGTTTCCTAGGGGGAACGGAATAGTCCTCATAGAATAAGCAGGAGCTTAGCAGAGGGAGAAATAGAATCATAAGATTATTTTTTTTCTTGGGGATTGCCAAATACTTGGCAACTGTCTTTGAGAAGAAATGTCATTATTTATTAATTTTGGAAAATAAGTAAATTCACCTGGCCAGTGTGGCTCAGTGGTTGAGCATTGACCTATGAACCAGGATGCCATTGTTGGATTCCCAGTAGGGCGCTTGCCTGGGTTGTGTGCCCAATCCCCCACTAGGGGGTGTGTTGGAGGCAGCCAATCAATGATTCTCTCTCATCATTGATATTTCTCTCTCTCTCTCCCCCACTCCCTTCCTCTCTGAAATCAATAAAAATATTTTTTTTTTTAAAAAGAAAATAACTAAATCACCCTTAGCTCTCTCCCGCCACCATCGCCTTTACAGCCCTCCGGTGCTGGTGGGAATGACTTACTTGGATAACGTCATCCACCTCGGCTCTAATGACAGGGCCAAGAATGCCAAGGTGCTCTTCAGACTCTCCCTGAGGGTCCCGTTTGGTGAAAGTGCCGTCCAGGTACTTTCGAAAAACTACTTTCTTGTATATGGTGTTCTCTGGAACCTCACCGGTGTCTTCGTTATCCATTTCACTGAGATGATAATGATAGTATTTGTTAACAAGAACAAGTGAAAGACCATTCAAAGAATTTAGGAAATGGTCTCTGTTTCTGAATATAGCATCTAGCATAGAGAAGATATTTAACACGTTTGATGAGCAAATGAATGAAAATATAAATGACTAAAAGCACAAGCCAGTAGCTATCCAGCTGCCAGCTCAGATATCATTTCTTAGGTAAGTCCTCCCATGAGCCTTTAGACTAGGTTAGATCTCTGTATAGCATTCCTCCCTTTCTATAGTAGTATTATAGTGCATATAGTAAAATCCTATGGCGTTATAGCATTTCTATAGTATATACAGTAAAGTATGTATCACATATTTGTGCGATTATCTATTAGTATCTGACCTGCCACTAGAGGAAAAGCCCCATGAGGTAGGGATTGTGCCTAGTTAGCTCACGGTTTTATTCCCAGTGCCTCACAGATTACCTGGCTCCAAGCTGCAGCAGGGGAACAAACTTATGCTTAGCTGGTTTGCCCAGAATTATCTCCTTGGACTATTGAAATCACTTTTCTGGCAGTAGTGGAAAAATGAGAAGAGATGAAAACGAAAACACTGGCCAAACCTTTGTGTATATTTTGCATAATCCCAGGATATTTCTTCCGCGGCAATGTAGTAATATTTTCTGTTCCCGTTGCTGCTGCGGAGGTACGATGCTGCAATGTGGTCCGGATTTCTGGAGGAGGTGATGTCTATCCTAATATCGGTTTGGTAAGGGTCATCGTAGGCCACAAGGTCCATTTCACGAGCGTCTTCTTCACTGCTCTCTTGTTTCTTCCTCGGTATGATCTCAATGTGCTCTCCATTTTCTCCACTAAAGCCAAACACAACTGCTGGATTCAATTCGCTTGTTATAAAGGTGTTATAGAGTGGAGGAGATGGCTGTGGAGATGGCATCTGACCAAAGTCTGAATAAGGGAAAGTATAATCAAATTCTGGAAGAGGCAAGGATGGACTGGATTCGGAAGTGTGGGCTCTTTGAGCAAGGTCTGGAGGAGGTGATGTCTGCCTGAGATCAGGAGGAAGGCCTGTCTGAGTGATGTCTGGAGAGAGAGCTTGCACGGCTGAAGTCTGGAGAGAGAGTCTCCTGGCCCAGGTCAGGGGAAAGGGTTGTTTGGCCAAGGTCAGGGGGAAGGGTCGTCTGGTCGAGGTCAGGGGAAAGGGTTATCTGGCTGAGGTCAGGGGGAAGGGTCGTCTGGCTGAGGTCAGGGGAAAGGGTCGTCTGGCTGAGGTCAGGGGGAAGGGTTGTCTGGCCAAGGTCAGGGGGAAGGGTCGTCTGGCTGAGGTCAGGGGAAAGGGTCGTCTGGCTGAGGTCAGGGGGAAGGGTCGTCTGGCCGAGGTCAGGGGGAAGGGTCGTCTGGCCGAGGTCAGGGGGAAGGGTCGTCTGGCCGAGGTCAGGGGGAAGGGTCATCTGGCCGAGGTCAGGGGGAAGGGTCGTCTGGCCGAGGTCAGGGGGAAGGGTCATCTGGCCGAGGTCAGGGGAAAGGACCATCTGGCCGAGGTCAGGGGGAAGGGTCATCTGGCCGAGGTCAGGGGGAAGGGTCATCTGACTAAGTTCTGGAGGGATGGTTGTCTGCCAGACTTCACGTTCTAAGGAAGGGGACACTTGTCCAGTGTTGGTAGGGAAGGACTGGGTTCCTCTATCATAGTCAGGCATCTGGCCAGGCTCTGGAGAAGCTGCATGACTGGGGCCTGTAGGGAACTGAGTTTGATCAGAGTCTTGACTCGGGAACATTTGGTAGAGCTGTTCCGGGGGCATTGTCTGATACACGTCTGGCGAGAAGCTTGTCTGACCGGTGCTGTCTGGGAGACTATGATTATGGTCAGGAAGTGAGGCTGCCAGGCTAAGATTTCCACGGGGGAATGTCTGAACGAGGTCTGTGGGAAGAGACGTCTCATTGGCCTTGGGAAGGCCGTCTGAAATGGTGAGGTTGCCCTCTCCTCTGGGAAAGCTCCTTGGAGAGAGAGGAGCGTGGTGTGCAGGCTTTTTTCGTGTCCGAATGAGAAAAGTGCTGTTCTTCACTCTACTATTTCCTCCAGGTCTTGTTTGTAGAAATTTATGCTTAATTCCAGAAAACTTTGGGTAGCCACCTTGCTTTCCATGCTTGTTGGTAAGAGGGATGCGTTCTCCCCACGTCTTTGAGGCATTCCGGGGGCTGTTCCACAGCTTATTAACCGCCATGTCTTCATCAGCCTCTGGGATTATTTCATAGCTACCTTTTTCAGAAACCAAATGCCATTTCCCATTCAAAACCTTAGATAGAGTCTTGTGTTTTAAGAGTAACAGATCACTGGGAAGGTCCTCCCAGGGCCCCATTATGGAAGAAGAGTTGCCTTGGCTTAAATGTCCTCTGGTTTTATGTCCTAGAAATTTCATCTGGGAGAACCTGTGCCTTGCCTCGAATCTCTTACGTTGAGCATGTCCTTGGCTTCTGAATCCTTCTGCACCAAGCGGTAGGAGGCTTGTCCCTATGACCTTTGGCTGTACAGGATCCTCCACAGGGTCTTCAGAATAAGGGCTGGAGTGCTCTGCTGCGGAAGGGCTGAGAATTGAGTTCTTTTCTAAGCCGGGCCCCACCTGGGGACCAGCTGTGGTGGTTTCAGGCTGAGGAAGGGTTTTGTTAGGTTCTGCAAACTTATTGTCAATGAGCCCGCTAATGTCATTTGGGGAAGAAGAATTTGAATCAGCAGCGGTATCATTACTTGGAGGAATGAATTCAGAGCTGTTCTCCAGGGCTAGGGCAGTAAGATTGAACTCATCTTCTTCCTGATTCAGTGATGAATTTCTGAATGACCTAATTCCAAGTGATAAAGCCAGTTGATCCTGGTAATCATATTCAGCAGAATCTCCTTCACCTTGGCTTTCCGAAAACTCTCGCATTTTCCGTGTAGTCATGGATATAGATGGTAGAGGTTCATATATTTCATATTCATCTTCTTCCTCACTCCGGATACACTTAACATCCCTGAATCTCAGCCTTAGGTTTTTGCTTCTTGGATTAGAATTCATGGTAGTTAACATCCAAGTTCCTAGAGAAGCAAGACAGACAGAATAGAGAGCTTTAAGTCCAGAAAAAGACATACTAGGTGTACCAGTTAATAATAGTAGATTTTGTAATAAAAGAAAACGCAATAATTTCAAGAGAAACATCAAAAGTGCCTTATTCAAAGTAATGTCCATTGCTAGCTACATATGCCCCCATCTTTCAGGTAATTTGTGGATACAGTCCCAATAGAACTTTACTTGTTTTGAGGCAAACCATTCAGAAACCCAATTTTCCACTTCTTTGTTCGTTTTGAAGTGCTGCTCAGAAAGTGTGTGTGCCATCGATTAGAACAAGGGGTAATCTGAAGGAGCAAGGTATGGTGAATACAGCGGGTGGGTTAATACTTCCCAGGCAAGATCTTTTAACATGTCTTTAACTGGTTTTGAAGTGTATGATGGTGCGTTATCGTGAAGCAAAATTACTTTGCCGTGTCTTCTGGACCACTCTGGTCATTTCACGATCAAAGCATGGTTCAGATTGATTATTTGTTGTCAGTAGCAATCAGTATTAATGGTTTCATCTGGTTTTAGAAGCTCATAATACAGCACACCTTCCTGATCCCACCAAACGCAGAAGCGATTTGGCCTTGCAGTCAGTCAATGTTGATGGTTAGCCTGGATCAACCCATGATTTTGTGCATTTGGAATTCTCAAAATAAATCCACTTTTCATCATCAGTCACAATTTGATGCAAAAAAGACTATCTTTCATGCCATTGAAGCAACGTTTTACTGATGACTTTTTGGTTATCTATTTGTCTTTTGTTTACTTGATGTGGCAGCCATTTTCCTTCCTTTAAAATCTTTCCCGTTGTTTGTAAATGATTGGAAATTGTTTTGCTGACAACATTTAATCTTTCTGCAAGTTATTTTTGAGTTTGACACGCATCTTCATCCAATAATGCTTATAATTGTTGGTCTTCAAACTTTTTCGGTTGACCTGACTTTCTTTGTCTTTCACATCGAAATCATCACTTTTAAAGCGTTTAAACCCACATTCACAAATATCTTGAGATGGAACATGTTCACCATAAGCTTCCCAAAGTATACGATAACTTTCAGCAGCACTTTTCTGTAATGAATTAAAACCTCCCACAAATGCTCTTTTTTTTTTTTTTGGCATGAAATTCAACATTTTTAAGTGTAAAAATATCTATGATGTTAACACTTCCAGAAAATTTGACATATGAAGTTTTGAAGCTTGCTATCAATACAACAAAATAGCATACATATCGTATTGCATATATATCAACATATGTATAACTCCATCTATTGAAAAAAATCCGCATTATTAACCGGTACAACTAGTAAAATCCCTAGCATTTATTGTGGCAGATAATTTCCAACCAACTTCGGCCAGGGATACGCAAGTGTGGCCTGTGGACCTCTGCTGCCCTGCGAACTGTTGTTACAGGTCCACAGAGCCACAAGCGGGAAAATGGAGTCAGGTACTCAGGACACTTTTGAGCAATTTGACATTGCTGTGACATCCAAGCATGTGATCAATGCACTTATCTTGTTTAACAGAATATAGACTGAAGGTATTGGTCAGCGGAGAGCAGGGAGAAAAATCGTCTTAGTGCAGATAGTTTGAGAGTCACTATTTCAGAATATATTTTAAAAGGGATGAATTGAGAATAAAATGAATTTTAATCATATCCATCTTGTTTGAGAATTGTAGTTGGGGGAGGATGGTGATATCGACCCCCAGAAATAAGAGACATTTAGGTATTTCCAAGTGACCAATAATTTACGTGGGTCCAGGGAAATTTTGAATCTCTTTGAAATGGTGTGATTTGCCAGCACACTGAAGATTTCCTGGGAAGTGTCCAACAGTTACCACTTGCTGAGCATCTACTAAGTGCTGGACACTTGGCACATATTATAATTAACTAGAGGCCCGATGCACAAAATTCATGCATGGGGCGGGGGGTGTCCCTCAGCCCAGCCTGCATCCTCTCCAATCTGGGACCCGTCGGGGGATGTCCGACTGCCAGTTTAGGCCCGGCCCACGGGGATCAGGACTAAATCGGCATTTGAACATCCCTCTCACAATCCAGGACTGCTGGATCCTAACCACTCACCTGCCTGCCTGCCTGATTGCCCCTAACCGCTTCTGCCTGCCAGCCTGACCAACCCTAACTGCTCCCCTACCGGCCTGATTGATGCCTAACTGCTCCCCTGCAGGCCTGGTCACCCCCAACTGCCCTCCCCTGCCAGCCTGGTTGCCCCCAACTGCCCTCCTCTGCTGGCCATCTTGTGGTGGTCATCTTGTGATGATGTGGAGGCCTTCATCTTGTGGCAGCCATCTTGTGGTGGCCATCTTGTGATGATGTGAGGACGTGGTGTGAGGTCCACCTAGGCTTTTATTAGTATAGACTAGAGGCCCAGTGCACAGATTTGTGCTCTGGTGGGGTCCCTCAGCTTGGCCTGCAGGGATTGGGCCAAAACTGGCTCTCTGGCATCCCCTGAGGGGTCCCGGATTGCAATGGGCGCAGGCCAGACCGAGGGACCCCAGCGGTGCACAAGTGGGACCAGGGAGGGACCAAGGGAGGGCTCCAGGGTGTGTCTGGCCCATCTCACCCTGTCCTGATTGGCCAGACCCCAGCAGCAAGCTAACCTACCAGTCGGAGCATCTGCGCCCTGGTGGTCAGTGTGTGTCATAGCAACTGGTCAAACCGTCTAATGGTCAGACACTTAGTATATTAGGCTTTTATTATATAGGATGACCAAAGCAACTCTGTTAGCTGCTGTTGTTCTGTGTGGGTGTGTTTTGTTTTGTTTTTCAGATGAATAAACTGAGCCTCAGTGAGGTCAGGTCAGTTGCCCAAGGTTACACCAGTGTTGCGTGGCCGGGCAGGATTTGAACCCAGGGCTGATGAACTCCAAAGCCCATGTGCTTTCCAGGGTGCTGTGCCGTGTCTGAGGCCTAGGCACTACACCTGATGATCACTAACCCTAGAACAGATGGCTGTCTTATAAAACTGGGAAGGGCATTTTGATAAAAGAAATGTCTTTTTGAGACTGAATGCTTCCTCCTCCAAGTCATGCCGTATCTTCTGTGATGTGTGCCTTTACTTCTCACTTATAGAAAAGCATGAACGGAACCCACATTAAAAGGCTGGACCCACTGAGGCCATTAATTCCCAAAACTGAAATCATGACAAGTATCGAAAGGGAAGCCTGCAAGGGATCCGAGAGCTGAGCCCAGGACCTGAGCCTGGAGCGCTGCCACAGACCTAGGGACCAGGAGTCCCTGCCCCGCGCCAGGCTCTTACCCACATTATCCATCGTGACGGTCACTGATTCCCCATGCATGGGAAAGAGCGTCAAGGTGTCCTCGTGCCTCTTTCCATAGACGAAGGAGTGCCCAGTGAAGTGAATGGTCAGAAAGTCATCCTGGGTGCCCACGCTGCAGAAGTGCCACTGGATGGTGTCATCAAAGCAGAACCCGAGTGTGGAGATGCTATCAGGCACGAAGCCATTGATGGCTGAAAGAGTCGAATCGGTTAGAATGCCAGGCCTATGCCAGCAAGAGGGCATGAGTATAATACCTAAAACACAGGTCCCAACGTTAATTTGGTTGCATGAAAGCAGTGATTACCTGAGACCAGCTTTACCAGGTCTAACATATGACTACAAGGTCAAACTCAGACTCCCCACAGCAGTGGCTCTGAACTTAAAACTGCAGCACATGGCTCAGGGAATACCTACTGTTCTGAGCGTCTTACTGTTCACTTCAAACCCCTCCCACAGAATGACTGCAAAACTCCTGGTTCCCCATACACACTAACCTTTTTAGTGTGATTTGAAAATCCAGTTTTGAGTTACTTATGTTGTTTCTGCCCTGGCCATAAAACACCTTGCACCCAGAATGTCTATTTTGCACCCCAGATACCACAGGTCAAGGTGTGTAGCCTCTTCCTTTATCACCTCCATCCCTCACCTGTTCTTCTCAGCCCAGAGCATGCGCACAGGTACACACACACACACACACACACACACACACACACACACACACACACACAGAGCAGGAGACCAAGAAGACATGTAAGGATAACAAGCTTTTGACCTCTCGCTGTAAAAAGGTTGCCATGATGTCCCCCTTTATGTAATTTCGTCACCAAATCCCTGGATGAAGGTGAAGCTGAGATGTGAGTTGGTTCTCATCCACGTCTGCCTCTAGGCACAGCCACACTTTGACCACACGAGTGAGAAGTTGATGGACAGAGAGGACAGCGTGCTCTACTTACTGCTCATGATGTTTGACTCATAAAACTTAGGGTCGTCACGGTTCACCTCCTCGGGATTCTCACAAAACTTGTTGATGTTGTCCTCAATGTACCAGCTCTTGTTCTCATCAAACACAGCAAACACGGCTTGCTGCTCAATGTCTGCTGCTCTCTGCGGGGAAAAGCGCTGTGTTCTAACATCCCAGCCAGAAACCCACAGCTTCAGACACCCCAGGGCGCAGACCTGGGGGCCACAGAAGCCACGCATTTAGGCCTTGGTGAGAACCCCTTGTGTGCAAAGCCCTCGTTAGAGCCAAAGGTATCACGCAAAAGCAGACAGAGCAGATCAGGAAATTCAGAGACTAAAATATCCTAATAGAAAAATCCCATTTGTCATGGCAACTGTAATTCTGTTTATCTCTGTGATGGAACACCTTTCTACCGGACTCATCGACTGACAGGGTGTGCTAGGAACCATTGCAAAGGATAAAGCAGGAGGTGCAGTAGGAAAGCTTCATACCTCTCCCTACGCGTTTCCTTTCCAGGTTCAATAAATTAGGGTCTTCTTAATGTTCGTTTCTGATTTTCCTAGGCATATATTTATTTTGTATGCCTTGGATGAGACCCTTTTTAAAAATTATAGCTTAGCCTAATTGTCTGTGAATTTAATGGAGCTTAATAATATGAGACTTTTCTACAGTGAAGATCAGGTCAGAAGATCCATGTCTTTGTCTAGTTCAGTCTCACTAGAGATGGATCGTTGTCGAGGTGCAGTCTCCCCAGAAGCTATGTCTCCCGCGTATCTCTCTTATCTCTTTCTAGTGCAGATCTCTACAGACAACAAGGATCAGTACAGAGCCTTACACTCCTGCCAGGTGCTACCTCCCTGAGCCCCAAAACAACCTGTAATTTTTAGGGTGGGTATTACCAATCTCATACAAGGAAGAAACTAAGAGAGGCTAAGAGACTTGCTCAGCACACAGACAATAACAACAGACCTGGACTTTGAAACTAGAACAAAAGTATGGCTTCACACTGTAGACTTGCCTTCTGCAGTGAGAGTCCGGATGAAAATTGACAAGACAAAAAGTTCCCAAAGGAGTAAATGCCATCACAGTCACACTCCAGAGGACTACTTAATTTAATGTTTTCTGTTCCAGAAAAGGTCCGTTATTTAGCAAGGAGACCTAGTCTGTTCCAGCCAGAAAACATTCCTGGAATTTCTGAATGGGTACGCCAAGGACAAAATACCTGTATGCCTCGCGTGTCCAGGGATCTGCTCTTACAAATCAGAAGTAGCCCTATGAGCCCAGAGGCAATGTCCCTTGTGACGTCCACGTCACTGTAGTACGGCCTTGTTAAGCACTGGGCGTCATTGTCTGTGGGCTCATCAGACTCCAGAATATTCCATTTGTAAGTGTAGGTTTCCCCTGGTTGAACTGCTCTGATCATGGTGTTACCGCCTGAAAGAAAATATAGTCAGAATGATTTTCATTTTCAAAATTATTTTTATGAGAATGAATGATACAATGGAGCTTTCATTGCAAGCAATTAGTATTGGGAAAGGAATATTCTTTTTATATTAAGATCCACTTAATAGAACCCTGGCTAGCATGTAGTCATCAGGTCTTGCTCCCCTAGAGGCCGCTGTGGCACTAATAAAGGATGCTGTAGGGCAAGCATGTCAAACTCAAAGGCTAACAAGGGCCAAATAAACAAGGATTAAGTTTATGTGGCCGCAAAAAACAAAAGGTTCAATTTTCATAGAAATGTAGATTTACTTCGATAGAGACATGCTGAATACAAAGGGCTGAAATAAATGAGTTATCGTTAACATAAAATAATAGAACATTTTAATAAAAATTAATATTTTTATTGAATATTAACTTACCAGACACTGAATAACTGCACAAATTAATAAGTGTAACACAAATAAACCTGTTTTTCTTGTTCTCCAAAAGGGAAATATTTCCTGTTGTGCACACCAAACAAGTCAGTACAAGACTAATGACGTGGCAATCAGCTGCTAAAATATTTGCTGCTGGTATTAGTGGAGAGAAATGGTGCGTTTGTGCATAAGGCGCGTAAGGGAAATGAATGCAACACGATTATAGTAATCAGTCATTAGCGAATGTTGTAGTTCATTATTAATAATTATGTATAACAGGATATTGTAAAAATTAAGTTATGAAATTTTTATTAAAACGTTTCTTACATACCATTATATTGGCTGGGCTACAAAAATATTTGTTGTGGGCCGCAGGTGGCCTGAGGGCCGCGAGTTTGACATGCTTGCTGTAGGGTAAATAAACCCCTGAGATGAGCAGGGTTTCCTTGTAACTTTTAGGATCCCTGACCATGTATGGATACTACCTGACTGCACAAGGTTTACTACTGATCAAGAGGGACAGTAGAAAAATATGGCAGCTTCTCGGAGGTCAATAGCTTCATTCAGTAGAAGTGAAAGATTCAAACCTGAGGCGGAGGAAGAGTTGACTTCGTCTTCAAAAGGAGAGAAGGTCACGCCATGAGGGTAAATGCTGTAGGCGCGGCTGGCCATATTTTTGAACGTGATCTACAAAGTTAACTCAGATTCATTATTCGGGACTTAAGGTTGATCATGAACATTAATATAGGATGTTAACTTTGCATGCTCACTTGTTGGATGGTGTGTGCATGCATGCAATCTTGTTCTGTTTACCTGAGCAGCAATCTCTCCATCACCCGACAGAAGCATTTGAGAGAGTTTCACCTCACACGTCTGACCTTAGAAGTGACATTTCCTCACAATACGCCACCCCCTCCGAGCTGGTCCCCATCTCCTTCCTGTCTCCTTTCAGCTCAGACCCCATCTGTTTCCATTTTCTGCTCCTCCTCTTCTCTACACCATGACCTCCTTCTCCAGCCAGCCAGGTCTCCCAGAACCCCTGTCCTTGAAGCCGTGTCCTGAGGGCATGGCTAAGAGCCAGATCCTCAATTTCCAAAGAGGTGTATTTATACTCCCTAAGAGCACCTTGGAAAGATCAGAGATGGGGGAAGGGAAAGAGCAACAGAGAAAGGATGCTTCTGGTCCTTTGGTTATTTTCAAATGAACAGAATTGGCCTTGTCTACAGATGCCCTCCTAGCTCCGCCCATGCAGCGGTGAAGGATGGTCTTGGTAAGCACTGAGCATCATTTTAGGAGCATTATCCACACAAAAGTCCTGGTTAGGCTCCTTAATCTTCAAAAGAGAACCTTGATTGTATCTTTGGTTGATTGCCAAAGCATTTGGGTCATCCTCCATCTGTAGATAATCTGAATTCTAGAATCTTGCCAAAGATTGCAACCTTCAATTCTCTGCTTCCCGTGCTTATAAAAAGCTTGATGAACCCGGCCAGCATTGCTCAGTGGTTAAGCATCCACCTCTGAGCCAAGAGGTCATGGTTAAATTCCGGTCAGGGTACATGCTTGGGTTGTGGGCTCGATCCCCAATATGGGCGTGCTGGAGGCAGCCAATCAATGATTCTCTCTCATCATTGATGTTTCTACCTTTCCCTCCTCCTTCCTCTCTGAAATCAATAAAAATATAAATTTTAAAAGCTTGATGATGTGTCAGCATTAAAGGAAAACTATCTGAACAACACTCTGTCCTCATGATAAATATATAAGTCTTTGAGTGTGTCTTTATCAGAGACCAGACTTCAGAGAACTATATACCAAAACCACAGTGAAGAATTTTTTTCTCAATGGTATTTACTGTGATATTCTTAGCTATAATGAGAAACACTTATAAGGCTCTATGTGGAGAGCAGCTACAATATTTGGACAGGTTCAAGCCTCAGACTAATGAGAGGGCACAGTCTTCTCACGGCCACGTGCAAGTCCCAGCCCTCCCAGCACAATTATAGCCAACAGCTATAGTTGTAAGCTTGAAGCTATGGTCTGAACATGTGGCCCCACGTGCCTAAGTGATATAGGCTGCAAGTAAACAAAGCTTGATCAGGTGCATGTAATTGAGTAGGATCGAAATTCATGAGAACGTTGTAAACATCTTGACCACACTCTTACTTTGCCTCTTGGAAATCTGGCTATAAAATAAAGACACGGCTTGTGGGCGCTGGTGCTGTCTCTCCATCAGAGAAGCAGCGTCCCACTGAGACCCAGCTTTCATTCTCTTGTCTGTCTTTTCTCAATCCTTCACTGCCCCCACTCAGGTTCACCCTTGGCTGTGCTGGTGCAGCACAGCTCTACAATATTTTTATTTATTGTACCAATTGTAGGAATTTTATCAAGGAATCTATCCACTGAATCACATAGCACCCTCTTTTCAAGGATCCATGGGGAAAATTCTTCTCTGGTTGCTGTGCTTCTTTTATGACTACTGTGAATCTGGCCCTAACAGATTTCCCTTTTGATTTTGGCTGCTAGAAAGCTCAGGACAAAATTTGCAAACAACCTTATAAGACCATATGGTAGGTGCTTCATTATACTTACCTTATCCTTAGTTTTCTTTTCTTTGTCCCCAATATTATTCACCCCAATTACATTGACTATTTTGTTCTTTTATAATTTGATAAAGTATCTCAGATTCTTTGTATTATGAGGTAAGCTAGAAATAAGTGCAAATACTAAATAAAAATGAAAAGTTGCATTTGAATTAAAAATTACATGGACACCTTTAAAAAAATAAACAGTCAGTACTTATAATGTCTTTTGTTACTTAATTTCTTTCACATGGGCCTACATTTCTGTTACTTACTTTGAGCGTGTCTCTGACCTGGGCTCTGATAATAGGGCCCAAGATCCCGTCTTCATTGTTTCTGGACTCCTCCAGGCGTTTGGTGAAGGTCTCATCTTGGTACTGTTTGTACACAACCTTCTTATAATGTTTTCCAATTTGGTTGGAGAAATTATCCAAGTGCAGAGATCTGTATTTTCTTAAAGTGAAATGAAATATTAAAAAATTAACCATTTTCTCAAGTAGAGACCCCAGTAGGATGGGGAAACCCTTGTGTTTAGAAGTTCTGCTCTTGGGTTAGCTTAAAAAACCCCAAAACCAACAACTCCTAATATGATTTGCAAAGTCCTGATATCTTCCCTCTAGTTGGAAAACTGGAATCCTCTGATCCATCGATAAAGTCATAATCATGGTTAGAAGCAGCTTTTTAGATCTTCCTGTCCCTTTGGTTACTAGAGCAGACCTTAGATGTCTTTGGGGAAAGGTCTACCTGGATGAAAGTATGGGATATTCTACGGATTTTTCTCAAGTCTTTCCTGTCACTTCATTTATGGTACCCTGGTTGGCTTTCCAGGTATTTCTCAATCTCTAAAAGTACTTCCTCACTCCAGGAAGTTTTTACTATCTTTTTTAAAAAATATATATTTTATTGATTTTTTTTTTTTTATAGAGAGGAAGGGAGAGAGATAGAGAGTTAGAAACATCAATGAGAGAGAAACATTGATCAGTTGCCTCTGCACACCTGCAACTGGGGATGTGCCCACAACCAAGGTACATGCCCCTGACCAGAATTGAACCTGGGACCTTTAAGTCCGCAGGCCGAACCGGTTAGGGCAGTTTTTTACTATCTTTGTTAGACATGGCTCTGTGCTGCTGGTCTATCCTGTCTAACACCCACTCAGTCTAAGTGCCAACTGGAAAGCCACCACCGTCACCCAGCTTCTGCAGTTCTGCGATAAATGATTAGGAAGCAGCAACAAGAACCACTTCACTCCTTGGTCCTCTTTATTACCTTAAGATACCTTCGTAAAAGCAGAAACTCTATGAGAGAATTTATCCATTTCATCCATTTATTTTGCATAATAAACAGCACTGACTGTTGCCAAGAGTCCCAGACCCCTATCTTAGTTCTGTCAATTATTATATAATCTTGATCAATTCCTTTTTTGATGTTTTTAATAGCAAATACATTCAAACGATTTTGATTAGTGAAAACTCTCACTCACATACTACATCCTCTCAACTCCACCTCTCTACCTCTCTCTGCATTTTCTGAGTATTCACTTATATTAATGTGTACAATTCCAGGAAATCTTTATGCACATCCCTCCCAAGATTTGGGAAGTTTTCAACCATTATTTTTAAAGAAGCTTTCTGTCCCTTTCTCTTCTTTTCCTTCAGACTCTTACAGTGCACATGTTAGTTCTTTTGATGGTATTCCGTAATTCCTGTAAGCTTTCTCATTCTTTTTCATTCATTTTTCTCCTCGTTCCTGTAAGTGGATAATTCCAAATTACCTGTCTCAGAGTTTGCTGAATCTTTCTTCTGCATGATTGAATCTGGCATTAAAGCCCTATATTGATTTTTTCATTTCTGTTATTGTATTCTTCAGTTGCAAGATTTCTGTTTGGTTATTCTTATGGTTTATTAGACTTCTCATTCTGTTCATGCATTGTTTTCCTGATTTTGTTTAGTTGTCTATCTGTGTTCTCTTACACTGCACTGAGGTTCTTTAAGATGGGTATTTTACATTATTTACTTGTCAAGAACTTCATAGGTCTCCAATTCTTTGAGGTTGGTTCCCGAAGCTGTATTAGTTTCCTTTAGTGGTGTCATATTTGCCTGATTCTTTGTGGTTTGTGTCACCTTGAGCTGGTGTCTGTGTATTTGAAGAAGCATCCAGCCTTTAAAGACTGAATTTGGCAGGCAAAGACCTCCTCCCGATAGGTCTCCTGACTAATGGGATTGCTTTTAGGATCACAGTCAAGTGAGGTTGGATCAGGTCACATGGCTGCTGGTGGGCAAGCCTTTACCAAGAGCTCAGATGGGTATGTGTCCTGTCTGGTCTGTGGAAGATGGGACTGCCTCCAGGACCTTAGTCAGTAGAGCTGGTCCTGGAATAATGGTCCATTTTAAGGTCCTCAGTGGAGTTTGCAAATGGTAAGCCTGTTACCAGGTGTGTAGATGGGTATGGCTCCCATCTGGTCCTTGGGAGGGCTCCCATCATGTCCCTCGGTAGGTCTCTGATGGGCAGGACTGCTTCTGGACTGCAGGTGGGAGGGCTGGAGCTGGGTTATAGGACCACTGCAAGATCTGCACTAGGACCAAGGCCTGCAGGCCAGCTCCAGGGTCATGGATAGGGGTGGCTCCTCATGAGTCGCTTGTCAAACAATGTTGTAGCAGGAACTGTAGCTGAGTCCATAAGATGATGAGGCTGCTTCTAGGATTGTAACCTGGACTACAATGAGCAAAACTACCACTTGAGCATGACTCGCCTTGTCAAAACAGCCCTCCATGGTCCTGGCTTTCCTTGGGATTTTTGTGCTTCTACCTGGATTGCAAAGCTCTCACAAAGGCACTTTTGTTTGTGGATGGCTGACAACTATTGTTGCTGTCGGGAAGAGGGGTGAGGGACCTCCTATTCTACCATCTTTCTCCCTGGCTTTTTAATTTAACAATGGAGAACTTTTTATATTAGTACATAACACATGTTTGCATCCTTTTAAAACAGATGCATGGTATTCCATGTCTGGATATCCCATAATTTATTAAACCAATTTCCTATTGACGGACATTTTGGGTTGTTTCCAATCTTTTGATACTACAAACAGGGTAGCAGTGACTAGCCTGTATGTACAACATTTTCCCTGTGAATGGTATATCTCTATAGTAAATTCCCAGGGTGAGATTGCCGGGCCAAAGGGTGTAGGCATTTGTAATTTTGACACAAATGCCAGATTATCCTTTAGATCAGTGGTTCTCAACCTGGCAACCCTGCTAGCGGTTCTCAACCTGTGGGTCATGACCCACAACTGCCCTCCCCTGCAGGCCTGGTCCCCCCCAACTGCCCTCCCCTGCAGGCCTGGGTCCTCCCCCCAACTGTCCTCCCCTCCAGGCCTGGTTGCCCCCAACTTCCCTCCTCTGTTAGCCCGGTAACCCCTAACTGCCCTCCCCTGCAGGCCTGATTGCCCCCAACTGCCCTCCCTTGGAGGCCTGGTCCCTCCCAACTGCCCTCCCCTGCTGGCCTGATCGCCCACAACTGCCCTCCCCTGCTGGCCATCTTGTGGTGGCCATCTTGTGTCCACATGGGGGTAGCCATCTTGTGTGTTGGAGTGATGGCCAGTTTGCATATTACCTCTTTATTATATAGGATTATTATTATTATCTCCCCTTTGGTGAGTTTGGGGTAATTTCAGATTGATTTTGAACAAGACCTAAATGGAATCCAAAACATGTAATCCCTTGAGAGCTGTCAACTCCTGACACCTCACCCGCGCACCCAGGACCCTATGGAACATGCCTGAACCCCCCAAACCCACTTGTTCATGTTCACTGGAATGAAGGGTGCGTAGTCCCAGATGACTTCCTCCGCAGCGATGAAGTATTCCCATCTCTTCATGTGCCGCCGCTGCTCCAGTGTTAGTGGCTTATGACTTCGCGTCCTCTTTGCGCAGTTCTCAATGTCGATGCGAGCCTGCATCCCAGCTGAGTTAGTACATAGAGACAGTGAAAGAATTGGGGAGAAGGAACAAAGGCTGACCAAACTGTAACTTTTCAACAGCAGAAGGGTTAACTGATACTGGTGAAAGCAAGGGAGAGAGGTGGGGGGCTGGGGCGAGGGCGGGGGGGAATCTGGGGAAGATTGCCTTTGCTTCTTCCTGAGCAGAACATCTGTGGCTTCCAGACCCTGAAGACCCTATGACTTAGGTCTTGTTGATTTCTCCTTTTTCCTGTCATCTGCCCCTTTATTTGTAAAATCAAAAGAATACAGTAATACTGTATGAAATTGTTAAAAATTAAATAAGTTAATACAAAAGCAATTAACCTCAATAATGTTAGCTTTGTTGTTTTATGATCACTTGGGTGACAGTTTCATCAGTTCAAATATAATTTTGACTGCTCAGTGCAAAACAATACCACAGTACCCGAGCTCTGGCCGGCGGGGCTCAGTTGGTTGGGCATTGTCCCCTGCACTGAAAGGGTCGATTCCTGGTCAGGGCACATGCCCAGGTTGCAGGTTCAATCCCCGGTTGGGGGTGTACAGGAGGCAGCTCATCAATGTTTCTCTCTTACATCGATATTTTTCTCTGTCCTTTTCCCTTCCTCTCTCTCTAAAAATCAACAAAAAATTTTTTTTTTTATAAAATGAAATGGTCCCAATCCTCTTTCTTATGTGTTTTGCTTGTACATATTATTTTGGTAACAAAATGATTTCCTATACTAATATCATTTACTTATAATTTAGTCTCTGTTTACGGGAAACCTCCTCCCAATAGTTTTAAAGCAACTACGTGTAATAGAACAATGAGTATTTTGTTTATGTGGAACCACATAACAACCTGGGCTGATCTTCCCCCACCAGAGTTCCCTGGTATTCTTTCAAGCTCATTCCTCAGCTGCTTAGGTTTTATGTTTGAGCCATTCAGTGCACAGTCATTGGGTTCCTGTTTGTGCTCATTTTGTTCTAAAACGAAGTCTTTTCATGTTAAAACTTCTATACTTTCTGTAACTGGGCACTTCTATACATTTGCATGTTTGCCTTGTTCTGGCATCCAGATCTTTTCTTTTAGCTACATACTAAACACCACAAGAAAGAACATCTCTGTGGGCATTTCTCTCCTTCCTCCCTTTTCCTTTCAAGGAAGTAGAGACCTCTTCAGCTTTTGCTTCATTTAAAAAAAGTCTTTGTCAATTCCTACCCTTCCTCCATCCCCAAGTAAGGCTCTAAATCTAGGTGGAGAATGTAAGTTCTCCTCCCAGGGACCAAGGCAGGTATGTCTGGAGTGTGGATGGCTTAAGAAGGCAAAGGATAAGGAGGGAGTTAGCGCCTGGGAAGAAGGATCCTACATTCATAAGCAAGACTGTTGGGAGCATTTCTTGCCTTGAAAGTGTTTGGGGATGAGAGAAGAGATGATCCACTTCCCCTCCGGGCCCATCGTCATGTTTGCAGTAGTGGACGTGGCGCTGACAAGGGTCACGGCTGAGACCTTGTGATGGTTCTGCTCCAGGACCTGGCCATTGAAGTGAATGGAGAACAGTTCTGGCCCAGAGCTCATGCCGATCAGATGCCAGCTAATGTGGTCGTGGGCACAAACGGCTATATCTGCGAGAGGAGGAGAGATGGGGGGCAAAGCCAGGCAGTCAGCACTCTGTGGTAAGAACCTCTTCACCCCAAATGGATTGAGTACCTGCTATTGTGCAAGGTTCTGAGGAACAAACCCTCCAGCTGTAGTGTCTGCCCTGAAAATGGAGACATCTGAGAGATGGGCCAGCAAGCAGTTGCCACTCATTGCGGTGAGGGATGCTACAGAAGGAAGGGCAGAGACCAGAGAGGGGCCTTAGTTCAGAGACAGGGATTGCTAAAGGATTAGGCAGAGGGGGAGCCAAGTAGGTGGCCACCACCCTGGGTTACCGGGACCGGGGGGTTTCCCCGGATGCAGGGCTTTCATTGTTAGAACCGGGACAGTCTTGGCAAGCCTGCAGCTGGTCACCTAAAACCAATCTGGGCTCAGCTGGAGGGAGTCACCCGTCTCCATGAGGGCCGTGTTCAGAGCCTGATCATCTCAGTGGGATAGAGAGGGGCAAGCTCTGCCTGAGGGAAGAGTGTGAAGGTGGTTAAGGATGGCCGATTGCGCCTGTACCCCTTGTTGATCGCTTTAATGAGACTGCCATGAATTACACTGTGGGTCACAGGCTCTCCTCAAAATGCAGAGGACAAGTCCTCAGTGCGCGGGGCCCCTGAGAGCATTTCATGGGCGGAGTCATGAGACTGGGCGCAAAGGCTGAGCCTGCTCCTTCTTTGCCCCCAAGCGACTGGGAAAAGGCTCCTTTGCTGCGTGGGAGATTCCAACCCCGGCTTCTCTCCTTGGCCTGGGTTTTAAGTTTCAGATCCATAATCACTAGATACAAGCACTCACACATCGGTGCAGCAAGTGCTACCATAGAGGTGAGATCGCGGGCTGAGGGTCAGGCTCTCACTCACAGAGGGGCTGAGGGCTTGTCTTTTTGGGGGACCATTACAACAAGACAGGCATTCTGACATCATGATGAGATCAAGAAGCTAGACCCTGAGAATGAAGCTGAAAGGTAGGCTTTGGTGGGAGCATTTAGCACCCCAAAGAAACGCTCATATCGACTTGAGCATTCAGTCCATCCGTATTAGCATTTACCACTGTTACTCAGTTTGTATGCTTCCCAAGGCTGTTTACAAGCATTAACGTCTCTGTTTCTACTAACGCCATTTCCCTTCCCTGCCCCTCTGAACCCCAACGAGTCTGTCTTTTTCAACTATAAATCCATATACTCCATGCCCTGATCAAGTTATTATTTTTATTTTTGTGCCTATGGTTTGCTTCTGGGGGCTTCTGCATATTTAACAGATGATTCACTCGGCCAGGGCACAGATACAGCTTCTCCTTGGAACACGCCCCTCGAAGGCCCATAGTACTGAGCATGCTATTTTACACGTAAAAAAAGTCTTAACAACCGTCTGTCCCAGGAGAGATGTTAATCCGTTTGTGTAAGTTAGCTCATCTCGACAACTAACCATGGACCACACTGAGGTAGGGAATGAGCGAGGTAGCCCCAGTTAACTGCGTTCGGATGCTGAATCCAAGCCGAGAGTCATGGGGTGTGTTTGTGGCAGCCCAGGCGGAGACTCAGTCAAATGAAATAGAAAACAATTTAAAGCAACGTCCAGACCTCAACTCGTGACAAGTTTGGTTGGTGGTAAGTGAGGCCATTTGTGATTTTTCAGATATAGAGAAGGACCCGTGAGAAACTTAATAAAGTAATATTTTCATTTTTCTGCTTTTTCCTCGGGATCTTTGGTCTTTGGTTCTAAGCATTTCTATCAGATAGAAGTGAAAGTGGTGTAGGTAGGAGTCAGTCCTTTTCTCTGAGCAATTGCTATGATGGAAAGAGTAAAGATGCTATATGCCTTTGAATAGTTCTCATCTATCACCATTCAAAGTGCTAGAAGTATTTCTGGAGGCTGGTATTTCTCCTAATTTCCTTCTCATCATTACAGACTTCTCCCTGCTGACCCTTTCTGCCAGGGCTTGACTTTGAACATCTGTCCTGCAAGGCTTCCTCTGTGGCTGAAGGCAGGGTCACTGTGCAGCAGGGGCCACAGAACCCACTGAAGGAGACTGAGCTGATATCCTGGAGGCCTTCCTGGAAGTGCAGGCCCAGGTGAAACCTGTTCAGAGCACTCCATCCAATAATGTTACACACCCCTTCCCTTAGGTAGCTTCCAGTTACCTATTGTACTTGCTGGTTTAAAAAACATGACAAAATCTCAATCTAGCTGGTTTGACTCAGTGGATAGAGTGTTGGCCTTCAGACTGAAGATTCCAGTCAAGAACACAGGCCCGGGTTGTGGACTCAATCCCCAATAGGGGGCGTGGAGGAAGCAGCCGATCAATGATTCTCTCTCATCATTGATGTTTCTATCTCTCTCTCCCTCTCCCTTCCTCTCTGAAATCAATAAAAATATTTTTTAAAAAGATGATAAAACCTTGAGGACCACTGAGCTAGATCACCTTACCCTCCTGACTAAGAGTTGAAAGTAGTGGGTACCATCACCTTCCCTAGTGCTGGCGGACAGCAGCAGGCCTAAGGCACTAACGAGTCTAGTGTTGTTGGGAAGAGCACAGCCCGCGTGGTACCTGGCATCGTCCCGTTCACATAGCCGTTGACTGTGTACATGACGGATGATGACCGGCTCCAGCTCTTGCTTTCATCAAACACAGCAAACATGAGCACCTGCTGCTTGTCAAACATCTTCTGACTCCCATCCTCAGTGAGGGTGCCTGGGAAAGAAAAGACGTGCTTGTCAATAGCATCCCAGGTAGAAAACTCTCATTTGCTGTTCCTAGGTAGCAGAGCTGAAGGCAAGCAATCAATCTTAGTGATGTCAACTCAGAGAAATTCTTGTTTTAAAAATAGTATCTTGCCCTGGCTGATGTGGCTCAGTTGTTGGGCATCATCCATGCACCGAAAGGTTGCTGGTTTGATTCCAGTTAGTGCACATGCCTGGGTTGCAGGCTCAGTCCCCAGTAGGGGACGTGCAGGAGGCAACCGATCGATGCTAAGCTCTCGCATTGATGTTTCTCTCTCCCTCCTCTCTCTCCCTTCTCTCCCTTCCTCTCTCTCTAAAAATCAATGCAAATAAAAAAATAAATAGCATCTTTATCAAACAATGATGATTGGGGGCTTATTAAAATCTTGCTGCCACATTAACCATTTCTCTGGTGCCTCAAAGCCTTGAGGAATGGGGTTTTAAAGGTAAATTTGACCTGGCATAGAGAGGAAACATTTGGTGACTGTCAAGGTTTGGGCAAAAGTATCATTTCCTCCTGTGTCAGTAGACCAATACACAGGTACCAGAGCTCAGATGGTAAAAGCTCAGCTCTCTAAGTTTCGTCCAGCCACCTTGCTGTTCATGGAATGGCTCACCAGAGAACTGGTTGAGAGGGTCAAGGTGAATTCTCATTTAAGGACAAAATGCAGCTGAAAGTAAAATGAAAGAAAAGCTTTTTATAAGTTTTAACTTTTTGTGTGCCATCCCAGTATCCTCTGTATACCAGGCAAGGAACACATGTATTTGTGTAGTGAATAAATGATTAGGAATTGATGTAGGGATGGTATGCGTGTCTGTGCAGACAGATGGCGAGTTCATCCCATTATTTCCCACAGTGCAGTTCATGTGATCGTTTGTTTTCATGAAAGATGAGCTGAATTCTTTTCAGGTAAAATGAAAATCCAAGCTTGCTCCTAGAAGCCTAGACGATGCAATTTCTTATAAAAGTCAGTTGAGTGTATTTGCAACCTGCTGCCCCAAGTGTTCCACTCTTTATAATAAAGGACGTTCGAGTTTTGTGTGTTTGTAGACCAAATTACCAACAAACCTCCGACACATTAGGCAAAGCTCTTCCCCAGTGCTATCAGCAGAGGGCAGGCTGCTGTACACTTGCAGAAAGACTTGGCCTTGAGGTAAATATACAGACCACACGGGTGTGCCTCAGAACCAACTCCCAGACAAGGATTTATTCAGAGAGGCTCCAGGACTGAGATGGAGGAGGGATTGGAAGAACCAGGGGAGGACTCCAGACCCTCCGATGCCAATGTCCAACAGTGGTCTGCTTCCCACCCTCCCCGCTCTGCTCGATTTGCTGAGAGGTTCCAGGATTCCCCCAAGCCTTTCCAGTATAGTACTCCTTACCACTCCAACAGCTTTGCTATTGTTGATTTTTTTTACCTTTCTTACAAATAAGCAGAGGTCCAATCAGCCCAGAGTTGAAGTCCTGTATCAGATTTTCATAGGAGTAGTAGATGTACGTGAGGCATGGTGGGTCATCGGGTGTGGGCCCACTGTCCTCACTGATGGTCCACTCATAGGTATATTCATGGCCGGGAGCTACAGCATCATCCATCTTCTCTGCAGGGAACGTGTGGTCAGGGTAGGAGGCACCTGGAGAAGTAAAGGTCATGAGAACACCTGGGCAGTGCGGGAGGCTCACTGTGCCATCACTCTCCAGCTGGAGGAACGTGAGGCCTCTATAGAGATACCTGTGCCATTCTACAGTGAGCCTCTGTTGTTTGAAAAGATTCACATTGCATCCACTTCCCTGTCTATGTAATTAGTAAGGCTTTGAGTCCATGTGATCTGAAGTGAATAAGAAATGTTACTAGTACATTATTTAAGGTTTAGTACGTTAATTTTCCAGGGTCTCTAAATAATTATTATTCAAATGTAATCAGAGAATCGAATCATCTCAGATCAGTGAATCATTTCACAATATGAGAATGGGTTATATCTTCTCTGTGGTGCTTGATGAGACATCTTCCATTTAACCTGTTAGCATGGGATGTAGCTCTATGCAGAGCTGTTTATATATTGTTTTGTTTTGATCTGTAAGTTTTTCTTTTCTTCTTTCCAACTGCTGCCACCCTCAGCCCTGTCTTATCACTTTGTCACATCTCCACCACCTGGTTGTCCCAAGTCCTTCCCCAGAGTCTTAGAGTCTGGCTCCCATAGGCAGTCTAGTTGTCCTTATAGTATGAAATGTGTCTTCCCTCTGAAATTTAGATGTCTTGTTTTGGTCCTTTGTTTACCCAAACACCCGCCATTAACACTTCGATGCCTACTCATTTTTCTCTGCTGGTGGGAGAGGGGGAAGATGTAGAAATTGGTTTTCCTTATTGAAGAGAGGGAACTGAGATTCTGAAGATTAAAAGAATTGCAGAGGGTTGGGTGTGGCTTTCAACAACAGAAGGAAGATGTGGCTAGAGATGGAGCAAGTGAGGTCAGGAAGGGGAGAGGTCAGCATCATAGATAGCCAAGTGGGATGGGCAGCTTCCCCTGCTTGAGGCATTCCTCATTTGATTGGGTGAAAGTTTCACCATCATCAACTGGTACCAGAATTTCCCTTTGGGATACAGTTATCTTTGGTACAAGAGCTTGATAAATTACTTGAGGTGGAAGATGAGACCTTCAGAGTGTATGTGTGGGCAGACAATTGGGTAAAAAACCAACTCTAAAATGTTTTATATGATGGGGTAAAGGGCCAGTGGAAACTACTCTTACTGAAGTGACTACTCTTTGAAAACAAAAATGCTTTATTTTTTTCCTACCCTTTCCCTGCTATTCTCTTTTCCTTTTTATTCCCCCTTTCCTTTCACCATCTTTCTTGAGTTATAAATTCTATACAATAAAAGGCACCAATTCTAAGTATATCTGCTGAGGTTTGACACATGTGTTCAGTTCTATACACAATCAAGGTACAAGACATCGCTACACTCCAAAACGCCTGCCTCCTGTGCATTCCTGGTCAATGCTGTCCCCGCCCTCTGCACCCAGATAACCACTGATTTGCTTTCTGTCACTGTATTCTGTTTTCCAATAATGTCATAAAAATGGAATAATACATTATGTGTACGCCCTTGTGCTTGATTAGTGTTAGTATGGTATATCTTTTTTATCCTTTATTGTTTTGCCTATTTTGTCTTTAATTTAAAGTGGATTGCTTGAGTTCAGCATACAATTGGGTGTTACTTTTTATCCAGCCTTACAATCTGTCTCGTAGTTGTATTGTTCTTCCTATTTGTTTTTAATATAATTATTTATGCTTGGGTATTTGTCCATCTGGTCTTTGTTCCTTCTTCTCTTCTTTCTTGATTTTCCTTGGGTTGAGTATTTTTTATTACTTACCCAAGGATATGTTTTTATTGATTTTAGAGAGAGAAGAAGGGAGGGAGGAAGAGAGAGAAAGGGAGGGAAAGAGAGAGAGATGTGAGAGAGAAATATCGATCCATTGCTTCCCATACATGCCCCACCTGAGGATTGAACCTGCAACCTAGGTATGTGCCCTGACCTGGAATCAACCCCACAACCATTTTAGTGTACAGACAACACTCCAACCAATTGAGACACCCAACCAGGGCTGGATTGAGTATTTTTCATGATTCCTGATTATCTCCACTATTGGCTTGTTAGCCTTGCTTTGTTTCCTACTCTGTAGACAGAATGATCCCTTAAAATCCCAAATCTTACTTTGCCATGTTCCTGCTTAAAATCCTGACAATGATCTATCCCTACTTCTCTCTCCATTCTATTATGTGTGACTCTTTCCCCCGTAAATTGTGTATCAGTCCCTTGGGCCCCTTTAGTTCCCTAGACTGATGCACAAAGCTCTCTCCTCCCTCAGGGTCTTTGCAGATAATATTCCCTCTGCCCAGGGTGCTCTTCTTCCCTTTCTTCCTTGGATAAGTGTGTGCTCATGCTTGATGTCTACTTAAATGCAAGTTTATTGCTTCCCTGATCTCTCACTGCACTATGCACATTTTTTTTTACACTTGTCACGATTTTTAATTGAATATGTGTGATATTCCATGGTTAATTTCATTTTATCCTTCTAGATAATAATTATTTGCCTCCTGCACATGTGACCCAAGCGAGGTCCTCAAAGGCAGGTGCTGGGTTGCATTTGTCTTAGAATCTCTGGTGCCTGTCACAGTACCTGGCACGGACAAGAGCTCAATGACTGTGTATTGAACTCTTAGGATTTAAGGTCCCTCAGCTAGAACCAAGGTCATCAAGTCACTCATGGGTACGTTTCATTGGAACTGCATGGTGTTAAAACAAGTTCAATGCCAATATTAACAACATGAGATATTATATAAGAATCTGGATTGCTAGTTTCTCTTAAAAAACACACACACACAAACCAACGAAACCTGGACATCTGGTCACACTGACCTAACTCCTACATAGAATTGGCCTGGTCTGAGTCCTGATGACCCTTCAGATAGGACACAGCTCTCTGGTCAACAGTGCCTACTGGACTTAGTTCTCATCAAGGTACCCTCCTGGCGACCAGAATATCTGAGTTTGTGACCCTTGTACTAGTAAAAAGCTTCACTGGGATTTTGTTGTATCTTTCCTTTTTCCCAAAAGATACTATGACATCGATAACCAATCTTTACTGTAGACTGAACTTTCACTCTGTTGATAAGAAGGATTTGAGTGTAAAATTATCAGGGGCTGAGAAATGTTAAAAGCTCAGATGACTTCCTGTGAGTAATAATATCATTTCAGTCTAAATCAAACGGGAAAAAAAGCATTTATGAGGAAGAGTCTCTGCTGACAAACAGGAAGGATTATCTCTGGAAAGTTGCAAAACAGCCTTTGTAGCAAAGCGCAAACAGGGCTGATAAGGGAAGCCGCCCTCTCAGGGTGGACTTGTCTATTGACTGGAACACGTGTGGCGAGTTGTCCACAGGGTCCATCTCGAACCCAGCTGCCAGCCCTTAGTCAGTGCCTCATGCTTCGTGGCCTCATGAGGTTAAGAAAGAATATTTCTGGACACGATGCATCCAGTGTTTCAACTGTTAAAGCAGCACAGGGAATGTCTATAGTAGAAAATGGCATTCTTCCCATTGCCTTCATAAGCTCTCTAAAGGACAAAACATGGTATTCAGTGGAGGGTGAGAGAGAACATTTGAAGTTCTTCCTCGCTTTCTTTGGATAAAGGCATGATCATTCTTCAGATATCAGGTTCAATGTCAGCTTACTCATTCCCTGATCTCTGATTATATATCTCACAATATAGATGTGTATATGTCTATATATCATCTGTGATTATGCTATAAGTATATATACACATAGCAGCATTATATATTATATATATAAAACAGCATTCATCACAATTTTAGTTGAGTATTTGTGAGATTACATGATTAATGATATTTTCTCCTGCTTAATTTAAGAGAAAGCCCAGAAGTTTTGTGGTCAGAACTGTAATTTTTGGTTGTACCACTTGCTAACTGCATGAACTTAGGAAAGTTTCTTAGCCTCCCTTTTAGCCCCAGTTTTCTCATTCATTATTACATAATATAATCTTTGTTCCACTAATATTATATTTTTGATGGGTATGAGGACCAGAAAATACATGCAAAATGTCTGGCACCTAGATGTGTGGCTGCCTACGGTAATACAACTCAGTATTTGGGTTATTTCTTTTCCCAGCCATTTTACAATTGACATGGCCTCTTTCTTTATGTTTCACTTCTGATAAGATATATCTTAAGTGCTCTTGAGTTCTCTTAACACATGTGAGAAAGATTAAAGGTGGTGATATATTTATTCTAAAGAAGGTAAAAACTGGTAATAAGATTAGGTAATTACTCACAATCACCAGTATCCTATATAATAAAGAGGTAATATGCAAATTGACCATCACTCCAACACACAAGATGGCTGCCCGCATGTGGTCAAAGGTGGCTGTCACAAGATGGCCAGCAGGGGAGGGCAGTTAGGGGTGACTGGGCCAGCAAGGAAGAACAGTTAGGGTGACCAGGCTGGCAAGAGAGGGCAGTTAGGGGTGACCGGGCCTGCAGGGGAGGACAGTTATAGGAGACCAGGCCTGCAGGGGAGGACAGTTAGGGGCAACCAGGCCAGCAGGGGAGGGCAGTTAGGGGTGACCAGGCCAGCAGGGGAGGGCAATTAGGGGCAATTGGGCCGGCAGGGGTGGGCAGTTAGGGTGACCAGGCCAGCAGGGGAGGACAGTTAGGGGCGACCAGGCTGGCAGGGGAGGGCAATTAGGGGCAATCGAGCTGGCAGGGGAGCAGTTAGGCATCGATCAGGCTGGCAGGCAGAAGTGGTTAGGGGCAATCAGGCAGGCAAGCAAGCAAGCGGTTGGGAGCCAGCAGTCCTAGATTGTGAGAGGGATGTCCTACTGCCCATTTAGGCCTGATCCCACCAGGATCGGGCTTAAACAGGCAGTTGGACATTCCTCGAGGGGTCCCAGATTGGAGAGGGTTCAGGCTGGGCTGAGGGACACCCCTCCACACCGTGCACGAATTTCGTGCACCGGGCCTCCAGTGATTAATAAATTTCAGAGCAAGGGGAAAATAACACATAGTCTCCACTTTCTAATCCAGTTCTCAGGCCCTCAGTTTAGTTCAGTACTCATTATCATATTCATCATCATCATTATCACCATCAACATCACCATCACCACCACAATCATTGTCACCATCACCATCATCATCATCAACATCACCACCATCATCATCATCATCATCATCATCATCACCATATCACCATCATCACCACCACCACAATATCATCATTATCATCACCATCATCACCATCACCACCACCACCATCATCACCATCATCACCATCATCACCATCACCATCACCACCACCATCAGCAACAGCACCACCACAATCATCAGCATCATCACCATCACCATCATTACCATCACCACCACCATCATCACCATCACCGCCACTATCATCATCATCATCACTATCATCATCATCACCACCACCATCATCACCATTACCACCAATACAATTATTATCATCACCATCATCACTACCACCACAATATCATCATTATCATCACCATCACCACCACCACCATCATCACCATCACCACCACCATCATCATCACTATCATCACCATCACCATCATCACGACCATCATCACCATCACTGCCACCATCATTATCATCACCATCACCACCACCACCATCATCACCATCACCATCATCACGACCATCATCACCATCACTGCCACCATCATCATCATCACCATCATCACCATTGCCACCACCATCATCATCACCATCATCACCATCACCATCATCACCACCACCACCACAATCATCATCATCACCATCAACACCACCACAATATCATCATCATCATCACCATCACTATCACCACCACCATCATCATCACCATCACCACCACCATCATCATCACCATCATCACCATCACCACCAATACAATCATCATCATCACCATCATCACTACCACCACAATATCATCATTATCATCACCATCACCACCACCACCATCATCACCATCACCATCATCACGACCATCATCACCATCACCGCCACCATCATCATCATCACCATCATCACCATTGCCACCACCATCATCATCACCATCATCACCATCACCATCATCACCACCACCACCACAATCATCATCATCACCATCATCACCACCACCACAATATCATCATTATCATCACCATCATCACCATCACCACCACCATCATCACCATCACCATCATCACCACCATCACCACAATCATCATCACCATCACCACCACCATCATCACCATCACCATCATCACCACCATCACCACAATCATCATCACCATCACCACCACCATCATCACCACCATCATAATCATGTCATCACCATCATCACCACCACCATCATCATCACCATTTATGTTCTAGGCTCTGTGCCAGGCACCAGGGCACAAATCTAAAGATGACAGCTTGAGACCTGGAAGGATTCACAGCCCAGCTAATAGTGGAGTACATGCTGGCACCCTTGTTGCTAAAAATTTCACCTCTAGAATTCTTCCAGGGCCACTTCAGGGTAGACACCACAATCTTACCTTATAATAGACAAATATGCAAATTGACTGCACCTTTGCTACGCCCAAGCCAAGCCCACCAACCAAGCCACGCCCACCAACCACGCCCACCAGGAAACCGTTGCAGGGACATTGGGGTGTGGCGGAGCCCAAGGCCGGGAAAGCCACCCCAGGCTTTCCCGGCCTTGCACCAGCGGGGAGCCTGCACTAATCTCAGGAAACCACTGGGGGTCGGCCCCTGCGATCGGTAGCAGGGACGCTGGGTGTGGCCGAGCCCAAGGCCGGGAAAGCCGCCCGAGGGTGCGGCCGAGCCCAAGGCCACCACCCGGGGCCAAGCCCCGACGCTGAAAGAAGGCAGAAGGCGGTGGCCACAGCCAAGGCCTGGTTCCCCGGTGCCGGCAGAAAACTGGTGCAGGCAGCCAGGTGAATGAAGGTCTATTGCACGAATCTTCGTGCAAGCGGGCTACTAGTTAGAACATATTGTTCATATGTAATGAGAATCAACAAATATAAATATCTAAGAGTCACCTAAGAGGCTATTACATGTGCTAGTCATAGCAGCATGACTGAGTTTCAAATGACAGCAAACTTATTTTTAAATGATCAGGGTTTCATATCCAGGTTTATTGGAACACATAGTGGTTTATAAATGTTCATCTAGTTGACCAAAGTAAATTACTGAGAATTTCATATTCATATATTAGTTAAATATAAGATAAACTTCAAATAATTGAATGAACAATTCACTCAAAGGTGAATTTTGGACATCTAGACCCAAATAGTGAACAGTATAGATTTACACATGGAGTAATTATACTGAATGAGGATTACTAGTGAGATAGTTTGGGGATAATTTTATCAATGCTTTTCTTCTTTTCACTTCAAAGTATTTTACTTTATCTTTAATCTAGAACAAAGCAGGCATGTTTTATCTTCAAGTTTGCAAACTACATAATATGAGGTGTAAAATATAAACAGCTATTTTGGGGAAGCATTTATGAAACGTATTTTTGGAAAAACTAATTTTAAGTTTGCCATCGAAGTAAGTGTAAAGTCTTAACTGAAAAGACGAGGAATGAACAGGAAAGACCATTGTGCTAAAGCACAAAAAGTCCTTGTTCAGCTTCCCGCTGGACTAAATCCTTTGCACAAGGGTGGCCCTTCACTTTATATTTACTCAATTCTGTTCACTTCCTGCTCAGTCCTTAGTCAGCCTGGCAATTTGTTTACTCTTGTCATGATGAACTAACTACTTGCCAAAGCGCTCTCAGTATTTTTTCCAAATGTAAAATGGGGTGTACATGTTTGGGAAAGGGAAGTTACATAAAGAGCCCCTTTGGTCATCCATTTGGGTGCTTGGCCATGAAATCCACCCTTGTTAATTTTTTGAACAGCTCTTTTCCTCTCCATTTAGTAAACTGAGTGAATGCTTCAGTGTGTCTTTGAAGATTCAAAAGGTGCTTTTATTTTATTTATTGATTTAAATATATTTTCATTGATTTCAGAGAGGAAGGAAGAGGGCGAGATACAAACATCCATGATGAGAATTGACCAGCTGCTTCCTACACTCCCTCTACTGGGGATCAAGCCCGCAAACCGGGCATGTGCCCTTGACCTTAATCAAACCTGGGACCCTTCAGTCCGCAGGCCGACGCTCTATCCACTGAGCCAAACCAGCTAGGGCCAGAAGGTGCCCTTAGACGCTTTCAGCACACAGCTCTCTGCTGAAGGGGAGTTTGCCAGTTTGAGATTGATGAGAACCGTCCTACTAGCCATTACAGTTTGTTTCAGGTACGCAGAGAAGTTTCTAGATTAGGCCAAAATATTCGGATAAAAAGTGAAAAATGTAATTGCTTATATTACGTCAAACATTGGGACATTTACTGTTTTCATATAGAGAATTTGGCAACACTTAAATGCAAAAACCAATCCCTGGTAGAAATTCAATTTTTTATTCACAGAGTTGGGTTACCAGCAGAAAGTGGGATATTATAGGATTTCATACTACAGTACTTATATTGCAACTCCCACATTTAAAATATAAGAATATAAATAAAGTAAAAGGATAAGATTCACTCTGAAACAAGGTAATTGCACAAGAATTTCAAAGGTCTTCGTGAACAACAAAATGTGCTCAAAGGTGCAGCATTACAATCAAACAACAGTCACCAAATGCTAGTCAGAGAGTTTCTGAAATTTTAGCCTCAAGTCAAAAATCTTTTAGTGACAGCCCTAGCCAGGTTGGCTCAGCAGATAGAGCGCTGACCTGCAGATTGAAGGGCTCTGGGTTCGATTCTGGTCAAGGGCACATGCCCGGGTTGTGGGCTTGATCCCCAGTAGGGGGTGTGCAGGAGGCAGCCCATCAATGATTCTCTTTCATCATTGATGTTTCCATCTCTCTCTCCCTCGTCCTTCCTCTCTGAAATCAATAAAATATTTTTTTTTAAAGAGAAAAAACCCTTTTAGTGACAGAAAGTTTTAAAATACGTAGGTACAGTTGTGATTGCAGTTTAAAACACACTCCTGTTAAGTACGTCTCTAAAGGAAATGATCTTGTAAGCATTTTACAAATCATGGCTAGTCCATCCTGTTCTCTCAGGGGTTTCTCATCCCTGCCCCATGTGCTACTGGGGTGCTCTCAGACACACCTGGGGAGGGGGTGCCACTGGGACCAGTTGGGTAACACCAAGCTACAACTTAGCCTTTATGTCAGATGCTACCAATTCATGGATGACAGGCCAGGGTGAGACGTGCACACCTTTCCTGTCCAGCACCCAGACTTCCAGCCAAGAATTCAAATGACAGCCACGGAAAGAATGTCCAGAAACAGGCTTCTGGGCAACTCTGGTCACAAAACGATGTACAAAACCCATGCATGAAGCTCAGGGTCTTCACCTGCAAGTCATACCACAGACAGATAACACAGCAGTCGTTTAGAGTCTGTTGACACAGACTGTGCAGAGTTCTAACATCTGTGAATGTCGGTAAGATCTCACAGCGGACTGGAAGGAATGGTTTAGAGAGGGACTCGAATTTTGCTTCTCATCCTCTCTTTTATTATTTTATTTATTTATTATTCTTTACTAGAGGCCTGGTGCATGAAATTCGTGCATGGGTAGGATCCCTAGGCCTGGCCGGTGATCAGGGCCTATTGGGGCCTTCTGGCAGCTGGCCAGGGCCTTCCTTCTGGCTGTGGGCCAGGACCTCCCTTCCCCAGCTGCTGGGCCTTTCTTTGTTCTGTGCCACCCCCTGGTGGTCAGTGCACATCATAACAAGTGATTGGTCTCCTGGTCGAACTCCCACAGGGACAATTTGCATATTAGGCTTTTATATAGAGAGATTATTGAAAGTATTACATATGTCCCCCTCCCCCCCATTGTCCTCTCCCAGCCTGCCCCCATCCCCCAGCCCAGGAGAGCATTATGCTAAATGAAATAAGCCAGTCAGAGAAAGATAAATATCACATGATCTCACTCATATGTGGAATCTAATGAACAACATAAACTGATGAACTGAAATAGATCCAGAGACATAGAAGCCTGGAACAGACCACCATCCTCTGTTTTAGAAAGGCCTGGGGAAGTATACCATTTAGAAAGATTCATACCCAAAGTAATGAAAAGAAAATATCTTAGACACTTGAAGTAAACCTCAAACTACCTGGAAACTGCAATTATTCAAAATGTGCTCGGGATAGCTGAGGTTTTCTAGGGAAGTTTAGTTCATTTTGGCATCTGAATTCGATGGGAGTGTTTTATTTCATTCAGGTAGATGACACTATCTGAGGCCAAGGCCTTCGTTCAATCTAAGCTTCTGGGAATGAAATGCAATGCCTGCATATGAATAGCCAGGGACTAGCCCCCCCGCGACAGCAGCTAGTTTTATTGCGTGCCCACCGTGCCTGGAACTTTACTTTGATTCTGACTAATCCTTGCGACAACCTTAGAAGGAAGGAGTTGCGATTCCCATTTTATAGATATGAAACTGAGGGTTTGTGTTAAAGGAAGTTGCCAACGTTTACTTAGAGTTCCAAGCGAGGCCATCCTGGCGCTAAAGCCGCATTCTTCCCGTGGCTGTCTTTCCCTTCCAGCTGATGAGAGTAGGTTTCCAAATCCCGATGGGGCTCAAGGATTAGCTCCCAGATAAGGAGGATTGTTCTAGAGGTTGCTTTGGTTCTGGTTAGATCAAGCAGCCACAAGGACAAAGACTGAGTCCTCTCTAAAGCCTTTTACTCGTCTCAACCTCCCACTATCCATCTCTCAAACATCTACCTCTGAGATAAAGAAACCCGGATTCTCATGGAGCTGGCTTAACACGTAGTTCATCTCCACCCCTGAAACAATCGTTCAAACCATCGCGGGAGGCTCGGGGAGGCGGGGGGAGGGCCAGACGTGAGGAAGATGTTTTATTTTAGGGAAGAGGACACAACAACAGGTAGGCTTGCCTTTTGCCAGGAAGGACACTCTCTCTGTTGGCTAGATTTGCATCTCATTTCCAAGGCAAGATGTGACTTTCTTGGAAAGCCTTTACTTCCTGAGAGACGTGGCACCGGGGCAATGATCAGGTGACCAGTGGAAGTGGTGGGCGCATTTTAAACCTCTGCTCACAATGACTGCTGGCTGTGGGGGGTGGTAGGGACAAATAAACAGAAAGGAAGAGGAACGGTGTTGCAAGGTACGTTTCCCATGCAAACAGCCCAGCTTGGAATACAAAGTCCACAGCACTTACCTCCTCCCACATCTAAAATGGGACCTTCATGGGACATTTTGTGGGCTCTCCCTCCTGGCACCAGGGTGCTGAATCCCTGACACTGTCATCTGGAAGCCTCATTAAGTAGGTTAAGTGGTTGTTCTATGACATCATACGATTTGGGGGCCAGAGGAGAGACCCCTACTCAGGCTACCTCACCCAGAGTCCTGCCAAATTGGCTCTTTAAGGTGCCTGAAATCTCACAGTTAATGCTTCATTTTTTTCCTCAAACCAGAATATGTGCTCAGGCACATATTCCCAGGGAGAGTAGTTCATTGACCTGTTAGCAGTCACGTATCCCTTAGTAGGAATGAGTTTGACAATAATTTACACTATAATAGTAAATGTAAAAGTCACTTTCTAGTCCATACATTGTCATCTAAATATTAAATTATTTGGACACATTTAAAAATTTTTAATTGAAATATTGACATAATTTGAACAAATTTTGATTGAATAATTACCTTTACCATCATAGCTAATATTTATCAAGTGTTTATTATATGCTAGGTGTTGTGCTAAGATTTCATGACAACAAACCTATATGAAGAAGTCATGCCCTGGCCAGTGTGCTCAGTGGTTAGAGTGTCAGCCTGAGCACCAGTTGTGGGTTCGATTTTCGGTCAAGGGCATGTGCCTGGGTTGCGGGTTCCTTCCCACCCCCAGTCGGGGCATGTGCAAGAGGCAACCAATGGATGTGTGTCTCTCTCTCTCTTTCTCCTTCCCTCCCTTTCACTCTCTCTGAAGAAGCAATAGATAAATATCCCTGAGTGAGGATTGACAACAACAGAAAAGAAGTCTTGATTATTATTCCCATTTTACAGATGAGAAAGATGAGGCACAAAGAGGTTAAGTAACTTCAAATCACTCAGTTAGTGTCTGAGCCAGGATTTACACCAGGCAGGCTAGCTCCAGACCCTGCCCTGTAAACCACTCTTCTGCTCAATTACTCTCTTTAAACGTATGGTGGTTGGAACATATGGGAGAAAGAAGATTTGTGAATCGAGAGAGGTCTAAAGTTATATTTGTGTTATTATGCTAACATCTATTACAATATGGACACAATTTTCTTATATCAGTTCCTAGCAGAACTCTATTCTGCTTATTGTGGTCTGAACATAAGCATAATGGAAATAATCAGAACAATAGCAACAACAGGTACTTACTATCCTGTGGCTGATGCCACTTTTACCTCCATCATCCTCATGATCTTCACTGTCACTGTCATCATCATCATCACTGACATCCTTTACTGAAGGTGAACCACATTCCCGGAACCATGTTTATTTCATACAATACCTAAACGATCCCATCTAATCCTCAAAGCAATCTTAGCAGAGGGTGTAAACATTCCCACTTCATAGATGAGAAAACTGAGGTTCAGGGATGCTAAGATCATTTAGCCAGAAACATACAATGGAATTTGAACCTAAGTCTGCCTTCAAAGCTTATGTCCTCAACCACTTCACTATGTCCAAACTTTTAACACTACTTACTAGTAAGTGTCATCTGTGTGCCAGTCTAGTTATATGTCACTATTTCAAATGATGGCTCGTGGGCCAAATCCAGCCAGCTCCCCTTTCTTTGGAAATAAAGTTTTATTGAGGTGCGGCTGTGTTCGTGCACTTACATACAGCTAGTGCCTTTGGCTGCTTTTGTGCTGAAAGGGAGAGTTGAGTGGTTGCAGAAGAGATTGCCTGGCCCGCAAAGCCAAACATATGTGCTTTCTGATCTCCACAGAGAAGTCTGCGGACCCGCCTTACACCGTCTTGCAATGTGCGTGTGAGCACTCTCACTGCGCAGGTGAGCATACTGGGATTCAGAGAGAGCAGGGAATTGGCCCACCCAACGAGTAAAGTACTAGAATCTTCAAAGCACTGAGGTCTAGAATGCCAGAACGCTTTCGTTCCCCCCGACTCTTACAGAGTGACCACTTTTCTATTCACCAGCTGCAGGGGAGTTCTGTGACATGTGGCTAATGGAATGGTTTTCAGTGCTCCACACTGGTGTTAAAGGGTTGTACATCTTCTCCTGTCGGAGGGATAGGAAGCTCCTCTTACCTTCTGAGGCTTTACTGTACTTAATCCCTTGAGGATGGATGCTTAAGGGCTTGTCTGCCTTATTTTTAAAGTGAACTTTCATGATGTCTCCAACTTCAGCATATAAAGTAGGCCCAAGAAGTCCTAGGGAAGCAAAGATAACTATGTCAGGATTACAAAAGACAGAGCTGCCACACACTCACACACGCACGCACACACACCATGCAGAGAATCCCATGAGTGACTGCGGTCAGCCCAAAGGTGCTGAGGTTGACCTGCTTATCTTCCATCTGTAAATCTTTACCGCCTCTTCAGCTCAGCCTTGTGTGCAGCCAGCTAAGGACAGGGAGGGAGGGAGGGAGAAACGCTTGGCTTGGGTCAAAGCAAGCCGAGGAGCAGGAGCAGTCGTCCCCCAGTTCTGACCCACTGTCATTCCTTAGAGACGACCTACCATCTTTGGTCAAGAAAAGGAAGATGTTCACTATTTATTTATCTATTTATTTTTAGAGAGAGTGGAAGGGAGGGGGAAAGACTGAGAGAAACACATCGATTGGTTGCCTCCTGACCAGGGCTGCAACCGAGGTATGTGGAATCGAACCCGGGACCCTGCAGTCCGTGGGCCGACGCTCTCCTTACTGAGCCAAACAGGCTAGGGCAGATGTTCATTTTCAATTGTCCAGGGTGGTATGAGGGAGGGTGACTGGCTACTTTAGAGGTCCTAAGTGAAGTGAGGGAGCAAATCACACAGTTCTCAGACAAGTTCAAAGTCTTGGAGGCAGGAGTGAGCTTGATGTTTTCAAAGAACAGTAAACAAACAAAGAAACAAACAAAAAAAAACAGAAAACAAAGGATCCAGCCTGGGCAGAGTAAGAAGCGATGTTGGGGCAGGGCCTTTAAGGCCCTGTGGTCACAGCAAGGACCTGGGGTTTTCTTCTAAGTGACATGGGCAGTCGCGGCAGCTTTGTGCAGCAGGGAGGTGGGGTCTGACGTGTTTTAAAAGTTCATCCTAAAAAAGAGAAAGGGAAAAAACAGACGAACAGTTCACCCTGCTGCTGTGTGGTGGGAGAGTGGAAGCAGGACTTGGCAGCAGCACATGGGGCCAGAGAAGTGGGGAGAAGAGGTGGGCTCTGCATTCTGGAGGCGGAGCCAGCAGCATCCGCTGACGGGCTGGATGGGGCATGAGAGAGAGAGAAGCCAGGATGGCCCGAGGCTTCTGATCTGAGCAACTGGGGAAATAATCAGCTATGCCGATGGGAACACAGTGGGACAGCGGGTCAGGGGCAGAAGCTAAGAGAGGTTTCCCTTCCTCCATGCCAGGGGCTGTGCCAGGTCCTGTCCTCCAGGAGCCACAGCCAGTTGGAGATGGACGTCGGGTAGGAGCTGCTGCTGAGCTACGGGCAGAATGCTATGGGCAGAGGCTGGAGGACCAGCCCTGTGTGGGGGTGAGGGCACAGGACATCTGCTCCGAGCTTTGAGGAGTCATAGCCTAGAGCAGTGGTTCTCAGCCTTCCTAATGCCGTGACCCTTTAATAGGAGGCTCTACAGCAGCGGTTCTCAACCTGTGGGTCGCGACCCACAGGTTGAAAACCGCTAGCAAGGTCGCCTAAGACCATCGGAAAACACAGATATTTACATTACAATTCATAACAGTAGCAAAATTACAGTTATGAAGTAGCAACGAAAATAATTTTATGGTTGGAGGGTCACCACAACACGAGGAACTGTATTAAAGTGCCGCGGCATTAGAAAGGTTGAGAACCACTGCTCTAGAGCTTCCCAAGGTGCAGTCCTTGGGTCCCCTGCAGGATCACCCGGGCCCAGGTTCCCAAGGACCAGCTTAGCCTGGTGAGCCGGCCTCTGCAGGTGGAGGCGGGGCCCTGCCTCTGAGCATGTGCCCCTGCATGATACCCATGTCCTCGAGAGCTGGAGAGCCCGTCGCCAGAGCCTCATTTCAGCAAGTGGCAGGAATGGACTGCCCCACTTCCCAGCCACCCACTAGCTCTCGTGGGGTTGGCTTCTGGCCTTTAGGCATCATGGGGGCAGCAGGCGTCAGCGCCACGGAGCTCACCCGCATCCACTGGCAGCAGGGATGGTGCTGATTGCGGGCTCCACCCACTGTCCCCCCAGGATATTCATGCATGTACATCCTCACATGAATCCTCCCCACACGTCTTTAAGGTAGATGGTAAGATCCTCCTTTTACAGGGCAGGAAACTGGGCCTCCAGCGTTCCCCCTGCTTCTGCTTCCCTAGCTTGCCCCCCTGATACAGCTAGTTAGGGGCAGAGCCGTGGGTAAAGTGAAACCTGTCTGACTGGATCCTGAGCTTGTAACCACCTCCCCCCTCGCATTCACTCATTCATTCATTCATTCAACAAATAGTAATTGAGCGCCCACGTTATCCTGGGTCAGACTTGCAATGCTGAGCAACACAGGTGCCCTCGCTGGCTTCACGGAGCTTGCCATGGGAGCGGGGAGGGTGGCTTGCCCAGGGCCAGTCAGTGATTCGGTGGCATTGCTGGGGCTGACATTCAGGTCTCTGGACTCCTGGACCAAAGCTTTCTCTACCACTTTCCACAGGGAGGGTTCAGACCCCTTTTCCTGGAATAGTCTACACCAGTCTTAACTCCTGACCACTCTGACCCCGGCTGACCCCTCTCTTCTGGCTGCTACGCTCAGACCTTAGCTCCCGACAAAGCTCCGCTGGCTGCTCCCAGCTGCCGGCATGCCCATGAGGCCCACAGGGTGCGGACTCCGCTCTCACACTGGCCCCGCATTTTGTTGCCATGGTGGCCTTGCTTGGTTGATTTGCTTGTTGGCATCTCATGGCTGCAAACACCAGATGCCCAGAGTAAGTCTTATAAGCTGTTTAACCTAAGGAGACCTCCAACTGCAGTGCCCAGTCCGGAGTATTTATTTAGCCTCCCTTCTGCTTCTTCAGAATCAGGGCAAAACAAAGGAATGTTTTCAAGGCAATTCAAACGCCTTCATGCATGAAGGCAAACACGTGGCCGAATGTTCCTGAGCTGCTGCTCAGCTCCTCTGTCGGCCAGATGCCCTGAAACCTTCCCCTCCCCCTCCCCAGGGCCCAAGCCAAGCTGGGGGCCCAGGAAGTTCGCACAGCATGTGCCCAACTTCCTGCGGTTGGGGCCTTGGGGAGGGCCACAGGAGGTCAGCTAATCCACATACACACACACACCGCTCTCAGGTGAATAATGCATTACAGAGAACAGGGTCGCCCACGGTTGCAGCTCTTTAAAAACCTTCAGGGACAAACATGTCATAATTTTCCTTGAAAAGGTTCAAAGACTCAAAACTAGCCATTCAAAAGCGCAAGCACCATTTCTGAAAATGGCCCAGTCCCTCCCTCCCTGTCCACTGGGCAGGCATCGGTCTTCAGACCTCCAGTCCTGTAGCCGAGTCTGGGCTCCTGCTGCGGAGTGGGGTGCACGGTGGCTCCTGTTCAGGCTCAGCCAGAATCACACCCACCTGACGAGTGGAAACTGGGGGAGGTACGAATGGCAGAACGATGCTGGGAGGGGAAGGTCACAAGTCAAGGGCAGTGTTCAAACCCAGATCTCCTCATTCAGTATCTGAAGCTTTCCCTGGACACCAGATTTGCCTCCTGTATCAACTAATACCAGGATCCAAAGATTAATAAGATGTCATCCCCTGCCCTAGCCTGTTTGGCTCAGTGGATAGAGCATCAACCTGTGGACCGAAGGGTCCTGTGTTTGATTCTGGTCAAGGGCACGTAACTGGGTAACAAGCTCCTTCCCAGCCCAGGCCTTGGTCAGGGTGTGTGCAGGAGGCAACCAATTGATGTGTTTCTCTCACATCGATATTTCTCTGTCTTTCCCTCTCTCTTCCACTCATTAATGTTTCCTGGCTCACTTTCCCTTTACCCACCTATAACTTAATTTAATTAAAAAGTTATTAAGTGTGTGTTAAGGTTGGAGCTAGAGTTATGGACGTGAGTCGACTCTGCGGCAGAGGCTAGGAGAGCCTTGACTCTCCTGCCCATGGCTACAAACTTAACTTGATGAGGAACCTTCCTGCCCCTGAGAAGGCAGTGTGCCTCCTACCGCAGCCGATCACATCCTGTTTCTTCTGAGTCCGACTCTGTCCATCAGATGACTTTATCTGCTCCTTTTCTATTGGATTCTTCCCTTGAGCACTTAGATATTTTAAGCCACTGAGTCCTTTTTTATAAAACTCCAAAATACCCTCCAACCTCTTATTCCCTTTCAGAACTACCCTGTCTCTCCCATGTGGGGCCAGGTTTCAGGAAGGCGTTATCTCTGAGTTCCCCCCGGGAAAGGAGGTAAAGAGAGTTTCCAGAGGGGAACATTAAATGTCCTAGAAATGTCAAGACGGGAAAGACCTGGAAAGAAACTGTTGGCTCTGGCATCCTCGCAGCCATAGGGACCTCTTCTGAGAGTAATTCTAGTGGCTCCCTCAGAGCAGGTTAAGGAGGGAAGGCAGGGAGAGGAAATGACACCATAGGGAGTGAAATGGGCCATTCATATAGCGATTGGTAGTGAAGGAGAGGGGAGAGAAAGGATAGTCAAGCAGAGTGGAGGGGAGTTTTGTTCCAGATGAAAGTTAACCTGAACATAGCTGTGTTTTGTTTTACTGTTAATGGGGAAGGCTCCAGTCCAGGAAAGAGTGCAGATAAAGGGAGATCCGAGGAGGTGGGGAGAGTGGGATGATAGAGAGGCAGAAGAGGGCATCTGGGACAGAGGGCAGGTCTTGCTGGTTGGGGAAGGCTGAGTGAATCAGTGACCGGGGAACCAACTGGAGGAAGTTCTTGCTTGCTGACCTCTGTCGTTCCTGTGAAAATACGGTGCCATATTTCAGACCCCAACCCATTCAACCTGCTTTCCTTGATTAAAGAAGAAGTAAGGAAGAAGATACTTTTTAAAAAAAAAGTGACAGCTATTGTGTACAGCACACTAAGTAAAACAGGAAAGACAGACGCAGAAGAATCCAGAACAGTCACTTGCAGTTCGAGTGCAGGGAGCCAGGGGAGGAAGGAACCGTTAGCTCAGGCTCATCGCACCCTCAGCCTGGGCCGCCTGTCTTGTCCCCTGTGGCACCCACAGCACCCACAGCACCCAGTGCAAGGCCCGGCCCAGAGCATGTGCTAAGTCAGATGAATGAATACAAATTCAAATACTTAAAAGACCTCTTCAGCTTCTTGGTAGATGTTAAAAACAGCTGGCTTCTGCCGAAACCAATTTGGCTCAGTGGATAGAGCATCGGTTTTCGGACTGAAGGGTCCCAGGTTCGATTCCGGTACATTGGTTGCAGGCACATCCCCAGTGGGGGTTGTGCAGGAGGCAGCTGGTCGATGTTTCTCTCTCATCGATGTTTCTAACTCTCTATCCCTCTCCCTTCCTCTCTGTAAAAAATCAATAAAATATATTTTTTAAAAAAACCAGCTGGCTTCCTGGGCGTGTCACTCATGGCCTATGAAATCACACAGGGCCCGGCTTGCCTCAATTCTTCGCTGTCCCTGTTTTGAAATTCTCAATAATGTGAATTTCATTTTCATTTTGGCCTGGACTCCACAAATTATGTAGCCTATACTGGTTAAAAACAACAAAAACATACATTTCTATAAAATATCAGTAAATGGATATTTTAGATACAGATAATATCAAAGAGATTTATCTTTAAATTAGAGAATACTAGTATGTATTTCATGCTTACCTGAAGTTTTAGATCGTGGTTTTTCTTTCTGAAAATATGCTTCATACTCTCTGTAGACAATTTTCTTAAAAGTTGTTGCAAAAGGATTCAAACTGGAAATAAAATACAAAAATTTATTTAAAATGTATGTCTGACATCTATTTATGTTCAAAAGAAAAAAAGGAAAGAAAGAAATCTCTCATGTCCTAGGAACAATAGTATTCTTAATTATATTTCAGAAACCTGTGGCTTTATGAATATGAACAATAAATGAAGCTGATAACAAAAATTGCTCGTCTCTTCAAGAATATTCTGCAGTGATCATCATTCTGTCACAAATTAAGCCTGGCCTAACTAATCCTGTTACTCAGAACCAATTTTCTAAAGAAGAACCCAATTTGGTCATGTGAACCCAAACTTTAGGTTTAGAGTTTAAATGATTAAAAAACAATAAAATCCTTTATGAATAAATATGTGGGTTATTTTCAGCTGGTCAATCAAATACAGAGGTAAGCTATGGGCAACGTTGTAAAGAACTGATTTGGTGGGTCCTACTTCTAGTTGAGAAGTTGGCTATGGTAATCGAGTAAAAGCCCTGGATTCACACTGGCAGCAAACAAATGAGCAAACTAACTCTCAGGAAGTTTAAGTAACTTGTCCATGGATAAGTGGTAGAGCCAAGATTCAGAAAAGGTGGAACCATTGTGTTCCTGGTAAAGACTTCACAGAGGGAGGGAGGAGATTCCTGGGATACTCTCCAGGCTTCTTCTTTTGTGTCCCTAAAGATGGACACATCATTCTGTCCTCGTCTCAAATTCAAAGATTAAGGTAAAGAGAAGAGAATTGGGGGACATTTCTTAAAATGTCTAAACCAGCTGACCAGATTGGCTTTGTCAAGCTTCCTAACCTAGAGACAGTGGCCCAACCATAGTCAGGGCATACGTGGGAGACCCTCCCCAGCTGCCGTGACCTCTGCGTGTTACAGAGGCTGGGCGGACGGGTGAGTCAGAGTGTCTGTTTAAAGCATGTGGTGTTATTAACTGTGTAACCTTGAATAGCTTACTAACTCCATTGGTTCCTCAGTTGCCACAAATGTGAGATGGGAATAATAGTAAAATCTTCCTCTCAGAATTGTTAGGGTATTAAATGAGTTGTTACCAGCAAAGGACTTAGAGTGAGCTAGTAATAATTTAAAAGGTAATAAAAGTTGGTGTTTAGCCTTCAGGTTTTCCCAGCAAACAGAAAAATCTGTAATTGTAGTAATCCTTGTAATTTTTTTGTGAGATATAAGAAATGTGTTAATGTTTGGGGGCAGAATGAGTAAGTGCTTTTGGAATGAGCAGCTATGGAGGCAATGGGTTCTCAGTGGAATAGGAACTGGACACAAAGAATATGGGTGCTCAGGGTGTGCGGGGAGCAGACGGTGAGGACAGGGAAGTTGAAAATGAACTAAATGACTTCTAGAGTTCTTAGAGCCCAAGGATTCTATATGTTGATTTTATCCCTAATGTGGGATTCCATTTTTATTTATTTGGTTTATTGTTAGTAAAATTGAAAATTAATCCTCCTGCCCCAACCCAGATCTCTAAATATAAGAATATAGATGATGGTGTAAAAGCTCTACTAGGAAAAATCAGTCTTTTATGTGGAATAAGTCGAATAGACATGTGTTTTCTAACACATTTGATTGCATATATTGTGTGAGCATACTGAGGCATATTTGTTTTGATTTTGAAAAAGTTGAATGGCTCCTGGAAAATAATCTGTCGGAATAGAAAGTTAGAGGTGATACGAATTCAAATATGCATGATGAATATGTACGCATTTTTATTTTTATTTTTATTGATTTCAGAGAGGAAGGAAGAGGGAGAGAGAGATAGAAACATCAATGATGAGAGAGAATCATTGATCGGCTGCCTCCTGCACACCCCACACTGGGGATCAAGCCCACAATCTGGGCATGTGCCCTTGACCAGAATTAAACCCAGGACCCTTCAGTCCACAGGCCAATGCTCTATCCACTGAGCCAAACCAGCTAGGGCTATATATGCATTTTTAAAATATCTGTTACTACATGCATGTAATGACTGAACAAGTTTTCTTAAGGGAATTTTTAGAAACATTCATTTCAGGCCTTCAGCAAGAATAATAGACACATTTAACCTCTAAAGGCATTGCTCTGCTAATTTTAGATGAACTAAAGGGAAAGCTCTTTGCTTTGTGCTAAAATAGACTTTGGCAAGGGGTGGAATTGACTGCCAAATGTTGATTTCCTTCTAGTATCAGTTAGCTCTCGGTGTAGGACAATTTAGAACAAGTTCTTAATTTAAGCAGCCAGATACACAGATTTTCCACAGGAAAGTACTAGAGGGAAATGACATGATTTGAGGTTCAATATGGAGCCTTGGTCTGGGTTATCCTTCTATGGTTTGGATTCAATCGTTGATACCAGAAGAATGACTCTTCCCAGAATCCTGGGAACTCAGCCGCAGAGCAAGAGGATGGGACGACAACCGTGGCTCCCTGTGGACTCACCACGTGAATCCGACTTTGGACCCGTGTGGTCCTGCCCCCAGCTTCCAGCATTAACTGTGTAAGAAAGACCACACTTCCCAGCATAGCACAGCGGCCACAGGAAAGCCAGCAGCAAGTCAGTGTTCCCACGTGCAGGAAAGACTCGTGTTGGAAAGACTTATTTTCCTGGGGGTTTTAGTTCATGGCAGTTCCGTACAGTGTGCGTGGGACCTTGATTATCACCTTGAAGTGAAATGTCTAAGATGATTTATATATTTTTATAAAAGAGGGATTTCTTATTACAAGACCAAGAGACTATGTAATACCCTCCAAAATAAACCTTACTAAGGAAAATTTAAAAGGGTTAAGGTTATACACGAAAAGACTGAAAATAGTACAATATCTCTTGGTAGATCGCTTTGTAATTGTAAAAGGGGAACATGGCTTTCACAATCCAAGTGTGATGTTAAGTTTAAAAAAATTGAGTCACACTAAGAGGTTTACCATTAAAACAAGTAAAAATATAACCAACTGGAAATATTGAGTAGATCCTGTAATTTGTCTCATTTCTGGGAAGTTTTATTTTTAGCCTTTCAATTGGGAAAAGTAATTTCTGACTCAAAGATATTTTATTATTTAAACCTCCTCTTAGCTGCATCTCTGCCTTCTCATAGGGACCCCACTCAAATTGCCAAGATTAAGTGAAAAAGAAAGAATAAAAATGTTGCATTTTTAGGGACTAATGATGTTTTGAAAGTCATTTATAAGAAAACAACAAAATGATGGCAGTCGTTATTGAATAACCTGCGTATAATGAAGCACAAGCTTTAGTTTTAGAAGATGAAGCGATGTAGAGAATGGAGTAAATGCTATTCAACTAGAAGTTCCATAACAATTCTAGACTGCTAGAATTTTAGAACAGGAGTTTGCAGAGGGCAAAGTTTGCAGAGGGTGCTGGTGCTTTTGAACCAATCAATACATTAAACCAACAATCAATCATACTAACTAAACTGTGTTATCAGCAAACTTGAAAGCAGCATCTAGCCAATCAAACTGCATCTTTTCTATATCTTCATTCTCCAGGCAGGATCAGCAAAGGGAACGCTGCCTAAGACTAGTAGAGTAAGCTCCCACAGAAGCCCGCGGACCACCCCAGCCTTACCTGGGGTTTGTGGGCTCCAGGCGGTAGTTCCAGCTGATGCCCTGCGCAGCCACATAGAACTGCCTCAGCCGCGCAGCCTCGGCCCCCATGGCCCCCCAGCCTGCCCAGCTGGAGCCCAGGACCAGCAGGACCCAGAGGCAGAGGCAGCCTGGGGACATGGCTCTTTCCTGCTCCTGCCCTCGGCGCCCCAGGACCTGGGCAGGGCTTGCTCAGCCACGCTCGGGCAGCACCACTGGGGCTGGGCGTCTGCTGTCCCTGCTGCAGTGAGCTCCGGAGGCTGTGGGTGGCAGTGTCCTCCTGCAGCTTCTCCAGGCGCTTCAGCCGCAGCCTCAGGCTGTCCCGCCTCCTGGGCCCTTCCAGGAAGAGGGGTTGGCGAGGTCACTGCCCCGGGAGACAAGAGGAGGCACCCAGATCAGTGACTGTTTCACTACAGGTGACGCGCGAGCGCAGAGCGCAGAGGCTCCAGCAGGTGGGGCAGTGCCCAGGGATGCATACACTACAGGCAAAGGGCTCCCGGCACTTCCAGCTGCTAAGCCTCGGAACGGAGCCCTCAGCACCCCCACAACACTGCCTGGGGCAAAGTTCACTCTCGCCAGACCCTCTGCAGTTCCCAGTGCCATGGGACCCACCACCTTTAAGCACAGCCCTCTCCGGCCCCCAGGGAAGGGCGTGTGGCACTGTGCCTGGGCGCAGGGATGTATCTCCAGCAGGTGAGGAAGCAAGGGGATGAGCGAGCACAAGACCGGGCCGTCGGCCTGGACCACTTACTGGACTTCTGCCCGCGCTCAGTTCTGTTTTGACCTGGGCTGTGGCCACTGAAGGCAGCAACAGAGAGGAGGGCTTCACCAGTGTGTGTGTGTGTGTGTGTGTGTGTGTGTGTGTGTGTGTGTGTGTGTGTGTGTGTGAGAGAGAGAGAGAGAGAGAGAGAGAGAGAGAGAGAGAGAGAGAGAGAGAGAACCAGTGGACCAGGTTTCAGTCCCACTCACAAGCTGTCTTGGATGCTTTCCTCATCCGCTTTGCTGCTCAGATTTGCCATCTGCCCAATGGGGGCGATGGTAACAGCTTTCCCTGATAGTATCGGTGGGAGGATAAAAGAACACTGTAACGTGTGTCGCTCCTGGCAGTGGGAAAGCACTGAGCAGTGTTCATTATCAGGGTTGTATTTTTCCTGCCTCCAGAGTCCCTTACGTTTCTGCCACCTGTCTGTTTTCACTCTGCCTTAAGGTCTTGTTTGCTATTGATGGAGAATCAGAGGATTATATTGTCTGAAGCATCCTGATGGCTTGTCCCAGGTTCCCTGAACCTATGTGCCTCCCAAGCCCCTACCTTAAGATTTGTCTCAGCAGATTCCATAAACTGTCATGGGCGCCTTGTGTGAGGTCACGATGAAGCCAAGCTCTTCAACGCTTCACCCCCTACACACGACCCTCTGCCCTTGCCCCTTGGCTGATATTATTCTATAACGTAGAATGCCCGTTCCCCCCACTCTCTAAAGTCCGTTCAGAGTTCTACTGTCGCCTTGATTTGGGGCTCGAATGGGCTTTTCCATTTTGTGAACTCCTCCAACGCTCTTCACGTACATGTCATGTTGGTTACCCTCTAGTACTTTGGGTGGGTGTCAGCTGTCTCGCCAGCTAGGTCAGAAGCTCTTCATGAGCAGGACACCCCTGTATCTATAATATCAGCTGGGAACCCATCCAGATTCCCGGGGAGATTTGTAGACTCTGCCTCTGGAGACAGGGCTGAGAATGGTCCCGTCAGACCTTGCCTAGTGATTGACAGTTAGAGATACTATTGACAGCATATCCGGGAACCTTTAAAAGCACGGTGTCCCTCAACCCCAAGGTTCCTATCAAAATTCTTGCAAAAGTTTTGTGACCTTCGGTTAGACTGTTTCACCATTTTTATTGGCATATTTGTCTGTGTCATTCAGTCTGCATGGTATGCTTATTGCCTCACAGTCCCAGAGGTAAGACAGCTGTGTTTGATTAGCTCCAGATAACACTGTGTAACTTTCCACAGCCTATTTATCAAACCTGTGATTTATATATATATTGATTTCAGAGAAAGAGAGGGAGAGGGAAAGAAAGATAGAAACATCAATGATGAGAGAGAATTATTGATCAGCTGCTTCCTGCACGTCCCCTACTGGGGATCAAGCACACAACCCAGGCATGTGCCCTTGACAGGAATCAAACCTGGGACCCTTCAGTCCACAGGCTGACATTCTATCCACTGAACCAAACTGGCTAGGACAATAAAATATTTAAAGAACGTGTAAAACACATCCATTCTACCCTAGGACATTCAGGTGATGAAGACTCTTTGTGCTTCTCTGGTTTTCTCCCTGCGGGAAGGTGGTGCGACATGTAATTGCCGGCTGATGGAAGGGTCCAGCTGTAAAGTTGTTCGTTATATTAATGTAGACAAAGTGATGGACACAGACCCTATTGAACAAAACATCAGATACTATAACATGGCATTTGGGGGGATCCTTTTAATGGCACCTTTGAATATGGATCTTTGGGGGAGAGTGACCTTGGAGGGACCAGCACAGTGACAGGTGTCTTCCTGTCCTGGTTCTCGGTGGTTTGCAGCCTCTGGACGCCTCTGCAGCAGGGGTCTAAGCGGGCCATAGACACAGTCCCGGGGGCCCGGAGGCCTTACAGAAGCCCCTCCAGGCAGAGACCCCGCCTCCTTCCAGAAGTCCAGGAGGCCTTCCTCTAGTCCAGAACTGAGGAGCCGTTCTTCTTTCTCCGCAGTCTGGTCCTCTGGTGGCTCAGAGGCTCCGAGCTTTGGCTAATTAGTATTTCTAGTGACGGCCGGCAGAGCCGCAGACCCTGCAGCAGCACGCAGCCCGGAGAGGGGGCAGGAAGGGCGGTGCATGCGGAGTCCGTTTCTTCTGCTCTGGTCCAGAGCTAATCTAAAGGAAAGGCTTGTCCTTCCTTCACACGCATTTACAGAAAACTGCAGCGGTGCGCTCCAGTCCGTCAAGTCTCGCAGGAAGCCCGATGTTCAACAATAGCATCCTCTGAGGTGGAGTGAGGTGACCAAGAGAGGACAGGTCTCTGAAAAGGACCCAACAGAAATTAATGACATTTCCTTTTTAAGAAAAATAAAAGAAAGAAAGCTCTCTTCATATCTGTTCCCCAAGGCCCAATATAATCTTTCTGGGGGCCAGATTTTCTGCCATCTAGGGTACTTTTCTTAGACTCCACTACTCCCTGAGCTGTTTGGGAGAGACATGTCGGGCTATTTTCATTTTCCCAGCAGGCATGAGGGCATTGGCTCCATAAAAGTTTGTAAAATTTTTCCAGTGGTCAAGACGTCTGGTTCTCAAGCCACAATGTTAATGTCACCTACGAGTCACTGAAGGGAATGCCATCCAGCCTGAAATAAGTGTCACTAGACCATGTCACCCTGGGGTGTGTGTGTGTGTGTGTGTGTGTGTGTGTGTGTGTGTGTGTGTGTGTGAAAATCCTCATATGAACGCTCTTTCTATGGTCATTCTACTGTCATGCCTGTCCCCTATGCCAACACAGTTTCCTTCATGGCTTGAAAATACACTACATACTTAAAATTTAACTCATGATTGTACAAAGTCAGACTTAAAATCTTCCCCTTCACCTTACTGTTCTATTTCCTTTATGCCTGGCCAGTGTGGCCCAGTGGTTGAGCATCGACCTATGAACCAGGAGGTCACGGTTAGATTCCTAGTCAGGGCACATGCCCGGATTAGGGGTTTGAGCTCCAATAGAGGGCTTGCAGGAGGCAGCCAATCAATGATTCTCTCTCATCATTCTTTCTCCCTCCCCGATTCTTTCTCTGAAACCAATAAAAATATATTTTAAAAATAAACAAACAAACAAACAAATAAATAAAATATGCCATCATTAGTAACTTACCTTAAGGGCTCGGGTCAAATGCAGCATTTGTAAAAACTCCGTATGTCCCCAGGTGGCTAAAGAACAGAAACACAAAGATGACCTGCCACGTGGTGCTTAGCCCGTGACCACAGTCCAGGACATAATTTCTCCAGACGGAGGGTCACCACCCACCCCTGGGATTCTGCCTTAAAAGGGAAAGAAGAAACACCAACAGGGTTTTCTAGACGCCCCTTACCAGCGCCTTTCATACCCAGGTGCAGCTGTTGTTGATGCCTTGGGTGCTGAATGCCTGCTACGCCCCCTCCAGGGCTGCAGATTGTTCTTGGTGAGAGGAAGTCCTTACAAAACCCCTATCTTGATACCTGACCATCAGATCCCCACAGGAGTGTTCGAGGTAGCACTGCCCCCTACAGGCGCTTTTTAATTTTCACAACGATCAAGAGTTCTATGGACATTGGCGGCAGGGACCGGACTGCTTGCTGGACGTCCTAATATGCATGGCCACAGGACAACTGTCCTACGCTCCGTATGACTTTAGAGTATGTATGCAGTATTCATGCAGGTGAAAAAATCTCCGAGCCCAGAACCTCCCTGCTTTACATATAAACACGGTGTTTTGTGTGTGTTGCTTTTTTGCATCTTCTAAAATGCAACTGCCTTGTGAATTGAAGGGAGATGTTATCAGGTTTTCCAAACGTTCTACCAATCAATCGTTCATCACTTATCATTCAGGCTGGCAACGCCTCTGGGGCTTTTTGAGTCACTGTTACAACCTTCCTGTCAGTTGTCCTCTCTGGCTGTTGCCCTCCTGGCGGTTCTCCCGGAAGGTGCCTCTGATGAGCTCATGGGATCCGCCAGTGTAGTGCCCCAGCGTTAGCCTTTTATTTCTACAATAAATCACTTTCCCTCCTATTTTTATTGATTCTATAATTAGGGTACTTACTGGTTTTTAAAACGTGTAGTTAGGATATATTATCTGTGCATTTCGTTGTGTTGCAAGAAAGGGGTATTATGTATAATCATTCTGACATGCTATGGCGAATTAAAAAGTCAGACTAGAAAAATGAACTCAATCATAAAACAGTTCCACCTTACCTGTGAGGGTTCAAAAGGTCTTTCCCATCATCTGAAATAAGCAAGAAGACACCAGTGATTGGTTAAAAGAGGAAACAGGTACAGGAGAAAGGCCATCCAGGATGGGAGTTATTGGGGGCGTCGGTAGGTAGACTGATTTTCAGGTGACTCATTGAAGGGACAAGCTTCCCTGAGAGGCAGGGCCTACACCTGTCATGTAACTCCAGAGTCCTCTCACCTCTCACCTCTCACCTTTCCCCTCTGCCCTTGCAGTAGCAGCCTCCCCTCCTGGGTCTGGTGCCTGCCTCTTGTCTGGTTTTGGTGGTGGTTGAGACCACTGGTTCTCAAAACCCATTTCTTTGGCACTCGAGGCCCCTGTCACTCATCCCGTGTCACAATCCCTCAGCCTACACTTGGGCAAGTTAATTACATAAAGAAACCCATCCCAACGAAACAGTGGCAGTCTCCCTCCGTGGTAACATAAGCGACCAAGGGCCTTCTGTACTAATCTAAACCATGAGCCATGATAGTGGGAACGTAAAACACGGCAGCCGTCCTGTCAATGGGAGCATCTCGTGGCTAACAAAGTTTTCAAGTATCAGGTCAAGTGAAGAACAAGTGTATTTGTTACCGGGCATCACTGAGCCTCTAAAGTGATAATGGATTTGCAGGGGAGAGACAGAGTAAGCAGCACTGTCCTGAGATTGACCACAGAATCCTAGGACGTTTAACATCCAATCGGTCACATCAAGGGAAAGCCCCATCTTCACAAATACATGTATTTCTTATTGAAGACACTGGAGGATGGGCGCTGCTGGCCCTCTCCCTGGTCCAGAGGGCTCCCTGGAAATGTCTCTAAACTGAGGAAAAAACTTGGGGAAGATGCAGGAAGAGTGTGGTTCCGACATAGCATGGAGCGGTCTCAGGAGCTCTTGCGTCTGCCTTCTGAGTTTGGTTAAGCAAGCGCCGATGCTGCATGGAGAGACTGGGGGGCGGAGGGGACCTTTGGTTTTTAAACAGTGTTACTCCTTGTCTATTGTCCCGCTCACCACCCAGAGGAGAGCACTACACAGCCAGCCTCAGGGCCATGGTGGCTTTGTGACGGAGGGGCATAGAGCAGGGACCAAGTGGTCCTGCCCTGAGCAGGGAATGGTAGGAGCCGGGACTCCCTAACTCCAAGGGTACTCCCTAACTCCAGGGGGACTCCCTAACTCCAGGGGGACTCCCTAACTCCAGGGGGACTCCCTAACTCCAGGGGGACTCCCTAACTCCAGGAGAACGCCGGCAGGTACTTTTGACAGAGACACTGCCTTACCTGGCTCTGCACAGTCCCGGCCCCTCTGATGGCCCTGGTCATTTTCCATGAGGAACGGTGAGAAGCCCCATAAGCTTATCCAAAGAGGTTTATGAACTCAGGGACAGGCTAAGCATTTGGGCCAGACAGAGGAAGGATGTTCTGACCCTGAAGAAATGGCCCCCCCTTTTATCCCCGGGCCAGAGCTCTTTTTGATGGGCAGTCTGACAAACACGTTTTCCCTTATAGGGTCTCCATCCGTTCTGGTCCCTTCCCGGCTTAAACCCGGCATTAGCTCCACACATGTCCATGCGAACATACATCTTTTCATACCAAGGCATGAGCAGGGAGGCTCTTCATGCCTCCAGCTTCCTTTCTCGCTTCCTCCATGAGCCTCTTGGGGTCGGACACCCTGCACTGCTGAGCGTAGCACTTCCCCACCTGCCTCACCTCTAGGTCCTTCCAGATCTTTCCTCCTGGAACTGCTTCTGCTCCAGCCACCCTTCCACCCAGCAAATCCCTCCTATTCGTCAAAGTTAAGCTGCAAAGAGCCGTTCTGAGCTACCCGGCTGGTTGGGATCCCTCTGTTTTGTGTCCCTGTAGCACTTGGTTGTAACTGTGTCCTAACCCAGTCCTGCCCTTCAGCGTTAACACGGATATCACTTGCCTGTTCCCACTGCTGGATCACACATCCCTCCATCTCAGGGACCAGAAGTCAGGGTCCCACCACCTAACACAGTTGGTCAATAAATGATGGAGGCACGAAAGAATGGTGGAGGGGATGAAGGAGAGAAGCAAGACACGATTTCATTTAATTTTAGTGATAACTAAGGTTCCCTGAACCAGGGGCCCCCAAGTGCCAAAGAGGGTGGGTGTTGAAAAGTTCAGATTTCCAAGCCCATGTCCACATCTCCTTCCACGAGGGTCTGTGCTTTTAGAACGTTCTTCATTTTTATAAAGAGAACCGAGGGCAGTCAGTCCTCAAGGTCACGGTTTCTTCTAATGCAGGTGTTCTCACAGGGGTGCTGCTGCAGCTGTGGTCCCCCGCCCTCCCCACATCTCAGGAAAGCGGAAGCGAAGGACCGCCTCCCTCCCAGTTACCTTTCCGTCTGCACCGCCTCCTGAGCAGAGCCAGGAGCGTGCCGCCCATCACCAAGCCTGTTGTGGAGGCAACTGCTCCACCCAAGTACGTCAGCGCTTCCTGGATGGTCAGCGGCCCCGCTGCAAGCAAGCACACACACACAGACTTAGGGTGCATTGCGCCGAAGACCACCCTCCCATCGGGGCCCCGGGACCTGAGAGGTGCGATCCCGTGGGATCACCAGAGGCCCTGGCCGCGCTGGTAACCTGGGACTCATAAAACCACGTTTTACCCCCAAGGATTTAGTGTCCAACGCAATTTCCAAAGGAGTCAGGGCAAGGATGGACTATAGGGAGTTAAGTGGCCACATGGTGGACCCAAGGAATGGAAGTTTGGGCAAATAAAATAAACCCTGGGTAATTTTTGTTGCAATAAAAAACATAGTTACAGGGGAAAAAAATAGTCATGACAAGCTGTGGAGGAAAAAAGGAAGAGGAAGAAAGATGATGGATGGAATAACCCTTAAAAGCACATGGGGCTTCATGAAGGAGGTCTGTGGTATCTTTAGTTTTTAGAGGTGTGTGATAAACAAAGGTCCTCTGAGATACGTGAGGAATCTGCATATAATCACCTCCCATTTAAAACATTTTGAAGCTTCAAGATGTATTACCTCCCCAGATTGTAAGGCAACCAGAGGATTCATTTCATAAATCTGAGCTCTGCAGAAGGAGGGCCATTGCTTCTGACCCCCTCTGCTCTGCAAAGGCTTGATTCATTGTGAAACGCTTATCAAATGCAGGGAAGACCCCGTGACGGAAAGCGAGACCTCTGCCAGAAAATACAGAGAAGAGCACGGATTTGGTTATTTTCCACATCCGCGTGGCTCCTGAAACTATAGGAAGACGTACCGTCGCAGGTGGGCGTGGCCGCTGACCACTGGCCGTCGGGTCCGCAGGCTGCCGCCGCCGAGCCATTGAGCGCCCGGCCCTCCGGACAGTGGAAGGTGCAGGTGGCGCCGTAGCTGAAGTTGCCCCAAGGGCTGGAGCAGTTCATCAGCACCGGCTCCGCCATGTGCAGCTCGGAGCACTGCACAGCTGCAGGAAGGAACGGGGACAACAGTCATGGCGCAGGAGGGGAAGCGAGACCCTGGCTTCATGTCACCTGGCTGACAGGGCCAGAAGGTGAGAGAACAGGAAAGATCAGGGAGGATGCCCTAACTGGTTTGGCTCAGTGGATAGAGCGTCAGCCTGCTGACTGAAAGGTCCCAGGTTCGATTCTGGTCAGGGACATGTACCCTGGTTGTGGGCACATCCCCAGTAGGAGGTGTGCAGGAGGCAGCTGATCAATGTTTCTCTCGCATCGATGTTTCTAACTCTCTATCTCTCTCCCTTCCTCTCTGTAAAAAAAATCAATAAGATATATTTTTTAAAAAGAAAGGTAAGGGAGGAGACGAGCCGCTCCCGACATCCGCATCAGCTCTTCCAACAGCTCACAGACCGAGACACCCATTGGGAGGGTGCCAGCCAAGGAATTAGGTGGGCACAGCGTGACCTCCAAGAAACAGCTGCTGAGGGATCGGGCAGCCTGGCCTACAGAAACACCATTTACAAGATCTTGCTTCTCAAAGATGCTATTGTCCTAAATGTTATCATCACTTCAGTGGACAATTAGCTGGCATGTGAGTAGGTGCTGTTAGATGTTAAACATGACGAAAATATTTCCCAAGGATTCAACACGGCTGGACTCAAGTTTGAAAGGAGTGGAGACTGCCACCCTCATTAAACTGGTTTTCCAGAAGCTTCAAGGAATTCACCTTAATTTGTGGACAGGAAGCTAGAGCTCAAGAAATTAAATTTAACTCAGATAAACGCCGAGAAGTAGCAACACCGCAAAGCACGGGGCTGTGCTTTGTGGGGAAGACCAAGTGGGAGAGACCATGGTTCATGCACGGGCAGCCGCCCTCCCGGGGTCACGCATAGCTGTCTCCTTATTTGGGTGCAAACCATGAGGAGGTGGAATGTCTACTGTCCCCTCGTCACTAGAGCTGAAGCTTGCATTGCAGCCTTCACGGAGCTGGTGTGACGCCAGCATGCTTGGTGCCCTCACACACTTTTGGACGTTTACAGCGTTTCCCCATTAGTTCTCTGAGCACCAGGGCTTTAGCGTGAGGCGAAGGGAAGGAGGAAGCGATGCGCTTGCCGCATGCGACTGCCGCTTGGGATTGGCGTGGACTCTATGGAGGAGCGGACACTCCAAGTGGCCGCTGGGGCTGGACGGGGTGGCGGCAGGCGGGTGCCCTGACTGGCTCAGGGGCCCGAAGCATCGGTGTCCCGTGTCCGAGCTGCCGGCCCTCACTCACCTCTGCAAGCTGGGGTCGCTGCTGTCCAACGTCCTGACCGTGCGCACCGCAGAGCAGCCTCTCCCCGGAGCTCGAACCCCGCGTGGCATTCGAAGTGACAGGTGCTATTCAACCCAAAGGCTGCCAGAGGGTGTCTGCAGGACATGTCTCCCTGCCCCGGGGCGACGAGGGCTGGGCAGCGCACCTCTGCAGGGGGCGCCGGCGCTGCACCTGGGAGGACATGGGTGCACTTAGAGAGCATCGGAGACGTCCTGGGATAACGCCTTCCCTCCTTTCATTCAGAGGGGCTCTAGCAATAGCCCCTCCGGCAGTGCAGGGAAGCCGGTGCCAGAGGCATGGAAACCAGGTGGAGGAGAGAATTTGCAAGTGCAGGGAAGCGGTATTCACCAGTACGGAAGACTAGGGTAAGAGGAGAATTTGCAGGTGCCCTGGGAGAGGGAATCCTTCTAGAAGAAACTGGGAGGTTACTGTCACTGATATTAACTGAACAAGCCTGGGGTGGGGTGGGGTGGGGTGGGGCTGGGAGGAGGGGGTAAGGGGAAAATGGGGGAGATCTGTAATATCGTCAACAACAATAAAAAAAATTTAACGCGGGAGAGTTGGTGTGGAGATCTAGGGAACGTAGAGGAGGCCAAATGTGCATGGGCTTTGTCGGGAGGTGGACGGGCCTCGGGCCTGAGATCGGCCTGGAGTGTGAGGCGTGGAGGACGCTGCCGACTTCGTCGCTAACATGGCACATGGCAGAAAACCGGCCTCTGTGCTCAGTTCCTCCACCCCCCACCCTCTCCAGGCAAAGCAGGAGACCCACCCACCGACCCAGTAAAGCTCCTAGAGAGAGAAGCCAGAATCGTGGAGGACAATTTCTGCTTACGAATCAGTATATCTAGTATCAAAATATTAAAAAAGTCCTGTCACTCCTGATACATTTAGATATCCAGTCTGTATTCCCTGGGCCCTATTTCATAACAAGAAGTAGGGCTTTAATAATAACAATAATAATAATAATAATAATAATAATAATAATAATAAATGTTTGGCTGTTGCCCGGTCAGAGCCATGCACTTGTCACTATTGAGGAAGAAGCTTGCAGAGGGCTGTCCCAGGGCGGGTGCGCTCTGCTACCTTGGCAGGTTGGCGGAGGGGCCGTCCATCTCCCAGATGCTGTGCACTGCACACTGCTGGACCCCTGCAGCTCAAAGCCCCCGCGGCAGGAGAAATGGCAGGTGGAGCCGACACTGAATTCTCCGCGAGTGTCCGAGCAGTCCAGGCTCCCCCGCTCTGGGGCAGATAATTCTGGACATCTGGTGGCTGGAGAAGCAAATGGAGAATCTCAAAATCTTCACATTCATTCGGAAGCTTGCTTTGCGCCAATTCCTTCATTCATGCACTCAACAGATATTTACTGAGCACCTACGCTGCCAGGTGTTAGGCTAGGCAGCAGGCACCCCACAGCAACATGACTGTCATCTGCCCCAGGGGCAGGAGGAAGGTGGGGGGCTCACAGAGAGGGGCGGGCAGAAGTCACAAAAATGAAGCAGTCCCACTCCAGAAGGCACAGTCTCTTCCTCTTCTCTGTACACCTTCTCCTCAGAGTCCCCAGGGCCCCCGGGGCTCCCACTGCCCTCTGCTCATGGGTGTGGTCCAGGGCCTCACCCCGGGCCTACCTCCTGCCAAGACTGCTTCCTCCTGGACACACAGCCTCCTCTCCACACCCAGTGCACCTACCACTGCAGTGAGCACCTCTGTCCTCACCGCTTTCCTCTGTTTGGATCCGGCTGTGTCTTTATTCCACAGCTCTGGCCCCGACAGCTCAGAGCCTTCTGGCCAAGCTCCATCAACCCTGGGAGTTCCCTGAACCGGCCTCGAGCTTCCTGCCCTGGATCTCACTCACACCGCCTGCGTTCCCTTCTGCTTCCCCTGAAAAACCCCACCAGTCCTCGGGGTCCAGCCAAACACAGCCTCTTGGCAGCCGCTGCCGACCACGGCAGCTGGAGGTTCTCGCCGGGCATAGCATTTCAAGAGGTGGTGCTGGTTTGTTAAGCAAAGATGCTAAGCAAAATGAGCCTTCGCTGGCGAAGGCATTTCTTTCAGAACAGCCTTGGGTTAAAGAAGAAATAGTCACTCAGCTCGCCAGTAACCCAACATGTGTTGCTCAATGATAATCCTATATGCAAGAATTTAATGGGGAGAAAGACACAGGACTCAGAGAAATGTGCGACTGCAGTCATGTATAAATGCAATCCCGAGGCAAATGGTTAGTCAATCAGAGTCTCTTGTATTCGTCCCCTTGGCAAATGCTCATTGAGCACCACTTGAAATCCTGCTGTGTAAATTGTGGGGCCCATGGGGAGGCGTGGCCTGTGGGTGTTAGATCTCCGTGGAGCAGGAGAGGGAAGATGACTCCTCATGGGAGCAGGTGCATTCCAACAAGTCAGGGCTGGAGGGCACAGGCAGGGAGGGGACTGGGCAATGCAGGCAGAGCCATGCCCCGGAGGGCCCAGGGTTCCAACAAAAGAGGAGTCTCTGTGGAACCCTCAGAAACGACCTCTCGACCTCTCGCATCGCACTCTGCGAGGGAGACAGGACTCCCCCGTCACCATCCTTGCTTGCAGGGTGGCCCAGCCCCTCGGAGGTGCCCTAGGATGGTGCCAACACCATGAGGAAACCAGGGACTTGGGTCAGTGCTGAGGGTTAACCATTCATGGACAAGAATTCATGTACAGGACAAGAAGAGGGGCTGTTTGTTAAGTCTACAGAGCGAATTTGGAGAATGAGGTGGAAGCACAGCTATAAAGCCCGAGGGCACGGTGACAGTTCTGATTCTCCCCACCCCCCGAAGTCCTCCACCCCCTGAAGCTGCTGTTGGGGTCGGGGTTAGGTCTAGGCCCTGGGCAGGCTGGGCCCGCAGGTGGAAGGCAGATGCCTCTTCTTGTGGATAAACGGCCATGATAAATGTATGGCTGTTGCCCAGTCAGAGTCATGCACTTGTCACTATTGAGGAAGAAGCTTGCAGAGGGCTGTCCCAGGGCAGGGGCGCTCTGCTACCTTGGCAGGTTGGCGGAGGGGCCGTCCATCTCCCAGACACTGTGCACTGCACACTGCTGGACCCCTGCAGCTCAAAGCCCCCGCGGCAGGAGAAATGGCAGGTGGAGCCGACACTGAATTCTCCGCGAGTGTCCGAGCAGTCCAGACTCCCCTGCTCTGGGGTGGATAATTCTGGACACCTGGTGGCTGGAGAAGCAAATGGAGAATCTCAAAATCTTCACATTCATTCGGAAGCTTTGCTTTGCGCCAATTCCTTCATTCGTGCACTCAACAGACATTTACTGAGCACCTCAGCGTTTTCTGAGGAGGGGGCAGGCCTCAGAAATGACAGATTTGACAACTATGTCGGTTGCATATATGATTTAAAACTTTAGTGAGATAATTCTCACAGGGTTTTTTTTTATTGTTTGGTCTGAAAATAGAATGCGGGAAGACAGAGCTCAAGATAAATGTAGATGGAATAAATTAATGAGAAATAAGTGAATGAGTGACGTCCTAACGCTGTCACCCACGAATGCTCTGGCGTCCTCAGGTGCTTGTCGTGTGCCTTTCTAACAGCAGGTGGCGGCATTTTGTGTCCTGTCACCTGCAGGACTCTTGGCCAGGGAAGAGCCCCGGAGATGACCTTGTCTGCTCCTCTCCGAATGAAGGACCCTGCCCCCTAAGGGAGTGACAGGACCTTCTAGAATGGCACATGACTGCCAGCGAGGCAGATGCAGCTTTTTGGATATTAATCTAATGCTCATTCCACCAGAAAGAATAAATAACATCTTAGCTGTTTTTCATATAATGCTAATAATCAGTTTCTATCAACACATTCACCCATCTGGCCACCAGGCACTGCTGTTTCTCACGTTCACTTCAGCAGCCATAACTGCAGCCTGAGCGGGGGCAAAGAGCAAGTTCACGGGCAACGGCCCCTGCCCCTGGGGGGCAGTGTGGTGCAGCGCAGAAAACACCAGCCCGTGGGAGGGCTGGACCTGGCTTCAGATGCTGGCATCACACTTCCTGGCGATGTGCCCCTGGCCTGCCCTTTCTCTCTCCGGGCCTCAGTGTCTGCATCTCTAAGAAGGGGGAACGTAGCCATGTGAAGATCGTTGGGTGGGTTGGCTGTGGTAATGCCTGTGAGGCAGCTGGCACCTGGTACACAGTGGCAACTAGCCCCTCCGGTCTCATGATCACTGAGCACACTGAACAGCCAACCGGCACAATGGTGCCTTTCGAAAGTAAACATGGCTTATGAATTAATTAAGTCAGTACGTTTCTGTTTTAGAGAATACTGCATGCCAGACGTTTGGGGGGAAATCAAAGGCTGGTAAGATCCAGCTCCGCCTTTGATGGTTCCACTAATTCGCTCTCAGTAAGATTGGTGCTTGAATAAATTTTATCAGGGAATGATCAGCTTCAATTCAACAGGAATTTGTCACGGCCCCACTTTCACTCTGTCTAGTTGCTGCCGGGGCACTGAGATGAAGAAGGAGCAGTGCCTGCCCTCAAGGAATGTATAGCCACAAAGAAGTGTATTGGGGGGGGGGGGGGGGAGGGGACACATGGTAGCCAGGCCCTGAGCTCCTCGAGGGGTGAGATGAAAGGATGCCACCCCTGACATCGGCTCGTCTGGGCTCAGCTGTGCTCAGGGAGGGTGAACGCAGGAAGGGAGGAGCGGAGAGTGGAGTAGGAAAAGGCTGTAAGGGAGGAATACAGAACTGCGGCAAACATCGAATGCCATGCTGACATGATGATACTTATTAAAACTTTAAATGTTCAACTGAAGTTATTGTCCTACAGAGAGAGAGAGAGAGAGAGAGAAGCTGCCTTCGGTCTAGATCAACATGCTTTGTGGAAAGTGTGTTTCCTTTAGTTTAAGACAGTTTTACATAAATCTCATTCTATGGCTCTGCACAAGAGAGAAGCCATAGAAAACACAGGTTGGTGATCCTACCTGCACAGGTTGGTGGGGAACCTGTCCAGTGCCCAGATGGGGTGCAATCCAGCCTTTCTGGTCCAGATAAAGAAAACCCCTCATTGCAGGTGAACTGGCACATGGACTTATAGCTGGAGTCTCCCAGGGGGCTGACACAGGTCATCGTTCCGTTCTGCGGGCTTTGCAGAGGCGTGCAGGTGATGGCTGCCAGGGCAAGAGCGGGGAGAGAGAGGCTGTTTTAGAACTCAGCAACCCAAAATATGCATGTGTGAGTGTGAGTGTGTGTGAGTGTGAGTGTGAGTCTGAGTGTGTGTGTGTCCTTAGTACATAAGGGCAGCGAATGGTGATTGAGAGGGAGTGGTGTTTTGTTGGAAGAGAAAGCAGCGTGGTCATCTCGGCGGCCCCTGGTCAGGAGCGGAAGCGGCTGCTTCCTGAGCACTTTCTTCAGAAGCTGACCTGCTGACCTTACCCAGAAACAAGGACAGTGACCGGAAGTAGGAAAATGGCTGAAGTACTCTCCTCCCCTTCAAACTTCCTTTCCTAGCTCTGGGCCCAAATCCTGGCTGTTACTCACTAGCAAGGTGTCCCTGGGAAATAAACCTTCGGAGCCTCAGTTGCTCCGTCTATGGAATGGGAAAATAATAACCCTTGCCTTATATGAAGCAGTTATATGAAGCAAGTTCATTAAAGCATGCATGAAAACAAAATTTAAAAACCACGGGCGCACAGTGGGCACTTCATGTAAATGACCACCTGCAGCTGCAGAAGCTCCCTTCCCGCTCCTCTCCCTCCCCCCCCCTCCGGCCTGTCTCATCCTCCAGGGTCAGCCTCCAGCGCCTTTACCTGTTCACTTGCAGAAGAAAGTAAATTGGATGTCATGGGCTTTGCCACAGTTTCTACATGTGGAGCTTGAGGTGCTAGGGACTTGCTGGGTTGGAGATGATACTCTGTGAGCTTGGACAAGTCACTTAATCTCTCTGAGCCTCAATATCTTTACCTTAAAAATGTGGAGAATGGCATTCCATGGGTCCCAGGATTTTCACAAGGGTCAAAGGTGAAAACACTGTATGTGAATGTTACTAGCTGGTGAGGTTGTCCCTCTGCCAGGTAGAGAGTGATCAAGCCCAGATGAAGCATGATGACGGGAAAGAGGAAGACTAAGAGAGCGCATGCTCGGCATCCTTCCCTGTTTGACCCGACTGAGCAGGGGACACTATGGAGCAGAGGCAGGGGTGGGGCGGCTGCAAGAGGACTTCGCCAGCCACCGACCTGAACTGCTTAAAGTTTCAACAACATTTTCTGCACCTTTCTCTTCCCTTCATCCCTTCCCCTCTCAACTACGTTCCCCCTAATCTGATGGACTTATCAAAAAACCTAGTTATTTTCTGCCACTTGACAAGCCCATCTGTATTCAGGGTGTGTGTGTGTGTGTGTGTGTGTGTGTGTGTGTGTGTGTGTGTGTGTGTGTGTGTGGCGGGGAGGAAGCGGTGGGGAGTAGAGTCAAGCAGCCTGTCATCTGTAAGAACAAACAGGGAGGCCTTGGTGCCATGGAGCCGTTTCCAGCTCTTCTGTGGCCGAGCCTGTGGCAGCCAGGGTGGCTCAGGGGCGGGCGGGGCAGTGAAAAGGGAAATAGATAACACTCTCTCAAGAAGCATTGCAACAGCTGGCAGATTGCAAACCTCGGGTGCCTTCCTGCCCTGCCCACACGTAGGTACTTCACTGGATGCTCAAGAGGAGAAAGTTCGGTCAGAGTAAACAAGGAACCAAAAGCAGAAGGGGACTGGAGGTCACAGGAAGCCGCGGTGCCTGCCAGCCTCCTGCTGCGCCGCGCCCACGTGGGACGGTGGGGCAATGAGCTGCAACCCGTGCCCGCACGGCCCGGGGTTGCCTGGGAGGACTCTGATGACCCTCTTCCCCAAAGTTGCGTGGGCTTTGAGTCCAGCCTCAAGGAGGCCAGGATGAGAGCGGAGGGCACAAGGTCACAGCCTCACCCGGTCTCTGCAGACACAGCTCAGACTGTGTACCCCGCCCGGTTCCAGGGGCTTGTGGTGCTCGCTGTGCTGGGGGTGAAGGCCCCAGGCTGCTGAGTGCATTCACTCATTCACTCATTCATTCACTCATTCATTCATTCACTCCTTTGTTTACTGTTGCGCTAATAGTGGTGTGTGTGTGTGTGTGTGTGCACGTGTGCACGTGTGTGTGACCTGAATAGCAAGTGGTTTCCTCTCCATTGACACCAGATCCGCCTGCTTTCACTCAGATGTTGAAAGCTTGTGCAAAGGCAAAGGCAAACAGCCAGAGTTATCTAGCCTTTTACCTGATTGATTTTATTGTGAAAACTGGAGCCGCATCATAAAAACACTAATTGCATGGAGGGAAAAGTGGGTGGGGAACGTGTGGAGGAATTCCTACAAGAATGCTCACCGTGTCTATTTGAAGGTGGAGGTATTTGAGCGGACTTTTAATGTTTCTCTATTTTCTTATTTTCAGTAGCTTTTATAAATGAAAGCATTGCTTTTGAAAAGCAGTACTTGCCCTGAATATAACTAAAAATCTATACCTTCAGTGGAAAAGGACAGGGGAGTGTGTAAAGCATCCATCTGCGCTTCAGGTCTCAAACACCTCCGGGCTCACCCCGCTGTGTGTCTCACAGGGACAGACACGATGGCTTCGTCTCATGTCAGGTCCCACACAGGTGGGCCTGCTGAGGCTGAGTGTGCACTTTTCATGCTGAGAATTGCATAACCTTGCGTCTACAGACGAGTTTCTTCCTCTTTCTGTCTCTCCGCCTTATCCTACGCATATCTCTGCAATCTGACACAGAACTGGAGGGTGCTGCAGCCAGCACCGGTATATTCTGCCCCTCCCTGCTCCACCCTGATATGACCTGTGACCCCCTCTCCCGCCCCCCGCCCCCCGGCCACCAGGAGACTCCATGCGTCCTGGGGTAGGTGCCCGTGCAGCCTTGCACAGCGGCCTCGGCTGCTTGTGGCCTCCGGCCTTCTCTCCATATGCTGGCTTTAGCCCGGTGAGCACAGTTCACCTGGTTCCGGGCCCCAGCCTCAAGTCCTACTGAAGGCCCTGGTCAGCTGCAGGCAGGGCCATCCCATCGCCCAACGCCCAGCGTCCTGCCCCTGTGCTCCTGCCCAGCCCCTCACGGCACCTGCGCTCTGAGTCGCCAGGTTCATGCATTTCCAGTCCATTTCACCTTTCTGCCACCAGACAGTTACGGCCTCTAGAACATCCATCATGCCCAAGAGTGGGAAGGGCCTCCTACCTTGGCACTCGGGGGGTGCAGCGCTCCAGGACCCGGTGGCCAGGCACCGGAGCTCGCGTGCCCCGACCAGAAGGAAGCCTTCGGCACAGGAGAAGCTGCAGGCGGACTGGTACCTCGAGGCGCCAAAGGGGTGGACGCACTTCACCCGGGCCTGGTTTGGAGCCGGAAGATCCTGGCATTGCAGCGCTAAGGGTGAGGAAGGGAGGGGGTGAGGGAGCGAAACGGCAGTACACAAGTTCTCGTTGCTCCCCAAGCTGTCGCTCCCCAAGCTCTCGTCGCTCCCCTCCCCTTAGCCCACGTTCCTGCCAAGAACAGGGGTTCTGAATGGGGCGCACTTAACCTGGGGAGTGAGAGAGTGCCCTTTCATTGCGAGGGGGCTGAGGAGGCAGGGCCATTGTGAACCGGTTGAGCAATATGTATCCATACGTTTCAGAATATCTTACCTTTGGACCCAAGAATCTATGCTAAGTATGCAATCAACGTGCACATCGAAACCTGTTCATAGATTGTTTTAGCATGGCATTAGCTATAAGAGCAAAATATTGAAAACAAAAAGATAAATGCCACTGATCAGAGGCTTAAAATGAATGATGGTGGGTCCATGGCAGGAACATGGAGGGTCACCACAGAGGGTGTACTTCCCCTTGAACAGAGACGGGAGGTGCCTCATGGTGTGATGGTAAGTGAAGAAGCAGAGTGTAAGTGGCATGCCCTCTGCACCGTGGTCTCAGTCATATGACACAGATGGTCAGACGGAGAGAACACGTGGATGCTACAGAGGCTACGTCTCACCTTTACAGCCGGGACAAGCAGTTAACGACCTCAGGGAGTTAGACTAGCGTGCTCCCTGCATGTCGCCTGGGTGTTACTGGTAGTGGCAGCCATAGCAGTGGCAGCAGCCATAATGGGCGGTAGTAATGCCATCACGCTCTGCACCAGACACAGACCGGACTGTGGGGGCAGAAACACTGGGAGCTATCGGGGGTCTGAGACGCCTCTCAGAGGCGGAGAGAATAAACACGCAGCTGTCTCTTCTGGATGGTTTCCTCCTGGAGACAGAAGTGCCTCCCGCAATCGCTAAGGCAGGAGCGTGTCCAGGACTCCTGTGTCTTTGCCTGCAATGCACCCCATGACTCTCCCGCGCCACCCCCATCACGGTGCACGGCCATCCCTCCCCGCCCCCCAGCCTCTTTTTCTTTCAATTTTCTCATTGTGGTAAAATACACATAAAATAAAATTTACCCTTTACCACGTAACCGTTTTTAAGTGTGCACCTCAGGGGTATTGAGCACATTCCTGCATACCATAACCACCACCATCTCCTCAACGATTTTCGTCATTGTGAACTGAAACTCCACACCCGTCACCTAGTAACTGCCCACGGCCCTTTGCCCCACCCCTGGCAATGGCCACTTTGCCTGTGTCCACGACTCTGACTGCTCTAGGACCTCGTACAAGTGGACACATGCATATTTGTCCTCCTGTGGTCAGCTTCTCTCACTCAGCACAATGTCCTTGAGGTTTGTTCGTGGTGTGGCATATGTCAGAATTTTCTCCTTTTGGAGGCTGAATAAGATTCCATTGCATGTTTATGCCACATTTTGTTTATCTATTCATCTGCTGATGGGCACATGGGTGGCTTCCACATTTTAACTATTATGAATAGTGTGCTATGGACATGGGTGTGCAAACCTCTTTTTAAGACACTGATTTCAAACCACTGCCTATTTTTAAGTCAGACTCAGGGATTGACATGAATTGCCCAGAGCTCCCAGCACCCACCTTTGTAAAGCTCTCAGCAGCTTTAAGCTTTCTCTACACACACTAATTCACGACCACTGCTGAGGCAGGTAGGCCAGGCAGAGAGCAGCACCCCCATATTACCGAAGATGCTGAGCCTCAGAGACCAAAGCTCGTTGGCAGGAAATGACCGAGCTAGACTGAATGCTTCATTCATTATTCTTCTGCCATCCCATGCCCTTCCTCAGGCACTACCCCTTCCTCCCAGCTCCATCTCTTTCACGCCCACCCACCCACACGTGTCAATCAATGCAGCTGGACCTTTCTTACAGTGTGCGGTGATGACCATGTTGTGCCTGAGACTGGCTTTGCTCCCATTTCCTCCCCAGGGTCCAGCACAGAGGGCTCGGCACCTAGTAGGTTCTTTGCGACTGTCTGATGAATAAATGAATGACAGTGCAGATGCTAAAAGCAGATGCTATTGCCTTTAAGAGGCTGCTGGTTTGGCTCAGTGGACAGAGCATCGGCTTGCGAACTGAAAGGTCCCAGGTTCGATTCCAGTCAAGGGAACATGCCTGGGTTGTGGGCTCGATCCCCAGTGGGGGACTTGCAGGAGGCAGCCAATCCATGATTCTCTCTCATCATGGATGTTTCTCTCTCTCTCTCCCTCTACCTTCCTCTCTGACATCAATATACATATATACATACATACATAAAAGAGGCTGATGGACACAGAGGGATGCTTCGATATCTCCATACCTTGACAGAGCGGGGCTGGCGCCGTCCACTGTCCCGCGTCGGCACACCGGACTGTGTCCACTCCGTGTAGCTTGAACCCCTCGGCACAGCGGAAGCGGCAGGTGGCGTTGTAGGGCAATGCCCTCGAGGACGGAGGGCAGTCCACGCTTCCGTGGGCGGGGCCCTCCGGGGACTCGCACTCGATGGCTGGAGGGAGAGTGTTAGGTCTGAAGCTGCTCACGGATGGTCTTTCTCAGATGAGCCCTCCAGAGACGCTGCATCTTTCCACCCATGCTGTCAGGATGTTCAGCAGCTCAATCCTCACTTTCCAAAGGGAAGCTGCCCAGAACACCTGCCTGGCCTCCTTACCCGGGCCACTCACCTGCCCTTCAGTTCTCAGCTGAGACCTCACTTCCCTTAAGAACCTCTCTGCCCGCCACTGGGGTAGGAGCTGCTCCCGCAGCCCCCGGTCCTGCTGTTCGCGCACGGCTGTAACCCTGCCCCTCGGAGCGCGGCCCCCCGAGGCCCGAGTCTGTCCTTCATCGTATAGCTCAGAGCCTGGCAGTGTGGGTGCAGCAAGGGTGCCCTTGAAATGTTTGCTGGCGTTACTTGTGGAAGAGGAAACACAGAGCAGGCTGGACTTTTAGGGAAAAGCTGGGGTGCACAGCTTACTGCTGACTCTATTATCCAGCCCGTAAAGGGGTCCTGAGGGGGCTGTGCCTCCGGACACAGGAAGCCGTCCTATCGGACCTCAGCCGCCGAGTGCAGCCCGCCGAGTCCCTGAGTGCAGTCAAGCCCGGAGACCTGGGTTCTGAGAGACTGGCTTCCTGGCGCCCGTGCTCCCCCAGGCGGTTTCACCTCCAGCTGGCCCTGCGTGCCTCGGTCTTTTTCAGAGTAAAGCCCACCCTCACCCTGGGCTGGGACTTCCGGTCGTCACAGAATTGCCTCTCCCCAGGTGGCAGGTATGCAGCTGCCTCCCCAAGCGGCAGGCAGGGCGGGGACTGGGGGCTTAGACGGCACTTTCAGTAGCTGTGTGGAAAGAGCCGGATACCCTAATTTTCCCTTTTATTTTTTTTTTAGAGAAGCAAATCAAAATGACCAGCTTAATAATACTCACCCCCTAAGTCCACCTTATTGTACTCTGTCCACTTTGCAGTTAACAACGGGAGACAGGGCCCTGTGTAGTGTTTTTGCCTGAGAACCCAGACTTAAGCTGATTATCTCGCTGGACAGACACAAGCCATAAAAATCATGGTTGATGGGTGACAGCACCAACCAGAGCCCCGCATCCACTGCAGGCCCTCGCTCTCTACCAGGCTGTGTGATGGAGAAAGCTCCTCCTCCCCTGGAAGTTGCCGGTGTCAGTGAGGATGGGAGGAATGGGGTCCACGCACCTACACACCGTGGGGCTGATTCGTCCAGGTTCCCGAGGCCAAGCACTCCAGCTCGCGGGGCCCGTCCAGCGTGTAGCCTTCGGCGCAGTGGAAGCTGCACCGGGAGTTGAAAGAGAAGCTGCCCAGGGGGTGGCTGCAGTCCATGAGCACACGAGGAGGGAGCTCCAGGCCCCCGCACTCCCTCACTGCGGGGACAAAAGTCCAGGTTTCCATCACAGGCTAACGACAAGGCCAGGCTTGCTGAGAGCCGGAGCTGTTTGCACAACCCTCTAACCCTGTCCCCCGGCTCCTCGCCCAGCCTGGTGCTCCTCTGTGTGGGCTGCATCTCAGAAAATATTCTTCAATCTTTGCCTTCATTTTGCTTCCCTTTTACCTTTTAAGATTTTATGACAAACTAGAGGCCTGGTGCACAAATTCATGCACCAGTGGGGTCCCTCGGCCTGGCCTGTGGGATCGGGCTGAAACCAGTTCTCCGACATCCCCTGAGGGGTCCCAGATTGCTAGAGGGCACAGGCCAGGCCAAGGGACCTGGTGCACGATCAGGGCAGGGAGAGAAGCGGGAGGTTGGATAGCCAGGGAGGGACCATGGGAGTGCTCTAGGGCATGTCCAGCCCATCTAGCTCAGTCCCGATTGGCCGGACCCCAGCAGCAAGCTAACCTACAGGTTGAAGTGTCTGCCCCCTGGTGGTCAGTGCATGTCATAGCGAGTGGTTGAGCGGCCTTAGGATATCATTAGCATAGTATGCTTTGATTGGTTGAACGGCTGACTGGACAACTGAACACTTGGCATATTAAGCTTTTACTATATAGGATGTTCTCCCTATGGATACAGTGTTTTTAACCCAGAGTGTGTGTCTCGGGGAGCTTGAGTCAGGTGGAGGGACAGGTGGTAGAGAAAGCACAAGCCCAGGACCACAATGTGGATAAAACGGGGCCTCACCGTATTCACATTCTGGTCCGTAGAACCCGGGGTGGCAGGAGCAGGTGTAGTTCCCGATGGTCTCCACGCACTCCCCTTGCTGGCTGCAGGACGCGTCCTGGCAGGAGGCTGCAGGGACAGAAGGGTCAGAGTGTGGAGAAAAGCGGGATCCTTGTTCCAGGCCACAGCCTCTCGGGTGAGACTGTGCTGGCCATGCCACGGGCCCCGGGAGAGCGGCCCGTTTCCCGGGGAGGGAGCCACGTGGCTCCAGGACAGGCTGCGATTTGTGTGGACACAGAGCGACAAAGGGAGCCACAGAGAGAAGGGTAGACAGAAGCTCCTCCGTGTGCTACCAAGCAGCTTGTGGCTTCCCAGCCAGCGGCACTCAGAGTGCCCTGCTCATCCGGAACCTCTGATAGATGTCACCGCACGGAGGCTGGGAACCACGTGGAGTCACATGTATGACCTCAGTCCTGGCTCCGCTGGCTACCGGTGACCTTTCTGTGACCTCAGGCAAGTTCCTGCACGGAGCCCAACCTGCCCATCTCTTCCACCTTTTGCCCATTTCAAATGTCTGCCCAGGACCACGTGGTGAAGGAGCTGAGGAGCCACGGAGGCGTTCCAGCCCTGCTCCCGGTAAAGGGCTGACAGTTTTATGAGCAGCTGTTTTGCGGGTCTAACTAGCCGGGAATGGGCAGTGCAGAGCCGCTGACCCGCCGGCCTCCTCACCGAGTCTGTGCCCGGGGGGCGGACAGAGAAGGGCCAGCGTGGCTTTCCTGCAGGAGGCTCTGTGAGGGGTGTGCCTGCGTGGTAGGCAGAGGGTTACTGGTATAACTGATGCCACCAGAGTGCTGAGAATGTTTTCATTCCTGTTTTTATTGACGAGGTCAGAGCCAGGCAAGGTCTGTGGCTAGACTGCTTTCTGGTGGTGTTTCCTGTGCACTGATCCCTGGCCCCACGTTGGTCCACTTTGGGCTCCTACCACAAGAGGAAACCATAGGTCACATCGAGGACTATGCGAGGTGATCTCTCTGTTTCCGCTCGACTCTGAGATGCTCTAAGTCCAGGAGCCACGCAAGGTTCCGCAGGAGTTCCCATGACAACCAGAGAGTTCAGTGACGCTGCACTGAGGCACTGGGAAGGGTTCAAAGTGAAGAGAAGGTGCAGGAGGCAGCAGTAGCTGGTAGAGGAGGCGTGGTCCTCGCCCTCCCTCCTGCTCACCGGGGCCTCGCAGGAGCAGTGCCTGCCGCCCGGTGCTCGCAGAGCACACAGCTTTGCTCTGACTGGGGCTCCCCAGGCTCTCCGAGCTCTAGGGATGAGAAAACAGCCACTGTTCTGTGTCTACTCCACTCCAGGGTTCCATCCATTTAGTAACTTGTCTACTCCTTGGGGACTCCAGGAAAGACATTAATGAAAATTCAATGACTCAATCTTTTTTTGCAAGCCTGTTCTAAGGTCTGACAAATCCTGACATTTATGGAATTATTCAAACGCAATTTCTTTTTGCCGTATACGTATCTGTTCCTCATCCTCCTCCTACAGGGAGCGGATGGTTCCCTACATCCTTTTCACTGTGATGGCAAAATGCCTGCCCGTAGTAGTGGGGACGGAAGCCAACTGCACTCGGGTGAAATGGTGCCAGTCAGTGATGCCCACCAGTGTTGCAGGGCACAGGGGTGGCAACACTCATGCCAGTAATTTGCAATCTCTTTCCAGTCCTGTAATTGTCTGCACCCTTTACTGGAAAAGATGGCCTTGCAGACATGCGTGCTGATGGTTGAGAGGGGAGTGGGAGCCATGGCATATCAGAACATCTAGTGGCAGCCACGGGGACCTCTGGGGACAGGTAAGCTCCCTGACAGCAGGGACAGACTAGGAGAGCAGGTGCATGAGGAATATTCTGCAATGTCTGTTCTGGCCTTTGAAAACTAGCTTGTTAGCTAATGAATTTATTTAATAACCAATAAATTATTTATAAAATGGGACCTGACTACATGACAATGTATTTATGGATACATTTTCCCTCAATTAGGAGGTGTGGGTGAGGAGAGGGAGAAAGTGGAGAGAATACTCTAGACTGTGTATTCTGTTCCTATTGTTGAGGGCTTCTAGGGGGAGGTGTTTATAATCTGAAGAAATGAGGAATATTCAGCACAATGTGGCATCTGTAAGATGGCTTATTAAGGGAGGAGCTTCAGAATGCCCAGGGCTCTCCTGATCCAGGTGGTGGGCCCCCTCCCTAAGCATTCCCTCCCACGTGCCCAGGTGCCAGAGCAGGAGGGGCCCCTCCAGAGGGCAGCCACCCCAAAAAGATGGAGCCAGTCCTGGCACTGAGCACATAGATCGGGGAAGACCAAGCTTTGGTGCATGTCTGCTTAGCCTGTAAGTGGGAGAGTGAGAACCAAATATGCTCACAGGATCTCACCTTCAGTCACCTCTTTCCTGGCCCCCCACCCACCAAAGCCCACTGGCCTGAAGATATGATGTCCTTGAGGGGAACCTATAAAGCGCCTGTCACCTTGGTCATGTTCCCAGATTGTCTCGTGAGAACACAGAGCAGCGTGTGGGTGCCTATGTGGCTAAAATGACAGCTCTGAAGTCAGCACAAGTTTCAAGCCGGCTCCAGCATCGGGGGCTTAGAACCTGGGGCAGGTCCCTTCATGGCTCCGGGCCTTTGCTCATCAGCCAACGAGAGGAATGGGGGGATGCACTGAAGAGTCTCGTGAGGACTAAGTGCCACCGACAGGAAATGGCCTCATGGCACATGAGCTAATAACCATGCCGGAATATACTGATGTCCAGCCGTGTCTCTAGGGGCAGGGCCGAGTTCCCTCTCAGCTTACACTCTCTCTTCCGCTAGGGCCCGGCATGCAAAAGCTCTGGGCCTGCGTTGTAGAGCCTACAGCTTCCTGGGCACCTGGTCCAGCAGCTACACAATGGGAAAGGTGGGCCGGATGAGAGTCAAACTCCCTTCTGGTCTCAAAGTCCAGTTCTCTCTCACCTGGGTCTTCTATTCTCCCAGGTGCTCAGTGCTGCTGCTGGGTTGGCAGTCTACTCTGTTTCATGTCCCTGACTCTGACTCCATGGTACCGACCCAGTGGCTGTAGTCACGCACCAGGACGGTATTTTTATTAAACAGACAAGTTTGGAGCAGAGAAGACCTACCTGTGTAGCACAGCGGCCGCTTCCTCCTCAGGCACGGCTCGTCATTCCACCTGCCGGGGGCTGACGGGCTCTTGATATAAATCTCCACGCAGTCCTGGTTGTTCTTCTTGTTGTTGGGCTCGTGGTCGGCCCAGTTCTCAGCCTCCTTGGTGAGCGTCTTATTGGTTCCCACCCAGGTCCATTTGTTATTGATCTTCCGGATCCCGATCCAGTAGTAATGGTTGTAGTAAGGAATGACGTCATTGAGGTAAGCAATTTCATCTTTATTCTGGATGGCCACTAGGTCGGTGAAGTACTTCTGGCAGAATTTCCGGGAGGCATCCCACGGGTAGGCCTTGCTGCCTATATGATAGGTCCATGCTGCCACTTCTGTCTGGTTCATTAGTTCTATGGGAAGGAGAGGGCGTGCCGGTTAGTCAGTGTTTCTAGCCGGAGGGGCGTGAACATGGGCACGGTTCCGTGAAGCTGGACGAGTTTCTGACCGGAGGACCAGTGCCCCGAACATGACCCTTTATGTCTAATCTGGATGTTTTAGGGAAAGAGTGGGTTCCGTCTTTCACTTAAAAGTGAGCATGAAGCCACAATAGGAAAATGCCCTCTCGGGGTCATAAGATACCAGAATCGGAAGCGACCTTAGAAGTCATCTAATCGCCTCCTTTTGTAAGTGGAGGGGGCATGGCGAGTCATTTGCCAAGTTTACATTAAATGACACGTGAAAGGTCTGGGTGGCGACCTCCGATCTACAGGTCCCAGCTGTTCGCATGGAAACTAAGATGCGTCAGGCCCCGGAGCCGGCCTGCTGGCCCCGCTCCTCACCCACCACATTTACTTTCTTAGCCAAACAGAACTCCCCCTTCCAGGCCTTGGCACCTGCTCTTCCTGCTGCCGGGCTGCCGTCCCCCTGTGCCTGCTACACTCTCCCGTGGGCTTCCTGTGGCCCCCAGGGGGGCGTGGTGTTTCTCCCTCCAGCCCCCACGGCCTCCACTCCGCCTCCGCCTCCCTGTTGTAGTGCCTGTTTCTATGAGCCGGTCCACACCTGTGGAATGTGAATCCGGATGGGGTCTCCTTTGAGCTCTGGCTCCTTTACAGCAAGCTTAGAGCTTGGGCCTTAACAGGCTCCATCAGTGCTTGCTGTGAAACTCACAGGCTGAGGCAGTGGCAGGTGAGACAGCAGACCTGGCGTGCAGTCCTATACTCATTCCACTGCTCGCGGCTGTTTCTCTTGGATGAATTACTTCCTCCATCTCTGCTTACTCACTTGTCAGAGTTTAAAACAGGCCTTTGAGAGAATTCTTGGTGATGTGAAATGAAATAAAGAATGTGCCCTCCGAGCATACGAGGGGCAGGCATGACAGTGCAGCGTTATCACAACCGGCGGAGCGCAGCGTGCAGAGGCCGTTCCCGTGCGGAGAGGTGGGCCATCAGCAATCAGGCCTGGAAGCGGCTCCCTTTCCTGTTTATAAAGTCTTCTTCCTACTCAACCTCCTGCTGCCCGCGGGAGGCGCTCAGTGTCCCTCCCTCCCTGACACCTTTTCTGATTGTTTTGCCATAAGACTTTGTTCTGCAATTGCCAGGGCTGTTATGACTTCCACCAGGTCTAGGGAATTTGCCTTTGTGGGCCCCTTCTTCCATAATGTTTATTAAAAACTATATGTTAGCCCGGCTGGCATGGCTCAGTGGTTGAGCATGGTCCTATGAACCAGGAGGTCAAGTTTGATTCCAGGTCAGGGCACACGCCCAGGTTGCGGGCTCGATTCCTAATGGGGGTTGTGCAGGAGGCAGCTAATCAATGATTCTCTCTCATCATTGATGTTTCTATCTCTCTCTCCCTCTCCCTTCCTCTCTGAAATCAATAAAATATATACATATATATTTTAAAACAAACAAAAAAAACCCTATATTTTACAACTGCATTGGCATAAAGATGAGTCTATTAATATTGTATCCTATAAACTTTTTCTTTGACCTACTAGTAGAAGGAAACATTTTTAAAAGAAATTGTGTGTCTGTCAGAGTAACGTGGGCCTGGGCCTACTGTGCTGATGGATGGGGAACTTGGTCCTTGTTGAGCAGTGGGATGGTGGTGGGTGCATTTTTCCTTCCAGGAATCTGGGCTTGGACATCCTCACCCCAACTGGCTTCCATCCCTAATTTCTCCCACTTGGAGAAGTTACCCTAACCACTCGGGGCCACGTGAAGGGTTAGCAGAAAGGTTACCAGAGAGCAGGGCACTGAGGCGGAGGAGCTGGGCGGCTATGAAGACCACGCCCCGAGACCTCCAGTTCCAGGTGGCACTCGGGCAGCGAGCCTGAAACAAAAAGAGAAAGCATCCTCTCAGTGCGCATGTGCACTCCCGTTCAGAACAGTTATGCTGGGTTGCCATCCTGCCCGTTTCCACTAAGCGGGTGGCCAAGCCCTCTCCCCACTTCCTGTTCCTCACTGCTCTGCATCTGAGTCCCACCCTGGCTGGACTCCACACCAATGCCGTGTCATTTCTCCCTTCATTCGACGCATATGTATTGAGTAACTATTTCATGCTATTTATATTGTTCTTTGATAATACATTTTGTAATGTGATTGTAAAGAAAACACTGTCATTATTATTTTGCAATAATCTCCCTTTAGGAACTGGTATGCCGCACCCAGGGGTAATGGGAAGTCACATGAAAAGTGCCTGATCCACACCGTGGGCTGTGAGCACCATGATGCTGGGCTGGGCTGTGGCTTATAGATCCACGTTTGGCCTTCCTGCGTGGCCATTTCAGCATGCATCTACAATACCATCCAGTGCATAATGGACATGCATGCGTACATTATATTTCTACTCGCATGTATCGCCCTCCCCTTGGGTCTGTAGCCTGTATTATTTTCCATGAGCTCCCTTCTGTTGGGATCTCATCAAATACATTGACATTTTAAAAAATCTTTTTAGGTAAGTCAGTGGTAGAAATGCCCCTCTTGCCCAGCTCCGTCGTGTTGCACATGAAAACACGAAGGACTGGAGAGTCCAACACAATGGATTCGAAATGACAGCATCAGAGCCTGACTTTGAAACAAGAGCTTGACCACTTCACTCTTTTACCTTCATGCACCCCAGCCTCCACATCCACGCTGCGCTGTGGTAGATGACAGAGCATATGACGGGCCAAGCCTCGCTGCTGCCTGGGTGCCCCTCAGCCCACCCCAACGCACCCATCAATGTAAACACCATGTATGCACTTGCTTAGCATTGAAGCTGTATCACTTTTCCCGCCAGACTGCCACCTAAAACCCTCCTGTGTAGAAATTCTGAATTGCATAGCCCATGCTCCAGGGATGGGTGTTGCAGGGTGTATGGGGTGTGTGTGTGTGTGTGTGTGTGTGTGTCACACACACTGTTGACCACAGCCTGACTAGATAGTGGGGCAGACATAACTCAGATCAGGGCAAGTCTCCCAGGTAGTGGGGTTATGGTTGTATAAGAAGCCTGGCACTTTTCCATCTTGGAGTTCCTGAATATTGGCTTTGGGACCCGGAAGGGAAGACTGAGGATCTCCCCCTCCTCCAAACCCTTCACATCGATCCTATTGACTGTACCTTGTAATGAGATACCTGGCCATTCTCCAGATTTCCACTTCACCCCTACAGCACTGCTTCAGACACCACCCTTTCTCTCCTGGACCAGTACACTCATCTGCTAACTCCTCGCCTCCCCTCAAGATTGCCCGTCTCCCACCTTCCTCTAGTGTGCAGTCAGAATGGTATTCCTAATGCAAGCATCAGATCGCATTGCTTCACTACTTACAACCCACCAGCTGGCCCTGCTCCCTGGGCAGTGCATCCACTGTCAAGATGGCACACCAGGATCCTTTAAGACAGGACCTCCCTTATTTGTCTAGTCCAGCATTTCTCCACTGGTGTGCTGCAAGGATTTTTAAAAGAGACTATACCTGACTATATAGTCAGGGGCACTGCCTCGTTTCCCTTAGATTGTCAAATTAAAAAAATGACATCAGCCAACACTACAATAACCATCCACTGTGCATGATTCAAAATTATACCTATTTTTGCCCTAGCTGGTTTTGCTCAATGGATAGAGCGTCGGCCTGCAGACTGAAGGTTCCTAGGTTTGATTCTGGTCAAGGGCACGTGCCTGGGTTTCGGGCTTGATCACCAGTGTGGGGTGTGTAGGAGGCAGCCCATCAGTGATTCTCTCTCATCATTGATGTTTCTATCTCTTTCCCCCTCTCCCTTCCTCTCTGAAATCAATAAAAATATATTTTTTAAAAAAGTTTTTAATTATATCTATTTTTTGTCATATTGGTGAAAATATTTTTTTTGGTGTGCCTCAGAACTTCAGCAATTAGCTTATGTGTTCCAGGAGGTGAAAAAGGTGGAAAACCACTGGTCTAGTCTCAGCTCCTGATATTACCCCTCCATTGACCCCCCCAACAGATTCTGCAATGAAGTCACAACAAAACGTCGTGTAGTTTCCTGGATGTGCTGTATGTTCTCTGCGTCCTCACGCCCAGAGCACCCCATCCTCCCGTGTGTGCCTCGCTCCGAAAGTCCACACACCTCCTCCGAGGAGCTTCCTGTCACCACGCCCTGCCTCCCACACCAGGCAGCTCCCTCTCACTGCCTGTGCTCTTTCCCACTGCGCACTTCAATAACTGTTGATTTATTAAGTGCTATGATGTGTCAGCCTTTGTTCAAGGCACTGGTGTTAAAATGATAAAAACAGACGTAATTCCTGTCCTTGTGGAATGTATGCCCTATTGAGGAAGACAGACAATGAAACAAACATCAATAAATATACAACAGTGCTAAACGAGGAAACAGGACAAGTAGAAGGCAGCTATAGGTGACAGGGAGGGAGTGAGGGTGGGGCCATGTGACAGAGTGCCCGGTGGTTACGTTAGACAGGGAGGCCAGGGCAGGGGACATGCAGCCAAGAGCACAGTGGACAGAAGAAGCCAGCGGCAAGACGCAGGAGGAAGCGCATTAAGGACCGAAGGAAAGCGATCATGAAGGCTCTGGGTCGGCGCTGAGAGTGGAGAGTTCAGAGAACAAGAAGTCATCAGGGTGGCTGGCATGGAAGGGGCAAGGGGGAGAAGGGTGTGAGAGGAAGCTGGTGACATTTCACCCCGGGAACCAAAACAGCGGGGTGAGACTTTGTTCTAGTGCAATGAGAAGCTGGAGGTGGGAGGTGCAGCGGCGGCGGGGCGCGGGGCGGAGGGGTGGTTCAGAGAGGTAGTGATGTGGTCCAATTGCTGCTGAAATTGGAAGGGGCCAGACCTTGTGAGTCTGAAATGACAGCCGCAGAAGGACTCCCATGGCCAGGGTTCTGGACAGAGAAGCATCCTGAGCATCTGCATCGGACCATGGTGTGGGGTGAATGAGAAGCAGGAGGGTGTGCTGTAAAAGCAGCAGGCTGCTGTGACAGTCCCAGTGGGAGTGACAGGCCTGGCTGGGGCTGGGCCAGCGGGAGTGCGCACGGGGAGCACAGGTGGTGGTCATTGAGGAGGCAGGACTAACTACTTGTCGGCAGCATCCAGGTTTCACAGCCGATGGGATAGTATTTCCCTATGTTTCTGGGTGGTGGTGGTGGTGCACAGATGTTAGTAGCCCCACATAAAAAATACAAAATGAAACAGTGATAAAAAGAGGTCGCTAAGCTGAACAGAAAATTAGAACTAGGAACTGGAGGAAACCCAGGACATCAACATTAGGAATTAAAGCATATATTTCAATTAGACAGCTGGTCACCATTACTCAGCGTGAAATAGCACCATGAAAAGAAAGTAACACACGTAATTCTTTTTAAAAGTCTGTTGGGTAATGGCTGAGTTATCTCCCCACAAATATAAAGGATTGTTTTGTATTTGATGTCATAAAATTTCTGTTTTGCCTTTCTATCAGAGAAGTTAGACACCTCGAAGACAGCGGAGCAAGTGCCGTCTATGAAACTACCCTGCGCCTACCCTCTGGGCCAGGGGTGGGGAACCTTTTCTCTGCCAAGGGCCATGTGGACATTTATAACATCTCTCAAGGGCCATACAAAACTTAAACATTAGCCCGCTATTTTTGGTCAAACATTTAATTACTCACCCCTAATGCCTTGGCAGGGCCAGACCCAATGATTTCCCGGACTTTATAAGGGAGTCCATGAGCCGGCCGTTCCCCACCCTGGCTCTAGGGTGAGGTCCGGGGTCTTCTCTCAGCGCCGACGGTTACACAGTAAGTCCTTGCGATCTCAGGGGGGATTGATAAGCTCCCACTCACAGAGCTCTGAAGCTGGACATGCTAACAGCCAGTGGCCAGCCCAGGAAAATATGAACCATTTAGTTGCATTTTGAAAAACAAGTAATGGAAGGAAGAGTAAGAACTAGATGCCACAGACCTAAGATGGTTCGAGGTATAAATGGAAGAGAAGCCAGCCCGGCTGGTGTGGTTGAGCATTGTCTCATGCACTGTGGTCGCCAGTTCGATTCCCTATCAGGACACAGGCCCCAGTTGCGGGCTCCATCCCCAGTAGGGGGTGGGCAGGAGGTAGCTGATGGATGTTTCTCTCTCAGCGGTGTTTCTATCTCTCTCTCCTTCTCCCTTCTCTCTCTAAAAAATTAATATATTTTAATATATTTTATATTTTATATATTTTAAAAATGAGTAAATGAAAGGAAATCATTTATTTTGCTAAGGCCAGAGGCCAGGAGCCCAGCAGCAGACAGCGCCATGCCTAACGGTGCCGGCTTCGGTGAAACCCCAGCCTCAGCCCAGCATTGCGGCTGCACGGGAACCTGGAAATCACCTCCACTCCCGAGGGTGCTGGGGGGGTGGGTCAAGCAACGGCCGGTTTTGAACCGCTCACAAGTTCTAAGGGCTAGTCCACAGAGAGCTCCTTAGCTCTATGTTAGAACCTTGTTAGCCCAATGTTAGAACCTTGACTAACATTAGCACCATTTTCCTGTACGTTTCCATCAAGAGCTCCACCTCCGAGCCCTACCTGCCTGAGAACGTCCCACTGCTAAGCCTTAACCTCTCTCCTCAGCTCCTCAGGGCTGGTTGAAGCCACTCTCTGAACTTGAGCCAAATTACACGCAGGGTTTGAGGTTCCTAAATCCCTGAAAGTCAAATGTGTAAAAGAGCAAAGGAAGAGGTCTTGCCTTTGTGACATTTAAAACAATTCTGGGGCGTGGGGCCCTGCACTTCATTGCAGAGCCCTGTCTCAGCTGAGGATGCCACAAGGAGTTTCTGAGCATAAAGCCTGGATGGCGATAGGGTGGGGCTCTCAACCTGGGCCCCACATGGAGGTTGGAGACCCCCCCTGTGGTTTCCCACTGAGCTTGGTGTTTCTGTGGGTGTTTTCATTTATCTGGGAAGAAGACTTCTTTCATCTGAATCTCAGAGAACGCCAAGCCCCAGTAGGTTAGCATCCCCCTGAAACAGAGGAGGGTCCCGAAGGGAATAGAAGGAAGAGAGCGATGACTGCTCATTCATTCAAGTTGGCCAATTCAGGAAGCCGAGGATACGCCAAAGATAAGACAAGAGTGACCCACGTGCTTATGTCATCGGGGTTCAAGCTCAGGCCAGGCTGAAACCCCTTCCTCTTCTCTTCATCGTTCTCTACCCGTCTCCCGACACAGAGTCCTTGGTACACGAATCACCAAAGTGTCCTCGTTACAGGAATTAGCAAAGCGTCTTCGTTACAGGAATTAGCAAAATGCACTACGGTTGCAGCAGGGAGGTGGGTGAATCAGGTATGAGGCGTCCCAGAGGAAGAGGCTGTAGCCCTGGGACTGTGGGAGGTACTCCTGGTGAGCTGGGGTAAAAGCCCCCTGTGTCTTATCTAGGCTAATGTTAATGAATTAAGGCCTTTCTCCTCGGATCTTCCCTGGACCCAAGCCTCCCTAAACCCAGGCATGCTCTTTCTCCTAACAAGGATGGGGAACCTTTACTTATCAGTAGCTACGGGCCAGGCTCAGAACTACTTGGTTCAGCGTAATCTCATTTCATCCCCATAATGACATGATAGAGAAGAATACTATTTAATCATTTCACAGATGAGGAAACTGAGTCCCTGGCAGGATTGAGACTTAGGAGCAATGGAGACCATGTGGACACTCCCCACCAGTCCCAGCAGACGCCTGGGGCTCAGAGAAAGAAACAGGAGGCAGGGGATGGGAAACCCATCAGCCGTAGGCGTGCCCCAGGCACGTGCTCAGCCTTGCGTTCAACCCAGAGAGGAGAGCATCCCTGGAGAAGGGCCCAGGGATGGAGAAGGGTCCCAGGGAGTCCCTGTGAGCCCTCCTGAACACCAGAGGCCAGGAGCCCAGGGGCAGACAGCGCCACGCCTAACGATGCCGGCCTTGGTGAAACCCCAGCCTCAGCCCAGCATCGCGGCTGCACGGGAACCTGGAAATCACCTCCGCTCCCGAGGGTGCTGGGAGGGTGGGTCAGGCGACGGTGGGCTTTGAACCGCTCACAAGCTCTGAGGGCTAGTCCACAGAGAGCCGCGTGACTGCTGCTGTTCCTCATTTCCTGAACTGGTACCTGTCCGATTCAGCCCCGAACCCCTGCAACTCGCCCGCTGCCCACAGGAGAGAGACATGGACTTACCATCTCCTCTGCGCCCGGGCTGGTTCTGCCGTCTGCCAAGCCCAGTCGCCTCCTGTTCTTATAGTCTCACTGCCTGCCCTCAGTGTCAACTGTTTAGAACAGCAATTTCCTACTCACTTGCCAGAAATCCACCACAGCCCTTCCCACGAAGTGAGAGCTGATAACCCAGGAGCAGGGCTGGCGGCTGGCAGAGCAGTGGCCGAGGGGCGGGGATCCCACTTCCACGGGGGATGCTCTGGAGATGGGCAGGTGTGACTCACTGCCGGGCATCCCCGGTGAGCAGGCAGGGAGAGCACCCACACCCAGGTCAGGTCCCCTTTGATGATGACATGAGCCCCACTGTAAGGTCACTTGCTTGGAAAGCAAGCTTTATCTGGACTGTAAAGGCTTAGTGTCCATTTTCAACTTATTGTGAGGCTCCAGCGCTGCCTTCTATGCCAGCAGCCTTCTGGGGGGGGGGGGAGGGAGCGAAAACAGCAGCACAATGACTAGGGAGGAACGGAAAAGGCCACGGAGGGATTTCTGGCCACAGTGGGCAGGGGAGATTGTTGGAAACAGTTTTGAAATGAAATCTGAAACAGACATGGGGCCCTGGCCTGTTTGGCTTAGTGGGTAGAGTGTCGGTCTGTGGACTGAAGGGTCCCGGGTTCTATTCCGGTCAAGGGCACATACCTCGTTGCAGGCTCCTCCACAGCCCACGACCTGGTTGGGGCTTGTGCAGGAGGCAACCAGTCAATGTGTCTCTCTCACGTGGATGTTTCTGTCTGTCTTTCCCTCTCTTTTCCGTTCTCCCAAAAATCGATGGGAAAATATCCTCTGGTAAGGATTTAAAAAAAACAACACAGACATAGGTCATTATGAGGAAGAAACTGCTTCTTATATCAGAAAAAGATGTAAACGCGGGAGGGTCGGCACATGGAAGTGGAAGGCGTGTAGTGCAGTGTGAGACGGGTGCTGTGACCACACTGCCCAGGCTGAGTGTGCCCTACTCCCTGGCCGAGTGTGCCTCCTCCCTGGCTGAGTGTGCCTCCTCCCTGGCTGAGTGTGCCTCCTCCCTGGCTGAGTGTGTCTCCTCCTGGCCGAGTGTGCCTCCTCCCTGGCTGAGTGTGGCTCTCCGTTAGGCAAGTGACTGAAACGTTCAGGGCCTCCGCTGACTGGGCTGGGCAGCAGAAGGGCAGTGACAGACTTGCCCTGAGGGCTGCTGGGTGAGGATGAGTCCATCCCGGTAGCAGCTACCGCCGGAGCCCCCCCCAGGTGAAACCGCAAAGGGCACTCAGCCCGCGTCAGCCGTCACTGTCACTTTTCAGACTTGCTATCAGACAACACAAGCAAATATCAAATATTTCCTGTCAAATCAGAAAACCATCTCTGCGGCTTCTCCTCTCGGACTCCTGGCTTGCAGTGTGGGGCTGCCTCTACTCCCCCACGAGCGTTCCAGCTCATCCGTGGGCATCTTGTGGCTGAACTAAACCTGGAGGGAAAGAGGAAGGTCTGGAGGGAGGCCCAAGACGAAGAGGCCTTAAGGAGCTGGGAGCTGTGTCTGCACTGAGGAAGTGGGGCCCAGAGGAAGGGCATGATTTCATGGTAGAAACGCAAAGCCTGGTGAAGGAGGTGGTGATGAAGGAAGGAGAGAGGGGCCAGGGGACTTGGAGGCAGCGATGTAGGGTCAGGCCACCCCCCGCCCCCCGCCTCGCCCCCTGCCAGGGAACCAGACGGCTGGGCTCCACCAGCTCCCAGCTGTGTGACCTGGGCCAGTTACCCCCTGTGACTCAGTTCTTTTAGCGTACTCATAAACAAGGAAACCAGTCACCACAGTCACCGAACAGAAGTGTTGAGACAACTAGCTGGGCTTGCACATCAAGTGCTCAGAACAATCCCTGGCTCGTGGAGGGCGCCGAGGGCGAGGTCCGGTTTCCCTGTGCTTTTGCTCCACTCGCCTCCACTTCCTCTGCTCTTATTCTCAACTCCAGCCCTTTTCCATGGCCTCTTTTTCCCTCTCCTAGTTTCTTAGCTGGGTGTGAGGGAAGGCGCGAGGCTGGCTGAAGGTTCTAAAACTGGACTCAATGTGTTTTAAGTTGGATATTAAACATTAAGGGTTTTCAGGGAAGCAGGAAAGGATCCCAGGAATAGGAGGGGGAGGAAAATACCGTTGGACTTTGTTTCAAAGCTGTTCAAGCTGAACACCATTTGCTCATCTGGCTATCATCTCCTGTCCCAAGTAGATCCCGGGAAAGGATCTGGGGTGTTATCCAAGGCATCCCTTGAGATGAACATCAACCATGCAGGTGTTAGGACATTCAAGTAGTTGCTAGCAAAGAGGCTGCTCTACGCAAGCAGGACCAAGGGCAGGCCTAGGACCGAAAAGACCAGAAGCTTTAATTTCAGTTTTAAGCGTACGCAAAATAATTCAATTCAATTAACGGCCAGAGGAATTACACCACATGAAACATATGCAATTGCAAATCACACAGCACTTTATTACTCACACAAGTTCCTGATGCTGCGGGTACAGGTTTAATGGGATCCCGGTGGTGCTGTCCTCTGGGGTCCGGCAGCTGGGCTGGTCTGGTCCCGATGCAGGGGGCCAGTGTTCCTCACCTGAGAGCTTGGTCATTGGGAGGTACTAGCCATTCTTCTGTGGTCTGGCAGGGAGAGGAGCGTGGAGCAGTGTCGTTTGCCGGACTGACAAAAGGATGTGCCTTTGTGGCTGTCTCGACAGGCGAGCACTGTTGGCTGGTCAGGACCCATGTTTAAAGCCTGTTTCATAGTCGCAGCAGTTCAGGCAGCTATCAATGAATTACGTCAATGCACACATGTTAATCTCAAACAGGGCAAGGGGCTACATGTGGTTATCTAGGGGGAGTACATCACTCACACATATGGTTATCTTAGCAAGTCACTCTGAGTCAGTAATCGAAGTTCAAATCCTTATCTGTGGGGTACACACGCTTCAGGGCAGTGGGGAATGTGTCCTTAATATCACACTTTAAGTTTCAGGAAAGTTAACTCAAACCTTTTAAAACCTTTTTAACATTTTTTAGACATTTTTAAACTTTTTTAAACATTTCTATATTTTACTACAACATCTGCATAGAGCATTTAGGTGGTTTCCAGTTATGTGGCCATGAAACCTACAATTCCAACAAAATTTAATCAGAAGTGTCATCTGGTTCACATATGTTTTCTCCTGTCTTCATAGTGGATTGCAGATCCCTGGAGCAGGGGCACTGCCCACGCGAGTCCCTGGCAGCATCTCGCAGAGAACAGACATGAACACTGCGGATTTCTTGATGGGCCTGATGGCTCTGGGGGGCGCCATAAGTCTCCCCCCGCCTCCCTCTGCCCTCTGTTTATCTTATTCCAGTGGTGCGGTCTAGACACAGGAAATACTTGAAGTCCCTCAAGGCTCCAGGCAGGTGCTAGCACCAAGGATTCAGGAATGAACAAAACCGTCATGGGGCTCACGGCTGCTTTATTTGGGGGAGGGGGGGCATTAAGATATTAAAAATCTTACCAATAAATGCAGGAAGCAAAAGGTGTGCTCAAGGAAAGGGCATGATGGGAACTTGCCCTGAGGAAGGCCCCTGACGGTGCCCTCAGAGCTGAAGTCTTAGTTAGCATCAGCATCACTTCACTGGCAGGAGAACTTTCTAGGCCGGAAAGGGGAGCAGCCTGGAGCCTCCCGACAGCCTCAGTGGCTGGAGGGCATCCAGGAGGCTGGAGAGGTGGGCACCCAGACCACGCCAGGTGTCTATCGGGCCCCATCGGTCATCCGGTCAAATAGACGGCAGCTAAGTCCTCAGGGAGGCTCGCCTGCACAGCTGGTCCCTCTACTCAGAGAAGACTACAGAACTTTCTACTTCATAAGCTGTAGGATGACCCATTAGAGCTTAAATATATATATATAGCCTTCGCCCTTATTGTTAATATAATACATGCTTGTTTTTAAACTCTTTCAGAAAAACACAGAAAAGGGAAAAAATCACCCATAATACTGTCATCAGTACAATTGGGATAAAATTGTATATTCAGCACAATGCTTTTTTCATTCAATACCATGCCACGGGGATGGGAGCGGCTGGGGAGAGGTCAATGGGGGAAAAGGGAGACATATGTAATGCTTTCAACAATAAAGAATTCAAATGAAAAATAATAATAACGTATCACAAACTTTCTGATGTTTTAAATTATGTTTTTGCTCAAGTTACAACTGAAAATAAAGCCCAATATAGAGGATGTTTACCTACAGACACAACACGGAGATGAGGCATGAGTGATAAACCCACCTCCCCACAGCGTAAGTGGCCTTAACAAAACTTCCCGAGCGAAGTAGCCCTTTGGGCCGCGTGGCCCGAGGTGTCCGTCCCTCCGCGGGCGGCTGAGCCCACGTGGCCCAGGCTGCCAGCTCTCCCACAGGGCTTTGGAGGGTGTCTTAGACAAGCTGGGGGAGCTGCTAGCTCTTCCTGCTGAAATTCTATTTATATTGGGCTGTGGTGTTCCGATCAGGCCTTCCTTGTCTCTATCTTTGCTCTCCAGTTTTTGAAAGGGAAGGAAAGGCCAGGGAATTCGTCGTTTTGGCAAAGGTCTCAGACGGTAAGTATGAACTTTCACAACTGCCCGCCCACATAGGAGTCAGATTCTCAGGACACACTCCGAATTGCCATGTTTATGCCCACTTAGCCCCACCCAAGCATCCCCCTACTCATCCTACAGGTGTTTGTGGGACCTGCTTGGTATCATCACCTGGAGACAGAGAGATGAGGGAGACCCTGCCCCTGGCCTGAGGGAGCTCAGAAACCAGTGGGGAGGCGGGCATGGAAAGGCATTGAATGGCGTGGAGGAGGCAGCATTTACCCGTATTCCTGTGGGAGCCCGAGAGAGGCCAGCTAACAGGCTGATGGTGGAGAGGCGGCTGGAAAGGGTGCGTAGAGGACATGACCCTTCGGCTGAGTGGAAAAGCCGGGTTCTCTGTACAAGCTCAGTGGTTGGACAGAACACACAGCAAATACTCTACACTTGGCAGAGGAATTAGGAAGTGGTTTTTCTCATTAAAAGTATTTTTGCTATTTCAAAGCATATTGTGTGTGGGGCCCTTTGATTAGCAGAGGCTGCCATAACCACAGGAGGGTTATCACCTACCCCAGAACCCTAGAAACACAGCTCAGTGGTGGCCTGCTCATACATGCGCACCACAAGCAGACGGTTGACAAGCCTCAGAGGAAGCGAGGCGGAGGTGTGAACTGTCTGAGCTGCTGGCACTGAGCCCTCGCGTTCTATACTGAGAGCCCTTGTTCTCGGGCCAGGCCCTGTGCCAAGCATCTCAGAAGCTCCATCTCAGTTAGTCCTCCCGAACCTTGAAGAGGCAGATCCCGCTGGCACAGCCGATCCATCTATGGAGAGTAGTAGCACTCGCCTTTTTTAAAAAGGGAAATTGTGGCTTGGGGGGTTGAATGCCTTGCTGAAGATGATAGAGCTGATAAATGGAAAAGATAGGATTCAAGTTCAAGTTCAGTGGAAACAACACTACACTAAAATCTGGACTTTATCGTTACTCATTAGAAAGTGCTTACTGGAAAGTGCTCCTGACACCCTTCTCTCTGCTCATTAAAGATGAATCAAGAGTTAAACAAAATCAAGCTACATCTCACATCGATGTCAGGGCTCAGATGGGACATCTCATCTATTCTGTTATTGAGCAGATTAAGCAGAGGAATTGCAGGTGTTAAAGCATTCTATACTGCTTCCCAACACACACACACCCTCACACACACACTGCACACACACACACATGCTGCACATACACTCACACACACACACTGCACACACACACACTGCACACATACACACACTGCACACATACTCACATACACACACTGCACATATACTCACACTGCACACATACACACACTGCACACATACTCACACATACACACACTGCACACATACACACACTGCACACATACACACACTGCACATATACTCACACACACACACACACACACTGCACATACACTATTTTTTAAGAGAGTAATATTTTCAATTACAGTGAATTTCTTATGGGTCAGGAGAATATAAAAATTTTCCCCCTTTTTTTAAAAAAAAATCTTGCCCCTATGGTAAGTTCCTAAATTCAGACTCAGAAATGTCTGACCTCCTTTCAGAGCCTTGCCTTGTACTGGCAGGAGGGGTCTGAAGCAGGGCCGGTTGGGGCCAGGTGAGGTTGAGGGTTGTGTCCCTGGGAACCGAATGAGGGAGGCCTCAGAGGAGAGAGTCCGAGGGGGAGGTGTGAGAATCAACACCCTGAGGCCACAGATAGTATCGGAGACAAAAGGAAGGGGAGGGAGGGCTTTGCGCTTGACCAGGCCCTTCCCCTGGCCTGGGGCCCCCGAGCGAACCCCGTAAGCAGATAGGTCATTTTAAACTAAGGTTAATAATGGACACATACGATTAAAAAATGCTTCCTTTTCTTGTAACTATTTTCGTTAGCAAAATGCGTAATTTATTGAAATACATATGAACTCCAGCTGTGACATGAAACAATAGATTGTAATAAAATAAATAATCGGAAAAACAGCCGCGTATAAAATCACTAGGCTGGAAGTAATCAAGTCGAGTCCCATTTTTAAACCTTGAATAGCCCTGTGCTCCTGGCTCTGGATGAAAGTGAAGTGTCTGACCAAGAGGCGCAATCGCCGCCTGGATCTGCTTTCCTTCCTGCAAGAAGAGACAGGAAAAAGCATTATTTGAGATTTTAATCTGGGTGACTTGTTTGTACTTAAACTGTGCTTAATAAGTAAGCTTCTCTTTCTATAGCTGGAGTCTTTGCAATAAAATGTAAATTTTGTAGCTCATCTGTCAATGTAATTAATAAAAATGAATTTCCATATGCTGGCGTGGCTCAGTGGTTAATTGTCAACCTATGAACCAGGAGGTTGTGGTTCGAGCCCCAGTCAGGCCATAGACCTGGGTTGTAGATTCAATTCCCAGTGTGGGTCATGCTGGAGGCAGTTGATCAATGATTCTCTCATCATTGATCTTTCTCTCTCTCCCTCTCCCTTCCTCTCTAAAATCAATAAAAATATATTTTTTATTTAAATATATTTTTATTGATTTTAGAGAGGAAGGGAGAGGGATAGAGAGATAGAAACATCAATGATGAGAGAGAATCATTGATCGACTGCCTCCTCACACTCCCCACTGGGGATCAAGCCCGCAACCCAGGCATGTGCCCTTGGACAAAATCAAACCTGGGGCCCTTCAGTCCGCAGGCCGATGCTCTATCCACTTAGCCAAACTGGCTAGGGCAAAAAAAATTTTTTTTTTTTTAAAAAGAAAGCTTTTTGCTAAAAAGAAAATATAAAAGTAATGTGTTTCCTTATAAAAGATTCATGCCATACTGGAAGGCAAATAGAAGTAAAAATTATCCTATATAATAAAAGGCTAATATACAAATTGACTAAAAGGTGGAACAACCAGTTGCTATTAGAAGCACTGACCACCAGGGGGCAGACACTCAACGTAGGAAGCCCTGAGCCAGGCTCATGGCTGGTGAGTGCAGCGGTGGTGGCAGGAGCCTCTCCCGCCTCCATGGCAGTGCTAAGGATGTCTGACTGCCACCTTAGGCCCGCTCGGTGCAGGGAGCGGGTCTAAGCCATCAGTTGGACATCCCCCAAGGGCTCCCAGATTGTGAGAGGGTGCAGGCCGGGCTGAGGGATGCCCTGAGTGCACGAATTTGTGCACCGGGCCTGTAGTTATTTATAATGTACTGAAATATAATATCAACAAAACATTCATATGTATTCATTTATATTTCCAGATTTCTTGACAACCTTGTACACATAGTACAGATATCAACGAGGAGAGGTTAGGGAGAGTTTGTGAGAAGTAGAACAGGCCCTGATTGTCACCCACAGGTATTAACTAGGAATAAAACTTAGGTGTGAGGGTAGAGCAACAGGAAGGGGTTAAGAGTACCTGAGAGTTTCAAGTGTTGTTCTGTGTGGGGAACCCAGTCCTCCTGGGTTTCTCCTGTCACATGGACACACAGCGCTCCTGACACCAGGCCATCCTATGACACCAGCTGGTATTCCACCATTTAACTCAGTTCTGACACCATTCACCTGGAGAGAGCTCAGGCCCACAGGGTAAGGGCTCAGCCAATAAGTCTGCCCCCACTTCAGAGGTCAATCAAGTCCAGGTTATCACCTGTGATTCTGACCAATCCGCTGTACGTCAGAGGTTCCCATGACCCTCCTCAGGTCCAGCTCATTTGCTAGGGCAGCTCACAAGGTTTAGACAAACACTACTTACTGTTTACCAGCTCATTGTAAAAGGGTATGATAGCCCTACCCAGTTTGGCTCAGTGGATAGAGCGTTGGCCTGTGGACTCACAGGTCCTGGGTTTGATTCTGGTCAGGGCACATGCCCGGATTGTGGGCTCGATCCCTAGTGTGGAGCATGCAGGAGGCAGTGAATCAATGATTCTCTCTCATCATTGATGTTTCTCCCTCTCCCTTCCTCTCTGAAATATGTATTTTTTAAAAACAATGTGATAGAGGGTACAGGTGAGCATCCAGGCGGAAGGGGACAGAGGCAAGGACTGTGGGAGGGGCTCAGGCTTCACTCTCCCCACACCTCATGTGCTCACCCACCTGGAAGGTCTCCGGACTTTTATGGAACCTTCATTACACAGGCCTAATGGATTATTAACTCCATTTCCAGCTTCCCTCCTCTCTGGAGGATTGTGATGGGACTGAAAATTCCAAGCTTCCCATCATGGCCTCTCAGGTGACCAGCCCCATCCAGGAGCCACCAGAGTCACCTCATTAGAACAAAGACCCTTCTGTCCCTAGGAAATTACAACAGTTTCAGGATCAAACCAGTGACCTCCTGGATCCTGGGCTACTGCTCAGCCACTTGAGCAGGACTCATTTTCTTTCTTGAGCCCAAGTCTCTCCCATGGGAGAGCAGTTTCAGAACTAGCCCCCACACCCTGGACCACAAAGGAAGAAATCTTGCCCCTGTCTGCTTCAGCCATACCCTTCAATTGTTCAGGTATTAGAGTCACGGGTGTGGGGCAGACGATGAGCCACAGAATAGTAGAGTCAGCAACAGTCAAGTTTTAGAGGAAGTAGGGGAAGAGGCGTGAGAGGCTCTAAGAGCCAAGATTTGGGTTTTTCAGCTGAGAATCAGGAAGAAACTTCAGCTTCTTCTTGGTGGAGGATCACCATGACCTCTGGCCAGAAAGAGGTCATACACAGCCATGTCTCTGTGTGCCTAGGGAATTACCCTACAAGACGTTGCCTGGGAGAAACCCTGGTGAGAAATAGTTCCAGGTAGTGATGCAGAGTGAGTCTCCTGAGCCAGGCCAGGCTGATGGGGGGAAGGGAGGGTAATGACCCCTGCCCACAGGACCACCGGTCTCACTGACCACTGATGTCAGGTGGCATGGGGGTGGGAGAGCTGGCACATCCTCTTCAGTTCCTGGAAGAGACTAGCCCACCCTGAAAGTGGCCTCCAGGGGGATGAGGAGAAAGTCCTTGTGTGGGGGCCACCCTACATCTCATCCGGCCTCAGCAGTGAACTCCCTGGAGGGGTGGGAGGGGCTTAGTGCTGAACCTCCCCTAAAAGTACGGACCATTCTGTCACACTGTGGTCTTGCCTTCTGTAGAGAACGTTTGAGGGCTGCCACCTCAGCATGTATCTCTAATCTCCTTTACAGTTTTCAATAACACAAAAAGTAATGAACGCTAAAAAGTCTAGGTTCCTAAGTTCATTTTCTGGTCCAACTCCTTATACAGTGAGATCATATGGTATTTGTCTTCCTCTGACTTTTTTTCACTAAGCATAATGCCTTCAAGCTCCATCCATGCTGTCACAATGGCAAGATTTTATTCTTTATGGTGGTTGAATAGTATTCCATTGTGTGTGTGTGTGTGTGTGTGTGTGTGTGTGTGTGTGTGCGCGCGCGCGCGCGCGCGCGCGCATGCACACGCCCACACAGTTTTGTTATCCATTTATCTGTCAATGGACACTTAGGTTGTTTCTATATCTTGGCTATCCTATATAATAAAACCTTAATATGCAAATCAACCAAACGGCGGAAGGATCGGTCGCTATGACATGCACTGACCACCAGTGGGCAAATGCTCAACGCAGGAGCTGCCCCCTGGTAGTCAGTGTGCTCCCACAGAGGGAGGGCCACTCAGCCAGAAGCCAGGCGGTAAGGAGTGAGGGGTTCTGGACTGTGAGAGCCCCAGACTGTTAGAGGGATGTCTGATTGCCAGCTTAAGCCCGATCCCCCTGTGGATCGGGCCTAAGCCGGCAGGCGGACATCCCCTGAGGGGTCCCGGACTGCGAGAGGGTGCAGGCCAGGCTGAGGGACACCCCCCACAGTGCACAAATGTTGTGTACCAGGCCTCTAATCCATTATATCACCCCACCCACTGCTAACTTGGTAGGCTTTCAGAATTTAAAATAATATACATGTTTATTGATTTTAGAGAGAGGAAGGGAAAGAGAGAGAGAGAGAAACATCGATGTGAGAGAGAAACATCGATCAGTTGCCTCCCATATGCACCCGACCAGGGATTGAACCCATAACCTAGGTATGTGTCCTGACCTGGAATCGAACCTACAACCTCCAGTGTAGGGACAATGCTCCAACCAACTGAGCCACCTGGTCAGGTTTGTTTGCAGAACTTTTATTCACATATTTATGACCAAATTTTTAACAAAATAGATTCAAGTTTTATTTTTTTATTTTAGTGTGTAAAGCATATATTAAGGATATCTTTTTATGTTAATAAATATAGGTCTATGTCAACCTTTACAATGGCTGCATAATTATTCCATTGCATAATGCACCATAGATTATTTAAAATACCCCATATTGATGAAAATCTTGCTATTCACAATTTCTCATTATCGTAAACAACACTGCAAAGCATCCGTGGACATTTCACTTTACCTATATTTGTCCTATAGTTTCTCAAGTAAAATTACCAGAAGTGGGTTTACTAGTCCAAATTGTGTGTGTGCACTTACAATGTTGACAGATGCTATTTCATTATCCTCCAACTAAAATGATGATTGTGAACTCCCGCCAACAGTGCACGAGAGTGCCCATTCCCCCTCTCCTACTCCAACACTGAGCTTTGCCAATTGTAAGAAACTTGGCCATGCTGGTAGACAGCAAAAACAACAATCTTATTTCTTTAATCTAACGGCTTAGGTTGCTGTGGAGCTATGTCCTGAGAAGTGACACAGAAAATGAGCACCGGCCCTAACCAGTTTGGCTCAGTGGATAGAGCGTCGGCCTGCAGACACAAGGGTCCCAGGTTCGATTCCGGTCAAGGGCATGTACCTTGGTTGCGGGGACATACCCAGTAGGGGATGTGCAGGAGGCAGCTGATCGATGTTTCTCTCTCATCGATGTTTCTAACTCTCTATCCCTCTCCCTTCCTCTCTGTAAAAAAATCAATAAAATATATTTTAAAAAAAAGAAAATGAGCACCCGGCCTAAAGGTGCCTCGGTGTCGCCTCCTGCCACACTGCAGGCTGGGGGACTCTGGTGCGGTTGCTAGCAGGGAGGCGCAGGAGGCAGCAGCTCCACAGGGTGGGAAGTAAATAAGAAGGCAGAGGTTCAGGGCACCCGCAGGGCTGCCCTTGGGCTGTCTAGCTCCCTGCCCTGCACAGTCGGTCAGTAGGCTCATAGTTAGAAAAGTGCTTTGCTTGTTTCGTCACTCTGTGTGCGGGAGGCCACATTGCCAGGAAGCCGTTAAATTCGAAGAGGGGAATGCTAGTGGAACATAGAAACTGGAATAGTAGAAATTCCATGCGTACTTTGGAATAACATTTGACATGCAAATATTTTGGTTATCAAAATGGGTCATTAACTAAAATACATTTATACTCCCACTGTGATATCAAACCACAGAGTGTAACAGCAAAGCATGGAAAACAGCACCTGCATAAAGTCACTTAGCTGGAAGAGATGAAATCAAGTCTCATTTTTTAATCCTCAGACAATTCTGTGGTCCTGGCTCCTGATAAGAGGGAGCTGTCCTGCGGAGTGTCCTCCCTGGGGATTTACTGAAGAGGCGATGGGGACCTGCATGACCCTGAATGGAGCCTTGGGTCCCACACAGCAGGGCTGCCAGGCAAGGTGCATCCCAGCTGCCATTACCCACAGGGTAGAGTGCTTCTCTCTGAATGCAGAGGTCGCTGGTAATATCTAAGCACCTTCTAGGCTGAGTCCACTTCTAGTCTACATCTCTCAGAACTATAAGGTTTCAATAACCCGCTTTTTACGAATGCTCGGGCTGTGTGGCCTTGGGCAAGTGACTCAACCTCCCTGAGTTTACTTTTCCCTCTGTGACCTATGTAAACAATGAAGAGGTTGCACAGTACACCGTGACCCACCTGTCCCAGGAATGCAAAATACGGTTAACATCAGAACATCGGTTACATAAATTGTCCCTATTAACAGATTAAAGAAGGGAAACATGTAATCTTCTCAACGCACAAAGTATGTTCAATGAAATTCAACCTCCATTAAAAAAAGACTAGGAGGATAGGGAAGTTCCATAATGTGAAGGATGGTATCTACAAAGAAAACCTATATGTTTATATAATAAACTTCATAGCAAAACACCAGAAACATCCCTTTAAGATCAGGAATAAAACAGAATCCTACTATTTCTACTTCTTGTGTACTAGTTGTCCTAGACCCATGGTCAGCAAACTGCGGCTCAAGAGCCACATGCGGCTCTTTGGCCCCTTGAGTGTGGCTCTTCCACAAAATACCACGGCCTGGGAGAGTCTATTTTGAAGAAGTGGCATTAGAAGAAGTTTAAGTTTAAAAAATTTGGCTCTCAAAAGAAATTTCAATCGTTGTACTGTTGATATTTGGCTCTGTTGACTAATGAGTTTGCCGACCACTGTCCTAGACAATGCAGTAAGGGATAAAAGAGAAAAATAAGACATAAGGATTGGAGAGTAAGAAATACAATAGTTTTAATTTGCAAATGATATGATTGAGTAGAAACCTCAATCTACAGATAAATTAAATAGAACTAATTAAAAATTTTAAATATGACTCAATAAATAATATACAAAATTAAGTTGCAATTCTAAGTGTCAACACAAAGAATTAGAAAATGTGATGTTTTTATTTAAAAAAAAACACAACTCAGATACCTAGGGATAAATCTAACAAAAAATGTGCAATGCCTTTATAGCAAAAAAATATAAAATTTTATTGAAAACATTACAGGAAACATAAATATAAAGATATACTATGTTTATGAGTCATTAAAAATACAAATACTCCTAGAATTGGTGGATAGATTTAATGCAATTTTAATAAAAAAAAACCTCAGTAGGTTCTTTTTTCAATTAAAGTGCTTCTTATCAACTTGGTAAATGTTTACTGAGCACGTGCCAGACACTGCCAAGCACGGCGGGATGTAGCAACGAGCCAGACATAAGGTCCCGACCCTTCCGGTCCTGATGTGGGGGAGAAGCTCCCTTCAGGTCGGTCATTATCAGTATGACATAGTGATTTCAGGCTGTGTGAGTGACATTTGACAAGTTAATGCTTAAACAAGGTGAGCTGTCCTGTGCAGGACTGCAGAGCCAGGGCGTGCTAGAGCCACTTCTGAAATCCAAGGCCGCAGAGTCTGACTTCGAAGCCTCCCTGCTTTCCATGTTACCATGACCCCATTTGGCCGAAAACAAAAGCTCAGCCACTGTACGTTCCTCTGTGGGCCTCTGGGGAGCCACGGATGTTTCTGAAACACGCACAGAGAACATGTGATCTGGGCACCAGGCTGCGTGAAGCGGTGTTCTTGGTGCTGGCCCTGCTGGGCTCTGTATTGGGCACAGTCGGCAGCAGTGTGACGAGCTTCTCCTCTAAAGCTCTCCTCCCTGGGCTGGCTCAGTTTCCAAAAAATCCCAGAGTTGGAGAGTCAGGCTGCGGGATTTCTAGAAAGACTGTCGGGTGAGTGAAAAGGTCAGCAACTATCTCATCTCCAGTGCCGGCACTTAATTCGTTTTCTTTTCAGTAACCACAGTATCAATAACACAGAGCTCTCCCCTGCCCTACAACTGAGTAGGACTTGGCCACAGTCTGGCTTTCTCCTCTAAGTTGCCTCACTTCGGTACCCAGAGCCACAGCCATTCTTCAGAAATGAGATCGGACCGATATTTTGAAGAATGAGAAAAGCTGAGTTTCCCAATGTGACCATGAAACACCTGTCAAGGGAGAGACAGAGGGAAGCCACAGAGTTTGGGCTCCTTCCATCCCAGGCACAGGGCCACATGATCCCGCCCAAGAACGCTGATGGTGCCAGCAGCCCTACGTGAATATGGAACAGCACGTTACCTCCCACTGCCTGCAGGAAATTCATATTCTCACGGGGGTCCCCGATCTTCCTAGTGTTGTGGAGCGGATTCGAGTGAATGACCACTGGAGCCCAGACCAAATTAAAATTTAGGGAGCCTTTATTAGCCGGGCGGCCTGGCGACCCGGCGACTGCTCTGCCATTCTCCACGCAGGGAGACCAGAGAGCAGCAGCGACCCTTTGTGTAGGACCGCTTTTAAGCACATTAACCACATCCGGTTTTTGCAGAACAAGTAACCCAAGACAAAACAGTTTTTCCCAAGCAACGTCAGGATCATGCCAATGATGACCATGTTATTCACAGGGTCATCCTGTTCTTCAGAAAGCTGACAGTGTTCTATGAAAGAAGGCCTATGTGCTGGGAAGGGGCCATGAGACCATATCTCAAGGCCTGGCCTACTGTCAGCACTGACAACTCTATCTGGGGCATAGTCCACGGCCTCTCTGGAATGCTCAAAAATTCCCACTCTCCAACATTCCCCACTGGTTTTATGTACATGAGTCAAATCATTGACTCTTTTGGGTCATTGTTGGCAAGGGAGTTATATTGACCCATGAGGACTATAAGCTTGATAGAATTAATTCTCTGCTGAATAAAGTCAGTGGGCCTGTTTATAAGATAAGGGCCCAGAATGAGGGCCAGGACTAATCTTTAGAGGGTCCGAAGAGTTCTGGACTCTCTATTTTTCCTGGGCTGTCTTAAGCTGGGTGTGATGAAGCCACGTCGGGATCCCATCGACCTTGACTGCTGTGGGGGTGGTCCTTTCCAGGTAGGAGTCAATCCTTGTGTCATCAGGGTGGAAGAATGGACTGGATCGGGTATACATGCTTCTGGACTGCTTTCTGGGTAGACTGTAAAGCCTGTAAGAACTTGAGTAAAGATTGGTTATGGATTTCAGCTTTTCTAGATTGGGTTTTCATGTAAGCTGGTGAGGTGGTAGGTCAGGGTTTGGAAAAGTCACTAGAATCTGTAGAGGCCCCACTGGTTTTAGGGCAGCCTTCTGGGCTGCTTCATCTGCAGCCTCTCTCCCTTTTGCTTCTGGGGAGTCCCCTTGTCTCATATAGGTAGAGATGGAAAGACTTAATTACATCTGGTAGTTGGCCCATTGTCCTTGCTCTGCTCATATCTGTCTAACTGCCTAATATATTACCTCAAGGATCCTGGCTCTGAATTCTTTTAGGGAAAATGGACGTCGTTAGGCTCTTCTAGCTACTTCCTGCTGAGGTGGGTCAGAAGTTTCTCTCAGAGCCAAGAGATCCTTGCTGTCTGTCAGAGGGACAATGAGGCCTGGGCACAGAAGGAGGTGGGCTTGTGACCTGGCGGAGACAAATGGTAACAAATTGTCTGGTGGAAGGGAAAGAAAACCCTTCCGTTTTAATAACTAATATTGAAATAGAATTTTTCTCCTCAAAATTACCCCCATGTTTATCAAAAGAGCCAAATCAAGATTAATTTATCTATTGTATTTAATTTGACCTGATTGTTTGCATAAACATAACAAGAATGGTAACTGACTACCTTTGCCAGAATTTCATGATTGAATCTTAATATGCCCTGTAGGGCCAGGAAGCCAAGCCTTCCAGCTGCCATCAGGCCTGCCTGTAGTACCTGCTGAGTTAGGTGAAGTCCTCACCTATAGTGGCTCTACCTGGGCCCACGCCCTAGGCTTCAAGGCCCATCTCAGCCCTCCTACCCATCGTGGCTCAGAGTGCGTGGGGGTCCCGCAGGGACGCAGAGGTGCCCTTATTGCTCCCCTTCTACTCTGACCAACCGCCAGTGATGGTAGGGCATGGGCCTGATGCTCCAGCACCAGCTATTTTCAGGGCTACCAAGCAGGATACCAGGCTTTCTCCGTGGCACTCTTATTGGCTTCAAGTCTTCAGAGTTCAGGAAGGGCTCTTTAAAATATGATACTCCAGTCAAAGTTTCTGGTTAATAAAACCACTATTGGAAACCGGTCTTATTGAATTTATGCAAAGAAATGTATTTCCATGATTTATTAAGTATTGCCAAATTTTGGAGGAATTGTATAAGGAGAAAAATATACTGACGTGCTTTAAGATAGAATTTTCATTGCCAGTCCTTTTTATGGACTTTCCAAAGTAATATTTTCTGAACAAACAACAACTGTTAGATTTCTTTTATCAGTCCCTCACAAAGTACTTTGGCATAAGCAATTTACCCTCTGTTTAGGGAGGCAAAATGCAAATTATTTACTCTTCCTGGCTTACTGGCCTGTATTATTTGCTTTCTTTACAACATATCTCTTCTCCTTCTTACACCTACACAACCTTCTATTGAAACAGACACTTCTAAATTAGCCTTTATACCTTCTTTCTATGTCCTTTAAAAATGCATAACCATGCCTCAGACCTTCTACTCAGTATTCCTTATTCTTTGAAACCTCAGTCCTTTAATGAATCCTAAAAACTAAACAGCCAGAATTTCTTAGACCTTCTGTGATAAAACTAAGAGCTGGTAAAAATATTTCCTTTTGAGAGACAGAGATTTTTAAACTTAAACTAATTGTCAGCCTTCAAGATATTATATCTTAAAGTTCCTTTGTTGAATATTCTAACACTTCCCAAGAAGTACCCAGTAACCCCACCCTGCCAGGCTCAGACAGTGAGAAAACGGGGCAGAGGAAGATCCACTGTGTTTTGCCAGCATATTTCAGATAAGCAAGAAACCAAGGACACCAGCAGAGCTGGTTGTACCCAGCAAAATCAACAAAAACCTATCTCTCCCTGCTCTCTCCGCCGATGCCCCCCTTTTCTGCATTAACCATTTACTCTGTCCTTAGCAGGGGAAACAAGGCAAGCGGTCTGAGATTCTGTATAACCAGGCTTTTTACACTTAAGGAACAGCTGCTCTCCCTTCCAGATTTTACTGCTTTACTCCAAGGCCCCAGAGGATCTCAACCTTCACCACTTCTGATATCTTCAAACATTCTCTGTCCCCCAGCCTAGGGCTTCTCTATCTCAGCAGGCTGAGAGTGAATTCTACCGCCTCTACCCTTTCTACACCTGCTCTGGAGAAATTTCAACCCAACAAGTTCCCTCTTGCTTCTCTGGATTGGCAACCTTCACAAATTAACCCTAGAATTCCAAAATTTTAATTTAATACAGCAGATTCACAAATCAGAGCAAACTGAAACCCTTACTTATACAAACATAGACAGAAATTTTTATTAGCTAAGTGGGCTGATTCCCTCTCTGATGGAGAACAAAAGACTGAGAAAAAGGTGTCTCAGCAGCTGCTAAAGACTTTTGCATTCCGTCATAGCAGGTCCGCCCTATCTTTAAACAAATTAAACAACAGAAAGAGATAACAAATACTCTCACACTTACATTTATACACGAGACAGTCTGAGTTTTTGAATTAGGGGAGGTGATTAAGCTCCCCCTTCCATTCACTGGGATATGGGAAAGTTGGCCATTCCCGCTCACAAAATTTCTTTTTTTTTTTCCGCTCACAAAATTTCTGTAAATCAAAAGCATTAAAGGAGGCTCCATAGTCATCTGATCGCCACTTGAATTCCTGAAAATTTTTCAAAAAACATTGCAGGGGAGTACAGACAGAAGAACATGAAGCAGACTGACCCATTCTAATGATAAAGACAATTAGACCACAATAACACAGAATAACAAAAGACAAAGACAACCAAACAGCATCACCGGGCACCATCGTGCACCGGGATCTGGTCTCGGAAGTAGCACTGCATCCAGCCTTCCAGAGACCCCAGATGGGCACCCACAGAACAGAACCAGAAATAAGTTTCTTACCAGTAAGAACCAGATCCAGGTGGCTCCTATCAGAGTCAATCAGGAAATTTAGCAGGCGGGGTTTCCGACCTCTACCAGTCCCGGGGCTGAGGAACGTCTCTCAGAGATCTCTCCCTGGGTCGGAGAGTCTGGGGACCCCGGTGGGCTCCAGTCACAGGACCAGGCAAAAGCTGGTTATCTCGCTGGGGCATCTCCAAATGTTGTGGAGCGGATTTGAGTGAATGACCACTGGAGCCCAGACCAAATTAAAATTTAGGGAGCCTTTATTAGCCGGGCGGCCTGGCGACCCGGCGACTGCTCTGCCATTCTCCACGCAGGGAGACCAGAGAGCAGCAGCGACCCTTTGTGTAGGACCGCTTTTAAGCACATTAACCACATCCGGTTTTTGCAGAACAAGTAACCCAAGACAAAACAGTTTTTCCCAAGCAACGTCAGGATCATGCCAATACGACCATGTTATTCACAGGGTCATCCTGTTCTTCAGAAAGCTGACAGTGTTCTATAAACGAAGGCCTATGTGCTGGGAAGGGGCCATGAGACCATATCTCAAGGCCTGGCCTACTGTCAGCACTGACAACTCTATCTGGGGCATAGTCCACGGCCTCTCTGGAATGCTCAAAAATTCCCACTCTCCAACACTAGGTCAGTCAACTTATGTTCCTCTCCTTAGGAGATACTTCATCTCCAAGCATCTCTGACATAAAGGCAGAAGCACACACAAGGGATCATGTCAGAGTCTAGGAAAATGGCCTTATTCATGCTGTCTCTAAGATCCCAGCTGTGTGGATAAGCGATGGAGAAACCATTGCAACCCACGGAGCGAAATCACTGCTCGGTGGCGTGGACCTGCTGATGGAGAAGAGGGCCATAACCACACGCTCCTTCGTGAGCCATCAGAGAGGCAGACGGTGGTCGGGAGGATGAGGCAGCCCCAGAGGCCGGGGTCAACGAGGTCACAATGGGGGCTGGCCCCAGCTTTGGTTCGGACACCAGGACGAGCGGCGAGACAGCAGCGTCTCTTGCCTCTTCCTGTCTTCAAGCACCATGGGGATCGGACAGGAAGTCGGTCACACCAACTGGCAAATGTGGGAGATAAGCAGTGGATGCCTTTCCCGGGCAGCATTCCGCCTCCCATTGTGGAAAAATCTAAACAAACCAGACTTAACGGGAATCCAACATCTTTCTTCCGATAGTAAAAGTTTCCCTGCAGAACCCTTGGGAAAATCCACTCGAGGGAGTTAGGAAATTGGAAAAAGAAAGCCTTGACATCAGTCCCTGAGTATTTTTAGCTTCCCGTGTCGAAATGAATGCCTGATAAACATGTGTACACGCACAGTAGGTTGCTGTGGAGCAGGGATGGAGACCACACTCTGTACCACCACAGAGACACCATGCTGGAAGCAGCCAGCCCCAAAAGAGGGCATGCGGGAAGTTTCTATAGAGAGAGTTCACAACCAGTGGCATCAGTCTGTGCTGTCAGAGATCAGGAGGGGCTGCCTCTGAGCGGAGGGTCGGGCCATGGCCGGAGAGGGGCTGAGGGAAGCATCTGGGGCGGCACTGGCGGGTGTTCCTCTGGCTGCTGGCTACATGTATGTGTCTAGTTGGTGAAAATGCACCAAGCTCTACATTCTGGACATGGGCCCTTTTTTGTGTGTGTTTCAGGCTTCAGAAAAGCTCGGACAGTGAGTAGCATTCTGGCTCAATCATGGTTTTGCCTTTCCAAAAAAGAAGTGATCAGTCGTTTTTAAGAATGGGCAAATTGGGGCGGGAGGCGGGGGGGGGGGGGGTGCGGCAGAATTGGAGTAAAAGATTCAGAATTGAGGTTTGCTGGGTCACTAGGTTTATTAACGTAATCGGTGTATGACAGCAACATGGGCTGATTCCTTGAGTCCAGCCCAGGGAACCAGAGCATTCTGTATTTTTCTTCTAAGAAGACAGCCTCTGCCTCCAACACCTGATACACGCATGTAGCTGCCCCTGGTAAACGGGGAAAGGGGGTCGGCAGGGGAAATGCACCTCTATTTCCTATTAGACACAGTGGAAAGTGCTTAACACTCGCCAGGGGGGAATAGTCTGAAAATAAATATATATGTACTCTAGGATGGAAGTTCCCGTCTTCTCTTTTTTTGTTCTCAAGACTTGTTCCCTCAGTCCCTGGGCTGTCCCATCTGCCACTGCTTCCTCACCCCCACCCCCAGAGCCAGCCCTGAGAAGAGCAGACGAGGGCCAGGGGGGCTCCCGAAAAGAGCACACATGAAGGTCATCTTCATACTTACAAGTCAAGTGCAAACGCAAATCACCTTAATAAGAATGCTCTTTTAAAATCACTTGAAACCCTACTACTCAGAGGTGATAGTGGCTAAGAATTTGATTTTTTTTTTAAGTACATACATACAAACACACATACATACTATGCCTAGACTTCTTTCTCTGTATAAGGGCATACGTAGATCTGAATAAAAACTGAGATACTAATGCCCTTTGAGTATAAATAAGTAAGTGCAATATTATATGCTTTAACATGATGCCTTTAGTTCGTGGCGTTGGTCACTGCAGTCGTGAACTAATGGTTGGCGTGATCACTGTTGGCTTTGCTAGTGGGTGAGTGCTTGACCTCTGGAGCTAGACTCCCTGGGCTGTCAGCCGGCTCCGTCACGGACCAGCTGTGCAGCCCTGAGCCAGTTAACTCTTGTTCCTCAGCTTCTGTAGAATAGACACAGGTAGCACCTGCCTCAGCAGCTTGTTGGGAGGATTAAATTATATAAAACACATAGAACAGTGTCTGTCGCATATTAAGCCCAAATGTATTCGCTATTGTCTTATTTGCCACTAACCTTCATCTATTCAGGGACAATGCTGATCTTCTCCATTGTAACCTCAGCCTGGTTCAGAGTGTGTTCGATAGTTGTTAACTATTATTATCACTGGCATTTAAAAGTATCTGTTGAATGGGTGAAAAAATACCCATTTACTACAAAGGTATTGGATACGGACAAAATAGTGGGAAAACCCCAAGTTTTAGAATCAGGCAGATTTCAAACCTTCTTTCCTTATCCTCAGTTATTGACTGTTATTTGGAGTATGGTGGGGGTATTGAATTTTCCTGAGCCTCTGATTTTTCATCTATAAAATGGAGATAATTCCTTTTTGCAATGTTGTTATATGGATTTGAGACAATTGTGTTAGTTTATCAATAAATAGTATGTATGCCTAGCTGGCATGACTCGGTGTTGAGTGTCGATCTATGAACCAGGAGGTCACGGTTCAATTCCAGTTCAGGGCACATGCCTGGGTTGTGGGTTCAACCCCCCAGTGTGGAACTTGCAGGAGGCAGCCAATCAATGATTCTCTCTCATCATTGATGTTTCTCTCTCCCTCTCCCTTGCCCTCTAAATCAATAAAAATATATTTAAAAAATAAATAGGAGGTATTTTTGTACAAATATCATTTAATAGTATCCAGAGCCACCGCTCTACAGAATCCAAGGGGCCCCATTCCTGTGGACTACGACATAAGTGGTGTCCCTGAAACAGTGCAGCGTGGGAGCCCTGTGGTCCCCACGGAATCCTTTGAAGTTCATACAAATTACCAAGGAACCCTTTATCAGAGACTCTCAGGATTGGACTATCTGGGGTCCATAAGAGCAATTTAAGGTTACTATTAGCTGAGAGACGTTCTGCCGGTGGTATTCTCATTTCAAAGCCATGGAAAATGAGACAGAGCTACAAACTCAGGACCTGGATTTAAGCTCAAGCCTTTAAAATTCCAAGTTCACTATTCTCTAAAACCCAGTAAATACAGAGACCAAGGGATAAGGGGAGGGCCAGCTCCCTGAATAAACGAGGCATGTCAGTGTGTATGCTGTGTGTGTATTTTTCATTCATTCAGCGTCAGAGACTCAAAGCTAAGGACTATCAAATCCATCCTGCCCCCATCGCTCCCCCGCGTCCCAGGATGGCTGTTCAGCCAGTATTCGCAGTAACCCAGTGTGTGGCAGAACACAAACTGGGTCTCCTCTCTTATCAGATGAACAGGATGCTTGGCAATAACAAGCTACTTCTGGGGAAAATTAAGTTTGTTGGCATGTTCCTTGTCAGCATTACAAAGCTGAAAGCTAAATTTATCGCCCCTTATGCCAGCACGCCCTGGTGCCCGCGTCTTGTTTGTTTGCATTTGCTGTGGCTACTGGTGGTGCAGGCATCAGGGCCCCGGCCCACAGGTTTCCCCAGAATTTTCTCAGGAGGCGACCTCAGAAAGGGCTTGGGGGTATTCCCAGGCTGGCGCACCAAAGGGCCGACCTGCGGGCTGGAGAGGTCGTGGCCAAGGGGGATTGGCAAAGCCTGGGCCTGCACTTCAATAGCAGGAAGGGGAAGTGCTGACCTCTAACCTCAGGGATTTTTCCAGATACCCACCCCCATCCCTCTCCTGCTCCGAGGAAGTGGCTCAGCCTAGAGCAGTATGACATGCGGGAGAAGTGCAAACCCACCAGGAGCTGCAGGCCTCCCCAGGGGACAGTTCAGGACAGCCACTGGATGCTGTTACATGTTTAAAAGTGCTCAAGTGTTGGCCAACCTCGATGATCTTGGATTAAGCATAACAGGAACGTTGGCTTTCCCTCTGTGAGAGGGTCTGCCAGACACATCTGTCTGCCCCAGTTCCCCCAAAAAGAGACACTATACTGACGTTGCAGCAAGAGGGAGTCAGGCAGTTGTGAAGAAGAGTCCTGCATGCCGTCCAGAAGAGTCCATGTGGAACCATCCTTTTTAAAAATATTTTTTTATTGATTTCAGAGAGGAAGGGAGAGGGAGAAAGAGAAACATTAGTGATGAGAGAGAATCATGGATTGGCTGCCTCTTGCACACCCCACACTGAGGATCAAGCCCGCAACCCAAGCAAGTGCCCTGACTGGGAATCGAACCTCCTGGTTCATAGGTCAGTGCTCAACCACTGAGCTGTGCCAGCGGGCCAGGTTTCAATCTTGCTTCCATTCTAAGATTTACTGCCATGAGCAGTTTTCAGGAGTTACCTGGCCAAGGCCACTGTTTCAAGAATGAATCATCTGGTAGAAAATCATGCACATGAATAAGCTATGAGTGACCCATTGTGACCAGTGCCGTAGCCCCACGGAGTGCCGCTGACCTTAGTAGAGGGAGAGATTATTCCTTTTGGGGGATTTAGGAGGCGTCCGCTTGTATGAGCTGGCTCTCCTAGGATGGACTAGACTTACATAATGGAGGCTGGGGAAAGTGGAGGCAGCAGCTCAAGTAGAGACGTGGGAGCAGAAAGGCACAGAGTGAGCCAAGGAAAGTCAGTTACCCTCGTGTACCTAAAACCCACGTCAGGCCTTGCAGGCTGCACGGGCCAGGCCCCAGACACAGTGCAGCGTGCGCGGGAGCAACACTGGTGTCAGCTGAGAGTCTCCAAGAAATAGGTGCTTAGATGGGGGGACATTCAAGAGCTGTGTGGGAAGACACACTGGGAAGGATAAAGGGAACAAAACGGAGGTAGCTAAGGAGAGCCTTCTGAATAGGGTGCAAGCATGACCCTATTAAAAGGAAAAGGGGGAAGGAAGGATGAAAAGAAGGAAGGAAAAGAAGGAGGGAGGGAGGGAGGGAGGGAGGGAGGGAGGGAGGGAGGGAGGGAGGGAGAGAGAGGGAGCGGGGGAGGATTTCATACTGAGTGCAGCCAGGAGAGTTTTAATTAGGCCAGTGGGGAATCCTTGAGGCCAAGCCGTCCATTAAACTAGTCCCACCGGCAAGATGGGCTTGAAATGTCACCAACGCTATCAGCATTGGCTGGCAGCAGCCTGAGGGATGTGCAGCCTTGGACGTGGTGGTGGGTCCAGAGGTGGCAGGTGGGGTTGTCGGTTGGTGCCACTCCCCGGGCAGGAGAAGGGAGTGGTGGGTTCATGGCGACCAGGCGCCCAGGTCACAGTGACCTCTGATGGAAGAGGCCCTGCTGCGGACAGTCCACAGCAAGGAGCTCCTTTGCCATGCTCACAGGATTCCTCTGCAGCCAAGGAAAGTCCCCTGCTGGCTGCTAAACGCTTTCTCTTCTTTTTAAAACTCACGTCGCCTCTTTTTTGCAATATTGAGATGGTTAGATGGTGTTCTCCTCTAATCTATTAGTATGGTGATTTATAGTTAGAGATCTTCTAATGTAAATTCTACCATTATATTCCAGAAATAAACCTAAACTGAGCAGGAGTTTATATTTTTTCTTTCTGCTATATTTGGCTTGCTGTGTTTAAGATTCTTTTCATATATATTCACTAGAGACCCAGTGCACGAAATTCATGCATGGGGGGGGTCCCTCAGCACAGCCTGTACCCTCTCCAATCTGGGACCCCTCGATCCTGGTGGGATCGGGCCTAAACAGGCAGTTGGACATGCCTCTCACAATCCAGTACTGCTAGCTCCCAACCGCTCGCCTGCCTGCCTGCCTGCCTGCCTGATTGCCCCTAACTGCTTCTGCCTGCCAGCCTGATCACCCCCTAACCACTCCCCTGTCAGCCTGATTGATGCCTAACTGCTCCCCTGCTAGCCTGATCAATGCCTAACTGCTCACTTGCTGGCCCGATTGCTCCTAACTGCCCTCCCCTGCTGGCCTGGTTGCCCTTAACTGTCCTCCCCTGGTGAAGTGGTCACCTCTAACTATCCTCCCCTGAAGGCCTGGTCCCCCAACTGCCCTGCCTTGCTGGCTCGGTCACCCCTAACTGCCCTCCCTTGCCAGCCTGGTCACCCCCAACTGCCCACCCCTGCAGGCCTGGTCACCCCCTAACTGTCCTCCCCTGCAGGCCTGGTCGCCCCAACTACCCTCCCCTGCTGGCCCGGTCACCCCTAACTTCCCTCTCGTGCCAGCCTCCCCCTGCCCTGCTGGCCTAATTGCCCCTAACTTCCCCCCCACCTCCTGCCCACCTGGTTGCCCCTAACTGCCCTCCCCTGCTGGCCTGGTCGCTTCTAACTGTCCTCCCCTGCAGACCTGGTCGCCCCCAACTGCCCTCCCCTGCTGGCTTGGTCATCACCAACTGCCCTCCCCTGCAGGCCTGGTGCCCCTCAACTGCCCTCCCTTGCAGGCCCGGTCACCCCTAACTGCCCTACCCTGCAGGCCTGATTGCCCCCAACATCCCTCCCCTGCAGGCCTGGTCCCTCCTAACTGTCCTCCACTGCTGGCCATCTTGTGTCCACATGGGGGCGGCCATCTTGTGTGTTGAAGTGACAGTCAATTTGCATATTACTCTTTTATTAGATAGGATAAGTGAGATTGCAGTATAAGTTTTCTTTTGTGCAAAGTCTTTCTCTGGTTTTGAATCAAGGATATTTTGGCCTTGGAGAATAATTGGGGAATCAGGATTCACTTTATAGCTCTATAAACTGTTGAATATATTCAGAAAAATTTGGGCTTACTTTTTTTAATTGGTAGAATTTAACTCCAGATTCAAATTCTTTAATGACTCTAGGAGACCATTCAGACTTTCTCTTTCTTCAGGGATAAATTGGGCAAGTAAATTTTTTTCAGCAAATTTGTTTATTTTTATTATTATCAAATATATTTTTATTAAATTGTTCTTAATATGATTTTAATTTTTAAAAATCATCTGTAATATTTTTAGATATAGCTTTTTGTGCTCCTAATTTTGTATTTTTTAACCATGTTTCTTTTTTCTTAATCAGTTTGTCTATTCTCAATCCTCTATTATTCTATGTTTATATATATTAATTTCTGCTCTTAAATTTATTATTTTCCTCTTTTTATTCTGTTATGATTTATTTTATTATTTCTTTCTCTAACTTCTGAAGTTGAGTGTTTAATTTTTAGCCTTCTTTGCTTTCCTAATATGAGCATTAAAATGATGTCTCCCTAGACATTTCCTTTTTCTGTGCTCCAATTGCTGATACATAGTATTTTAAATATCATTTAATTATAATAATTCAAATTTTGTGTTTATTTGAATTATGAGTTATTTAAATGTTTAAAAAATATTAAGCATACAGGGAATTTTAAAGTTAATTTTTTATCATTAACTTATATAGGAGAGAATTTGATCTGTGTCATTCTAGTTCTTTGAAATTTATCGATTTGCTTTATAGCCTATTCTATGATCTTTTTTGTACATGTCCCACATGTAGTAGAATTGTTCGTTGTTAAGTGAAGTGTTATATGTACGTACGTCCATGACATCAGGCACAGGTGTTTTTGCCTGGAATTAGTGGTGAATATACAATCTGATTAAGATGAAAGTAATCTGTAAAGCTGGGCTCTTTAAAGATATTGCAGTGTTAGAAAAGCAGTGATTTCCAACCTCTGAGTCTTAACTTCCATCCAGGCAAGGAGTACTTTTTCCTTAATTAACCACATACATACATCTGTGTTTTCTCAATCAGTGGGTAGCAAAAGTAACTACTATCCTACAATTTTTTTAACTTTAATGTGTGTTCCTCATTATAGAAAAGTTTGGGAAAGACTCCTGTGGGTATATGCTTTCTAAAGAGACACAGGTTTCCCCAGCACATTCATACGATGCTCAAGAAGTTACTAGCACAATTGTGCAAGTCACGTGCACCATCAGACGCGCCTTCTGCATGTTAATTCTAAATCCACGTGACACTGTCAGCGGTGCCCACTGGACAGGCATTCTCAGAGGCCCCCAGCACATGGAGACGGGTTGCCAGTCTGCATTGGGTCCCTGTCATAGCTGCATTTCTAAAACTAAACTCAGATTGCTTCAGTGCCAGGTCCGAGCTGATTTAACCGATATCTCTAGGAGCCCTTAGCCTGGGGACTTTTCCATCGCTGTCTCCGCCACTTGCCGGGGAGAATCCAAAGCCATTTTGACCATATCCTTAACTCAATCCTATATTGAGAATCAAAGGATAGGTTCATGCAGAGGAAATGTAACAAAGGAGGGACTTTCCTACAAGATCTTTTTTAAAAAGAGCATTTGCATAAACCATATTTAACCAGAGTCTTTGTTTTGTTTTTCCTTTCTGAGTGCTTTGGTACACTCCCTTGCAGTCTCCTCCCTGACCCCTGACCCCAGCTAGTCCAGACCAAAGCGTGAACAGTGTTTCCCAGTGGAATCTTCCCGGCCCCACCCTCATCATCAGGCCTGACTAATTACATTTGCTGACTAGTCCCACTTCCGGTTCCCTCAGCTCCTGACCCCTCAGACCAGTTAACCTTCCCAGAATACCACTGTCATCTTGCCCTCTTGCTCAGGTCTTCCCAGAAACTACAGAACAAACTTCGCAAGCTTGGGTATGGGGTGTGAAGCGATTGTATGCCCTTTTTTGCTGCTGGTGCTCTGCCAGGCCAATCTGGCTGCCATCTCTGATTTAAATACCTTTGTCTCAGACCCTCAATTCGCCTTCTGGTTGCTAATTGGACCTCACTCTATTTTATCTCTAAATCCCGCTGCCCTTCGCCAAGGGGCCCTCCCTCCTCCGAGCCCGGCTCTCTGGGCTCACACACCCAGCAGGCCATCCTGCGCACTGTCCCTTTCTTCCCTGCATCGCTGGGTCCTTCAGGGCAGGACTCTGCCCCTATGTGTCTGCAGCCTCTGCTCACATTTCTTGCAATAGCAGATTTTTCTAGACATTTAATTGGTTCATTGAAAACTACCACCTCACATTAAACACTTTACCAGGCGATAACCCCCACGAGCATCTATTATCCCCAGGTACAGGGTGAGTTCTAAGGACGCTGAGGGCAAGAGACAGTCTATTCTCTCAGGGCCCCTTCCAAGGGCGGTTTTCGGGTGACTTGGGGAATGGCCACATACCTTTGGCCTGCTCAAGCAGGCCAACAGTAGTTTCAGAAATCAAATCTATTTTAATAAATTTGTATTCCCTAAATTCAGACTGGTGCAGCCACTGTGGAAAACAGTATGGTGTTTCCTCAAAAAATTAAAAATGGAACTTCCATTTGACCCAGTGATCCCACTTCTAGGACTATATCCCAAGAAACCAGAAACACCAATCAGAAAGGACATATGCACCCCTATGTTCATAGCAGCACAATTTACCATAGCTAAGATTTGGAAACAGCCTAAGTGCCCATCAGCAAATGAGTGAATTAGAAAACTGTGGTACATCTACACAATGAAATACTATGCTGCTGTAAAAAGGAAGGAATTCTTACCATTTGCAACAGCATGGATGGAACTGGAGAGCATTATGCTAATCAAAATAAGCCAGTCAGAGAAAGGTAAATATCACATGATCTCACTCATATGTGGAATATAATGAACAACATAAACTGGTGAACAAAAATAGAACCAGAGACATAGAAGCATCGAACAGACTGTCCAACCTATGAGGGAAGGCAGGGAGTGAGGGGGTAAGAGATCAACCACAGGACTTGTATGCATGCATATGAGCATAACCAATGGACACAAATGGGGGGCACGAGTGCATGTGCTGGGGCGTGAGGGCAACCAGGGAGAGGTCAATGGGGGAAAAGGAGACATATGTAATACTTTAAGCCAGGGGTCCTCAAACTTTTTAAACAGGGGCCAGTTCACTGTCCCTCAGACCGTTGGAGGGCCGGACTATAGTTTAAAAAAAAAACTATGAACAAATTCTTATGCACACTGCACATATCTTATTTTGAAGTAAAAAAACAAAATGGCAAAAACACCCACATGTGGCCCGCGGGCCATAGTTTGAGGACGCCTGCTTTAAGCAATAAAGAATTTAAATTAAACAAATTGTATTCCCTGTTCTCTTCAGCATAAGACACACAGCTCATTTTATTTAGTTACTCGAGGCCTGGTGCACAAATTCATGCAAGGGTGGGATCTGGCCAGCCTGCCCTGATCGAGGCTGATTGGGCCTGACTGGCTGGAGAGGGAGGGAATGCAGGAGGTTGGCTGGCCAGCCCCACCCCCTGGTCAAACGCCCTGTGGAACTCCCAGTCAAGGGGACAATTTGCATAGTAGCCTTTTTAATATATAGGATTATTTTTTAATCCTCACCCAAGGATCTTTTTTCCATTGATTTTTAGAGAGAGTGGAAGAGAGAGGGAAAGACAGAGAGAAATACCAATGTGAAAGAAACACATCCATTGGTTGCCTCCTACACGCGCCCTGACCAGGGCCCGGGCTGGAAGGAGCCTGTAACCAAGGTACATGCCCTTGACCAAAATCAAACCCGGGATCCTTTGGTCCCTGGGCCAACACTATCCACTGAGCCAAACCAGCTAGGGCCACAGAGCCCTTTTTAAATATCACTTTCCTTACCTATGAAACAGACACTTGCTGGCCAGGTGGATTTAAACAAGGCATCTAATATCTCTGAGCCTCAGTTTCCCAAAATTTGACATGGGCATAACAAGACCTGTGGCCAAGAATTAAATGCTATAAGGAATGTGAGCTAGATTCAGCTGGGTTCTCTGCCCCTTAAAATCAGATACAGTGGATTCGAAATGCTGATAATAGTGGAGGCCCAAACCCCTCTCTAATTGTTTGCAAAATTCCCCGAGAGCTTGATGTTCATGCTTACCTTCGTAATGATTTCTTTTCAAATCTTTTGTTCTAACTTTGCTTCTTTATATAGCTGCTGTTTTTCCCAAATTAAGAAAGCAGGCCTTTCCACTCTCAACTCCTCCTTCAAAGTTCAAAGCCACCTGGACACAGAGCAGTGTCTGTGGTAGATCTTTCCAGAAGGTACCGAGGTGCTCACAGCACTTAATGTTTCCTGTTTGTCCTCAGGAGCCAGCTGCCCACGGAGTTCTTGCTCCCACATGTTTCCAGCTCCTCTCTCTCTCTATTTCCGTCCCTCATTTTTTTTCTCATGTCCTCGCAGGAGCAAAGAAAACTAAGTCTGCTGCATGTTCTTCCACAGAGCACCCTGCTGACATGCTACTGCAGCTTACGTTTCGGCGACCCTGGTCTGTAGGGTCTCACCTTCTGCCTTAGAGGCTGGTCAAGAAAAGACAGTGCCCTCCCAGTGTCCGATTTGGATTTGGATGTCAAGTAAGATCATTGGATGGCAACAAAAGCTCAGTGTAAGATAATAAACTTAAAAAAAAACCTGTCACCCCTGTACTGTGGTCATGATGGCTGCTATGGCAATTAGAACTTGGAGAGTTGGAAACACTGACACTAGATCTGTTCCCTGGACCAAGCCTCCTGCCAAGGTGCCGGGGAAAAGCTTGGTTCCAATGGGGACGTCCAGCGACGCAGGGGAGGAAGGCTGTAGCCACTAATGCGACAGGACTGCCAAGGCCGACGGGAAGCGAGCTCTCATTATTTTTCCTGATGATTTCCTCGTCCTTTGTCACAGTTGTGTGCTGTTTGGGTGGTGGCAGCTTTTCTTTTCTGAGCGGGACACGTGGAAGAACCAAATCACAGCAGTCGAGAGAGGGACATTTTAGGGAAAATAAAGAGACGGCTCAGTGGGCAGAGAATGGGGAATGTGAGGTGGGGACATCGCTGTCTAAAGGGTAAGTGTATTCATTGCCCACAGTAGGATTTGGACAGGAAGCCACTTTCCTGCCTCATCTGTTTCTCGTTAAGTCATTATGGAGCTGGGCCTGTCTCAGGCACATGTCAAAAAAACAGCACAGTCCCAGGAGGCCAAGGGGTGAACACTGGGTCACCCGTGGGAAGTGTGGCACTCACGTGACAGATTTCCCTTATCAGAGCCAAGGTCATAAAATCAAATCTTAATTTAATAAGATCGTATTCAGAAAACGAAAATAATGTAGCCAGACCCAGAAAACAAGTTCGGTGAACAAATCCAGAGAAATCGATACTTCTGTGTCCCTTAGACCTTTGTTGTGGAGTCGAACCCTGGAGTCAGAAATAAGACCACCGGAGGCTGCTAATTGATTAAAAAAAGCAGGCAAGGATTTATTGAGCTGGCCAGGACAGCCACGAGAGCACCACATGCAGGTGGAGTCCACACTCACGACCGCGCCATTCCAGGTGTAGGCAGTCCTTTTAAAGGTCCAAACCACAAAAATTTTCCTTTGTTCTAAATTCTAAATTCTAAATGCTGGAAACGGCCCACAGGGCCATTCCCAGCCACATCCTGCGGAACATTGGAATGTGGCCCTATCTTGCAAAAGCAATTTTTTTACAGAAGCAGAATCAAGTAGTTAGTAATCTCTAAAGGTTATCTATAGTTTCTACTCTTGGAGCTACTGAGTCAATGGGAATCAATCTCCTGTGGTTCTGGTCCACAGGCACAGGAAAATTGCCTTTGTGATGTGGGATGGATTTATGTAAGTTTCCAGGTCTCAATCTGGAAGCTGAGGTAACTACCCCATTGTTCAAGCTAAGTAAGTGAGTGCAGAAGGCAGAATTGCAGGGTTAAAATTCAAACAGCAGTTTTTACCTAAGTATGGTTGCTACCATACTTCATTCCCCACTGGTTTTATGTGCATGAGTCAAATCATGGACTCATCCTTATTAGTTAGGGGATTGTACTGCCCCCTAACTTCAAGTAGTTTGACTGCATTAATTTTTCTGAACTGCCTGCTTGGCACAATTAGTTTTCTATTTACTCACCCCACTTCCTTTAAGGGCATTCTCTGTTCTGTTCCTGCTCTCCTGGCCCCTAGCACATCTAGCCTTACTTAGCCCTGGACTTTCTCACTGGCTAGCAAAAATGTTCTTACAGTTACCAAGGCCCCTAGTACCAAGGTCCCCGTTAGTACTGTCCTCACTGAAGTCCAGTTCCCCTCCTGCAGGCGTCGAGTCTCCTCCTGGCCTGCGTGGAGCCCAGGCTAGGGATCTCACGGGTGAGGCCGCTGGTTGCCAGGATCCAGGCCATTTCCTGGTGCAGGAGCTGGGAGTGGTGTAGCCAGGTCTGGATGCCATCTACTTCAACAGCCGTGGGCGTGCTCAGGATAACAGTGTAGCGTCCCTTTCAGGTTGGGGTGAGTCCTTGGGCAGTGAATTTCTTTACCCACACCGAGTCCCCGGGCTGGAAGGGATGTACAGGGTCTGCGGTGGGCACTGGCAGTGCATCTCGAACAAGCTTATGGGTGGCTCTCTGGGTATAAAGCAGAGCCTGTAAGGACTTGAGTAAGGGAATGGTTATGAATTCCAGCTTTCAGTTTCTCCCTGACCCTGGGAAGGATTGAGGGAGATCTACTATACATGATCTCAAAAAAGGGGGGAACCCCTCCCGGTAGAGGGTACACATGGCCCATAAGAGGGCAAAGGGCAGGAGGTTGGTCCAGTTTTCACCAGTTTCTAGGACAAATTTAGTTAAACTCCTTTTTAGAGTCCTGCTCATGCCTGTCCTAAGGCTTGAGCTATACTTTGAGATACCTTGGCTACAAAGGCAGGGCTGTTATCTGATCCTATGACTACTGGCAGCCCCAATCTAGGTATAATCTCCTGGAGTAATCTCTTGACAACTACAGAGGCAGTTTCTGTCCTAGTGGGGTATGCTTCAACCCAACCCGAGAAGGTGTCTATGGGAACTAACAGGTATTTGTACCCTGACACTGGTGGCTTAATCTCTGTGAAATCCACCTCCCAATGCTCTCCTGGGGAATTTCCCCGGGGCCCAAATTCCCAGGGGGACCCTCTTACCTTGCTTAGCATTTACCTGTGCACAGACAGTACTTCTAGTGACTTTGCCTTTAATTACCGTATCTAAGCTTGGAAGTACCTGCCTCGCAGAAGTTCAGAAGTCTTGGCGACGCCTATGTGGGTAGCCGGGTGTAACTGGGCAACTCACGTCTGACCCAGAGCCTCTGGGACCAGCAGTCTGCCATCGGGTCGGGCCCACCAACCATCCGGTCCTTTGATGGCTTGCTGCTGTTCTGCCAATTCCTCCTCTTGTTTGGTGTAGGAGGGGGTCTGTGGTAGGTCCGGGTCCGGCAGGGTTACTAAGACTTGTAAAGGCCCCACTGGTTTTTGGGTGGCTTCTTTGGCAGTTTGGTCTGCAGCTCTATTTCCTCTGGCTTCAATTGTCTCCCCTTTCTGATGTCCTTTGCAGTGCACTAGTGCAACTGCCCTTGGGAGCCAGATGACCTCCAATAAGGCTAACATCTCTTAATGTCCTTTCCGGCTGAAGTTGGTAACCCTCTTTCCTGGTGGATGGCACTGTGTCCCCATCGAAGGGCCTGGATTAAGGCCAAAAGTTTGGCTTTTTTGTGCCGAGGTTCCCCTATCAGGGACTGCGCCCAAATGGTGCGGTCAAGGGTGACTACCGCTGCCCCTGCATATCGGATGCTATCCTAAACATAACTGCTCCCATCCGTGAACAGTACCTTGTCTGGTGATGATAGCAGGAGATCTGTCAGGTCTGGGCGAGCTGTTTGTACTGTGTCTGTTACCTCTGTGCAGTCATGAATGGGTTCCTCTGGATCATCATCTGGAAGCAGGCTGGCAGGGTTGATGGCCAGTGTCTTATGGAACTGGATGCGGGGCTGGTCCAGGAGAAGAGCTTGGCACTGGGTGATCCTGGTGTTTGACATCCATCTCTCTAGAGCACCTCGAAGGAGGATCTCCACAGCATGGGGTGTTGTCAGGGCTAGTTCCTGGCCCAGAGTCAGCTTATCTGCCTCCTTTACTAGCAATGCTGTGGCAACCACTGCCCGAAGGCATGCTGGCCACCCTGCTGCCACAGGGTCTAGTCTCTTAGACAGATAGGCTACAGGCCTTTTCCAGGGACCTAGAGTCTGAGTGAGAACCCCTTTGGCAATGCCCCTTACCTCACTCACGTAGAGGAGGAAGGGCTTCACAATGTCTGGCAAGGCTAGGGCAGGTGCTGAGACGAGAGCCTTCTTTAGCTCCTCAAAGGCCTATTGTCCCACTTCGGTCCAGTTCAGCAGCCGAGCTGGAGTGGCGGTGGCTTGTAATTGACTATAGGAGCTTGATGACTTGCCAACCCCAGGGGTTGTTTTCTGCCCATACCATGGGATAGAGACTCTGTAATTCCTCCAAGTAGGTGGAGGCTTTGTGCTCTTCCCCTGGCACCGCTTTTTCCGTTTCCTGCAAGATATATTCCTCTAAGAGAGGACAGGTTAAAAGAATACAGGCAGGGGAGGATGTAACTGGACCTGGGTTCCTTGAATCCATTGTGAGGTGTGCTCCGTCCCCCTCCAAGGATATGGTGGCTTGTAGTTTCTGTAGGAGGTCACGTCTACGCAGGGGGTATGGGCATTCTGGCATGACCAGAAATGAATGCGTTACCGTGTTCCTTCCAAGGTCTACAGTCCTTTTTGATGTCCAAGGAAAACTGGCAGTTTGTCCGGTGGCTCCCTGAACTGGTGTCTTCTTAGAGGTAACGGGTCCCATCGGCTCTGTCAAGACTGAATAGGCTGCCCCAGTGTCCACCAGGAAACTAACAGGTTTCCCCCCCCAACTTGTAAGGTATCCTGGGCTCCTGGGGACTTAATGGAAAGGAGCCCCAGCCCTGTTAGTCCTCTTCCTCTAAGTTAAAGATCCTTGGAGTCTGAGTCTCCCCTTTTGCTTCTCTAGCTAACCTGCCAGGACATTCTCTCCTCCAGTGCCCCTGCTTCCTACAATAGGCATACTAATTTCTTCCTATTTGCTGCTGGCCTTTTCTTTCCTTAGAAAAGTCAGAGGGAGGAGAGAGGAGGGAGCAGGCCCAGCACCCTGTTCCCAGGCCTCCAGCTGCTTGAAATTCAAACTGCCACATTCTTCCTACAGATAAGAATCTCAGATTCTGATAAGCCTGAAAAGGGGAAAGGGGGAATTTCTAGCTGTGCCTTTAAGCCCCCTAACAGAACATGGTGAAAAGTGTTCAAGGAGTCGCCTGGCATTCTTGGGTCTCATCGGGGCGCAGGGGGTCACAAGGGAATTTCCCTCATTGTCGCCGCCGCCAGCTACTCAAAACAACCCCTGGAGGGGATGGACACCAGGTGGGCGGAGGCAGGGAGCGCGGCTTGGGTCCTAGGTGGAGAAGGAGGTGTTCCCACCAAGGCATTTTTATCTGGCAGTCCGATCTCTGTTCCCACTGGGAAAAGCGCTTGCCTCCTGCCAGCGAAGGAGGCGTGGGGGGAACCAGTGACCCTTACACTGCAATAAGACTCCCTGACCTTTCTGAAAAGCCCCTCTGCTTGAGTGTGTTTCCATTAAAATTACTGATTTTAAAACTATAACTTAAGAGTTGCCACACATAAAAAAAAGGACCAAGTGGCCCACAAAATATTTTCCTTTTCTTCTAAAGGTTTTACAATGAATTGTAATCATTAACCATATTAAACTCAAATGGCCAATTGAGACAAACACTCCTGAGACCGTTTCTCCACCACTGATTAAGACTGGGTGGTGGCAGGTGTCAGAAATAAGATTCATTTAGTTTTTGAGCTTGCTGGGCAGACTTGGTGACTTTGCCAGCTCTGGCTTCCTTCTTGTAAATAGTTAACTTTAGAATTTGGTCCCTGCTTTAAACCTCTTTGGACCACAATTGTTACAACTTTATACCTTCAAATTAATAAACATAGACAGAAATGTTGTTAGGCGGGCCAATTCCCCCTCTGACAGAGAGCAAGCACCCCTGGGAAAAAGGAATCCCAGTGGCCACTGGGGGTTTGCTATCTGTCAGAACACTCAGCCTTAAATAAATTAAATGTTTCTTTTTTCTTCTCACAGACTTCCACACTGACATGAACAAATAATTATACCCAGGCAGACAAACAAAATATCAAACAAACATCTGTACTTATACCCTTTCAGTAAACAAGTACTCTTACAGTCTTGGGATCTGAGCAGATAACAGGAACACTGCCCAAGTCCCCTGATGGGGGCATAACAGGAACAGATGTGGGGGCCTCCCTTTCCCACATCCCAGGACAGGATTCTCAACCCACGTTTCAGCAAAACAGAAATGGCACTCATGTTGTACAAAAGAAACAAGACTAATAATCCAGGGACTGTGAGGGGAAAGTTATCATACAGTCTAGTGTTGACTTGGGAAAAAGAGTGCTTAGTCAGGGAGGGACAGGTTACACATAGAATGTTATTCCAGGAGAGGCAAAACCTTGCAAGGAACCTTGATAAAAAGCCCAGTAATCCAGTCACACGAAGGTAGGCCATTCCTGTTCACAAAATTTCTGTAAATCAAAAGCATTAACATCAGAGCCGTAGTCGTCTGTCCACTTTCTGAAGTCCTGGAAATTTTTCAAAAAACATTGTAGAGGGGAACACGAAGACACAGATGAACCTTGACCCATTTTGAGGGAGACCAAAACACAAAACAAATAGTCCTTACACCAACACGACAAAACACAAGACAACCAGTCCGGACACCTGTACCGGGCCGAGGACACCATCGTGTCCTCCGGCCAGGGTCTGGAGGTTATGCTGTGTCCAGCCCTCTGACAGACTCTTACCCTTGAGATCTTAACCTAGGCGCCTTACCTCCTGTGAGACCGGTCTCCCCATTTTCAATAAATCCTTGTGTCTCCTGTCTCTGGCTAAGGTCCCCAAAAGGAGGGAGAGCCTCCAGCCCCTTCTGGGGGTCCCTCTCTCCTCTCGAGGGAGGGAGAGCCTCCAGCCCCTTCTGGGGGGGGGGGGGGGGCACCTCTCCTCTCTCTCGGGTATCTCGCTGGGGCCTCTAAATGTTGTGGGGTCAAACCCTGGAGTCAAAAATAAGACCACCGGAGGCTGCTAATTGATTAAAAAAAGCAGGCAAGGATTTATTGAGCTGGCCAGGATGGCCACGAGAGCACCACACGCAGGTGGAGTCCACACTCACGACCGCGCTGTTTCAGGTGTAGGCAGTCTTTTTAAAGGTCCAAACCACAAAAATTTTCCTTTGTTCTAAATTCTAAATTCTAAATGCTGGGAACGGCCCACAGGGCCATTCCCAGCCACATCCTGCGGGACATTGGAATGTGGCCCTATCTTGCGAAAGCAATTTTTTTACAGAAGCAGAATCAAGCAGAGTTAGTAATCTCTAAAGGTTATCTACAGTTTCTACTCTTGGAGCTACTGAGTCAATGGGAATCAATCTCCTGTGGTTCTGGTCCACAGGCACAGGAAAATTGCCTTTGTGATGTGGGATGGATTTATGTGAGTTTCCAGGTCTCAATCTGGAAGCTGAGGTAACTACCCCATTGTTCAAGCAAGTAAGTGAGTGCAGAAGGCAGAATTGCAGGGTTAAAATTCAAACAGCAGTTTTTACCTAAGTATGGTTGCTACCATACTTCACCTTCCGTTTCACCGAGGCCGGCATTCCGGCTTATTCTGTGTAATCTGGAGCACACCCGTGTGAGGAGATACTGGCATCCCCATTTCCTAAATAAACCTGAGACTCAAAGGCTGATGACTGCCAGGGTCACCCCACAGAGGCCAAGGCAGGGTCCCAGAGGGGTGGGGGACTCCCCAACTCATGCCTTTCTACCTCCCCCAGCTGGTGTGCGGGAGCAGGGCTGCCTCTGGTGAAGGACCCTCTGGCCTCTGACCTCAGAGAAGGCCCCAGATCTGTGTCTGCTTGAGCCCACGCTGAGATCCAGGTCCTACGGAAAGCAGGAAGGGCCAGGCAGGGTGGGGGAGGGGAGGGATCTACAGTCAAGGTCAGTTCATAAAGCAGTTTCATCCCGGACTCAATGGTCACAGTCACCCTGTGAGATAAACAAATGAGGCATGTTTCACTCTATGTTATGGGCAGGGAAACAGCCTCGGGGATGCTAACCCCAAGGTCTTTGGAGAAATTTATCTTTTGAACCTTCATTTCTCTGTGAATCTTATGAATCTTTAGGTAAAAGACTGAGCGGCACGTAAGTCCTAAGACCACAACCCCTTGGGCCTTGGACGCAAGGCTGTGTCTGTAGGTTTGCACACCTCTGACTCCCAGGAAGCAGCCTCCGCTGGGCTCCCCGGTCCGTCCTGCTGTGTCAGGTGCATGAGGCCTCGTCGGTAGGGCTGCCGGGAGGCTGAGCAGGTGGCGCATGGCCTGGCTCCGAGGGGCGTGTCCCAAGCCGCACGAACGTGAGTGGCACACCCTGGGTTCACAGTGCACAACCCAGGCTCCTGACAGCGGCCCGTTGTAAGGCAGAGTCTGAGGCGGCGGGAGAAAGGAAGCTGTAACCACCACCAGAAACCATCCTCCTGGCCCTGCAGCTGTATGTGAGAGCCGTGCCAGCCGCGGGCAGGGCGTGTTTGCAGCTGGTCTTCGCCAGGGCCCTGTTCCTTCTAAGAGCTCCGCCCTGGACAGGGGTGGGACCTGCTCAGGCCATCACACGCCGCAGAGAGAGGGTTTGCTGCCGAGCCAGCAGCACTGGGAGCTCCCCCTGGCCTATTTGAACATTTACTGAGTGTCAAGGAATGAAGCGGACCCTCCGGGGATGTGGCACAGTCTCTGCCTTCAAGGGGGAGGGAGGATCTTATTGGGGAGAAAACATATGTATGACAATTTTTAAAGTAACAAACTAGGTAACACTGGGGCCGGGGGAAGAGCTGTGTTTAAGTACAAAACTGCATGTGACAGACTAACCTTGCGGTAGGAGGCCAAGGGGAGGTTGCCATGGACGGGGCTGGGGCTGGTAAGGACCAGCTATGAAAGTGGTGAGGTGATGGGGGAGGCGGGGCCTGAGGTGAACCGTGAGGAATGGGTGGAATCTAGGAAGATGGATAAGAGAATTGGGGGCATCGAAGGGGGAGCCTTTCGGCAGGAGGCCCGGAATCTCTTTCTCCCAGTTTCAACTTTTCTGCAGAACCACAGCGATAGAGTACCTGCCGCCGGTGTCCCGGTAATGGTGTTTCTTTATCAGCTATGCAGCGGTTATAAAAAACACGGAAGTCAAGAAATCTGGGTGGGTGTAACAAAAAGAGACAGCGAAACCCGAATCCGAGAAAAGCACAGGTCCGGCACCTTTCTCCTCTCCGGGGTTTGGTGCTCATGAGCTGTTGTGTGTGGAGTCAGCCAGTGAGGGAGCAGGGGGAGGCAGACAGCGCGGCCTGCGGGTGTAGACAGGACCGATCCTGTTCAGAGCAGAACCCCATGGTTTCGCTGGAGTTGGAAGCAAGGATGACATCAGCTGAATGGCCTCTCAGTGAGAATGTCCGCACCCCCACCCCCGCGTGTAAAGTGTGGCTTGCAGCACCTCGAGCCTGTGGCTGACGTGTACCCACATCCCACGGTGTTTGGAGGTGTGTGTCATCAGGTGCAGCTCTGAGTAGAAACTGGAAACAAGAGTCAAGAAAGAGCGCGACACCAGAGTCTTTATGTTCCACAGCAGTCCTTTCCCTGGGGTCTCGTTCCTCCAGGGGGAAGAGGTACACACTGAGCTACACAAACCACAGCGCAGGTGGGTGGGGGAGGGGACGGGGGCAGAAGAAGCTGCTGGCCCTGGAGAATCTTTCCAGATGTTCTGAGCGAGACACATATCCTCTCAATGATGGAGGGCTGGAAGGATCCAGGGATGGGCTAGGACCTCGAGAGAGCTTTCTGTCCCGGGGCGTGATTTAGTACGGATCATCCATGCTGAATGGAAAACAAGAGGACGTAAGTTAAAGGAAGGGGCTTAAACTTGCGAAAACTAAAGTGTTATTAGGAAAGGTAAATATTCCCTAGAGGTGAGAAGAGTAAAGAAAATATGGTCAGTGAGTTGGACAAAATGCCAGACAGGCCCCGAGGCAGAGAAATGAGGCCAGAAAAGCCTAAAGCAGCGCTTCTCACACCTTCAGCTGCTTCCCACCCAGAGCTAGCAGGTATGCGTGGGGCCAGAGATTCTGCATCTCTAACCAGGGGATGCCGCTGGTCCCAGCCCTCACTGAGAGGAGCGTCCGGGCCCAGGCTTTGTCTTCAGACCCAGTGAACATGCGGGGCGCTGGAGACAGACCCTGAGCAGTGGGAAGTCAGGAAAGTAGAAGCAGACATGCTCAAAAGGAAAGAGAAATCAGAGAACATCAAAGCTCATGAAGGCTATGGTGGTGGGTCTCCCAGGCCTGACTCCGGTGGGCTCGGATGGAAGGAGGTGGTGACAAGTCTAGCTGCGTGAACTGAATGACACCTGGTGCATGTGAAACAGGGTCTCATTCTTGGAAAGGACGGGGACAACCAAACGCAGTCTGCCTTCATTAGCACCTCTCCCAGGGAGGACCAGCCTGAGCTGTTCTCACGGCGAACTGCCCTGGGAAACCACAATTCAACAGCTGCAAACGTGCCGCCAACACAGACATAAACGTTTCTGAAAACAGAATCTCACGCCGGCCCTCCTCTGAGGTTGGCATCGTATCTTCCTGTGCATCTCGGGCGTAGCTCTTACCCGGGCAGAATTTAGACACTAGAAACCAAATGAGGTGATAAACAGAACCGGTTTGCAGAAGAATCAAAATAACCCAGCAAGAATCGAAACCGCAGATGCCCGAGGAGCCCGTCATTCACCAACCAACACCAACCAACGGCGAGTAGAACTGAGCACAAAGGACTCGAGAGCTTTTAAAAAACTGAGACAGGTGTTTGCTGTGATTGTGTTCAGGTCACCTTCAGCTTGTTTTAGGAACACGCCCTGCTCCTCCCACCCCACCCTTCCTCAGTGCCAGCGCACCCAGGGCTCCGTGTGGGGGGGAATCACACCACCGGGACTTACCACTCTAACCTGGGGCCAAGAGTCCTGAGTTGTAAAGGCAAGAACATTAAGAGCATGATCTTTGGACCTAGGGGGACACAGATCTCATGGGACTTTCTATGATCACCAAACTCCTGCAGCGAAGGAGGCTTTTGACGAATGCAGAATTCCCTGACCACTGCCACGTCTGTCTTGTATTTTTCTTTTTCTTTAAAACACTTTTCTGTCTTAGCTCCCCAACCAGGCAAGCTCCCTGAGATCAGGGGTAAGGATTGACTCCTCTTTTCCCATCCAGCTTAGCATTGTTCCTGCACAAAGGTGTTCAGTAAGACAACTGTGGATTGATTCATGTGAAAATTAGCAAACCATTCAATTTAATGTGGCAGTTAGCCTAGAAGGGTAATGAACTTAAGGCTGACATTCCTCCTGCCCTAGGACATCTGAATCTATCCATCAAGTGGTGACGAAAACACAGGTGGTTCCTGCGGCCAGAAACCGGCTCTGGGTGGATTGTGCCAGAAAGACTTTTACTCGGTGGGTGTGAGCATCTTGTGGGTTTCCTGCCCACAGAGCCGGGGAGGTGCGCTCTGGGAAGGGCCTAGGACCCATCCACACTGTCCAATAGAAGATAAGGCAATAAAATAGAATAAAAGGACCTCCACCGACCCTCTGTCCCCACCCAGTTACCCCCAAGGCTCTCATCACCTTCTAGCCAAGCTTTTCAAGAGAGATGGCTGACATGTTCTGCCTGTTTTCTCATCCCCACTGAGTCCTCGAGCCCTGGCCACTGGACTTCTGTCCTGACCTCCACACTGAAAATAGTTCCCACCAGGACCCCGGTCACATCCAGGGGAAATGTACTGGTTCTCTTGGCAGCATGTGAAACAGTTTCATTTCTTTGTTTCCTAAGCATTCCCAACCCCGTACTCCTCCCCCCCCCCCCCCCCCCACCCCACCATTTCCTTCTCACTCCCTGGCAACCTCTTCCCACTCTCCTTTTCCTCAGCTGCCTTGCTCGCTGCTGATGTTCCTCTGGCTGTCCTGTCCCTCCCTCCCACATCCTCCTCGCCCACACTGCAGCCTGGGCGATCGCACCTGTTCCTCAGATGGCAGTTACCTCCTGTGATGTGAGAACCCCTGAATCCACGTCTGCCCCCCGGCAGCCTCTGGGCTACAGACAAAGCCAACGGACCACGCAAGAGCCACGAGCACCAAACAACATGTACAAAACAACCCCAGACAGAGCGCCACCTTCAAAACGTCTCTCTCTCTTTTAGTTTTATTTGTTGTTGTTGTTGCTTTCCCTTCCCAGTGACTAGCACTGTGGAGAATAGATAGCAGCCACCTATCAGTTCCCCAATCAGAACCACGGCAACTTCTCTGTCTTCTCCGTTATTAGCCAAGGAAGGACCACCCTCAACTGATTCTACCTCCTCTTACCTCATGAGCGCATCCTCGCTGCTATGGTTCTAGACAGTTTTAACCTCATCATTTCAGATTCCTCCCAAACAGTTCTTTGCTTCCAAGCTCACCGATTCCCATGTTTGCTTACTTTTGTGTAGGGTGACCCTCACAAGTCAGGTGCAGAGATCCCCGAGATACACATCTCAGCACGGGGGAAGGTGCTGGGAGGGAGGGACATCCACCTGCTCAGCCCCGTGGTGATGCCCCAAAGGCCCCAGGATAGAATCCATTCAATATGGCGCGTGGATCCCTCTGTGATCTGGCCTCTGTTACCTCGTGGCTCCCCACTTTCTCTTTCGCACCCTGCGCACAGCCCGCTGAACTTCTCAGTGACAATTTGTGGTTTGCAGGATGGCTGTCTGAACAAGCACCCCTCCTTGGGGACCATCTTGTTTCATTTCCAGCGTCTAGCTGGGTACTTCGAATGGCACCAAAATCTCGTCTTCACAGTTCTTTTCACTGACACTCTCCTTCCTAACATTTCAGAGCAAGTCACTAAGGCTCTCGAACTGATAAATGTTTTGCCACCTTCATTTCTGCCAGACGGGCCATGCATTGCCACATGCTTGCATCTCTCCTATGTGTTTCTCCAGTTAAAGAAATCTGAGGTTCAGGATCAAACTAAAAAATTACCTTTTTAAGGAAGCTGCAGGTAGAATCTGTGCTCCCAACTTTTTCCACATTTCTGAAGGCAGTGCTTAATAGAGCAGTAGTCACCTACCCCCTCAGTGCTAGGCATTGAGGACCTGGGGTCTGGGGTTATACCTGCTTCTTAAAGCCTGGGATTCAACAGTTTCTCAATAAATATTTGTTGAATTAGATGCTTCCTGAATACCGTATTTATTACTGCCCTCATGTTCAGCCAGGACAAGACAAAATATGTCACAGTGCTTCCAATCCTCACAAAATATTCAGAACAATTGGAAAGCGCTCCCTTTACATAACTGCCTTTTTCCTAATAGGGCGTTACTTGTCCATTCATTCATTCCACTCCACTCACACTAAAAAGACCGCTACTTTTCAGGGAGGCTGATAGATGGATCGATTTATCTGGAAAGATCGTTTGAATGAGGCCCCGTGTAAATAGCTACTGGAGTCAGTGTGTTTAACTATAACAGGAGGGATCTTAGGAAGATAGAGAATAGATCAACAGATGTAGAAACTGCTCGCTGATAAAACTTACCTTCTCTGAGACTTTTTGCCTAAAAATAGAAGAAATAGAAAAATGGCATCAGCAAAAGTAGACAATTTCAACTTTTTAAGATAAGCGTAAATAGAAATTCCCACCCTCAGAACCATCTTTTGAAGCATATTATGCGTTTGCTGAGTAGAGCGTCTGAGGTCGGAGGTCCTGGGCTAATGCTCTCATTCAAACAGCGGTCAGTGCTCGGTCGGACCGAGTTCCACTCCACAGTCTGCATAGCCCATAAAGACAAGTCCAGCCTGACCTGCCTGGTAACCAGGCCCAATACACCCCTTCACAGGCTTCCCCTTCCCCACCTGCCCTCCCACCCCCTCGGGTCCTTCCCTAGGAGACCTGACTGCTGATACCGGGAGAACGCGTGTCTCACACCACCTTTTCTAGGAGGACCCACAGGAGGAGGTGCACTTAGGCCCGGCGGTAGGAGTGACACCCCCAATCTGAGGAACCGGCGTGTTGTCATCTTACACAGTGACGCTCAGAGGTCCGGTTTCCTCCTCTGATGGGCTGTGAGAAACTCGGAGCCTGACCCGAGACCCTCGCTGAGCAAGGGTATAGGACTTTGTAACACACCTTTTATGTGTTCTAACTTCACCTGTGGCTCCAACCTATTTTTGTACAGTACATTTTGGCCTTCTTTTTCTTACTTTTTAACTAATTTTAACTTGCTCTGTTGAACGCGTTTTGTAAGTGATCTGACATTCTCTTTAAAAAGCAGAGAATAAATAAGTAGATAAATGAACGAACTGTAGAGTTGAGCTGCAGAGGAAATAAAAGCAAGTAAAAGCTTTCTGAGTAGCCCCAGCTGGTTTGGCTCGGTGGATAGAGCCTCAGCCTGAGGACTGAAGGGTCCCAGGTTCGATTCCAGTCAAGGGCACAAACCCGGTTGCAGGCTCAACCCCCAGTAGGGGGCGTGCAGGAGATAGGCAATCACTGATTCTCTCTCATCATTGATGTTTCTATCTCTTTCTCCCTCTCCCTTCCACTCTCGAACCAATAAAAATATCTCTTTAAAAAAAAACCACAAAAATACTTTCCGAGTAGAAAAGCCTCTCTGGAAAGCAGTGAGTCATTCAGTCACCGAGCAAGCCCTGGTTGCCACCAGCAGCGTGTCCCTGAACAGCCACTTATCCTCTCTAAGCCTCCACTTCTCCAGTGAACGGGGCCTGAAATTATATCTTCCTCATGGAGTTGATTTTTAAAAATGTACTTAAACTACTTAGTGCAGAGACTAAATCTTAGATAGTATTCATTTACTATTTTACACCTTTAAAATATCAGAAATTAATATTTTAACATTTCTCCAAAAATTCAGCCACTGATGACATGGGCCAAATACACCTGCATGGAGGGAATTAAATCTGAACTCATTTCAAGTTTCTGTTTCTTTATCTCCATATATTTTTCTTTTAGGAGCAATGAGACATATAGCAATACACGAGCAAGAATCGGTTCCTACTGAGAGTTTCTTTTCTGAAGAAAAGGGAACTAGGGCCTGTGCTCAACCCCGTGCCCTGGTGCCCTGTTCCATTCCTGTGGTCCCGGTGGAAGGGTCTTCCATCCCCGGGGAAAACGGAGCCTCCTTACCCCAGAGACCAGCGGTCTCAGGGGCACGTCCAGATAGGAGTCTAGCTCCGGCCCTGCTGACATTCAGGGACTTTAGAGATTTGGCCTAAAACATGATGGCCTCTGCCCGGCCGATGTGGCTCAGTGGTTGAGCTTTGACCCATGAACCAGGAGGTCACAGTTTGATTCCTGGTCAGGGCACATGCCCAGGTTTCAGGCTCGATCCCCAGTGGGATTGCGTGCAGGAGGCAACTGACCAATGATTCTCTCTCATCATTGATGTTTCATTCTCTCTCCCTTTCTCCCCCTCTCTCTTCCTCTCTGAAATCAATATAAATACATTTCAAATTTTAAAAAACCACAACATTATTGCATCATTTCCCCATTTCCCAAGAAGGGCCAAGGATAATGGCTAGTCAGCTGAGAGAAAAGTTTCTAGAAAAACCCATGCACAGGGGCCTGTTTCTGGAGCCCCCGAGTCCTCGCTCAGGAGAAAGGGGCTGAGGTCTGGAGGTCAACACAACCAGGGTAAGGGTCAAAGTGCGGGTTCCTCAGATTCCCGGATTCTGGCTGTTTCATTGACTACTATTCTGTGAAGATTCACCTGTCCCCCTTTCCAGCTTTCTCAACCCCAAAGCACATAAAGTTCTCGGTGGCAATGAGCACCGCATATATCCAGATGTGTTGCTTTTCACTTTTATTCTTGTAAATGCCTCAGCTACCTTGTGTTAGAAATCTCTAGGAGTTTAGCCCATCATTTCTAACTTTGTCTCTGCAGGAAAAGAAAAATATTCTTCATGTTTCAATGAACCTACAACTAAAATTTTTGGAAGCAAAAATGACTTGAAGTTGGGGCTACCAGAAGAGGTTTCAGAAATGAAGACTGTTTAGATGTTTTGTTAGAGAAGTATGACCTTCCTACAGCCAGTGATCTCCGGGCTCTGCTCTCTGCTGGCATAACTGTAACAGGCAAACTGCCCGTTATCTGTTTCCTGTTTGCCCCACACTCATTCCCACAGTGGGGCACGCAGTTTTTAGGTTATCAGTTTGAGATCTTGTACAGAAATGACTCCAAGGTAAAGAATGTAAAAACAGCCCCACTGCCTTTTCTCACCCCTGCTTATAGATCAGCCTTAGCCAGCCCCTCCCCCTCACTGAACCACTGTGACTTCAATTCTGTTCTTGTGATTCTACTAACATTTATGAAAATGTTTTAGAATTTGGGAATAAATATCCTCCTTATGCTGGTGACTCGCAGCCCCAGAGCCTTCAACAGTTACTCAGCTATCCCTTACCCATGATGCTCTACCCCCTCTGTCCGGCCACCGCCACCCAACGTAGGAGGAAAGAGAGGATGCTGGGTCAGGCTTTGAAGTCTCCATGGAAACAACCATCAGCAGTGGGAGGGAAATCTCATTCCCGTTCTGCCTTTCACTTACATACTTAGCACTGTCCTATAAGTTGATGGGACCCGATGTTAGCAAATGTCTAAGAGCAGGAGCAGAGGCACTAACTCCTCATGCTCTCAGGTTACAGCTACTGAGGTCCTCCCACATCCTTGCCCCTACCCCCACCCCACCCGTCTTGCCAGTTGGTTAGGACACAAATCAGGTTCCCTTGTTCTTAAATTTAGGATGAAAGGGCCAATCACAGTGAAGACTATTGAGAAATGGTAGTTACTATTCCTGCAGTTGCCAGTGAGGATGGGTGGGTGAGGGGTGCAGCCCTTACGTACCACATTCACCGAACAGAATACATGCTAATTAATATGGTGGAAGTGGGATTAAAACGGCAACACCGCACAGCTGCTTAGCAGTTGTTTTGAGGTCACCGATGACCCCTGACCTTGAAGCAGGGATGTATTGAAAGCTGCCTACTGTGCGTGAGTTTCAGAGTCTTGGACATTGCTGGCTGAGTCCGGCCAATGGGGCAGCCCACACCAGGGTCTGCCTCGGGCTGTGGGTCTGTAACCATCAGGCTGGCCACGTTAGGGTTCGGATACTCAGGGGCAGGTGGGTGAGTGATGCTGTTCCTCCCTGGTGGGCAGACACTGGCTTCTCAGGCAGCCCTCCTTGCTTCCTCTTCTCCTCCAGTCCAGAGTGGAGGGGAAGCAGCAGAGCGCGGTGCCTTGCTGGGCTGAGTCGCTAGTGAACAGGCACTGGGGAGGAGCATGGGGGTGAATCCTGGGACGTGCGACTCCACGGGTCAGAAGCCAGGCAGGTGTGTGGCTCTCGTGAGGTCAGGGATTTGGGGGCAGTGCCATGGAAACATTCCTGGGCATTAGACCCACTTCCCAGAGGCACCGTAGCACGGAGTCAAAGGTGCGTGGCTCTTAGAGGTCAGGTGCATGCGTCCATTTTTTCAGAATTAAGTCAGAGCCAAGGCCCATTTGTCCGTTATCACCCAAGTGAGGTGCCTTGAAGATAGCAGGACTTTTGTTTGTTTGTTTTAAAGTTTGTTGGGTGAAAAACAAAACAAAACAAAAATCAACCCACGTGTCTTAATGCAGGTGTGTGTGAGGCTGCCTCCCACGTGTCCAGGGCCTGAGGTGTGCGGCTTTGCCTCCTATCCAGCTTCAGAAGATGTCTCACTTAATTTCCTGTGGGTTTCTATTTTCTTCTCTTTACAGTTCTATTATTTTCATAGGAAGGTAAATGCACGTACCTTTTTTTAATCGCCTCGCCAGCCAGATGATAAAGGCCAACCCCAGGAATGCAGTAACCATGACTGCCAGTGGGATGAAGAGGGGGTTGTAGTTGCCTTCCTTGATCATGGAGAAGCTCCTGTCCAATTCTGAAAGAGAATCGGGGAGGCACATCGCAGGAGGCCACAGCATGATCTCTCTAGTGCCATTTCATGAGGTTAGACTTTCCCCCTCCTTCCAGCTCCCAACAATTGCCCATTTGGTGCCATCTGACATGAGAAAACTGGCGTGGGAAGGCCTGTGATGACTCCATGGCAGAGACAAAGACTGGACTGGCTTTCCTAGCCCCACACCTGTGCAATCTCAATTTCCAGATTGGTCATTAGTGGAATTTCTGGGAGACGCACCTAAAAATCTTGTCAAGAAGTGGTCATCGTTGTATTTAGCTCCGTGGCCTTGTTGAATGGTTGGGACTCTAAATCAGAGAGGAGCTGAAAGGCCCAGCTCTGAACCATTAGGAAAAATAAAAGCCAGTGATCTGAACCAGTAACTTGTCAGTCGCAGGAGACCATTAGTGCTTTTACTTTGAAGCAGCTGTGCAATCGTCTGCACTTGGGGTTTACCTACCGGGGACCTGCATGGACCTGTGAATGATTCACTCCTCCCACTTCCATAACAAATACACAAAGGGATACACCTCCATGTCCTCTTGTAAGTGTGAACCAAGTTCATTGGGGAACCTTTATTGAAAACATGCCACGTGGAAACATCTGTAATTGGTGGCACCAGTATGTTGGTACAGGGTCTGACGGCATCCCTATTCTCCATGTGACCTTGAGGAACCCTTTCACGGGGCTTCCATCCCCACACCAACTATATAGTGGAAAGGGGCTCAAGGTCCCAGAGGATCCAAACAGAAGGCACCTGTTGGCTGCCTTGAAAGGAAAGAACACCTAGCCTGATACACAGTCCTCCCCTGAAGACCTTGATTCCCCACCCACTCCCTGGCCCACAGAGATCAGCTTCTCGGACAGCTTCCACGGGTCACACCATTTAAAGACTTTCGTCATTGGTGCAAATGGCCCTAGGGGCAGACACGGGTAGCTAGTCTTTCACATGCCAATTTAATGTGCATCTATTTAGCACCGACGGTCAGGTGGAGGGTATTGAGAGATGAGGGAGACATAGCACTTATACACAGACAGATTTGGATGCTGCAGTTTAATGATAATAGAAATGTACCCACTGTTTTTGGAATTATGTGGTTATTGGTGATCTTGGCAGCGGCACTTTAATGGACTAACAGAGAAATGAGCTTGCACTGGAATAGAAGAATGGATAGGAAATAATTCAATAGAGACAGTGAGTTTAGATGTTAAGGTCTGATATAGGACGAGTTGAGAATTGGCTAGAAAAAAAGAAATGGCTATTATTGAAGGAAGAGGCAAGAATAGTCAAGGGTTATGTAGTAAATTAATATGTATGAATTTATTTTTAAAGCACATCCATTAAGCAAAATGAAATATAAAAATTTACTATATCTTTCCCACATCTGCTCCTTCTTTAAGGTATTCGGGAGATTGGGACATGGACTCACTCTGGCATACTGCAGGAGGGCTGGACCACATTCCAGATGATTCACAGACAGTTCTCGTCTTTCCGATGAGCTCAGTTCCTTCTGAGCAGTTGAAGGTGCACGTGGAGTTAAAGCTGAAGTTGCCCAGGGGGTGATGACAGTCCATGGTCCCCAAATCAGGTGCTGTTAGAGCATCACACTGAATCACTTCAAAGAAAAAGAAAAAAACGTTCTGAGTAGAGACCTTCTCTTGACCAAAGGACTTAGCCAAAGCTACCTGACTCAGCTGTGGAACCACCACAGGACCCCAGCCATTCCTAATCTAGAAATTGCTCCTGATCATGCTTCCAGAATTTACTTTCTTGAGAACGATGGAGAGTGGAGAGGCAGGGGTGAAGCCAGGAGAGCACCGAAAGCATTTGGGGTGAAAGGTGGAGAGAGAAGGGAGGATGGGCCCCTCTGGGAGTCACTCCAACTCCGCTGGAAGTGCCTGGACCTGGCCTTGGCCCTTGAGGAATCTTCTCACTGAGTGTAGAGAATGCCCACCCCTCCCCAGTCCCAAAGTCTGTCCAAGCAATTTTGAGAAACATCCCAATTCTCTGAAGCAACTCCCTCAACTTCTGTAAAATTCAGCAGGTTGGTCATTTTAGTGCTTTCTTTCTTTCTTCCTTCCTTTCTTTCTTTCTTTCTTTCTTTCTTCTTTCTTTCTTCCTTCCTTCCTTCCTTCCTTCCTTCCTTCCTTCCTTCCTTCCTTCCTTCCTTCCTTCCTTCTTCCTTTTCTTTCTTTCTTTCTTTCTTTCTTTCTTTCTTTCTTTCTTTCTTTCTTTCTTTCTCTCTTTCTTTCTTTCTTTCTTTCTTTCTTTCTTTCTTTCTTTCTTTTTCTTTCTTTTGTTCTTCTTTTCTTTCTTTTAAATATTTATTGTTCAAAGTATTACACGTGTCCCCTTTTTTTCTCCATTGAGCCCTTCTAGCCACCCCCCTCACCCTAGGCCTTCACCAAGTGCTATGATTTTAATACATGATTCTGACAGTTCTTTTGAGAACTAAACCACTTAAACTGGTGAGTCAGAAGCATCGACGACGTAGAAAATGTAACCAAAACTGGAATCCCCAGTCTCCTCCTGCAAGGGGATTGTCTCGCCAGCTGAAACGAAAACACCCTCCATATTTCAGATGGAAAAGGACCAAGACACTGTGTTTTTCACAGCAGTTGTTACTCTCCTGAGAGCTCATGGAGGAGAAAAGCTAAAAAATGATTTTGAGAATAAACAAATAAAACAATAATAATAAAAAAAGAAGACCTCTACCTCGGAGAAGGAAATCGGTTGGTGTTAAGAAAGACACCACATAAAACAGGTGTTTTTGAGAGGAGAGAACAACCCAAATTTCACTGAGGCTCAGCAAGGTGGATGATTTATGCCCTGACAATGAAGAGGAAAAGATACAGCGTAACCACGGTGACTGCTGAAAATCACTCACGGGCTGTGAGAGGGCCCCTCTGAGCAGCATCACAGCATAGTCTACGGGTAAGTCATGCTCCAGCAGAGGGTCCAGGCCTCTTAGCAAGACCCGACTGCGTGTCCTCGCTGCGGAAACCCAGGGCTGCATGACAAAGCTGCAGAGGACAGCTGCTAACCTGGGCAGGTGGGCACCGCAGATGACCAGTTCCCAAAGGGCCCGCAGGTGGTTTCCTCCGTCCCCGTGAGCTCTGTTCCCTCGGAGCAGTTGAAGGCACACCGCGAGCTGTAGCTGAAGTCTCCCAGCGGGTGGCTGCAGGCCATGGCGCCCAGCTCGGGGCCCTCCAGAGGCGCACACTGCGTCACTTGAATAAGAAGAGAGACAGCATTGGGAGGCGAGAGGGCCTGGTGGCTTGTGAGTCCAGGCGCGGCCACCTGAGGACCAGGGCAGTGACAGGGCCACGAACCCTGTCAGCTCTGCTGACTGTCCTCACTTCCTGGAGTTGGTGTGGGAATAAGATGATTGAGTGCAGGGCAAGCACTTAGGATAGAGCCCAGCTCACGGGACGTTTAGTTAAACGTGAACTGATCTTCTTGTTATCTGTGGCATTATCTGGGGAGAGAATTTTTACACCTGCACGGGTTTAAGTGGGAATGACCGGCTCAGTCTGGAGATTACTGAGAATTTTAGGGTGTTGGGATAGGAGGTTTGGAGGAAGAGGAGGTGTCCATAATTGGTCTTTAGGCAGCATCTCCACCTGGACTCTGCCTCACCCTCCCTGGCCGGTGCCAGGCCTTAGCTCCTCTGCTTGGACAGCCCTCTGCAGCAGCTGCATCCGTTTCCCTGCTCTGGTCGGTGGTGCAGTGGATCAAATTAAGGCTGAAAGTCAGTCTCCAATTTTAGGCTCTGCCATGTTATTTGGGCCAATATTGCAACTCTCATGCCTTATGTTTTACTAAGTTTGAGCCATTGATGTGATCCTGCTCTTGATATTTCAATAAAGAATTGATCCAAGGGATTGGGAGACGTTTTATATTTTTTCATATCCAGTCCAAGTCCAAATGAAAGCGAATTACACTGTCCAGTTCAATCCATGCCCACAAGCAAGTGCCCAATACACTCCAGGCACAGTCTCCATCCTGCAGATGCAATGACAGGTAAGATGTGCACCAACTTCCTGTGCTATCAGTCTGCCAAGGGATACAGACACATGCATAGATGGCCTCGTCAATGCGGGTACGTAAGGAAAATATACATGGAGGTATTAGAACAAAAATAAAGACACTTAGCCTATTTGGGGGTACTCAGAAAGCTTCCTGAAATAAATGGTCCCTGAACTATGTCTTCAAGATAAACAGGTGGATTAACCATGTGCAAAATGAGAGAGAAATCCATGAGCAATTGACGAGATACAAAGCTCACGAGGTCAATGTGGAGAACTGCGAGCATTCTGATGTCACTAGAAAGAAAGAGGAGATGGGGAGGCGGGGAGGGGGGGTTTGAAATGAGATTAGGGAGAAAGATAGGCACTAAGACAAAATGCCATTGTCTTTTTTCATTGATTTCATGAGCACCCACGGTACAGCAGCATCATTCTAGGCCTCGAGGAGTTTAGAATTTTATCCCGTGGGACAAATGACAGGTGGACATGAAAGGGTGGGTGGCCACAGATATGTGATGTTTGATGTTTCCAATTGATCAGCCTGCCCATAGTGTGCATATTTGAGGGACACTCATCGAAAGTCGTGGATCGCAGCTAAGAAACTAGGCAATCCTTTAGGAAGAGGTTGATGAGGGCAGTGGCAGTAGAACTGATGAGCAGGAGACAAATTGGAGAAACAATAAAACTGTATAAAAATGAGTAGTGTGTACATGTAGGGCTGGTGAGAGGGCTTCCTACCAGAGCACTCGTGTAAATGGTGGTACCACACACGAAGATGAGGAGTACAATGGAAAGCTGCTGGGACAGTGGCTTTGCAGTCTGTGGGCATCAGGATATGCCTGTATATTTGGAGTTCAGGGCTGGAAAAAGGTCGTCAGTCCAAAGCTCACATAGACTTGTGAATTCACAAAAGTTGGCACGTTTGACCAAAGGGAGCGTAGAGAGTCAAAAGAGAAATGGACAAGAGGTAGAAGATGAGAAATAACAATAGTGTGTGGGCTTGGGTTCGTGCCCGTGAAGAAAACGGAAAAGAAATGATCACAGGTAGAAAGAAAACCAGGAAAGAGTGATACGATGGAAGCCAAGACCAAAAAGATTGAAATGTTCAACAAGGAAACGGACATGGCAACGATGTAAGAATCAGAAAACAAAGCTTCGGGATGAAGTGAGGGTGTAGGGTTGGGTAGGAGTCACGGCTCTGCAATCGAGTGAAATGAGGTAGATCCACTCCAGTTGGTTGACATTTAAATTTGCTTCAGCCTCAATTCTTTATTCTTTACAAACATTGCTCTTTCCCCCTCCTTATAATCTTATATTTTATGCACCAGATACTTCAAACATAGTTTTGAAACTCAACCAATTCGGTCAAAGGATTTGATGTGTCTCTCGGTAGTGAGTTGACTGGGTCAAAGGCTCCTTGCTTTGAATCTGTATATTCTTCCCTTTCTGTTTCTACCACCATGACTCTGAGTGATTTCAAGAGCATCCTAACGATCCTCTCCATCTTCTCCCTTTCTGCTCTCCACTCCATCGCCCGCACTGCTTCTAGGATTCCTGCCCCACTTGCAGGTGTTAAGATACGAAGTGGCCGAAGAAAAAACCCTCCAGACACAAACAACAGTGCGGTGATTACCAGAGGAAAAGCGAGTTGGGGGAGGTTGAACAGGGCAAAAGCGGGGATACATGGTGACGGAAGGAGACTAAACTTGGGGTGGTGAACACACAATACAATACTCAGATGATGTATTATAGAATTGTACACCTGAAACCTATAACATGTGTTAACCAATGTCACCCCAATAAAGTCAACAAAAAGATACCAGTAGCCTCCCATCTATAATAATAAAAGCATAATATGCTAATTAGACCAGAGAGCCAAACGATCTTCAAGACAAAGCCGGGGCTGCCAGGGCTGAGCCCCTTGCACGAATTTCATGCATCGGGCCTCTAGTTGTTAAACAGAGGCCAGATTGCTTCATTAGGCAGTTTCCAGTCCCTGCAAACTTACCCCGGCTTATCTTGTTTTCAAGCAAACCAAATTAAGAGCATATATAATTTCCACCAGTTAACTGTAAATCCTTTAAGGGCAGAATCTATAATAGATTTGCCTTTCTATCTTCTGAAATACCCAGCCCAAATGAATGCGTTGAATGTATTATTACTTATCTCTGACCTCTATGTACTGTATATCATTATGTGAACAAACTCTTCTTTTTGGTTTTGCCCTGTTATGACTTTGAGGATTAACATAAACAAGCGAGATTACCTCTGGGTAACTCACCCTCCTAACAATAAATGTTTTCGTGTCTTTCAGACTTGAGAGTTCCGATGAGCCCAACAAGCTCACTAGATATGAGTTTCTAAAAGCAGGAATCTGCCACACCTGATTTGTCACTGTCCTCCTGACCCCGTGTTCTCGGTGGCTCTGGGAAGGACTTGTTGAGAAGAGAATTGAAACTTCATCCTGACTTATGAAATCTTTTCGGAAAGGTGCCCACATTTCGCAAGCCCAGCCTTCTGATCAGAACTTCTCATTTCTCAGAATGGCTGGTACCTTGCTGTCCCAGCCCACTCCCACAGCGGCAGGAACCCCGGTAGCTCACACAGGAAGAAGCCACGAGGGGAAAGGGCTTACCGAACTGGCACTGGGGCCCGTAATAGCCCGGGTCACAGCTACAGGTGTTGTTGTTGATGGTTTCCACGCATTCGCCGTGGCCGCTGCATGACCAGGGCTGGCACGAAGCTTTAAGGGGATCAGGAAGAAATTATTTTAATGTGATTACTTTGTAGTACGCATAGTCATGTTTTTAGACTTTTAGATAACTTTCTGCCTGAGACTAATTTACCACACAGGAAACCTTCATCTCTATATTCATAGTGCCTTTGCATAAAAAAGATATGCTAACATTTTTATTTACGTCATATACTGGCCCGTAGCCATACACGTTTATTTTGCGAATGAATTCGCCAATGCTAACACTCTGTAGCATTTTGGGAAATCTTAGGGATACACGTTGAAACTCTTGAAATTACTTTGTTTTTAATGTAATGAGCAGATTCAATGATGCCCAACCGTTTTTGCAGTCAGATTGCTTGGCAATCCCTTTCTTCACAGAAAGAACTATAGAAAGAGGAAAAAGTCCAAATCTGCTAAATTATCTTGGAGTCCCATTTGCCAGGGACACAGTGAACGGTGTTTCCCAGTTCAGATACGACTCGGAAAAGCATCTGGGCTGTTTGGGCTGTTGCCATGGCCCCTGTGGAGCTTTTAAAACCAATGACTTTGAAGCACGCGCTTCATTGCCCAGAACTGCAGGCTCCGCTGCAGGCAGCGCCATGCCAGGCCCTGCTTTGCGATGAGGACACTGAGGTGGTGTGAGGCTTAGCTCCTCGCGACTCCCGCCTTCTTCTCAGGGACCCTGATGATCTAGCCCTTCCTCCTTACACACGGCTCGTCTTTTTTTTCTTTTCTTTTTAAATATATTTGTATTGATTTCAGAGAGGAAGGGAGAGGGAGAGGGAGATAGAAACATCAATGATGAGAGAGAATTATTGATTGGCTGCCTCCTGCACGCCCTCTACTAGGGATCAAGCCTGCAACCCAGGCATGTGCGCTGACCTGGAATCGAACCTGGGAGGGACCTTTCAGTCCATAGACTGATGCTCTAGCCCAGGGGTCCTCAAACTTTTTAAACAGGGGGCCAGTTCACTGTCCCTCAGACCGTTGGAGGGCCGGACTATAGTTTAAAAAAAAACAACTATGAACAAATTCCTATGCACACTGCACATATCTTATTTTGAAGTAAAAAAACAAAACGGCAAAAACACCCGGCGACCCGGATAAATGTCCTCGGTGGGCCGCTTGTGGCCCACGGGCCGTAGTTTGAGGACGCCTGCTCCAGCCATTGAGCCAAACCAGCTGGGGCTGTATACATCTCATCCGGATGTAAACAGATTTAGGGGCACAGCTTTGGGGTGTTGGGACCAGCCTCGCACTCCAGGAAGCTCCTCAGAGACGTGGGTCGCGCTGCCTGGAGGCCTGGGCTGACCTCAGAAAGCACCAGGCTCTGCCCAGCATCCCCGGCGGGGCTGGCTCTCTGCACAGGGCCTCCCTACCTGTGTAGCACAGGGCGGCCTTGGGCTTGTGGCAGGCGTCATCGTTCCACTTGCCCGCGTCCTTGCTCCTCTTGATGTACATCTCCACGCAGTCCTCTTTTGACTTCTTGTTGTTGGGCTCCCCAACACCCCAGTTCTCCGCTTCGGCCGTGAGGGACTTGTTGGTCCCCACCCAGGTCCACACGCCTGCCACCTTCCGGATCCCAATCCAGTAGTAGGTGCGGCTGAAGGGCAGCGTCCTGTTCAGGTACTCAATCTCCCCCTTGTTCTGTATGGCAACCAGATCGGTGTAGTTTTGTTGGCAGAACCTCCTAGCGCTTGCCCAGTTCATGGGTTTTTCGGAGTAATGGTAAGTCCAGCCGTCGGTCCCATGGTAGGCAAGAGAAATCTGAAAGACATCAGTGAGAGTTTACACCTCAGTCACAGCTGACACCGCGGGACCAACCCCGGCTGAGCCCCCCTGGGACGGGAGGAAACCGACACAGCTAAGGTGTAAGGTGCCGCCTTGGTGCAGAATGAGTCATTCGCAGGTTTGAAGCAGAAATAACCCGTGAGTCCCAATCACTTTTCACCACAATATAGAGTACTTTTGCACATAGCTCTATTTTAGACAAATTTGCTGGCTTTCTAGATTTATTTTCATGAAATAATTTTTTCTCCACATTCTTTCAAGTGAAATGTAACCAACATAATTCAGACATTCATGTTTACCTTAGTAGCTGTCCATCGTTTAAAAGTAATTTAAGTATAACCTATCTCTCTGAGATGTACTGTCTTTTTTTTTTTTTTTTTTTTTAATCCCGGGATATTTTCCTAAAGGCCAGCACTTCTGCGTCTAGGAGAGAAGTCAGATGAGGACAGGAATAATGTTACATTGCTAAGTGATCTCTTTTGTATCAGAAAGATAATATTTAGCACAGGAAGAATTGCTTCTGGGAAAACGTCCGTCCACAGCCCAAGCCTTAGACATCTAACTACATAACAGCACCCAAAGTGCACAAAGCCAAATGGTGTGGGACTGTGAAATGTATTTAGATGGTGTCCCGTACACAGAGATCTCAACTGATGGTGTGTGATCATCATGGGTGTTCAGCTATGAGCACCTTGAAGAAACCAAGACAAACACATAGTCATACAATGACCTCGTGATAACATGGGCCGTCCCAAGCATGTATGATCTGTGAAACACTGCTCTCCTGTGAAGTAACCGTTTTCACAGTCATCAACATTGATTGAGTTTTCACCGTGTAGGGCAAATCCCATGGAGACATATCACAGAAAACAGGTCCAACTTTACAGTCTCCTAAGGATTCTAAGCGAGGCATAACAGATGCAAAGAAAACATAATTCATCTGGAGCAAGTCAAACATATCAGAAATGAAACATACGATTCATGAGTAAAGAATGTCCTAGAATGGACATGTGGACAGAGCTGTGAAGGGGCATCCCACCAGTAAGTCAGTGCTGGAGGGAGGAAACCGCTCGGCTCACTGCTCTCTGGACCTTCAGTGCCAAGAACAGTGCCTGGCACACAGCAGGGACTCCCCAGGGTGCCAGGGGGCATGGGCAGACATGGCACAAGGAATGTGTGAGGGGCCGAGGGACGCACGTTTGCTTGGCCAGAGCTGAAATTTCAAGCCGGGGAGTAAGAAGACATTAGCTTACTGCGGCAATGGGAATGTTCCGAACAACTGCCAACACTCCTCAAGAACTGGACATAGCATTTGTCACATCAATGGGAGAAGGATCAAAAAATATGTAAAGGGCTGGCCCTTTAAAAGCTCACACTGTACAACTGATGTCCACTGAACTGTCGATGAATCATAGAAAGCACAATGCTAAACATCTGGTATAGATTGTAAGTTCCCTATTAGATATTTCTTAATTGACCTTCTTCCTTCACAACTCAGATCTTGTTGGGTTCGTCAGGCTTTGCGCCTGCAGCAAAGGGTGTAGCAGGTGCCAGGGATTTCTGGGAAAGGACGGAAGATGAGAGGAAGAAAGATCTTCCTCGGAGGGATGGAATTAACAGTGTCTGCCGAATAATTTCCCTGTGGCTCTGCACACCCAGTGGACACTTAAGAAAAACAAACACGTGAACAAAGGCTCGGCAATACACAAACCGCAGCACGTACCCCAGCAGAGCGCTGTCCACACCCACAGCTCCAAGACCCGCGGAGCACTCTGACGTTTCCGTGGAGAGAGCTGCAGATAAAACACGAGATGTACACTCTGAAATCGCACGTGCACAGCCCCCTGGGGAGGCTCCCACCACTTTCCTAGAGTTCACATCGAAACACATGGGCTTACAAACCCGGCCAAAGGCATTGAATCCTCAGACACGGATGAAAGGGAAGCATCAAATTTGCCTCAGAAAGGATCCTTTAATTTCATGCCTTAGCCTCAAGGTGCTGATTGTCACTACTCTGACTTTTTCTATATTTCAGGAATGTTTTGTACCTGCTTCTCTGCTGAGCTGTTAGATGGAACCACTTGATACTTAGTATGTATTGTTTTAAAGTGTCCCTTGGTGCCGAAACCGGTTTGGCTCAGTGGATAGAGCATCGGCCTGCGGACTCAAGGGTCCCAGGTTCGATTCCGGTCAAGGGCATGTACATTGGTTGCGGGCACATCCCCGGTGGGGGGTGTGCAGGAGGCAACTGGCCGATGTATCTCTCTCATCGATGTTTCTAGCTCTCTATCCCTCTACCTTTCTCTCTGTGAAAAATCAATAAAATATATATTTAAAAAAAAAATAAAGTGTCCCTTGGTGTTTAATGGGCTGTTGACATTTAGGTTGAATGTTAAAATCCCCCACTTGATTATGCTGCTTCCAATTCCTAAAAGAATTAGACAGCCAGCCAGACGCCAGAAAGGAAAGCAGTTCCGTTTCTTTCAAGTAAAAAGAGATGCCTTTTGAGCAACTCAGATGGCAAGACCACACATTGTCTGCACCCCTAAAACCAGGTGGTCTGTAGTGTCCCTTCTCAGCGAGCCGCAGGTTAGCTCGCAAAGCTGCTCATTGCAACAGGGGAGCCGAGTCTCAGCCGAGACAGCCGAGAAGTCAGAGTCGTGAGAGGAGGGCTCTGGGGGCTCCGGCAGGTTTAGCTCCTGGCTTTTTTAAAGCAAAAATGAAATGTGTTGCCTCCTGTCCTTTGCCACCCACCTCTGCAACCCCGAGAAGAGGCTCTGCAAGCACCTGAGGCCCTCCAGGCTGAGAGCTCACCATGTCTGCGCGGTCCTGGTCCGGTCCCTCTGCGGCCCCACGTCCCGCTCTGCTCCGGGGGCTCCTGCCTGGCCCAGGCGAGGCTGCACTGTGCACTGAGCGAGTGGCCCAGAAGGGTTGCTTTCTCTCATTTCTCTAACGCAGTCTCACATCCTCCTCCTCCCCATTTCCCCCCCCCCCCCCGCCCTCCCCCTCCCCGCTTCTGGCTCCTCTTTCCCCACCTCTTTCCTGACCTCTGTCACCTCCCCTGAGAAAAACAGAGCTCTGACCAAGGTGCTGCTGTTAGATCTCCCTCTCTTCCTTTCTCTCTCTCTCCAGCCTCCTTCTACCTCTCTTCCTTCCTCCCTTCCTCCCTTCTCTCCTTTCCTCCTTTCCTTCCTCTCTCCCTCCCCTCCACCTCCCTCCCTCCCTCTTCCCCTCTGTCCCAGTCTCCCTCTCTCTATCTCTCTGTCTCTCCTCTTCCTTTTTCTATCAACGGGGCTAACTCATCGCTATCCATGGTAGAGGGCGCCTGATAACGGCAAATACCACACAATCAAAAAGTACTTCAAACACATGTCCCTTTGACTTCAGAGAGCTCACCTTAACAACTTGAGGGTGCCTTCCTGCCCCTTGCTCACCCCCTAGTGGACGTCCTTGTCAATGGCACCCCGAAAGTTAAGCCCCGACCTGCAGAGCAGCTCTGGCTTTCTGCCATAGGGGTTTGGGGGCCTAAAACACCCTTATCTGTACCCCGAGTGTAGCATGTGAAGGAGATAGACTGCATATGAAATCAGGACCCGAATGATGGGGGGCAGTGGAAGGGGGAGTCACCGGCAATCAGATTAGCATTTTTGAAAAGACAATAACAACAACAATAGCTATAGATCTCAATATTCCATGTGTGTTACCTTATTAATCTTTATAGAGATTAAACACAACACCCCGCAGTAGGTACTATTGCTACCCCGGTTTTCCAAGGCTCAGGAAGGTAAGAAAGGAAGAGACCGGGGGTGTGGGACCAGCCCCGCTCCAGCCTGTGCGCGTGGTTAGTGTGCTGCCCTCCTCCTAGTGGGAGCTCGGAAGGCGTGTTGACATGGGGACACGCCTGGGACCGAGGGGACCCACGAAGTGCCCATCTCCGCCTACAGCCCAAAGCAATGTCTAGACTGCATTTCTAAGTCCCTCCTCCCGTTCTCTCCTGACCTTGTCAGCCAGGCTTTCAGCCACGCCAGGGCCCTGGGTCCTCCCTTCACCGAGCCCACAGCCAGGTCTCCGCCCTCACCCTCCTCGGCCAGTCGGCCCTGGTTCCCCACCTCACCCACCATCCTTCTGTTTCATTGGTCAATGCTCCCTCATCTCCCTGACCTCCACACCTGTGGCCCCAGCGCTCGTTTACCCCGTGGACTTGATGGCCCGACCCGGTCTCTGAACCTGAATGCCGTCTACATGCCACTCACTTCCGATTTCTCTTTCCACCCAGGACACTCCTCTGCCCCGGGAACAACCCCCGTGCCCATCAAACACCTTCCCAGTATCTCCATCAGTGGTTTACTCCGCCTCCCACATTTTACATGCACCACACTGACCTTCAGATTTCCCCTCGAACCCGGAGAGCGCATGTGATTCTGGAGTGGATGCAGCTCGGTGACATCATGGTTGAGGCCGAGTCCAGGAGAGGCAGTGGAGCGGAGGGAGAAGAATGATGGAGAACGGAGAACGCGGACAGTGGACTGCGGTGCACCTGCGTGAGGTCGCACGGGATACAGCAGTGCTTGAGGCTGAGGAGGACCAGGAGCTGGGGCCCAGCCTCTGTGCAGGGGCTAGGAGTCCTTGCCATGAGGTGGTGAACTCGGTGTTATGTGCTCCATGGAAACAGGGTTATCTTATTTCTTCTTTTCATTTCTAGAAGCCTGGCCAGCCGTGGCACAGTGGTTGAGCATCGACCTATGAACCAGGAGGTCACAGTTTGATTCCTGGTCTGGGCACATGCCCGGGTTGCGGCCTTGACCCGCCCCCAGTAGGGGGCGTGCAGGAGGCAGCCGATCAATGATTCTCTCTCATCATTGATGTTTCTCTCTCTCTCTCTCCCTCTCCCTTCCTCTCTGAGATCAATAAACATATATTTTTAAAAAGGGGTTAGAAGAACAAAGAGCTGTAAGAGAACCTCGTCATAAAGGAGGCCACCCCTGCCTCCCACTGCTGAGGTGTGGGCGTGAGAGAACAGACGTCCCGTGGAGAGACCTGCGGGGCCTGTTGCAGGCCCGGCTGTAGGGACAGCAGGGAGGGACGGGGTTTGGAGAGGAACTGGAGGGTGGGGGCTGGCTGACTGGGGAGAGCAGTCCCGAGGGTGAAGGCGGCGGTTGGGAAGGAGAGCAGGTGGGTCAGGAGGCGAGGCCTGTGAGCTGGCTAGAAGATGACCAGCCAGCAGAGGGGCCTCCACTCCGACTGTAAGGAAGGAGGTGGCCGTGGAGGGGTGGTCCTGGTGGGTCTGGGGGCGGGTGGACACTTAGTCTAACTCTGGAGCGTAGGTTTGTGTCGTCTTCCATGGAAGCTAACTGCTAACCCGAGCTGCTCCACTCCTCACGTCTGCGTTCTCGCTGGCCCATGTCCACGTGCCTCGGGCCCCTGCATTCCTCTGCACACATTCAATTCGTTGTTGTTTCTTTGTTATGCCTTTTTTAATTGATTTCAGAGAGGAAGGGAGAGGGAGAGAGAGAGAGAAAAACATCAATGATGAGAGAGCACCATTGATCAGCTGCCTCCTGCACGCCCCCAACTGGGGACGGAGCCCACAACCTGGGCATGTGCCCTGACCAGGAATTGAACTGTGACCTCCAGGTTCATTGGTCGAGGTTTAACCACTGAGCCACACCGGCCAGGCTGCACACATTGTGTTTGTACAGTTTGCTGCAGCACTCTGCTGGGAAAGCCAACAGTCACACCTGCCTTTTGGGCTGCTGTCTTGGTCCTCCAGGGAAACAGCCTAACCAGCTGGATCTAGCCTGGTTTTTCCTTTTTTCTTTACTTTTCCTCTTGAGTAGAACTTTTGAGCTAAGATGAAGCATAAAATCAAAGTGAAACCAACTGTGGCCGATGACAGTGCCATAACCACAATTGTTTTCCGACCTGGACAACCAGGTCAACAATCAAACCAGGTTTTCTTAGAAATTTCAGATGTTTTGAGTCTTTGATAACAAGGAGATTTTTAGCTTTCAGAAGAGAGGAGACACCTTTTGGGGGGAGCAGAAAAACTAGCCTGGCCCTGGGCCTGGAAGAAAACAAGTCTGCAGAGTAAATGAAGGTGAATGGTTTAACTTGAGCAACTTGAGATCTGAGACCGGCATGAGGCAAAGCCTCCAGGATAAGGACTCTGTTTCATTGACCTTCCTTATCTTTTCTAGAGTGTTCACATTTTTCAGACAACTGTGCGGTATTGGTGCAGGGGCCCATGAGTGCGGTGATTGCCCAAAAGACAGACAGTACCAGTGTTGGATGGATGTGGAGAAACTGGAGCCCTCGTGCACTGCGGGACGGGGGTAGAAGGGTGCGGCCCTCTTACAAAACAGTTTGGCTTTTCCTCAAAAAATGAAACATGGAGTTACCAGAGGGCCCGGCAATTGCACGCCCGAGAGAATTGAAACCATAAGTCTACTCCAAAAGGTGTACAAGAAGTTCATAGCATCGTTCACAACAGCCAACGTGCAGCAGCAAGCCAGCTGTTCACCAGCCGGCGGATGGGGACAGAACGGGAGGCGTGGCCATACAATAGGGGATCACTCAGCCATAGAAAGGAATGAAGTATGACGCCTGCTGCGGAGAGGATTAGCCCTGAATACATCGTCCTGAGTGAAAGACGCCGGACACAAGGCCACATGATTCCACATATGTGAAATGCCCAGAGCAGGCAAGTCCGTGGAGGCAAAGTTAGGTTCCTGTTCACAGGGCCTGGGGGAGGGCAGAGGGAGAGTGACTACTGGTGGGTACTGGGTTTCTTTTGGGGGTGAGAGATGTGCTCTGGAGTTACACGTGGTGGTGATGACTGCAGGATCTTGTGAACATACAAAAACTATTGGATTGTACACTTAAACGGGCGCATTTTATGGTGTGTGAGTTTTACCTAAATAGCATGGAATTTTTAAGAAAGAGGCCATACACAGAGATACATATAAACATGTTTATTATCAAACTTCATAGTGCCACGTCAAATACAGTATGACATAATTTTAAATAAATACGTACTTTAAAAATTGTAAAATATTTTAAATCATAATTTAAAATACTTTATAAAACCCAGACACACTTATATCTCACACAGCTACTTCCAACCCAATAGCATAAACATTTACATTTGGACAGTTTCAGATAAAATGGTCATTCATTTCCTGATCACACATTTCACATGCATCCTCTTTCTCTTATTTCCCAGGGTCCTTTGCCCTTCAAAACCCCTGCCGTCCTGATTCCTATCACCTCTCCTCTTACTTCTGGCTTTGCCTGGGCCAAAGCACCACGGCGCCTCTGAGCATGGCTTCCTCGGCACATGCAGAGGCGACGGGGTGTGAGGGAGCTTTGACCCTCACACCTGCGAGGTTGAAGCAGCCCTGCAGTCACTGACAGCACTTCTCAGTGCCAGCAATCAATAACTGGATTCCTTAGGAGTTGGAAGCTCCTTTCTACACAAATATAAATACTTGCTCATCCAGGCTTCCTTCCTTTTAAGAACAGCCTAACGCACAAGAAAACAACTGGGAAATAATCATTCGACATCTTCACTTTGTGAAAACCCGCTGGGTGAACCCAGGACCCGGGCAGGTCCTATCGTGGACTTAGGGCCTTGCACTAATCAAGAATTGTATGCTTGACACATCACATCCGACACACATCTTTTTGGGGATGCAAGGCACATCCTTATTCCTACAGGAGCGTGCTTTTTCAACAAAGACACTCACAAAAGGGTACCTTCATTCATTTGCACATATGCTTTTACCACATCAGAACATTTGGTCTCCTGGAAGTTTTTCATCATGGAAACCACAAATTTCTGAAAAATTAACTGACCGTGCACAATATCTGCCACTTAGTGTTTACTCACCTGGTACTACTCCGTTTTTTAAAAGCAACTGTAGGAAAAAATTAACAATGTTCACTAATTACCACTGTACATTGTCAGGGGATAGGATTTGCCCTTTTTCGAAATAAAGCCACTGCAGATGCGACATTAGAATCTGTTAATAAATAAAGAGGTGGTGATCTAGGAGACTGATTGTTGCCCGGTCATAGTCCTAACACTTACATATGTTAAAGTCCCTATAACACTTGTAGTACTGAATTAAGAATCATGGAATACATCTCCACGCAAGTCAGAAGAATGCTATCTCTAAGAATACTTTAAAGAGCACTGAGTCCCACAGGGAACAAAGTGGTCCAGGCTTTGTTTGGTAATCTCCACGCAGGTGTTGGTTTTTTGTTTTTGTTTTTTTCAAGTCAGTAACAGATTATTTTTGTACAATTTGCTTCCTCTAAACTTTTGACAATTATCATTCAGCCCATGACAGCAACTTTATAACCAGTAGTTATAACACTACTAGAGTCCTGGTGCACCAATTAGTGCACAGCTGGGGTCCCTCAGGGCTGAAACCGGCAGCCAACGCTGCCTGCTGCTCCCGCTCATCCTGGCCCTGCTGCACCTGCCGCAGGCTCACGCCAAGACAGTGCTGATCATGCGCCCATCCCAAGGCGGGTGAGAGGGGTGGCCGGGATGCGATCAGCCCTCCAGGCAGGCGATGGGACGCTCTTGCTAGCCCAGGATCTGGATCCATTCTGCTGATGTTCACACCGGTTGTCGGGAGCCACCTGGCGGCCGCTTTTATATAATTTCTTCCTTGCAAAGCATCTAGGGAGGGGAAGCAGCCGTGGTGCCCGAGGGCGACTTCCAGGAGGCTGCGGGTGCTGTCGGGATCGTGCTGGCAGCACCAGTCAATTGGTGCCTGGTCCGTTCTCTGGAGATTGGACCTGCAGGACTACTGAGGGAGGGAGTGGCTGCCACCAGGATGGTGGGCCACTGGGATGGTGGGCCACTGAGATGGGTCAGTCAGCTGAGTGGCGCTCCCACTGTGGGAGCACACTGACCACCAAGGGGCAGCTCCTGTGTTGAGTATCTTCCCCCTGGTGGTCAGTGAGTGTCATAGTGACTGGTCAACTGGTCGACCAGTCATTTGGTCACTTAGGCTTTTATATATATAGATGAAGAACAAAAGAAAGAAACAATGTCACAAAATACTGGGTTTCTCCACCAAGATTTCATCAGGAGTGAGGGAGAGTTAGAAATGGAGTTCTGAGACTCCAGAGCCTTGGGCTCTTTGCTTTTGTCTGGAAGAGAATGTCCTTCCCCTTGGTATCCAGCACTTTCCAGATCCTTAAAACAGGACAAAGAAAACTGAGTCATTTTGCTGGCAGGCTGGCCTTGCCCACGGGACTTTGGTCCTTTGAAGTTCTCGGGGGCACTGCAGTCCAGCTGTGACAAAGTCCAGTAAGTGACAAAGGTCTGAGATCCAAGGAGAGCTCTCTGCCTCTGCCGTCCTCAGGGCATCATTCTCATTCCCTCCTTTACCTGTGTTCCTGCAGGTACAAGAGTGCAGATCATCAGGACACTTAATACTCTGCATAAAAACAGCGACAACAGAATTCATCTTCTGTACACTGTATGCACTCTCACTGGGGTAATGCAAACATGAACAGCAAATCCTACTCCGTTAGCTCAGTGCAACCATTCTGTATGAAACTATAAGGGTGGATTTGTGTCATATATTTGTCAAAACCCCTAGAATATACAACACCAAGACTGAACCCTAATGAAGACTGTGGACTTCAGTTAATAATGTAACAATGTTGGCCCACAAGTTGTAACAAAATACCATACTAATGCAAGATGTTAATGATAGAGGAAATGGGGGGTGGGAGTCAGGGTATGTTGGAAGTATGTGCTTTCTGCTCACTTTTCCTATGAACCTAAAACTGCACACAAAAGGTACTAATTTTTTAAAAAACATTTGGAGGAGACTTGACCCTTTCAAATTCTCAGAAAACAGAGCAGAGTGGTTAAGGCCACAGATTCTAGAACCAAACTGCCCAGGTATGAATCCTGGCCACCCCACTTACTAGCTTTGAAATTTTATGCAAGTTACTTAACTTCTCAGTGCCTCATTTTCTCCATCTATATAATAATGAATATAGTAATAGCCCCATCGCATAGAATTCCTAGCTCAGAACCGTTCCCAGGATATAGGAAGCGCCATATAAAGGGTAGCTATTATCATCGTTATTATTAACTTCCATAGTGAACTGACTCAGTGTGGTCAGAGCCTGGTTCCTTTCCTCTCCTCCTGCAAACACATGAAACCACAGTCCATAAAATCCCCTGAAGGGGTGACCCCTCACCCCCACTCTAGAAACTGGCCAGTTTGGGGGGCTCAAGGAAAAACAGAACATGTAAAGAGGGTGTCTCCTCTCAAAACCGCACGTGATTGCAATGCCTACCTGATTCCTTTTGGACTTAAATTAACGTCTGGTAGGATCCGTCTGAGGGCGGGCTTTGGCAGCTGCTGCGGAATACACAAGAACAGCGGGTGAGGCACCGCTCTCCACAGGAAGAAAGACAGACGTGTCGGTGCTCAGCGGCACGCGGGGTGCAGAGTGCAACTTACCTGGCGGGAACAAACTTCTTTGCTGCAAGAAAAAGACAACCGTGATTTGGACTCAGTGACTTCGAAGGACACATTGAGTCCAGAAACAGTCTAATTCACCCTCAGAGGTTGCACATTCAACGCCTTTGGGGGCCCATGTAATCAGAGTGCCAACACAGGTGGCGGCAAGTAGGGCGGCATGTAAGCGGACCTCACTGAGGGGCCTAGCTTAAGGTGACCAGATCATCCCTCTTTTGGGACAGTCCCAATTTTTAACAATTTGTCCCGCGTCCCACGGCGTTTTAAAAAAGTCCCTATTTTTAGGAAGAAAGGGACTTTTTTAAAACGCCGTGGGACGCGGGACAAATTGTTTAAAATCGGGACTGTCCCGCCAAAAGCGGGACAATCTGGTCACCTTAGCCTAGCTTCCAACACAAGCCACAGCCGCAGGCTTGGCTTGCCAGAGGTAGGGTCCACTTTTTCATGACAAGTCCCGAATCCGGGTCTTGTGTGAAACTTCCTATTTTGTAATCAGAACTTAATTCAAAGAAGTGTTCAATGCTCCGTAGGCCAAACCAACCACAAGCGTGGCTGGAGGCTTCAAGCATCCCCTCCGATTTATTCCCCCACGGGAGCCTGTTCCCCAAACACATTTTCAGAGACATTCTGCCCCTTTTCCTGAGAGCACAGACCCTCACGGCCTCTGCACGGCCTCAGAGTGCACAGAACCCAGCACGCGTGGCGCTGCCTGAGGTCGTGCAATGACACACATTTCCTAAAACTTCCCACCCGGTGTGCTGTGAACTCCTCCCCTAAGACTGCTGCTCCGCGTGACTGCCCCTGACCACTGATTTCCTGCCCGGAGAGCGTGGCACAGTGTTGGGGTGCATGCACAGGCCCTCACCTTTCTTCCGAAGGCGCTTCAGGAGCCAGAGGAGGAATGACCCCGACGTCAGGAGGGAGGTCCCTGCAGCGGAGAGCCCGATGGCCAGGGGCAGGCTGGACGGGGCGGGGGCTGCGGAGACAGGGAAGAGCCGTCACAAAAGGAACTGACTTGGAAGTCCCTCTGCTCTGTGGCTCTGCCCTTTGCTCTGTACACACATCACAGGGCACAGAGCAGAGGAGCCGCGCAGTGTGCATGTGGGAGGAGGCATTGCATTAAAGACCTGGGAGATCTACCCAGCACAGCACAACTCATTGCCACGCTCTTTCCCGGCACACACTGCACCCTGGATTCTCTCTCTCTCTCTCTCTCTCTCTCTCTCTCTCATTTCCCCCCCGACCCCCAGCTCTCCCTTTATGATGGTCAATATTCCACCCATTCTATCAGCATGTCCCCTCTTCTGTTTTCTCTATATTCCCATTAAGTTGAATTTTCACAGCTTAGTAACCTGGCCAACCCTTCGGCCTTTCTGGTTTGGACGTAATGGATCTTCATTATTTTAGCCAGATAACCCCCTTCTTCACTCTCGCCCCCCGACGACCTCCATCAACAAGTGCCTCACCTTCGCAGGTGGGCAGCATCCCGGACCAGTGTCCTGCGGCACCGCACGTCAGCGCCGCCGAGCCATTGAGCGTCCATCCCTCGGGGCACGTGAAGGTGCACTCAGCGCCGAACACGAGCTCCCCATTGCAGCTCATGGCCACCTTGCCGGGCACTGCCGGGTGTGAGCATCGCACCACTGCAGGCAAAGGACCGGGCAGAGGTTAAGGAAAATCCCCTGGAAGCTCCTAACCCCAGCTGGACAGGCAGCACACAAGCATGACTTATGAACACTGCGTCATTTTTTTAAAATTTATATTTTACTAGAGGCCCGGTGCAAGAAATTTGTGCGTGGGGGGGGCGGGGAATCTCTCAGCCCAGCCTGCACCCTCTCCAATCTAGGACACCTTGGGGGATGTCCTAAACCGGCAGTTGGACATCCCTCTCACAATCCGGGACTGCTGGCTCCTAACCACTAGCCTGCCTGCCTGCCTGACTGCCCCCTAACTGCTTCCCTGCCAGTCTGATTGACGCCTAACTGCTCCCCTGACAGCATGATTGATGCCTAACTGCTCCCCTGATGGCATGATCATTCCCAACTGCCTTCCCCTGTGGGGCTGAGGAGACTGGGGGGCTGAGGCTGGATGAGGCAGGGCTGAGGGGACTGGGCATCGCCATCTTGTGGCTGCCGCCATCTTGTGAGGGCGGTCAATTAGCATATTCCCTCTTTATTAGATAGGATTGCTTTTGGAGAGGGAGGGAGAGGGAAAGAGAGATAGAAACATCAATGATGAGAGAGAATCATTGATCGGCTGCCTCCTGCATGCCCCCTACTGGGGATCAAGCTTACAACCCGATGCTCTATCCACTAAGCCAAACTGGCTAGAGCAAGGCACTACTTTCAATGAGGCTCAAGCCCCTCGAGGCAACGTGTGAGGACTCGACCCACATCTACTCCTTTGAGTCCGACTTCAGTCTGACCTTGGCAGGAGGGGGCCTCCTGTGTCCACTGTCCCCGAGTTGTGCACTCCAGGCGAGCTGCCCCATGCAGTTGGAAGCCATCCTCGCAGCCGAAGGCGCAGGAGGAGCTGGGGGTGAGCTCCCCGGCAGGGGCGTGGCGGCACCGCACCCAGCCGCTCCGGGGCGGGGGCACAGGGTCACATCTCACAGCTGGAAGGGGAGCAAGCACATGAGAAGTTCGCTTGTCTCAGGCAGCCACGGGTTTCACCAAGTCCCTAGCTCCTCTCTATATAAATACATTTTTTAAAATTTTCCTTTTTGTTAATCCTCACCCGAGGATATTTTCCATTGACTTTTAGGGAGAGTGGAAGAGAGAGGAAAAAACAGAGAGAAACATCGATGGGGAACACATCACTTGGTTGCCTCCTGCACCAGCCCCGACCAGGGCCCGGGCCGGGGAAGAGCCTGCAACCGAGGTCCGTGCCCTTGACTGGAATCGAACCCGGGACCCTTTGGTCTGCGGGCCAATGCTCCATCCACTGAGCCAAACTGATTAGGGTTTCAGTATTTTTTTCAATCTTAAAAGAAAACAAAAACAAAAGCTGTACCTTCACAAGTGGGCTCCATGCTGTCCCACTGCCCTGTGGGGCCGCACTGGAGCCTCGCGGGTCCCCTCAGCACAAAGCCCTGCTCGCAGGAGAATGCACAGCTGGCCCCGGGCTGGAAGCTTCCGGAAGCGCTGGGGGCACAGCTCACGTGGCCCCTCTCGGGCCTGGATGGGGCTTTGCACTGGGAAGCTGAAACACCAAAGCGGGGTCAGGACACGCTGGCAGGACAGGAGGGACCTGCATGGGCCGAGTGGACCCAGTGCATCAACAAGGACATGATGGGGGCTCAGACTCTTGGCCGCCCCTGGACAGTCGGCCGTGGCGCTAACCAAAGGGCGGGCGGGCGGCCCTGACCAGGACAGGCTCCTCTGACATGGGGAAGCGGAGGGCAGGGCCAGGAGAGGGTCCTCAGGGCGCGGCTGGGGTCTGGATGCCTAGATGGCGCCGGCGAAGGGAGGTCAGCGCAGCCACGCAGCAGGCCTGCTGTGCGGCGGGGTGTGGCTCGTGGCGTTTGCGTGGGGGCAGGGCCCAGTGCCACGTGTGGCTGCGAGGACAGCAGCACCCGAGAGTGGAACCTGCTTGTTCTCAAGGTGCCCTTTTGCCTTGAGACGGCTTACAGGCTGCTGCTGAGCTATGTGACAGCGGACGCCCCTCCCCCCTGCGGCGGTGACACTTCCAGAAGGCAGGAAGACGGGGTTCTAACATCAGGGGGAGCTCTCATGGCCCCACTTGTTACATGGTAAATCTTAGAGTGAGACTCTGCCTGCCCCCGAGTCTGACTTCCAGTCTCGTTCCGACCCCCCCCCCCAACACACACACACACACACACACACACACACACACACACACACACACACACACACACACTCAGGCTGTGGCTGCTCCTGGGAGGGCCAGGCTCACCTTCACAGAGCGGGGCCGGCTGCGCCCACTGCCCCTGCGCCGTGCACTCCACGCGGGCGGGCCCCCGCAGCAGGAAGCCCTCCTCACAGGCGAAGCTGCAGGAGGACCCGAAGGCAAGCTCCCCGGCGGGGGAGAGGCTGCAGCTCACGGAGCCGTGCGGAGGGGGGTCCAGGGCGCCGCAGGTCACGGCTGTAACACAGGGACCGGCAGTGAGCAGGGCTGGCGGCCGCACCAGCGTGGGGGGCGGGGAGGGGAGCTCTGAGCAGTGAATCCCGACGGGAGGGGCTGCGCTACCTGAGCACGTGGGCTCCTCGTGGTCCCAGTGCCCCGCCGCGGTGCACCGGAGGCGCGGGGCCCCCACGAGGGCGAAGCCGTCCTCGCAGCGGAAAGCGCAGCTCGTGTTCCACGGGAAGGCCGCGGGGCCCTGGGAGCAGTCCACGGAGCCGTGGGCGGGACGCGTCACCTCGGCGCACTGGGCCACTGCGGGTGGAAGGCACAGGGACACGAAGGTTGGAGAAGGAGCCGCGCATCCTGCTGAGCCTGAGTCTAGGACGCAGCAAGGAGCTGCCTTCCAGGGGCCCGACGCCCCGGTAACTCCCGGGACGGCACACCCACGGGAGGCTTTCGCTCTCTGGTGGCGATTTCCCTCTTTGCTGGGTGTCGCTCTGGGCTCAGGGTCTGATCTAGGCCCAGTCTCTCCCCGGGCCCTGAGCGAGTTGTCGGGGCCACAGTGCAGGGAGGCAGACCCTCAGCCGGGAGCTGGCTGTGGTGGCGGAAACAGCAGTGACAGACTAGCCACGCGTTCCCTTGAACCCCGTGGTCCCCACGAAGGGGTCTTTGTCTCTGGCCGAGAAGGTAAGGCAGAGCGGGAAGGAGACGCTCAGGCGGGCTGGCTACACAGCCCGGGCCGGGTCTGTTGTTGACGTCAAACAGGGAGAGGAGGCGAGAGCCCCTGAGGTCTAGAGCGTGTGCGTGGGTTTGCAAGTTACCAGGGCCGCAGAGACCCCCCCTGCACACGTAGACAAAGCCACTCACCCCAAGCGGGACCACCCCCCATAGACACTGGCTGAGAACAAGCTTTCTTAAAAGACGGCGCCGGAAAGAACTTTCCCGAGAGTCTGGAAACGTTCCAAGTTGGGTAAAATGCTGAGGCAGGAGGGGTGCTTCGGAGACTCACCCTCGCAGCCCGGCAGGGGCGCGCTCCACGCCCCGGAGGCGGTGCAGCGGGCGGCCCGGGGGCTGCTGGGCCGGTAGCCCTCCTCGCAGCTCACGGCGCAGGAGGCGTTGTAGCTGAAGCTCCCCCAGGGCTCGGTGCACTCCAGGCGTCCGTGCTCAGGGGCGTCCTGGGCCGGGCAGGTCACCGCTGGAAAGGGAAACCGGGTCAGTTCTGTCCTCTCTCAGCTCCTGTAGGAGGAGGGACCCCGCGAACTGCAGCTACTGTGGGTTACACGTTTCCTGAAAACGGCCTGTCTGCCTCGGGTCACAGAATCCCAACCACAAGCCCGCGGAGGCCGTCTGTTCTCATGCTCATCTCGCAGTGAGAAAGCTGGGACTCAGCGTGCAGCGCCGGTCACGGTGCCATGTAATTGGGGAATCTGGGGTTTGAACCTGGAGGCCCCGGCTTCACAGGCTCAGCCCTTGCCCACCGACCCTGGGCACCACATGCCCCCGGGAAGCGGAGGCCTGCAGACCCGGCTCCAGGCCAGGGAGCTCGGCTGGCACTGCCATCCCAGGGAGGGACAGGTGGCATCTGACTCACCCTGCTCGCACTGGAAGCCATGGAAGCCGGGGTGGCACTGGCAGGTGTAGTTGTTGATGGTCTCCACGCAGTCGCCATGGCCGCTGCAGGACGTCGGGGTGCAGGCAGCTGCGGGCACACAGGCATGGCAAGGAGCGTGAGCCCTTTGGACTTGAGGGTCAACAGTGAGCACCGAAACATCACCAATGACACGAGTGCCCGACGTTCTGACTGAGGTGCCTTCACAGAGTGCCAGAGCTGAGCTTCAGGCTCGGCGGCTTAAACCTTGATGCCAGCACACGGGAGGCACCAAGACTAGGAAACTCACTGAATCCCAAACTCTAAAGATGGCTCCCCTGCCACCGGTAAACAAGGAGCCAAAACACGCCCTGTACGTGTGCATACACACCCTACATATGTACAGACCTGTACATGCAGCTATGGACACATGCACACGTGGGTTCTTGCCTACATTCTCACAAAGAAGCAAAGAGATACTTTCTCAAGCAGCACACGTTAACACCAGATTTTTAGAACATAAAATCATCGGCCTAGAAAGTTTGGCTCAGTGGATAGAGTGGGCTCGATCCCCAGGAGGGGGCGTGCAGGAGGCAGCCGATCAATGATTCTCTCGCATCATTGATGTCTCTCTCTCTCCCTCTCCCTCCCACCTTCCTCTCTGAAATTAATAAAAAAAATATATTTTTTTTAAATCACATAGAGATCAGTGTTTGCCTAGTGCCAGCAGTTTGTGGTGAAGCCCCCCTCCCTCCCGCCGTGCCCACCTGTGTAGCACAGGGCCCCTCCCTCCCGCCGTGCCCACCTGTGTAACACAGGGCACCTCCCTCCCTCCCTCCCGCCGTGCCCACCTGTGTAGCACAGGGCCCCCCTCCCTCCCTCCCGCCGTGCCCACCTGTGTAGCACAGGGCCCCCCTCCCTCCCTCCGTGCCCACCTGTGTAGCACAGGGCCCCCCTCCCTCCCTCCCTCCCGCCCGTGCCCACCTGTGTAGCACAGGGCCCCCCTCCTCCCCGCCGTGCCCACCTGTGTAGCACAGGGCCCCCCCCCTCCCTCCCGCCGTGCCCACCTGTGTAGCACAGGGCCCCCCTCCCTCCCGCCGTGCCCACCTGTGTAGCACAGGGCCCCCTCCCTCCCTCCCTCCCGCCGTGCCCACCTGTGTAGCACAGGGCCCCCCTCCCTCCCGCCGTGCCCACCTGTGTAGCACAGGGCCCCCCTCCCTCCCTCCCGCCGTGCCCACCTGTGTAGCACAGGGCGCGCTTGGCCTTGCTGCACCGCTCGTCGTTCCACTGGCCCGGGTCCTGCGGCCGCTTGATGTAGATCTCCACGCAGTCTTCGTTGGCCTGCTTGTTGTTGGGCTCCCCGGGAGCCCAGTTCGCGGCCTCCTCCGTCAGAGGCTTCCCGGTGCCTATCCAGACCCACTGGCCTTCGACCTTGCGGATCCCGATCCAGTAGTAATTGCGTGAGTAGCTGAGTATGGAGTTCAGGTACTGAATCTCCTCCTGGTTCTGAATCGCCACCAGGTGGGTGTAATGCCGCTGGCAGTAGGCGCTGGCCTCGTCAAAGGTCAAGAACTCCGAGGAGGCGTGGTAGGACCAGGCTCCGCCCTGTCTGACCAGGTGGAGGGCTGAGGGGAAAGGTGAAAGGAAGGAGAGCGGTTAGTCCTGCCGTGGTCTGGCTCTGAGCTGGCCTTCCTCCCCTCCCCACTGTTCTTCCTCCTCCTTTCACTGTGCAGTTTGCCACCCTCACATGCTACCTGCACCGTCCAGGGGTATAAATAGTTTCATATGGGCAGGCCTCACCACCACTCATCTCCATCTCTTCCATCTGAACACTGAAACCTTAAATCTATTGAACTATGACCCCCTCCCCTGCCCCAGCCCTGGCGACCAGCATTCTACTTCCCGTCCCGCTGGCTCGCACTGCCCTGTCTCATGCCCATGGAGCTCTGTGGCTGTTACCGGGCCTTCTACCCTCCTAGGGAGGCCGACAGTGGGCTTCAGGATGACTCGAACCTTGTTCGCCTTTTCCAAAGGAAGAAGGGGTTTGGACAGAGGAACCTCGGTTTCCTGCGCTTTTCTTCTGTGACTGACTGCACTTGCTTAGCCTGCTCCCACCATAGCCCGTAGCACCTCTTCGCAGTGGGACACTAGTCCGAGTGAGCAAGCCCTGCTGGGCACCACCAGCCTGCTGGGGAGCTGTGCCTGCCCATGACCCTGACCCTCACGGTGCCTCTGGGACTTAGCTGTGCATGGTCAGCACCTTGCACTTACGGAAACTGAGGCACAAAGAGGTAAACTGCCCTGGTCCAGGGCAAGCCGCACTGTGTGGGAGGCCAGGGACGCTGCTCGCCCTGCGTTGCACAGGGTGCCCACCCACCAGGAAGCATCATCGGTCCGAAAGGGCCCTGGTGCCCGGATGGAGGATGGGAGAGCCGCTCCGATGACATTGGCTTACCAAAGGCGAGAGCAGAGAGCAGCCACCAGGCAGTCATGGCTTCAAGAGTTCTTCTCATCAAAGGTCAGACTTGAGGTGCTTTTCTGGGGAGAAAAGTTACAAAATGAATTACAGAATGAAACCCAGGCGGCCGGTTCCTCGGCTCATTCTCCAGGGATGTTTGCAGCAGCCTCCCAAGATCTTAGGTAAAGGGTTCCAGGGCCACAGTCTCTATGAAAGAGAGGTTTGCCTGAATGAATAAATGAGAATCTTAAATTTGCATCCTTGAGGTCAAAGGGAGAAGCCAGCCTTTGATGGCCTGGATGTAGACAGATCCCAGGAGGCCGTGGCAAACCTGTTCATAGCAATCGGCTCAGTTGCATGGCCCAGGCTGCTCTTTAGAGACTTACGGGTTTGTGGAGAGGCTGTTTCCCTGTCCAATTCTGGTTCCTGCGCGTCCCCTCTGAGTCCCCGTGCTGCTGCGTCCGCTGCTCCTCCAGTGCTGGTGCCAAGTCAGCCGACAACAGCAGAGCCCGCTCTGCCGGAGCCTTTATAGGGCGGCTGGCTTCCTGTGAGTCACAGCAGAACACTCCAAACCCGCGGGCAGGAATTCCCGGCAGCATCTAAGAAGTTTCCCGGGAATATCCACGATGCTAAAGATTATAATGATATCAGGAACCCTGCCCCTCATAACGAAGTCTCCTTTGTTACACACCTTTCCATTTTACATGAATTCTATTAATATGACACAAATGCATGGTCTTTAATTTTAATCATGTAAAATCTCTGTCTTTAAAAGGTTTTAAAACTTTGCCAGTTAGCCCTGACCGGTGTGCTCAGTGGTTAGAACGCCGGCCCATGCATTGAAGGGTTGGGGGTTTGATTCCCAGTCAAGGGCATGCACCTGGGTTGCAGGTTTGATCACCCGTCCCAGTCGGGGCTCACGGGAGAGACAACCAATCAATGTGTCTCATATCAATATCTCTCTCTCTCTCTCTCACTCTTCTTCTCCCTCCCTCCCTTCTCCTCTGTCTAAAAGGCAGTGGAAAAAACATTCTCAGGTGAGGATTAAAAAAAAAAAAGCTTTGCTCATTAGCAGCATCTCCTCTGTAATTGTGGTAATAATGCCAATAATGGGTCACCAACCACATTTTTCCTCTTTCTCACCTATCAAGTCAACCCATTTTAAGGCATACTGTCTCACAGAGGAATGAGTCACAAGCTGAACAATAATTCTCAGACTCTGTGCATTGTTACAGCCAAACTACTAGAAATAATATTTCCAAAATTTATTGAGTACTTACTATGTGCCAGGCCCCATTCTGAGCATTTTGCACATTCATCTATCTGACTATTTAATCTTCACGACAGCCTATGAAATAGGTACTCTTATTATCCCCATTTTAAAGATGAGGAAATTGAGACATCACAGATTTTACCCTTCTCAGCCAACAACACAGAGCTATGGGGAAGACCCAGACAGTCACTCTCAGGACCCGATCCCTTAACTGCTACCTCGTGTCCTGGTTCCTCTTATTGTCAGGCCCTCGATGGGCCTCCTTGTCCTGCCCAAGTCTCCAGTCTTCCTTCTTCTTCCCAGAGCAACAGGATCACCCCAGCTTTCAGCTGGGAGAGCTGATATTCTTGGATTCTGAGACATGGAGGCAGGAAGGAAACCCAGAACAGAGGACAGAGGCTGCAGTGAGAATGGATCCCAGCCCCCAACACACGGGGAGAAAGAGGACAGAGAAGCGAGCATGCAGGCTGAGCACCCCCAGGAACCACTGTGGACCCCTTTGCCACACTTTCTAGGAGATCATGATTCAAGAGCAAATTCTCTCTGTAGCTAAAGGACAAAATGATTGTTTAAATGTAAATTGAGATAACTGGAGGGAGAGAACCCAATACACAAGGAGGGATAAAAGAAATGAGTGAATGAGACTTGTGAGTAAAGGTAACCTATTATTATTATTACTAGAGGCCCAATGCACAAAATCACGTGCAGTAGCCCGCCACTGCTCACCACGCTCGCCGCCCCACCCGCCCACCCGCCGCTGCTTGCCACACTTGCCTGCCGCCCGCCTTGCTGCAATTGGAGCCTGTGGGCCGCAGGGGGAGGGACCAAGAGGTGGTCAATGCACCTCATGGCGACTGGTCAAGCGGTCATTCTGGTTGTGACGCTTATGGCCTCTGGCCTTTTATTATATAGGATTGTAACAGTGGGAATTGCAACCCACCCCACCATTCTCTTGACATTGTTTCTTTAAATACTGACTCAGACTAGTATGCAGCTTGTAGATAAACAGCATGTTTGTCTAAGAATCCTAGGAATTAACTTCAGAAGATACTGACCCTGAACTTCAGTCATCCCAGATCCGGAAGATTTGCTGACCTTCAAATGTAGAATCAGGATGACGAAGACCAGAATGATGCACATCAGACCATCACTTGACCAGTTTTGAGATCCTTATCGGAATGGATGGTGCTGGAGTGAATGTAGATAACTTTTCAACCCCCTCTCCTTGATTTCTTTGTTCAGCTTTGCCTCTCCGTCCTTATGAAAACCACTGAGGTGGGGAGATGGGCTTGGACAAGAGTCCCCCATCTCCTTGAGATGCCGGCACTTGAATAAACCTCTTTCCTTTTTCACCAGCACCTGTCTCATGAGTTTGTTTTTTTGCGGCAGCAGGCAATTAGACTTGGGTTCTGGTTACATTATTATTGTCACCAGAGGTATGAAATTCCAAACCTACCACAGTCATCCTGCATTCTCCCAGAGGGAGCCCCTGAGGGGGGTCTGAGAATAGGTGCCTGGGGTGTAGGGGTCTCTCTTCAGGCTCCAGGGCTGCTGAAGGGTCATAGACAGACCTGGAGGCCTGTTATAGAGAGACCCCAGCACAGGGAAGGGCAGGAGCTGGTGACAGATGGACTGCAGCCTCTTCACCTGCACTTTCCTATCAGGTGAAGGGCACCCCTTGGGGGCACCTCCCCTGTTGGAGATCAGCAATGAATTGCAGAGGAAACTGGGTGAGAGTTGAATAGTTGGGGATGTTGAATCTTACCTCTCACTCCCCAATAAACCTTATTTCCCCCAAGTAACATGCTGGTTAGAGGTGTCCCTGCTGAGATCCCCCTCTGGCTTCACGTGGGCCCCTTTACATTCTCCGTCATGGGGGAGACGAGAGAAGAAGCAGGAGGTGGAGCACACGTGGGCACAGCCCAGCCCCACCACCAGGGCTGCTTGGTCTCGGAGGCGCCACACTTCCCGGCTGAGCATCCCTTTCCTGGAAGCTCCTGCCGCTCCTCCTTTAATGGGGCCCCAAGGACTCGAACTGCTTTCGCTCCTGTGCCCAGGTCAATTCATGCTCACCTTTATGATGAAGGGACATCCCTGAGGGAGCGAGAGCCAGAGCAAGGATGTTGGGGTTTCCAAGACGAATGTTGCCGTTTTATCCGAGGCATCCTGTGCACTGGATGGGGACAAAGAAAAGCCACAGGCGGGAAAAGGCAGCACTGGCCATGACACAGGCCGAAAGGCAGCCTGTAAAAGGCGAGGATTTAGCGCTGGCTCCTCGCTGCTGACGGGAACGGCAAAGCTGGCAGGGGCTGTCTCTCGCCTTCCCCAGGCTCTCAGTCCCCTCACCTCTGGGCAGGTTTGCTAGGCGCTCATTTTTTAAAAATTTGGCACCTTCCCCCCAAATTCTACTCTGCTGGTCTCTAAAGCACTTCTGCAGAGTCTAAGGTAGGGGAGGAAATCCCAATAAAGGTTCAATCCTATGTGCAGAACACAGATGCATTTCTTGCACACCCCAAATCCTGAAATACGCTTCATGTCAGTGTACCATCACTGTGTCCAATGGCGTGCCTTGTTTGATCAACCCACAGGCGTATTTGATGGGAAATTGATCTGGCTCCTTCTACATTCATTCCCCAGGAAGGCTTGGTCACTCATTTGGGATTTGGAGATACCTTAGGTCATCGGAGTCAGGTAGGAGCCCTGGGCACTCTTGATCTGCACTCCCACTCCCGGCGGGGGTGGCGGGGGAAGGGTCCTCAGATTTTCCTCTTGAAGAAGACTAATGGGCAGCTCAGCTATTTACATATTTATTTGTTTGTTTGTTTATAAAATATTTTACTTATTGATTTTACAGAGAGGGAGAGAGAGAGAAACATCGATTTGTTGTTCCACTTGTATATGCATTCATTGATTAATTCTTGTATGTGCCCTGACCAGGGATGAAACCCAGAGCCTTGGCATATCAGAATGACACTCCAACCAACTGAGCTACCTGGCCAGGGCCATGGGCAGCTCGTTTAAAATGCACATCTTCAGGTCCAACACCCAGAGCGTCTGACTCAGTAGGCCTGGGTAGGGCCCAGGAATCTGCTCTTCAAGCGAATATCTCAGGTGATTCTGACACGGTGGCCAGGTCCTACCACTGCGATGCACTGGCCCAGGGCCCCCCAATGTGAGAGGGACCATAGAGAAGGCCTGCGGTGGGGGCTCAGTTACAGGCACCGATTAGCTGCAGTCAGTCCTGACACCCTCTCTCCTGGACAGCTGGACGCCCGTCGGTAGCAGCGCTGGGCAGACACAGGGACTATGCAGGGTGAGTGGGGTTTCAAACTCCTGGACATGGGAGGTACGTGGTTTGTAGCCAAGGACAGGGAATTGCGGCTCGTGGGGACATATGTACGCACATGTGAGCTTATTCTCTGTTCTCCGCTTGACTGGGAGGAGAAATGGAATTCCACTCCCCTTTCTAAGCTTTCTAGATAGATAACGCTGAGACAATTTTAATGTTTCCTTGCTTCCTGCGTGGCAGAGCCTTATCTTGAGGCTTCCTTCTTCTGTGTGGGGATCTGAGAAGTAATTAATGGGAATATCTTCAAAATGAGCCGGTCCGGTGAATTCCCAAGGCAGCAGAAACAGCTCGGGCTGAGGAACTGACAGCTCTTCCTAGTCGCAGCCCCGTTTGCTGACAGTGGCAGCAGGGGAAATGCCGGGTTTGAGAAAGCCCCCTGGCTTGTTTTCCTTGGCCGCTGTGCCCTTGTTTTGTAAGGGTTATTCTTAGCGCCTCACAACAGAAAAATCCCGGCCTGGTCACTTTTCAAATAGGAAGAGATTGCTGTTTTATACTGCTTAGCTCTGCGACAGGAGCAAAGCTTCTTTGCCTCTTTATTTTTTGGTTATTGTTAATCCTCACCTGAGGATGTTTTTCCCATTGCTTTTCAGGGAGGGTGAAAGGGAGGGAGGGAGGAAGGGAGGGAGAAAAAGAGGGAGGGGGGTGGGGAGGGAGGGGAGGGAAGGAGGGAGGGGAGGGAGAGAGGTTGGGAGCGAGGGAAGGAGAGAGAGAGGGAGGGAGGGAGAGAGAGAGAGAGGGAGGTGGGGAGGGAGGAGGTAGGGATGGGGAGGGAGGGGAGGGAGGGGAGGGAGGAGGGAGGAGAGGGAGGGAGGTGGGGAGGGAGGGAGGGAGGGAGGTTGAGAGGGAGGGAGGGAGGGAGGAAGGGAGGGAGGGAGAGAGAAACATCAATGTGAGAGAAACACATGAACTGGTTGCCTCCTGCACGTGCTCCTTGGGACGGGAGCAAGCCCACAACACAGCAACCCAGACACATGCCCTTCACCAGGAATCAAACCCACAACCCTTCTGTCCACGGGCTGACGCCCTAACCACTGAGCATATGGGTCAGGGCACTACTTTGTCTCTTTCAGTGTCAGATTTCCCATCTGGAAACCAAAGGCCCTTGACCCCAGTCCCTGCCGGCTGCAATGTATACACACCAGAAAAGACACTAATTTAAGTCCAAGTGTCCACTCTTTTTCCTTGCTGTGACGTTTCTAGCTAATCCTGCCCTATGATACCACCCACAGCGTGCCCACTGAGCGCCGCGCCTGAGGGGCAGGACTGCGTGAAGTCTCACCCAGTGGGGTGGACAGCACTCACTCCGTTTTACAGAAGATGGTGCGAGGACCTGCAGAGGTTACGTGACTTGCCAGTGTTTCTCTCCGCTGATGAACGGTCGAGCAGGGATTCGAGTCCGTGTCTGTGTTATTCTAAAGCGCATGCCCTTCGGGTTGACTCCGTGCCTGCCCAGTTAGAAACCTCACAGGAAAGCGTACCTGAGCTTTTGCATTAAAAAAAAAAATGTTATGATTATAGCCACCTCCTTGGCTTCCCTGGCCACCCGCCCTGTCATAGGTCATAGGTCAGCACCCTTCGGAAGCAGAGCCCGAGGCAGCGTGCGGTGCAGTCTTTCATTTGGGGCGAGACCCCAGGAGCCACTCTGGGGCAGTGAGGAGGCCAGAGGGACAGGGAGGGAGGGAGGGAGGTGTGCTAATGAGCAGGTGACTAAGGTGGGCAGTTAGACAGGCATGCGCAGAGCAAGGGCGATGGGCCAGGTACAGGGCATCCGGGTAGAAGGTCCAGGACACCTGGCAATGGGAAAGCTGGTGGAGCAAGTGCTGGAGGGAAGTATCGTTAACCAGGTCCTCGCCCCTAAGGCCCCCGGTCCACCTAGAATGCTGCGCCCATGCAGTGGGATTCTCCTGACCTTTCCTCCCCTGGCACCTGGTGAAGCCATGTGGGATGCCCCACCCTTAGAGAAGAACCAGAGGGATGGAGGGGAGCCCCATCGAACTTCCATACAAGGACCGGAGGCGACTGGACAGACCCTGATAGGTCAGCTGGAAGGAGAATGCTGTTACCCCCCTCTGAGGGGCTAAAGGAGCCCTAGCCCCCTCCTGGGCAGCTCTCTGAGCCGCCCCCTGGAAACCCCTCTTCCAGTTACTCTCTCTTTGCTTGCCCAATAAATCTTCTCCAGCTCATCTGAGTCCTGGCTCTGGATTCTTTCCCAGCCAGAACTCAAGTGCCGAGGTTGCTGAACCCAGGCCCGGTCTCACCCCAGCGGTCAGACACCTGGTACCATTCCCACCGCCCCCTAGAGAACTCTGGGAGACACTGCAGAGTGTCCCCAAGGAGGCGCAAAGGAACTGGGGGGAAGAGGTATATGTATCCACCACTGCTGGCAACCGGCCGAGGGCGTGGTTAACTCCTGTGGGTTCCTGGGATGGAGCAGGCCTCCTGCATGGAGTTGCAGGTGTCTGCAGTTGGAAATGGCATAATCTGACCTAGGTTTTAAAAGGATGATCTGTATGCTCTGTTGGGACAAGCTAAGTGTTAGTGTTCTATTGCTGCCGTAACAAGTTACTACAAATGCAATGGCTGAACGCAAGCCAAGGTGATTTCACAGTTTCTGTGGCTCAGAAGTACAGGCGGCTCGGCGGTTTCTCTGCCCCGGGCTTCGTGTTGCCAAATTCCAGGTGTCGTGCCAATGGGCTCTTCTTGGAGCTGCCAGGACCATTCCACTTCCGAGGCCATCCCCGTTGTTGGCAGAATCCACTGCCCCGCGGTTGTAGGCCTGAGGTCTGTTTCCCTGCTGGCTGCTATCCACCTGTATGTCCCGGCTAATTATCCCCTTCACCTCCCAAGCCAGCAATGGCAGGTGGAGTCACCCTCTCTGGATCTCTCCAGCCTCCCCTCTGCCTCCTCAGTTTCCTGCCTAACACTCCCCTGCATCTCTGCCCCACTCCGCTGCCTCCACTTCCGCGATTAAGGGCTCATAGGATTGCATTGCTCACTCAGAGAACCCGGGATAAGTCCCCTCTTTTAGGGTCAGTTTGTTAGTGACCTTAATCCCATCTGCAGAATCCCTTCTCACAGTGTCTAGATTGGCGTTTAATGGGATAACCAACACACAGGAATCTCGGGGGTGGTTAGGGGGGAAGAAGTCATCAGCATTCTGCCTCCATGGTACAGCTATGCCTCCAGGGGCCAGGCGAACAGCCAGCACCGGTGTGCCAAGGCCAATTCCGAGGATTTGGGTCTCCTGACATGGTGTTTATTATGTCACCTCTGCTTGGAAGGGGGACTAACGCCCTGAACGAGGGTGGTCCAGACCTTTAAGAGGGGGTTAAATGTACAAAGCAGAGGACCCACTGTGGGGTCCCACCCATACTCCCTTGGCACTCCTTTTTCCTGAATAACCCAACTCGGTTAGTTTTTATGTCACATTTATTCATTCACACTGTGAGCTGAGGTCACCTACATGGACGCTTCATTTTGTCAGTCCTAATGCTTGAGTACTAATTACGATTATTAACCTGGCAGCTACCATTAATGGGTCACTCCACACTGGAGGCAAAATTAAGAACTTTACCAAGTCATTTGATCACCATAACAGGCATGAGCTACTACTGTCCCCATTTTACAGGTGGGGACGCTGAGGCTTAAAGAATGTAAATAATTTGCTTGGTCATAACCATCAGTAAGGTCAGAGTAGAACAAAAAACAGTCTGAAGCCTAGTTGGTCATCTGAGATCCTTAAAAATGGCTGACCCCTAACAATATGTACCAAAAAAAATGAAATGTATATAAAAATTATAAACAAATTTTCCCTTTTAAAGTACTTTTAAGAAAAAACATCAGGGCCTTGAAAATGTTGCTTCTTTTTTTCCTCCCCTGCTTCAAATTCTCCTGTGGTTTTGGTTGGGCAGCAAAGAACACAGGTCACCTGCAGGGGGTGCCGCCCAGGTGGGCTGGCCAGCTGGTCTGGCCTCTACTCAAAGGCGGCCACATTCAGATTCCGGGACAGGACATTGCAGCCTTTATTTTATTTATTATTTTACTTATGTGTGATCTAGTAAAATGCTATCTATTTTTTGGTCCATGTGATATATGTGTGAAACAATGTTGTCCAACAATAAATTGGAATTTTATTTTGCTGGGTTGTTCTAACATGACATAGGGAAGGGCCAATTCCACTATACGGAGCCTTTTTCTAATCCGTGGTACTTGCTATGATCCAATTTTACTTCCTGTCTGTTAGTTGCTGGTGTCCAAATTTTTGCTGAAAAATGGGGGTAATTTAGGGTTTACTATGAGGCTTGTCATCGAGGATATTACTTGTGGTTACACCCTGCCCCCGACTCAGCCTGGCTTTCAGTAAATGATCACCGATATTTGCTGAAGGTTAATTACAGGGACAAAGTCACTTGAAGTATGTAAACGTGTGTTCATGTGTCCTGATGACAGGGCCTGGCATCCTGGAGAGAAAGAGTGCGTCCTCTCTCTACTTTAATGTTTCACAACATGAAGACAGGACAGCCTGTGGGGCAGGCTGCCAACCTCAGTGTCTCTAATGCCAAACCCAGCGCCGGCTTCGAGGAGCTGCTGAGCGAGGGTGGGCGAGCCTGGCCCACAGCTCCAGCCGCGCCCAGGGCCGTGGGCAGTCAGTCCCCAGAGAGCAGGAGCAGCCCTCAGGGTCACAGTTCCACAAGGCAAACAATGAGGTTCCCCATTATAGATGTAGCTAGGATGTGTTTATGTTGAAAGGCAGGGGAAGATTTTTCTCAATAAGGAATCACTCCAACTTACAGCGTTTGCAAACCCTCCTTAAAATGACCTTAACATTCTATTAGAATATACGGAGCCTCCCCAGCTAATTCTGGGAAGTTGTAACCTTCATATCAAAACTGGACAACGTTGGCACCAACGTAGGAAAGCACTCTCCTTTCTTTTACATTTCAGAGAGGAAGGGAAAGGGAGAGAGAGAGAAACATCAATGATGAGAGAAAAACCATTGACCCGGTGCTGCTGCCTCCCGCACACCCTACTGGGGATCGAGCCCACAACCTGGGAATGTGCCTTGACTCTTCAGCACACAGGCCAACGTTCTACCCACTGAGCCAAACCGGCTAGGGCAGCACTCTCGCTTCTGATGAGGAATCTAGAGAGGAGAGTCCCGCAGAACCCAGACCTGCGCCGGCCACCCTGGCGCTGCCTCTGTGTGTGTCCCTTGTGTCTGCTCACGGACATGACCATGTGTCTGTGACATCGAGTCACGGTGGGCAGCCGCCTCCCCTTCGCCCTGCTAGCCAGAGTCCCTGTGGGACAGCGCACCCAGATGATGAAACCAAAGATCCAGGGGGCGGGGGGAGCCACCCTCGTTGTCGGGAAGGGGCCTGAGGAAGAAGCCTGAGGAAGAAGCCTGGGGTGGCTTTCAAAACGGAATCTCCTCGCTCTCTGGATGGTGGCTTCCTTGGCCTTTGATTGTGAGAGGTTCCTTTCGTTGTTGAACAATGTTGACTTTGGAGAGAAAACAGGGTTCAGATCCTCTGGGGAGAGTTACAGGAATGCATCAGGCCGGGCCTCTGCTCCCAGGAGATACAGAGAGGAAGAGATGAACAATAGCTTTTGAAGAAGCTCGGCCTTATCGCTTCGTCTCATAAAAAGATGCCTCCAGTCAGTCTGGCTGGAGGCAGTGGGCATGGGAGTGTCTTTATCTGTGATTCTAACAAGTGGAGTGTTTCCCTTCATTAAGAGCGGCCTGTCTGACTCAGGAAAATGAAACACTTTCCCCGCCCTGCACAGGCCAGAAGCCTCACTAATAAAACCCTCGGGGAAAGTAAGGCCGCTCTCTGAGTGGTCAGAAATGAGTCACTTTCCCCCTTGAAATACTCAGAAAACTGAAGCAAACGTACATCTTTTGGGTTTTCTTTGTCTAACAGATAACTGATAAGGCCTTGGCGTTGCTAAGTTACTGGGAAGCAGCATGGAATAGAAGAAAACCCTGGTCATTGTCATTATGCAAATCAGCAAGAGAAAAACTTCTGGGTGTTGTCACACACTGGCAGTCACCCGAGCAAGGCATTGCCTCGCTGTGAGCTTAAGCTTCGGCATCTATGAAACAGTATGAGTCTGTAAAATGGGAATTCTTTCTACATCATAGTTGTGGGTTGTTGTTTTTTTTTAAAAAAAAAAAAAAAAAGTAAAAATAGATGAGATAATATGAATAAAGCACTTGCTGTATGTAGGCACTGAGGAAGCAGTACCACATAAGATACTGTTTGAAGTGTGATTTTAGATGTAACTCTTCCGAGATGGTCCCCCAAAGCTGGCCATGCCAGATGGTGCCTGAGAATTCGCCCGGCCTTCAGAGCAGCCATGAATGATTGCCGGCAATGCCTCTTGCCTTGGCCAGCCTGGCCAGGTGGGAAATGTCCAGGCTGGTGTGAAGCCCGTGGCTTGAGAAACATCTAGATGGAGTGAAGGGAAAGAAGGGGGAAATGCAGGAAGGGCCTCAGGAGGCCCTGGAGAGGGCGGGATGGATTCTGGAAGGGGACAGAGAGGACACGTGGCCTTCCTGTGCAATGGGCACCCAGCACCTCCAGGGTCCCCCGTTGTGTGAGTACAGTGCCAGCACCTCAGTGGCTTACAGAAGACGCTCCACGGAACGCCATTTTCCGGAGGAGCGAAAAGAATATCAGTCAAATCACTTCGGAAAATTGCCTAAGACTCTCCCTGAGAGTCTTCATACTCATTAGCATGGAGAGGCCGAGAAGTCCTTCAGAGTAGAAATGGGCTCACGGCTGCCTACCTCCATATTTCCCCCATTCTACTTTCTCATGGATACTTCTCCCTACTGCACCATTCTCTGACATGCCTCTAACATATACAAACATATATGCACAAGATTATTCAGTGTGGCATCATTTTTAATAGCAAAACGTTGGAAACTATCTAAATTTAAATGCACAGCACTTACCTTTTCTTCAAAAACTGTGTATATCATTACGACTTACAGAGCCCTAGAGGAAATGACTCACTCACTAGCTAGGGAGCATTCTAACCAATATATACTTGCCTTTCTGTGGGTCGAGCATACAATTCAAATTCCAGTCTCAGAAAAACTACAAGTTACCAAATGTCATGTCCATTCAATATTCAAAGCTGCAAATACGGTCTCTGTAAGCCAACGGCCCACTCTACAGGCAAGTTTCTAGAAACATCGGTCCTCCTCTAACAAAAGTAGTCTTGTTGATAAAAACAAGGAAAACATTCTGTTCAAGAATAAGATTGTCTTAGCTTCCCACCTACATAAGCAGAAATGTAAGCTGTTTTCTATCATTTTTTTTCCCCATTTATTCTGCAACCTTGGGTGCTGGCATGGACACTCATTTTCCCTTTTGCACATGGTCCTGTAAAAGTTCAAGGGTAGAAAGATATATTTTGAGATTTGTTCTGCTGTGTGATTGGTCCCAAAAGAAATTTGGCTTTGCTTTTGCAGAGTTCAGCATGGCCGTGGGGGGTTTTTCACAGCTCATCATTTTTCAGAGCTGTTTTTGTTTGTTTAGGTGTTCTAGGAACATGAAGCACAACCTCTTGTCTTAGAACAGCTGCTTACAAATAAGCAGCTCCTCTCGCAATGTTGTGCGTGTGAAAACCCCAAGACAAACACGATATTTTTGGAGACTTAACAGAACCCAAGAAAGTCCAAGGCAAAAAAAATTTTTATAAAACTGATGGACCCTAGCCAGTTTGGCTCAATGAATAGAGCTTCAGCCTGCAGACCAAAGTGTCCTGGGTTCAATTCCGGTCAAGGGCACGTACCTTGGTTACAGGCTCTTCCCCGACCCAGGCCCTGGTCAGGGCTTGTGCTGGAGGTAACCAATCGATGTGTTCCTCGCACATCGATGTTTCTCTCTGTCTTTCCCTCTGTCTTCCACTCTCCCTAAAAATCAATGGGAAAATATCCTCAGGTGAGGATTAACAAAACAAAACTAAACTAAACCAAAAAATGATGGGAGGTGGGAGGACGAAAGAGAATAGAGACCCTATGAGGACAAACTATTTAGAAGTTGGGGGGCTGTCTCAGAAGCTTGACAGCACACTGTTTTGGAGCAGCTGAGGGGAAACTTTCAGTTCCGTACATTGCTGGGATGGAAAAGGGCCCCATCCTTACAGAGAGGGATTTGGCCATATCCAACAAAATGACACGGGCCCTTATTCTTTGACCAAGCAATCCCACTTCTAGGAATTTGGGGTGAAGATAAACTTCAACAATATTAAAATATATATGCACAAGGTTACTCATTATGGTGTGATTTTAATAGCAAAATATTGTGAAGGACCTAAATGCACAAAATAGGGGACTTATTGAATAAACTGGGGCACATCCGTACAATGAAGTCCTGTTCAATTATGTTGTCAACCGAGGTGCCAAGGAATATAATATGTTACCTTTCATGTAAGAAGAGGGAAATAAGATAAATAAGTATGCATCTGCTGCTAATATTGCAGTAATAAACACAAGAACTATAAGTCAGAAACTAATTAAATTGATTATCTCCTGGTGTTAGTGGGAATAGGGTGGAAAAGAAGGAAGCTTCTTTCGGTATGTATCTATATATGGTTTTGACTTTTGAGCCATATTCATCTACAATAATAAAAGCATAATATGCTAATTAGACCAGACAGCTGAATGACCTTCCGGATGTCTTTCCAGACGTCCTTCCTGACGAAACCTTGGCAGTGGGGCCGAGGCAGAGGTGGTTAGGGGCGCTCAGAGAGGCAGGTGAGTGGTTAGGGGTGATCAGGCAGGCAGGCGAGCAGTTAGGGGTGATCAGGCAGACAGGCAAGTGGTTAGGATCCAGCAGTCACGGATTGAGAGAGGGTGCAGGCCAGGCTGAGGGAACCTCCCCGCCACCCCACCGCCGTGCACAAATTTCACGGACCGGGCCTCTAGTGTATATATATTCAAAAATAAAAATTGCCTTAGCCAGTTTGGCTCAGTGGATAGAGCGTCAGCCTGCGGAATGAAGGGTCCTAAGTTTGATTCCAGTCAAGGGCATGTGCCCTGGTTGCAGGTTCAATCCCTGGTGGGAGGCATGCAGGAGGCAGCCAATCAATGATTCTCTCTCATCATTGATTTTCTATCTCTGTCTCCCTCTTCTTTCCTCCCTGAAAGCAATAAAAATATATTTTAAAAAATAGAGTAAAAATAAGCTAATATGAGTAGCAAAACAAACAAACAAACACCTAAAATTAACTACAAACAGAAAACAATTGAACCTAACAGTATTGATAACATAAACTCAGAGAAGAAATGAAAGACCCAATTCAAATACCAGTGGAACATAATACTCTAGCTATACATACTCAAGGGGATGTTCTACAGACAAAAGGAGCTGCAAACATATCCTGAACTTTAGCTTGTGGGGTTTTATTGGCACTCGCCTTGATATACTAATCCTGAAGCTATTTTTTTGTATATCACAGGATTGAGTAAATGATGCAGTTGGGAACTAAGATATCACTGTGGGAGAAGAGAACTATGAGTAGGATTTGACAAACGAAAGAAGGACCCTGTAGTGAGGCTGTTCATATAAACTTATTATTTTAAAAATATATCCCCTGCCTCCGTCCACCGACTGGGCCTCGATTCAGTGGTGTCCGAGTGGGGATGGGCACACCTACTGCCCAGAGCCTGATTTCTCACTATCATTCTTCACTAAAGAAACAGGTCTCCTTGAGGAAGTGACCTCCAGCTCTGGGGCAGGTGAAGCACAAGATGAACCCGAAATTTCTTGCCATCTCAGACATTGGCAAACTGCTCAAAAACATATGGGAACCCATCAGAGGGCACACGGGATGCTGGAAGTAGGCCTCACTGGCCAAAGTTGGGACCATTTGAGCATCAGAAAGAACATCAAGAATAACGGGTTATAACCCTTTGAGTAAAAAGAAATCCATGAGCCCATGGAGGAGAAGGGGGGTAGCTCTTATTCACAGAAGAATATCAAATAACAAGTAAGAAATTACAGAACTGGAGAACATTTGTTTTGCAAACAACGATTGTAATGATCATTTCAGGCAAGCATTATTGGTGGATGTACTGCCAGTGGGTAAAGGTGGGTGGGAACAGGACATTCATGCAATCTCAAGGTACCACCCAGCAGATAACCTGAATTACAAATGGGAAGGTAATTTACCATGGGGGAATCTCACACATACCACCTTTATCTAGCATCAGACTTAACGTCACCAGCAACAGATCAAACAGAATCACCTGTCCCCTAATATGATGCACCCGGAAGGATACGCCATCATCAATGTAATATTCTCTTGTATTGTGTAAACCACCCAAGGTAAGGCCAGCTTTTTCCTTGCTTCCCAGGGTTGTTGGTTTTCATCTGTTTTGAGGATCTTAGATTTTTATTTTATTGTCAGCTCCATCATTCATTTAAGAAGATGGCTTTTATATTTTACTAGAGGCCCGGTGCACAAAATTCATGCAAGAGTAGGCCTTCCTTCCCCCGGCTGTCGGCACTGGCTTTTCTCAGGCACCCGGGACCTGGGCTTCCCTCCAGTTACTGGCAGGCACCCTGGACCCGGGCTTCACTCAGGCCCAGGCTTCGTCCAGAAGGATGTCTGGAATGACATCTGGTCTAATTAGCATATTACCCTTTTATTATTATAGAATCATTATCTTGGTTGTTTTTAACTTGGAGGGTCTTTCCAGATTTCTAACTTACTGCCATTGCCAAAACAGGAAAACAGCATGATTGCTTTTGAAAATGTCCAACTCCACATGTACTTGTGGGTCATTAGACTCATATAGCTCTTTGCCTGCTAATGTGGTATCATGTGGCATGGGCTATAAAAATGTTTGTCCCCTCTTATTCAATAATATCACACCTGAGAATTTATTCTAAGGAAATAATTTAATAGTAACAAAACACTATTAGCACAAAACATAATTTGATTTGTGCAACCAAATTCTGGAAACAAGCTAATTGTCCATTAGGGAAACATTTACTATGCAACCACTAAAATGCTCATTAAGAAGATTGTGGTAACATGGCTCTGAGGCTCAACTTTAAAAGCTGAACATAAAATGTGTGTACACGCCAATTGCAACTTCTAGAAAAGTATGTGCACATAAGAATAAGAAGACACAGTAAAGGTAGTTGTGTTAGATTGTGGAATTACGGTTGATTTTGCTATTTTATTTTCTCATTAGCATTTTGATGCATCATTTTAATTTTAAAATGCAAAAGAATTTGCCACTTGTGTTTGCCATTTTAAGGGGAAAAGTGATTATTCCATTCTTCCTGGGTCTTGGCAGTTTCCTCCTGTGTAAAAAGGGGATACGAACTCCAGCTTCTTTTCATGCCATAAAGAGGCCAGGCTGGCTCCCACCACAGGGCACTGGCATGTGCTATTCACTCTGCACTTCTGCCCCCCATCTCTGCACACCCACCTTCTTGGGATCCTTCAGGTCTCAGCTCAAAAGCAGTCACTTTCTCAGCGACCCCTTCTAACCATCCAGAGTGAAGCAGCCCTCCTTCCCTCGCCTTGTCACGGACCATCGCTTAGTTTCATTTTCCTCACAGTGGCATCGTTGTCTGAAATCACCTTGTCCAATTATATGTTGACTCATTTGACACCCCCCCCTCCCCCCGGCCCCGCCATGGAATGTCAGTCCCGGAGATCCGGACTTCATCTGTCCTGTTCAGGGCTGCCTCCTCAGTGCTCAGCACGGGGCCCTGCCCACAAAAGCCTCCATCGGTATGTGTTGAGGGAATGTGTGAAAGCCCCTTCAGCTGCCCCTGTCATGGTCAGGTTCAGGTTAAGGCCCAGGGCACTTCACGGGCTGACAAGCTGGTCCCTGCTCCCTTATGGAGCCTCATCTTTCACTCCCACACCCCTGCTGGGCTCTTCTTGGCTTTGACCTTGGACTGTCACTTTTACCACGTCAGGACTTTCGCATACGATGTTCTTCCCCTGGATGCTCTTCCTCCTCTGTATCCCTCGTTGCCTGGCTATTTCTACTCTTAAGTCTGAGCTTGGACTCCATTTTCTCTGTGGTGCTAGTTGATCATCTTTCCAAACTGCTTCCTGTTCAGGCCAGCATGCTGGGAGTCCCCATTTAGAAAGTTCAGAGGTCTCCTTGTCTTCTTGGAATTGGGTGTTTCCATAAAAGTCCATAACAAGAAAAATCCTGGTGGTTTAGACTGAGACAATGGCAGGACAAGTCTTAATGAGGCTTGTGTTAAGTAGTCTACTACCATAGCAATCAGAAAATAGTTGTAGTGACTAATAGAGTCATAAAAATGTTAAAGGGTAGGTTAAGCAAGGTGTTTCCTATGCAAGCTGATGGCTTTGGTTCCTCACCCCTCTGTCCGTGGGCCCCTCAGCTCTCCACCGCATGGTTTCCAGGGAGGAATAGTGTTCAGGGTGGGTCTCTAATCACACATCTCATGAGCCTATTTCTGAGTCAGAGTCAGGCATCTGGTTAATTTAAAATGGGCCATATCCTTGAAATTGAGAGTGGGGATTTGTCACTTGTAACTGGCACATGGAAGATAGATGGTTAATCCGTGGTTGTCGACTTTTTTTTCTCATATGTGGAGTAAGGGCTGGGGAGGGATCCCTGTCACCCTGGAGGTCCCATGTGGCGGTGGCAGCACCAGCCCCTGGGGGAGAAGATCTGGGAAGGACAACGGTTCCGGAGCCGACAGAGGTGAGAATTCGGGAGCAGGTACCTGCGTGGGAAAGCTGTTCACTGACTCCTTCCCTGCCACGCACTTTGCTGGCCTTTCCTGGCTGGAGGCAGAAGACAGGGAGCCAGGTGTGTGCTCAGCAGTTCACCCCGACGTTTATTTAATCTGCCTCTGGTCTTCCTTATCATTCAAGCTGGAATGTAGGTCTGAGTTTAAGTCCCCTTCTGCCATGTATAGTGTGACCTCAGGCAAGACATCAGTGTACCTGTGTCTGCCAAACCTCAGTTTCTTCATTTGTAAATGGGGAATATGAATCTGTGCCTCTCGAGTGTTCTGGAAGGTCTGTACCCTAAGCATAGGCAAGGGCCATTTTTAAAAGTATGGGTCACTCTGGCTGGTGTGGCCCAGGTGGTTGCAGCATCGTTCTTTACACCAAAAGGTTGCGGTTCAATTCCTGGTCAGGATACATACCCAGGTTGCAAGTTATATCCCCATTCAGGGCACATGTAGGAGGCAATTGATCAATGTTTCCTCTCTCTCTCTCTCTCTCTCTCTCTCTCTCTCTCTCTCTCTTCCTCCCTCCCTTTCTCTAAGATCAATAAAAAAATAAAAATAAATTTTAAAATATGGCTCACATTCTCTTGTGCATTCATATATATAATAATTTTTGGTTGCCATCTGGACTTTTTTTGTTGTTAATCCTCACCCAAGGATATTTTTTCCATTAATTTTAGAGAGAGTGGAAAGGAGGGGGAGAGACAGAGAGAGAGAAATGTCGAGGTGAGAGAGACACATCTGTTGGTTGCCTCCCGCAGGCAGGATCGAGCCTGCAACTGAGGTACATACCCTTGACCAGAATCAAACCCAGGACCCTTCAGTCCAAGGGATGATGCTCTAACCACTGAACAAACCAGCTAGGGCAACCACATGGACATTTTGAACTATTCATTGTGGAGACTGGATTCTCTAGAGCAGTGGTTCTCAACCTTTCCAATGCCGTGACCCTTTAATACAGTTCCTCATGTTGTGGTGACCCCCAACCATAAAATTATTTTCGTTGCTACTTCATAACTGTAATTTTGCTACTGTTATGAATCATAATGTTAATATCTGTGTTTTCCGATGGTCCCACAGGTTGAGAACCGCTGCTGCAGAGCCTAAGACCATCGGAAAACACAGGTATTTACATTACGATTCATTAACAGTAGCAAAATTACAGTTATGAAGTAGCAACGAAAATAATTTTATGGTTGGGGGTCACCACAACCTGAGGAACTGTATTAAAGGGTCACGGCATTAGAAAGGTTGAGAACCACTGCTCTAGAGAGTATGGCATTTTTTCCCCCACCTGGCAGGTAACTTGATTGAACTTGAACTTCAAACTCTAGCTCCTCTGTAATGGGCAGCAACAGAAATCTTTGTTCAATTCTTTGAGCCCTAGCCTAATGCTTGACCTCTGCCACGCACACATGCAGCTCAGGGTCTAACTGGAAGCCGGAGCCTCTAAATAGAACTGGCCTTTGAACAGCATTCTTCTTTGGGAAGAACTTTGGCTACTTCCTGTGTATTTCCTTATTTCCTGTTTTTCTCAGCCATGTTCTTTTCATTTCCTAGCTCAGATATTTTCTCTACTTGAAGATTCGGTGACTGTTATCAAGCGTCTCCCATATTGTTAAATACAATATTCTCTACTGTATTTATAAAAATATGTATATTTCGTATAGCATAATTTTTTAAATGCTGGTCTTTGCAGCCAGATAATTAAGGCTAGAAGTTCATATTCTCACTGATTAGCTGAATGGCCTTGAGAAACTCATTGACTCTGCATAAATAATAGTTTTTTCAATGGTAGAACAACAACAAAATAACACCTATTTTATTGCATTGTTGTGAGCACGAGAGATAGCTAACCTCGCCTGCCAGGCCTGGGTGTCCGGCATAAAACAGGTGCTCAAATGGTAGCAGTAACATTTTTAAAAATAGACTTTATGTTTAGAGCAGTTTGAGGTTCGTAGAAAATTTAAGCAAAACGTACAGAGAGTTCCCATATAGCTCCTCCCCCAGCGCATGCACAGCCTCCTCCATTATTCACATTCAGGGTGAAACATTTCTGACAATCCATGAACCTACACTGACACATTATTATCACCCAAATCCATAGTTTACATGAGGGTTCACTCTTGGTGTTGTACATTCTGTCAGTTTGGACAAATTTATAGTGATATGATCCACCATTGTAATATCACACAGAATAGCTTCCCTGACCTAAAAACCCTCTGTGGTCGGCCTATTCACCTCTGCCCTCTCCCAGCCCCTGGGACCACTGATCCTGTCACTGTCTTCATGGCTTTGACTTTTCCTGAATGCTCTATACTTGGAATCAGACAGTATGTAGCTTTTTCAGGTGGCTTCCTTTCCTTTATATTTTGCATTTAAGTTTTTTTCATATCTCTTCATGGCTTGACAGCTCATTTCTCTTCAGTACTGAATAATATTTCATTCTTTGAATCTAGCGTTTAGCCACTCACCTGGTGATGGACATTTTGGTGGCTTCCACGTTTGGGCAACTATGATTGAACTGTAAACATCTGTGCGCAGGCTTTTTGCGGACGTGAGCTTTCAACTCATGTGGGTAAATACCAAGGAGCGTAATTGCTGAATCATAGGGTAAGAGTGCCACTTTGTAAGATACTGCCAAACTGTCTTTCAAAGTGGCTGCACCGTTTTGCATTCCCACCACCGATGCGTGAGGGTTCCTGTCACTCTGCATCTTCACCAGCATTCAGTGTTGTCAGTGTCTGAGTATTACATTTTTATTTCATTTTGACTCTATTTTCTTTTTCAAGGAAATAAGGTAGAAAATAGAGAAAGGAAAAAATAATGGCAATGCCATTTTTTATGTCTAGTCCTCCAATTCATGAGATGCTCAGTCTACACCAAGCGTGTCAAACTTGCAGCCCATGGGATATTTTTTCCATTAATTTTTTTTTCTAGAACTCCCTCCCAGAATTTAACCCTAGCCCTGCCTAGACATAGCTAGAATTTCCTTTTTTTAAATTTCTTTATTCATTAAGGCATTACATATGTGTCCTTATTCTCCCCCAACCCCCCACATTCATGCCCTCACCCCCCTGTTGTCTGTGTCCATTGGTTAGGCTTATATGCATGCATACAAGTCCTTTAACCTAGGAAACCAGGAAAGGTTGACTGCTTCTAAGGTTTCATGTAGTTAGACTGGGCTCACTATGTCCAGGACAATCTCAAGGTCTGAACCCTTAATCACACCAGCACAGTCCTTTTTGCCATGTAATATACATGTATGTTATAAGTTCTGGGGATTAGAGTTTGGATGTGTTTGAGAGGGGAGTTTTAAAGGGTCCATTACTCCGCGTACTACATTATCTAGAGGTAATCAACTGTCTCTCCCCCTTACCCCCACCCTCCCCTACCTTCCCTGAGGTTTGACATTCTGATCGATGTTTCTCTGTCTCTGGATCTGTTTTTGTTCATCAGTTTATGTTGTTCATTATATTCCATAAATGAGTGAGATCATGTGATATTTATCCTTCTCTGCCTGGCTTATTTCACTTAGCATAATGCTCTCCAGCTCCATCCATGTTGTTGCAAATGGTAAGAACTCTTTCTTTTTTACTGCAGCATAGAATTCCATTGTATAGATGTACCACAGTTTTTTAATCCACTCATCTGCTGATGGGCACTTGGGCTGCTTCCAAATCTTAGCTATGGTAAATTGTGCTGCTATGAACATAGGGGTACATATATTCTTTTTGATTGGTGTTTCTAGTTTCTTGGGATATATTCCTAGAAGTGGGATCACTGGGTCAAATGGGAGTTCATTTTTAGTTTTTTGAGGAAACTCCATTCTGTTCTCCACAGTGGCTGCACCAGTCTGCATTCCCACCAACAGTGCACGAGGGTTCCTTTTTCTCTGCATCCTCACCAGCACTTGTCATTTGTTGATTTGTTGATGATAGCCTTTCTGACAGGTGTGAAATGATACCGTATTGTTGTTTTGATTTGCATCTCTTGGATGATTAGTGACTTTGAGCAGGTTTTCATATGTCTCTTGGCCTTCCTTCTGTCCTCTTTCGAAAGTATCTATTTAGGTTTGTTGCCCATTTTTTGATTGGGTTGTTCATCTTCCTTTTGTTAAGTTGTATGAGTTCCCTGTAAATGTTGGAGATTAAACCCTTATCGGTGATATCATTGGCAAATATGTTCTCCCATGCAGTGGGCTTTCTTGTTTTGTTGATGGTTTCCTTTGCTGTGCAAAAGCTTTCATTAATTTTAGAGAGAGTGGAAAGGAGGGGGAGAGACAGAGAGAGAGAAACATCGAGGTGAGAGAGACAGTTGATTACCTCTAGATAATGTAGTAAGCAGAGTAATGGACCCTTTAAAACTCCCCTCTCAAACACATCCAAACTCTAATCCCCAGAACTTATAACATACATGTATATTACATGGCAAAAAGGACTGTGTTGGTGTGATTAAGGGTTCAGACCTTGAGATTGTCCTGGACATAGTGAGCCCAGTCTAACTACATGAAACCTTAGAAGCAGTCAACATTTCCTGGTTTCCTAAGTTAATAACGTGATGAGCCAGAGGAAAAGGAGAAGAAAGTCAAAGTGAGAGAATGAATTTACCTACTGCCGCTGGCTTTGAAATTGGAGGGAAGGGGCCACAAGCCAAGGCATGTGGGCAGCTTGAGAAACCGGGCAAAGCCCTCGGCTGACAGCAAGCAAGAAAGCAGGGCTCTGATCCTAAAGTCTCAAGGAAATGAATTCTGCCAACAACTCACCTGAGCCAGGAAACGGCTCTTCCCTGAGAGCCTTCAGAAAGGAACGCAGCCCTGCGACTCCTTGATTTTAGCCAGGGGAGGCCTGTGTCTGATTTTTGACCCACGGAACTGTAAGTGTTGTAAGTTACTAAATGTGTGGTGATGTGCTACTGCAGCAATGGAAAGCGAGTACAGAAAACATTAAAAGACAGAGTGAGCGCTTTCCTGAAAATGTTGCAGATCTGGGCTGGACAAGCCCCTCAGAAGATAGGCTGGTTCTCTAGGAAACTCTATGGCCAGTCCTCCAGCCTCGCTTTCTTAGGCTCACTGTGCGTCTGGTACATCCATGGGAAAGTTGAAGCTGGACCCTGTGTAGCTGGGAAGAAAAGGTGGGATCAGAAATGAGCTGTGCTCTGAGTAAGAAGGTAAGAAGTGGGAGACTGGCCTGTCTTTCTCATCTGTCTCAGGCAGCAGTGCTGAGAGATTGTCCCCTTTGAGACCATTGTTGGCCATCACCATAACCTGAAGGAACCTGGAGTGTAACGACGGATATAACAGTAACAACACCTCTGACTTCCATGGACTCCAGGGTCCCATCACACTGGTTGAACAAGCTGGTTGGAAATGAGCTTAAGGGGGAGTTTCCTGAACGCAGCTCATTGTTACACAGTTGGGTTGGCCTCCTCGCCTGCAGCCCTGCCAAGCACTCACACTCTTGGGCCTCTAGGGACAGTATATTAGTGATCTTTTTTTCAATAAGCAACCTCCTAATGAACACTTCCACTAAGAGTAAAAGAGTCGATGGCTTTTCCGCCAGAAGTGGAATTGGCCACCCAACAGGAAGGGAAGCCAGGAAGCCACTGAATGGATTGGCACCCAGCTCCGCATTGTCCGTCTCCTTAGTTTACTCCTGAGCGCTGGTGGGGACTTCATTTCAGAGAGCAATCTCGTGAGTATTAAGTCAGGCCTCTGAATATTTGATCCCAGGATATTTTGTTGCCTGGAGAAGGAAGACCAAGTGTGGGGTCTGGAATCATGTGGTGGACCTCCCTAGGGAAGTGTAGTTAGTACCCATAGTGAGTGACGACCCAAATTCTATTGAGTGCCCAGAGCGCTGACCAGGAGCAGGTGTGCTCTGCCCGTCTCAAAAATGACTTGAAAATTTCCCTCAGAAATGCCAATGTAGACATTTAATAACTAAGTCCCCAAGGTACAGTTATTAACTAGACTCCTAAGTGACTTTTAGGGACGATTGTACGGATTGATATAACTGACAAAGAACTCCAGCCAGCAGACTGTGTACGCCATCTAGGATTGATTGACAGTGTCCGCACCGCTAAAGTAAGTTGTTTCATAAATACAGTAGAATAGTTCCCCCCAGACCGAGGCTGGAGCTCTGCCAGGAGCAGGTCTGTGTTTTCCAATTGGACACGACCTCGAGGGATCTGAGTTCAGTTGGCAAGTTAGACCTGCTTGTCCGTGACCTGCTAGTCTAGTTCACATCTCTATGCCTTAAGCATGGATATACCCAGGAAGGAAACCCCAAATCTTAAGAATTTTAGAGAATTGATTGAGAATTGATGAAGGACATCAACACTCGGTGCATGTGGAACATATAGGATGGGGTCCACATAGACCACCTGGAAGTCAAGCACGTTTGCTCTTCAAAGGAGAGGACTGTGGATCAGCGCCTCCCTAATCTGTCGCATCACTGCCATTGGCAGCTCTCCTTCTCCTCTAAATACTCCTCTCCATGCCCCTTGCTCATCTGAGCCTTCCTCTCACACCTCATGAGACTCCAAGCTAATTTCTTCACCTCTGGTTCCTCCTCTTTCCAATACACCCTGCGTTCCATGACAAGATACATGTTCCTTCCACTGACTCTGCAGCATCTTTCTTGTGCAATGAGAGGTTTTAAGGTTTTCATCTGTAGGAAAAGGCACCCACTCCTTAGCATTGGAGCTTTCCCTGGAGGACCTCGCCGGATGTCACGGGGTGGCAGCTGTCCGCTCATGGGCCCTGTGCCTGTTGCCGGAGTCTTCTCTCCCTCTGCTTCTCGAGTAGCGCCCTCTCTCCATTTGGGTGACTCAACTGTACCCAGCCTCCAAGGCCATGTTCTTGTCCCGCCCCCAGGAAAGCCTCCCCTGATCGCTTCCGCCACAGCGATTTTATCGTATTCTGAACATCAGGACATCCTTCTGGCTCCGTAACTCACATTTACTCACAGATGATCTCGTGATAGTCCATGTCGACTTGTCTCCTTTTTATTTTCATTCAACAACCCATCCATTCCTCAAAGATGTTTAAGTGACAAGTCAGAATAAGAGTTTTACCATTAGTAGATTATAATCAACATGACTGTGATGAAATTTTTACCTGCTAACTAACATGTAGAAAAATAATTATAATGAAGCAAGTTTTGTGATAGGAGAAGTATTAGTAGATCAGGGGAAACCTAATCCAGTCTGGAAGTGCAGGAAAGATGCTTAGGATCAGAGTGGACTCGTGTTTATTTATTTATTTATTTATTTATTTATTTATTTATTTTTTATTATCAAAAGCATTTATTGAGTACTTGTCTCTGTAAGACATTAAGTAGTTGCTAAGATTCTTGTGTTCAATAAGCCTACAATGTCCTGAATTAGGAGTAAATATAACATTGGTGGTTTATTATACATCTTTGGAATTTGTATGAAAACTAATTACACAGTTTAATAATATGTTTCCCTATTTACTCAGGAACACTAACATTTCTTTTAAAACAACAATAGCATCCTTATCCAGACAATGATCATTAGTCATGACTCTGAGCTTGGATATTTGGCCAACTAGAGACATTCTTTTTTTATATATATAATAAATCTTTATTGTTCAGATTATTACAGGTGTTCCTCTTTCCCCCCCCCCCATAGCTCCCCTCCACCTGATTCCCCACCCCATGCCCTTACCCCCTGCCACTGTCTTCATCCACAGGTGTAAGATTTTTGTCCAATCTCTTCCCGCACCCCTCAGACCCCCTTCCCCCTGAGAATTGTCAGTCCACTCCCTTTCTTTGTCTCTGATTCTATGATATTCACCAGTCTATTCTGTTCTTCAGAATTTTTATTCACTTGATTTTTAGATTCACTTGTTGGTATGTATGTATTTGATGTCTTTTTGTTGTTCATAATTTTTACCTTTACCTTTTTCTTCTTCTTCCTCTTCTTAAAGAATACCCTTCAGCATTTCATGTAATCCTGGTTTGGTGGTGATGAACTCCTTTAGCTTTTTCTTTTCTGTGAAGCTCTTTGTCTGCCCTTCAAATCTGAATGATAGCTTTGCTGGGTAGAGTAATCTTGGTTGTAGGTTCTTGCTGTTCATCACTTTGAATATTTCTTTCCACTCCCTTCTGTCCTGCATAGTTTCTGTTGAGAAATCAGCTGACAGTCATATGGGTACTCCCTTGTAGGTAACTAACTTTTTCTCTTGCTGCTTTCAAGATTATCTCTTTGTCTTTTGCCCTTGGCATTTTAATTATGACGTGTCTTGGTATGGTCCTCTTTGTATTCCTTTTGTTTGGGGTTCTGTGCGCTTCCTGAACTTGTAAGTCTATTTCTTTCACCAGGTAGGGAAAGTTTTCTGACATTATTTCTTCTAATAGGCCTTCAATATCCTGATCTCTCTCTTCTTCTGGCACCCCAAAAATTCAGATGTTGGTACACTTTAAGTCGTCCCAGAGGCTCCTTACACTATCCTCACACTTTTGGATTCTTCTTTCTTTCCGCCTCTCTGGTTGGGTGTTTTTTGATTCCTCATATTCCAGATCTTTGGTTTGACTCTTGGGGTGCATTGATCTACAGTTGAGTTTCTGTATATTCTTTATTTCAGACAGTGTATGCTTAATTTCTGACTGGTCCTTTTCCATTTTTTTGGCATTCCCATTAAGGTCCTTGAAGGTCTCACTAAGTTCCTCAGAGGTCTCTTCAAGCTTCTCAATGGTTTTTAGAAGATTCTTGAGTAACCTTATAAATGTGGTTCAGTAGTTTACTTTCCTCCATGTCTCCCATTCATGACATGCTTCTGTGTCTCCACATTTTGGCTACCTCCCTGTGTTAATGGAGTGGCTTGGTGTGGTAGGTGACCTATAGGGGCCAGTAGCTCAGCTTCCCCAATCACCCAATGTGGTCGCTCTTAGTACACCCCTTTGTGGACTGAGTGCAAAGACTTGGTGTAGTTAAGTCTTGATTGCTGTTGGTACACTGGGAGGAATTGACCTCCAGGCCAATTGGCTGTGAGGACCCGCTGTGTCTATAATGGGAGAACTGCTGCGCTGGAGACACGCTTATGGTGCAGGCCTGTTTCAGTGCGGCTTTGGTGCTCACTGAGTCCGCCTCCCGAACGTGTCACTTATGGATGTGAGGAGTTGAAATCTGGTGTCTCATACTGACCACTAGGTACACCGGCTTCTGGATCTCCAATGGGGTGCAGGTCAGCTACTGTCTGAGGTCACCCTGCAGGAGCTACAGCAAGAACTACAGTCCTCTCCTCCCTGCTTGGAGCTTGGAGGCTTTGGCGCAGTCTGTACCGGGTTGCAAGTTGACTATGTTAAACTGCAATAGAGAAGGCCATTCATATGCAAAAGCTACTGCTTGGAGCTTGGGTGTGTTTATAGATTGTGCGGGGTGGAGTCTCAGGACGTCACTAGGCTAGGGCATGGCAAACAGCGATGGCTGGCAGTGATCTGTCTCAACCGCGTCCCCACGTCTCGCGCCCCAACACAGCAAACGCTTATTCTTGCGCGCAGCTCTGCAAGCAAGCTACCCTCACTTTCCAACCTGATGGCAGACAGCCCAGTTTCTCCGCAGAAACTGGATTTCAGAGAGATCGGGAGTTTGTCTCTCTTCGGGTTGATGAAAGCAACGCCCACTGCCAACCGGGCTCCACCACCAGCTCGCCAACCAGGCTCCGCCACCAGCTTGTATCCCATGCGTGCCCCCGTACCTCAGTTTTTCAGCGTTTGTGCCCTGAATGCTCTTTTCTGTTTCTGTCTAGTTGTAGAGCTTCCAGTCAGCCAGCTTTCCCTTGGTTCTGGGTGATAAACGTTTTGTCTTTTAGTTATAGTTTTGAAATTGTTGTGGACGGCAGCAGTTAAAATGTTTACCTACGCCGCCATCTTGGATCCTCTCGAGACTGGACTCGTGTTTAGGACAACGCTTGCTTGTTTCTTCTCCTCACTTGTCTGCCCTGCAGAAGGAATGTTTTTTACAATTGACAAATCCCCACTCTCAATTTCAAGGATATGGCCCATTTTAAATTAACCAGATGCCTGACTTTGACTCAGAAATAGGCTCATGAGATGTGGTGATTAGAGACCCACCCTGAACACTATTCCTCCCTGGAAACCATGCGGTGGAGAGCTGAGGGGCCCACAGACAGAGGGGTGAGGAACCAAAGCCATCAGCTTGCATAGGAAACACCTTGCTTAACCTACCCTTTAACATTTTTATGACTCTATTAGTCACTACAACTATTTTCTGATTGCTATGGTAGTAGACTACTTAACACAAGCCTCATTAAGACTTGTCCTGCCATTGTCTCAGTCCAAACCACCAGGATTTTTCTTGTTATGGACTTTTATGGAAACACCCAATTCCAAGAAGACAAGGAGACCTCTGAACTTTCTAAATGGGGACTCCCAGCATGCTGGCCTGAACAGGAAGCAGTTTGGAAAGATGATCAACTAGCACCACAGAGAAAATGGAGTCCAAGCTCAGACTTAAGAGTAGAAATAGCCAGGCAACGAGGGATACAGAGGAGGAAGAGCATCCAGGGGAAAGAACATCGTATGCGAAAGTCCTGACGTGGTAAAAGTGACAGTCCAAGGTCAAAGCCAAGAAGAGCCCAGCAGGGGTGTGGGAGTGAAAGATGAGGCTCCATAAGGGAGCAGGGACCAGCTTGTCAGCCCGTGAAGTGCCCTGGGCCTTAACCTGACCATGACAGGGGCAGCTGAAGGGGCTTTCACACATTCCCTCAACACATACCGATGGAGGCTTTTGTGAGCAGGGCCCCGTGCTGAGCACTGAGGAGGCAGCCCTGAACAGGACAGATGAAGTCCGGATCTCCGGGACTGACATTCCATGGCGGGGCGGGGGGGAGGGGGGGTGTCAAATGAGTCAACATATAATTGGACAAGGTGATTTCAGACAACGATGCCACTGTGAGGAAAATGAAACTAAGCGATGGTCCGTGACAAGGCGAGGGAAGGAGGGCTGCTTCACTCTGGATGGTTAGAAGGGGTCTCTCCGAGAAAGTGACTGCTTTTGAGCTGAGACTTGAAGGATTCCAAGAAGGTGGGTGTGCAGAGATGGGGGGCAAAGTGCAGAGTGAATAGCGTGTGCCAGTCCCCTGTGGTGGGAGCCAGCCTGGCCTCTTTACGGGATGAAAAGAAGGACAGCAAGCCTGCAGTGAAGTGACCAGGTGGGAGCGATGGGGCATGCTGGGGTGGGAATGATAAACAGGGAAAGAAACTAGATTGTATTACAATGCATTTGAAAACCATTAGAGGTTTTAAAATGGGGTGGACAATTCTAAATTCTATTTCTATTTTAAATATATAATTATGAAGAATTCGTTATCAAGATCGAGGAGTGAAATAAATGAGGGGCTATTTGAGCAGCCCAGACTAGGATTAAATTTGTATTGCAGCAGTAGGAATAAATGGAAGTGGTACATTTTTAAGATCTAGTTCGGAGGCAGAGCCAATACAATTGTTTATGGAGCACGTGCAGCTGTAGGGAAAAGGGATACAACAATTATAACAATTGTATTACAAAAGTTATAACAATTCCTAGGTTTGTACCTGAACAGCCAAGTGAATGGACGCCATGACTGGCCTGAAGAGATGGGGAAAGAGAGTGGGAACCACAGGCTTTGTTTTGTTACATTGATTTTGAGAGGCCTATTAGACGTGTAGGTGGAGATTCCGGCAGGTGGTGGCATAGGAATGGAGCTCAGTAAGAAGGTGAGAGGCAAAGAAAACAATTTGAGAGTCACTGGCATATGCGTGATATTTAGAGCCGTGGGTTCCATGAGAAACTCAGAGTAGGTGAAGATAAAGATGTAAGTAGGCCTCGAATCCTGGGGTGCATCCTGTGATTATCAGAGGAGTCAGAGCTGGCGAGAGAGATTGGGACCGCAGCGAGGGGATTCAGGAGGAACCCCAGGAAGGTGCAGCTGCCTAGAAGGCAAGAGGAGAGAGGGTTAACCCAACGCAGCAGTCACTGATGGCAGCTGAGTGATATAAGGACAGGAAAGTGACCACTGAATTTGGGGATCTGGAGTGATGAGCACTGGAGTGGCATGGTGAGATGGAGGCCCAGTGAGAATAGGCTGAGAAAATGAAAACCGAGGAAAGGTACCCTGCAAGCAGAAACAAGACTATAGAGACAATTTCTGTAAAAGGGAGCAGAGACATGAAGTCTTAACATTTTCTCTTTCCATGGGAAGTGGAAATATTCTGAGATGAGAAACAGTATTTCATCCGTCTTTTCGTACATTTATACTACCCAGCATACAGCCTTGCTCTTCAGAGCATTCCCAGTAATCCTGGCTGAATGCCTGGCCAGTTGGGTGGATGGATGGATGGATAGATGGATGGATGGATGAAAGGAAGGAAGGAAAGATGGGTGGATGGATTGATGGATGGATGGATGGATGGATGGATGGATGGATGGATGGAATGATTTGCCAAGAAGAGGACCCTGGTAACAAAAATAAAGCAACATTGGAGACAGGAGGCTTAAGATTTTTGTTCTTTGATGTCAGCAAAACATGAGAGCAATTCCCTAGAAGAGTCCCTGGAAAATTGGATGCAATTGTTTGCTCAGAATTTTTAAGTGTTATTGTTGGCACTCACATGTTTCTATTGGAAAATTTTTGGTGTTTTCTGGGTGATGGCTAATATTTTGCAAACTTGCCTCCTGTTCAGGATAGAAAGCTGGAGCCCACAGGACTCACTTCCCAGAACTCTGTTGGTAACAATAAAATTCTTAATATATGTGACTGGTCCAGATAATGGAAAGACAGTTCTCAAACAAGACACTTTCCTTAGCAATCAGACACCAGTCCTCGGTGACTAACATGGTAAGACAAAGGATGTTCGCCGTTTCCCCCAACCTCTTGGCCTGCGGTAGCTTTCTTCCCCACCCTTTGTTCCGGAAATTGTCAAATTCATAGACTTGGGGAGGCCTGTGAGCCCCTGGAGGGCTCCTGGGTTTACAGCCATGAGGAGACTGACTGATGGGAAATGCCCTGGACTGAAATGAGAGGGTTTCATTTGTAAATGGGTTCCCTAAACAGAGTCCCTACTGATGAAAATGTCATGCAAACATAATTAACTAGAGGCCCCATGCACGAATTCATGCACCAGTGGGGTACCTCAGCCTAGCCTGTGGGATCGGGCCAAAACCAGCTCTCCAACATCCCCTGAGAGGTCCCGGATTGTGAGAGGGCACAGGCCAGGCCAAGGCACCCCACAGGATCAGGGCCAGGGAAGGACGCAGGAGGTTGGCCAGCAGGGGAAGGACCATGGGAGGGCTCCAGGGTGTGTCCAGCCTGTCTTGCTCAGTCCCAATCATCCGGATCCCAGCAGCAAGCTAACCTACCTATCGGAGTGTCTGCCCCCTGGTGGTCAGTGCACGTCATAGCAAGCAGTTGAGCACCCTTAGCATATCATTAGCATACTACACTTTGATTGGTTGAATAGACAACCAGATGACCGGACACTTAGCGTATTAGGCTTTTATTATATAGGATGTTTGCAGCCCCCCTTTATCCAGTGTGTGTGTGTGTGTGTGTGTGTGTGTGTGTGTGTGTGTGTGTCTCCTTCCATAGGCACCAGGGGTAGCATGGTCCCTGGGTCTCACCACTACAGAAAAAATGTGATTTGATCAAATAACTTACATGAAAGTTTTTGTGTCCTGATGTAATTTCATTTTCAAGTTCTCCCAAGGGGAGAACTGTTGGACCCCACAGCAGGCTCTCTACTTCACTTGATGCCCTTTGGGCAAAGGGTTGGGAAGTTTGTGTGAATAGGGGGCTCCTGGGTCCCCTCCAGTCATACCATCCATGCAGCCCACTCCCTCACAGTAAGCCTCCCCACTCTTAATCCTTTACGTGCTCGTGGTATCGTACTCTCCAAAAAAACACAGATTGAAAAGGAAAGTGCAAGCCTTGCCTGATAGATAAAAGCACATTAGAAAGGTGCACTGATGAGAACAGTTCAATGCTGTGCAGAAACGGGCAACAGAAGGATGCACCCAGAGGGGGTTAATACAGCTGCGGAGGGGGACATCACCTTCCCACCTCATCTCCCACCTCAAATCCCACCTCATCTCCCACCTCATATCGTGCGTCTGTGTCTGCTGGCTTCACATGAGAGTTCACCATGACCCCAGGTGACTGCCCTGCATTCCCCTGGAAATACAACCAGGTCAAGAGAGCCCCACATGAACCATCCAACAAACAAAACATGACCCGAGGGCCCACGTGTCAGCTTTTCACAGCCTTTTGCTAAGACGGGTGCAGGATCTGAGGGCAGGCTGCCTGTTCACCTGGTTCAACGTTTTGTTCTTTCTTGTATTAGAAGACGACAGTTTTTTCTAACTTGATTTCTTGCGTGTAAATTAGATAGAAATACTATCTAATCCGGTGATTCTGAATGTTTCCAGAAATTGATGAGGCCATTCACTAATATTAACAAACTCCTATTATACACGCAGTACCAGCTAATACACGAATCTAAGCCCCCAGCCCCAGGCCTTCATCCAATGTTTTATTGAAGAGAAAACTATTAGAGAGACCTCAGTCATCTGATGAAGGGCGTGACCTGAGTCACCAGGGCCAGTCAGGTGTGTCCTGACCGCTCCAGGGCCTCCCACCACACAACCCCCTGCGCGTCCCTGGAGACCTCTCTGCTCTGTGCTGCTGGTCCTCAGGGGTGCTCGGTGGCTGAGAAACAACAGGAAGTCACAACACGCTGTGTGAGATCCCACAAGAGCGGCTGGGGTGTAAGGTTTCTATCACCTCCCTGAGTGTTTTAGAGGTGCACCAGCGCCTCGGTGAGCCAGGGAACAAGGAAAGCAGCAGAGCCTCCGCCTCACCTCCCACCCATCCCAGCCCCTCCCGCCTAGGAATGACACCCTCCCAGGTTGCTCACTGTGTGTGCAAGTGACACCCTAGGCTCTGTGCTCAGGGGCCTGCTACCGCCTTCAGAGAGGAAGGCGACATTTCCCTTGAATCTTGGGTGTAGGCTTTTAAGAGACTAACCTTGGAAGTATTTCTTTACTGAGTGGTTTTCATTGTGATTTATTCCACACAATGATAAGGTTGAACTTAGTGCCCTAGGATTGGTACAACTGGCTACTGGGGCTGCCTCAGGCACACTGGGATGCATGGTTGTTCCAGAAACAGAGCTCACAGTGCTGTCCCAGGAGACAAAACTGCAACTGGGAGGAAACGTGAGGGTGCAGCGAGGTCACCTGAGCTGTCATCCCATGCTTCCTGGCCCCTTACCTTAGCCGCATCGTCTGTCCCTCCATCGTCTCCTCTGCCTGAGTCACCAGAGAGCCCACTGCCAGTCACTTAAAGGCCAGCATCACATGATCTCACTCCTGTGTGGAATCTAAGGAACAAAATAAGCAGATGAACAAAATAGGTCCAGAGACATGGAAGCGTGGAACAGAGTGTGGAATCTCAGAGGGAAGGTGGGGGTTTTGGGGTGGCTGGGGAGAGATTAACAGGGGCACTTATATACATATATGCAGAGCCCATGGACACAGATCATAGTGTGGTGAGGGCCTGCGGGGGGCTGGGTGCTGGGTGGAGGGGTCAATGCGGAAAAAAAAGGAGACATCTGTAATACTCTCAACAATGAAGATAAATTCATTTTTAAAAGTTCAGGTAAATCCAGGCAAACCTTTGTCTGGTCTTTTCCTTGGGCTCCACTGTCGAAACTTTCCCAGAACTCTCTCTGCTGCTTTACATTTTAATCAACGTGATTCCGTACTTGTCTCTGTCATCCTCACCTCTCTCCTCCCATGCTCAGCACCCTGGCTGCGCTGTTTGCTTTTATACATCACTTTCCTTCTGAGACTTAAGTGCAAAGCTACAGTTATCTATAGTTCTGCTTCCGTTAGTTAATCTCCGACCCTTCATAAATTACATTTGACAAAGTGCCTTCATTCAAACAAAGGAAATGCATTAGTCACAGTAAAAGGGACACCCAGGAGTCAAATACCTTGGAGACTTATCAAATATTCTCACACCGATTCCGTAAAGATCCGGGAGAAATGGGGTGATGGGAAGTGTGTTAGATAACACCAGAGTACACGTGTTACAAGTATTACATTGAATAGAGTTGAGGAGATTGTCTTCTCCACAACAGTAAGTACTCGGTGAATTCTTGTTGGAATGAGAATGTATTTGAGCTTTAGAATCTGTTTGATTTGCAAGTACCACAGAATATGAAACCCAAGAGGTGTGGCATCAGCAAGGTGGCATCCATCTGGGAGAGGCTCGATTCTTCCTGTTACTGAATTTTCCTGAAACTCAGAAAATTGGAAGCATATGTACATATTGCCAAAGGGTGGGCCCGCCCAGGATGTGTCTGTAGAGCAGGGGTGGGGAACGTCCGGCCCTCGGGCCTATAAAGCCCGCGAAATCGTTTGGTCTGGCCCTGCCAAGGCATTAGGGGTGACTTAACTAAATGTTTGACCAAATAGAGCAGGCTAATGTTTAAGTCGATAATTTTGTATGGCCTACGGATGATGTTATAAAATTCCAAATGGCCCTCGACAGAAAAAAGTTTCCCCACTCCTGCTCTAGACCAATTAGGGATAAAATCATTTCCATTCTGGCTCTGACATCTGGATTTGTCATTTATTTTTAAGCAGGGGTAACGGTTGTTAGCAAACTCAAATGACTCTCAAGGCAGGAGGGAGGTGTCTGAGGTGTTTTGCAGGGCGGTCACTGGGTAAGATGGTCTCTCCGCTCTGGGACAAGGAAAACCCGTGGCAAAGGGCAGAGAATGGTGGTTTCGTGTTTCAAATCCAGCTCGAACGCATTTCCTGTTGGAGGAACTAGAACTCTGAGCAGTAGGAACTCTGCCCTTCTTCCTAGAAAGGCTTTCTTGGAGGCATTTCCGTGGGGGAGAGCCTGTTTTTGGTTCTTGTGGTAAAATCCTGGAGAAGCTTGGAAACAGCAAAGCAAACAGGAAGCAGGGCTCGGTGTGTGGAGAGCTCCGAGAAGACGGGCTGGGCTCAGAGAACGTGGCTCCCTCTGAAGATTCTAAAGAGCCTGGAAAAGCAGCTCTAGGCAAGCAGCTGGGGGGACCGGCAGAGAGGGCCCCTGTACCAGCCCCGGTGGGGGGTTGGGAGAACCTGTGAGGGCCGGCTTTCTTCCACGTTTTCACACATTCACCCCTAAAAAACAGGCCCCCCTCACCAAACACTCCATCTGATGCTACTTAAACAAGTTCACATCCAAGTTTCTGGAAATCCTCCGGAGGTCATTTAGCCGAGAATGGCAGGAGAGCTTTGAGTTCTGGGACACTTTAGACACATAAAGAATGTGGACAAGCCTTGACTTTTCCTACCTCAGATGTCCATGAGCAGAAAGAGGACCGTAGTTTTTCCCCATTTCTCCCTTGGACTAAATAAACTTTCCGGAGTGGGGACTTTGTGGTCAGCACATTCTGAGACACACTGAGTGCTCTGTACCCCCGATCAGGGAGGTGACCGGGCCGCTTGAATGACCGATGTCCATTGTGTTGGGACCTGGAGTGGAACCCCATCTCCACAGATGGTGAACCTGCTTTGAAGGGTTATCTGAGTTCACTCTAACTCCACAGGGAGACAGAAATGGGAATTGTGAGGTAATACCTGGCGGACTGTGGCTTCCCCCGACCGTCGGTTGAGCAGGGACTGTGTCCTGGGCTGAAATGAAGGTTATTCTGGGCAGTGAGAGGCTTCTCTGCTGGCTGTGCCCCAGGGATGATGGTGACTTTGAACGTGCACTTTCACCCAAAGAAAGGCCTTCCTATCAGCAAGGGCATGGCCACCGTGAACAAGACAGGAGACGTTCAGGAAATTCCCACTGAAGTGGAGGCAAAGCCTGAGGCCCAGCGTCCCAGTCTCCCTGCTGTTCCTCCTTTTCAACTGGCCATGAAGCCCTGGAATGAAGCCCTGGGGAGGACGCTGAAAGGGGAAGACATGTTTCCTCCGAAAAGAGTGTCCAGCCCCGTGCTGGCCCACCTCCCGCGAGGACACTGCGTGCCAGTCTCTGGTGACTGCATTTGGCACAGGGAAGTGCGTCTCTGAACCAACGGTGGGCAGAGAGGCATGTGGGGCAGTGGAAATGGGCACACCTGACAGACAGAAGGTCAAAGGCAGAGCACAGCGTGGCCGGGACTGAGTTTTAAAAGAAAACTCTTAGTACAGCTTTAGAAGATGCGCCCTTGTTCATGCCCAGTGACCGAAACACTGACGTGTCCAGAAAGGACAACTTAGAAACTTCGAGTGCAGAGCGGGGAGGAGAGGGCGCCCAGGGAGAGCGTGGGGGTTGGCACTGGGCGGCCTCAGGTCTGGAATTTACTTGTTTCTCAAAATTCTGACCTGGGATTTGTAAACTGTAAAGGCACACACCTAACTTTTAACAAAAGTGAACAAGACTTCCTATTTGATTGAGAAAACAGGATGACTCAATATTATCAGAATTCTTGGAAGTAATTTCCACTTATATATAGGAACCATGATAAATGCTCAACATTAGATGTTAGTATTTAAAAGGCCTCTGTTGGGAAGATAATCCTACCTTATAATAGAGAAACATGCAAATTGACTGCACCTCCGCTACGCCCACAGCCAATCAGAGCGAACAAGATGGCGGTTAATTTGCATATGCGGGCGCTGAGCGGCCTGGGTCCAGGAAACATCCTCCGGACCCAGGCCGCTCCTAGCCTGTAGGCCCATGCTTAGGTCCTGAGCGGCAGGGGTCCCAGAACGCCCCCTGGCCACTCAGAGCCTATGGGTGTAGGCGCCAAGCAACCTGGTGGGTGGAACATCCCCGAGTCGCTATAGCCCTGTCCCGCCCCCAGCGGCTTGCAAAGGCTCCTGCACAAAGCGACAGTTTGGGGCCACGCCTCCAGCCAGGCGCCCAGGACCGGGGGCTGTCGCTGGCCTCCGGGGTGTGCCAAGACCCTGGCGGCCACTGCTGTGTGCTGCCCAGGGTCCCTGCAAGCCCCGAGCCTGAGCGCCTGGCTGGGGGCGTGGCCCCAAACCGCCACTTTGTGCAGGAGCCTTTGCAAGCAGTTTGGGGTCATGCCCCCAGCCAGGCGCCCAGGACTGAGGGCTGCCGCTGGCCTCTGGGGTGTGCCGAGACCCTGGCAGCCACTGCTGTGTGCTGCCCGGGGTCCCTGCAAGCCCTGAGCCTGAGGCCCATGGTCAGGCTGGCTGCTGGCCTCCCCAAGCTGCTTGCAAAGGCTCCTGCACAAAGTGGCGGTTTGGGGCCATGCCCCCAGCCAGGCGCCCAGGACCGGGGACTGCTGCTGGCCTCCTGGGTTTGCCAAGACCCTGGCGGCCACCACTGCTTGCTGCCCAGGGTCCCTGCAAGCCTCGAGCCTGGGGCCCATGGTGGGGCTGGCTGCTGGCCTTGGGGCGTTTGGAGACGGGGATATTCCCGCCCCGCCCCAGAGGCTTTCCAAGCTCCAGCACCAAGTGGCAGATTGTGTCCATGCCCCCAGCCTAGCGCCCTCCACAGGGAGATGGCTGCTAGCCTCTGGGGTGTGCGGAGACCTCGGCAGCCACCACCAGGTGGCAGGGACACACCCTTAGCCCAGTGGACACAACCCAGGGGCTGCATGAGCTGCAGAGGATACACCTTTTTTAAAAAAAAATTTTATTGATTTTTTTTTTTTTTTTTTTTACAGAGAAGAGGGGAGAGGGATAGACAGTCAGAAATATCATTGAGAGAGAAACATCCATTAGCTACCTCCTGCACACTCCCCACTGGGGATATGCCTCCAACCAAGGTACATGCCCTTAACAGGAATCAAACCTGGGACCCTTCAGTCTACAGGCCCACGGTCTATACACTAAGCCAAACCATTTTGAGAGTAAATACCTTTTCTGACAACTCATTGGCTAAGCTCCCTGTAGGCCACCAATTGCAGTGTTCTTGGTAATTTGGGTTATAAGAATCCAAGAAGGTAATCTAGGGTTTTTCCACCACACTCTTGAAGGAAAAAATGAAGATCCCTTGAGGGGTCCCAGATTGGAGAGACTGCAGGCTGGGCTGAGGGACAACACCCCCTGCTACCCCCCCTCCCCGCCGTGCATGAATTTCGTGCACCAGGCCTCTAGTATTATTATAAACCCTATCTTACAGATGGGCAAACTGAGTTTTAAGCCAAGGTGTTAGACTCCAAAGCTCACTGTGGTAGCATGCTTCCACCTCTGAGTGACTGAGCTAAACTATCCACGTGAGAGGGTGCGCTGTGCGTCTTTCTCCTGCATTCGTGGCCACAATCTGTGTCTCAGCTCTTATGCTGCCTGCTTACTTGGGTAGGTGTGTCCCTGTTGGGCTGTTGTCATGTGACTCTGTCCAATGCTTTGTGCCTCCTCAATTAGCCAACCCTGTTCTCAAGGCCTGCTCTACCTTATCTAGTAGGGCAGCTGAATTACAGCTGTGGCATTTACAGGGATGGTACCCTAATCATGAGCATCTGACTACCACATGTCTTCTCTGTAGCTACACCTGTGCATTTACCTGGTGAGATAAATTATTAGATTAAAAATTACTTCCTTCGTATTATAATTATATATACGATATGTATGTGTGTGTATATATATATGTGTGTATATATATACATATATATGTGTGTGTGTGTGTATATATATAGCCATATATACATTAGGGACTTATGTATAATATATACAAATTTTAATGATATGTATAAGTAAGTTTAATTATTACTTTCATTTCAGAATAATAAAAGGGTACTAAGAAATATCTGTGATACCCAGCTGGCATGGCTCAGGGGTTGAGTGTCGACCTATGAACCAGGAGGTCACGGTTTGATTCCCAGTCAGGGCATATGCCCAGGTTTCGGGCTTGATCCCCAGTGTGGGGTGTGCAGGAGGCAGCCAATCAATGATTCTCTCGCATCATTGATGTTTCTATCTCTTTAGCCCTCTCCCTTACTCTCTAAAATCAATAAAAATAAAAACAAAAATAAATAAATAAATAATTGTCTGTGATGAAAAACAGGCAGTGGTGAGGTTGAGACCCCTGAGGTGGTGAGAAAAGCTTTTATCTGGGCTTTTGTTTGATGGGAGTTTTTTTTATTATTGCTTCTATTTCATCAGTTGTTATTGGGCTGTTCAGGTTTTTTTATTCTTCCTGATTCAGTTTTGGGAGATTGTATTTTACTAGGAATTCATCCATTTCATCCACATTGTCCAGCTTGTTGGCATATAGTTGTTTATAGTATTTTCTTACAATCCTTTGTATTTCTTTGGTGTCAATGATTATTTCTCCACTTTCATTTCTGATTTTATTTATTTGGGTCCTTTCTCTTTGTTTCTCGATGAGTCTTGCTAATGGTTTATCTATTTTGTTCATCCTTTCAAAGAACCAGCTCTTGGTTTCATTGATTTTTTTTTGTATTTTTTTGTCTCTGTGTTAATTTCTGTTCTAATCTTTAATATTTCCTTCCTTCTACTTACTCTGGGCTTTTCTTTTTGTTCTCTTTCTAGTTCTTTGAGTTGTAGTGTTAAATAGTTTATTGCTGATTCTTTTTTTTGGGGGGTAGGCCTGTAATGCTATGAACTTCTCTCTCAAGACTTCTTGAATGGCTAGATTTCTCTCTCTGTTTCTTATTCTCATTACAGCAATTCCTTTAGCATTTCTTGTAATGCTGGCTTGGTGGTGATGTACTCCTTTAGCCTTTTTTTGTCTGGGAAGATCTTTATTTGACCATCTATTTTGAATGATAGCCTTGCTGGATATAGTAATCTTGTTCTCAGATCCTTGCTTTCCTTTACCTTGAGTGCTTCATGCCATTCCCTTCTGGCCTGTAGAGTTTCTGATGATAAATCAGGTGTCAGCCTTATGGAAACTCCTTTGTAGGTAACAATTTTCTTTTCTCTTGCTACCTTTAAGATTCTTTGTCTTTAATTTTTGGCATTTTAAGTATGCTGTTTCTGAGCAAGGGTTCTTCTTATTTGGGGTTCTCTGTGCCTCCTGAACTTGTGTGACTTTTTCCTTTACCAGATTAGGGAAGTTTCCTGCCATTATTTCTTCAAACACCTTCTCTATGCCTTTCTCCCTTTCTGCCTCTTCTGGCACACCTGCTAGTCTAATATTATTACACTAGCGGCCCATTGCAGGAATATTCCTGCAAGAATAGGGCTTACTGCAGCCTGAGCAAAGCTCCCACCCGTCTCCTCTGCCTCGCTCCCACCCATCTCCTCTGCCTCGCTCCCACCCATCTCCTCTGCCTCGCTCCCTCCCATCTCCTCTGCCTCGCTCCCACCCATCTCCTCTGTCTCGCTCCCACCCGTCACCTCTGCCTCGCTCCCACCCATCTCCTCTGCCTCGTTCCCTCCTGTCTCCTCTGCCTCGCTCCCACCCGTCTCCTCTGCCTCGCTCCCTCCCGTCTCCTCTGCCTCGCTCCCTCCAGTCTCAACTGCCCACTCCCTCCAGTCTCAGCTGCCTTGCTCCCTCCAGTCTCAGCTGCCTCACTCCCTCCCTTCTCCGCTGCCTCGCTCCCTCCCTTCTCCGCTGCCTCGCTCCCTCCCTTCTCCGCTGCCTCGCTCCCTCCCTTCTCCGCTGCCTCGCTCCCTCCCTTCTCCGCTGCCTCGCTCCCTCCCTTCTCCACTGCCTCACTCACTCCCTTCTCCCCCACCCCGCTTGCTTACTTCTCTGCAGCTTTGCTCCCTTCTGCAGTGCTTGGCTTCCTTCTCCACTGTCTTCAGTTTTCACTCTGCCCCTGGATATGCAAGTTAACCGCCATCTTGGTTGGGTTAATTTGCATATCACTCTTGATTGGCTCGTGGGTGTGGCTGGTGGGTGTAGCGGAGTGGTGGTTAATTTGCATATTACTCTTTTATTAGATAGGATTTCACATTGTCTCACAGCTCCCTTAAATTGTCTCCCTGTTTTTTAAGTGTTTTTTCTTTTTGTTTCTCTGATTTAATGTTATTTTCAACTCTGTCTTCTAATTCACTGATTTGATCCTCAGCTTCCCCTAATCTGCTGTGTATTCCTTCCAATGTGTCCTTTATTTGTGTTATGTCATTCTTTATCTCAGACTATTCTTTTTTCATAGTTACAGACCTTTTTCCATGCTGTTGAGCATTTTTACCATCATTACTCTGAACTCTGATTCAGATAAATTTCTTATCTCTGCTTCATTTATCTCTTCTTCTGGAGAATTCTCTAGTTCTTTCATTTGGGGTTGCTTCTTTGTCTCCTCATTTTGGCTTTCTTTTGGGTTTGTGACTATGTATTAGGTAGATCCTCTACACCTCTGAATCATTAGTGTAGGACAGTGTTAAAGGCTATTACTGACTAATTAGATCAGGCATAGACTCAAAGCCTCCAGAGACCACCTCTGCCTACAGGCTGATAGCATTCCAACTTGAATTGCCCCCAGGCAATCGTCCTCAGGTGTGGTGAGAGTTTTTTTCAATAGGGTGGGGCAGTTGCTTCTGCCTAAAGGCTAATTATTATTTTTAATCTCTTAAGTGGCCTTAGGGCAGTGGTTCTCAACCGTTTTAATGCTGTGACCCTTTAATACAGTTCCTCATGTTGTGGTGACCCCCAACCATAAAATTATTTTCGTTGCTACTTCATAACTGTAATTTTGCTACTGTTAATGAATCATAATGTAAATATCTGTGTTTCCTGATGGTCTTAGGCTCTACAGCAGCAGTTCTCAACCTGTGGGACCATCAGAAAACACAGATATTTACACTACAATTCATAATAGCAGCAAAATTACAGTTATGAAGTAGCAACGAAAATAATTTTATGGTTGGGGGTCACCACAACATGAGGAACTGTATTAAAGGGTCGAGGCATTAAAAAGGTTGAGAACCACTGCCTTAGGGCAAGATGTTTTCCAATAGGGTGTGTCAACTGTTTTCCCCCCAGGCGAGGCAAATGTCTATGTGGGGAAGATGTCCTCTGCTGCATTAATGAATGACTCAGTCCAGGAAACTTGGGGTGTCTGCCTTCTGAGCTCTGTCCCCTTAGTCCCCAGTCCTGGTTTCTGCCCTCACAGCTCCAGTTCACTTCACCCTCCCTCTGCTGCAGCACAAGATGGGTGGCTCCACAGGGAATTTTGTGCATTGGCCCTTTAAGGAGGTGCCTGAATTTTCAGCTGTTACTTCCTGGCAGACAGCACCCCGCTGCTTTTCACAGCCAGATGTTATGTGGGTACCCTCCTCAGTTTTGGTGCTCTCTGCTGGGGGGCCCACCTTGGGGATTAGATCCCAGAGTTCTCAGTGGCACCCCCTACAGCTGAAATATCTCTCTGGGACTTCAGTTGCTGTCTGTGGGCACCCGGCCAGTCCTTTCATGCCTCCACCTGGGCTACCAGTCTCTATGCAGTCTCCACCTTCGGTCCTTGGGTATCAGGGTTCTCTCCTGCGAGTTTTCCGTTGATTGTTCAGGAAGTTTTTCTGTATTTTAGTTGTAATTCCAGTTTGTTCCTGGAAGTAAGTAAATCCACTTACTCTACTGCCATTTTTAATCTCTCCTGAGAAAAGCTTTTAAGTAGACCTCAGTTTAGAATCTGGTTCAAGGTGAGAAATGTGATGGGGCTCCAATTACTTCCTTGAGTCTCAATTGCTTTGTCTATAAAATAGAGATATTAATTATAATGCAAAAATTAAATATTCAAAACAAGTTTTTAGTTATTGTATTTATTTCACTTAGGATGCTCTGTAGACATTAACTAGGGTGCTTAAAGGTCATTTCCATTAGGAATCTTTTTAGTCCTTCATCAAGTTTTTCAAGTGTTCTACTCTCAAATACATTCCTTTCTTCTACAAACTTCCGAAACAGATGAATACCTCCACCTACACCAAAATAATGTGCTTTGCTGGCCAAAGGCACCCGCCCATTTTTACTTAACAATGGAATGAATGTTTGGGGCAAAGTACCATAATAATCCGGGTTGTTTAATGGTTTCTGATGTGAGAATGGGATCGTATTTTTCAGAGTTTTTCACAGTTAGTACAAGTTTACAACACTCAGACCACAACCCAGGAAAAGAACGGCACTGACCTAGTTCTTGTGCTACTTTTGATTTCCTGCATCTTTTCACAGCTGGCTTCTTTCCATCAACTTCTTCATCTTCCAAAGTGGTGTTAGCCACCACGTTAGATAAGGCTACTTCGTCAATCACCTTACAGTTATAATCTTGAAAATGAACTTCTTTGACATCTCCCTTGAGTGCAATTATACCCAGCAACCCTGATCCACAGCCAAGATCCAACACTTTTCCCCCAGCAAATTTCATGTGGGACTTTGTGAAATAAGCCAGGAAGTCAAAGGTACATTCCTAGATTTTTAAGCCTCCTCCATAAACACCAGTAATCAGATCAGAGTGAGAAGAGAAGGTTTTTGACACTATGCTTTCTTCAGGGAAGTTCTCTTTCAATAAGATGATTTTCACTACTGATACATTAATGTACTGGAGAGCTGGTAATGTTTCTATGACTTCATTTTCTATGTTCTTTGGCAAGTCTCAAGCAAAGCTGTTTTCCATGAGGTTCCAAGTTCCCTGAACTGTTAGCTGCATCGAGTGAGTTCTGTGTGCCTTGAGAGGGAACTGCAAGGCCAGTAAGGCTGCTGCTCTGTAGAACATTTTGGGTCCTTTTGTTTCCCCTTTTGACTTTCTGAGAATGAAGACTCTTTTGGAGGAATTCAGGGTCGAAGCTCCCTCTCCAAGGGGAGTTGATTCATTTTCTAGTTGGTTTTCTATAGTGAAATTAAATTGGTAGGTCATCCTAGCACAATCCTTCAATTCAAAGGGAGACTCCTCCGCTTCTGGATAGAATTGATGACACTGACATAAACCTATCTCAGTTATAAACCTGTCTCTGTTATTCAAAGTAGTTTCATTTGGGTCAATTTCTCTTTAAGAGCTTATACACAGTTATAAATATTTAGAGATATTTCCAAATGACTTTTTAGAGGTCTTTGCTTTTCTTTCAGTTTAACTCTGGAGGGGGGAAAAAAGAAATAAAATTGTTATTAAAAAGCAAAATGACACATTTCTTTGAAATAGAATATTAAACAATAACTCCGCCCCTCTCCCTACCCCATACAGCTAGTTGCTTTTTTAATAAAAGTTGTGAGGGGCATAAAGAGATTTGGAAACACACAACCCCTCAAGGGTCAACAGCTGGATTAGAGAACGAAGTGTAAAAACAATTAAAGAACAATAGCAACAACTTAGAAAATATATGGAGTCCAAATTTTGGGGGCAGAAAATGACAAGCCTAACTCTTGGTGTCTGTTCCTGTTTCAAGTAACAGGAATCCCAAGTTTTGTTTGTTTGTTTGTTTTTGTTTTGTTAAAATATGTGGGGTTTTTTTAATTTATTTTAGAGAGTGAGGAATGGAGAGCGGGAGAGAGTGAAACATCAATGATGAGAGAGAATCATTGCACACCCCACACTGGGGATCCAGTCTGCAACCCAGGCATGCTCCCTGACGGGGAGTCAACCAACCATGACCTCCTGGTTCATAAGTCGATGCTCAACCACTGAGCCACCTCAGCCAGGCCAGTGTTCACTGGGGTAAATGTGCAGCCCTGTGAAAACTTGTGCGGTTCTGCTTTGGTGCAGGCTCACCCACGTGACCTCAGGACCAGCAGCCCCAGCGTATGGGAGTGGGTGATTTTGGAGTCATCAGTAAAGGTTAGTTTGGTGGCAGAACAAACACAAAATAAGGGCACTGAACGTTTGGAGAGGCCCGTACAAAGTGGAGGCAACCTGACTGAGACTCTTGTCTGTATCCGTGGTGCTAGACCTGCTTCGGATGGCACAGTTCTGGCAGGTGGGGTCGCTATGCCCTTTACACAAGATGTACAAAGTAGGGTCACACGGCTAATGGATAGAAACGTGCCCCTTTGTACCTGCTGCAGGTCCTGGGTTCAGCCCCACCCCAGGGGTGCAATCTCAAAGACCACTGGGACCCAGGGATTAAATCTCGGGACCTCCGGCCCTCGCCTCCCCAAAGCAATTCAATGTGACATTTACTGCGACCCAGACCCGGAGATGCCCGCAGCCCGCCAAGCTCCCAGCTGGGGCGGAGAGCCGACAGGCGGCCCGGGTAGTGCGGGCTGACAGCGCGCACCAGTGAGTCGAGTCCTCCGCGGGCCAGACCAGCCCGGGTTTTCCCAGCCGGTGCAGAGCCCGAGCTCAGAAGGAATGCAGCCCGCTCCCTCTCTATGGTCCTGGCGCTGGCGGAGCGCTCGCAAGGCTTGTCGGGACGGCTCGTTTCCGGTCTCGGCGGTGGCGGGGCTGTTTGAAGCGGCCGCTGGGCGGAAGCAGCCTCGCGGGCGCGGGCCCCCTGGAGGACTGACGCGCTGGCCCGGGAGCCGCGCGCCGGAGCGGCGGGCTGCCCTGCCTCGGCCCCTCTGCCTTCCGCTGTGGCCGGCACCCAGAGAGGAGTGCAGGCAGGGGCCCACCCTTCTCCGCGGCCGGTCGCGCCCCACCGGCCTGACCCTCGGTTCTCGGATGGAGCGAGATGGAGCAGCGAGGGAGGGAGGGCGGGCGGGCCAGCGCGGGTCGAGTGTCCGGGAGCCCCTGGGACTGCGGGGCTCGCCGAGGAGCCCCCCCACCCCGTGGTGGCGGCCGTGGGAGTGGCGTTTTCGGCCTCCCCTGCGCCTTGGAGGGTTTTGTACTCGTCACGGGCAATCAAGTGTGACTACTTTTGCACCGAGAGCGGGGGAGGCAAGGACTCGGGCCGGAGCTGGATGAGGCGGGGCGGGGGGCCCTGAGCTGCTCCCGCCAAGGTGGGTGGCGGGTGAAGACGCCTTGCCCCGTGTTGTGAGAACTAAGGGCGCGGTTCTGCCGGGGTGCCAAGTCTGCACGAGACGATGGCGTGCCCTCCCCTCCCCACCTCGTGCCCTGTGCTGCTGGTTAGGAGCTGCTAAATTGTGTTTTGGGTCCATCTGCTGGGCCTGCGTTGCTCGCTGCCCCGTGGTGCAGGGGCGTAGACCGTTCTTCTGTGGTCTCGTGCCTTTTGTGGTTGTAAATGTGCCTGGAGTCCCAGCCTTTCATGTTAGAAGGGAACTTTTTTTTTTTTTTTTTTAATGCCTTTGCGCTCACTTTCAACATAAAACTACACTTAAAAGAAAAAAATGACCTTCACTTGAGAGGCTCAACACTGCCATTAGCACACTCCCTCTAGGTACCAGAGCCTTTTTAGTCCTGGTGCAGATATGGAACACCGACCTCAAGGATTGCGACTTGGGAAACAAAATACAGGAGCCATCCCTCTGAAACACACGTAATGGCTCCCTGACATGTCTGTATCAGGCAGGGTGGAGGCTTTGGAGTAACCGAGAAGGAACATGGTTCCTCTCCTCAAACTTGCAGGGGGACTTCAGTCATTGAAAGTCACCATTCCCACCTGGTTTTCATCTCACACAACATTCAGAAGGACCCAAACTTGTTCTTACCCCAGTTATTTCATGGAAATACAGCAGATCCTCGATAACCATTTTTTTTTTTTTTTAAATCTTCACCCGAGGATATTTTTCCATTGCTTTTTAGAGAGAGGGAAAGACAGAAATACCGATGTGAGAGAAACACATTGATTGGTTGCCTCCTGCATGAGGCCTGGCCAGGGCCCTGGCCGGGAGGAGCCTGCAACCGAGGTCCATGCCCTTTACCAGAATCAAACCCGGGACCCTTTGGTCCACAGGCCGACGCTCTGTCCACTGAGCCAAACTGGCTAGGGCTCAACAATTTTGTTTGAAGTCGTTTCATTATAAAATAGGAACTTAACTCTTGTTTATACAATTAGCCTATGGAAAAATTGGTTTCATTACACAAAGTGTTGCTTTAAGTCGCAGAACCTGTCGACAGTGTTAGATGAGGCCCTCACTGTCAGTGGCTTTCACAGACCTTGGATCTGCACATCCATCCAGTCACCAAGTTCTGTGTCTCTGACTTCAAGCTGTATCTTGAATCCACATATCTCCATCCCCAGTTGCTACCACTTTATTCCAAACCCCCATCAGCTCTCACTTAAACTTCCTAATAGTTTCCTCATGTCCTGTTATAATCCACTAGAGGCCCGATGCACGAAATTCGTGTAAGAGTAGGCCTTCCTTCCCCCGGCTGCCAGCACTGGCTTCCCTCTGGCACCCGGGACTTGGGCCTCCCTCCAGCCGCCAGCAGGCACCCAGGACCCAGGCTTCCCTTGCAGCCTGGGCTTCGTCTGGAAGGTCATCCGGAAGGCCGTCTGGTCTAATTAGCATATTACGCTTTTATTATTGTAGATGCTCCAAAATAGTTCAGAGTGAAAGGCAGAGCATGTCATTTCCTTTTTATACCCCCCCCCACACACACCCCAATGGCTTCTTAACAAATCTATACTAATAATAAAGGATTATGCAAATTGTCAAGGACGCCATCACGTAACGACTAATCAGGACAGGGGCAGGGGCTGCAGTGGAGAGCTCTCAGCATGCCTGCGCCGGGGGTCCAAAGGGTGCGGATATGAAGGGAGAGCAGATAGGCAGGGGATCAGGCCAGGAGGGGAGAGAAGATAGGCAGTTAGGGGGATCGGGCCAGCAGGGAGGAGCAGTTAATCAGTTAAAGCCATCAAACCAGGAGGGCAGAGCAGTTAGGGGGATTAGGCCAGCAGGGGAGAGCAGTTAGGGCCATCAGGCTGGCAGGGGAGCAGTTAGGACCATCAGGCAGGCAGGCAGGTGAGCGGTTAGGAACCAGTGGTTCTGGATTGCAAGAGGGATTCCCAGATTGGAGAGGGTGCAGGCCGGGCTTAGGGACGCTCCCTCCCCACCCCCACCCCCATGCAAGAATTTCATGCACCGGACCTCTAGTTAGAAATAAAATCCAAACTTTCCTTCAAGGCCCCATGTGGTCTAGGCCTTGCCCTTTCCTCCTGCCTGGCTCACTACCTTCCATCCACGAAGGCAGGAAGCTTCCAGCTGGTCTTCATGCCTGCTGGTCCCTCAGCCTCTTGTTCTCCAGCCCTTTGTGCAGCTTATTATGCAGGTCTTGGCTCAAATGTCACCTCACTTGGGCCCTTTGCAGAGCCCTCAATTTTAGGTGGTTCCCCCAAACCCAGCCAGCAATACTTTTATTACTTTGTTCTGTTTGGTTTTCTAAAGAGTACTTTATCATGAACAGCAGTCTTGTTTATTTTTCACTTGCCCTCACATCAACGTAAAGTTCATAAAAGCAGGGTTTTGTTTTCACTGTGTTATCCCAGTACCTAGAACAGTGCCTGGCGACATACTAAGCATTGAGTAAAGGACTAAAAATATGTTTTTTAAATGCCTGTAAGTCTCATTAGATGATATTTCTTTTCAACACAATTTTCAACAGATTAAAGTTTGCAATAAATCCACGGTTCCAACACTGGAACATAATTATTTTCATGTTTTGTACTTTACATATGATTCTCATCTTTACCTGCTTGTCTTCATAATCATAACATGTTTAATTTTTAAGAGGCTAGATTTATTTTTGGCTTTGTTGAAAATTTTCCATAAGGCAAATTCTATCTTAGCAGACTCAAATAAGTTAATGTCTATACCTCATTTTGAATGCTGCTGTAAAAAAATATTTATGCAGCATTAAGTTTTAGAAGAAAAATCTTATGAGTGTGATGGGGTTATGGGAGATTCTTTTTTCTTGTTTTAAATTCCAGTTTCAATAGCTAGCAAACATTTTCTTTTTACTAATGTATGTATTAGCACAGTGTAAGCTTTATATGCCAGTTAAACCGTGGTTAGACCATGTGACACATAACTTACATAACCTGCTTTCAACCTCCAACATGGGAAGTAGCTATAGGAAATAGTTTCTAGGTTACAGAAAGTGGATTATTTAGGTGATGACATGTTTGTCATTTGGAAAAAGTTGACTTTCTCATCTCTGTCTTCATCGCTCTTACTTGATGTGATTGACTTATTTAGCCAGGAGAGAAGGTAGAGATTAGACCGTAGAGTTTACATTTATCTTCAGTTAGAATGGTTGTGGAATATTAGTTTATAATTTTTAATCTATGTTGCCTGTTGGGGTCTAATATTTAAGTAAAATAATTATTTTTTATCTTGAGTGTTAATTATACATATTCATTGTAGAGAATTTAAAACATGCAGAAAAACTAGAAAACACCCATGCATCTGAAATGGTTAAGATTTTAAGAGAGGACATTCTCATGTCATTTCTGTACATTCCTGCCAGACTGCCTTATTCTTTGTGCATACATGTTTACATATATTAGAATCGGGATAGTATTTTGGGACCTTTTTAAATTTTAAAGTAGTGTAAACATTTTTTATGGTTTTTAAATACTCTCTAAGAATCATTTGCAGATCCTGTGCAGTAAAGGTACCCACATCCATTAAGTGTCCTCAATCAAGTCCTCAATTGCTAGACATATTCTCCCTTTTATTTTGCTGTTATTTCAGTTACATGACAGTTTCTCTTAATAGATTATGGCATTTGAAACTGTACAATGTTTTCCATTGGTTGTGTTTACATATTCTCCCATTTGGAAAGAGCAATGATCTTTGTTGGCTGACATGACTTACCATATTTTTCCATGTATAAGATGCCCCCCACTTTTCCAACCCAAAATTAAGAAATCAATATTTTAAACATTTTGCTTGTCTTCCTCTGAAGGCCTTCTTCTTTTTTGGCATCTTAAGGAGTTGTTCTTCCTGTTTTCTCCACTGTCTGATCATACACTCAGTGGGAGGAGGTCCAAATTGTCTCTCTGCAGCTCTGTTCTTATGCTCTTTTGCATAACTGATTACTACATGCAGTTTGAATTTTGCAGAGTAAGACAATCACTTAATGGCATTTATCTATTTTTTGACATCTTTATATGCTGCGAATGCTCCGGTCCCTGTTGCATCTGCACACTCTCCAATTACGGCACCAGCTGACGTCAGTAACAATAGGTTCGTGATTGGAGGAAGCCTGTTTGACAAGATATGGGCAGCTATGCACCCACACGCTCCCTCCTCTGCTAACTTCCGTGTCTAAGATGCCCCTTGGTTTTCAGTCTAACGATTTTAGGAAAAAAATAGCATCTTATACATGGAAAAATATGGTCCCATTCCTACAAAATGTGTTACTATTTTGCTTTATAGAAATTTTGAAAATCATTGTAGAAAATTTTTGACCTCATATGAACCACCTGACATTGGAACAGACTTTCTTTTCATAAATGCTGCCATAGACACAGTACTATTATCTTAATCAACATACAGGTTACAAAACAAAGGCTGTTCAAGTCCAACCTCGTGTTTTAGATCATTCTTAATTGTGGCTTTTTTTTAAGTATCAAACATATTTGTCATACAAATAAAGTAATAAAAAATATCATGAGAATATGGTGGTATTAGAATAATTTGTTGATTAAAAACTATTATATTTTCAGATAATATGGAGCCTTGACTAAGTGAATTTAAATTATTTGTAGTTAATTTTAAGTACTCTTGTACTTTAATGCTATTAAATGAAAATTGGGGTGGGTGATGAAGGTAGCAAGTCCCTTTGTTCTGTCTTCTCTGCAGAGTTTATTAGTAACTAGAGGCCTGGTGCACGAATTCATGCATGGGTGGGGTCCCTCGGCCTGGCTGGTGATTGGGGCATCTCACCCAGTCCCGATTGGAGCCAATGAGGGCCGGCAGGCTGGTGAGGAGCCACAGGAGGGGTCCAGGGAGTGTCTGGCCCTCTTGCCCAGTCCTGATTGACTGGACCCCAGCAGCAAGCTAACCTACTGGTTGGAGCATCTGACCCCTTTTGGTCAGTGTGCATCATAGCGATTAGTCCAGCAGTCGACCAAATGGTCGACTGATTGGTTGGACACTTAACATATTATGCTTTTATTATATAGGACTAGACCCCAGTGCACGAAATTCATGCACAGTGGACAGGGGTCATCAGCCCAGCCTGCACCCTCTCCAATCTGGGACCCCTGCCTGCCTGATTGATCACCCCTAACTGCCTCTGCCTGCCAGCCTGATCCTCCTAACTGCTCTCCCCTGCCGACCTGATCCCCCTAACTGCTCTCCCCTGCCAGCCTGATCCCCCCTAACTGCTCTCCCCTGCTGGCCTGATCCCCCTGTCTGCCCTAACTGCTCTCCCCTGTCGGCCTGATCACCCTAACTCCTCTCCCCTGCCAGCCTGATCTCCCTAACTGCTCTCCCCTGCCGGCCTGATCGCCTTAACTACTCTCCCCTGCCAGCCTAATTACCCCTAACCACCTCTGCCTTGGCCCCTGCCACCAGTTTAGGCTGGGCTCAGCTGGGACAGCCATCTCTGTTCCACATGGCAGAAAGGGCTCACTCATGTGTGTGGTCAGTGAGCCTACTCACATGTGGCTGTTAGAAGAGCCAGAAGTACTGAGCCAGCTGTGTGTAGCGTATCATCCAGCAGGCAAGCCGGGCCCTGTCACCTGGCATGGCCTCAGGGTTTCTAAGAGCAGCAAGAGAGGGCAAGCCCCAATGGGTAAGCACTTTCCAAGTCTCCGCTTGCCGTACATTTGTTACGGTCCAGTTGGCCAAAGCAAATCAGACGGCTCAGCCCAGAGTCTGTGAAAGGGGACTGCCCAGGAGTGTGGTCACAGAAAGGGAAGTCATTGTGGCATTTTTGTAAATAATCTGCCACAGACAGGGTAGAAGCCTTACATGAGGACTGTGCAAATTAGTTCTAATTCTTCCTTGTTAGGGTTTCTTTCCTTAGGTTCACTTTGTCCTTTTAAAGTAGAAATATGTACATATAGAACATTTCAGTTATAATGGGATACAACTAGATTCCACTAAACACTTTAGTTTTATTTAGGTCATAAGTTAGGTGTAAACTTCAGAAGTTAATTTGCCATCCTATGTAATAAAAGGCTAATATGCAAATTGACTGAACAGCGGAATGACCGGTTGCTATGATGTGCACTGACCACCAGGGCACACAGCCGCTCAACATAGGAGCTGCCTCCTGGTGGTCAGTGCGCTCCCACAGGGGGAGCGCCACTCAGCCAGAAGCCAGGCTCATGGCTGGCAAGTGCAGTGGTGATGGCGGTGGGAGCTTCTCCCACTTCCGCGGCAGTCGGACATCCCCCGAGGGCTCCCGGACTGCAAGAGGGCACAGGCCAGGCTGAGGAACGCCGCCCCCGCCCTGAGTGCATGAATTTCGTGCACCAGGCCTCTAGTAATGTATAACAACAAAAGTGTGAAACTTATTTTTAATAATTATTTTGACAAAATTTTTGCAAACTGTGTTACCTATTTTAACAAATGTCAAATTATTCAGTAGGGCCCTAGTCAGTTTAGATAAAGCATTGGCCCTTGGACTGAAGGGTCGCAGGTTCAGTTCTGGTCAAGGGCAGGTACCTTGGTTCCAGGCTTGATCCCCAGCCCTGGTTGGGGTGCATGCGGAAGGCAACCAATCAATGTATCTCTCACATTGAGATGTTTCTCTTGTCTCTCCCCCTCCTTTCCACTATCTCTAAACATCAATGGAAAAATATCCTGAAGTGAGGACTAACAACAACAAAAATTGTTCAGTATTTTTAAATTTAGGTGATACTCATGACATTTGAATGTTTTGAGTGTCCTATTATCTTTCTTTGTAATAACTCATTCATTGTTGGATATCTGCTCTGTTATTTCCAGTGGGGATCATGCATTTCATGCCAATATTTAGAAGTTTATAGTTAAGTTTTTCTTTGTTTTCACTTTTTGTAATTTTCCATCTCTCAAATCTTAATTATTCTTATTAGATGGCATTTAAAACATCTCCTGTAGGTGTATATAATGTTCACTCCCTGCTGTCTGATAATCCAGATAATCCTACATGTAGCTCCCAGGCCAAATTGGACTTCACCCTGCTGCCTCTAAAATTAAAAAGTTCTCCCTAGTTAGCCTGCTGCTACTTTTGTTTAACAGACTATTAAGTACCCTATTTTTAGGCTGAATATAATCACTTAATTACAAGCAGGAGTTGTTCTACTTAAATTCCATTGCAAAGTAATTTTACCTGGAGCATTATGAAGGGTTGCTAGGGAGAGTGCCCACAATGTTCATCAGTTTATGTGCAGGAGGAGATAAGCTGAGATGTTAGAACCTCTGCTTTACCCCCACGCACAAAATATTAAAGGTCATGTAGTGCTTTCAGGTCTTAGTGCTTTTGCCAACAAGTAGCAGAGCAGTGGTCAGAAGTGTCAGCTCAGAGCCATACTGCATTTTGTTTGGCTCTATTCCGAAATAACTTACTCCTCCTGAACCTTAGTTTGCTCCTCTGAAGACCGGAGTAGTTGGCAGTGGTACTTTTTTTGTGGGGTGTAGCAGTGAGAGTTGAGTTTATTGCGTTGGAATGCTTGGAGTGGTGCATGGCAGGCACATAATAAGTGCTCAGCCAGTTAGTTGTATCACCATCATCACTATTGTCACCACCACCATCAACAAACATCTTCCACTCTTAACCCTTCTAATTCACTTTCTACCCAGCATTCAGGATGATCTTTTAAAAGCATCATCAGATCATGTCACTCAACTGCTTAAAACCTGCCCCGTTCTACTAAGAGTAACCACCTCATCCTCTCTGGGCTCTGCCTTGTTCACCACCTGTGAAGAGGGGACTCTCTGTACCTGTTCTTCACTGCCGTGCACCTGTGGGGCAGGAGGTGCGGAGACTCATCCAGGCCCTAAACACGGGTGGCAACTGCTGGGCGGGGTGACTGGGAGGACAGATGCTAGCGGAGGCTGGGAGTTGGAGAGGAGTTGCCAGGAGGTGAGGAGTAGCTCACGAAGGGACTGACCTTTTCCCTCTTGCTTCTCTTCTCTTATCTGTCCTCCCCTTACATCCCTCTTTCTCTTCCCTTTTATTTTTTTCATCCCCACTTCCTTTGGGTACACTTTCTGGTTTCCCCTGACCTTGCTGAAGGGAGAGGCATTTGGTTGGGCATTTCGTGTCATGGCAGGAAGGTTCACTCTCCACCTCTGTTGTGTACATCTGTATCCTCAGCCCCAGACTCCCCTCTCCCCTTCTTCCAGTTCCTTCTTGCTTATCCCGACACCACAGCACCAGCTAGGTAGTGCTTGGAGAGTAAGATTAGACAGAGGGTCCTGGACCGGAGCGAGATGTGAAAAGCTCACTCAACAGGACAGTCTGTAGTGGAAGAAAAGTTCAGAGGGTGCCTGCCTGGGTGGCTGTTTGTACTAAAGTGTACAAGTTCAGCTCATATCAACTCTTTGCAGGTGAATATCAAAATTTAAATGGTAAATTCTCCTAACTTCCAAGCATATATTCATGTTCTTCCTTATCTGGGAACATTTGGGACTGACATTGACCTTGCCTGAAATGGAGCTTTGCCATGGCCTGTAGAGTTTCTGCTTCTTTACTCTAAATTCTGATCAGCAGCGCCCTCTCCTGTTCACTATTGATATTTATTGAGGAATCAAACTATTCAAGTTTTCCAAGTAGTGTTTTCACCTTCTTTTAAAATGTCTAAATAAAACCACTAGATTTAATTAGCTGTGTGCTATTAATGGAGGGATTGTGAATATATCAGTCCCTCTATTTTGTTTCCTAGGCTACAATAGCAAATTACCACAAACTAGGAGGCTTAAATAAAATGGCACTTATTCTCTCAGTTCTAGTCTGAAATGTGTCAGCCAGGCCTTGTTCTCTCAAAGACTGTGGGGCAGAGTGTGCTCCGTGCCTGTTGCTGAGCTTCTGGATTGGCTGGTGTTCTGTGTAAACCTGATCTCTGCCTCCACCGTCGCATGGTGGGTCTCCCCGCGTCCGCACATTTTCATGTAGGACCCAGTCGGTTGGATGAAGGGCACAGCCTACTCCCGTAAGACCTCATCTTAACTAATTACATCTGCAGTGACCTTATTTCCAAATAAAGTCACATTCTGAGGTGTTAAGGATTAGGACTTGAGGAATATGTTCAATTCATAACAGCCACTAGAATTGACAAGATATTCATTCTCTGCTAAGTCTTGAATGTGCTTTTAAAATGAATGTTGTGTTAGACATTTTAGCACATAGTATTTTTTCTTTTTTTTTCTTTTGTTCCCCCTCCTCTCTAACATATAGTCTTTTATTCACCAATGATTTTGCTTTTCTGTAAAGATAGGGAAATGTATTTGTAAGGCTCTTTGATACAAATTTTATTTCCACTGTAATTCCTGCTTTTATTTATAAAGCATTGCTTGTAGAAATTCAGATTCCGAAAAGAAGTATACTTTATATTTATTGCCTACAAGTAGATTTATTGCCTGCTATATTTAGTTTTTAGTCAGCATTTTTCTTATTTTATTTAAAGAAAGGAAGCATGGGTGTTTGGTGTTTTGAAACATTGGATAATAGTCTTCCTTGCTTATGTACCAGCCCCTTCTTGGTTGGCATTGGGATGCAAACGTTCTGTTCTAAACAGTTCAGTAAATCAAGATGGGACAGGCTTGTGTTATATACTTGATTTTTTAAAATCCTATCTAATAAAAGAGTAATATGCAAATTAACCATCACTCTGCTACACCCACAAGCCACGCCCACCAGTCAATCAGGAGCGAGTATGCAAATTAACCCAACCAAGATGGCTGTGGCCATGGAGCAAGCAGGAGGCTTGTGTTTCCCCGGCAATAGAGGAAGCCAAGCTTTCCACACACCCTGGCGGGCCCAGGCCTCCACTCAAGGCTACAAAGTTTCAATTATAGAAGATAAATAAATCCCCAAAAAAATGGTGGCAGCCACAGAACTGGAGAGAGCAGGAAGCTTGGGTTGCCCCTGGCGATGGAGGAAGCCAAGCTTCTGTAGCCCTGGCCTGCCTTGGCTTCCACTTAAGGTTACAAAGTTTCAATTATAGAAAATAAATAAATCCCAACAAAAATGGCTGCGGCCACGGAGCAAGCAGGAGGCTTGGCTCCGCTCAAGGCTACAAAGTTTCAATTATAGAAGATAAATAACCTCAGATCCCAGGGCCTCCGCTTGGGTAGCTAGGGGGGAGTGGCCAGCCTGCAAACTACCACAGGCCCCTCGTCCAGGCCGACCCATGCCCCAAGGGAACCCCCACCCTGATCCGGGACACCCTTCAGGGCAAACCAGCTGGCCCCCTCTCATGCATCAGGCCTCTATCCTATCTAATAAAAGAGTAATATGCAAATTGACCATCACTCCAACACACAAGATGGCTGCCCCTATGTGGTCAAAGATCCTGCCCCCATGTGGACACAAGATGGCTGCCACAAGATGGTCAGCAGGGGAGGGCAGTTGGGAGGGACCAGGCCTGCAAGGGAGGGCAGTTGGAGGTGATCAAGCCTGCAGGGGAGGGCAGTTAGGGGTAACCAGGCCAGCAGAGGAGAAAAGTTGGGGGTGACTGGGCCTGCAGGGAAGGGCAGTTGCGGGGGACCCAGGCCTGCAGTGGAGAGCACTTGGGTGGGGGACCAGGCCTGCAGGGGAGGGCAGTTTGGGGCAATCAGGCTGGCAGGGGAGCAGTTAGGCATCAATCAGGCTGTCAGGGGAGTGGTTAGGGGGTGATCAGGCTGGCAGGCAAAAGTGGTTAGGGGCAATCAGGAAGGCAGGCAGGCGAGCAGTTGGGAGCCAGCCGTCCTGGATTGTGAGAGGGATGTCCAACTGCCCATTTAGGCCCGATCCTACTAAGGACCAACATTGGATCGGGCCTAAACAGGCAGTCAGACATCCCTCAAGGGGACCCATATTGGAGAGGGTGCAGGCTGGGCTGAGGGACACACAACCCCGTGCATGAATTTTGTGCACCAGGCCTCTAGTATCAAAATAAAAGCTCTAGGTTTAATTGGTATGCTATTCAGTAATGAAGTAAAACTAATCTTCAACGAAATCTTGTATAATTTCTCCTTGAATGAGAAAGGAAAATTTAAGGTAGGCAAGCATAAGTTGTGTGTCACCATTTATTCATTGAACTAGAGGCCCGGTGCACAAAATTCGTTCACAGTGCAGTCCCTAGGCCTGGCCAGCCATCAAAGTGTGAGCATCTGGTGTGGAAGGGCAGGTCCCAGCTTACCTCTGGGCCCTGGGCAGCACCTGGGCCCCCAGCCCCCTATTTGCCCCCCTCCTGCCAGTGCTGCATCGCCAATGCCCATCATGTTCCGCGCCACCCCCTGGTGGTCAGCGCATGTCATAGCGAGCAGTTGAACTCGTGGCTGAACAATTTGCATATTAGGCTTTTATTATATAGGATGAGTATTTCCAGAGTGTTTGTTCTGTGCCAGAAACTATACTAGGTGCTAAGTTAGTCATATTTTCTGCCTTCAACAACTTACATTCTAGCTCAAGAGACAAATGAGCAGGTAATTACAGAATGGTATGATCTGTGGAGATCTGGGGTTGGCTCATGGGGTAAAGGTAGGAACCCAATCATGAAGTTGGGGAGATTTCTTATGATATGACATCTAAGCTGAATAAAATTTCTCATTGAGTGTATTAGAAGGTCAGTGTAAATTCATCTGTAATCTGTCTTTGTGAACTGCCATAGCACTGTAAGCATTCAGGTTCATAATTATCAAAGAAAGGTGAATGCCTACCATGTCACCTATTTCTGCTGAGGAAAATTGACTGTTTTCAGATATTGTTAATATAAGTCAAAATCAAGGGTCATGTCTAATTAATGGATTATCCAATTCCATTTTGATAGATTTAATTAAGGTTTTGCTATATTGCTGGAAAGAAATTTAGCATAGTAACATGGAGTTTAATTTTTTCAAGTGTCTCTGTCATCATTTGGTGTTTTTTTGTAATACCCCTAACAGTTCAAAGTAGAATTAAGCTTTCTTGGAAAATGTTTTCACTCTGTTTATTAAGACACATTTTTAGAAAATATTGTCTTATTTTCAAGTTAAGCTAATTTCATGTTCTTTTCTTTTATGCTTTCTAATTTCTATTTTTGAAACAGGATGATGCTGACTACAGATTATTTCAGAAAACACTCAAATTGTATTGTTTTCCTTGCCAACTATCTTCTGTACTATACTGAGGTAAGGCTTATTTTTTAAGTTATTTTGTCAAAAGTATATTTTTTAGGGTTGTGGTGGGGTTTTTTGGGGGGTTTTTTTTTGTTTAGTATTGTTGTTAAATATTGAGCATCTGTGATATTATTTAAGTGGCTACCACATTGTTATTTGTTCAATTATCTGAAAAATTATTTAATACTAGAGGCTCAGTGCATGGATTTGTGCACCACTGGAGTCCCTCGGCCTGGCCTGTGCCCTCCCGCAATCCGGGAACCCTCGGGGGATGTCAGACTGCCAGTTTCAGCCTGATCCCTGCAGGCCAGGCCGAGAGACCCCACTGGTACATGAATCCATGCACCGGGCCTCTAGTATATAGATAAGTATAAATAAAATTATTTCTATAAGCTCAAATTAATTGTCAGAAGATAATCAACTTGTTTTCAAATATTGTTTATAAATTATTTCTACCATATTTCTAAATTAGGTTTTTAAGATTTAAATGTTCAAATATTTATTTATTTATTTATTTATTTATAATATGTTTTTATTGATTTCAGAGAGGAAGAGAGAGATAGAAATATCAGTGATGAGAGAGAATCATCGATTGACTGCCTCTTGCACAACCCCTGCTGGGGACTGAGCCCGCAACCTGGGCATGTGCCCTTGACCAGAATTGAACCTGGGACCCTTCAGTCCACAGGCTGACGCTCTTATCCACTAAGCCAAACTGGCTAGGGTGAAATGTTCAAATATTTAACACTATAATCATTTTAAGAAGACCTGCATATTTGGGAGTCACCAGGAGAGCAGTGATAGTTGAAGATATGGGCATAGAATAGATTAGTTGTCCAGGCAGGTTATTTATTTGGGGAGATGAGCAGAGTGCTTATAGCAGCCAGTGAAAGAAACAGCATTATTAATAGATATTAGAGATTGAAAAACCTGCTGTCACCCTGCCAGTGTGGCTCAGTTGATTGGGCATCATCCTGTGCCAGCTCAATCCCCAGTAGGAGGTGTGCAGGAAGCAACCAATTATGTTTCTATCTCTCTCCCTCTCCCTCTCCCTCTCTGTAATCAATAAAAAAAAAATTTTTTTTTTTTTTAAAGAAAGGAACAAAAAACTACAAAAACAATTAGAAAAAAAATTAATAAAATGGCAGTAACTATGAAAGTATCAGTAATTGCCATCCAGTCCCATCCACTGTTATTTTCTTGCCTGGGTTTTTAGAAAGGAGCATCCAGCCATGGTCTCTGCTATTCTCATCTCACTCTCGTCGGTTCTCCATACAGTAGCCAGAGTGAGTGACAAAACATAACTTAGGTCATGTGACTTATGTGCAAATCTCAAATGACTCAATATTCAAATAGAATTCTATAGAGTTTGCTGTCCACCATACCTTGTTTTTTCTCCACAGCACTTACTATCATCTGCTGTGCTAGGAATTTACTTGCTCCCTTGCTTGTTAACTGCCTCCCTTCATTAGAATGGACTCTATGTATAAAGGCAGTGATTGATTTTGTTTGCTGCTATATCCTGCAACAGTGCATGGCATGGACACATAGGCATTTAGTAAACATTTGTCAAATAAATTAAAAATGCATCATTTGATTGAAATGCACTTTGATGCTCACTTTGATGCTCAGTAGCTATAGTTCAAGTGGAGTTTCATTACCTTTTATTTATATGTGTCTTGCACCTTACTTATAATTTAACTAGAGGCCTGGTTCACGAAATTCGTGCATGGGGGGGTGATCCCCTTAGCCCAGCCTTCACCCTCTCCAATCCAGGACCCCTCAGGGGATATTCCAACTGCCGGTTTAGGCCCAATCCCAGCCTAAACTGGCAGTCGGACATCCCTCTCACAATCCTGGACCTCTGGCTCCTAATCGCTCACCTGCCTATCTGCCTGGTCACCCCTAACTGTGCCCCGCTGCCTACCAGGTCACCCCCAACTGTCCCCTCCCTGCCGCCCTGGTTACCCCTTACTGCCCCCCCCTGCTGGCCTGGTTGCCCACAACTGCCCCCCTCTGCTGGCCTGGTTACCCCCAACTGCACCCCCTGCCAGCCTAGATGCCCCTCACTGCCCCCCCTGCCAGCCTAGTCACCCCCAACTGCCCCCCCTGCTGGCCTGGTCTCCCCCAAATGCAATGCCCCTGTTGGCCTGGTCACCTCTTACTGCCCCCCATGCCAGCCTGGTCACCCCCAACTTCCCCCCTCTGCTGGCCTGGTCACCCCTGATGCCCCCCCACCAGCCTAGTCGCCCCCAACTGCCCTCCCTGCCAGCCTGGTCACCCCAACTTCCCCCTCCTGCTGGCCTGGTCACCCCCTAACTGTCTCCCCCGCCACTGGCCTGGTCGCCCCACTGTTCAGTCGTTTGGTCATCTCTCACTAACCCCCCTGCCAGCCTGGTTGTAGGCAGCCATCTTGTGAGGGCGTGATGGTCAATTTGCATATTACCTCTTTATTATATAGGATACTCACAACCACAGATCAATGACACAAGTGAGGAAACAAAGAGGCTCAGGGAAGTCAGATGAATGAACCAAAGTCACGTAATTAATAACTGATAAGTGACAGATGGGTGCTTTTTCTGTTACACTACAGAGGTTCCAAAGTTTATCTTCATTGCATACTTTTATTTTATTTTAAATCCTCACCGAGGTTATGCTTATTGATTTGAGAAAGGGACAGACAGACAGATAGACATTGTTGGGAGAGAACATTGATTAACTTGCCTTCCATACATGCCCCACCATAAATCAAACCCACAGCCTAGGTATATGCCCTGACTGTGAATCGACCTCCAACCTTTTAGTATTTGGGACGACACTCCAACCCACTGAGCCACCTGGCCAGGACTTAAGTGCACCCTTTTAAATGTTATCATTCTCTGCAGGACAGGTGCTCTGGGTGCCGTCAGGTGTGCCCCAATTAACATAACGTGGCAGAAAATGCAGAATGCATCTCTGATTTCACATAGGTTTTGGAGGAAGTTCAGTTTAAACACCATTACTGAGTTTCCACACAAAAATCTGTGCATCCCCCTTGAGTGTCAGCTCCATCTTAGTTATTGTAAAGCTCTTGCTCCTGAGGAAGTGGGCACTAATTAATTCATAGTAAATTCCTCATCCTGTCTGTTTTAAAAGGAGTGATTACACCAGAATTTAATAGGAGTGATTACATCAGAATTTATCAGAAATATCTTCTTACATGTTTTTACTAGTTATTTAAGATTCATATTTTTTAAAGACATCATTGTCAGAATGGTATTGGAATGCACCAACACAATACATATCCTGCAACAGTGCATGGCATGGATGCACTCCTATATGGTCTCACTGCTAGAAGAACATCACTTTGCAGTGCTTACCTCTTCCTGGAATAGAAGGTAGCTGCTAATAACAGTTTTTTTTTTCCCTCCCTTTCTGGCAGGTTCCTCCCAGCGGGCGCTTTCCTAGTTGCCCCGGATCCACTCCTCACTCAGCTTCTCACCTTCCAGCCTTTCACGTACCTGGTTTGGACAGTAAATTAGGTGGGTGAGCTTCAAATCAGAGTTAATGTTAAAATGTCTCTTATTAACTACTAGAGGCCTGGTGTACAAAATTCATGCACGGAGGGGGGGGTCCCCTCAACCCAGCCTGCACCCTCTCCAATCCGGAACCCCTTGCGGGATGTCCAACTGCCAGTTTAGGCCCAATTCTGGGGATCAGGCCTAAACGGGCAGTCGGACATCCCTCTCACAATCCAGGACTGCTGGCTCCTAACTGCTCACCTGCCTGCCTGCCTGATCACCCAAAACTGCCCCCCCCCCCCCCCCCAGCCTGATCACCCCTAACCGCCTCTTCCTGCCAGCCTGGTCACCTCTAACTGCCCCCCCACCAGCCTGGTTGCCCCTTACTGTTCCCCTCTGCCAGCTTGGTCACCCTTAACTGCCCCCACTGCCGGCCTAGTCACCCATCCCTGCCCCCCTCTGCCGGCCTGGTTGCCCCTCACTGCCCCCCCCCCCGCTGGCCTGGTTGCCACCAACTGCCCACTCTGCCAGCTTGTTTGCCCCCAACTGCCCCTCCTGCCGGCCTGGTCTCCCCCAACTGCCCCCCCTTCCAACCTGGTCACCCCTCTGGTCCCCCCTGCCAGCCTGGTCACCTCCAACTGCCCCTCCTGTCAGCCAGGTCACCCCTCAATCCCTCCTCTGTCAGCTTGGTTGCTCCTCATTGCCCTCCCCTGCCAGCCTGGTCGCCCCACGCAGCCTGCTGTTCAGTCGTTTGGTCATTCCTCACTAACCCCCCTGCCGGCATGGTCGCCCCATGCAGCCTGCTGTTTGGTCGTTACTGTGAGGGCGTCCCAACCAATTTGCATATTACCCTTTTATTAGTATAGATGACATGTTAGAGACAGGGTTATCTTCCCTTATGTAATCATCTTTTTTTAAGTTTCAAATTTTTTATTTAAAATTTCTTATACTTTTTTCTTCTTGGAACAAATTTCTCATCTTAAATAATTACACCTCTAATTTCTTTACATATCACATCAAGTTTCTGCTGAAAAGATGTAGAATATGTTTTTACCAATTTGTCATAATGTGATGAATGTGTTTTCATTGCCTGTAAGAGCTTCCATGTGAACTGCAGTTTCTGCAGTGTCTCCTGCTGGTTGTCGTCATGGATAAGCTGCCCTCTCAGCTCCATATGCACAAACCCTGTATGCACAGGCCCTGTGTGCACAGACGCAGTGGTGCACAGACCCGGTGGTGCACAGATCAGGTTGTGCACAGACCCTGTGTGCACAGACCCAGTGGTGCACAGACCCAGTGGTGCACAGACCCGGTGTGCACAGGCCCTGTGTGCACAGATGTGGTGGTGCACAGACCCTGTGTGCACAGATGCGGTGTGCACAGACCCAGTGTGCACAGACCCAGTGGTGCACAGACCCTGTGTGCACAGACCCGGTGTGCACAGACCTGGTGGTACACAGAGCCGGTCATATGAGCTCATCCAGGTAGCAAGTTTGCTGTTTCTATCCAGTCATATTGTGATGAGTTAGAAAGCCCCATTGTTTAGAAAGATCTTGAAATTACATTTTTTGTTGTGTCAGATATTCTAGTTAATTACTATCGACCTCATGTATACTAGTATTTTGCTACTTTATAAAAATATGTACATATATAAATTTATAGATGCTAAAACTATTTTAATCTTATTCAGTGTTTTATTTTTTTAATATATTTTTATTGATTTCAGAGAGGAAGGGAGAGGGAGAGAGAGATAGAAACATCAATGATGAGAGAGAATCATTGATGGGCTGCCTCTGCACACGCCCTACTGGAGATAGAGCCCACAACCCTGGCATGTGCCCTTGACCAGAATTGAATCCAGGACCCTTCAGTCTGAAGGTTGATGCTCTATCCACTGAGCCAAACCAGCCAGGACAGGTTTTCAGTGTTTTAGAAGGTATTGCTTAATAGTATCATAAATATCTGGTGTAATGGGGTAGAAGTTCTTAGTAACGTGTATATGAGCTCTGATGAGTAGAATGGCTGGCACTGCATTCCCTGGGGGAAGTGGCACTTGTATCCATCCTCCTTCCCTGGATCATTGCTGTGCTTGGGTTTTTCATGCTCTTTTAGCCGGTGGTGCACAGACCACTGCCCAGTCAGTCCCCTAAAGCCCAGCTCTGAGCTCGTTCTCCTGCTCAGAACTAATGCTGATGTCATGTAGATGCCTCAGCTCTGTCTATTCTATCACCAGCTTCTCTTTCTCCTCATCCTTTCACTCGTTTTCTCCATGCGTCCCTGGCTTCCACCAGACCTGTTATTCATGTTTACTTTGTACTCATGTTCTTGCTGTCTTTACCAGTTTATATCTTGTCTATTTTAATTTGTTATTTACATCCTCTATAAAGTTTTCCTAAACTACTTCAGGCATAAAATGACCTCTCCCTGCTATGTTCTAGTTTATGTATGCTCTCTAGCTATTTAAACATCATGTCTTGATGAATTTCATTTTTGACTTTGAATAGTTTAGTTCTATGATAAACACTTGGCAAATGATACAAAATGTACAGGCAAATCTTATCCTTTAAGGACTTTCTCTAACAGTGACTGTATTTTATTTTTATGTGTACACTAGAGGCCCAGTGCATGAAAATTGTGCACTTGGCAGGAGTCCCTCAGCCCAGCCTGTGCCCTCTCACAGTCCAGGAGCCCTCGGGGGATGTCTGACTGACAGTCAGTCAGGGGAGCGGGCCTAAGCCATCAGTCAGACATCCTTAGCCGCTGCACTTGCCAGTCGTGAGCCTGGCTTCTGGCTGAGCAGCACTCCCCCTGTGGGAGTGCACTGACCACCAGGGGGAAGCTCCTGCGTTGAGCGTCTGCCCCCTAGTGGTCAGTGCACATCATAGTAACTGGTTGTTCAGCCATTTGGTCGATTTGTAGATTAGCCTTTTATTATATAAGATGTTCACATATTGGAAATGTACACCTCTTAAGACATTTTGCTTTGCTAAGCAACCCATGATGTGTTATATTATTATTATTATATGCTAGCTAGTAGCCCTTGGGCTTGGCCGCACCCAGCGTCCCTGCTACTGATCGCAGGAGCCGACCCCCAGTGGTTTCCTGCAATCTGTGCAGGCTCCTCGCTGGTGCCCAAGGCCGGGAAAGCCTCCGCCCGAGGCTTTCCTGGCCTTGGGCTCCGCGGCACCCAGCGTCCCTGCTAGGGATCGCAGGAGCCGACCCCCAGTGGTTTCCTGCGATCCGTGCAGGTTCCCCGAGGCTTTCCCGGCCTTGGGCTCCGCCACACCCCAAAGTCCCCGCAACGGTTTCCTGGTGGGTGTGGTTGGTAGGCGTGGCTTGGTTGGTGGGCGTGGCTTGGGCGTAGCGAAGGTGCGGTCAATTTTCATATTTGTCTATTATAAGGTAAGATTATTAAACATTAATAATGTTGGGTTCCGTATTCTCAATATCCTTGCAGGGTATATCTGCTCAAAGCCATTTTCTGCAGTTTAGAGCAGTGTTCTGGGACCTCTCCCTACCTGTTCACTTACAGGGAGTAAAGGGGAAAGGGCAAGCCAGGTGCCGTGCCTTGTACCGGCACATCTGTGTTCATCTGTGCACATCCATTGCTTCCTTTCACCCTTCACTGTTTCCGGAACTGGTGAGTGTGTCACTTGTTGGGCTAAGCTGAGGTTACTCTTTTGCTTTTTTTGTTTCATTGAAATTGTGACTTATATACAGGAAAAAGTTCATGTATGTTCTTTGTGACCATCCTCCTCTCAGCTCACACATTTTATCCTTTAACCCAGTTGTGTCCTGGGAAATGTAACCCTAGTGTCCCATAGTACTGAGATGTAGTGTTGAGCTGAAGGACTTGAGGAAACATTGTGGGTGGGAAAGTATGGGAAGAGTGTGAGGAGAGAAAAATGTGTGGATTTTACCTGCCTCAGTTTCATAAGCAAAAGAAGTAAAGAGTTGTACACAGCACCAAGTCTCCTGTAGATCTTTGGTATAATATAAATATTTTTAAGGGGAATTGGATTAGAAAATATGTTGAGGAAATTCTAGGGAAAACTTCTTAGAACTTATATAACTGTCAGTATCATGTAAGGTATTATGCAGTGGGTAGAATCAGCCATATTAAATACTATATTTGGATAGTTAAAGGAAGGAACAAAAGTATAGGCTTATCTGGTACATATGTTGTTTTAATGATTCAGCTACTCAGAATTCTGGTGGTTCCCAGTGACTGAGTTCCCACAATTAAAATTGGTTTTGAATCCCTGTAGCCCAATGCAACGCTCCATATGGTAGGTGCTGAAGAAATGGGGGGGCGGGGACTGGCAGCAGCAGGGGCTCCTTCAGCTTCTAGGAAATAAGCCTGTCCCTCGAGGGTCTGCCGCAGTTTGTGTCGTGGCAGTGTTTTGGTTCATGCTGAGAAGTGAACATGAGTGGTAACTTGTGAACTGTTTCTCACCAGGACGCCGCTCTGCCGACACGGTGCTCAGCGCTAACATGACCGCCTCCTTGTTGGCTCGGTACAGCATACCGTTGGTAAGAGTTTTTAAACTATATAGTGTCAGAATTTAGGTCGAAATGATTATGTTCTTTGCTTTTTCTGGGATCTGGTTAGTAGATTTCTAACAGGCATGTGAGTTGAGAAGAAATAAAACCCAAAAATAATTCAGGCAGTTGTCCTTCAAATATAGATAGTGAGCCCTTTATGACAGTGAGGGTGAGGGGAGGCAGAAGGGAGGGCACTCACTGTTTCCCTCTGATCTGCACCCAGGGCCTCTGCAGTCAGTGCTCTGCGGAGGCTGGCCAATGCCCTGGCGGCCTGCCTCAGGGACCGCAGTGCTAGCCAGTGGCCATGAAGAGTTTCCTGGGCACTATTGGACTTTCAGAGTCAGTGAGTTGGATAGCAGTGGAAATGAGTGGCAATGGGGATTGTAAATGGTCACTGTTTTGAGATACATCAGTGGTAGGAGTGTGCAAATTAAAATTTCTCCTGCAACACCAAGAAACTGGAAAATTTATTTTATCGCATCCCTAATTAGAAGCTCCATGCCTTCATTAAGAACCCAAAGTAAGTGCTTGCACCATGTGCCGGTGAATGACAGCAGGGACCTGCAAAAGTTGTTTCCTAGCTCAGACTCAGAAAAAATGTCATTTTTATTGGTTGAAGAGAAAAAATCCCTATAATAATTTCGTGATAATGTTCTCATTAGGAGCTGTGAGGGAACTCAAGAAGCCCAGAGCTCTCATAAAGTGTCCTGTTATTTCCATATCCTCCTCAAAACCGTTTTATCATAAAACTAACATAATGCTTCAGCCCTTTTATCTGGGGATTCTCAGCGACATTAAACACTTTAAGATGAGCCTCATGCCAAAAATATTGGATGTCCAGAAATCTACACAGCTTGCACTTGATAGGTTTTATTCAAAGACACTACATCTAAGTTACTTTGTAGGTTGGTTTGGAAAGGAGTGCAGAGGTATAGGAGAGTAAGTTCATCTTCTAGCCATTCTTCAGTGGGAGATAATATGTCCACTCAACCACTGGTGATGCTCTCTTGCTCCATCTCTGCTGGTATGAGCCTCTGATACAGATGCTGCGTTCTATACGACCTTGACAAAGTCTTCCATTTGAGTGGAAGAAGAAAGGTGACTCATTTCCCTTCCAAATATGTTCTGAGCTCCTGCTAGGCACAAGCCCTGGGATAAGTACTGAAGGGGATACAGCGTTGAATCACTTGCAGAACCTGACTTCATGAGCTTATGCACTGATAGAAAAGATAAAGCAAGTTCCTCAACACTGATAATACAAGATGTAGAGAGGGGATACTTGTAAATGCCTAGAAGACTTCTGGAAAACTATAGAAGACACTGTTAAAGTTGCCTGGGAAAAGTGGTTGGGGTCCAGGAGAGAGAGATTGTATCATCCAACAACAGCAGAATACTAGGCCACAAGCACACCTTAACAAATTGGAAAGAATAGAAATAAAGAATGTCTACTCTTAGATCAAAATGAAATTAACTAGAAAGCAGTCACAAAATATAACTGGAAAATCCCAAACAATGTGAAGATTAAACAACACACTTTTAAATAATACATGGAATAAGGAATCACAAGAGGAATTTTAAAATATTTTGAATTAAATGAAAATGAAAACCAATTTATCAAAATTTGTGGAATATAATGAAAATAGCTATTTGAGGGAAATTTATACAATCGAATGCCTATGTTAGAAAAAGAAAGATCTGCCGAAACCGGTTTGGCTCAGTGGATAGAGCGTCGGTCTGCGGACTGAAGGGTCCCGGGTTCGATTCCGGTCAAGGGCATGTACCTTGGTTGCGAGCACGTCCCCTGTGGGGGGCATGCAGGAGGCAGCTGGTCGATGTTTCTCTCTCATCGATGTTTCTAACTCTGTATCCCTTTCCCTTCCTCTCTGTAAAAAATCAATAAAATATATTTTTTAAAAAAAGAAAAGAAAAGGAGAAAGATCTAAAATCAACAATCTAAGTTTCCACCATAGGAAACAAGAGAAAGAAGAGAATGTTAAATCCAAAGTACAAAGAAGAGAAATAACAGCCAATTACAGCAGAAATCAGTGAAATTGAAAACAAAATGAGTAGGAAAAAATCAACAAAACCAAACTCTGGTTCTTTGAAAGATTAATAAAACCATTCTCTGAAATCTTGCCATTTGTGACAGCATGGATGGACCTAGAGGGTATTATGCTAAGTGAAATAAGCTAAATAGATAAAGACAAATACATATAATACTACTTATATGTGTAATCTAAAGCAGCGGTCGCCAAACTTTCGGACCTCACGGACCACCAGTGGTCCGCAGACCACCAGTTGGCAACCACTGGTCTAAAGAACAAAATAAACAAAATAGAACAGATTTATAGATATAGAGAAAAAACTGATGAAGGCCAGAGGATACGGTTGTTGGGGAATGAGGTAAAAAAATGTATAGTAGATCTTCGGGTTATATCGGAGATCCATTCCTACAGCACGACATAATGTGATTTTTGCCATAAGTTGGAACCCACCTACATAAGCACCTACATCACTCACATGGAGCACATACACAGCAGTAATGAAGTGAAACAGTAAAAAAAAATTAAAAGAAAGATAACAATTCCTGACCTTTACTTGTGGTAAATAAATAATAAAAAACATAAAGCACATATGTTACATACATCAAAATGACGGAACTTTTGTTTTTTATAATAAATGGGAGATGGCAATGTAACCACGAAACAATGTACGTTGAGTCTGACATAACCAGAGGACTGTCTATAATGGGATTAAGAAATACTAATTGGTAGTTACAAAATAGGCATAGGGCTGTACGGAAAAGCATAGGGAATATAGTTAACAATCTATACTAATAAAAGGGTAATACGCTAATTAGACCAGATATCTTCCAGATGTCCTTCCGGACAAAGCCACAGTGGCAGAGGCTGAGGCAGAGGTGGTTAGGGGCAATCAGGCAGGCAGGGGAGGGCAGTTAGGGGAGATCAGGCCAGCAGGGGAGCAGTTAGGGGGCAATCAGGCCAGCAGGCAGAGGTGGTTAGGGGGCGATCAGGCCGGCAGGCAGGGGAGCAATTAGGGGGTGATCAGGCCAGCAGGCAGAGGCAGTTAAGGGCGTTCAGGCCAGCAGGGGAGCAGTTAGGGTCATCAGGCCAGCAGGCAGAGGTGGTTAGAGGCAATCAGGCAGGCAGGCAGGCTAGCAGTTAGGAGCCAGCAGTCCCGGATTGCGAGAGGGATGTCCAACTGCTGGTTTAGGCCCCCTCCTGCAGTTGGACCTTCCCCAAGGTGTCCCAGATTAGAGAGGGTGCAGGCCGGACTGAAGCCCCCCCACTCCCGTGCATGAATTTTATGCACCGGGCCTCTAGTATTGTAATAACTACCTATGGTGCCAGATGGGAACTTGAATTATTAAAGGGAATACTTTGTAACCTATAGGAATGTTTACTTGCTGTGCTGTACATCTGGAACTGATACAAAAAAAGTGTTAAATGCAAACTGTAATTGAAAAATAAAAAAATAAAATCAATAATTTTCTAGCCAAGCTAACTATGAAAAAGAGAGAGAGGTTATAAGTTACTACTATCAGAAATGAAAGAGGGTATATCATTACAGCACCTATGGGCATTAAAGGATAATAAAGTAATATAGTGAACAACTCCTATGCCCACATGTTTGTTTGTTTTTTCCAGTCTAATTAGCATAGTATGCCTTTATTATTATAGATTATTTTTTTTATTTTTATTTATTTTTTATTTTTTATTACATTTAT